>OY728158.1:752775448-754174470 GCA_963277665.1 Viscum album
TAGGTAAGGGATATTAAAACTAAAAATGTGTTATCCTAATATCTAATGTATTGTTGATCCAATTATAATTTAAATCATCATAGATTGATGGCTTTGAGGCCCTCAATTCGATAATTGTTTATAACTGATGACATCAATCACTCCCTATGAAAATTTACATATTTCCTCCAATTATGTGTCTCTAATTTCCACAAATGTTCTCTTAATCGAGATCATAATTTGGTGGTGAATTTTTCATTCATGTTTTCATCTTATGAACACTAAATTTTTTAAACCCAATTTCCAATGTGGGTTTTCCCACAAAGGTATTTTATATTTTCATCCTTCTGTTTTCAAAGAACAATTTCAAAATTAGAGGACACATTTTGTTTATGGAGGGAAGAATGTAACACACCAAGATTTCATAGTACGTTGTTTTTTCCAAGTAATTCAATAACTTACACTACACACAACAACGAGTTCAAGCTCACGATGACATACCAATCTTGCCCTTCAAAAGAGGTTATGAATAGTATTAACAACATTTTGAATTTTATATATTCCATATTATTTTAACATCCATATTATATGTTTCTTAGACATAATGTTTGAATAAATTCATTTTTTTATATAATGGATGTAGTTTTCAGAAAATGAAATCTTACCACCTTTTGAGGGTAGACCATTTTTAAATCCAATATTTATCACTTTTATAAATTAAATTTTACAAAATAAACTTCTTATTTAGAATCGGAAGATAAAAATTAAGTTTTGATAAATTTTTGTAATTTTTCTATTAACTTTCATATTTTGATGAATAGTGAAAAATACTAAATTTTAATTAAAAACAAATTTTTTAATTGAAATAATTAATACTGTTAAATTATGAATTTTAATGGTTTTTAAGTATAATAAGATTATATTTTTATCATTTAACACAATTTTGGACATTATATTTAATTTCACTTTGAAATTGGACGTAAACAAGTGTCAATCTTTTGATAGATATTATTGCTTAAAAACATGCTATTTATTTTTACAATGGGAATTAATTTTATGTTAATTAATGTAACTTGTATGTTATTGATTTTTGTAAAATAGACATAATTATTGAATTCATAATATCAAATATAGCTTAGGAATAATTTTTGGTGTTTTTCTATGGTACATCAATTTTTTATGAATAGTAAAAAACACTGAGTTATTTGTTAAAGCCGAATTTTTATTTAAATAAATATTTATTTTATTTAAATTATTTTAGGTTAAAATAAGTAAATAATACCTGTATATGGTCAAAATATTTCATTGGAGTGATTTTATAATAATTTTAGATATATAAAATGTTTATTAATCTTTTTAACGTCTTTTACCCACCTCCTAGGTGTATTTGTAAATTTGCATAAAACATAATTTTATCACTTTTTTTAGTTGAATTTAAAAAATCCAAGAGACATGGATAACCTCAGTAAGTATAATTTTGTTCAATAAGATGAAAATAATTTTTGGTGAATAGTAACTTTTGACTTTTATTTACAGCGTTTAAAATTAAATGGGGTCAATCAAGAAAAAAGAGTATTGTAATAATTCAAAATTACCTTCACACCTGTCTTAACCTTATTATATTAGTAAGGGCCGACCATGGGAATCCTTGGGTCGATTTTGGGACCCCATGGAGCATCTTATGAATGATAATGACCCTTTAGATTAATTAATTTAATGTAAAGGTAAAATTTACAAAAACGAAAATCTTTTAGTAATTAATTTTTAAATGGTGATATATATGTAATATTTTTGACTATAAATATTAATTGGAAATCCAAAAAGATTTCCTACTTCATGGTATTTTTTTTAAAATTTTTAGAAATTGAATACCATAATTATTTATCACACAATAATGATGCAGTATTTACCTCATTAATAAATGATTTAAATAAATTAGATTTTAAATATTCAAATAATATCCAAAACTTGTCAAATTATTATTGGATGATTTTATACAGACCATGAGTCATCCTATATTTGACCATAATGATTTTTGGGCCTTTATAAACTTAATATCAATATATAATAAAATAGTATTTTCACACTTTCTTAAAGAGCCCCTTCTCCCCCTTGTAGAAAGAAATCATTTCTAACAAATTCCTCACACCACTAAAGCCTTTATTCTCATTCAAACACTTCCAAATTAAGCTCCCTACATCTCTATCTTCCTCTTAGAAGCCTTACCTTAGGCATAAGGCACGTCAATAAGTCCTTTTGGTTTAACCCAATGGATGTTACCCAAATTAAAGGTAACAATTTCCCTTATCTTATTTTATTTTATTTTTCTTCTCCAACCCATATACTTTTTTTATTCCTTTATTTTATAATAACACCAATATCTTCAATATAATAGGATGTTTTTATGAAAATTATTATAACTACACTTACACACACCTCCATCTAATGGGTGAAGAACATAATGTTTCTTTAGATGGAAAACTAACACCTCACGAAATGATGATTGTTTGATTACCTCCTACCGCATCTCTTGGTGGAAAATATGATGGCTCTATATTTATTTATGATATATATTACGATCATTTTTTCTTCATGATTTAGTATATTTCTTTTGTAGCATACCTTAATGGTTTACATTATGGGTAAACATGATAATTTCATTTGAGGAAGTGCGGACTTCCGCCCCCTCTAAATGATATGACTCGTTAATAACATATGTATGATGTATAAATGATGTATTTAATGATATTATATATGGTATTATAGTGGAATTATAATATACCTATGTATCACTATGTTTTAATTCCATTAAAATAATAAACAGAAATGAAATTAGTGTTCATGGGTACGTACGGCTTACCGTCTCCATGAACGGTGCATTTCAATTCTTACCCGAAAATGATATGTACTATTATAAATACAAGTATATACTGGATATATATGATATAAATGATATATAAATCATGAATATAATTCTGGATATAATGAAATTTTAACCATGTGAATAACTTGTAACTATAAGTTGTTCATTATTGACTCAAGGGCCAAATATCGACAAAATGAACGCAATTAACTTAAATGATTACATAATGTTTATAAAATGTTAATAAGTGATATAAATTAAATAATAAACTTGAAAAAGGTTCTAAAGTAAGTAGAAATTAACATTAGTTTATTATTGAGGATATTAAAGAACAAATGGGTCACGTCGGACATGAGGTAAGGGGTTTCTTATGTCACTTTTATTTTTGTGAGATTTCCATTGTTCACCACTTATTTATTGCATGTGTTGTATTGTGTAGTACCATTTGATATATATTATAATAAGTTTTTTTATATTCATGAAATTTTTTCATTCATTTTGTTTTTATTGTCAATTGTTAATACAGCTCGATAGATTACAATGCGGTAAGGGTTAATTTCACAATGTCTTTATTATCCGATCTTGTTCTTATGTTAGTATCTAATAGGACCTCTTTATCATCCACATCCATGTTTCTTAAAAACGAATTTCAAAACCTTATTACTATTTTATATACTATGAGGTAATGTCATTTATAAACTTGTTCGACTTTTATAATATGTTTATAAAAAAATATTTCCATCATTTTCCAAACAAGGTACTTTATGAACTTTTCGAAAACATTAAGTTAAGAATGTATTTTTAACTTATACAGAAGGTGCAGATATTTTCCGCCATTATAAAATCATTGAATCTTCCCTTACAAGCTTATAAGAATATTTTCAAAAAAAAATTGTCATATTTATGTGACTCTTAAATGATTTCAAAATAGAAAGAGATATTTCTTTAAAAAAGGGTTTGATTTCATCTATTTCAACATCCTTTGTTATGTTTTAAGTTTATTTGAATTTTAATTATTATGATACAAAACTTCCATATTGTATTGAAAGTTTTGTGATATGTTAGACTATGGATGTGCTATTCGTATTCTATTCTTTTTATATGGTTAAAGTATTGACATTTTTGTATGCTAGTTTTAATACGAATGTTTAGGTTATATTTCATCCTCTACTTAAGATAAATGTATTGGACTAGTATGTTCCAGGTTGGGGATGGGTAAAAGTAAGCCATCCAGGTTGGGGTTTGGTTACAACATACCCTATGGTTTGTATTTTGTTTATATAGGCACTCTGGGTTGGAGTCCGGTTATAGAGGCTCTCCGTGTTGGAGTCTGGTTACAGAGGCTCTCTAGGATGGAGTCTGGTTACATAGGCTCTCTGGTTTGGGGTCTGGTTATAGTTAGTCCCTAGGTCTTTGCACGAGGCCTTGAAAACGAAATTAAAGTCTGGTACTACACATTCCCTCATTATGAAAATAATATTGATGGTTCATGTGGTCATTCTACTAGAAGAATACCCATGATTATGTTTTATTATGGTATTATTTACTCAACTCTTATTCATGCCATAAAAGTATTCGTGTTTCTAATTGGTAAAGGAATGTGGTTTAAATTATTCACCATGCTTAATATTTATTCTATCTTCCACTATATTTCTTACCCCTACTGAGAGTTTGATCTCACCCCTTTCTCTATTTTCTTTTCCCCAGGATTCCAAGAATTGTATTGTGATTGATATGCAGGGTTAAGCTAAGGGAATAATGGCATTCATAAAAGATTATTTATGTTTTTTTGTTTGTTATAAAGTGTAATGTAACATTCATGTATGTAATCTTTTTTCCAAGATTGCTAAACAGATTGGTCCTTCGGTACTTGATTCTTTGTAATCATGCCAATGTATTAAAATAATGCACCAACTCTTGCTAATTGGGGTCAGGGTGTTATAGTCATGACACAAGCTCGCATGGATCCTCTATAAATATTTCGGTACCATCCTCTTCAGGTAAGGGATCCTCTCTTTATCCCTTATAACCAAGAATTTCATCTATATAATGAACATTAATTTTTTTTCATAATGATGGGGTATGTTTTCACACATCCCCATACATCCCTTATGATTTATAAATTATTATATATCCCTTTATTTCTCATTATTTCTTCTTATGAACACCTATTAACATGGTCAAATTTTGTAAGGGTTCCTTCATTTCTCATCATTATCCACATTTCATTATCTCGATAACCCATTTTTTTAATCATTAATTATGTGGTATATTTTAGATTCTCCAGAATGCTACCAATATTCTCTCTAAATTATTATATACACATTCATCACTTATTAATCCCTCCCATGTACACCCATTAACATACCAAAATTTCTTAAGAATCATTTCCTTAATCTTTTTATTAATGAATATTTATTACCATATTCCTTGTTATTATATTTATATATGTGTGGGTGTAATATACCAGAATTTAGAAACCTAGTTTTATAAAAAATATCAAATAAAATTATTTATAAATAAAAATATTATTATATTTTTGAGAGAAAAATCATTTAAATAATATGGGGAATAAATTGTTTGTAAAAATTTAATTACAATACTTATAATTATGTATACATATTATTTATAGTTTTCAAATTACTATTCTAAAAACTGATATGGTTTTACTCTATTTAAAAGAATATTTCAAAATAACAATATTTATTTAATTAATTTGGTAACATAGATTTTATTTTTATTAAATAGGATATTTAAAAGAATATTTTAATGGTGATACGTTTTTCAGAAACTTTTAATTATTCTTCTTAAATAATATATTTTTCAAATATAGAAAATATATTATGTTTCAGAAAATGTATAAGTTAAAAATGTATAAAATTATTTAACAAAAAAACCTATAAGTTTTATTTGATTAACTCATTAAAAAATTATATATATATATATATATTTAAAATGCTATATATTTAACGAATGAACAAATGAATTTAATTATTTTAATATACAAAAATGATGCATTTTTTATTAAAAAATGACATGATTTTTGTTATAAAAATGATATATATATATATATATTATAAAAATGATAAAATTGTTATACAAAAATGATATGTTTACAAAATATGATGATAAGTCTCTTCATAAATTTTTTTAAATAATTTATTTAAATATAACTTAATTTATATAAAATATAGTAATGATTTAATAATAAGATAATTGACTGATTTTTTAGACTTTTTCAATGTGAGACAGTAAACAAATAGGATGAAACATGAAAAGTTAAATATAAGATAAGGTAATCGTGGAATAAGAAAAAGTAAAAAAATTAATTCTAAAGAAATTTATGAAGGAAAAAAATGATTAATGTTTAAAAAATTCCATGCCACATACAAAATAACAGGATTCAGAACAAAATAATAAACGTACCCATTATTATGAGAATTAATCATTTTGTCTTTAAAAAAATGATATTACATAGCTTCTCTGAGAAGATTGAAAACCTGCATTTTTATAAAAAAGTGATACTCGAGAGAAAACCTACTCCATGGTCACTAGTAAGGAATATAAACTCTCCATGGATACAATCACTCATGTAATCAAAAGATTTATATTTCCCATTGAGTTTCCAAAAGATGGAAAGGTAATTTTATTTGAAATCATGAATAAATACATATATAAATAGTTTTATATATGTATATGTAAAACCATAATTTTCTATATTCATATTACATATATAATAATTCTTCTTCTATTAAATAATATTTCCATAATAATATTATATATGAAGAGGTATGATTTGGATGATTAGGTAAGGATTTTTTTGAACAAGAGTTACATGAGTGTATATACATACGTATATACACAAATTTATTGTCCAATATTTATAGTATTTATATATATATTTAATATATATGGATTCTTAACATATATTTTTAATAACCAATGACAGTTTCAAACCATTATGGTTATCCCAGTTGGTTATATATTTATATATTTAAATTTATATATATAATTATATATATATATATATGTCTATGTACTTAGTTATAAACAATCTATGTTTGGTTAATTCTTCTCATTTTTCACAAAAACTATGGTGTTTGACAATCCCTAAACAAAATATTAATGATTTTTAAAAACATCTTAACGACACCCTGGTTGTTTAAATTACATTGGACAAAACATATTAGTTTATGTGAATTTATTGAATGAGTTTTCATTTCATGTGCATACCTACATCTGCAACATCTTCCATGTCATGCATGTATAAGTATGGGCATTATCTACTTATACATGACATTATCACCATTTTTTATCACACACACATTTAATTTATGTGACCTACATTTGTGGTTCTTAAATGGTTTTAAAATCTTTTGTTAAAATGATAGTGATAGTCATTTGAGTAAATTAATATTATGTGTATTTTTTGAAACTTTTTTGTGACTGAGATGAGAATAGAAGGCCGATTAAAAAAAATTCTGAAATTTGGCACTGGTGAATTAAGAGATGTTATGTGGAGTGAACCCGTATGTCTATGAGAAGAATAGTATCCTTATGGTATGGATTTGATCCATAGACTGCAATATATTGTTAATGTCTAATAGAAAAATTCATATTTTTTAAAGATGAAACCCCAATGGAGATTTAAGTATAATTATTTATGAAATAAAATATATATATATATATATATGTA
Source organism: Viscum album (assembly GCA_963277665.1). Classification (NCBI taxonomy): domain Eukaryota; kingdom Viridiplantae; phylum Streptophyta; class Magnoliopsida; order Santalales; family Viscaceae; genus Viscum; species Viscum album. The sequence goes on from OY728158.1 coordinate 752,782,987, forward strand.
TTTTATTGTCTGTGAGAATATATTTTTCGTATGATTATAAAATATTCAAGAATTTAAAAACAAGGTTTTATTATTATTTTTTTGAAAATCCCTTAATAGTAATTTTAGGATCACCCAAAATTTCAAATACACTTTTACAGGTTTAGTATACTTGCTGCATTAAATCACAATTATGGAATAAATACGTTGAAGAATCCTTGTTTTCAATTCATATATTTTTACTGAAATTTAAGTAATGTTTATAATTTTCTAGAACCTAGACAGGTAAAATATCATATGGAAATTAATTCTGTTTAATCGTTGATGTTTATTTTATAAAAAAATACACATCATTTGTATGGGTTGAACCAGAGTTTCATGTTTGAGACTTTAAAATTTTTATTAGAGGCACGATTTAGTTAATTTTGAAAAATTAGAATGAAATTAAAAATTTTAAATATCCCTCGTTTCTACAATAATTTTCCCTTTGTGCACAAATGAATTGTGAGGACATAATTTTTTTGAAGGGGGGATGGGGTACAATTTAACATCCTTGGATTTACAAACCTGGTTTTCTTAAAAAAATTATAAAATGAAATTATATATAAATAAAACATATTTTAAAATTTTTGAGACAAAAATAATTGAAATAATATTGAGTTTAATTTTTTTAATTAATTTAATTAAGATACTTATAATTAATTCTTCATTATATATATTGTTTTCAAATTTATATTCTAAAAGCCATAATGTTTTTAAAATGTTTTAAATAATATCTCAAAAAATAATATTTTAATTAATTTTGTAACCTACCATTTTTTTATTAAGAAAGGTATTTAATAGAATATTATAAGGGTTAATTTAAAAAAATTATTATTATTCCTAAGATAATATATTTTATAAATATATTATAATATATTATGGTTTATAAAGAGTATATATTATAAATGTATATAAGTATTTTAAAACAATTCTTATATGTGTGATTTAATTAATTTATTTTAAAAGTGAATTATATATAGATATTAAAAATTCTATATATATATATAGTGAAAGAATTTATTTATTTATTTTAAAATAAAGAAAACCTTAAATTTTTTATTAAATAATCAATATGATTTGTGTTATCAAAAATTATATATATATATTTATATATATATTTGAAAAAAAAAGCTAAAATGGTTTTATAAAAATGTTATGTCTTAATAAAATGATGATAATTCTCTTGATAAAAAATGTTAAATAATATAATGTAATATAATATTATTTTAATTACATATTTTAATGATTTAATAATACCTTAATAGATTGATTTTTGGAATTTTTTAATGGGAGTGAGTAAACTAGTAAGATTAAATGTGAAATGTTCAAAAATATGTTAAGAGAATCCTGGAATATGGAAAAGTGAAAAAAAAAGATTATAATAAACTAATTTAAGAAGGAAAACAATGATGAATTTTCAAAAAAATCCACCACATATTCATAATCATTGGATTATGAACAATATCATAAATTTACACATGAATATGGGGATAATTTAGTTTTTCTGAAGAAAAAAAATTATTTTACATAGTTTCTCTGAGAAGATATCAAAATTGGGATTTTATATATAATTGATACTCGGGAGAACCGCTACTCCAATGTCACAAGTCAAGAATCAAAACTCTTGATGGGTTCAAGTTCTTAAGCAATCAAAACATTTCCTTTTCCTCGTCAGTTTCCAAAAGCTGGTAATGGAATTTAATTTTTATTAATGAATACATACATATATTCATAGTTATATATATATATATAAGTAAAACCATAGTTTCCTAATCTGTATTACATATATAATAAATCTTTTTGTTTTAAATGATATTTCTATAAAATATTAAATATAGAATGTTATGATTTTGATGATCAAGTGAGTATTATTTTAAAGAAGAGTTACATGAGTGTATATACATACGTATATACACAAATTTATTGTCCAATATTTCCAATATATATATATATATACAAGATATGGATTCTTATAATATATTTTTAAGAACCAATGTTTTCTCGAAACCATTATGTTTATCAATTTTGGTTATATATATACATATTTATAAGTGTATATACATAGTTATATATATACTTAGGTATAAATAACCGACTTTTGGATAATTCTTCTCATTTGTCTAAAAACTATGGCGTTTGACTATCCCTAAAAAAATAATTAAGTATTTTTTTTAAAATTCCTAAAGACACATTTTTGGTTTAAATTGCATGGGGAAAACATATCTATTTATTAGAATTTATGGAACAAGATATCATTTCGTTTTCATACCTACATCAATATCATCTTCCATGTCAAGAATGTATAGGTGTATTTCCATCGTCTACTCATACATGACATTATCATTATTTTGTATCATGCAGACATTTAATTCATGTGACCTGCATTTATGGGTCTTAAACGGTTTCCATGCAGTGGATTCAATTTAAACGGTTTTATAATTTTTTATTAAAATTAATTTGACACTAATTTGAGTGACTTGATACTATATTGGTATTTTTAAAATGTTTTGGGATAGAGATGAAATTGACCGGCCTACAAGAAAATATTTTCAATAATCTGGAACTGGTGAGTTATGATACATTATGGGGATTGAACCCGTAAGTCAAAGTGAAGACATGTGGCCTTATGTTATTAATTTTAGCCATGGACTACAATGTATTGTTAAGGTCACACAACGAAATTAATATTTTTAAATTAGAATCCCAAATGTATTTTCAAGTATAATTATTTTGCAAAATATTTTTTATATATATATTCAAGTGTTTGTGAAAATATATTTTTTGTACAATTATTAAATTTTCAATATTTACTAAGAGGTGTTTTATAATTTTTTTTTTGAAAACCACTTATTGGGAATTTTATGATAACTCTATGATTTATAACCACTTTTATTGGTCTAGCATACTTACTATGTTGAAACTCTGTTGTGAAAGAAATGCGCTAATGAATATTTGTTTCCAATTTGGGTATTTTTATTTAAATGAAAGTAATGTATCAAATTTTCCATAACCTAGACCGGTAAAAGGTTCTCTATTGTAATTATTGTTTTGTATTTGGTCATGTATGTTTTATAAAAAATAAACAGCATTTGTAAGGTCTAATCCTGGGTTTGGGGTTTGGGTCATTATAGTGGACATGTCCTATCATGTCCCTATTACATTCCATTTCTTGTAAAAATTATTAGAGTCCCATTTTTCTCTCATCAACCGTTTTTATTAATTATTTGGTGATGTCTTTATGATAACAAATTGTCACCATTATTCTGAATGCCAAAACAATTGTGCAGTGAATTATGTTTATCAAGGGTGTTCGATTTTATAGACAAAAGTAAATTTTTTTGAGGGATTAATTGTATTTATTAGACTCTTTTTTTTAATATAATAAATTGTTATGATGAATGAATCTATTTTTATTGATCTATAGGGCTCACATAAGAAAGATATTGAAATGAAAGTGATGGATGACACCAAAATTATATAGTGCTCTAATGCATTGGGTAATGTTTAGTATCGTGATATATAATATTGGCGTATGTGTGTACCTTATTTTTTTATGGGACTCCTTCCCCCGTGATTTCATGGAAATTTATCCTAGTCTTATTTTTATGATGATGTGTTTTAAGTAGTTTCCACATTTTCCAAGTTATGATTATCATTCTATAACACACCTTATTATTAATGTTCATCTATTCCTCATTGATTTGACACGTCTGTCATGTATTATTATCTTCATGTTATGCCATTTTTATTCCCTTACAAGAATTTATGGATCACCCCTTTATTATGTATTTACCAAGTTATCCATTGAAACTTTATGCTCATGCATGTAAAGAAGATTTCAATAAATATGTTGTAACTCATGTTGAATGTTGTAATTCAATGTACATAATTCCAAAATATACTGGATTTCACAATCATTCAGATTATATAAAGTATAATTTTATATAATAAAATAATTCGTTAATGAGTAATAAAGAGAATGGTCATTATCAGACATATTTCATGTGGTAAAATTAAAGGTATACATGTAAATGGGTCTCAAAAAACTACTTCAAATAGCTCCACTACGATAACTTGAACAAATAATAACGGTTGATGACAATCATTGGGGGTTCCATAAACTAAAGGATAATATAATATAAGTTCAATTATTCTATAATCTCCACCAAAATCTAATACTAGATGGCAATAGAGTGAGCCTAACTGATAATATAATCATCAATAAATTATACAGTGTCATTAATTGTCATTTTCTGTATAAGAGCCATCAAAAATCACTCTACATTACACACCACATATAATCTTTTATCATTGAAGGTTATTCAAATAAACTGGAAAAAAATTATTTTCCATTACCTATTGAAAAAAGTGACATCAAGAAATAACCTCAACTATCGCCCACCTAAAATCTTATCACTAGACCTATCATCAAATGTTCTTGAACATCTTATTTACCATTGGATTTACTACTAGTGGGGATGCATTGAACACTCTTATCACCTAATAAAATCACATAATTAGAACCATTTTATATCCATGAAAATGTTAATGACATCACCACCATCATAAATGCCTTTTAGTTCATCAACTTCCTTTATATGATCGGGTAGGACTAAAAAATAAATGTCTCCTAAAAAAGAATCTCTCAAAAGATAGATAAGTAAGGGAGTCACTAACATAAGTTGGAGATACTATTACACTCTATTATTCATAATTGTCAACAATATTTGACCAATTACTCTACACCTCCTTTACAAATAGAATGAGAATCCCCATATAGGGAATATTCTGCAATATCTCCCTTCCATTGAGTATATAATAACTTCATATCATAGTACAACAAGAAATATATCAATTTTTTTGATAGATTTGGTTCCACCGTGAAATATATATACAAGATAATTTGATATTATACGTAAAAACCCAAGTCTCCTAGAAGATAATGACACAATATTTTCATGTCAAAACATAATGCTTCAAATTTTTTGACATTTTACACATAATTCTCATCATGATGTCTCAAATTCCGAGAACTATATGTTTTCATCCTCTATATCCACATCAACATGTAGAATAATATAATATAATATTTATTATAGAATCCCATATACTAAATATTGGCCTAAAAAAATCCCCAAATAGGATCACTGGTCAACCTTTTCCTCAACTCCTCAAAGGACTTATGACAATACACAGTTAATGATAATGGGATCTCATTGACTTTAAATGTGGTTTAAGGGTATGAAATTATAGAAAACTCTATTTAAAATTTTCATATATATCCTAGAAACCCTAGGAAACTCTACACTCCTAATAAGATGCAAGGTGGTACCAAATCGAGCAATGCCTCTATCTTAATCAGGTCCACTATGAAGACATGCATAGACATGACCTGTTACCGAAAGTGAACCTATCTATTCCACAACTAACCCTTCAATATTTTAACATATAAATAGTGATCCCATATTTGGTGTAGGACCGTACCCTAATAAAATATTTCATCCTCATATGACATAATGTAAATTTTAATTTCATCGGAGAAAAAACCATGAGCTGATTCGGGGGAGGATGAATGAACTAATTCATAAGTCCCATAATCATAGCAGTGGAATTAATTACACAAAATAGAATTCCAAGAAAATTATATTTTCCGAATAAATATTAAAATTCCATATTTAGATTATCCTTCTTGTAAACCCTATAGATATTGTATATGGACCAAAGATCGATATTCTAGAAGCATCTCTTACACTTCATTCATTTGGCATGGTTATCAATAAACAACATAGTGTATTTGTTCTTTACCTAATGTCAATTTAGTTGACTCCAAATCCACATATGGGGATGTAATGGGTCTTATAAAAACCTTATCTCTTTGTTCTTCCAACTACGCCCCTATTTCCAAAGGCATTGAAGGGATCATCAAATATGCTGAAAAATATTTGTCGGTATTCATAGATTGGATGTCAATGTAGAAGTTAATACATCATCTTGATGGTGGTCCTCTAAAATTTTCATTGAAATAATCCATGTACACATCCTTTAATGCTGGAAGATATAAGTTTTATGATCTAAATTCATACACACTTCATGTTATAGTTATGGTTAATTTTGATATTGTATCATCTTTTTTGAGGATCTAGATGATTTCTTATGTCCAATGACAAAAATTAATATATTGGAAGAAAATGGTCCATTCAGAAAGTCTATGCACAATTATAAAACACTATGTGGACCATGTTTATTGATTCTCATGTCCATTTATCATTTTTGGAGAACATTATTATATACCATGAAAGTCAATAGACAATCTATGTGGCTGTTTGGGTATTTATCTAGAGTTTTTTGCATGAATTGAGTGATGTCTTCGAACCATGGGTATATCCCTAGAAAATTGAATGACTTGATTTTCAAGGGACTTTGGCTACTATATTGTTATTACATAGTTATTTTGACCGTGATAACTGATATATCATTTATTAGATGGAAATGTTTTTATAATACCTCACTCAGTATAACCACTAATCTTCTCCTAATTTTTCATTAGAAAAAACCACCCTCCTGTTGATGCATTATGATTTTCTCTCTTTGGTCTCTTAGTGAGTCCCCATAATTCTAGATATCTCTTTTCATGTAATGTGTGTTTCCTATGGTGCTTTAATATCCAATTTCTAGATTTAACTTCAATTTCCTATCTTCTCAATGATGAGAAAAACTATGTAGTTTATGTACACTTGATCTAATGTATATATGAATAATTTTTTATGTTTATCTTGGATCTAATCAAATGAGACTCCAATTTATTCATTTCATATCAACATTTTTAGATGATTCATTAATCCCATATTTATTGAGAAATGTATCTCAATATAATAGTTCTATCATATCAATTTCTTATTGATATTGTAAATTCATTTGGGATTTCCTATAAAATTTATTGAATTGATATAATATATAAATTATTTTGTATTTTTAATGATTAGTGGAATGAAAATGTGTGTTTAAAGGATCTTCTCATTAAAAATATTTTATCACATTATCTGTTCTATTAAATTCCCCAAAGATAATTTTTACATGAAAAAGGATTTTCAATCTTGGAATATGGAATCATTTGTTGTAAAAAATGTTTAATAATAATTTGATGACATTTTAAAAAAATTATCTACCATTGCACATTGGGATCCTAATGCGCATTAGGTTTTTGAAAAATGAATACCTTTATGTGTATGCAACCACATGGGGTTATTATTGTGATATAGATAGTATACGGAGGTACTAAATATTGGTATGAGTCATGGTGTTCAGGGATTCATATTCCATCATCTTTAAAAGTTCATATTCACATTGGATAGATCTGAATTGTTCTTGGTTTTATATATGTGGGTATTTTTTTTAGTTTAATATATCAATTATTTATAATATGAAATTTACATTAATGATTTTGATTATGGTTCCTATATTTTATTTTATATTGTTATGATATTATTGAATCATATGAATATGAAATTCCTTTATGGAAAACAGATGTTGTTTAAGAAAAAGGTTTTAATTTGAAATTAAATTACTCACATTATCTTTATAGATATCATAAATAGTTATGGGGAGAGATATTTTTTATTGATTCTTTAGTTCCTTTATAGTGTGATTTAATGCTCACACCTTATTTTTCTTCCTTTAGAATATTTTATTCATTATTTATTATTATATTGGAAATTATAAGGGTTTTATGTGTAACATTGAATTCTCATTGTTGTTATTTTCATTATAGTGGTTCAGGGTAGTGGTGAGTAGTAGTCACATGGAGACGTAGGTTTTTACTTGATAGTTTTTTATTTTATTTTTATATTTATTATGTAGCTGAGTATGTATCCTAGTTTCATATTTTTATTCATTATTGTACTCTCATTTCTTATAATATATTGTTTTACATGATATATATTGTGTTGTATTCTAAGAAAAATTTCCCTAATATCTTTTTACATTCATAATCAATTTTTTTGATATCCTATGTTTATTAAGAATGTGATTTGGGACTTATGTCAGACCATCTAGGGTAATGTGTCAGGTTGTCCATGGTTTATTTATTTCAAAATTTTATTAGTGGATTTCCTAGCCAAAATAGTGAAGAAAATTCATCGGTGCAGTTCAGGGTCTGGTAGACAGGATTGATGAATTTTGATGATAAAAGTAGTACATTTTTTATATGTTCTTAATCACACCACTTATTTATTAAACTAAAATTTGTGTGGGAGGCTATGATTAATCTTCAATATTTTCATTATTTAGTCTGTTCAAATAAATATGAGACAAAATGTGTGGTTGAAATGGATCGTCGACCAAAACATACATATTTCAAAAAAAATATTTTAAAATATTTTAGGTTATTATGAAATTCTTTTAATAGGGCCTTAAATCATGCTTCTAGGTCTATAATGACTCTATGTTACAATCGTTTCCTAAAACACATGATTTAGATATTTCATGACCAACTCAAAATGACAGGAAATGAATCATGGTGGTTCGGAGGATATATTGATATCATGCATTACGTAGTTATGAAATTATTTTGTATTTTCATTTGTAGTATAACTAAATTAGTTGAGATAAGTTGATTTAAAAAATGAATTTATTTTTGGAAATCGATTATATATTAATTTCATTTATAATAATGATGGGATTATTAGCAATGTTTTTAAAAAGATTCACTTAATCTAGAAATCAATGAAAATATTTTCATTTATTACATATTAATGTTCTAAATAGGTTAATTTTAAACACATGAATAATCATATTGGTAATGAAAAAATATTCCCAATGAAACGGTTGTTCCCCATAAATTTGTAATGTTGTGGGATTTTGGATTTTAATTAACAAATATGACTATTCTCAAAATGTAATTTATAAGGGAAAATTGGTCTTTTGAAGGGGTTGTTAAATCAAAATTAGATTATTATTCCTCATAAAAACATGTTTTAGAACATTACTATTCATGTAAAATGTTATTTGTTTTAATAGTGGTTCATTTTAAAAGGATTTATTACCCAAAAATGAAATTCAATATGAGAAAAATCATTTTTCTTTTTTTAATTGATGGATAAGTAGATTCCTCTTGAAATTGAACTTTTGTGAAATTTTACACTTTTTGGTTTTTTACAGTAATGAAATTTGTTTACTATGGAATTATTTTTTTGTATATGTAAATTTTAATAGTGTTTGTTGCTCTCAAAATAAATAGTTTTAGAAATAGGTTTCAACTATAAAATATGGGTTAATTTTGAAACTTCTATAAAAATGATATCATTATTTGTTAATTTGTATGTTTTTCATTAAACCATTATTTTGTAAATGAGTTATCAGATGAAATTTGTTAAAAAATAGAGAATATAAATCTCAAATAATATTACATGAGTAACAATTCTATAATGTTCATTAGTATATGTGAGATTCATTCATTGTTAGTGGATTATGGTTCATAACTTTATTCATTCCCAGTATGTGATTGAGGTGGAGAGTGATATGTTATTTTCCAATTTTATTTTACATCATGACTAGGGAACCAGATAGATTCAATTAGTGTAGTCAAGTAAATAAGGATATGTTTTTAGAACATTTAGTATTCTTCTGAAAGCTTGGAACATTAGTTGAATCCTCTAATCTGGTTTATCATCCTCCTATGTCTTTTAACTATTGTTTACAGATGTTATTTGTTTTGGGGTAGTCTATTTTAGGTGTGATATTTGATACCTTCTTCGATTTTACCCATAAATAGTAGTGGTTGTTTTGAGTTTCTTCATGCCACATTTCATTATTTACATTATGAACCTTATTCAACATGATACTTTCTGTAGAAATGTATTCCATGATGTTTGTATTAAATCAATAAACTTAGTACCCCATGGGTATGTTCTCAGTAACATAATTTTTTGTGGTGACCAAACATGTAATGGAATCCAGTAGAGTAATAATTATTTTTGATCGGATTCAGAGATCCACTAGGTTTTATTACATAAACTAATGTTATATTAAATGTTTTGTAATGATCCAAAACTATAGAATTTTATTCTATATGAATCATATCGTATAGTAAATAATATCTTGGTTAAGGGATACATGGGAGCTCTATTTTCACAACATGTTCCGTCTTAATGATCATGGTATTGGTTCAACCTGAGATCCTTTGGAACATATCATGGGGTAGTTCCTTTTGTAGGTTTTTTTATTTATAATTTTCTGAACTATATATGATGAGAGAATAACATTTTGGTCAGTAATTGATGAAGATCATTGGTGATTATGTTTAGTTTAATTTGACATCTTATTTTCCATATGTATTCACTCTTGTATCGATACATTTGACCATTTTTTCACTGTTAATATTAAACATAAATGCAGTTGAAATCCTTGTTAAGTACATTCTCACATTAGTTAATTTCTATAGATATTAATAAAATAAAGCCTATTAAAAGTTATAAGAGAGAGGTTAACATCTTATCTGGTTTTTATTCATTATATTCATGGTTGGGTGTTGAAAATATTTATGTGAATCCTCTTCCATGGTGTTAAGAAATATTTTCATGATGGAAAATTTGTTGTGGATTAATGGATTAAACAACTACAACCTCATGGAATTAATCTATTTATCCATTACCTTGAGTTAGTTTCATATATATGTGATCTCGAAACCCAAACTATATGATTAGAGGACATTTTATGATATATTAGATCATATAAAACTAATGTTTACTTCTAACCACTCGAATATTATCATACTATAGAAACGATGGGTTTTGTAATTCCAAACATTTGATCTCAATATTTAATAAAAACCCATATAATGAAGAGTTCTCATATACCCTATGTGAAGGTAATTATACTCATAGGAAATGAATTAATAAAATTAGGGGTATCCATATTGAAATTAATTATAAAACTTCCTTTTTGTTAATGATCCTTTAATAAGCTTGGATGTTCATCTTGTGAGAAAGATGGTTTATACGTAGGCAATATTATTAAACTTATTAATTATGTGGAGGCCAATTTCCAAACATCATAATGATACATTTTATGGATGGACAACATTAGGATTTTTTGTTATAGTCTCTCAATGTTACACTACATCTTCAGAGGTAGTTTTCAATTTCAGTGGATTTGGGTCAGGGGTTAATAGATTGTGGACAGAGGGAATGATGGTTTAGGTACTCTTGGGTACCTAGGATGTTCCATGATATATTTAAATAATATTACAAACCTATAATTAGATTCTCAATTTAATATTTTATGTCATCATTTGTAGACTATTAGAATGTTAAAATGGAATACCATAAACCTATCTGTCTTAGTGGCCTCATACATACCATTATAGTTATGGGATGAATGGTCCTTGGATCCCCCAATTGAAATATGTAAATAAAATAATAGTAATGAATATATGAAATGTTTAATCATTAACTAATTCCTGAAATCAACTCACGTATTCCCTATTTGGGAAGATGTTAGTATAGAATATAATCACCTTTGGCTTTTGAAGTTTTGTGGTATTCTTCCAGAAACCTTCTATAGAACAAAATCATGCATTATATTATAATAAAAAGGGCATTTATTGATGAGACAGGTTCTCAGTTGATGTCAATAGTGAAATTATGTTTTTAGGAGATGGTCAGACTAGTTGAATAATCCACTTTTATAGGATATGTTTCTGGTGTGCTTTCCTGTTTTCAATGTGTTTTCAGTTTACAATATATCATTCTTCTCTATCAATGAGATTAACATACATGTTTCATATGTGCGGCCTACTAAATCTCCATGATGTTAGGAAATGGATGGTTAATGGTCTTTACTATGAAAGATTATTATATACTTATGAGGGCATGGTTTGGTTATCTCAAAAAGGTCATCATTGACACAGTTGTTTTCAAAAAGAATTTATAGTATTCGATCTGGTTTTTCATAATATTTCAACACATTTGGTAGATTTTATTCAATTACAATAGGAATGTTTGATCTATTTTTTACCTTTCTAGATTTTCAAAAGTATTGGAAATGTAGTTTATCATATAAGATTAAAAAGTATCATGATGTCAATTCAAAATGTGATACATGTTTTCAAATTGAGAAGGTGTTAACTTAATATAATTTTTTTAATTATTGAATGTGAATATGTTTCTCCTGAAACTAATAATGTAGTGGCTGGGATACCCGTTTTAGTTATGGATAACCAAGATAATCTGTTTTATGGTAAATTGATTCCCCTTCTTTATCTACTCTAAAAATATAGTTATGATATCAATGAGATTTGGGTTCAAGAAGCATTGATGTTTCATAATTAGCCTTATTAATTTACTAGTCTAGAGTCAAGAGATATTTATCATGATATAGTATTGGATAGTGGGTATAATTGTGACACCCTTTATTTCATGGGTATATTCAATATTGATCTTTGTTCATCTCTTTTTTCGTTGCATATGCCTTAGAGATTAAGGGGTTGTAAAATTAGATATTTGGAGAAAATTGATTAAGGGAAAAATCTATGTATAGTTAGGAGTTACCATGTGATATATATATATATATATTATTTGTATTGTAATTTATCTTCTATTTAGCATGGTCTTATTAACAATGAGAGTCGCCAATAAAACCATGTGGAGGATTCAATTTATATACAATTGATATTTAATGACTTGAATTTTTTTTCTAACCTTGCAGATCTCCATATGAAATGGTGTGACATTTTTTTTCTAGTTATTCTTGAAATTTTAAAATTTTTATAACCCTGAATCCAGGCCACAGAACCCAATCATACCTAATTAAATTAAGAAATTACATTGATTCACTCACTCTATTTAAATTCCATTCTTATCTTAATTACTCATTTCCATGAACCATCATCTAGTTTATTTTCTAGAGGTTTCTCCCCTTGGTCTAATGGAGAATCCCCATCATTTTAGAAATATGTATTTTCGGTATGTGTGTTTTCTTTTTGTTTTTTTATTCTGTTTATAGATTTATATATGATAAATCATTTTCCCCATTTCATGTAAATATATATGGGTTATTATGACCGAATATATGGTTTTTGTGGATAATTAATAGTTTTTCTCTTGTATATAGGCTTGTGAGGACCTGGTCTATTTTTTTCCCATGATTTCTTTCCAATAAAATGGAATTATCTTTGTAGTCGAGGTAGGTGTCTCAATAAAATTGTTCAAACCAATGAATTACATAATTATATTTCTAATTATTTGGACATGGATTGAGAAAATAATCTATTTAATTTACCAGATGAATTGGAATATGATATAAGTCCTTTATTTCATAAAAATGGGATTTTAAATGGGATTTTCTATAGAAATATTCTATGTGCTTTATGTGTTTGATGAAATGCATCTAATATATTTTGACTCAAAATTGGATTTTTCGACATGAGAGTACTAAAAAATTTCTGTGAAAATATTTTATATAATTTTGGTCATGGATTTATTGGATGTCAATTTAAATTGAGAAACATGGGTGCATCAGGTTATGGACCATTGAAAACCGTAGTCAGTTTTTTACAATATGCAGTTAGTATTTTGATATCGATAAACTGTAGTAGGACTCAATATCGATATGATTCATGGTGTTAATCAGCTATTGTTCCTTTCTATTTTATGTATGTAATACCATTTTTTAGATTCCCGCTGTTATTGGTTTTATGCATGATGGTATTGTATCATGTGTAATTTCCCTCATGCTTATCGTATAGCATTTCCATGGATGATTCTAAATATTCCCTCTATAACTTTTATGTATATTTCATAATCATGGTTTGTAGGAATATGAAATTATTATATGGAAACCTAGTTTTGATTTAAAACATTGATTTTAATTTAAAATTTAATTATGATAATTGTTTGTCTTACAATTCAAACTAAAATTTTCATCAAGATAAACATTTTTTTGATTCATTAAGGGTATACTATTGTGCATTAGATCTCACATCCAACATTTTTATTTTTGGTTTTTATAGTCGAGTTTATTCATGATATGGATAAATTGAAGGGTTTGTTATGGAATGAGAGGTTTTACTGGTTGTTATAACCTTTAGAGTGATAGAGGATAATGGTGATTAAAAGTCACACAAAGACATAGTTCTATCCTTGGATGGTTTCAATTCTATATTAAGATTTTTGGATTGTCTTTTTCTATCTCATGGATCTGTATCTTTGGTGACACACATTTATCACAATTTATATAATATATTTTTATACATGAAAAAATTTGTATTATATTTTATTGTAAAACTATTTCCATGGTTCTATACATTGATACATAGGTTCCTGTAGCTATACAAATGAAATCATGGTCTCATAAAAATGTTGGGACTGAGGGATGTCATGCAATGTGGCTGGTTGAGATTAGTGGGTTTATTAAATAAATGCACCTATTGAAAAAATATAACTAATTGGAGATTGGTTAAATTTTTTTATCATGATCCCCACTCAGTCAACCAATTAATTCTCGAAAACCATTATGGAGAACATTTTCCTATATATTTTCACACAACTAACTCTCATGTGGTGGTAGTCTATCTAGGATTATACAATTGATAATATTTCCATTCCATAAATCATTTCATAAACATTTAGAGAAAATTACATGAGTTTCCACATGATAATCCCTCTATTGAGAATAATATGTTATTGGATTCTTATAATGAAGATCACTAAAATAGAGGTCACATGTGACAAGACATATTACTCTAAGATATTGATGTCTGATGCCTTCTAAAAACTATAGATGAAATAGCTCCTTGATGTTCACTTCTATCTGTAATTTATTGATGCTCTTCTTCCAAGAATAACTCTATCACAAATACCCTATATAACACCCCAAATAATGTGTTAATGTATAAATAGACCAAACAATCTCAGATGAAAATATGTTTTCCTTCCCAAATTTTTATTTATAAATTTATTTTTCTCATAAAATATCAAGAGTGTATATTTTGAGGCCAGTGAACCTCGGTATGTAATCCACAATTATATCACCATTGGAAACTCTTAAATAAAATTAAATCACACATATTAAAAGTTATAAGGATAATATTAATCATGAAAAAAGAACATGGATTACATCAAAATTAGAATCATATAATCATCAGTTTGGGTGACCAGACCCAACCACACAATATCGCTCTTTGAAGAAGACTAGTATCAAGTGAATGCATTTTACAGGTCAGGGACATTACAAGTAAGTAGTATTGAACAAAAAAATGAATCCAATCTTAATATTCATAGTTGGTATAGATATCCACAAAACCAAAGCCTTATTATCTATTAAATATCATGATACACACTCAATCATCTCCCATCGTCTTCCCGGTACACCGAAATAATTGGATTCTTTACTAACAAATGGTCATCAACGATAACTATCATAGGCGGGTCAATTGGTTGAAGAACATTTTTCTACATTCTTGGAGGAAAAAACTTATGAACATGACCATTAATTAATTCCTCATCACTCAACTAGTCATCATGATGACACTCTATCATAATTTCAGATTGTTTTTTTAGTTGTGGGATCTTTAGTGTTGACAAGACATATAACTATCAGATTAGCGTATATAGGGTGCAGATTCGAGTAGGATATGGAAGATAAAGACCCATTTTTATATGATATATATACCATTGGTTTCTCTATAACTGGGTTCTTGATATATTGACACTAAATAAAATTTATTATATTGATAGTATATGGATAGATCAACCAACGTATAATCACTAGGTTCAGTTGCTTGAATGATGAACTTGACCCGCCATAACACTATTGACCTATGTTCTCAAACAAATCCTAAGATCAAATCTAATGCAGAACATAATACCTTGTACGAAACCTATTTGTTATAACTATATCATGTTATAACACATTAAGGACCCTTCTATACAAATATTTAGTTGTGCAGGAAATCCCAACCCCCTCTAATAGTATATGGATAGATCAACCAATTTAGTTGTGCATGAAATCCCAACCCCCACCACTACCCACCTGTTTCCAACCATAGGTGGTTGATAATAATATTTTCTATCAACATACTCATTAAACATATGATTTATATCAACATTCATGGGTTTGATCCCAAATATTGTTTTTTTCAAAAAATCAACCATTGAACATCAATATTCACCCAAATTGTTTTCTATATCACTAATTTGAAAAACCAATATGAATCTAGGGTTTTATTTCATGTCAAACTGGAATTGATATTGAATTTATGGACATAAAATGGATGAGGAAAAACACATGATGATATAAGGGAGAAAAGAATATTAAATTAAGTTATATCATCTGTGCACATAGTGAACCTGATCATTGATCAAAATCAAAAAATATGAAGAAAAATAGATGATATTTGGAAGGTCATATATAATCTATGTTAAATGGAAAAAATAAAATTGATAGGTAATTGATATCATTGTGGTATATTAATGATTTAAAGAATAATAAAAATATACACCATAAAATTCATGTAAAGGGGAAATAATCGTCAAATAACATATATCAATATTATTGTTTAATTGAATTTTGGTGTAGAATGTTTTTATGTGTACCAAGTTGACCTAATTGATGAGTTTGAATGAATTTTATTATAGACCAATAATCCAACCTTATTTTTCAATGGAATATCCAACCAATGTTTTCCCTCTTAATATCATAAATTATGTAAATAACACTAGGTAATTTCAATGGCATGTATTTAAGAGAGAATTTCTAGGTCAAAAAAATAATTTCGATAAATAAATTAAAAATATATATTGATTTATTTATTTCATATGAAATACACATATTACTATGAATCATATAATGGTCGGATTAGAACAAAACCATATATCACACCATGGGTAAACATCTTCTTTAGAATCCAATGTGATCTCAAATTTTCAATCTAAAACTAAAATCATTGTGAAAAAATATTTTTATAAAGGATGAATTTTAGTGATTTAATATATCTATTTTATTTAATATATTGAATTTGGTGTCCTTTAAATGTGATAAAAAACAAAAAACTTAATGAAAATTGAACTTTATATATATATACATTGGGCCTAAACTTACAAACTGGAGTATATTAAGAAATTTTTTCCATAATAATGTAAAATTTTAAGATTTTTTTCGAAAAAGTGGATGACAAAAAATTATAAAAAAATTACCTTATAGTGATACCAATATGGTTTTCTATATTTATATCCTTCCATCACAATAATTTTTTTAAATATATATACATAATTTTGCTTCAATGTTGTATTTAACATTCATGTGTTATATACATTTAAGACATCTTTAAACATTTAATATATTTACATCTCCCTTTGATAAAGAAAAAATATTTTTTGAAAATAATAAAATGGAAGACTCCCGTGAATCCATACTATCCTTTGAAAAAATGGTTCATCGTTCAAGAAATTACCGAATTTATGTTCCTACATTGAATATCCAGATAATGTACATATAAAATTAAAGTGATTGTTTCTCCAAACCTGAGATCCTATACTATTTTTAAGAACACAAAACCCATACCCATAAGAAATATTGTGAGAAATGGTAAATATAAGTAATTTATGAATATAACATAATCCCACTCAACGGACTTAGCCAACTTGAATACATTAAATATAAATATCCATTAAAATCAATCATATGTTTTTTATCTATGATGATCAAAATGACTGATTTGTAAAATATTGTTATAATACGATAATATATTTTTTAATTAGTAATAATGAGGTAAATATAATATCAATATAGTGGAGTATTATATTTAGTAATTTTTGAGATAAAAATTTATTTGAAAGTATTATAGAATATGAAAAACAATACATTGAAAAAATCCGTCCTCTTAGCAACTTATTCCTTCATAAGGAAGGGACTAGGAATCCTAAATGAGAAAATGGTTTAAAATATTTTGTAATTACTTATGAAATAACTTATGGAGTCAATATAGAATCATAGAATATTAGTGGTTCATAATGGATGGTATATAACTTATTTTATAGATAAAAATGAGGGTCATTTAATCATAATATTATATTAGAAAAATAGTAATGTTGGAATCAGATGAGAGATAAATGAAATATGTAAGTAAATATTCATGAAATGTGTATCATTGAATATCATACCAAAAAAAGGACTTATATAATGATTTTTTTCAATTATCATTATTTGAACCATGTTATTTTTACCACATTTTACTTTGTGTAATATTTACTATAATAATTTCATTATAGAGAAAATATAGGATTACCCCTATTATATAATTTAAATGTGATGATTTTGAATATGGAATTTATTATATTAGATTGAATTTTTATAAGTGAAGGAAATTATTATTAGTATAACGACACTTAAAATCTTAAAAAAAGAGGAAAAAGTATTTTTTAGGTACAAAATAAAGATATTCTTAAACATTAACTAATAAAAAAATTTATACCAATGTTAATTTATTTTATTTTAAACATTTTAATAAATTTTATCAAATAAATTTTATAATTTTCACATATTTATTTAGTTCTATAGATATGCAATACACATAAAAAATCAATAAAAAATTTCCCATTCAAACATTAAATGATTTAATAATTTTTTTCGAATTAATTAAAAATAATTAATTTTATTTTATTATATTATATATTTTTTACATTTCATAAAATATATTCCTATAAGTATGAATAATATAAATATAAAATATGATCATACAATATATTATAAAAAAATTTATTCAAATAAATCTTATTTCATTAGCCATAAATAATTAAATTAATATTCTATTTAAATACTGAATTATATAATGGTTTTTATTTTTATATTTTTATAATGATTCATTTTTATATGAAATTTTATCGAAATCATTACATTAATGTTATAAGTTTAACAAAAAAAAATTATTTTATGAATATAATATCAATATTATAAAGTATATTTTTTAAAAAAATGTATATGTATTCTTTTATTATATTCAAAACAGATTTATGTAGGAAACTATTTATAATTATCATTTTTGAAAATAAAATAACAACCATTTATATTTACTAAATATTGGTGAGTCAACATAGGTAATATGTAAACTAGTATTATACTAAATATAAATATATAATTTAATAATAGTAATGAAAACAATATATTACCTATACTAAGACTACAAAATATCATTACATTTTAACTTTACAAAACACATTTTTTCATTTTAATAGTTTTCAATTGGATTTTACAACGTATTATCTTATCAAATATTTTTATTATCATTATATGATTAGTGTCACTAAAAATTATTTTCAAGGATAAATTTGATCTTTGTAAATTCTGTTATTTTAAAGATATTATTATTATTTATTTATATTCTCATTTTAAAATATGAATTTTCAGGGCATATAATAATATAAGGTATATAATAATCCATTGTATAGATTAATTTCTATCATGTAATTTTATCTTAATGTTTAGTTATTCTTATAAAAATATTATAATTTTGATTCCAGTCTTTCATGGTTATTTTTATATGAATTTTCTATTCATTAGATGAAATGAAAAAGGGACATAATCAAATAAATTACATAAATAAATCTATAATGTTGTATTCTCTACCCATAAATATATTTCAACCTATAAAATTTAATTATCACTCAGTAATGAAATTAGTTAAGAGAATCCATATGGTTGACATGACCCAATGAATAATTTATACTAAGACTCTCTATCATAGGTAAGAATATGAAACTCAAATTATATTTCATAATAGGTTAATAATGAGATTTTAATTAGTAAAAAATATATGTGCCAAGTATTCCTACCTATTTGGATATAATTCATAGAAATTTTGATATATATACAATTCACAAGGGTTTCTTCAAGTTAGTTTCTCCAATCAGAGAACTATTATCAATGAAAATTCTATTATATTTTGACGAACTGTGTAATTAATTCATTGAATTATTGAAAATTAATTTGTTTTTGGTTAAATTTTTATTTATCCTTGTTTTTATAACACGTTTTTATTTATTAGTTATGGAATTGATTATTCTATGGAAGTTTCACTAGGATGGTTTGATGGTTATATTTGTTTAACATAATAATTATTGAATGAATACTCACAAAAAGGAAAATGTAAATTATTCTATCACCGAGAAGGATATTTTATTAATGTTCATTGTTATTTATATGATTGGATCCCATTTAGTACTCTCTATTATAGTTTTCTATAATGATCATCCCAAATTGATTCACTTTTTCTATAAAAATTATCAGATACCATAGCGGATTTGATTTTTAGTTTTACCTAAAGAGTTTAAATATTTATCATTGATAAAAAGTTCACTAAAATTTTCAATCTAACATCTTGTCATGTTTTACAAAAAGTAATGTGTTGGAAGTAGAGGATAATTTTATTTATGTTGAATTCCTGGATGAGAAAATATTTAATTATGAAAAACAAGATCATCCATGTTTTTCAAACATTGAAATCCCTTTTAATAGTGAACCATATACCCTTGTATAACTTTTCCTATAATTTTTATACCTTGTATTAGAATATTTTCTAGAATGGTTATTTTTGTTAAATTTCAACAAAAGTAGAAATATATATATTTGTGTCCATAATTAAATGATGAAAATGTTTCACTAATTTTTTCATTCATTAAGTACCACGGGGAAGCATGGACTAAATATAACAGTTCTTGAGACAGTTTAATGCGTTTTATTTCAAAAAACAATCCATAATAATGAAATTTAATTTGATAAAGGATATATTGATAAAGAAAATACGAAATATTTGAAAGAGTAATGAAACAACTTAATGCCCCATTCATAAAATCTGAGTGTTGAATGTGAGGTGAATTGATTTCATGGTCCCCTTACCAAAATCCAACATCAATATACACCTTTTATTATTGTTTGAACTATGTTTCTAAGGGGGTTTAAAATTGGTAATGAATAGTTAATAAAAATTATATTCTTAAAATTAATTTTATTGAAAACATTTTTTTGGGTTTAAAATACATTAATGACTCATTATTTATTGGGGAAATGAAATTAAGAATTAATTTCAAACCAAATTGCAAGAAACATATGGATTTGAAAATAATAAAACAAAAAAATTATCAGACATAAAAAGTTAATAATTGTATTTTTTTTATTAATTATATAATAAAAATCAGTGATAAAATTGCTTCCCGGGGCATAAAAGTGTGGATTAATATTTTTTTTTACTCTTTATGGGCATACTAGAAATACTTTAAATAACTAATTAGTACATTCCCATTTATTAAAACCATTTAAAAATCATGTTTATATCAATGTTAGATCACATTGGGCCATAAAAAATTATTTATAATAAGATAGAAAAAAATAGTTTTCCTACTATCATAATAGGATAACATTTGAAGGGATTATTTTGAGAATAAAAATATTAATAATGAAGAGAGGAGTAGTAGAATCACAATGTTATAAACCAAATAACATTCATATCAAAATTCATGTAATAGTTTTTTTTACACATGATTAATATTTTACTTGGAAAATGTAATTCATGATTATAGGAAACCATTACAGTGATGATGTAATACTAGTATGGAGCTATATATATTCAATGGGAGGATGAACACCTATTTGAAATCTTTGTAAAATGGATAAAACAATAAAGGGGGAATATCTAATAAGGAATTATTTTTTTCAATAAAATATGTTTGATTAATTAATATTGTATCAAGATGATGAAATTAAATTAATCACTTACATAGAGGTAATAAAATTATATTCAATGATATCATTTTTTCATAATTTTTTAGGAATTTTTATTTTTAGATTACAACAATTTAGCAATGTTCCCTTTTAAAATCCTAATATAAACCCCCTTATATTAATATATATATTCATTGAGAAGTAAATAAATGTATATGTGAATAAATTAAAGTAAATTAGTTGGAAATAAATAAAAATATAATGTATAAGAATATAAGAAAATAATGAATTAAATCTATATTTTGATAATTATTTATTGACCTTAGAGAATATAAATTACGTAATAATTCACCACCATAATAATTTATTTCACATATGTACTTATTTTAATCCAAAAATGGTATTTTACCATGCTATGGTCAATCCATGGTATCCATTTTAACAAGAGTTAATAGACAAAATAAAACCATTATGAGAGGGCTTTTCCAATGGTATTTATCAAAAATTCCATGACATAACAAAACCTTGAACCACCCTATACTACCACCCATATTTTACTACCTATTATTCTTTAAACCATTAAACATAAATTTAGAAAAAACCTACAATGTTTAAATTGTAATATACCATTAAATACAAGTTATTTAAAAAAATTAGTTTACCTTACATTTTGACAACATTGTTAAACTACATTTTTACTACAATAATGACCAAAATAATGGGATTCATCCAATTTATTCATGAATTTTATCATTTATTATAGAATTATAACTTAATACATGAATAATAAGACCACTCATTTTATCCTACTATCATTCTCATTCTCAATGAACCTTACAAAAACATTACCATAACAAATTCTTGTTTGACCACAGTTTATTAATTGTAGGTATTTTATCTCAAACCGTAAATATCACCACAATATTTTTTTCCCTATGTTATTGTTTTCACCTAGATCCACCCCAAAAACATCATTACCTATTTTACAATATCATGATTATTTAATGAAAAATACCAGATTAGAAAGAAAACACCAAAACCGTGAAAAAACAAAATCATCTCTTCATGCCCTCTAACTAATTTTACTAAGAAAAAAATTGACAATTTAAAAGTGTATTCAAAAAAATATCATGGATTTAATTATCCTCAACAAAATGATGAAAATACAAAAAACTATACCCATTAAACTATAATTTCACTTTACTCTTCTTCTTCCATGATCTCCCTCACTCCAAAATGAATTTTTCATGATTAAGTTGTACTCCCCAAACATTTTATAATTAAATTTTTTATTCAATATCTTACATTTAAATCCATTCTTTCCATTCAATTGTTTTCATTCAAATTCATCTAAATCCAATTCATTTTAAAATAAAGCACCTATTTTAAACTAAAAATCAACATTCATTAAATTCACCACTCGCTAATAACCAATAAATTATATTAAGCATAGATTTACCAATATAAAAATATTTATAAGGGGATTAATTGAAACCTACATTTACTAAAAATGAAGAAATACATATATTAAAAATTTTCATTGAATTAACCACCAGAATAAATCCCAAAAACTAACATTATAAAAGTACAAAAGCCCATCCATAACCTACATACTATAGAGAACCCACAAAATCCATACATCAACTTACATATTACAATTATTTATCTTCATAGAGAGGAATCTGTTAAATTTTAAACATACGAGTCTTTAAAAGATGAAAAATTCGTGAATTTCATGATAAAATATAATAATAAGGATTTTGAGATTTTATAATCATGTGAAATAGAGGCTAGTAATATTTTATTTCCCACTACACTGGGACATATTTATTAACAATATGTAGTGAGTGTGAATTTATAGAAATTACACAAGGAAAATATTTTTGAAACCCAATAATGACTTATATGGATTATATAATTTACTTTCATAATAAATTTTCACTGAATTAGATTTATCTATTCTTTAGGGTAGCATGTAAGAATTATTTTTTCCAAATAATTATTTTTATGAAATTATTGCATTTAGACAAAGATATTTTAATATTATGGGTCCAATATGAGGTTTATCATATATCCCAATCAAAGTTTTTATTTTATCTATTAGAAAAAATTGACAAGTGATCCATGAGTATTTCAGGACAATGCCTTATCTATTTTCTTGTAGTTGAAGGACCCAATAATAACTGTTATACACGTATACATTGCCACATATTTTCTTCGCAATGTGGATAAAATTTTAGCGGTAAATAATCATGAAATTATTACAATTCACTAAATTTTGAAAGAAAAATAACCAAATTTGGAATAATTTATTATTCAATATATTCTTAGGATAAATGGGAAATTATAAAAATGTGATATAATTCAATTATTCAATTTTTAAAATCTCTAAATGTGTTTTACACAACACATCATTCAACAACCATAGGGAAGGTACCCAATTGATTTAACCCCATTATAAAACAATTGGTGTACTTATCTGTGAGGAAAAGGGATATGTGATGATAATAGCCAACCCAACCCCTTTTGACTTGGATGAAAAATATAAGGAAGATAATGTAATTTAATCCAGATCTCCTACTGTATCTATTAATATTGTTACTCATTCACACCATCCCAAGATTACTTTATGATTGTTTTTTCAGGAGATGATTACAATAAAATATATAAGATATGTTGAATTAGGGTATAAGAGGAATTTTAAACTTGTTCAATTTATACCTTAAAATAAAGTCCAATCCCACTTATTCACTTGACCATAAGTTACCACTCCTAAGAACATTATAATACATTGTATCATTTGATGATATATTTATTAATGAAACTATACCAATTGGTTCTTTTACTATCATGTCATCTCACACACATACAACATAGGTATTTATATTTAATACCACTACACATTGAACAATCAATCAAAGACATGACTATAGTGACATATAAGAAATCGGAAGATCAATTAGTAAAGGATCATTCAACCTTATCTACCAAAATATAAACAACCATACCATCACCACCATCTATTATCGAAGATGATACTTCTATCATTGAGTTGTGTGACAATTACAATGATGATGTAGTATCAAATAAGAATAAGAGTGAAGAGGATAAAATGAATAAAGATGAGGAAAAAGTGGAATTATTAAAAGGAGTAACAAATTAAAGAGGGAAAAGGTAATATAAATTAAATATTTGGAGAAGCCTAAAGAATGGGAATAATTGAGCTTATTAGGCATTAAATAGTAAATATTCGACAACTATTTTAGATAAATTTACATAGTTTATTTTTATTTCCACCATTATTGAGAAAGTTGATCCTATATCCACTTATTCCATAATTAATTCTCTCATTTTTTCTATTACACCATGATTTTTATGAAATAATTTATTTAAATAATTTTTAAATATTCAATAACATGTGTTACCCAAAACACATAGTTTTAACGAAATTGTTGTTATTTTAATATTAATTATTAAAAATGACTTTTAATACTACGGTATTAACCACAAGGGTATGAAAAGTAATAAACCTATTCTTAAATTATGTATAGTTATTGTATATAATGAAATTATAATGATAAATACTTACATAAATTTTTTAAAGTCCTTATATTATCCGAAGATACTTATTTCCCATAAATGTTTTTATTAAATTTTTGTGTACAAAAAATAAATGAAAAATATTAAACATGTTGACTTTTGAAAAAAAAAATATTATATTAGAAATTTTCCTGTTAAATTTATCTTGGAGTGAATAATTGATAATTTTTTAAAAAGGATAATTTTTTGATGAATGGTAAATAAATACGGATATTTATTAAAGTCTTCCTTTTGTTTAAATAAGGTACATGATCCATTTTTATTTTTTTTTCATTAAAAGTAAAAGTGATTCAATTATATAATTATTAAACAAATTTATTTAACTAAAATCTATTTCACAATGAAGTTTTATTTTAAAACATGATACACATATGAGACTTTTTTTCTTTGGAAACCCACTTTTTTATGATTCATGCAGGAATAATATTAAATTAAAAATTTCTACTTTTATTTGTTGAATATGAAAAATTTTAATGTATATTTATATTAGTAATTATTATTATTAAATAATTTGGTCATCTTCTTTTTCATTAAAAAACAACATTAAAAACTATAAAAATTAATTACCATGGTGATGTTTAAAATGAACTGATCATGAGGTTATACAAAAAATATAATGATTAAAATGACATAAAACATAACAAATTATTATTTTATAAAAATATAATTTCCATATATAATCTATTTTATGATAATTATAAATATTATTTCTTTTCTAAATTGTATAAAATTTGGTATGCCTTTTTTGTTAAAAAATTCCCATTATGTCCACTACACCGCTTATAAAAGTTCATCCCCTCTCCTATCCTCTTAACACTTCCAATTACATTTGGTTTCAAAAAAACTACCTGAATATATTACATAAATAAAAACACAAAATATAAAATTTATTAAAATAATTTCACGATCCATATCCATCTCCACTTCAATCAAATATGATATAAAATTATCAAGCATGTGTACGATATACTACGACCTTACAAATTGATGTAATTTTTTTTCCGTCACTACCTCTCATGGATATATATAATGATGAATCTATAATATTTATCTGATATTTATGAAAATATTATAATTCCTATATTTATGACATAATTATACTTCCTAAATTATAATATAACATCAGGCTCCTAATATTCTATTCTATTGGAAAATGAAAAACAACGCCTCTGTGTACATTTTAACTACCACCTCAATGTAGTGATACGATAAATTTTTCATTTTATAGTGGCATGGATGATAATGAAGAGATATTTTTTGAACTAAAATTTTTGATAGGAAATAAAAATTATTCTATAATATTGAATTAATAAATTTCTTTCTTTCATTCCGTCAATCAAGAAAATGGAAACATTGTAACTGTGATCGTACAACCTACAGTTTCAATGAATGATGTAAGTCGTTTGTAGTAAATATATTTTATGGATTAAATTATATATATATATATATATTTAATATATATAATATCCATTTCATGGTTAAAAATTTATATATGATAAAACCATGATATATATCAATTAAAAAAAATAAAAAATCAAAATATACATGTAAATGATGTACTTATTACCGGAAACAAGAGTTTTCAATTTTATTTAATAAATATGTAATAATAGTCAATGAGTAAATCAGATATGGTATGATATATTAGATTATTATTGTTAATTCATTTATTAAAATACAAATTTTTTTATACTGGATTCTTGAACATTTAGGACCAATGTTAAGACATTAGGTAAGGTATTTTCATATCGCTTTTATTTCTATGAGGCGCATGAAATATTCACTAATTTTTTTTAATGTTTTGTTAATAATTCAGAATAAGTGTTTCTATGATGATTAATATGATAATTATTAGTATTTAAATATCTATATAACGTTCTTTATTATATAGATATTAGTAATAAATGGTTATCAATGTAAAATTTTTTATTAGTTTTTTTTATGATTAGGTACTAGATGATGAAATATTATATAATAAATATAAAGAAACGAATGTATTTTCCTATCCTATTGTTATTTATAAAGAATGAATGTTATTTTTATCATATAATTTTATTTATGAACTTATGATACAAAATTAGTACTTTTAAGATTAAAATGATTTGTTATTTTATTTAGTAAAGATTTCCTTCTCTTCCATATACATGTTTCCAAAAAAATATTATTGATATTTTTTAATATTATAAAATTGTTGGTTAAAGATATTTGGAATTTAAAAAAGTGTTTATAATTTTTTTTGGAAAGAGTTAGTTTTTAAATGTTATATATTATATGAAATTTATATATTTTTGACATGTTTAGAAGAAATGAAAGTTCACACCATCATGACATCACATATATTTAATGATTCCATTATAAGTTTTCATGGTTTTATTAAAATAAAAATATTAATTAATATTTATGTAATTTATTAATTTTAATAAAGTGACTGAAAAATGGAATAGCTATTCTCCAAAAGAATATTTGAATGATATTTTTATAGATTATATACTCAAAAAAAAATAAACCATTGTGTTAGAAATGTTTTAAAATTATATGATCAAATAGTACCATAAAAATTCTTAATTTACAATTTTAATTTTTATGATAATGAAGTAGATATGTGTTTGACACATTTTAATTTACCATGGCTTATATAATGATGAAATGTTCATGAAGACCTTTCTAATTATAAAAGTGATGATATGATGAATGTTTAATGAACATTCGATAAAATAATACATGGAATATTTTATCATTGTGACCTGTATCTACCTCAAATTAATTGTTCAAATATTTATATCTAATGGAATAATTATGGGTAATAAGATGATGTTCAAGATCATTAATAGTAAATAGTCCAATGTTGTTGATCCGCTATGGGAAATAAGAAATTTTTCTTAATACACCATGGGAAGTAGGTGATGATGCATGATCTATTATTTTATGGGAAATATGATGGGATTATTAATCTACTAGGATTTTTCAGTCTCAGGAGTTAAAATTCTCAAATTTAATGATATCATTATTTATGATGTTAGAAAACAAATATGACTTGAATATATGGTTCATTAATGATATTTTATGACTTAAAACTCTAATAATTAACATGTTTGTAATGATAATATTTATGTCATTAGTCATGTTTATCATATTTAATTGGTTTGGTTTATACCTTGAAATTTATCTTCATGATCTCATATTATTAGGATTATCTTATTCATTATTATGGTCATTGATTAATATCTGCATTAATAATGATTACTAGGCATATGATATCACCAGTTATTATGATTCCATCCCTAAGGTTATAAATTTAGGTTTTTTTGGGTATGTTTTTGAAGTTGAAAAATGGCAACATCTTAATGTGTGATTATGGAGATCATTCGTCAAATGAAAAAATTGATTATATAGTCTAAAATTACAATAAATATTTATGGTAATTCATTATTTATTTGTGAAAGGTGGTGAATATTACTCTAAATGATGTAATATATATATATATATATATTATAGGTCACTATAGACTTTATAAAAAGAAATTTTTGGTTCGTCTTTGAACATGGATAGGGAAAAATCATTGAGAACATGATGGACAGGTCTAAGAATAACTCTTCGTATTGGAAAATATCTTGGAAATTTTTTAATGGATATAGAGAGTGGTTTCCAAGAAATAACATCCTTATATATGTAATAAAATAATATATGGATATGAAATTTTTTTCTACTAGTTTTAAAACTAAATAAATTTTGAATTGGGGTTTGAATTGATCATTACCTGGTGCAAAAAAAACTGGCCTTGCTACACACCTAGTTTACCTCTCTCAAGAGAAATGTTTTTAAATTGAATAATTCTTTGTGAAATGTGATGATGGATATCAATATATAATGATAATGAGAATTCTATTTAAAATATATTGAGTCATATTTATTAATGGATTTTAAATTTATTTATTCTTTAAATGTATTTTCATGATTTTTTGGTTTAGCATAATTATTATTGTTGATTACACTATGTTTTTTTAGTAAATGAATGGATCCTAAATGAATCATGTAAATGTTGATTATGAAATAGAATTAAATGATTATTCTCTTGAGAAACCAAATTTTATATGATAAAAAAACATATTTTAGTTGTTGTAAAAACTTCTCAATATATCAATCTCGCTATTATTTTGAAAAATAAAATAATGGAAGAACATAGAATTGAGTATTTTATGAGAAAATTCCAACAAACTAATATTGTTTCTTTTGATAATAAATTTTTTGAGCTATGAATCAGCACTAATGAAATGATATTTTCTATTCTTTGATGTTCAATAAATGAAATATCCAATGTAGATGATAATAATTTTGATGGAGAATCATATCAACGGTTCAATCGTATCAATAACATAAGGAAATAAGAAAAAAGTTAGATCTACATATTGGAATGAGATTAATACACTTTTTTAAATAAGTAATTTCCAAATATTCTTGACAATAAAATGGATAATGAATTTCATGATCTAATGTATATGTATAATGAATTCATTCAGACTTATGAATAAATTTTTATAGGACTTGTGAGTTATGATTCTAAATTTATAATCCAACATGAATATAGGGTTGATAGATTCTTCGGTGGTCTATAACCTGATTTACAATAGGAATTATCTATAAGGGACTTTATTAGAAACAAATATATAATTTTCTATGAGCTCAAAGTATATATTAAAATATAAAATTCCATACTTTCCCATGGAATTTATTAGAAAAGGAAAATCAATTCTCAAATAAAATTAATAATCCACATGATGTAAAGAGATATTAGCGAAATCCATTCCAGAAATGTTGGAATAAATATCAAAGAAATTTCTTAAATGAAACTATTATGTTATTTAAATATGACTGATAATGTTTTAATACCATTTAATTGGTTAAGGGTCATGAATGGGTGGATAAACACAATATAATTGAATAAGAAACCAACTAATGTACCATCCACACTGAAGTTCTTCAGATGCAATGAGAATGGGAATTATGCTAACCAGTTATCAAATCCAGTGGTTAATGAGGTTTATTGATGTTTGAATCCCGTTTACCCATGAGAATATGTAATATCTATTATGATCATTGTTTTCGAGGATGGGTAATGTAATGATGTGGTGAATTCTACACATACCATCCACTCATGGGCAGATAATGTGTTTATATAAAATGGAATAACCCACTCTTTTATATTTAAGTAATTTTTTAAGGCAATAAAACTTCCACACCAATTCTTAAAAGATGAAATATTAGTTAAAAATTAATGGTATAATCATAACATATATCATCTTTGGTAATTTTCTAGATGATGTTTGGGAGAATTTGATTACTAAAAATATTTTTTTATCTACATCAGGCTCATTTTCTTGTTATCTTAGATATGTATTGGATTTTTATATATAAACTCCAAATTAATTTTAGGGTATTATATGTCATGCTTGATATTCTCAAAAGTCCTTTGATGGTCAAATAGTGTTATTATATACATGAAAATTTGATGATGTTTAAATCCATTTTATGGGGCATCATTCCTATTCAATGGGGGTTTATATATATTATGGTTAGGGGGAATCTATACATCGATGATATGACTATTATGTTGGATTTAATTGATGTGATTCTGAATGAATTCCTTAGTGTTACACAAAATCCTAATGTTGAATTTCTATATAACTCATACATAGTTCTAAACCTATATCAATGTCAACCAATATAATAGTCCTGATTGATTTCTACGAATTAGAGAATCATCCCCAAGAGAATATTGAATATGGATTAATTCAACAAATTTGTCACCATGTGATGCACCTATTCATTTTTCTATGAGAATAGTGGATTTACGTGACCCTATTTTGATTATAAATTAATTAAAAATATCACAATTAAGTATAATTAAATTTAAATCATATGGATGAATATTTTTTTCAACTTCATATATATCAATACAATTTCAAGATATACATTTATACTAGATATCATAAATGGAGGGTCAAGAATTAATATATACCTAATACAACATTACATACAAGGTAGGTACAATATGTATATATATATATATATATTCCATTTGACTTCACTAATTCCCCACTGTCATAATGAATTTAATGAATATATTATTTATAGATTTCCTTGACCTATTTTCTATAGTATTTATAGATGATATTATTTTCTATTTAAAGAGAAAGGAAAAGTATAATGATCACTTTATAATTTTATTAATGATCCGATGAAAGGAGAAAATAAATAACAAATTTAAAAATAATTAATTTTGGATATAAATTGTTCATATTTTGGTTATATAATCTCAATTGAAGGTATATTTGTGTATTCATAAAATATATTGGATATAGGAAGCTTTTACAGAACAAAAATGGTGACTAAAATAGATAGTTTTCGTTGTTTGGGTAGATATAATAACTAATTATTTTTTGAAAACACTCTTGGTATTCAAATGCAATATAAAAGTTTAATCTAAAGGGATCCAAATTACATTTCTCTGATGAATGTGATAAAAATTTCAAGGTACTAATTGAATTATAATAATTTCATATATTTTACATATAACCAGAGTGTGTAAGGATTTATTATCTATTGTGTTGTATCCATCAATGTTTTTCTATTTTTTAATTGTAGAATATCTTTGGGGATAGAATATACCTTAGGAAAATAGAAGATCCTAGAGAAACATTCCTCAACTAATGACATGGAGTTTTTTGTAATGTTATTTTTATTAATAAAATTTAGTCATTATCTTTACAATGAATGGTGTGATATATATTCTAATCATAATGTATTAATTTAAATATTCAAAAATATAGAGGTTAATATTTAATATAGATGATGGCTAGTGCTAATGAATTATTATGACTTCCCAATATATTACCAACCTGTAATGGAAAAAAAGATGAGCAATGCATTGATTCAAAAAGATCATGATAGTTTATCCATAATGAGAACCATAAAAGATAAAATATTTCTAAATTTTAAAAGGATGTATTTGATATCTTAAATTATGGGCATAATTAATATAAATCTCAAAATATTGTCAATAATCTATATTTTAAATTATTACAAAGATGCATATGGTTGATATATTTTTTTAGAATTGTTTTTTGATATTTTCATAAATTTTGACATTATAAACATTGAAATATAATGTTTAAGAACATTGAATGTGTACTATACATACTTGATTTGATAAAGGGGATGTTATCGGAGACCCATCAGTCATCCTTCTCGATTCATCATGGATATACAAAGATGAAATAAAATTATAAGTATTATTTCTAATGAGATGGAAGAATGTGAAATATTGAAGAGTTTTTATCTTAGTTCCTTGTAGGATATAATGTTGTGTTTGACAGAAAAAATTATATGGGGATGTTAAAAAAATTCCTATACAATAATTCAAATTGTAAACCATGATTGTTGTTTTTATCATTGTTCTCCCTAAATAATATAAAGGGGACTATCATATATGAATTTTAGTTGATCAACATGAATTTCTAAAGACAAATACTTCCCTCTACACCATATTTCTAATTACACAATAATCAACATTTAAGGTTTCATGGACTACCACATTCCACAATATATGATTGAAAATTATGGTTCACGTTCTTGTTATAGCGATGTCTTCAATAGGAACCATGTACTAGGTATAGTTTTAGTATGATGTACCATCCTTACATAGATGTTTTTAATGAGATACCCAGTAAAAACCTAGAGGATATTTTGGGAAAAATTTTATTGGTTTCAAAGGTTTTTGGGATCAATATCTATCTCTAGTCACATTTTCATACAACAATAGCTTTCAATAGATCATTTAGATGGATCCTTGTGAAGCCCTATTTGTAAGTAAGTATAGTAATCTAACCTAATGAGAGGTATTTAATGAAATATGTATACTAGGAATAGATCTAGAAAATAAAATTTTATAAAATTTTAGGGCCATACAACAACACGTATGGTATTCAAGAAGTCAAAATAAAAATTATGCTCATAATCATTTGTGTAATATAGAATTGGAAGTTTACGAGAAGCTGTTTATAAATATTTCTCAACAGAATTAGGTTGTGATAAATAGAGATAATTTAAATCTTAATACCAGGTGTTTTGGACTTACTGAGATTATTAATTATGTATGTAATGTTATTATCACTTGGCACATCCACCGAACCTCTCTGAAGTCCACATTGTGTTTTGTGTATCTCTCCAATGAAAGTACATAACAGAGTCATAAAATGTACTAAAAATATAGCTCATACTAGTAGAACATGATCATTATTATGAATACTAATATTTAGTGGTTAATGATCATTGAAAGAATGTCTTATGATATAAGACAACTCACTTAGTCAATGTTTTGGGATGAAACCACCCACATTATAAATCCGCAAGGAATACTAATGATATGATGAGGTATAAGTATACTAATTTTCCTATATTAATTTGAATAATTTTGAAGTTGGAATTCAATTTTAGGGGGTAGAGATTAACACCCTCAGTTATTTTAAATTTATTTTACCAAATAAATTTAATTTCTTTGATATCTTACATTACACACAACACAAACTATTTATAAACCAAAATAAACTATTAATATATTTATTCAAAAGTGACATTTATAAGGTAGATGTTAAACATGGAGTAATGAATAAGAATAATTTAATTTTTAAATTTTGGTATAATTATTTTATATAAGGAAAATATATTGTTAATAATTACTTAATTTTTAGTAAATTCTTTATATTGTAAAAAAACCATTTATCTAAAATATTTTTTTAGAAAATAGAAAACTGATTTTTTACACTTTTATAAAATGTATCTTAAAATAATATATTTTTAAATATATATGTTAAAAATATCATTGATTCATTTTTTTTAATATTAAAGAATTATGTATTTCTTTGATGAAAAAACAAATTCAGTAAAAATGACTTTCAATTAAAAGAATTTACAACCTTAATTTTATTTGAATGTAGTTAAAAGAAAAATTATTGTAATGAAATATTTATTAATCCAATTTTTCCAAAATAAATGAAATTCATCTTTAATTTTAATATTTAAACTTCTACAATTATGAAATTTTTTTCACTGGAAAATCACTTTTTCTTCAAATCTGCAGGATTAACTTCAAGTGAAATTCAAAAAAAATTATGAATTGAATTTGGAAAAACTAAATCAAAAGTTGTATGCATAATAGTTAACATAATATTGAAATATTCATTTTATTTTATATTATAATGAATCTCAAATAATTAATTAATGTAGTTAAGGTTTAAACAGGTTTACATTGAGGTTACAATTAAAATATATATGTTAAAATGTTTTAAAACAGTTTCCAATTTAAATTTTAAGGAACTATTCAGGCCTAATATAATATAATATTCAACAATGATTCATTTTTCAGGATTATGTAATTTTAAAAACGTTTTAATTAAAAAATTTCTTTTCAAAACATTTATGTGAGTTCTTGCCCCCACATATAATAAAGAACCACTTATACTATCATCTTCATACTTTTTAAGTCTTTTAGATTGTAAAAGACTAAAAAACCAATTCCATTCTTCCCAAAACATGTCATATAAGACATATTTTGATATGTATTCTCTCATATAACCATGTTTTATAATAAAAGGTGTTTTCCAAATGAAGATGTATCGTTCTAATTAATACATTTTTTATTTCATCTTCCAACTCCTATTATTCATCTAAATATATGTTGATATAATAAAATAAATATTTAAATAACAATAATATATTTTATGTTATGATAATAAACCTTATTCATATCTTGTTCAATTAAATTCTAAATGAAATAAGATATTGTGAGTGTGGAGGACTATCATCTAGCGAAATGATGTAATTATTTTCCCCTCATTTAATCTCATTAATAAATATAACAATGAATTAAAAAAAATTATATGATATTTATCAAATAATTACACTTCTTGATTTATAACTTCTCATCATATATCTAACCTTCCAATAAATTGGAAAATTATAACATGGCACGTGCGTATCTGTGGACTCGAGACTCGATGAATTGATGTGATATGTTTTTGTTTTTAATTTTACATAGATGGTAATAATTATTTATTTAATTAATATATTATAAATCTATGATATATAAATTATTATGCAAATATTAAATAATATTTTCTATTCATTTGTTCCATCTGTTGATAAAATGAAAGGTAAATTCATTTGTATATATGACCACCTTTCTTTATGGATGATGTAATTATTTTTCTATCTCTAAATTTTATGAATTAAAATAGATAAGATATGATTAATATTTATGATATAATATAATTTTTATACTCCATAGATTATGAAATCAAAATAAATATAAAATTTTAAAATATATTAATCCAAAACATACATGGAAAAATATTTTATTACCCGAAATAAGATTTTAACTAGAAAATAGAAACAAATTGGTAATAAAAATTCATAATTAATTAAAATATGTTTTTATATATATGATTTTGGATCCAAAATATATTTATCATTAAATGTTATGTATTATTATGTATTTTTTAATGTGTATGAAAAAATATGTGACGTGAGTTAAGGGATTTTCACCCCACTTTTAATTCAATGAGACACATTCCATATTCACCATTTAATTATATTATGTGGTGTGTATAATTAACATGAAAGTATTTTATGATTATTATTATGATAATTATTTGGAACTATGTATCCATTAAATTTTATTTCATCCATGGGGATTATGAATCAAATGTTATTAAAGAGGTAACAATTTTATGTCATAATCACATTGTTACCGGGATTATTTATAATCAACCTTCCAATTATGAAATATTATCGTAAAAATCTACAGAAACTATTTTATATTATTTTGCTATTGTTATTTCTAAATAATTCATTGTCTCATTTATTGTTTCCTCTATTTAATTACTATAGAGAAAATAAAAAAAAATTAGAAAGAAAATGTTATTTGACTATTCTATCAAAATAAAATTTCCATCCAAGTCCATGTTTTCTAAAAACAATTAAAGGATGTTTTTAATTTTATCCCATTACTTTTTAATGACATTTTTAAATATTCTATATTTTTTATGAAATTTTTTAATTAAATATTATTTTTACTTTTTAAAAGATTAAGTAGATTCATTTTTAACAAATGTAAAAAGAATCTTTTTTATAATGTTTACATCATGAATAAAATTTTATATTGTAGTATTCATTCAATTAGTCAGTTATTATATTTCATTTATTGAAGGTTATATTCAAAAAAAATCCCTTTATATTAAGGGGTTTATTAATTTTAAATAAGTGATTTCAAAATTGAAAGGATGTTTTCCGTAATAAAATTCTAATGATATTTTTATTCAATATATATTCATCAATGAAAACAATTTGGTGTTTATAATATTATATAGGGGATGTGATCAAATATTACCTTGAGTATTCTTTCTAAAAACGGTAATTATTTAGGATTATGATGATTATATGTTTATGAAACATGATTCTTTCCCATTGGCTATACCATGATATAATTTTTATATAACGCATTTTCATTTTCAGAGACTATTATATGATGAATATTTAATGATTTTTTTGGAACAAAAACATATCTATTATGTGACTTTTTAGAACTATATATAAATCCAATGCATTGGGTAACAATAAGTATCTTAATATAAAATTATTTGAAATATATTTATGTGCTTCTTCGACTATAGAGAAGATGCTAATATGCATGATCCACAATGAGAATGAAGTCAATGCTCTATACCAACTATAAGGAAAAGGTGATGATTCTAGATACATTTGTGTATTGTAAAAAGTTTGATATTCATGATCCACTATTATTATATATCCTCTTTATTTCACTATTCCATATGAAATTGTTTCTATTTTTATGATTGAAGCGCACTTATTTGATATGAAATAATGGTTGAGGATTAAATTATGATGATTTTTTCACTCTTAAATTGCATTCATTTGAAATTATAATGTTTTATTCTATGAATAATTTATTATATATTTGATATGTTATGTATATAATATGTATGTTATATTCGTTATTTCATATTTTTATTCATATATTTTTCTTTCTTAGGATCAGTGATTGATATCTCCCATTTTTACCATTAATGATTCAAAGAGATCATCCTTTCCTATGCTTAATTTCTATAGTTTATGGTGAATATATTAAGTAGGATATGTCAATGGAGTATACTAAATGTGAATATCCTTATATAATAAATGAAGGATCATTCGTTAAATAATATTATTGTGTAACTAGTCTATAAAAATATGAAACCATTACAGTCCCAAGTCATGTATTTTTGAAATTTTTGGTATATTCATAAATAAAATGTTATTATTTGTTTTTGAAAATCTTGGGTTAATATTTTTGGTATCATAATAAATGTGTAGTTATCTATTTTTATTGGGTGGGAAAACATTAGTTTTAACCTTGGGGACAATTCTATGGATTATTTTAAGTATAGAAAAATGCCCTGGAATTTTGGTGAATGATAGAGTGATTGGTTTCTAAGAAATTACATCATATTTTTTACACAACATGTAGATATGGTTAGGTAACACTTATACATAGGGGTAATAAATAAATATGGTGCATTGATATTTGACCCAATCACCACATGGTTCATAACAATGACCTATGAGACACATTGAGACTAAAGATCCATGGGGATATGTTTTTAAATTCAAAAACAATTTATAAACCATCATAAAGGATATGAATATATAATGATCATGAATGAACAATATAAAAGAAAACTATGCCCAAGATTGAAATGTTCAAATCTTGATTGAAACATATAATAAATTTTTTATAATGATTATATGGTTTCTTAATATGATTATTGATTCTTATACAATGTTTTTTGGTTTTAGTCAATGGTTACAACATGAAGGAATCAATTTTAGGATGAATATGAAAGAAAATAAAATTTATTCCTCCTGAGAGACTAATTTTTCTAGTATATGATTTTGAAAAAATTACTACTCTAAAAAAATATTTTCAATCAGTTAATCATCTGGAACTTATGAATGAGAAATGAAGGGTACACTGTTATATTGAGTCCTTAAAGAGGATATATCAACATTATTTTACTTGTTCCACTAGTCCACTAGTTATTGAGAAAAAGATTTGTACCCCTTCAAATATATTTTCCACTTCCCACACCATTATAAATGAAAATGTGGGGTTTTTATTTATTAAGAATATAAATAAGATCAGTAGTCGAATGGTATCATGAACTTTAGGTAATATGATGAATGTAACTCTTTAAAGTGTGATGAGTTAAAGATATTGTATATAAATTAGAAATTTCCACTTTTTCCTAAGAAATGGATAATGAATCCATTGAGTATTAGTATAAGTATGATGAAATAATTTGAATATGTGAAAAAAAATATTCACAGGGCTTTCATAGTATTCTTATGTAATTTTTATTCTACATGAAATTATGGTTTATTTATTCTTAGGTGGCCCAAAACCAAGTATATAAGATGAATAATATGTAATTACCTTTAGTAGTTGTGAGTAAATCATTTGATGTGAAATCATTGTAGAAATGGGAAATTGATGTTACCAAAAAATATTATATATTGATAGGAAAATTAATATTGAGTCTAATAAAAACTCGAATAAATCACAAGGTGAAAAGAAATTACATCCTTATGCATGCCAGAAATGTGGGATGAAACATTAAGGGAACAACTTGAATGGAACAAGGAGGTTATTTATTTTTGAAAGGGTGTTTCGTAAAGATCTTTATTATTTAATGTAAAGTAATTCTCAAATTAATATAATATAAATGGAGGATATAAACATTAATTCACCACCTATGAAAAAAATTCCTTAATATGAAATTTTTGTGTGATTTATGAAAACTAGTGATAAAATTCAATTGTTAATGATATTGTTCAATATCAAAAAAATAAAATGTTGAGATACAAACAAAAATATCCTTTGATCACTAATTTTGATTAAGGGTATCATAACAATTTGGTTGATGGTCTACATACTATCAAACATTGAACTGATAAAGTCTAATTATACTCAAGATCTACCCACGCATTTTTATCTACCTAATTTTATAAGTGTCACAAATTAGACCAAGATGATTATATGATTATATATATTTGAATCCTCAGAATGGTAAGATGGACACATCTCATTTATTGAATATTATCTCACTGATGATTGTGGGAATGTGATTCCTACAAATATTGTGATTCTCCATCTTATTGAATTTGATTTTATCTTATGAATGGATTTTTATTATCTCCATTAATTTAACATAAATTTATGATGAATAGAATTCATGTTTGGTATTCCATAGCACCATACTTTCATCTATTAGTGATATGCAAGATATGAAATAATGATAAATATCACATCCATTGTGTGGGTCTTTATTGTTATTTAGAAGGGGTATTTCTCACTAATGGATGGGTAAACAAATAAATGGTATAGCT
The DNA here is from genome assembly GCA_963277665.1 of Viscum album. Taxonomy (NCBI): domain Eukaryota; kingdom Viridiplantae; phylum Streptophyta; class Magnoliopsida; order Santalales; family Viscaceae; genus Viscum; species Viscum album. The sequence goes on from OY728158.1 coordinate 752,822,815, forward strand.
TTATTAATAGAGTTTTTTAAGTATTTAAAAAAGTGTTAGGTAGCTCCCCATCACATTTGTTTTATTTTTCTAATGAAATCATACATTTGATAACATCAATACTTAAGACTGTTTACAAAATTCCCTAATTTAGTTGTAGTAATTAAATATTCACTTAAAGAAGAATCTTGTAAAAGGAATCATTAATAATGGTTTTCCACAGTGAGGTGAAACTATAATTTTTATTAATAAAAATGATAAACTGATTTCAATCCTCATTAATTATTTGGAATAAAACAAGAACACAATCAAGGACAATTATCCTCTACCTTGTATGGATGAATTGATTGATCTTCTACATGGACCTTAATTGTTTTCCAAGATTTACCCTTTTCCATATATTATATACTAAGGTCCAATATGGAGAATACACACAATATTGTAATTCATTCTAGGTATGTACAATAGGAATATTTATTCATAACATTTGGTCATACTAATTTCCTCACTTCTTTCGTAGATTTAATGAATATATTCCATAGAAAATTTGTATATCAATTTGTGGAAATATATAATATAAATACTAAAATATATTAAAAATTCATGGAACAAAATGATGATCGATTGTGAATTGAATTGAATACCCAATGTAGGTTTAATCTATATTCATAATTCACAATGTTTTATATTTTGCAACAAAATTTTTCATTTTATGGAAATATAATTTCAAGAGAGGGTATATTATTGGATCCATCAAATAAAAATACCATTATTCATTATCCAAATAATCTTATATTTCCATAGGATGTCAAAAAATTAAAAATATCATTAATTAAACCACACTATAAAAATAGTTAAGGGTCAAACCCTTGAAAAAGGGTGAATGTTTTAGGGATTCATATTATCTCATAACTATTAAAAAATCATATATTCATTTTTAGTTTATTGTGTAAAGTAAATATTTTTATGGTAGTTTTTGATGTCTTAATGGTGTTAGATATTAGTGTTAATGAGTTTGAAAATATATATTTTTTGTATGTTTTAATGATGCTAGGGAAAAAAGAGTGGATCAGCGGGAAATGTAACTCTACAGGTTTAATGGTTTTCTTCATTACATAAACAAATGGATAGTTAAATATCCTAATTTTTTTATTAATCTTCTTATATATAATACTAAACTCACATATTAATCCATATTAGATTTTTCCACTTCAATACATATTAAAAATCAATGTATTTGATGAAAAAAATCCTCAAAAGTGATCTCCGTAAATATTTATGATGTTTTGAAATCAATTTTTTAGGCATCATTATATTATCACAAAATGAATAGATCTTAACACTTGATTCTTAATCAAGATAAGATGTAATTATGAAGAAGTTAGACTGTAAATCCATAAAATTCAAAATTCAATGAGATTAATATAATTATATGATGGTCATGTTCAAATCCCAATTAAATAGTAAAACCAAAAAATAAATGAATAAACTCTAAGAGAAAAGACAAATCCCTCCAAAAAAATATTAAAATATTTTAGTCTCTTCTCCACTTTGAAATTATTGACTCTCCTAGTCTCCAAAATTCCCTGACACTATCTAGGTATCCTATTCCTCCTTGTTGTGGTTCAGTTTTTTGGCCTCTGTCTCTTTATCCCAACTCTCCTCTAAAAATAATTAAATTCATTTTCCAATGTATTTGGGGTCAATCATCGATGGAAAGCCACAACATAATCTAGAGTTTTAAGTCATAGAACATGTGGAGCAACCTCATCTAATCCTTATGTCATTAACAAATAACCTATAACAGAATGAAATCAGTTGTTGGTAAGTCATCCCATGGGTAAAATTCAAAAAAATAGAAACTAAATAATATATTATTATAAAATCATTACTTTAATAATTATATATAATAATAATATTTTTCTTAAATATGTTTTTTAACATACTTATATATCAAAATAATAATAATATTATTTTTATTATTAAAAACTTATAAAATTATAACAATCTATTTATTATTAATTTTATCATTATGATTATTAAATATATACAAATATTAAATAATTATGTTCAATGATTAATAGTTATTCAATCTACTTATTATTATTATTGTTTAATATTTTTTTAATTATTAATATTACTATTTCTTATTATAATGAGTATTATTAGTTTTTTTCTAATATTCATATATCTTCTTTCCCCAATCAGCTTCCATGTCCTCTAATGGTGGGGTGTTGTGGTTTGGAATCATGTAGCTTTAGTAGGAAAATATGATCTATGAAACTATCACATCTCGGGTGCATGATGGCTTCTCGATTTGGTCCTCATTGTTGATCAGATAATTTTAATTCATATGGAATATATGGAAGTGATTCATAAGCAATAAATAGTGGTGGTTCATTATTCACAAGACATATTTAAAAATAAATGTACTGATTCAACATATCTGACAAAGGGGCTCACTGACAAAGAGTAGATCAGTGGCATCTCAAAAGGTTCTTCCTTCAGATTTCTTCATCAGTGTAGGAATTTAATGATTTATTCAATGAAATGTTCTTCAATTATTTCATTGGATATGTTTTCTGGTATTCAAGGGATTAAATCATGATCTATATATTTTGGACTCTATTTCCTCTCGACGCAACAATGCTCAAGCTTCAGTTGTGTATGTGGTGGAAAAATTGGCTTGGATGTCGGTGGCATTGGATCGATTAAAGTTTATGGTGGTACCCCTGGTGATGGTCGAATATGTTGGGTCGGAACAAAGACGGGAAGGATGGCAAGAGGGGGGGTGAATTGCCTTTTAAAAAATAATAACAAATTAAAATCAAAGTTAAAGGTGCAGTGGAAATAAAGAGGCGATCACACAAGATATTGTTAACGGAGTTCGGCCAAAACCCGGCCTACGTCTCCGCTCCCAACTCAACCGTTGAGAGATTCCTACCGCTTGCTTTTCAATGGTTTTAGCAAGAAAACCACTAGGCTTTGAGGTAGCACTAGGACCTATTACAGCTTTCTTTTGGTGGTTAAGCAAGAACCCACTTGCTTTTAATGGTTTAGCAAGAACCCACTATCCTTCTTACAGGTGAAGGATAGCTCACCTATGTCTCAAGCTATTTAAAGGAAAGCTTGACAACCTTTTCACACCTTAATGGTGATGTGAAACCCAAAAGAAAGGGAGGATAGAGAAAAGGTTGGGGTTTGTAGGCACAAACCCAATTTTAAGCTCAAAAAGATAAATACGATAAAACCCGTAATTGGAGAATCTTTGGGCGCCGGAGGATGATTGAAGTTGAAGACGTGCACTCCCAAGCTTCTATGATGGAGCTCCTTGGATGCGGAATTGAGTTGGAGCTATTGGGGTTCCCTTGGAGGAATGCGCCGGAGGTACGCCAAATGATCAACAAGGTGTCCGTGGGCTTCCGTACGGTTCCGGTAAGTGACCGGGGATTCCTTGGCCTTTATTTATAGGCATGGAACCCATTGGGGGCCTTCGGAGCCGTTGGAGAAGTCCTCGGAGACGTTGGAGGCCAAAAGAAGGTTGACTGGTCAAAGCCAACGGCTAGTTTGACTGGGCTACCGGCTGGCCGGTACAGCTCCACCGGCTGGCCGGTGCCTTGGAAAGTGGAGAGAGCTTCTGCCCAGGTGCCACCGGCTGACCGGTGGAGGAGCCACCGGCTGGCCGGTGGCAAGACAGTAGCAAACACTATTTGGGCTGGGTGCCACCGGCTGGCCGGTGCTGAGGCCACCGGTTGGCCGGTGAGATGGCAGTGAGTGGCTCTTCTGCTCAGAGCCCACCGGCTGGCCGGTGGTGAAGCCACCGGTTGGCCGGTGGACTGAATTTCAGTCCAGTTTTGCTTCTTGATTTCTTGGCCTAATTCCTTAGCCACCTAAAATGATTCCTATCATCCAAAAACACTTGAAAGAGGATTAGATAAATAATAAGGTGATTGTGATCATGAAAATCAAACAACGAGGGGAACGATAGGTACAACAATCTCCCCCTATTTTGATGATCACAATCACCAAAACAATCAATGTAAAAACAAAAATTAAAGGCATGCTTTTAATGAATAAATTGAAAATAAATGCTAAGCATGATCAAAAGGATTCTCCCCCAATCAATCAAGAAATTTCTCCCCCTTTGTGATTATCAAAATAGCGTGGGGCATAAAAATTTGATTGAGGGAAAAACGAGATTTTTAAACCAAATGAAATTTGAAATTTGAATTGAAAGTTTTGAATCAAAAGTTTGAACTGAAAGTTTTGAATGAAAAATTCGAATTGAATATTTTGAAATGAAAATTTTGATACCAAGTGTTGAAATTGAAAGTTGGAATCGAAAATTTTGAAATTGAAATCAAAAGGGCATAATTTGAAATTGAATGTTTGAATTGAAACAAAAAGCTTAAACAAACCTAACTCCCCCTAAATAAAAACAAAAAGTCACCGGGGAGAGGGATTTTGAAAAGAGACAATTTTAGGCCCGGAGAGACTCGCTAAGAGGGATTTTTCAATCCACACTTGCCTTGTAGCGGGTCTTCTCCTATAGAATTCATCCGAATAAAAAATCGATTTGGGCCTACCATACCGGGCGTTTTTGCAATTACATTCATATATCATGTGCCCGGGCTTCTTACAATAATTACAAAATTTAAAACTAGAGCTCCCCCTTACAAAAACAGTGGGTGCATGGGAGGAGGAGGCTTGCTTGGAATAGCCAAGCCCTTGGGTGGTTCTAGATATTCGTTGGGAACCTAGGAGATTGTTCAAATTTTGTTCCCCTTGGGTGAACTTAGCTAGGGTCTCCCTTAGGTCTTTGATGGTTGATTCCATGGAATCAACATTTGGAAAATTTTGGATTTTAAGGGTCAACTCTTCCTTCTCTTTGAGAAGTTGTTCTTTTTCGGAAGAGAGTTTTTTGAAATTCTTTTTTAAAGCAACAAATTTGGAAGAAAGTTCGTGAAAACCTTCCTCCAATTGATCTCTAGCGTATTGGAGATCCTCATAAGAAAGATGATTTAAAGAATATGAATTTGAAGAACATGAGGAAGAGGAATCGGAAGAAGTTACCTCATGGAATGCCATTAGGCATTTGTTACCGTTGTCGCTTGAGGAGGAGGAGGAGGATGATGAGGAGGAGGTGTCACTCCATGTCGCCTTGAGGACCTTTTTCTTTCCTTTTTCCTTAGCCCGTTTCTTGTTGAGTGGGCAATCGGGCTTGTAATGCCCTTTTTGGCCGCACCCGTAGCATTTCACTTTGGGCTCGGATCTTGCGGTGGGTTCTTGCTTTCGCGCCTTGCGAGATTTCTTCTTCTTGTGCTTCTTCATAAATTTGTGCATTTGGCGGGCGAGATTCTCCATTTCCGAGTCGCCGCTTGATGATGAAGAAGATGAAGATGATGAGGAGGAGGAGGAGCTTACTTCTTTTTGTACCTTGAGGGCGATGTTCTTTGGAGTTTTGATAGGGGTGCCCTCCTTTTGTGCTTGCCTCCTCATTGTGATCTCGTACGTCATGAGAGATCCGATGAGTTCTTCTACCGGCATTTCTTTTAAATTTTTCGCTTCTTGGATTGCCGTGACTTTCGGTGCCCATGAGCTCGGAAGGACCCATAGGATCTTCTTCACCATGGTTTCAGCTGAAACAACATCACCAAGAGATTTTCTACCATTGCACACGTCAGTAAAGCGAGTAAACATATCGGAAATAGATTCATGTGGATGCATGGAAAAGCTTTCAAAATCTTGTCTATACATATCTAATCTAGTATCTTTGACTTTATTAGTGCCTTCATGGGTCACTTCTAAAAGCTTCCAAATTTCATGTGAAGTGGTGCAAGTGGATACTCGATTGAACTCATTTCTATCTAAGCCGCAATGGAGAGCGTTCATGGCTTTTCCATCAAGCTCGAAATTCTTAATATCGGCGGGGGTCCATTTGGATTCGTCGGGGGAAGACAAAGAATAACCTTGCATGACAATTTTATAAATGGGATATCCTATACTTCTAAGAAAAGTGGTCATGCGGGTTTTCCAATAATTATAGTCGGTTCCATCAAAAAATGGAGCACGACCCAATGAAAAGCCTTCGGGGGCGAAAGAGGTTGATGCCATCTAAATGGATCTTAAATTTGAAACCGGGTTAGGGAATTATTCAAATTTTCCCTCTGATACCAATTGTTGGGTCGGAACAAAGACGGGAAGGATGGCAAGAGGGGGGTGAATTGCCTTTTAAAAAATAATAACAAATTAAAATCAAAGTTAAAGGTGCAGCGGAAATAAAGAGGCAATCACACAAGATATTGTTAACGGAGTTCGGCCAAAACCCGGCCTACGTCTCCGCTCCCAACTCAACCGTTGAGAGATTCCTACCGCTTGCTTTTCAATGGTTTTAGCAAGAAACCCACTAGGCTTTGAGGTAGCACTAGGACCTATTACAGCTTGTTTTTGGTGGTTAAGCAAGAACCCACTTGCTTTTAATGGTTTAGCAAGAACCCACTATCCTTCTTACAGGTGAAGGATAGCTCACCTATGTCTCAAGCTATTTAAAGGAAAGCTTGACAACCTTTTCACACCATAATGGTGATGTGAAACCCAAAAGAAAGGGAGGATAGAGAAAAGGTTGGGGTTTGTAGGCACAAACCCAATTTTAAGCTCAAAAAGATAAATACGATAAAACCCGTAATTGGAGAAGCTTTGGGCGCCGGAGGATGATTGAAGTTGAAGACGTGCACTCCCAAGCTTCTATGATGGAGCTCCTTGGATGCGGAATTGAGTTGGAGCTATTGGGGTTCCCTTGGAGGAATGCGCCGGAGGTACGCCAAATGATCAACATGGTGTCCGTGGGCTTCCGTATGGTTCCGGTAAGTGATCGGGGATTCCTTGGCCTTTATTTATAGGCATGGAACCCATTGGGGGCCTTCGGAGCCGTTGGAGAAGTCCTCGGAGCCGTTGGAGGCCAAAAGAAGGTTGACTGGTCAAAGCCAACGGCTAGTTTGACTGGGCTACCGGCTGGCCGGTACAGCTCCACCGGCTGGCCGGTGCCTTGGAAAGTGGAGAGAGCTTCTGCCCAGGTGCCACCGGCTGACCGGTGGAGGAGCCACCGGCTGGCCGATGGCAAGACAGTAGCAAACACTATTTGGGCTGGGTGCCACCGGCTGGCCGGTGCTGAGGCCACCGGTTGGCCGGTGAGATGGCAGTGAGTGGCTCTTCTGCTCAGAGCCCACCGGCTGGCAGGTGGTGAAGCCACCGGTTGGCCAGTGGACTGAATTTCAGTCCAGTTTTTCTTCTTTCTTTCTTGGCCTAATTCCTTAGCCACCTGAAATGATTCCTATCATCCAAAAACACTTGAAAGAGGATTAGATAAATAATAAGGTGATTGTGATCATGAAAATCAAACAAAGAGGGGAACGAGAGGTACAACAGAATATTAGATCAATTTCAATTTTGTTCTATTGTTGGTTCATCTATGGATGAGGTTTGAGTAATAGTTATTGATAGGGGAGGATAAGATGGATCTGGGGGAGGTAAATTGTGATGGTTTTTTCGGAAGTAGAAAATGGATGTTGGATGTAGCTGAGTACTATTTAAACCTAATGGTTGATTCAAAATATAGTAGAAATATTGTTTGGAAGAGGAAACATTGGAAGTATTATATAGATTCTATCAGTGAAACATAAGAGGATAGAAGTATATGATTCTCTATCTCGCACTGATAATTGTTATAAATGCCTAACTGATCAACATTCATAAAAACACAAGAGAATGTCTTGTATTAAGGAAGTAAAATTCAATAACACAAGAGATTTTTTGTTCAGAAACAAGTTGGATTATTTTCTAGAGTAGTTTTCATTTGGTTATATACAGACACACACAAAATCTAGGTGTATTTAATATGAAATTAAATCAATGTGGTAGCCTTAATTATGGAACACTGCGTTCATCTATAAATGATGGAGAAGAAAGTAGAGGGAAGGAAACTAATTCTCTAACTAATCCCCATTATGGAAATCAGAAAAAAAATCTGAAGTTCTTTTGTGTTCAATGGATCTTGGATATGCCAATAATTGTGATCAACTTAGAAAACATGGCATGCCCAAGTTACATTGTGTGATTTTTGGCTAGTTTCTCCTCAATGAGAGTGTCCTTAAGAATAATTTTTACTCCATTAATTCACTGCTAAATGAAGTGGATGTATGTGTCGATGTGATGTATCCTATCATGGGAGATGGTGTTATTATTTATTAAAATGGTGGAATTTTTTTCATCCATGAGAAGTAGTGCACTAAGATCTTAGTAGATTAAATATCCTAATAATAGATCTAACCATATGCCTTGAAATTCCATGATCATTGTTGAAATTTACCCAAATTCAAATGAATAAAATGTTACCATCATTTTACTTATATGATTTTTAAATGATGAGACTATCTCTAATGGAGAATAACACACTAGAAGTTATGGTATAGTAATCAACATTGCTGAAAATGTCCTTTCCAAAAAATTCTAGCAGGATCAAATGAATAATTACAATCATTTCATAGAGGACAGTTTTGTTGTGTATCCTAATAAAATAGAATAATAGGTGATCAACAATGTAGAAGTCACCTTTTTTGGTTCATCAATGAACACAATTAAAAAACCTACCACTTATTAAATGTCTCACCACATATGTACAAGGTACTAGAGGTTGCTGATGATGATCTGGTACTGAGTGGCATCAAGAAAAGGGTAGGTTCTAGACATTCTCATCTTTAGAAAACCCGCCATTATCACTTCATAGGTGCTTCACTCACACAAGCCACTCATCTCTAACATCTTAGTCATGTATAAAGATTTACACAATGAAATTCATTTTTGAACTTTAATCACATCAATGTTGAGGTAGTATGATATAATTTCTTTCTCTCTCATCAAAAATTTCTTATTCATCACGACGATGAACATGTAGTATTGGTTATGTTATTTTCAGTGATGATATGCACCCCATTGATCAGATGAGATATTCCATTTTCCTGTGTTTACACAGTGTCCTCGGAGACATTCTTGTAAAACCCTATCATCATGAGGCTGGTATTGATCATGTCATTCCACACCCTTAGTTCTTGGTAGATTCCATATAGTTCCTTCCAAAGCTGGAGAACCATGTTCTCATGGTTGTCAATGATGATTCTAGGTGGTTGATTAATGTATATCTACTCTTGGAGGTCACTATTCCAGAATACTAATTGGACATCCATGTGATGTACCTCCTACCCTTCTTGTGATACCACTGAGATAAAGATTCACAATGATTCCATGAGTGTAGAAAGGTAAAATTACTCCTTTATGTTATCCCCCACTGCAATTTATATCAGTTTTCTATTAGACATTACTTATTATTTTCTACTACGCCATTCTCATAATGCTTCACCTTAAAGACCCATTTGAGACCAATTAGAATATACCCAATGGGTAGATCAATGAGATAACTTCTCTCTTTGTACTCAATCTAATTAATCTCATCATGCATCGCCTTGAGCCAATAATAGTTTTCTTCTACATCACCAAAAATGGATGACTCATCAATGATTGTGAAACATTTCTAATAGGGTATGAGATTTTATATTTCAAACCAACGAGCTATTTTGGCCCCAGTGATGTTTTTGGTGGTGAAAAACTGATGTGGATTGTCACTATTATAGACAACTAGTGCTTCTTCTTTGTTGGATGGAGGAAAAGTGAACTCCATTGTGGATAATGGAACAAGCATCACCACGATAACTTCTGGTATTGTAGCGTATGAAGAGAACATGTTAGTTGGTGTTAGTAAATATATGTAGTCTCAGATGGTGTTTTTGGTCTATGTTGTCCCTGGTATACAAGTCGTAGTGTACCCAAAAGTGAATGAATCATCACTAATATACATACCATTTTCATCATGAGAACTCTCATATCACATCTCAGACTCCTCGAAGATAATGGTGTGTGTTACTTGATGTTACATTCGGTAGTGTCTATACACAATGTATGCCCCATATATGATCTCATAATTGATGAAAAGCATTGGAAAACATCATTCATTGGGTTCCTTTGTGTCAGACTTCACAACCATGTCATCTGAAATTTATCCAATGTTTTTTATAAAATTCATTTCCGAACATCTTCCATTCCATCCTTCTTATGGTATAATAATTTCAATGCATAGTGTCGACGATCAGTTGAGGATTAAGATGAAAGTGTAGAGAACATCAACCAAAGAAATCTTGTAAAGTCCATTTACCTTTATAATTCATCCATCCATTGTATCCATTTTCATGATGTTCCATTAAACAATCCCATTCTACTATACTGATTACGGTTCATGGGTTATCAATGTATGACATGCTCAAAATAGTTTCACCTAATTCCATAGGAGTGACCTAACCAATGTGGTCTTGGTAGAGGTCCTTCAACTTGTGTTGTGTCACTAACTACAACATGGATTTCAACTCTTTGATTTCCTCTTGATCTGGATCCATGATTGTAATTATATTAAGAAACAAGTAGTTGCTCATTTCAAACATGACAAACAAAAATTAGTGGTTCCTGGTTGGATTTTTCAGCGTGATCATCCATCATAGGTCACTCTAGGCTTGGTCAAGGACATTATCTACATGAAGCATTGCCTTTTCAAGGTATTGTACTCATCAACAATTCATTACGAGGTAGTATGCACAGACTTGATCCACATCATCAATCCGAAGAATCCCTCCCACTATATTTCATTTTGTGAGATTACATAGATCTAGGAAATTCAAGTGGAAAAATCTTTCAATCCAACACAATGACTTATCTAAGCCACTTTTAAAAATGTATATTGGTAGTTCAATTTTATTTTTTAGATTCTACATTCATCAGGGGAATCACATCACCAAGTCCATTAGGAATGGATGTTTGTCGTAGATCCTCATGATTCAGTTTTGGATTCGTATCTGCAAAACATCATCATCAACAGTTCTAATTCTAATAATTTAGGTTTTGACCCTTGGGGTGATACACCCCTATGAGTAAATGGTGATCACTACTTTTTTTGGTGATCAAGATAGAACCAAATCACATGATGTTGATGACATATCCATTTCCATTCTTCATGGTCCTAAGGATCCTAGAGTCAAACTAGGAGAAGGCAGTGTCTGACCAAGTCCTCTGGTTTTTGGAACCAGTAATGAGGTACTAAAATACATCACCATGCACCACCTCTAGATATAGTGGTGTGAATATGTTCACCTCAAAAAATAGTAGAGGTATGGATTGTGGTCAACGAATATTGGGGGTGGAGGATTATGGTAGTGTTTTATAATTCATCGTGGTGTAATAGCATTCCATAAGTAGTGATGGCCCCTCATTTTCACCAATATATAGAAGATGTGTGACGCCCAAACCACAGTTAGCTAGAGTTAGTGCATTATTACATAAAATTTTCATGATCACAAGGAAATCATGTCCCGAAAGATCAATCAATTTAGTATTAATGGTTAAAATATTCATACATAAGTTCAACATTTCAACTTGAAAATAAATACAAAACTAATTTATTCAATTTGAAACATAATTCCTACTAGATTAATCATGAATGTCACTCATAATTAACTTCTTAATATCCTAGGAAATAGTAACATAAGAAATGGGTGATCTCAAATGCTCCGAAAGGGTAAGCAATACAACATAAGATAACATAAATGTTAAGCATGGTGAATAATTGAAAACACATTCCTTTACCTGTAATAAACATGAACACTTTTATTGAAGGAATATGAGCTTAGTAAATAATGACACAATAAAACATAATAATGGGTATTCTACAAGTCGAATGACCACATGAACCCTCAATATTATTTTCATAATGAGGGAATGTATAATGCTAGACATTCTAAAACATTTTTTTAAGTCATCGCACAAGATGTCTAAAAATGATTAAGGCCTCGTCCAAAACCATATATCAAATAGAGAATGGCCTCAACCAGTTCCACATCTAGTTGTTTCATGATACCTACTGATGCATGTAGGAGGTATAGCGGGCTCCACCAATCACATACAAAGTCCAATACATTCCTCATATGAAAAGGTTGAAATATAACATAAACATTCATATTAAAACTAGCATATGAAATGTAAATACTTTAACCATAAACCATGAATAGTATAAAAATTACACATCCATATTAAAAAAATATAATAAAACTATCAACACAATACGGAATATTTGGATCATAATGAATCTACTTTAAACAAGTATAAAATCCATCAAAGGATATTTACATACATGAAATCAAAACATAATGAGATAAATAACTCATTATTTTTTTGAAATCATTTAATGATACATTATTATAAAAGAAAACATTTATTTTGAAAATATTCTTATAAGAATTTACAGGATGATTCGATGATGTTATAATGGTGGAAATAGACACATCCACAGTATAATTTTAAAAAACATTATTACATTAATTTTGTTGAAATGGTCATAATGTACCTTGTTTGGAAAATGATAGAAATATTCCTTTATAAATATCTTATAAAAATTAAAACAAGGGTATAAATGAATTTATCTAATAGTATAGTAAAGAGTAAAAAAGTTTTGAAATTCATTTTTAAGAAAACATGGATGTGGATGATAAAGAGGTCCTAGTTGATCCGTACATGGAAACAATCACAGATAATAAAGAGATTGTGAAATTAAACCTTACCTTGTACATTTCCTTGGTCGAGGGTATTATAACCTTCTATGTAATATTTAGATAATTTTTATTAAATTATAAAAGAACATTATACGTAAATATGATATCATATATGATCTTCTAATATTTAATTGTTAATGATATTTCACTAGCATCATCATTCTGGGTGTTAACTGATTCATTTACCTTTATATAATTTGTTATGTAATTAATGTTTTTTATGTATAAGATTTATATAATTCATATTAAGAATGATATTAAGTATTTAAACATTATTTATAATCATCAAATGAAAATTAATAACGAATGGATATGATGGAGAATGAATCTTATCGCGTTCGTGTAGACGGTAATCTGTATGTATGCACGAGCGACAATATTATTCTTTTGAAATTAAAATAATATATAATTGGATTCTATATCATATATAAAGAATAATTTTCATATTATATTTATTATTTACATCATTTATACTCATTATTATACCCATCCAAATGATGAAGTGTTTGAATAAAAAACTACACCATGACGTGGAGACGGTAATCCGTACGTACGCACCTATAGGGACCGTGTCATTTCTAGGATGGATAGAATAATGAATATGGTTATACAATTATTATAATAACATAAAATTATATATAAGATACTGGATTTATTATTTTATAATGGAAACAATAATGAATGAGGAAGTGGAAAAAGAAAAGAACATGAAAGTGGTGATGAAATATTTACCACTTCCTCGGGTTCTTCTTTTTGATTTGATCAAAAGGGCTCTATAAGATGGATTTCTGACTATTGTAAGGCCTCTAGGTTGAATGGAGGAAAATTTGGAGGATATTTTTATAGGGTTTGGCTGAGCCAAATGGCTTTGAAGGTGTGAATTGGAGAGAAGGGAAAGTTCCCTTTTATAAGTAGGGTGACAGGAACCTTAGGAAAATATTGACATATTATTTTATAATAAAATATTTTTCGGTTTCTAATGGCCCCAAAATGAATTATTTAAAGTAAATGATGGGTATGGGTTGAAAACCTCTCAAAAAATAGGTTTTAGATAGGTTTTGGTCACTATATTAACCTTATCATTTAGATTTAACACTTAGTTAAATAGTTTGATATTTACCATGTCTCTATGTATTTTTATATTATATGGTTAATAAACTTACTATAAACATCAAAGAGAAACCCAAGTGGTTAATTAATGGTACTCCTATCATTATATATGTTTTTTAACCTTATATTTTTATAAGTATTATATCAACAAATAATATTATACTTTTTTAAAAAACTCATTTATGTCAATTTTGACATTATTTAATAATAGATTTTTTTTAAAGTCAGAACAACTTTATTATTTTGAAATATATTTATTTAATCAACTATAACATGTCATATTAACATATAAATTTTTTTTAATTCATTAAAAATCTCAAATTAGATGTATTCATATATTTATATTATCAATTACTTTAATCGTTCATTATTATGGTAATTACTGCATCATCATTGTTTTAAAAATAAGTATAATTACTTAATGTATAAAAATTATAAAAAAATAAAATTATGTGGTAAAAAATTTTATATTTCCAATGACGATTTATAGTAGAATTTATATTTTGTGTATCTCTATATTAAAATTGGTTTCGTTATTAAACATTATATTTAACTCTTTTAACTCATCTTTAAATAAAATAAAACTAAATGTCCTAATCTAATCCAAGTTAACCAAAAAGGTTTAAATTTTATTCCTATTGTTTCTTTGTTGAATTATACTTATCCAATAGAATTTTTATATGTGTTAGGGTAATATTAATATCATTTTTACCCGTAATTACCCTATTTACTTTTTACCGTGGATAATAAAATTTAAAAGTTACTATTCACCAAGAATTATTTTCATCTTATTGAACCACCTTTTTTACATACTAATATCAACCATGTCTCTCAAATTTGTAAAATTAAACTCACAGAAGTGGTAAAATTATGTTTTATACAAATTTGGAAATGCTCTTAGGAGGTGGGTAAAAGACGTTAAAAAGTTCAATAAAATTTTATATATTTAAACTCATTATAAAATGACTCTAATGAATTACATTGAACTTATATAAGCATAATGTATATATATTAACCTAAAATAAATTAAATTAATAATTAATAATTATTTAAATAAAAATTCCATTTTAAACAATAACACAATGTTTTTCACTATTCATCAAAATTTGAATGTTTTCAGAAACATACCCAAAATTCACCCTAAGGTAATTTTGATATTATGAATCCAATAATGATGTCCATTTTAAAAGATAAAATTTATAAAATATCAAACAGTGGGAATTACTATTCAAAAAAATTAGTTTTATTGGTCGCGGTGTGTTAGAATCTCGAAATTGCGTACAATGCATTCAATTGCAGTATTAAAAGGTAAATGTACTGTAGAATCTTGAGGTGTTACATTCTTTCTTCTTTATAATTATTTCATCCTCAAAATTTATAGAATATTAATGCGTAAAAATATTTTTGTGGTTCTTCATCCTTTGTTCCTCAGGTTCCCATGTTGCCTCTTCCATTTTATGGTATATCCATAAAACTTTTACCAGATGAGTTTTCTGGTTTCTCAACACATGTTCTCTTGTATTAATAATCATGACAGGTGATTCACAATAAAACAGATCGTGTTCTAGTTCTAATTCCTCAGGTGAGTACATGCATTGAGTCAGGTATGTTTTTTATCAACAGTGATACCTGGGACACATTATGAACTTTGTGGAGACTTGGCGGCATTTCCAAATGGTAAGCTACAGCCCCAATTCGTTCTAGAATTTCGAGAGGTCCGATATACTTGGGACTCTATTTACCATTCTTACAAAATAGTATAATTCCCTTCAATGGAGATAACTTTAATAAAACATGATCGCCTACCTGAAATTCCAAATCCTTCCATCAGTTATCAGCGTACCTCTTCTGTCTACTTTGAGAAACTATGATGTGGGTTTGGATTACATTCACATTTTCCATTGTTTCCTCAACTAGTTCTTAGCATATGAGTTTTCTTTCACCTACATCATCCCAAAATGTTGTTGTGTGACATCTGTTTTCATATAACGCTTCACATGGTTCCATCTGAATACTTTAATGGAAGCTATTGTTATAGGAAAATTTTTTACAGAGGTAAATATTGATCCCACATACCTTGAAAGTCAAGTGAGCATGATCTCAACATGTCTTCTAAGGGTTAAACAGTTCATTCTGATTTTTCATCAGTTTGAGGGTGGTAGGCAGTGCTGAAACAAAGTTCAGTGTCCAAGGATTTCTAATGACTTTTCCAGAATCTTGATGTAAAACAGGGATCACAGTTAGAAACAATCAATAGGGTTACTCCATGAATTCTTATAACATCATTAATATATAGTCTTGTTAAATGTTCATGTGGTAAATGTTCTCTTATTGCAAGAAAATGTGCTTACTTGGTAATATGATCAACAATAAACCATATTTCATTGTTCCTTCTATGAGTCTTTGGTAGTCCCATGAAAGTTTACATCGTAATATTATCCCATTTCTACTCAGGTATGGGAAGAGGTTGCATGAATCCTCCAGGATGTTGCCTTCCAGTTTTAAGTTGTTTACAAACCATACATGTTGACACAAAATCTGCAATCTCCCTCTTCATGTTGTCCCACCAAAAATGTTCATTCAAATCATTATACATCTTCATGCTTCCAGGATGTATAGATAAATTAGATCTATGAGCATCATATAACAATTACATTTTTAGATCAGGAATATCCAGAACACAAAGTCTCTTCCCAAATTTTGAAATCCCATCTTCATATTTGAAGTCGATAAATCTCCCATCATTCACAGATTTAGTCTTCTTTTGAAATTCCTCATCATCATCCTGAGAACTTTTTATCCTTTCTAGTAAATATTGTTTGGAAACAATTTGAAAAAGCATTGATTTTTCACCTTCAATGATTATTCTGATATCAATCTTTACTTGATCTATAAAAATAGGATCCCTTTAAACTCTCATCTTTCTCAGAACTCCATGATCTTTTCTTCTCAAAGCATCTTCCACCTTATTTTCCTTCCCCAGGTGGTAGTGTATCATGCAATAATAATCCTTGAGTAGTTCAAGCCATTTCATTTGCCTCATGTTGAGTTCCTTTTGAGAGAAAATATACTTCAAACTCTAGTGATCAGTATAAATCTCACATGTTTCACTATAGAGATCATGTATCCAAATCTTCAAAGAAAAGATTACAACTGCTAACACAAGATCATGAGTAGGATAGTTCTACCCATGAATCTTTATATTTCATGATGCATAGTCCATATCTCATTAATTCTGCATTAGGAAACAACCAACTCATTTCATTGAGGAATCAATATAAAAACAAACCCATCATTCCCCAATGGTAGATTCAAGATAGGATTATTGACTAATTTTTTATTTAGGTATTCATAAAAAAATTAACCCTCTTTTGTGCAAACAAATTTAAACCCTATACGTGTGAGCTTCGTTAATGGGTTAGCCAAATGAGAATTCTGAATGAAACGTCTATTATAACCTGAAAACCGAATAAAATTGCATACATCAGTAATACATTATTGTGATGGTCATTCTTGGATTGAATTTATCTTAGAAGGGTCAAAAAAGATTCCATCCTTAGAGACAACATGTCCAAGAAAAGAAATCTCATGAAGCAAAAAATTCACACTCTCTAAACATCCAATATAATTCATTTTTTTGAGGGTTTTCGGAATGGTGCGCAAGTGATTTTCATGATCATCGTATATTTTGGAGTATACCAGCATATAATCAATACATACCACTAAAAAATCATCAAGATATTCCATGAAAACTCTGTTCATTTGATCAATGAAAATAGAGGGTTCATTAGTTAGCCCAAAAGGCATTACTGTAAATTCGTTATGCTCGTACCTGGTTCAAAACGCTGTTTTCGGAATGTTTTCCTTCTTCACACACAACAGATGATATCCAGATCGAAGGTCAATCTTTGAAAAATATTGATTTCCATGAATTTGATTGAATAATTCAACAATGATAGGTTCGGGGATACTTGTTATTTGTTGTTATAGCATAGATCTCCCTATAGTAAATGCGCAACCTCATAGATCCACCTTTCTTATTAACCAAAAGAACATGAGCTCCCCATGGAGAAAATCTAGGGTGAATAAATCCCTTATTATTCAATTCCTCTAGTTTTTTCATTAGTTCCACTAATTCCACAGTGGCCATTCTATAAGGGGTCTTCGATATGGACCTTGAACTAGGAATTAAATCAAAGGAAAACTGAATTTCTCATTCATTAGGATGTCTAGGTAAATACTATGAAAACACATCAACATATTATTTCACAATTGGTACTTCCTCTATTAGGACATTCTTTTCATAACCCACAGTTATTTCATTCTCCTTTTCCCCAATAATTAAATTTAGTTGAGCTACTGGGGGAGGATATAGATAATAATGAGGTGGTGACATTTCTTCTATAAAGATAAAGAACTCTATATCATCATCGAAAATTGTGACCTCCTTCTTCTTACAATAAATTTTAGCGTCATGGTCTGAATAATAATCCATTATGAGGATTCAATCATATTCAATCAGGGGTATGATGATAAGATCAGCAGAAAAAGAACATTTATATGACTTAATGGGAACAGTTTAACAAAACATTGTTGCAACGATACTTCCCTTTAGAGTTTTTACTGATAACTCCCTTGTCACATAAAATTATAAATATCTAATTTTCTTAGAAAACTGGGAATATATGAAACAATTAGATGATCCAAAATCAAATAAAGCATTGGATAAACTTCAAGAAACCATTAAATTTCTTTCCACCACATCTTTTTGATCTTCAACCTCAATAGTAGTTATAACATAATCTTGGCCTTGATCCTTTGGCCTTTTTTGAGGTATTTTTCCCTGACACTTAGGAAATTCATTTTCATAATGTCCCATCTCCCTACAATTGTAGCATTGAACATTGCTAGAATGATTCATTCCCTTACAATCACTACCAAGATTTACTTTATGTCCACACTAGTAGCATACTCATTTTCATTTTAGATAGGCACCAGGGTGATTCCTTCCAAAATTATCACAGGGTGGATATTCAATTCTTCTCTTCCTTATTATATCTTTATTTCCTTTCATATATTGTTCAGCAGATCTCTTCTTCTCTTTCCCTAAATTAATGTCATAAGACGTACTGAATTAATTTTTTGTCTTGATAGCACACGAGACAATATCTTCGTACGATTAAAAAGATGGTGATACTAATGATCGATGTAGAAATGATTTTAACCAATCGAAGAAATGTTAAATCTTAATTCATGGGTTTATTATATAATCTGAAGCATTCCTTGATATCCTTGTAAAGATAGCTTCATACATAGGGCATTCTCATACTCTTTTTTACTCACACTCAAAAATTGACATTCCATATCCTCTAAATGGTCACGAGGAAAATAATTTTCTAAGAAAAGTTATTTAAACTCCCTACATTCCATACTGGAAACTTCTTCATCTTTCTTTGTTTTTTTAATCAATTACCACCATTGATCAGCATCTCTCGTGAGGCGATAAACTGCCATAATAACTTTTTCCCTTTCATTACTCCCCAATGTGTTAAATATTTTCTCTATGGAATTTACCAATTTCTCATCCACAAATGTATTTGTACTCTCATTTAGTGTAGTTGATTGTTGCCTCATGAAGTATTCTAAAATTTTTCCTCTGCATTATGTATTAGGGTTCTCCATATGGGTAAGGTTATTATATATAACCTGTGTGAGTTGTCAGAGTGTCGTGATAAACTGATCAGTACTATATGCATCACTAGCTCTGCTATAATTATCTTGAGTAGGAGGTAAATCCCTACTTGGATTATGTGCATTGATACAGTTTCCATTCCTTGTACTAGGTTCCATTTATAAACAATGTAATAAACTAGATTAGTTTATTAATCGAAATAGATTATTCCAAACTTGTAAAACACTTAACATTAATTGAACAGTGTATGGATATAATCCATAATCATAAAAATGTTCTATTTGAGGAAATATATACTAATGATCCCTTAATAATAATTTATAATGAAAATAAGAATTATCCTCAGCATATCTCTCAAGAGTGTCGTAACCAAAGGTGCAGCAAGGCCTGTTGTCATGCACCAGTTCCTGTTCGAGTCAAGCTCAAAGTGGTGTTTTTGGGTTTTACACCTAGGTACATTTATAACATAGTAGCCTCTACATGCCCATATCGAAATAGGTATGTACTACTTGGAAAACTCACAAAATCTCTACAGTACCAAATTTCTAGGAAGTTCTTATATATTAATCCACAAAGTCTATCTTAGGGAACTGTTCTCTAATCAGAGTTTATATAAATCTAGTTCCCAATTTTTGTACTAAAATTCCTCTCATAGAAACTATAGCACACAGACCCTAGTTACCCCGAGTTGGTGCATTACTACATAATATTTGCATAATCACAAGGAAATCATGTCCTAGAAGACGGATTAGTTTAGTGTTATTGGAAATAAGATTCATACAAAATGTTCCACTTTACAACCTGATACAAAATACAACACTAATTTATTTCATTAGAATCTTAAAAGATTCCTTGATTAAGCTAGCAAGTCACTCATAATTAACATCTTCATATACTGGTAAAATGAAACATAAGAAAGGGGTGTGCTTAAAATATCATTAAGGGTAAGCAATACAATGCAAGATAACATAAATATTAAGCATTATGAATAATTAAAAACACATTCCATTTCCAGTAATAAACATGATCACTTTTATAGAAGGAATATGAGATTAGCACATAAATCCACAATAAAACATAATCAGGGCTATTCTACTAGTCTAATGACCACATGAACCATCAATATTATTTTCACAATGAGGTAATGTATAATTCCAGACATTCTGAAACATTTTTTCAAGGCTAAGCCAACATGTCTAAAAATTATTAACCCTTGTCCAAAACCATAAATAAAATTGGGAAAATCCTTGGACAATCCCACAACTAGTTGTCTCATGAGACCTACCGATTCATCAAGGAAATATAGCGGGCTCCACTAGTCAATTACTAAGTCCAATACATTCTTTATATAAAATGGATTAAATATAACATATACATTCAGATTAAAACTAGCATTAAAAATGTCAATACGTTAACCATAAACCATGAATGGTATAAAAATAACACATCCACAGTCAAAAAGATCACAAAACATTCAATACAATATTAATTATTTGTATCATAATTAATCGACTTTAAACAAGTATAAAATCTATCAAAGGTTGTTGACATAGATGAAATCAATACTATTTGAGAGAAATATATCTTTGTTTTTTTGAAATCATTTAATGATACATAATTATAAAAAGAAAAAATTTAGGTTGAAAATATTCTTATAAGATTGTAAGGGAAGATTCGACGATGTTATAATGGTGGAATATATGTCACACCTACCGTATATGTTTAAAAACATTCTTACATTAATTTTGTCAACAAGGTAAAAAAGTACCTTGTTTGGAAAATGACGGAAACATTCCTTTAAAAAAATCTTATAAAAAGTCAAACAAGGTTATAAATGACTTTATTCAATAGTCTAGTAAATAGTAAAAAAATTGAATTACATTTCTATAAAAACATAGATTTGGACGATAAAGAGGTTGTAGTAGATACTTACGTGGAGACAACCACGGATAATAAAGAGATTGTAAAATTAACCCTTACATTGTAATTTTCCTTGCTCAAGGTTATGTTAAACTCCTGTATAATTGTTAATTCATAGTTATTATATTATACAAGAACTATATACATAAATAGGATAACATATATGATCTTCTAATATTGCTTTGTTAATGATATTTCAGTAGAATCATCGTTCAAGGTGTTAACTAATTCATTTTCCATTATATGCTTTTTTACTTAAGTAATGTTTGTTATGGATATGATGTACCTTATCCATGTTAAAAATAATATTTTGTGGTTAAAAATTATTTTTAATCATCTAGTGATAATTATTCTTGAATGGATATGATGGGGAATGAATCTCATCATGTTCGTGGAGACGGAAATCCTTACGTGCGAACGAGCGACAATATCACTTTTTGATATTAAAATCATATATAATTGGATTTTATATAATATATAGAGAATAATTATAAAATTATATTTATTATTTTCATCATTAATACCCATTATTATACCCATCCAAAAGATGAAGTGCTTGAATAACAAACTACACCATGACCTGCAGACGGTAATCTGTACGTATGCACATATTGTGACTTTGTCATTTATAGGATGGATAAAATAATGAATATGTTTGTACAATTTTTATAATAAAATCATTGTATATAAAATTTACTGGTGTTATTAATCTTATAATGGGAACAACAAAGAAATAGGAAGTGAAAGAAGAAAAGAACATGAAAGAGGTGATGAAATATTTACCTCTTCTTCAGGTTCTTCCAATTTATTTGATCAAAAGGGCTCCATGGGTTGTCTTTCTGACTAAATTAAGGCCTCTAGGATGAAGGGAGGACAATTTTAAGGATATATGGGATTTTTTTGGCCGAGCCAAATGGCATTGAAGGTGTGAATTTGAGATAATGGAAAGTTCCCTTTAATAGGCGGGGTGAGAGGCACATTAGTGAAAGATTGAAATATTATTTTATTATAAAATAATTTTCAGTTAAAAATGGCTCATAAATAAATTACATAAATTATAAGTCGAGGATGGGACTAAAAAATCTCAACCAATAGGTTTTAGACAGTTTTGGGACAATATATTAACCTTATCTTTTAGATTTAACTCTTAGTTAAATATTTTGACATCTACCATGTCTCTCGGTATTTTTATATTATATGGTTAATAAAAATACTATACACATCCAAGAGAACCATAAGTGGTTCTTTAATGATAAAACTGTCATTATATAAGTCTTTTTTACAAACCATATATTTTTAGAATTATTATATCAAAGAATAATATTGTATTTTTTTAAAAATCATTTATGTCAATTTTGACATTGTTTTATAATTGATTTTTTATAAAGTCCTAAATACATTATTACTTAGAACTAAATATATTAAATCAACTCTAAAATGTCATATTAACCAATAAAATTATTTTAATTCATTAAAATTCTCAAATTAGATATATTTGGATATTTATAATATCAATTATAATAATCCTTCCTTAATATGGTAATTATTGCGTGATCATTGTGTCATAAATAAGATTAATTATTTAATGTCTAAAAAATATAAATAAAATACCATTATGTATGAAATAATTTTAGATTTCTAATGAATATTTATATTTGAATTTATATTGTGTGTAACCCCATATTAAAATTGGTTTCGTTATTAAAAATTGAATCTAACTCTTTCACCTCTTCTTTAAATAAAATAATAATAAATGTCCTAATCTAATCCATGTGGACCAAATAGGTTCATATTTTATTCATAGGTTATTTTTATTATAAGTACTTTTATCAAATATAATTAAGACATGTGTCAGGGTAATAATATTATTATTTTGACCCTTAATTACCTATTTACTTTTAACGTGGTAAATAAAAGTGAAACGTTACTATTCACAAAAAAATTATTTTCATCTTATTGAACCAAATTTTTCTTACTAATGTCAACTATGTCTCTTGGATTTTTGATATTAAACTCATAGAGGTGGTAAAATTTAGTTTTATACAAATTTTAAAAATACTCATATGAGGTGGGCAAAAGACGGTAAAAAGTATGATAAAATTTTATATATCTAAACTCATTATAAAATGACTCCAATGTATTAAATTGAAAAGATAAAGGTATTATATATCTATTTTGACTAAAATAAATTTAAATAAAATAAATAATTATTTAAATAAAAAGTTGGTTTTCAACAATGACTCATTGTTTTTCACTATTCATCAAAAATTAAATGTTTTCAGAAAAATACCAAAAAATCACCCTACGCTAATTCTGATATTCCAAATCCATAAATTAAGTACATTTTGGAAGGTAAAATTTTTAAAATTTTAAAAAGTGGGTATTACTATTTATAACGGCTAGTTTGATTGGTTGCGGTGTGTTTGAATCTCGAAGTTGAGTACAATGCAAGCTATTCCATTATTCAAAGAGAAACATACCATAAAAGCTTTGGGTGTTACAAGATACTCATCACTTTTTTCATGTTGTGATGATATTTTACCCTATTTCTCATTTTACAAAAATTGTGACACTTTTCCCAGGTGACATCACAACCACCTCAATATCCAAATCCATCGATTCCATTTTCACTACTTCTAGGGTCAATATTTTGATATTGTCCATGGTGATGACAGTTACCATATGTGGAGTCATCAAAGGATGAATCCTTTAATATGAAGCTTTGTTATCTATGAAAACCACTCCTCCACCATGAGGAGATTGTTTTCTCTCACATTGGAAGTGGATGTTGGCTTAAAATGGTCCTATTTCAGTTCGAGTCTCCCTATTACATGATCTATAAAGTGAATTGATATTTTGAGATCTATCTTAATTGAAATAGAAATTTTGAAGTACCTAGAGGGGATAATGGTTAGGTATGTATCAATGACTGTGTACTGATTCTATGAATTTCCAATGATTGTGTGATGGTTATTTGTCCTGGGGATCTGTATTGCAATGTTTTCCACTAATTCTCTCTAGTGGAATGAAATTATTTTAAACTCCCTGCATAGATTCTATGAAATGTCCAATAGCAATCAATAAATGATAGTTTTCAGGGCCTTTATAGTGTCCCTCGCTTCATTATAATGTTCCTTGACACTAAGTATAGAGATCATGTCCATTGGGACACCATGAATGTTGGCCTCCGGTGCAATCCAATACTCCTAGAGTTCAACACTTCCAGTGTTGACGACATCCAATACCTAACGTTCATGGAGCATATCTTTCATCCCAAATGACCATTCAATGTAATTTTTCTTTGTATGAATTGGTTATTTTGTTTATCCCTCGATCTCCTCCACTAGCTAATGTACAACCTTTGGGATGTTATATCAATCAACACGGTCTCTTGGACGTGTTGATGATATCTTAGAGAGTTGGGGTGATGAGATCTTAGAGTCCAACATTGTTGATCAAGTCCACCTCACTCTGAATGTTTTCAGAAATATTGAATGATGAACACCCAAAAACACACAAGAGAACATCCATGAATAAAGAAGGAAAATTATAAAACATAAGAGTTGTTTTGTGCACCACCAAGTGTGATGGAATTTTGGAGTAGTTTTTATTTCATTATATACGCACACTATAAAGATAGGAATATTTACAATGATATTTCATCCATGAAGTTGGGTTAATTAGGTTTATCTATGTTGATCCATAAATGGGGGAAAACAATGTGGGGGATAGAAAAAAAAAGGTGGAATTAATCTCAAATATTGAAGTCAATCAACAACAATTTCCAGGGTAATAGAAAAATAAATCGATAGATGATCTACACTAGTCGACATAAAACTAAAATTAAAAAATTAAAAAAAATTAAAAAAAAATAAGAAATTAATAGAATTAAATAAGAACAAAATAAAAATATATTAAATAATTAATGGAAATAAAAATTAAAATATTACTAAATAAATTTTAAAAATTAAAAAATAATTAATTTAAAACACAATCTGATTAAAAAAATTCGGAAACAAAACATTAAATAATACTAAAATTAGTATATCAGATCAATTAATTATTTTTGATACATGAATTATATGTTAAAATAATTATCTAAATTCAATGAGGTTAAAATTATAATTGAAACCAAATTAATTATTAATATCATAAAAATGAAATCAAATATATTAAAATAACAATTATAAAATCCTTCTAATTAAATTAATGTTTTCGTAATTATAAAAAAATAAAATGATGCAAGAATGAAGAAAAAACTTTTATTAATACAATTAGAACCCAGAATATAATAATAAAATATAATTGAAAATAAAATGTAAACCAAATATAAATCTTTTGAAACGATAATATTATTAAAATAAAACATTACTAAATAAAAAAGATAAATTAATGATTTTCACTTCCAAAAAAATTAAAGTCATTTAATTTGAAATAAGATAAAATAGTTAATTAAATGAAAAAAACATAAATAAAAAAACTATATAACAAAATAATTGAATGGCTATATCAAATTCTCCTATACAAAATTATTTCTTGTCCTAATGAAATTACATATCAATTTCAATGGTAAAAAATAAACCTCAAAATTGAAATATTGTAATTTAAAAAAGAATTGACTATATAAAAATTATTTTCCAATGTGAATCCTTTGGATCATAATGTATGTATTCCCTCTTAAGATAAAAATTAATTTCGTGAATTATTTAAAACAATTATAATAAAATGTTTTTTATTTAATTTCTTTAATGGATTTAAAAAAACATAAACCATCATTTATTTGATACTTCAAAACATCACCTTACCTTAGGGTGTATAGAAGCACATAAAACAATAATCAAATAATTTAAAAAAAAATAAAAAGAATAGTTGGATAAAAATAAAAGTAAAAATAAATAACACATCGTATTGTATTAGGTAAAAGGTAAAATAATGAATGAATTAACGAAATAAGCTCAACCTGATTTAGGTTTTTTGTTATATAGGTCATTTTATTGCATTTCTAATAAAATTTATTCAATCAAAAATTTTCAATTCATTGATCTTTGTATAAATATTTCTTAAATAATTGTTTATTAACAATTTATTTCAATAAGGATGGAAAAAATACTAAAAAATTAAATTCGTGGGTTTATTAAGAAATAATTTTTTAAATGTGGCATCACAACATTAAAAATTGAGAATACATTTAATCCACTAATATTGAATATAAAGACATGAAAAATTAAAAAAATTAATTTTTTTTGGATTGGATGGGATTTCATGTAAAAAGATATTGCCCCCTAATAAGACCCTCACCCCAACATATGGAAAACAATTTTTTACCTAAATGTGAATTAAAATGTTGAAAAAAAATTTCCTTTTATTGTTTAAAATATGTTTTCAATATGTAATTATGAATATATGTTCTAGGGTCGCATTGACGTATATACAATTATATGTTTTCCAAAATAAATATTTTACAATAAATTCACATGAATTATAATTAAGTCATTTTGATTAGAATTTTTCATGTATGTTAAAAAAATAGCATGATAAACATAAGAAAATAGTGAATGGGGTGTCATTATGTTTGTCAATTGTTTTTAAATAAGATTTATATTAGAATAGAAAAAAAAATTTCTAAACACCCATCATAGAATACAAAAATCACATAAATAATTAACATAGGGGTATTACTACCCCAAAATAAATTTCACAGTCTTTATAAATTCAAAATAATTTCCATATAATTATAAGTGGTTTCAAAAACATCAAAGTAGTTAAAGAATGATATAAAAGAGATAAAAAAATAAAACTAAGTACTTCCCTGATTAGTTTTTATTCAGTGACACTCTAATAACATGCTCTTTATGACTAAAGATATAATGGGAACTCTGATATTCTCATAAATACTCAGCATCCTTCTAAAAAAATATGAATGAAGGCCAAGAACTAAATAATTGAAATATGATGTAAAAAAATATAACAACAAAATATCATTAGTCTTAACCCCAAAAAAAGAAAAAAACACAAATATTGTTGGTTGAATCCAATGAATCACTAAATTTAATTGATGAATTAGCCTTTACGAAGGAAAAATCTCTTAAAACATTTGAGTAACAACCATAATCTCACATAGTTTTATATTTAGATTTTAAAAATAAAAACAAGAAAAATTTTATTGGAATTAAAAAATTTGTTTTATTAAATGATATAAAATCATTGGGTGCTTCCCAAACAATTCAAGTTCTGAACCCCTCACAAGACTATCAAAATAATCAATTCATGGTCACCAGGTGGGTGTGGTTTCTAAAAGAGGAACAAGATCTTGTTGATAACTAAAAAGTTTCAGAATTAAAAATATTTACTACGAGATTCTAAACATCTATGAAAACAACACAATATATATACTAGTCAATATTACCCATGGAAACACTCCCTAAAATGGCTTGAAAAAAGGCTTTTCACTTCAATAATTTAGTCGTAATAGAGAAATCTAAATTTTTCAAGAAGAGGAAGTCATGAAAACGGTTTTCCTAGAAATGTTCTTTGATTCCTAAATAAACACCAAAATATATAATAATAAATTATCATGAGAAATAAAGAAAATTAATGACATATTTAGGAAAAATTCAAAAAAATGAGTATCAAATTTATTTTTTAGATATTTTAATGTATTAAAAATTAGGTTTGAATCTTATTTTTCATTTATTTATCCTTAAGAATCAAGATCCACTACCTGAAATATTACAGAACCATTTTTTTACTCTATAAATTTTCTAACTTAAGAGATGTGGGTTTGATTTCCAAATAAAGATCCATCATATAAAAAGTTTTAAATTCTAGGGTGTGTACAATTTGAGGAAATTGTTTTTCCAAGTCATGAATTTAAATTTCAGTTACATGAAAAAATTAATCATTATATCTTTTAAATGAGTTGGTCAAATTATCAGGTTTTTTAAAAACTAGTCTTATGATCATGATTATGATCTTGTATTAAAAAATTTATAATTTACAAATTTTTGAAAAAAAATATCCCCTCATTGGACACAAGAACCCAAATGATATGATTTTATGTTTCCAAAAATGAAAATTTATTCATATCCTTTTTAGAAATTCATCACAAATTTCCTACAACTCTTCATAATTGTTATAGAGTAAAAATACCTTTGTTTGTTGTTCAAAAACACTGAACTTATCATCATTTCATACACTATAGAAACATTGTAATAAAATATTCAAGGGGATTCCATGATCAGAACATTGAACTAAAAAACAATTGAACCTATCACATGACTCACTAAAAATATCCTCAACTCTCTTAATAAATTCATAGATCATTATCTTATAGGGCCTACATCATTGAACATATATTTTATTTATTTTCAAAAAAAATAATTTTTGATTTAAAATGTAAGATGACTCATAAACAATAATACATGAATGAGACGGTGTGAAATGCAACATATTACAATATAAACCATTGAAAAACTAAAAATTATATAAAAAATTATAATCATTTTTAAAAATAGTTTACAATAAAAATCATGTTTGATGGGAAAATTCATTGGTGAAAAATTTGAAGCAAGGATATTTTTCAAATACAAATTTATTTTGATTTTTCATTTTGATTTTTTTAAATATGATTATTACTCAACCCAACAAGAATTATCAGAAAAGTTTGCCAAATATTTTTATGTATGATTTTCTTCTTGAAAATAAAAATATAATTAATAAATTTACACTGGTATAATAGTGTAGGGTCAAGCCCAATAGAAAGATGATGAATGTTCTATAGTTTAATTTTATATCTAAACTCTTGGAATAAACATGAAATTCATTTTTATTTAATGTGTGATGTACATTTTTTATGAGATTTTCGGATGAGTTAATAGTGAAGAAAAACTATGTAAAGGAATTCTAAAATAGATGATGAATATGGTTTTAACGTTTTTAGGTAAAAAAATGACAATGTAAAAAGAATAAATAACACTACTAGTTGAATGATTATATTCCTCACATAAATTTCTAAAAACATAATTCTCTAAAAATAAATTACTAATATATATATCTATATGAATAAACAATGATATTAATCATTCATGTAATTCAACACTTTTGTAAATATCAACATTCAATGGGTTCATTAAAAAATCATCCAAAGAAATCTATCTAAAATTATTTATGGTTTTTAAATCAATGTTCTAGAGGTGTAATTCAATTATCAAAAATATAATTGACATCAACAATAAATTTTGATACATGGAAATATATAATTGTGAAGAAGTTAAAGGATGTCACCAATATATTAACAAATTGCTTCTGATAAAATTATTAGTAGAAAATCATGTTCAAATTAAGATTAAATAATATAATAACCAACTAAACTAATGAAGTGTAATAGAATGGTGTTATCCCTCCATAATCAATTTAATGAAGTGCCACCCAACTCCCCTCATAAATGTCTCTCTTTGAATCTTAATAATTCCCCAACTCTATCTTTGTCTCCCCATCCTCCTAATTGAGGTTCCGTTTTCGGTCCCATATCCTTATCTCCATATTCTCCTCTAAAAATACTTAATTTTATATTAAAATGTATTTCTGGTTGATCAGCAACAATGAGAAACTAATTTATTTAGTATTTATTATATCACTAAACCTATGGTTCATCCTCCCCTAATGAATTTGAATTTAGTAAGTCCCCTCTAATAGAATTTCACAAATGACTAGAATATTGTACCATGGGTTCTATACAAACAAGATAGAGATGGGCCCCATTGTAGATCTATCATTGGATATTCACAAGCCATCAACACAATCATTAATGAAGAGTAGACAGTGGTTTTCAATCCATTAGAGGCTATATTCAACCATCAATAGACTAGTTCAATAGATCTTGAAAAGAGTCTCACCAACATATAATAGATTAGCATTCATCTGATTAAAATTAGATCTGTTATATTAGATTTGTTCTATTGGTAGAACATGTGTTGTTTCTGCTATAAAATTATCTTCCCAATTGATTAACTATTGGTGGTAGCAGAAAAAGAAACTCGTAGATGCTATGCACTAGTAGTAGTCACAAAAAAACAAAATAATTAATAAAAAATAATAATTAACAATAAATTTTAATTTTTTAAATTAATGATATAAATATTAAATAAGGTTTTATTTATATATATATATATATATAAACAAATAAAAATTTAATAGTGAATAAATATAATGTTAAAACAACTGAATATTTAGTTAAATTCACAATCTCATTACTAAAAATATAAAAACAAAACAATAATTAAATATAAAATTAAAATATCAAATCAATCAAGTATTTTGATACAATAAATATGTATTTAAAGAAAAAACAAATTAAAATTTATCAAACTTATGATTTTGGACATATTAATTAATAATAATTTAAAATCGAGTTCAAATATATTTAAAATAAGAATATACCAAAGATTTATTTCAATTAATAACTAAGTAATTAAATATAAGATTTAATGATGAAATATTTAATAATAAATAGCCAGTAATAAAATTAAAAACACATTAATTAAATATTAAATTATAATACAAAAAAATATAAATAATAATAAAAAATATTTTAAAAAAAATAAAACTGAACTAAACATAAAAATTTATCATTAATGAATTGGACTACTAAATTACTAAAGATCAATTTTTAATAAAAAAGGACAATTTCATTAAATAATTGTATAGAAACAAAAAATATAACTTGAGGAAATTTAGCTTATTAAATGTCCACATCACTATCCATAGTGATAATGATCAATCATTTTTATGGATAAACTATAAATTTTTTATTCTATGTTAAATAATTATTTATTATTTTCAATCTACATGACATGTTTACTCAAAAAAAGGATAAATGTTCCTTTTAATGGATGAATGTGAGTAAAATTTCAAGGAACTAATTAGATGGTTAGTCATTGAACTTTTTCATACATTTCCCTAAAATGTTTAAGGGGTTTTAATCTATAGTGACACATCAAATAGGGTGTTTGGATGCATTCTCATTAATGTAATATTTTGATATCTTATTCCTAATAAAAATTTATTTTCAATGTGAACTATTACCCAACTCATGATTTGGTGTTTGATGTAGTTAATTTTTATTTAAATATATATGGGAAATATATTTATGGAGAGAGGTGTAATATATATAATGATCCTTAAAGATTAATCTATTTATTGAAATTGAATTAGTTCAATATGTTCTAGAGAAGATGGTTTTAGTTGATTAAAGACTAGGAATTCTCAATAAATTACCCCCTTTACTAGTCTAACAAGGTGGTCAATCCATTTTGTTGAAAGATCATGTCATTCCATCAATGATAAGGATAAAAAAGATACAATATATATCTCTCTATTTTTCAACAGATGGACCTAGAAATTTTAGAGGATGTGGTGAGATGTTATCTTTTTAAAATTAGTGTTCAACAATCACTTAATGTTATGAATAAAAAGACATAGAAGGATAATGTGGAGCTGTAGAAGAATATCAGAAATATTCATCAAGTATACCAGGATTATAATGGAATGATATGATTCATGAACCATGTATTTATTTCATCTTTGCATTATTTTAAGAAAGATCTATTATTGACATCTCATAGTTCTTTATTTTTCTTTATCTTTGATATAAAAATATCTATAGATATTTTATTGTTTATTTTTTATGGGATTTAATAAAGATAGACACTATATAGTTTCATAATGGTAATTGGAATGTAAGAAAGTGAAAGATGGGAGAACAATTTCTAATGGGATGTTACAACCATTAGACATACTATAATTGACGTGGGAAAACATAACTAAGTCATTTTTTATTAGACTCCCTAAAATATCTAATGTGAGTAGTTTGATATGGTTTGTAGTTAATTTACTTAAAAAAAATACAAATTCATTTATATATGGGAATATTTCCCTTCAGATTATCTCGATAGGATATACATTAAGTAATGTTACATTTGTGTGGGGAAACACATTCAATTATGTCAAATGGGGATCCAAGGATTACCTCAATGTTGTGGGGATTTATTCACAAGGACATGATACATTGTGAAGTTTCAATATGGCATATCTACATCTGATAAATATTCTCTATGCAATAAGCATCAAAAACCTACAATATATAATGAGAAATTATTCTATATGTATCAAAGTTGTTTGGTATCAACACCATCCTGTAGTTTGGTTCTTTTACAACAATATATATCAATCGGTCATTTAGAAGTCTCTTTAACATTCCATGATTTTGATTGAGTTCTAAAATTTCATAAGAATTTGAGTATTAAATTCAGAGGATGGTAAAAATATTAATTTTAAAAACATAATCTAATTTTTAGAGTTTTGACACATAAATTTGATCTTTTAAATTTGTTTATATCCTGAGTGGTTTCTTAGGTGTTCAGATGAATTTTAGAATTGTAGGGCTTGAAAAGTTTAATCAAGGATAAGGATTAGATGTACATTTGAAGAATGGGTGGGAGTAACCCTATAGATCAACTGAGAAACACATAAAATGAAGAGAATATTTTGATGAACTATGAATGGTGGGGTATATGAGCACACATAGTTTGTGTAGAAAATTTCCTAAGTGAACATATGTGTTGTGCCTGGTTTTTCAAACAATGCAGCTAGCCATGTGAGTATTTTCCACTTATAGTAGCACAAAAAAATTAATGCATGGATAGAAAAACCATTCATCCAAAACATGAAGCTAATTTAATGGGAAAAAATGAAAAAATTTCCCGTATGAACCATAGTGGATTTTCACTCATTTTCCACCCTTATTTCACCTAGAAATTCATCCATGTGGTCCTCTTATTTCACCCTCTTCCATGGGTGGATATCCTCAACTTTCTGGTCATATATTATGGAGTTCAGATGTGTTGGATGACCCTTCTTATATATAAGAATCATATTCCCTATTTTATCAGTTACCATATAATATTTTATTAAATATTTGTGTATGCTCATATGAATAATTTATTTAGCGATGGACTATTCCTCCATTATCACATATTCCAACACAAATCAAATATTGAAAATGGTGATGCAAAGATCAAAAATAATGAGGTTTAATGTGTCACACTATTTCCTCAATTTTTATCATGTTTATATGGTATGCCATTTTTCCACACTCCTGACCTTCCATGTAAAACCTTGTAAATATAAAATCAATTTATTACATTCTTATGCTTAAATTCATATTTTAATTGGGCAATAAAATTTACCAATTAGAGTATTTATACATTAAAATGTTCCACCCCTTATGGTGTGTCTCTCATTTTCTTTACCTTTTTTGTTAGGCTTGTAATTAAAAACACATTTTGATTCGTGTTTATATTCCTTCCATATAATAATATTAAAAATGAAATTAAATAAACAACTAACATTGTTTGAATTTCCACCTAAAATAAAAAGAATTATATATATTACAATAGAAACATCATTTTAATATGAATAATCCTATTAAAATATAATTAAATTCTTACAATAAGGATGTACACATTGACCATATTAGGTAACTAACAGAATGATTCACGTGTGCCAAATAACATATTTATATTTGCATGTATGCATGAATAACACTCTTTATTCCAAATAAATTGAATTGATAATTGATAATCATGGTGAATCTCATCCATTATATCATTGACAATTTGCATAATCTATTATCTTTTTTTATATGAATTGTTGTAACTACTTATTAATTGTTCACCAAGCCCCTTACTCATCGCATTATGGTTGGGTGATCCTTTAAAAGTAATATTATAAATGTATAATTTCCTTGATTTTAGAGAAAATGATCCCACAGAATGTATTTATATCTTAAAATGCAATATACTTTTATTTACACTACCCCTTGAGTGATACAAGGGTTCCATATGTGGAATACATAGGAAGTTTCCATAAATTATATCATAAGAATATTCCGAGAGAAATGCCAGCATTCATGAAATGGAATCCTATGGATATGCATGTAGGATGGTTAAGACTTTATATCCACCAGGAATGATACGTGTATTCCCTAAACCAAATTACTTATATGATCTTATATTTTAAATTTCATATAATGTCCCTTGAGTGACATCGGGTTCTAGACATAGAATCTCCTTGATGGATACATTGGTATATAGTGATTCACATGCCACAAATATTCCATTCTGTGTCTTCTGCATTGGTCTAAATATTGATATTTATTAGTTGTTCTGTATACGGTTATTAATCATTTGTTCTTATCAGCCATGTATGGGTGATTTGTTTCCATATTATTTCCATGAAGACTAGTATTGTTGATCTTTAATAGCTTGAACAATTTTAATTAGGATAAATTAATTGTTTATTAAAGTATTTACATCAGCCAAAATGAGGTTTTTTATATATCATGAAGCTGGAACCTTAATAAAAAAATTATGACATATTTAAGCCCTGAGGAAATTGTTTTAGTGGATAAAAGATGAATGGTTATGATTAAATTAGTACCAAATAAAATTTATATAGTATGATACATTATGAATTGGAAAGTGAAACTCAAATATTCAAACCATTATATATTATGTTTACGAATTCTAAAATCATATGTAAGAACCTGGTTTTAGTTACATGAATGCCAATTGTAACTAAAAATGGACAAATAATTTTATAATTTTGAAATGGTAATTCATCTTATTGAGCCAGGATTCTTATATATATAATCTTAATCAAAATAATTATAGAAAATTGATTCCATTATAATGTTTAGGACGTCTATTCCTTGGGTATGTGGAATTCTATGACCAAATTCATAAATGAAAAAACACACCCAAGAAGGTTGGTTAGTGCATTTTTATAGTGATATAAACCCTTAAAGGATGTTTTTATAATATTTACAAAAATGATGGGACACTATTTGTTTTTACATATCTTTACATGGTTTAGTACATGACTCTATGGGGTATTGTTGTGATGAATATTGTTTGATTATTTAACTATTATGCAATTTCTTATATAGAGAACATATAAACATATGGTGGAATAATATTTAACTAAAACCATTATAATTATTAAAGTCCATTATATTTATTTGAGATTTATTATTATGGGAAATTTGTAAATTAAAATTCTAATTAAAACAAAAAAGAGTTTTTCCACTATAATGTCAGATTTACTATTTTTTATGAATATGTATGTTGTGATATTTTAGTGGTAAAATAAATTGAAAATAAATTTATTAAAGGAAATAATGTGATAATTTTCCAAATGATTCATAGAGTTAGCAAAATAATATTCATAGAACATTGTGTAATTATAACTTGAATTTTTTACTTATTATATATAAACTACCATAAAATTTTAAATATACTATTTTTGATAAATTAATTCAGATGAACCCTTTTAAGAGGTGTGTTTGTCATAAGAATTCATATAATGGTCATATTTAAATGTTTCTTTGTGATATGAAAATGAACATATCCCCTAGATCCTTGATGGATTATTCCAAGGTTTGGATAGACCATAATGAAAAGTTGTAGAACCAATTAACCTTATAGGAAGCACACTGGTTTTTAATTTTAATTTCTTTATTTTAATTTGTGGCTATCCTATTTAGGGAGAAAACATAGTGATGTGTAATAGATAGAATTTAGAGATGAGCTTTTAGGACATCTATGTGTCCTTCCATGAAAATTTGTGTGATCAAATAATATTAGGTAATGAAATGATACCCCCAGGTATGTGGTTGGTTGTATTTTGAGTTAATACATGAGGGGATAGTTCCACATACATATAAAATTTATTTCATTTTCATAAAAAATTATGTATGTGTTATATCATATCAATGAGAAATCCCATATTTAGATGCATGGTGATGAACTGAGACTAGTGGCCTGCTGACTGGATGGCGATGGCATTACACCTATATTGATAGGATTTGATCATTGTGGTTTGTTACTACCTTATCTATAACATTTCTATCTATTCTAGTTGTATGATTCATAGATAATTACAAATGTTTTGTTAAATTATCTTAAATGAAATATTTTTTCAACAGTGAAAACCATTAGGGACAGGTGCTCATATAGAGTTGTCCTATTATACTATTAATAAATATTTTATAGAATTACACTCGGATGAAATTATGTTTCATTTGGCCCTAGTAGGTCCACTATTTTTTTTATCATATTAAACTTGTGAGAGTGTTTGGAATGATTTTATGATGGATTTAATTTAAGCGATCTTGGTTTTACCATTACCTCTATAACAATTCATGTGAGGTTCTCATGATTCATGATATGAGAACGATGAAAACATTAGCTTACTAGGAATAACCTTCGCTTATATATATCGAATTAGATGTATTGAGAATTTTTTCTGGGTTCCTAGCCCAATTGACCAGTTGGGGGGGAATTGAAACTTTATTCTTAGAAATGACACACTAAGGTGGAAATTCATCTGATAAATCATTACACATATAAGATTCCAGATTAGGAAGGGGTCCTCCAAGGGATGTTTTCAGTTGACTAAAACTATGATTGGAGGTTATATGGACATAATCAATTTGTTTTTGGATAACCCCCAACAGCATGATCCAGGTCTCAAAATTGGAAGTAAGTGATAGTACACCCACTATATAAGATATGATATCTCGAAATGTCTATAATCAGTAATTTTTATAATTAAATAACATTGGATAGACTTGTGAGATCCTTCGATGGATGTTTCTAAATAAGTGATTATTGCAGGCATGGAAACCCATATAATTTTAAATGAATTAAATTAAGCACCATTAAGGGAGGGGGAAATTGGTAATAACCTGGTGGAATGAGATAATTGCACGATTATTTGACCTAGACACCCATTTCGTGGAGATATAGGTTTCTAAGTGTTGTTAAAGGTACATATT
Source organism: Viscum album (assembly GCA_963277665.1). NCBI lineage: Eukaryota > Viridiplantae > Streptophyta > Magnoliopsida > Santalales > Viscaceae > Viscum > Viscum album. The sequence continues at coordinate 752,860,112 of OY728158.1, forward strand.
GGCCTATTGTTTTTCTCTGAGTCTTTGATGGAGATACACAATCCCATATATGAAAAATACTAGACTACTCCTTTTATAGAGGATATATTTTCCCATATCTTAACATCAACTAGAGTATGTAGATAAAGAGTTGGCTATATTCCGTGAAAACATACCAAAGACTCACATCCAGATAGGGATGTACTACTTGGAAAACTCACAAAATCTCTATAGTACCATATTTCTAGGATGTTCTTCAATATTAATCCTCAAAGTCTATCTTAGGGAACTGTGCTCTAATCAGAGTTTATATAAATCTAGTTCCCAATGTTTTTAATAAAATTCCTTTCATAGAAACTATAACACACAGACCCTAGTTACCCAGAGTCAGTGCATTATTACATAACATTGGAATAATCAAAAGGAAATCTTGTCCTAGAAGACTAATTAGTTTAGTGTTATTGGAAACTAGATTCATACATATGTTCAACTTTACAACCTGATATGATATACAACACTAATTTATTTCATTAATAAACTTCCAAGAATCCTTGATTAAGCTAGAAAGTCACTCATAATTAACAGCTTCATATCCTGAGAAAATGAAAAATAAGAAAGGGGTGAGCTTAAAATCTCATTAAGGGTAAGCAATACAACGGAAGATAACATAAATATTAATAATTGTGAATAATTAAAAACACATTCCTTTTCCAGTAATAAAAATGAACACTTTTATGGAAGGAATATGAGATTAGCACATAATTCCACAATAAAACATAATCAGGGATATTCTACTAGTCGAATAACCACATGAACCATCAATATTATTTTCACAATGATGGAATGTATAATGCCAGATATTCTGAAACATTTTGTCAAGGCTCAGCCAAAATGTCTAAAAATTATTAAGACCATGGCCAAAACCATAAATCAAATTGGGAAAATCCTCATCCAATTCCACATCAAGTTGTCTCATGAGACCTACCGATTCATCAAGGAGCTATAGCAGGATCCAGTAGTCAATTACTAAGTCTAATACATTCTTTATTTAAAAAGGTTTAAATATAACATATACATTCATATTAAAACTAGCATTCGAAATGTCAATACATTAACCATAAACCATGAATGGTATAAAAATAACACATCCACAATCAAACATATCACAAAACCTTCAATACAATATTGATTATTTGTATCATAATGAATCCACTTCAAAAAAGTATAAAATCTATCAATGGTTGTTGACATAGATGAAATCAAAACTATTTGAGAGAAATATATCTTTCTTTTTTTGGATTCATTTATAGATACATAATTATAAAAAGTAAACATTTATGTTGAAATTATTCTTATAATATGGTAAGGGAAGATTCAATGATGTTATAATGGTGGAATATATGTCGCACCTACCGTATATGTTTAAAAAACATTCTTACATTAATTTTTTCAAAAAGGTCAAAAAGTACCTTGTTTGGAAATCGATGGAAAAATTAATTTATAATAATCTTATAAAAAGTCAAAAAATGTTATAAATGACTTTATTCCATAGTCTAGTAAATAGTAAAAAAATTTAAATAAATTTTTATGAAAACATGGATTTGGACGATAAAGAGGTTGCAGTAGATACTTATGTGGAAACAACCTCAGATAATAAAGAGATTGTGAAATTAACCATTACCTTGTACTTTTCCTCGGTCAAGGGTAAGTTAAACTCCTATATAATAGTTAAATAATAGTTATTATATTATAAAAGAACTATATACATAAATATTATATCATATATGATCTTATAATATTTCTTTGTTAATGATATTTCAGTAGAATCATTGTTCAGGGTGTTAACTGATTCATTTTCCCCTATATGATTTTTTACATAAGTAATGTTTGTTATAGATATGATGTATATTATCCATATTAAAAATAATATTTTGTGTTCAAAAGTTATTTTTAATAATCTAATGAAAATTATACTTGAATGGATATGATGGGGAATGAATCTCATCGTGTTCGTGGAGACGGAAATCCTTATGTACGAACGAGCGACAATATCATTATTTGATATTAAAATAATATATAATTGGATTTTATATAGTATATAGAGAATCATTATCAAATTATATTTGTTATTTTCATCATTAATACCCATTATTATACCCATCAAAATGATTAAGTGCTTGAATAACAAACTACACCATGATATGCGGACGGTAATCTGTATGTATGCACGTATGGTGACTTTGTCATTTATAGGATGGATAAGATAATGAATATGTTTGTACCATTTTTATAATAAAATAATTTTATGTCGAAGTTATAGGCCTTATTATTTTATAATTGAAACAACAATGAAAGAGGAAGTGTAAGAAGAAAAGAACATGAAAGAGGTGATGAAATATTTACTTCTTCTTCAGGTTATTAAAATTTATTTGATCAAAAGGGCTCCATGGGTTGGATTTTTGACTAAATTAAGGCCTCTAGGATGAAGGGAGGACAATTTTAAGGATATATGGGAATGGTTTGGATGAACCAAATGGAATTGAAGTTCTGAATTTGAGAGAATGAGAAGTGCCCTTTAATAAGAGGTGTGAGAGGCACCTTAAGGAAAAATGGAAATATTATTTTATTATAAAATAATTTTCGTTTTAAAATGGCTCCAAAATAAATTACTTAAATTATAAGGTGAGTATGGGTCTAAAAACTCTCAACCAATATGTTTTATATAGGTTTGGGACACTATATTAACCTTATCTTTTATATTTAACTCTTAGTTAAATAGTTTGACATCTACCATGTCTCTTGGTATTTTTATATTATATGGTTAATAAACATACTATACACATCCAAGTGAACCCCAAGTGGTTCTTTAATGATACACCTATCATTATATAAGTCTTTTTTCTGAACCATAGATTTTTAGGATTAATATATCAAAGAATAATATTGTATTTGTTTTAAAAGCTCATTTATTTCAATTTAGAAATTGTTTAATAATTGATTTTTTATAGAGTCCTAAATAAATTATTACTTAGAAATAAATATATTTAATCAACTCTAACATGTCATATTAACCAATAAAATTAGTGGAATTAATTAAAAGTCTCAAATTAGATATATTTGGATATTTATAATATCAATTATAATAATATTTCCTTAATATGGTAATTATTGCGTCATTATTGTGTCATAAATAAGCTTAGTTATTTAATGTCTAAAAATTATAAATAAAATACAATTATGTATGAAATAATTTTATATTTCTAATGAATATTTATATTCGAATTTATATTGTGTCTAACCCTATATTAAAATTGGTTTCGTTATTAAAAATTGAATTTAACTCTTTCACCTCTTCTTTAAATAAAATAATAAAATTTCCTAATCTAATCCATGTGAACCAAAGAGGTTCATATTTTATTCATAAGGTTGTTTTTAGTATAATTAATTTTATCAAATATAAGTAATACATGTGTCAGGGTGATAATAATATTATTTTGACCCTTAATTACCCTATTTACTTTTATCATGGTAAATAAAAGTAAAACGTTACTATTCACTAAAAATTATTTTCATCTTATTGAACCAATTTTTACATAATAATGTCAACTGTGTCTCTTGGATTTTTGATCTTAAACTCACAGAGGCGGTAAAATTTAGTTTGATTCAAATTTGAAAAATACTCATAGGAGGTGTGTAAAAGACGGTCAAAATTTTGATAAAATTTTAAATATCTAAACTCATCATAAAATAACTCCAATCTATTAAATTGAAAACATATAGGTATTATATATCTTTTATGAATAAAATTAATTTAAATAAAATAAATAATTATTTAAATAAAATGTTGGTTTTCAACAATGACTCATTGTTTTTCACTATTCATCAAAAATAAAAAGTTTTCAGTAAAATACCAAAAATTCACCCTACGCTAATTACGATATTCCAAATTCATAAATTTTGTCCATTTTGAAAGATAAATTTATTAAAATTTCAAAAAGTGGGTATTACTATTTATAACAGCTAGTTTGATTGGTCAAGGTATGTTAGAATCTCGAATTTGAGTACAATTCAAGTGATTCCATTATTCAAAGGGAACCATACCATAGGAGCATGGGGTGTTACAAGATAATCATTACTTTTTTCATATTGTGATTATATTTTACCCTATTTCTCATTTTACAAAAATTGTGAATCTTTTCCCAGGTGACATCACAACCGCCTCAATATCCAAATCCATTATTTCCATTTTCACTACTTGTAGGGTCATTATTTTGATATTGTCCATGGTGATGACAGTTACCATAAGTGGAGTAATCAAAGGATGAATCCTCCATATGAAGCATTGTAATATATGAAAACCACTCCTCCACCGTGAGAGATTCTTTTCTCTCACGTTGGATGTGGATGTTGGCTCAAAATGGTCTTATTTCACTTTGAGTCTCCCTATTACATCCTCTATAAAGTGAATTGATATGTTAAGATCTATATTAATTGAAATAGAAATTTTGAAGTACCTAGAGGGGATAATGGATAGGTATGTATCAATGACTGTGTATTTATTCTCTGAATTTACAATGATTGTGTGATGGTTGTTCGTCCTGGGGATCTGCATTGGAACGATTTCCACTAATTCTCTCTGGTGGAATGAAATTCTTTTAAACTCCCTGTAGAGATTCTATGAAATAACCAATATAAATCCATCAATGATAGTGTTTAGGGCCTTTATTGTGTCCCTCACTTCATTATAATGTTCCTTAACATCGAGTATAGAGATAATGTCCTTTGGGACACCATAAAGGTTGTCCTCTGGTGAAATCCAATCCTCCTAGAGTTCAACACTTCCAGTGCTGACAACATCCAATACCTAACGTTAATGGAGCATATCCTTCATCCCAAAGGACCATTCAATGTAATTTTTATTTTTATGAATTTGATATTTTTTTTATCCCTCGATCTCATCCACTATCTAATATACAACCTTTAGGATTTTACATCAATCAACAAGGTCTCTTGGATGTGTTGATGATGTCTTGGAGAGTTGGGGTGATGAGATCTTGGCGTCCAACATTGTTGATCATGTCCACCTCACTCTGAATGTTTTCAGAAATATTGATTGATGAACACCCATAAACACACAAGATAACATACATGAAGAATGAAGGAAAATTCTAAAACATAAGAGATGTTTTGTGCGCCACCAAGGGTAATGGAATTTGGGAGTGGTTTTCATTTCATTATATACACACACTAAGAAGCTAGGCATATTTACAATGATATTACATCCATGAAGTAGGGTTAATTAGGTTTATCTATGTTGATCCATAAATGAGGGAAAATAATGTGGGAGCTAGAAAAAAAGGTGGAATTAATCACAAATATTGAAGTCAATCAACAACAATTTCGGGGGTAACAGAAAAATAAATCAATAGATGATCCACACTAGTCAACATAAAACTAAAATAAAACAATAATAAAAATATAAAAATAATAAATTAATACATTAATAGAATTAAATAAGAACAAAATAAAAATATATTAATTAATTAATGGAAATTAAAATTAAAATGTTACTAAATATATTTTAAAAATTACCAAATAATTAATTTAATACACAATCTGATTACAAAAATTCAAAAACAAAACATTAAATAAAACTAAATTTAGTATATCATATCAATTAATTATTTTTAATACATGAATTATATGTTAAAATAATTATCTAAATTCAGTGAGGTTAAAATTATAATTGATACCAAATTAATTATTAATATTATAAAACTGAGATCAAATATATTAAAATAACAATTATAAAAGCCTTAAAATTAAACTAATGTTTCCGTAATTACATAAAAATATAATGATGCAATATTGAATAAAAAAGTATTATTAATACAATTAAAACCCTGAATATAATAATAAAATATAATTAAAAATAAAATGTAAACCAAATATAAATCTTTTGAAAAGATAATTTTGTTAAAATAAAACATTACTAAACAAAAAAGATAAATTAATGATTTTGACTTCCAAAAAAATTATAGTCATTTAATTAGAAATAAGAGAAAAATAGTTAATTAAATGAAAAAAAAAACATAAATAAAAAAACTATATAACAAAATAATTGAAAGTCTATATCAAATTCCCCTGTACAAAATTATTTCTTGTCCTAATGAAATTACATATCAATTTCAATGGTAAAATATAAACCAAAAAATTAAAATATTATAATTGAAAAAAGAATTGATTATATAAAAATTATTTTCCCATATGGATCCATTGGATCAGAATGTATGTATTACCTCTTAAGATAAAAAATATTTTCGTGAATTATTTAAAACAATTATAATAAAATGATTTTTTATGGAATTTCTTTAATGGATTTAAAAAAACATAAACCTTTATTTATTTGAGACATCAAAACATCACCTTACCTTAGGGTTCATAGATGCACATAAAACAACAATCAAATAATTTGAAAAAAAATAAAAAGAATAAATGGATAAAAATACAAGGAAAAATAAATAACATATCTAATTGTATTAGGTAAAAGGTAAAAGAATGAATGAATTAACGAAATAAGCACAACATGAATTAAGATTTTCATTTTATAGGTCATTTTATTGCATTTATAATAAAATTTATTCAATCAAAAATATTCAATTCAATGATAGTTGTATAAATATTTCTAAAATAATTTTTTATGAACACTTTATTTCAATAATAATGGAAAATATATTAAAAAATTAAATTCACCGGTTTATTAAGAAATAATTTCTTAAATGTGGCATCACAACATTCAAAATTGAGAATAAATTTAACCCACTAAAATTGAATATAAAGACATGAAAAATTCAAAATTTTGAAAAAAAAAACAAATTGGATTGGATGGGATTGCATGGAAAAAGATATTCCCCATATTAAGACCCTCACCCCAACATATGAAAAACTATTTTTTACCTAAATGTGAATTAATATTTTGAAAAAAATTACATTTTATTGTTTAAAATATGTTTTCAATAGGTAATTATGATTATATGTTCTAGGGTCGCATTGACATACATACAATTATAACTTTTCAAAAATAAATATTTTACAATCAATTCACATGAATTATAATTAAGTCATTTTGATTAGAATTTTTCAATTATGGAAAACAAATAGCTTGGTAAACATAAGAAAATAGTGAATGGGGTGTTATTATGTTTGTAAATTGTTTTTAAATAAGATTTATATTAGAATAGAATTTTTTTTCTAAACACCCATCATAGAATACTAAAATCGCATAAATAATTAACATAGGGGTATTACTCCCCCAAAATAAATTTCACACTCGTTATAAATTCAAAATAATGTCTGTATAATTATATGTGGTATCAAAACATCAATGTAGTTAAAGAATGATATAAAAGAGGTAAAAAAATAAAACTAAGTACTTCCCTAATTATTTTTTATTCAGTGACACTCTGATAACTTGCTTCTTATGACTAAAGGTATAATGGGAACTCTAATATTCTCATAAATACTCACCACCCATCTTAAAAAAATATGCTTGAAGGCCAAGAACTATATAATTGAAATATGATGTAAAAAAATATAACAACAACATATCTTTATTCTTAACCAAAAAAAAAGAAAAAAACAGAAATATTTTGGGTTGAATACAATGAATCACTAAATCTAATTGATGAATTAGACTTTACAAAGGAAAAATATCTTGAAACATTTGAAGAACAACTATAAGTTCACACAGTTTCATTTTGAGATTTTAAAAATCAAAACAAGAACAATATTATTGGAATTAATAAATTTGTTTTATTGAATGAAATAAAATCACTGGGTGCCTCTGATACAATTCTAGTTTTGGTCCCCTCAGAAGACTATCCAAATAATCAATTCATGGTCACCAGGCGGGTGTGGCTTCTATAGGAGGAACAAGATCATGTTGATAACTAAAATGTTTCAAAATGAAAAATCCATACTACGAGATTCTAAAAATCTATGAAAACAACACTATATATAAAATAGTCAATAATACCCATGGAAACACTCCCTTAAATGGATTGACAAATGATTTTTCACTTAAATAATTTAGTCATAATAGAGATATAAAAATTTCCAAGAAGAGGAAGGCATGAAAAATGTTTTCCTAGAAATGTTATTTAATTCCTAAATAAACACTTAAATATATAATATTAAATTATCGTGAGAAATAACGAAAATTAATGATATTTTTAGGAAAAATTCAAACAAATGAGTATCAAATTTTTTTTTAGAGATTTTAAAGTATTAAAAATTAGTTTTGAATCCTATATTTCATTTATTTGGCATTAAAAATCAAGATCCACTACCTTTGTTTTATATTCATCTAACAATGTTGTGTTAATATTTTTAATGTTATAAAAATGTATCTATAAATCATGATCCTGAAAAATTACACAACCATTTTTCCACTCTATAATTTTCTAGCTTAAGAGATGTGGATTTTATTTCCAAAGAAAGATCTCTCATCTAAAAATTTTCAAATTCTATGGTGTAAACAATTTGAAGAAATTGTTTTTCCAAGTCAGGAATTTAAATTTCAGTTACATGAAAAAAAATCATCATTATATCTTTTAAATGAGTTAGTCAAATTATCAGGTTTTTTAAAAACTAGTCTTATGATCATGATTATGATCTTATATTCAAAAATTTATAATTTACAAATTTCTGAAAAAATATCTCCTCATTGGACAGGAGAACCCAAATTATGTCATTTGATGTTTCCAAAAATGAAAATTTATTCATATCCTTTTTAGAAACTCATCACAAATTTCGTACAACTCTTCATTATTGGTATGCAGTAAAAATACGTTTTTGAGTTGTTCCAAAACACTGAACTTATCATCATTTAATACACTATATAAACATTTTAATAAAATATTCAAGGGGATTCCATGATCAGAACATTTAACTAAAAAATTATTGAGAACATCACATGCCTCACTAAAAATATCCTCAACTCTCTTAATAAAGTCAGAGATCATTATCATATAGTGCCTGCATCATTGAACATCTATTTTTTTATTTTAAAAAAAATCTTTTTTGATTTAAAATGTAAGATGACTCATAAACAATAATACATGAATGAGACTGTGTACAATGCAATATATTACAATATAAACCATAGAAAAAATAAAAATTATATAAAAAATTATATGAATTTTTAAAAATAGTTGACAATGAAAATCATGTTTGAAGGAAAAATGCATTGGTGAAAAATTTGAAGCAAGGATATTTTTCAAATACAAATTTATTTTGATTTTCCATTTTGATTTTTTTGAAATAAAATTATTACTCAACACAACAAGAATTATCTGAAAATGTTGCCAAATATTTTTATGTATGAAGTTCTTTTTGAAAATAAAAACATAATTAATAAATTTACCCCGGTATAACAGTATAGGGTCAAGCCCAATAGAAAGATGATGAATGTTCTATTGTTTAATTTTATATCTAAACTCTTGAAATAAACCTGAAATTCATTTTTATTTAATGTTTAAATTACATTTTTAATGAGATTTTTTGATGAGTTAATAGTGAAGAAAAACTATATAAAGGAGTTCTAAAATATATGATGAATATGGTTTTAACGTTTTTAGGTAAAAATGACAATGTAAAAAAGCATAAATAACACTAATAGTTGAATGTTTATATTCCTCACATAAATTTCTAAAAACATAATTCTCTAAAAATAAATTACTAATATATATCTATATGAATAAACAATGATATTAATCATTCATGTAATTCAACACTTTTGTAAATATCAACATTCAAAGGGTTCATTAAAAAATCATCAAAAGAAATCTCGCTAAACGTTTTTATGGTTTCCAAATCAATGTTCTAGAGGTGTAATTCAATTATTAGAAATATAATTGACATCAACAATAAATTCTGATACATGAAAATATATAATTGTGAAGAAGTTAAAGGATGTAACCAATATATTTAAAAATTACATCCGATAAAATTATTAGCAGAAAACCATGTTCAAATTAAGATTAAATAATATAATAACCAACTAAACTAATGATGTGGAATATAATGGTGTTATCCCTACATAATCAATCTAATGAAGTGCCACACATCTCCCCTCATAAATTTCTATCTTTGAATCTTAATAATTCCCCAACTCTATCTGGTTCCTCCCGTCCTCCTAATTGAGGTTCCGTTTTCGGTCCCATATCCTTATCTCTATATTCTCCTCTAAAAATACTTTATTTTATATGTACAAAGTATTTCTGGTTAATCAGCAACAATGAGCACCGAATTTATTTGGTATTTATTATGTCACCAAACATGTGGTTCATCCTCCCCTAATGAATTTGACTTTAGTAAGTCCCCTCTAATAGAATTCCACCAATGACTAGAATGTTGTACCATGGGTTATATAAAAAAAAGATAGATATTGGCCACATTTTAGACCTATCATTGGATATTCACAAGACATCAACACAGTGGTTCATAAAGAGTAGACAGTGGTTGTCAATCCATTAGAGGTTATCATCATCAATCAATAGACTAGTTCAATAGATCTTGAAAATAGGCTCACCAATATATAATAGATTAGTGTTAATTTAATTAAAATTAGATCTGTTATATCAGATTTGTTCTATTGGTAGAACATGTGTGGTTTGTGCTATAAAATTCACTTCCCAATTGAAAAAACTATTGGTCGTAGCACAAAAAGACACTCGTAGATGCTATGCACTAGTAGTAGTCACACAAAAACAAAAAAAAATTAATAAAAAATAATAATTAAAAATAATTGTTAATTTTTTAAATTAATGATATAAAAACTAATTAGGGTTTTATTTATATATATATAAACAAATAAAAATTTAAAGTTGAATAAATATAATGTTAAAACAACTGAATATTTATTTAAATTCAACATCACATTACTAAAAATATTAAAAAACAATAATTAAATATAAAATTAAAATATAAAATAAATCAAGTATTTTGATACAATAAATATATGTTTAAAGAAAACAAAAATTAAAATTTATCAAATTTATGATTTTGGACATATTAATTAATAAAATTTTAAAATCGAGTTCAAATATATTTAAAATAATAATATACCAGAGATAAATTTCAATTAATAACTATATAATTAAATATAATATTTAATGATGAAATACTTATAATAAATAGCCACTAATAAAATTACAAACACATTAATTAAATATGAAATTATAATACAAAAAATATAAATAAGAATAAAAAATATTTTAAAATAAATAAAACTGAACTAAACATAAAAATTTATCAATTAATGAATTGGAATACTAAATTACTGAATATCAATTTTTAACAAAAAAGGATAATTTTATTAAATAATTGTATTGAAACAAAAAATATAACTTGAGGAAATTTATCTTATTTAATGTCTACATCATTATCCATGGTGATTATGATCAATAGTTTTTATGGATAAACTAGAAATTTTTTATTCTGTATTGAATAATTATTTATTGTTTTCAATCTACATGACATGTTTACTCAAAAAGGATCAATGTTTATTTTAATGGATGAATGTGAGTAAAATTTCAAGGAACTAATTTGATTGTTAGTCATCGAACTTTTTCATACATTTCCCTAAAATGTATAAGGGGTTTTAATCTATAGTGACATATCAAATAGGGTGTTTGGATGCATTCTCATTAATGTAATATTTTGATATCTTATTCCTAATAAAAATTTATGTTCAATGAGAACTATTACCTAACTCATGATTTGGTGTTCGATGTAGTAAATTTTTATTTAAATATATATGGGAATTATAATTATGGAGATAGGTGTAATGTATATAATTATCCTAAAAGATTAATCTATATATTGAAATTGAATAAGTTCAATATGTACTAGAGAAGATGGTTTCAGTTGATTAAAGACTAGGAATTATCAATAAATTACCCCTTTACTAGTCTAACAAGGTGGTCAATCCATTTTGTTGAAAGATATTTTCATACTATCAATGATAAGGATAAAAAAGATACAATATAAATGTCACACCCCGACCGCGGGTGTCAGTAATTGTTCTCCTTTCTTGGTCCCGATTTAAATTTTTCGGAGATTAATTGCATTGGAAGTTTCGCGCCGGTGCGCGATCACCGCATCGTTAGCGGTGACCGTGCGTTCAGCCCGGGTGACAGTGTGTTCACCCGGTGTTTTAAATATTATAATTTTTAAGTTGGTATTTTATTATTAATACCTGTTTATTTGTGTTATTGTATATATGTTTATATATGTTTTTATATATATATGTATAATAATGTATGTGTGTATATATAGATCTATATATGTACAAATATATATATATGTGTAACATCTTTAAATTATTTTATAATTATTATTTTAAATATTTGGTCAAAAATATTTATTATTTGAATTAACTAATTTATTATTTATTATTATTATAAGTTTTATTATTATTATATAAGTTTTATTATTATTATATAAGTTTTATTATTATTAAGATTATATGTTTTATTATTATTATAATTATAATTATTATTTTTATCACATATATATATATATATATATATTTAAGCCTAACCTACCCTAGCTAACCCTAATCCCTTTCCCGTAGCCGCCACTCCATCCTCCCGCACCCCTCGCTCCATCTTCGGTCGACCCGCACACACCTCGTCCGGCGACCCTCCTCCACCGGCGTCCCGGCCCCTTCGCCCACCGCTGCGCCTGCCCCGTCCCAGCTTCCCCGGCCTTCTCCGCCAGTTCCCGTCACCGGCCCCCTATCCGACCCCGTAGCCGGCGCTCCGCCGGCCTCCTCTTCCCCCGGCGGTGACACCACCCTGACCCCGCCTCCGGCTCCCGCTCCTCTCCCCTGCTCGCCGACCGCCCTCGCCCTGCCGCCTCCGACCCCGTCGCCAGCGCTCCGCCGGCCTTCCCTCCCTCCGGCCGTCATCCCCGCTCCTCTCCTCCGCCTCACCTCGTCCTGGCGTCCCGAGGCCGCACCCAGCAGTAGCCCCGCCGCGCAGTTCCCCCTCTCCTTCTTCCTCTCAGCCGCACCAAGCCGCCGCCTGCATCCTTCCCCGTGCGAACCCCCGGCTCCGGCTTCCCGTTTCCCGTCGGCCTCCCCTGCTTTCCCCCTCCGCTGTAAGCTTCATTTTTATTTTTATTTTTATTTTTATTTTTATTACGTTTTGTTTTATTTATCATGTTAATAACATTATTATTATGTTATAATATTAATATTTTTCTATTATTATTATTGTTGTTATAATATAATTATGTTAATATTATTATATTATTATTATATTATTATTGTTACAATTATTATTAAATTATTACTTTATTATTATTATCATATTATTATCATGATATTATTATTATTATTATTGTAGTTGTTATATTATTATTATTTTATTATTATTATTATTATTACTATTATCTTATCATTTTTATTATTATCATATTATAAATATTATAATTATGCTAAGTTATTATTATTAGCATTATATTATTATTATTGTGATTATATTATTATTATATTATTATTATGTTGATATTATTCTATTATTATTATTTTTATTATATCATTATTGTTTTTATTGTTATATTATTATTATACTTATTAAATTATTATTTTTATATCATTCTTGTTATTGAAGTATGTTATTATTATTATTATATTATTATTAATAATATATTATTAAGATTATTATTATTATTATTTTCATTATTTTCAAGTTAATATTATTAAGTTATTATCTTGTTATGATATTGTTATTATTATGGTTATGCTATTATTATCATTATAATAATATTATTATTATTATTATTTTCTTATTATTATTACTCTGGCATTTACTTGTGCTTTGTTAGGGGTTTTCTTCATCAATTTATATTTGTTTTTGGTAGGTTTAAGACTTTAGGACCCGCGCAGGGCGTTTCCGAGAAAGCGCCATCGCCGCGCCTTGTTTCCGAGGTTCTGCCGTCTTGCGCCGTGTCGTTTCGTTCCGAGCTGCGTCTTGAGGTAGGTCTCCCTATGCACTTGCCTCTAAATTAAGAATTTATTTATTCCTTGTCCTTTTATTGAATTTTAGTAAATTTAAGAAAAATAATATTAAGTAGTTTTTATAATGTGGTGATTTGCTGATAAGGAAAACTGTTTAATTATAGCATTTATTTAAAAGGGTTTTCTTGGTTTCAATTGTGGGATTTCATAGTAATGTCGCTAAATGGTTTTTCCTGAGTAACGAAAGACATGTTGAATTGGGTTTTGAAATGTTTTTGGCATGTGTAAATTAGTAAATGTACTGTTTATGGAAAATGGTGTTTTCTTATAACCTTGATTAGAGAAAACGTCGTGTGACCTTTTGAAATTGTTTTTGGAAACTTTACATGTGGTTCTTGGTTGAAGAAAGATGTTTTCCCTTGTTGTGTTATTAAAAATAATGCTTTCTGGGTTGTGAAAGTTGTTTATGTTCTTGTTTGAGTGTTTCCGAAAAGGGGTTTTTGCGAAATGATTAGGTAATGACATTTATATTTTCAGAAAGGTATTTTTGACGTGCGTGAGTTTTGAAATATTGTTTGGGTGTGGAAATGGTGACTTTTGTGTGCGATATCTTGCTTGGCCTGCGACATGAGGAAGAAATATACTATGTGAATGTGAAGCTTGTTTGAGCACACGGGGAAACCCTGGGTATCTGGGTGGGCGGACTAGAACTAGTGTACTAGTGAGCCGGATGGGTGTCGTCCCTGTTTCACTTAGCTGGATTGACGATTGCAACACTAACTAAACATATGATATCTGAGGGTCGTGGCCTTCTAAGCCACGTGTTCTGAGGTTTGTGGCCTTCTAAGCCACGTTTTCTGAGGGTCGTGGCCTTCTAAGCCACGTTTCACCGAGACATGAGGTTCTAGGGTCCCACGCGAGCTAGATGAACCTTATGGGATTTACCCATAGTGCTCTACCATCTCTGGCGTGGTGCCTTTCGTCGGCATACGGGGGACCACTTGGATGTGAGTGTGTGCGTGTGTGAGTATGTGTGTGTGTGTGTGAGTGTGTGAGTGTGTGTGTGTGCCCATGGTTATTGCTGATAACTTCTGGTTTATTTTTACTTGTACTTGGTTTTCCTTGCCTGTTTACCTTTACATGCACTTGTTTCCCTGCTTGTTTGCCTTCAGTCATATTTCACAGCCTATACCGTTAGACTTGGGAAAAAAATGGTTTTCAAATGAAAATGTTTTATTCTCTTTGGGTTAGATTTGGAAATGTAACACTTTGCTAACCAGAATGAGTTCAAAACTAATGGAATGGAACTAACTTTTGAAAAGGAATAAGGGTAATGGCTCGTGTTTAGTTTTTCAAGTGAAACCTTATAAAAGCATACTTTTATACATTGTAGTTCAAACCTGGAATAGGTAGATTCTTTGTTTACTGGCAGTGCTTTGGGTTTTGTTGTTGGGCTCACCTACTGAGTACTTTTGTGCTCACGCCTATCTTTTACCTTTTCAGTTGCAGGTTCCTTGTGTTCAGGTTTTCCTGGCTTGAGTCGCTCAGAGTGGGAGCGACGTTGGTTGTAGTTGGGTGGTGACCGCGAGGTCACGTGGAGGTATGTCGTGGTATAGTTTGTTTATGTCTTTAGTGTTTGTTTGTTGGTTTAAGTTGTATTCGTTCTTCTGATCCTGTTTTTTTGGTTTGGGCTGAAATCGTTCCCAACGATTCAAATTTTAATGTCCGGCACTTATTGCCATCCCGGGGGGATCGGGAACGCCCCTCGGGACTTGCCGCGGACCGGCTCGGGTGACCGGTTCAGGGTCGACCCGGGCTGGTTCGTGACAAAATGGTATCAGAGGCAGGTTCTTGTTATTTGGGTTGTCCGGTAGAAGGAGATTAGGACTGTCGGAACTCGAGGGGTAAGTACGGGAAGAGCGTCGCGAACTCTTGCTCGCACTGATCTTCGAGTTACCAGGGGTAGTTCGGGAATTGTTCCCTTGTCTTTTCTAGTTTGTCTGGGATTGAGAGATGACAATAGAGGCAAGCCGACGTTACTTTGTGACTTCACCTGGAGTAGTGACCCATGTGGAGTCCGAGTACGTGGTTTGAATTCCTCCTAGTGGTCGAAACTGACTTGAGACATGGCTCACTACCATGTCGTCAGGTTGAGCGTGACTACTAGTCCCTCAAATCAGTGGTTGATGCAAATTTGGTGGCTGCTTTCGTTTTGGTTTGTGTGAGTACGTTGTTTGAAAAGGAAAAGGGTTTTTGAAAATTGGACTGGTTTCTTTTAAAGGACTTTAAATATATGAAATGGGTTTTAAAACTAAAGTCTCTTGATTTGGAAATCTGTTGTTTGCTTGGAGTTGGTTAAGAATGGTTCGGGATGAAAACCCCAGGCCCTCTTTATGAACGTTTGCACATGTGTGAGAATGCATGGAAAGTGTGTGTTGATGCACGTATGAATGGAATGTGGATGAAGACATGTGCAACAGTTCATGGGATTACATGGGTGTGTATTTGAAATAAATGGCTTGACCTTGTTTTCTAAATTGGTTTTAAATGAGAAATAGTTTTGGAAAGTTTTGGTTTGAAAGTGGATTGGTTTTTGGAAAGTGATCTTGAAAAAGGGTGGTTTTGAAATCAAAAATGAAAAGGGAATTTTAAAGAGGAGATTTTGTTTTGGGTTGTGTTGTATCTGTTTGGTCCTTGTGCTGATTGTTTTTGATGAAGACGCTTTTATTGATGATTGCTTCGATTTGATGTTGGTTTTGGCTTTGAGTTTCATATATCGCTCAGGAAATGCCACCCAGAAAGGTCTCTAAGGATTCGGATATGTCATGCCCAGTTTTTGGTCCTCCTCAGACTTTGCCTATTCTCCATGGTGATCAGGGTCCGTTAGAAGCAGTGAAATGGCTCGAGGAAGTGGAACGTGTCTTTAAAATATTGGGAACTCCCGATAGTGTTAAGGTCCGTGCAATTATGGAGTTGTTTGAGGGTCCAGCTCTGGTCCAGTGGAAGATGGTTACCCCACCATCAACGCAAGGTCAAATGACGTGGGATGTCTTTAAAACTGTTTTCATCCAATGGTTTGTACCTGAGGAAGTGAAGCTGGAGAAAAGAGGGAGCTTGTGCATATTCAACAAGGTCGACGGACGGTGAAGGCATATGTTGACCATTTCAAGGAACTAATTTCCCTTCTCCAGATGTAGTGTCGCATGAGCTCATGAAGGTCCCTCTTTTCACTGGGGGTCTGCGTCCAGAGATCAAGGAGCGAGTCCTCCCTTCTAAAGACCCTTGTTTCGAGAAGCTCGTAGAGGAAGCATTCTTGGCTGAGTTGGTTTCCGGTGTGCAGGTGGTTAATCCTTCAGCGTCCCCTGTCGTTCGTAAGAGTTCCCCCTCTGGTGAGGAAAAGGCGCCAGAGATACCTGTCCCCAATGAGTTATTCCCTTTGGTCCCAGCTTCCAGTTCATCGGATCGTTCGATTGCATGCTTTCAGTGTGGTCGTTTCGGGCATTTAAAGTCGTCTTGTCGCAACCCTCCGAAGACGTGTCATCGTTGCGGTTGTCTGGGTCATCTGGAGAAGTTTTGCAAGAAGCGTCGCTTGAAGAGGAAACTGTGATGGGAGAATGTCAGTACCTGACTGTGAGGCAAAAGATGCTTCAACCATCAGAGCCCCAGCCACAAGTCTCGGGGTGAAGCTCGCGCACAGTCAGGAGTCCCCAGGGTTGTGAAGCCTTGGTCCAAGTTCTGTATTCTGTGTGGACGGTGAAGCAATTAGAAACCTCTTCCATACTTGTTTTCCTGCTACTGAAGTTTCAACAGCGTTGTAAATGCGTAGTTTTTCTATAAAGTGATGATGGACTGGTTCTATGATAATCTAAGCAGACTTGTCGTGTGGAGGTGATATTCTAAATCGTGTGTCCTTCTTAAAAGTGTGTTTGACTCTCGTGTGGGTTGACCTTGTTTTAGTTATGTTTAAAATGTGGTTATGTTTCGTGGACTTCGGTGGATCATGTCTCCAATTTGATGTTGGTTAAGTGTTTTTCTATGGGTTTTCCTCCTAGGGTTGAAGGTTGTTGACTCTGGTCGAGGATTTAATGTCTTGACGGAGGTGTTGTTTTAATCGTTCTATAAGAGTTGGTTTGATTGGATTGGGAGTTCCCGCGTCGACCCCCCTTCCCGGGGTTTTCTATTTAAATGGTCATCTTTTCTGCACTAGTTAAGCTCTTGTGGTGGGGAGAACCCCTTCGTGTTCTCCCCTCAATCTCGGACCCCAGTTTTTCTCTTGAATCGGTCGGGTGTGACCTGTGTAGAGTAAGGTCATCCCCGAGAACCTCAGTTTCTTCAGTTCCTTTAGTTCTGTTTGGGCGTAGACTTGGTTTTTGGCTGACTTGTGACCTGGTGACTTTCTGGGGGCAGAAAGTGTCTGTGGTGGGGAGAATTGTCACACCCCGACCGCGGGTGTCAGTAATTGTTCTCCTTTCTTGGTCCCGGTTTAAATTTTTCGGAGATTAATTGCATTGGCGGTTTCGCGCCGGTGCGCGGTCACCGCATCGTTAGCGGTGACCGTGCGTTCAGCCCGGGTGACAGTGTGTTCACCCGGTGTTTTAAATATTATAATTTTTAAGTTGGTATTTTATTATTAATACCTGTTTATTTGTGTTATTGTATATATGTTTATATATGTTTTTATATATATATGTATAATAATGTATGTGTGTATATATAGATCTATATATGTACAAATATATATATATGTGTAACATCTTTAAATTATTTTATAATTATTATTTTAAATATTTGGTCAAAAATATTTATTATTTGAATTAACTAATTTATTATTTATTATTATTATAAGTTTTATTATTATTATATAAGTTTTATTATTATTATATAAGTTTTATTATTATTAAGATTATATGTTTTATTATTATTATAATTATAATTATTACTTTTATCACATATATATATATATATTTTTAAGCCTAACCTACCCTAGCTAACCCTAATCCCTTTCCCGTAGCCGCCACTCCATCCTCCCGCACCCCCCGCTCCATCTTCGGCCGACCCGCACACACCTCGTCCGGCGACCCTCCTCCACCGGCGTCCCGGCCCCTTCGCCCACCGTTGCGCCTGCCCCGTCCCAGCTTCCCCGGCCTTCTCCGCCAGTTCCCGTCACCGGCCCCCTATCCGACCCCGTAGCCGGCACTCCGCCGGCCTCCTCTTCCCCCAGCGGTGACACCACCCTGACCCCGCCTCCGGCTCACGCTCCTCTCCCCTGCTCGCCGACCGCCCTCGCCCTGCCGCCTCCGACCCCGTCGCCAGCGCTCCGCCGGCCTTCCCTCCCTCCGGCCGTCATCCCCGCTCCTCTCCTCTGCCTCGCCTCGTCCCGGCGTCCCGAGGCCGCACCCAGCAGTAGCCCCGCCGCGCAGCTCTCCCTCTCCTTCTTCCTCTCAGCCGCACCAAGCCGCCGCCTGCATCCTTCCCCGTGCGAACCCCCGGCTCCGGCTTTCCGTTTCCCGTCGGCCTCCCCTGCTTTCCCCCTCCGCTGTAAGCTTCATTTTTATTTTTATTTTTTTATTTTTTTATTACGTTTTGTTTTATTTATCATGTTAATAACATTATTATTATGTTATAATATTAATATTTTTCTATTATTATTATTGTTGTTATAATATAATTATGTTAATATTATTATATTATTATTATATTATTATTGTTACAATTATTATTAAATTATTACTTTATTATTATTATCATATTATTATCATGATATTATTATTATTATTATTGTAGTTGTTATATTATTATTATTTTATTATTATTATTATTATTACTATTATCTTATCATTTTTATTATTATCATATTATAAATATTATAATTATGCTAAGTTATTATTATTAGCATTATATTATTATTATTGTGATTATATTATTATTATATTATTATTATGTTGATATTATTCTATTATTATTATTTTTATTATATCATTATTGTTTTTATTGTTATATTATTATTATACTTATTAAATTATTATTTTTATATCATTCTTGTTATTGAAGTATGTTATTATTATTATTATATTATTATTAATAATATATTATTAAGATTAAGATTATTATTATTTTCATTATTTTCAAGTTAATATTATTAAGTTATTATCTTGTTATGATATTGTTATTATTATGGTTATGCTATTATTATCATTATAATAATATTATTATTATTATTATTTTCTTATTATTATTACTCTGGAATTTACTTGTGCTTTCTTAGGGGTTTTCTTCATCAATTTATATTTTTTTTTGGTAGGTTTAAGACTTTAGGACCCGCGCAGGGCGTTTCCGAGAAAGCGCCATCGCCGCGCCTTGTTTCCGAGGTTCTGCCGTCTTGCGCCGTGTCGTTTCGTTCCGAGCTGCGTCTTGAGGTAGGTCTCCCTATTCACTTGCCTCTAAATTAAGAATTTTTTTATTCCTTGTCCTTTTATGGAATTTCAATAAATTTAAGAAAAATAATATTAAGTAGTTTTTATAGTGTGGTGATTTGCTGATAAGGAAAACTGTTTAATTCTAGCATTTCTTTAAAAGGGTTTTCTTGGTTTCAATTGTGGGATTTCATAGTAATGTCGCTAAATGGTTTTTCCTGAGTAACGAAAGACATGTTGAATTGGGTTTTGAAATGTTTTTGGCATGTGTAAATTAGTAAATGTACTGTTTATGGAAAATGGTGTTTTCTTATAACCTTGATTAGAGAAAACGTCGTGTGACCTTTTGAAATTGTTTTTGGAAACTTTACGTGTGGTTCTTGGTTGACGAAAGATGTTTTCCCTTGTTGTGTTATTAAAAATAACGCTTTCTGGGTTGTGAAAGTTGTTTATGTTCTTGTTTGAGTGTTTCCGAAAAGGGGTTTTTGCGAAATGATTAGGTAATGACATTTATATTTTCAGAAAGGTATTTTTGACGTGCGTGAGTTTTGAAATATTGTTTGGGTGTGGAAATGGTGACTTTTGTGTGCGATATCTTGCTTGGCCTGCGACATGAGGAAGAAATATACTATGTGAATGTGAAGCTTGTTTGAGCACACGGGGAAACCCTGGGTATCTGGGTGGGCGGACTAGAACTAGTGTGCTAGTGAGCCGGATGGGTGTCGTCCATGTTTCACTTAGCTGGATTGACGATTGCAACACTAACTAAACATATGATATCTGAGGGTCGTGGCCTTCTAAGCCACGTGTTCTGAGGGTCGTGGCCTTCTAAGCCACGTTTTCTGAGGGTCGTGGCCTTCTAAGCCACGTTTCACCGAGACACGAGGTTCTAGGGTCCCACGCGAGCTAGATGAACCTTAGGGGATTTACCCATAGTGCTCTACCATCTCTGGCGTGGTGCCTTCCATCGGCATACGGGGGACCAGTTGGATGTGAGTGTGTGCGTGTGTGAGTATGTGTGTGTGTGTGTGTGAGTGTGTGAGTGTGTGAGTGTGTGTGTGTGTGCCCATGGTTATTGCTGATAACTTCTGGTTTATTTTTACTTGTACTTGGTTTTCCTTGCCTGTTTACCTTTACATGCACTTGTTTCCCTTCTTGTTTGCCTTCAGTCATATTTCACAGCCTATACCGTTAGACTTGGGAAAAAAATGGTTTTCAAATGAAAATGTTTTATTCTCTTTGGGTTAGATTTGGAAATGTAACACTTTGCTTATCAGAATGAGTTCAAAACTAATGGAATGGAACTAACTTTTGAAAAGGAATAAGGGTAATGGCTCGTGTTTAGTTTTTCAAGTGAAACCTTATAAAAGCATACTTTTATACATTGTAGTTCAAACCTGGAATAGGTAGATTCTTTGTTTACTGGCAGTGCTTTGGGTTTTGTTGTTGGGATCACCTACTGAGTACTTTTTTGCTCACGCCTATCTTTTACCTTTTCAGTTGCAGGTTCCTTGTGTTCAGGTTTTCCTAGCTTGAGTCGCTCAGAGTGGGAGCGACGTTGGTTGTAGTTGGGTGGTGACCGCGAGGTCACGTGGAGGTATGTCGTGGTATAGTTTGTTTATGTCTTTAGTGTTTGTTTGTTGGTTTAAGTTGTATTCGTTCTTTTGATCCTGTTTTTTTGGTTTGGGCTGATATCGTTCCCAACGATTCAAATTTTAATGCCCGACACTTGTTGCCATCCCGGGGGGATCGGGAACGCCCCTCGGGACTTGCCGCGGACCGGCTCGGGTGACCGGTTCAGGGTCGACCCGGGCTGGTTCGTGACAATAAATATCTCTATTTTTTCAAAGGATGGATCTATAAATTTTAGAGGATGTGGTGAGATGTTATATTTTTAAAATTAATGTTCAACAATATCTTAAATTTATGAATAAAAAGACATATAAGGATAATGTGGAGGTTTAGAAAAATTTCAAAAATATTAATAAATGATACCGGGATTATAATAGAATGATATGGTTCATGAACCATGTATTTGTTTCATCGTTGCATTATTTTAAGAAGGATCTATTATTGATATCACATAGTTCATTATTTTTATTTATCCTTGACATAAAAATATCTCTAGATATTTTATTGAGTATTTTTTATGGGATTGAATAAAGATAGACACTATATAGTTTCCATAATAGTAATTGGAATGTAATAAAGTGAAAGATGGGAGATTAATTTCAAATGGTATGTTACAACCATTAGCCATATTATAATTGAAGTGGGAAAACATAACCAAGAATTTTTTTCATTAGACTCCCTAAAACATCTAATGTGAGTAGTTTGATATGGTTTGTAGTTAATTTCCTTAAAAAAATCCAAATTCATTTTTATATGAGAATATTTCCTTTCAGATTATCTCAATAGGATATACATTAAGGAATGTTACATTTGTGTGGGGAAACACATTCAATTATGTCCAATGGGGATCCATGGATTACCTCAATGTTGTGGGGATTTATTCACAAGGACATGATAAATTGTGAAGTTTCAATATGGAATATCAACATCTGATAGATATTCTTTATGGTATAATCATCAAAAACCTACAATATATAATGAGAAGTTATTCTATATATATCAAAGGTGTTTGGTATCAACACCATCGTCTAGTTTGGTTCTTTTACAACAATATATTTCAATCGATCATTTAGAAGTCTCTATAACATTCCATGATTTTGAATGAGTTCTATAGTTTCATAAGAATTAGAGTATATAATTCAGAGGATGGTCAAAAAATTAATTTTAAAAACATATTATACTTTTGATAGTTTTGACACATAAATTTTATATTTTCTATTTTTTTTATCCTGAGTGGTTTCTTAGGTGTTCATATGAATTTCAGAAGTGTAGGTCTTTAAAAATTTCATCAAGGATAAGGATGAGATGTATATTTGAAGAATGGGTGGGGGTAACCATATAGATCAATTGGGAAACACAGAAAATAAAGAGAATATTTTGATCAACTATGAATGGTGGGGTACATGAGCACACATATTTTGTGTAGAAAATTTCCTAAGTGAACATGTGTGTTGTGCCTAGTTTGTCAAACCATGCACCTAGCCATGTGAGTAGTTTCCACTTATAGTAGCACAAGAAAATTAATGCATGGATAGAAAAACAATTCATCCAAAACATGAAGCTAATTGAATGGGAAAAAATGAAAATTTTCCCCTGACAAACCATAGTGGGTTTTCACTCATTTTCCACCGTTATTTCTCCTGGAAATTCATACATGTGGTCCTCTTATTTCCCCCTCTTCCATGGGTGGATATCCTCAATTTTCTGGTCATATAATATGGTCTTTAGATGTGTTGGATGACTCTTCTTATATAT
The DNA here is from genome assembly GCA_963277665.1 of Viscum album. NCBI lineage: Eukaryota > Viridiplantae > Streptophyta > Magnoliopsida > Santalales > Viscaceae > Viscum > Viscum album. The sequence goes on from OY728158.1 coordinate 752,883,917, forward strand.
AAGAATCATATTCCCTATTTTTTCAGTTACCATATAATATTTTATTAAATATTTGTGTATGATTATATGCCTAATTTATTTGGTGATTGAATATTCCTCTATTATCTCATATTCCAACACAAATCAAATATTGAAAATGGTGATTCAAAGATCCCAAATAATGTGGTATGAGGTGACACACTATTTCCTCAATTTTTATCATGTTTATATGGTACACCATTTTTCCACACTCCTGACCTTCCATGTAACACCGTGTAAATATATAATCAATTTAGTACATTCTTATGCTTAAATTCATATTTTAATTGGGCAATAAAATTTACCAATTAGAGTATTTATACAATAAAATGATCCAACCCTAAGGTTGTGTCTCTCATGTTCTTTACCTTTGTTGTTAGGCTTGTAATTAAAAACACCTTTTGATTCATGTTGAAATTCCTTCCATAGAATGATATTCTAAATGAAATTAAATAAACAACTATCATTGTTTGAATCTTCACCTAAAATAAAGAGAATTATCTACATTACAATAGAAACATCATTTGAATATGTATAATCCTATTAAAATACAATTAAATTATTACTATAAGGTTGTACACATGGACCATATTAGGTAACTAACATAATGAATCACGTGTGCCAAGTAATATATTTATAGTTTCATGTATGCATGAATAACACTCTTTATTCCAAATAAATTGAATTGAAAATTGATAATGATGGTGAATCTCATCCATTATATCATTGATAATTTGAATAATCTATTATCTTATTTTTTTAGAAGAATTGTTTTAACTACTTATTAATTGTTCACCAAGACCCTTACTCATCACTTTATGGTTGGGTGATCCTTTAAAAGTAATATTATAAATGTATAATTTCCTTGATTTTAGAGAAAATGATCCCACAGAATGTATTTATATCTTAAAATGCAACATACTGTGATTTACACTACCCCTTGAGTGATACATGGGTTCCATATGTAGAATACATAGGAATTTCCCATAGATTATATCATAAGAATATTCCAAGAGAAATTCCATCATTCATGAAATGGAATTCTATGGATATACATGTAGGATGGTTAAGACTTTATATTCACCATGAATGATACATGTATTCCCTAAACCAAATTCCTTGGATGATCATAGATGATAAACTTCATATAATGACTCTTGAGTGATATAGGGTTCTAGACATAGAATCACATTGATGGATACATCGTTATATAGTGATTCACGTGCCACAAATATTCCATTCTGTGTCTTCTGCATTGGTCTAATTATTGATATTTATTAGTTGTTCCTTATGTGGTAATTAAACATGACTTCTTATCATCCATGTATGGGTGATTTGTTTCCATATTATTTCCATGTATACAAGTATTGTTGATCTTTAATAGATTGAACAATTACAATTAGGATAAATTAATTGTTTATTAAAGTGTTTACATTAGCCATAATGATGTTTTTTTATATATAATGATGCTAGAACCTTAATAAAAAAATTATGACATATTTGAGCCCTGAGGAAATTGTTTTAGTGTATAAAAGATGAATGGTTATGATTAAATGTGTACCAAATAAAATGTATAAATATTATGATACATTATGAATTGGAAGGTGAAACTCAAATATTCAAACCATTATATATTATGTTTACGAATTCTGACATCATATGTAAGAACCTGGTTTTACTTATATTAATGCCAATTGTAACTAAAAATGGACAAATAATTTTATAATTTTGAAATGGTAATTCATCTAATTGAGCCATGATTCTTATATATATAATCTTAATCAAAATAATTATAGAAAATGGATTCCATTATAATGTTTAGGACCTCTATTCCTTGGGTATGTGGAATCGTATGACCAAATCCATAAATGAAAAAATACACCCAAGAAGGTTGGTTGATGATTCTTAATGTGATAAAAACCTTTAAAGGGTGTTTATATAATATTTACAAAATTGAGTAGTCCCTATTAGGTTTTACATATCTTTACATGGTTTTTGTACATGACTCTATAGGGTATTGTTGTGAAGAATGTTGTTTGGTTATTTAAATATTATGCAATTTCTTATATAGAGAACATATAAACATATGGTGGAATCATATTTAACTAATTCCATTATAATGATTAAAGTCCATTATATTTATTTGAGATTTATTATTATGGGAAATTTGTAAATTAAAATTCTAATTAAAAAAACAAAAAGTTTTCCACTTTAACGTCAGATTTACTGTTTTTTACGAATATGTACGTTGTGATATTTTAACGGTAAAATAAATTGAAAATGAATTTATAAATGGAAATAATGTGATAATTTTCCAAATGATTCATAGAGTTAGCTAAATAATATTCATATAAAATTGTGTAATTATAACTGTAATTTTTTACTTATTATATATGAACTACCATAAAATTTTAAATAAACTATTTTTTTATAAATTAATTCAGATGAACCCTATAAGAGGTGTGTTTTTCATTATAATTCATATAAGGGTCAGATTTAAATTTTTCTTTGTGATAGTAAAATGAACATATCCTTAGATCCTTGATGGATTATTCCAAGGTTTGGATAGACCATAATGAAATGTTGTAGAGCCAATTAACCTTATAGGAATCACACTAGTTTTGAACTTTATGCTCTTTATTTTAATTTGTGGATATCCTGTTTATGGAGAAAACATAGTGATGTGGAATAGGTAGAATTTAGAGATGAGTTTTTAGGACATCTATGTGTCCTTCCATGAACATTTGTGTGATCATATAATATTAGGTAAATAAATGATACCCCCATGTATGTGGTTGGTTGTATTTTGAGTTAATACTTTAGGGGATAGTCCCACATACATATAAAATTTATTTCATTTTAATTAACAATCATGTATGTGTTATATCCTATCGATGAGAAATCCCATATTCATATGCATGGTGATGAACTGAGACTAGTGGCCTACTGACTGGATGGGGATTCCATTGCACCTATGTTGATAGGATTTGATCATGGTGGTTTGTTAAATCCTTATCTATGTCATTTCAACCTATTCTAGTTGTTTGTTTCATAGAGAATTAAAAAATTTGTGTTAAATTATCTTAAATGAAATATTGTTCAACTGTGAAAACAATTAGGGATAGGTGCTCAGGTATAGTTGTCCTATTGTACTATTAAAAAATATTATATAGAATTACACTCGGATGAAATTATGTTTCATTTGGCCCCTATTAGGGCCACTATGTTTTTTTGATCATATGATACATGTGAGAGTGTTTGGCGTGATTTTATGATGGATTTAATTGATGCAATCTTGGTTTTACCATTACCTCTATAGCAATTCATGTGTAGTTCTCAAGATTCATGATATGAGAACGATGAAACCATTAGCTTACTAGGAATAACCTTAGCTTATATATATCGAATTAGATGTATTGAGATTTTTTTGGGTTCCTAGCCCAATTGACTAATTCGGGTGGAATTGAAACTTTCTTCTTAGAAATGACACACTAAGGTGGAAATTCATCTGATAAATCATTACACATGTAAGATTCCAAATTAGGAAGGGGTCCTCTGAGGGATGTTTTCAGTTGACTAAAACTATGATTGGAGGTTATATGGACATAATCAATTTGTTCTTGGATACCCCCCAACAGCATGATCCAGGTCTCAAATTTGGATGTATGTGATAGTACACCCACTACATAATATATGATATCTCGAAATGTCTATACTCGGTAATTTTTTTAATTAAATAACATTGGATAGACTTGTGAGATCCTTCGATGGATGGTTTTAAATAAGTGATTATTACAGGCATGGAAACCCATATAAATTTAAATGAAATAAATAAAGCACCATGGAGGGAGGGGAAAATTGGAAATAACTTGGTGGCATGAGATAATTGCACGATTATTAGACCTAGACACACATTTGTTGGAGATATAGGTTTCTAAGTTTTGATAAATTTATATATTGGCCTATTTTTGGTTTGTGAGTCTTTGATGGAGATACGCAATCCCATATATGAAAAATAATAGACTACTACTTTTATGGAGGATATATTTACCCATATCTTGACATCGTCTAGAGTATGTAGATACGGAGTTGGCTATATTCCATGAAAACATACCAAGTTGATTTTTTTGAGTTAATATAATAACTCATTTGGAATTTCATTTGAGAACTACATTAAAATATGATATTCTTTTCATATTATACTAATAGGAAATTTTAGGTGACCACCCTCATTGAAACTTGAAACTAGTGAACAAGATATAAGATGTTCTCGGTGTGATGAGATGAGTGATAGATGATGTTGATTTGGCAATTGAAAGTGGAAAGACCCAGAAATTTATTGTAATTTTTAATTATATAGGAATTTTACAAGTCATAGAAAATTGACGGCGTGTGATTCTAAGGCCTGGTGTGCCCAGAATTAATTTGTGACCTTTTTTTCATGTACGTTTAGTAAACATGTGAGAAGGTTTTTGTAACATTTAAACTGGTGCTCAGAATTGAATTATAAGGGCACCGTTGAACTTGCAACGCTGGTATTCTCTTAAGGATACATTTACCACGACCATAGTAGGATGATGATGAAAGATAGTTTCACTTTTTCATGGAAAAATAAAAATAAAATTATTTAACATTTTTTTTGAAACCTCCTTTGATTTATGGAGGTGTGGACCGGAAGAGTTTATCCTCCAAATTGAATGCTCGGTGGTGGGGACCACCCGAGCCTAAAACATCCCACAATTGGAATTTAATTGGGGGGACCACACGACCCTCTTAAGGGGAGAATCCCCTTGTAATTCCTCATTAATGAGGAATTAACCCATGGACTTCCTCCCCATTAATTATTTTCCCATTTAATTATTCCTCTTAAATTGATTAATGTTTCCAACTTGTTTTGTGCAAACAATTTAAAATTGTACAAACCGTTTTTATTTTGGTTGGATATTTAATTTGAGAGCATTCTTTAGGAAATGTTTTGGCAATGCTTTTGGGGGAACATGGAGGAACACATCCTCCAATGAAGAACGCTTCTTCAAATGAAGAACGCTGACATTCTCCAACAACATCGACTCCTTCCTAGGGAAATCCTCCAAAAGTGGACGTCTTAAACAAGAGGAACCACCTCCATCGATGAGTGTTTATCTGATGAATGATCTCGGTATCAAAGGCGTGTGGCAGGCACAATGACCGTCGACATCTTCGACTTCTCTCTCGCAACACAACAAGAAATATCCGAGGTAGGGGTTTAGTTTTGGATGTTTATATTACCATTTTCTTCCTTTATAAAACAAATAAAGTGGATAAACTCTCTAACTAGTGGATCTGGGGTTATTTTCTTTGGCGGGTTTGGGAATAATATTAGCCGGAGGTTATAGGGTTTTCCATTCTAGATTCATTATTTTATTGACCCGCTTGCTACCGCTCTAACGTGGAGGTTGTGGGCCAAATAAACATGGCCCTACCTCTCCACCATTCTTCTTGAATGGTGTGTTCTTCATGATCGGAGAAGGAAACTTTGTTCCATGGTGACGAATGAATATGGCAGTCAGCACACCGCCGATTGCGATGAAGGTGATGGCCACGCGACTCCTCACCGCCCCACGGTCTCTGCGGTTCCCCACAGCATCTCCACCCTGCGGCCCTATATGCCTCCCTCGCCGCCTTTATGGCCTTTGTGACACCGTGACCTCACACCGACCCCACGGCTTCACCCCGCAGCCCCCTCTACCATCTCTCTGTACTATCGCTGCATGGTTCTCCGCGCCTCCCCATGGCCTTTGCGCCCCAGAAGCCTCCACGCCACCCCGCACCGCCTTGGCCGGGCCATCCATCATGGGTCGGGCTGAACCCATATGGTTAGTCTGGGTCGACCCAAACCAAGTCCTCCCATGCCAGGTCAGGCCAGGTCGGTCCGACCGGTTTGGATAGAACATGGACCCCCTTCGACCCATTTACGCTCTTTTGGCCATAACATTGGCACCAGGCGTCCATTTGACAAACCGTCAACAACACTATAAACCTTTCAGTGAGACGGTCCCTTTGGTTTACCCCAATAGTGTTCAAGGTAAAATTGGAGAATGGTATGGTTTGATCAAGAACAAATCCAACCAGCCCCTAGGGACTAAAAGGCTAATAACTTATAGACCGGGTGCCTGATTGACACACTGTATGATACGTTGAGAACCCTATTGTGCGGAATTACTTCTGGATACTTTTTCATGGGAATTCATGACATTTGGAGTATCGACCAGTGGCTTGAGGAGCGAACCTTCCCAGAGAAGAGAAAACATAGTGAAGGAACCCAGTAGATGGCTTTGATGGAAGAATAAATTGTGATCCTACGTGGGTCAGTACTGAGCGTTCTATGTGGGTTAGCATCGAGTGTTCCTCTGTGGGTCAGCACCTAGCAATCCTATGTGGGTCAATACAGAGTGATCTTGTGTGGGTCAGCATCGAGAAATCCAATGTGGGTTAGCACCGATCGATCCTGTGTGGGTCAGCATCTAGAGATCCTATGTGGGTCTGAAGATATACTATTGATGTACTATGATCCTTCATGGGTTTTCCACATAACTGAGTAAGATGATTCAGTAGTTACATCTAATCATCTATACTATTGTACATAAGAAATACCTGGTGTGAGCTGAGTCAGTACCTTTTTTGTATTCTTATATGTGGCATACCATTGTGGTACTAACCTTCATGGTGTTCCTTCATTTGTGGAACAATTGTGCTTTGAGATTTTTAGATGGACTCTGTGTTTCTGAATGATTGAGAAGGGTATACTTGAAAATATAGGTATATGTATGGGTATATTACTAATTAGGGTTTTCAGTTGATTTCATTCTTTCTGGTTTATCCTTTATTGATTTTGTGGGACCTTAAGGGTCACAAGTCCCTACTTAGTATCATTATACTCACCCCTATATGGGCAATTCCGTCACTTCATTGTGTTTGGTGTAGACGACAGACCACACTGACTGAGGATGAGAGTACTGGGACTGGAGGTAGCTCGGAGGTGGACCTTTGACGGGGCTTACCGTAGAGATGACTGATCGAGAGCTATACCTACCCTTCAGGTAGGACCCTTGGTGGGTGTTCAGAAGAGTTGTTCCATCTTACTTTTACATTCAGTTTCTTGTACTTTCCAGTTGGGATTGTATTCTGGCCGCTTTTTCTTACTAAACTCACTCTGTTTTCTATTAAGTATACTTTAGTTTGTATCTTTTTGTGTTCTTGGTTGTGTGCATTTATAGGTTATAAAGTCAATACCTCCCCAGTTTTGGAGAATACGCCTCAGAGCTAGTCTCCAGCACCTAGCATATGGAAGGCAGGCTTGAGGTAGTCACGGCACGGGCCCCCGGGGGATGGGTTGCGACAGATTGGTTTTAGAGGAGTAAGTTCTATAGAAGAACTATGATTTTGATCCTTTCTATGTGAAGTAATAGTGTTAAGTCTTTTTGAGTGTGGTTTTCAGTTTATAGAATCAAGTGGTGGTGTGGCGGCTGATGCATCCATACAACAGGACCCTAACTTCTGATTTTCGACTCAATTAATGAAAACACTAATTATGTGTGTGTTTTCAAGAGTCTTCATTGTGATCTCTTGAGTAATATCCCCATGTATGACTTATTGACCATGGAACACCTATTTCATTTCTGGATGCCTACATGTAGACATCCTACAAGGTTTCATGATGTATTACGCACTGATATCCCACTGAGCGGCGAGGCCTCGGTGTAGGGCCCTCTTTCAGTAGAGGCACCAGCGGAGGTAACAGTGGTACCATTACCCATTGGGCCACCGATGCCACCATCCCTAGAAGTAGAGGGTGAACTCCTCTTGAGAGTGTTTCATGAGTTCCATCCCAAGATGCCATGAAGGTTTAGGGGAGAGACGGAGCCATAGGTGGCTGAGGATTGGATGGAGGTCTTGGTGAGAGTCTTCCAACTAGTAGGGACACCAACCAATCCCATGGTGATCATTGCTGCCAGTCTTCTATAGGCATAGGTAGGCAGATGATGGAGCGTGATGCTCAAGGCTCATGACAAGGGGATGCTTCTCTGGGTAGACTTCGAGATCCTCTTTCAGGAAGAGTTTGTTCCAACGACTCTATGCACAGTGCGCATACATGAGCTACTTCATCTGCAGTTGGGAAGTATGATTTTGGCTCAGTACTCAGTGTGGTTCACTTACCTATCATGCTACTCCCTTGATATGGTTGGGTACCAATTTTTTAGAGCCTAGACCTTTGACCAGGGACTCATACGAGAGATCAGGGCTTCGATGATTTCTCTTAGCATCCCGAAGCAAGCAATGGTGTTAGAGAGAGCCCTCTTAGTGGAGAGTTTCCTTGATAAGTATTCACCAGCTGAGAGAAAAACCACCAATCATCATGTAGTAGAGTATTCTACAACTGGTAGTAGACAGATGTCATAAAGGTCCAAAAGGACCAGACCTACTGGTGGAAGACCATAGGATTCAGGGTCGGTTGTGCGGGGCACCCGAGGTAGAGCCAGTCATGCCAAGAGCAGGAAGTTTTACGCATGCGTCAGGCAGGGTCACAGGGCACGTGATTGTGTATCCCACCATACGGATGATCATTAGATGATTGAGGGACCTCTCGGGCAGAGATAGAGGTTCGACAAAGGAGGTCCTCATGTAGCAGGCGAACGTGGCAGAGGAGTTGGTCATGCAACTAGTAGTGGGCGACAATTTGGGATGGTATTGCCACCACCACTAGGTGGTCCACCCAGACCGTAGGGAGCACATGGAAAAGGGAGAGAATAGCTCCATGAATCTATTTCCAATGATCATTGTGATCCCAAGATGATATAAGGTACTATCTATGTCTACTCAATCATAGATGTAGTATATACAGAAACTCGTGCTAGTCACTCTTTTATTTCCAATTCCCTCGTTCGGAGCTCAAAGATTCCAATAGAGTCGTTGGCTAAATCCTTATAGCTAGAGACTTCTATGGGAGCTGATTTGATGATTACGCATTGGTGCTAGCTATAAGAGAGTACTCTAGGAGGTGAGAGCATCAGATGGTATCTCATTGTAGCAGTGTCGAGGCCTTACGACGTCATCTTGGGTATGGAGTGGTTATCTACTTTCCATACTCAGATTGAATATATTAGTCACAAAGTGTGGTGTGTCCACATTGATGGGACCTGGTTTACATTCACTGGTGAGAATAGAGCCTTTGCATCATAGGATTGGCTTACCTGGAGGAGAGTGTAGTCGATCACACATCAGTAGAAAATCCTTACCCCCAGAGTAGTTGATTTGGAGAGTCCACATTATCTTTAGTGGTGGACCAGTATGTGGATGTTTTCCCAGATGATATTATGGGTATACCTCCTCAAAGAGAGGAGGACTTTTACATTGAACTGTAACCTATGATGGCACCAATATATACTCTAGCATATCAGATGGCTCTCGTGGTGCTTCATGAGCTACGAGTGCAGCTAGAGGACATGCAGGGGAAGGGATTCATATAGCCCAGTGTTTCTCATTGGGCTTCCTAGATTTTGTTAACCAAGAAGTTGGATGATGGCTTGAGACTTTTTATTGACTATCAGCGACTAAACCTGGTGACTGGGAAGAACAAGTACCCACTTCTGAGGATTGATGACCTCCTAGATCATTTTAAGGGATCACAGTTGTTCTCGAAGATTGACCTCAAATCAGGTTATCACTAGCTCAGAGTATGAGATGAGGATGTGCAGAAGACGACTTTCAGATTCCAGTATGTCCTTTATTAGTTCTTTTTTATTTTATTCAGTGTAGTGAACGCTCCTGCAGTGTTCATGGGACTCATGAACAAGATCTTTCAGCCATACCATGATTTCTATGTATTAGTCTTCATCGAAGACATTCTGATCAACTCAACTACTGAGGAGGAGCATTTATATCATTTTTGAGTTGTACTGGACACACTCTGAGAGCACCGCCTTTATTGTAAGATCACAAAGATCCAGTTTTGGATCCGAGAGGTTCACGTTTTGGGACACATCATATCCGAGGCTAGAGTTGCAGTGGATCTAGAGAAGATTGAGGTGGTACTTGTTGGGAGCCACCTAGGAGTGTGACAGAGATACATAGTTTCTTAGGTTTGGCCGGATACTACTGGAGATTTGTTCAAGATATCTCTAGAGTTGCTTCACATTTATCAGCATTGATGAAGATGGGGAAACCCTTCATGTGGTCAGAGAGATAACAGCTGAGTGTTCATGAGATGAGTCAGAGGCTTACTAGTGCCCCTATATTGAGGAATCTAGAGGAAGGTGTATGGTACATAGTCTACTGCGAATCATCAGGAACCAGAATCGGATGTTTCCTGATGCAGGAGCTAGTAGTGATCGCATATGGTTCTCGATAGCTGAGACAACATGAGAAGAACTATGCTACCCATGACATGGAGTTAGCAGTTATGGTCTTTGCCTTGAAGATGTTGCAACATTACATGATGGGATAGCATTTTACAATCTGCTCAGATATCAAGAGTCTCAGGTATATCTTCGCTCAGATGAACCTGAACCTGAGACAAAGATATTTTCTTGAGTTCCTCCAGGACTATGACTTTGAGATAGTCTATACTCTTGGGAAGGGGAACTTTGTAGCAGATTCACTCAGCTGAAGATCTGGTATACAACTTCTAGGTGAGGTGACAGAGCAGTTGGTCACTTTTTAGATATCCTTTGTGGATCAAGTTGGATCATTTATTCTTCAGTCTTTTACAGTCACTCCCCCACTTCTTCAGCGAGTTCGGGAGGTGCAGTGTGGTGATAGTGACTGTGAAGATCGACATTCTCAAATATCCATAGGGTAGGAACCTGATAGATTTTCTAAAGGCGGGGTGCATGTCATCCTCTTCGGAGTACATACCATGGTACCAGTGTCACTTCGGGAGGATGTGATGAGGGAGTTCCACACATCCCCTCTAGAGGTACATCCATAAGTGGAAAAGAAGTACCAGGATCTCCATTGATAGCACTAGTGGCCGTGAAGGATGAATTTAGTTGTTGATTTTGTCTCTCGTTTCCTCACTTTTCAGTCTGTGAAGGCGGAACATCAAGTAACAGCAGGCTTGGTTCATCCATTAAAGTTCCAAGAGTCAAAGTGGGGTGGGATATTAATAGACTTCGAGAAAGTACTTCCATGTACATCTATAGGTCATGATTCTATCTGGGTGACCGTCAACCGACTCACCTTTTCTGTAAACTTCCTACCAATAAGAGAGTAGGGTTTAGAAGAGTGCCTAAGAGGCCTCTATGTGCATGAGATTGTATGGGTACATGGAGTACCCTCGATGATTATCTCTGACGTGATTCACGTTTTACTTCCCGACTTCGGAAGTGGTTGCAGGAGTCTTTCGGGATGGAGCTTCGTTTGCGCACCGCCTTCCATCCTCAGACGAATGGCCAGACTGAGCAGACCATTCATACCCTTGAGGACATGTTGTGTTCTTGAATCCTTGATTATATTTAATTTTGGAGGATCACTTACCATTGGTGGAGTTTGTGTACAACAACAGCTATCACTCCACCAATGGGATGCCACCTTTTGTGGTGTTGTACGAGAAAACTGGAAAATCACCATTGTGCTAGTCTGACCAAGGGGAGTTAGCACTAGTGGGACCAGAGATGGTACATGCTACCACAGAGAAATTTTAGATCATCTAGTAGCATATGAAAACTACATGGAGTAGGAATAAGTCTTATGTCGATGGGATAGGGATACCTCTAGAGTTCAGGGATGGTGACCAAGTCATTCTACGGGTCTCACCCCGATGAGGTTTGTGGAGATTTGGCTGATGTGGAATGGTATATCAGAGGTTCATCAGACTATTTCAGGTCCTCAGCAGTTTTGGCGAGGTGGCTTACCTCTTAGCTCTTCCCCCTCAGTTGCACCGGTGCACGACGTCTTCCATGTATCCCAGCTGAAGAGATACGTGCATGACCTGTCCCACGTCATTGACCACGAAGAGCTGGACATCAAGGATGGGGTGACATTTTTAGAGGTTCCAATTGAGATTGAGGATCGATAAGAGCAGTTCCTTCATGTGTTATCGATACCTTTGGTGTTCATTCGCTGGAAGCACGAGAACCTCTAGGAAAGCACATGGGAGTGGGAGGCTCAGATTCATGCTCAGTACACTGACATGATTCCTTAGTTTATGTTGTGGCTTACTGGGATGCAAAGCCCTTAGGAGGGTAGAATGTAATTCCTAGAAATTACATGTACTTTTTTAATTATATGAGAATTTTAAGTGTCCGCAAAAATATACATCACGTGATTCCATGGCCTGGTGCACCCAGAATAAATTTCTGAACATTTTTTCGGGTACATTTATTAACCGTGCAAGCGGGTTTTTTGTAACTATTAAACTGGTGCTCGGAATTTAAATATAAGGGCACCGTTGAATTCATAGTACTGATATTCACATAAATAAACCATTACCTTGACCATCATTGGTCAAGGGTGAATGATAGTTTTTCATTTTTTGTGGGAAAATGAAAATAAAATTATTATACATTTTATTTTAATTCATAAAACCTCCTTTGATTTATGGAGGTGGGGACAACAAGGGTTTATCCTCCAAATTAAATGCTCGGTGGTGGGGACCACCAGAGCCTAAAACCTCTTCCAATATGAATTTAATGGTCGTGACCACCCGAACCCTCTTAATGGGAGGAAAACCTTGGACTTCTTCATTAATGTGGAATTAACCCATCGACTTCCTCCCTATTAATTATTCTCCCATTTAATTATGCTTCGTCCATTGGTTAAAGTTTCCAACTTGTTTTGTGCCAACAATTTACAATTGAAAAAACACTTTTTATTTGGTTGGCTATTTATTTTGAGAGAATCTGTTGGGAAATGGGTTGGCAATGCATTTAGGGGGACATGGAGGAACACATCCCCCAATGAAGACCGCTTCTTCAATTGAAGAATGCTGACATTCTACAAAAACATCGAATCTTTAATCGGGACATCTTCCAATGGTGGATGTCCTCAAAAATGAAGAACTGCCTTCATCAAAGAGCATTTATCTGACGAAAGATCTCGTGATTGGAGGCGAGTGGAGGGAGCAACTAACCTCGACATCTTAAACTTCTCCCACACAACACAACGAAAAATCTCCAAGTTAGGGGTTTTGTTTTGTATGATTATATTACCATGTTCATCCCATATAAAACAAATAACACAAATCAAATCTCTAACTAGTTGATCCATAGATGTTTTCTTTTGTGTGATTGGGAATAATCCTTGATGGAGGATATAGTGTTTTTCGTTCTTATTTGATGATTTTGTTGAGCTGTTGGATACCTCTCTAACGCATAGGGTGCGGGCCAAACAAACATGACCAAAACCCTCCACCATTATTCTTCAATGGTGTGTTCTTCATGATGGATGAAGGTGGATTTGTGCCTCAGAAATGGACGGATGCAGCGGCCGGCACCCCGCTGGCCGCGATGAAGGGGACATCCCCGCAGCTCTTTGCCGCCCCACAGTCTCTGCGGTGCCTTGTGCCCTCGCTGCCTCGCTGCCCTCTGTTCTGCCCTCATGGACTCTACTGCCTCCACCACACTGCATCCTCCTTCCGACCATTGGGCCTCGCCCCGTGGCCCTCCGCGTCGCCCTATGGCCTAGGCCCCCCCACCATCCCACCCACGGCCCTCTGCACCGCCTCGCGGCCCACATAACCTTCGCGGCCCCCGCAGCCTATGCTCGCCCAGCGTCGCCCATTCCGGGCCGCCGGGCTAGACCGCCTGGCGCGGGCCGAGCGGTCCAGTACGGTTCAGGTCGGGTCAACCCAAACAAGGTCGGTCCACTTCAGGTCGGTCTAGGTTTGTCTGACAGGGTCAGGCTAGACCTGAACCTACTTCAAACCATTTATTCTCTTTTGGCCATATCATTGGCACCAGACATCAGTTTGAAAAACCTTCAATGTAAATTTAAATCATGGAGTGAGATGGTACCTTTGGTTTACCCCACTGGATTTGGGGATAAAGAAAGGGAATAGGTGGGTTGGATTGAGCATGAATCCAACTGGGACCTTGAGACTAAAATGCTAATAATATACAGACTGGGCATTAGATTGACGCACCGTCTATAGCGTTAAGACCCCTATGGCATGGTCATCCATTGTAATACTTTTCGTCAGACTTTGTGGTAGTTGGATTTTCGACTAGTGGCTTGAGGAGCGGATTCTCTCAGAGACGATAAAGATTAGTGTAGATACCCAGTAGCTGGCTATGACGTGAAGAATGAATAGTGATCATGTGTGGGTCAGCACCAAGTGATCATGTATGGGTCAACACTGAGCGATCCTCTGTGGAACATCACCTAGCGATCCTTTGTTGTTCAACACCAAGTGATCTTGTGTGGGTCAGCACTGAGCTATCCTGTGGGGGTTAGCACCGAGCGATCTTGTGTGGGTCAGCACCTAGAGATTCTACAAGGGTCTGATGATGTACTAATGATGTACTACAATCCTTCTTGGTTCTGTATCTTAATAGAGGAAGATCATTCAATAGTTATATCTAATCATCTCTACTACATAACCTATGAAATACCTGGTGTGAGCTGAGTTAGTACCTTTGTGTTATTCTTATGTGTGGTGAACCTATATGGTACATACCTTCATGGTCTTCCTTTCTTAGTGGAACAATTGAGCTTTGGGCTTTTGAGTTGGACTCTATGTTTCCTCATGATTGAGATGGGTATACTTGATAACATAGGTATATGTATGGGCATATAACTAAGTCGGGTTTTCATTTGATTTCATGCTTTGTTGTTTATCTTTTGGGGACTTTGTGCGACCATGAAGATCTTGGGGTCCCAACAGAGTATCATTATACTCACCACTCATGGGTTATGTCCGCACATCGTTATGTTTGTTGCAGATGACAGAAAGCACTGACTGAGGACGAGAGAACTAGGACTGGAGGTAGCTCAGGGGTGGACCTTAGATGAGGTGTACCACAAAGATGAATGATCAGGATATATACCTACCATTCAGGTAGGATCCTTGGAGGGTGTTCACAGGAGCTATTCCAGTTTACTTATACATTCAGTTTCTTGTACTTTTCAATAGAGCTTGTATTCTGGGCACTTTTACAAACTGCACTCACTCTGTTTACTATTTAGTTTACTTGAGTTCGTATCTTTTTGTGTGCTTGGTTTCATGTGTTTACAGGTTATAAAGGTAGTTCCTTCCCAGTTTTATGGAATACGCCTTCGGTTCTAGTCCCCAGCCCCTATCCTATGGGAGGCGGGCTTGCGGTAGTCACAGCACGGGCCTTAGTGGATGGATCGTGATAGAAAGTGATTGAGTTCTTATCTATACAGAATATTATATACTATATTGAGATATAGTAACCAGTAAGTTGTACTTTTAGGGGAGGGCATAGGTTTTCTCTTAAGGATGGGAGATGATATTGGTTTCTAGTAGCGGCCCTCTCTTGAGAAGGGTCGTGAGATACTGAGACCTATATTGGGATGGATATTTATTGGAACTTGGTATCCCATTCGAATAATGGAACTGAGTATTATTGGATTCCTCAGTGAATTCAAGTTAAAAAATATTACATGATATGTAGTGATCAATCCTCAAATGATTTTATTTGTGCCTTTAATAAGGAATTGAAATATGGTTTTATAATTTTCTAATACCCGAAGCCCATATTTTCATGATATTCCGTAATTGTATAATATTTTCATATTTAGTTGAAAATTGATAATAATAAACTGAATGAAACAAAATATTCAGAGATGAATAGTGCAATGCAAGTGTTGTTTGGTAATTTTCAAGGAAAATATGTAACTATTTAATCTTCATCAAATGAAATTCATCCACATCATGTTATACTTGAACAATGATCAATGCAATATTTTGTTATTGGGTTTTATGAGGTGAAAATCAATATGGAATCCTCATTATAATTTTAGGTCCACATTTCCGTAGTCAAGTCTTATGGTGTGAGTACAAAAACTCAGAATTGGTTGTGGAAATCAAGATCTGATAGTCAGATATTCCCTATAATGAATGAGGAAATATATGATGATATGATCCTATCATGGGATAAAAGAGAGTGGGTAAGAACAATATTTATTTTTTTATTAGTTATGAGCATTTTTAATGTTATAGAATCATATTTACAAGATGCATAATTTTGAAATTACATTTTTGTTTGGAGTGGTAATTGATACATGACTATTTTAGTGGGGTTATAAACCCATATAGTTTTGGTGATGATTTAATTTCTCTCCATGTCTTTTTAGGTTCATAAGTCCAAGGGGGGAGAGATACTATAATGTCTCATGTTTTAGACCTGGATGAAAATTTCAAGAGAATTTGTTATTTTCATTTAGTGGATATTCCAAATAAATAATTGAACATTATAAGTTAATTATAAAATCCATACAACATAAATATGATTTTTTATATCGGTTCAAATCCTCATAGTTTTTTCAATTACTTTGTTGTGTTTCAGTGGCACGAGACATAAAAAACTAATTTATGTAAGGAAAATGATGGGGAACACAGTTTTTAGAAATAATGAATCTCAATTATGTGACCATTAAATGGAGGATTATGGTATGAATCAAAATGAACATTTTTATTGATTTGGAAAAACACAAATACAAAAATCATCACAGAGGATGAAAGTACTGCAAGCCCAAAGCATCTTTGACCACAAACATCATCCCCTCACTAGGAAAATACCCCAAGTTAATGAAAGAAATCATACTGTGTGCTGGAGTTGTCATAGACACCCAAAAATCATCCACCATATTTCCCTCCTACCAAGTGTTAGAGAACTTTGTGTTATTCCCCATGAGCGATTTACATCTCCTAACAGTGTATGAAATATTCCATGGAACCCTCCCTTTGCCCATCAGCGCATTGCACATGAGCGTGGAGTCTGTCTCGACCCTCACCAACGAAATATGCCTACATTTGCACATTCTCAGCCCTGCCGCCAGCGCCTTGGCCTTAGCCTGTAGGGCATAGCCTCTCCCCAACTCGCCTGCAAACACTGCAAAAACATCCCCCGAATGATCTCTCACAACTCCCCCACACATCTCCCCCTTGATCAGAGAACCATCAGTGTTAAGTTGGAGCCCTTGGCGTGGAGGATACCATCGGATCCATCATCGGATTTTGGTATAATAAATTGTGAAATGTTGGCTAAAAGGGCATGATAATTTTCTTCATAAAATAAATATTTGATTTCAAGGGATACAAGATGTTTATCAAACAGCATGTCAAATAATGTGTTGTCGTTCCGCTTTGGTTACTAGAACCACATAGTAGGTTCATAATTATCCAAATGACATGTATATAACATGGGGCTCATTAAAATGGGTAAAATTTACATTTTCCACTATAAAACATTAATGTTTTACCCCTTTTCACCCTCTTCTACCTAGATGGCCCCACATATTTTCTCTTATTACACCCTCTTCTATGGATGTATATCCTTATTTTTTTTGTCTGATTTCACATCATACAGATGCAGTTGAAGACTCTAGATATGTCTAAGAATCCAATTTTATCATTCATTACATTCTCTTTTCTCTTTTGGTACCAAAATTATGAGAGATTATATACCTTATTTTAAGGTGTATGGTGATTCTTTTATTTCCTATCATTTTGTATTGAATAAATTCTTGATAATGGATAGGTTAATATAACTATGAATTATATAGTTAACATAATTAATTTCCCTTGAATTATAGTATGTATAAAATGTACTCCACTGTGCTGCACACTGGACCTTTCATGTGATTCCACATAAATGTAAAATTTAAAATGTAAATGATTATTCTTAAATTATTTTTTCTATTTTTGATTTACATTTCACATTAAGAGGAATTCAATGATTACTCAAACAACCCCTTTGGGTGTGTTTCTTTTCTACATGACATTTATTCTTAGGATCTAAATTAAAACCATCATTTGAGTAGAGATTAATTTCCTTCCATAAAAGAAGATGATAAATTATTTTAAATTATCAATTAATAGTGCGGGTATTAACCCATAGCTTAAGTTAATTATCTACATTATGGTTGAAAGATCAATTTTTAATGAATATAATAATATAAATATATTTAAATATTAATGAAAATTATCTACACATATCTAGTATCAAATAATAAATATTATTCTTGAATCATCACCCATGATAAGTTGATAGTTCCATATATTTCTACATAACATCATGTATTTTAAATTTAATGAATTTAAAATGAGAGGATCATAGTGAATCATAGATATTCTAGAATGGGTAAATCTAATGTCTCATAATATTAAATTATATATATCTGTGTTTCTTATATATTATTGATAGTTCTCCTAGCCCCTACACCTTACATTCTTATTGGGTGATACATTATAAGTAAAATAATCTAAATGTATAGATCATTTTATAGTTTAATAGATAAGGCCATGGTCGATATTTAAATATTAAAATGAAACATTCTATGATTTACAATATTACTTGTGGAATACCTTTCATCCATAAGTGGACTTAGTAGGATGGACCCTTAGGTTGGATAATAATAGATTCTATTTGATTTATATATATATTTATAATAAAGAATTCAATGGATGTCCTCATATGATGATTGAGTTTATATATATATATATATATATAATGAATGATACATAGATTCTATATAGTGGATTATATGGATGATCCCATTGGTGAAATGAAATTTGATTCACCTTGAGTGATATTGGGTACCTAATGCAGAATAATCAGGATGAAATCGTATGTTTAAAGATATGACATACTCCTTTAGTGAAATTTTGAATCCAAATATGGACTATCATGGATGGGATCGAAGGAAAAATGTGATTATTATATGAAATGGGAGATACTTGGGTTCTTTTTATATAATTACTTGGATTACCATGTTGGTAAATTAAATTGTATCACATTTGATTTAAAATTGGATTACCCTTGGATTTTATATCTTTTAAATCATGAAACCAATTAAAACCTATATTATTATCATTACACTTTAATTATAGTGACAATAGAAACAATTCCTATCATCGCATACTTTTCTTATTTTTGGATGTTTAGGCTCATACGATTACTTATACAGTCTGGACATTGTGATTTTTTTGATCATGCATGGAAACCTGAGTTATATCTCTGATCTTGTATGGGGTTAAATATATATATATGTCGTTGTTGGTGTGTTGGTCTATATATATATTATAATGTACACAATATATATATATATATATATTCCTTTAAACATGTTTTATAATATTTACAGATATTATAGCATAGGCCGAAGTAGGTCTGGAAGGTTAGGTTATCCTACAGAATATGATCCTGACTGATTTACATTTATTTATTCAAAAATTTATATTTTATACCTATAGAAAAAAATATTTTACATTTACATAGTGAATTTTATTAGACATATTTTGTGGTGTACAATAGAATTTAACTCACTTCGAATCTGGGATACAGTTTGGTAACCAAACAGACCTCATGGTAGTAGGATCATGATATTGGATTATACTATTTTTTCTATTATTAATTATAGTCTACAATTGGAAAAGGAGGAATTGATGTTTTAGTTGAGAATGATATTATTACACCTTCCCAAGATTGTGTCTTCTATTTATTTATAAAATTTGGAATGTCTAGACTAATTTATGTACTACCATCTTCTTGTGAATATTTTCATGTTTATTCTTGGTTATACATTAATTTATATTTCAATTTCCATTATTATTTTATTCATATTTTTTCACATTATCTATTATTATTCTATATGTTTTAATTAACAATAGGGTATAGTCTCCCCACCATACTACCTTCAGAACCTCTTTTATAGTTGGAATCCTTTGACATGTGAAGAGGTATGCTTGAGGTGACGTATAGAACAACAATGGGCAACCATTTTGCGGGCTCTTTTTAGTTAGCTGGTTACTGACTTATTACGACGAAATATATGAATGAAGTGTCAAAATAAAATATTTGGAATTAATTTACAGTTATTAATATATTGATACATGGGACTTCTGATGAAATAGAACAGATGGTTAAGGAGAATTAACAATATTAATGGGTATCACAATGTCAATAGAAACGTTATGTTGGTAATCATCAATGTGATATAGAATTTTATGTTTATGAGTTGTTGTTTCTATGAATTTATCTATATTAGTCGGTATTGGTATTAAAAAATATTTTAAATATGAGATAGATGTATATTTTCCATTTTTATATTATTGATTGTTAATGGATGAGTTTTTATCACATAGAACGTCCTCCAAACCTTTCTCAAGAACACGATGTGTTTCATGTATCTCTCCATAGAATATGGATACTAAATCTTTCCTATATACCTAACTCATAGGTTGTAAACTTATATGAAGATATTTCCTATGAAGATAAACATGTTAAGATTCTTGATCATTGAGGGAATTTTCAATGAAACATGACCACACACTCAGTCAATGTTTTTGGCTAAACCACCGACTTTAGAAAGCTATAGGGAAACACCAGGATATGATCTTGTAGAAGGGTCCAAATTTGTTTACCTCAAATTGATTAATTTTATAGGATAATTTAAAATTATGTGGTTTTGATTGGAATACAATATTTTTTTATGTAATATATATTATTAATGAAATTTATTTTTTTTAAAAAATTCGCGTTACATGGAACACTATGTTTCAATGCACCATGATATACTATGGGTATTATTATTTAAATATGACTATCATAACCTAGTAAATAAAATTTTTGGAATGAATAAGAAATTTTTTTAAAACAATTGTGTATAATAGATTTATATAAAGAAAACACATTGACAAAAAGTGCTTAATTTTTAGAAAATTTATCATAGGATCAAAAAATATCATAATCTAAAAAAGTATTTTCATTGCACTCTATTAAAAAAATCGTAAATGTTATTTTTTAATTTTTTTTAAATTTATTTAAAATAACAAAATTAATTTATTAAAAATAAATGTAACTTTTTCCTACAGTTGAATTTTATATAATTATATGACAAGAATAATTATTTATTAAACAGTAAAAATTAAAGACATTTATTAAAAATTTATTTCTTTTCAAGAGAATTTACCATATTTGTTTTATTTTAATATGGATTAAAAAGATAAATTAATTAAATATTTGTCGATTTATCTAATTTTATAAATTTAAAAAAACATTATATTTAGTTTTAATATTAAATAGTTCTATACTTATGAAAACAACTATTTGGAATTCTAGTTTTTTGTCGGTTCTATGGGATTATTTTTTAATTTCATTTTTATATTTCTGTGAATTTAATTTGTATAAATGTATTAAATATATATATTTATAATAAAAATATTATATAATATGGTAAAGATAATTTTCGTTATTTTTTAATAATATAAACTAAAAAAATTAATTAATGTTGGTAAGGATGAAATATGTTTATCTAGAGGATACAGTAAAATAATAATGGTTAGAATGATGAAAAAAACATTTACAATTCTTAATTTATTTTCCTATTTTTAAATCATATCATATAAGGTTCAGAAATAAAATATTTTGGCTATTTTTTAATGTTTATAACATTAGTACACCATTTTATTTTGAAAAATACCAAGCATGTCCTCCCCCTAATTATAGTAGGGAATCCCATCACATATCTTCCTAACACATCCAACTAAATTATTATAGGAAATGAACATCCAAAATCATTTCCATTATTTAATCTCCATGAATTATATCCATTATTTTATTATTAATTCCTATTAGTAATGACTTTGGTGAAGAAATATATATTTTTTTAGAAATAGAGGAATCATTCTAAACTGAGTGTTTTTTGATTATTCCTTTTTCCAGCACTATAAAATATTTTTAAACTATGATTATATAAGAAAATAGCCATATAAATTATAATTATAATTTAATTTTTTTAATATCATTCCCCATATCCATCTCTTAGTCAATCAAAATGGAAGCAAAACAAGGGATATTTTGTATGGTAGAAAACTAAATCATCAACCGATATTATTTTCTTTCCACTACCGACTCCCACTTATTTATAAATTGATGTATATTAAAAAAATTATATTTATGAAATAATTATTATTTTTAAAATATAATATATAATATACCTTTTTACCATCCAATATTTTGGAAAATGTTTACATCGCTCCTTCGTACATGTGGACAACCTCCTCTAAAAAGCGATTTGATATGTTTTCATTTTATTTCAACATATATGTAACGAGGATATATTTTATAAATTTACACAATATTTGTTATTTTTTTCTAAAATGGTGAATCAATATTTAACTTTCCTTCTTTTTTCCATGATGAAAAAGATCCTTGGTTTCCAGTGAATGAATTGGTTACCAACTATAAGAACTATATAAATTATTGTCTATATCTAAATTTCATGGATTAAAATGAATAAATGAATAATTAATGTATGATATTTATATAATTTTTAACATTATGAATATGATAAATTCATGATAAATTTTTTTTAACAAAAATACCAAACGATAACATACATGAGAAACCAAAACATTTATTACCATAAAAGTGGTTTTAAATAGAAATTGATAATAAACACGTAATAAATGATCATAAATAAATAAAGCATGGTAATATATATATATGTATATAAGAATATATATATATATATAATAATTTATTTGTTATATAGGAGTCCCTAATGAATGTGAATAATGTTTATAGTTGTAAAAGATTTTAGCCTCACATTTATTTCTGTAAGACACATGCCATGTTAATCACAAGTTCTTTTTATGTGGTGTATATAATTTTGATAAATTTATTTTAGGATTCATATTATAAAATTTATGGATATTTAAATATACCTTTTAGTTATTTGTTTCATCGGTCTTATGAATAAAAAATTTCCAATGGGGTAACAATTTTTTGATACAATCTCACTGTTATCGAGATTGTTTTTTATTTGGTTTCCAATGATGAAATATTAGGCTACACATCTCAAGTAACAAATTTATTTCATTATCATTTGTATATTTATAGAGAATAATTATATTTTATTTCATTTTCATATCTATAGGAACAAATTATTCAAAATTATGTGTTTTTTTAAAAAATGATTTTATTTAACTCTACAGTTAGAAACCTTTTTCTTCCATTCCTATATTTTCTAGAAATGTATTTTTATCATTATTTAATATTATACAATGATTTTAAAATGAATTCTACCCCTTTTTTCATATCATTTTTTTAAATTGAATCTCCCTCACATTATCAAAAGGAGGTAGTTTTTACCTTTTACAGAATATTTGATTGGATTTTTTAACATGAATGGCATGAATTTTTTCCCATATTCATAAATAATAAATTATTTTATGTTTTATTTTAAATCACTCAAGGTTATTTCCAAAAAAATATTTTCCCATAATATTGTGGAAATTCTTCATTTTAATGTATTTATTTCAAAATGGATAGGTTTTTTTTTCAAGAACGTTTTATGTATATATTTTTTAATTTATATTCATCAATGATAAAAACCATTGGTATTTATTATATTATACTATGTATAAAATCCAATGGTAACATCCATATTTTTTTTAAGGATTATGTTAATGTTTATGATAATGAAAATTTTATGACTTTCTTTCCACATGATTTACTATGATGAAATGTTTAGGAAACACATATCTATTCAATAGATTATGATATGATGTGTGTCTTATGACTTTTTGAAAAAATATATAGATTATATGTATTATGGGATATATATTTCCTTATAATGGATTGGGTAAATATTTATATGTCATGTGATAAATATGAGATAAA
This sequence comes from Viscum album, assembly GCA_963277665.1. Taxonomy (NCBI): domain Eukaryota; kingdom Viridiplantae; phylum Streptophyta; class Magnoliopsida; order Santalales; family Viscaceae; genus Viscum; species Viscum album. The sequence goes on from OY728158.1 coordinate 752,907,784, forward strand.
TGATGATGTTCCTGATCCGTTGTAGGATATAAGATGACATGCTGGGTCAACCACGGGAAACAAGTCAATGTGGTTGATCAACAATGGGAAATGTGTGATTATTCCACATGAATTATGTTATGGGAATTAGTTTGGGATTCTTTATCCACTATGAGTTTTTGGTCTTCATATTCAACCTTCCAATAAATTTTTTTTTATGTTTATATGATTTTTTCATACATAGTGTATATGAACATACGGTTCATGAATGATTTTTGATGGTTTATCACTCTTATTATAAATGTTTTTGAAATGATTACATTTTATGGCATGAATCATGTTTTTTATTGTTGATAGGTTATGTATAAACCTTTTAAGTTAGTTTCATTATATAATACCATTTTTCATAACACATTCTCTCTCATTATAATTGATTAATATTTTCCTTGATTACACATATTGATAATTTAATATCATCCATTCTTAGGTTTCATTCCACTATGTTATCATGGATGTTTTATATAGATAAATACAGTGATTTTTTTAAATAGGAAGATCTTTATGGGTACTGTTGAATATATTTTATGAAATATGATTATTGGGTATTTATCCATAAATAAACTAAAACTATAGTGAAATTAGGTTTGAATTTGTGAAATTTGTTGAATATTCATAAAAAAATATATATATGATTTTGTTATGAAAATAATATGTCACTATAGTTGGTATAAAAGAAAATGGGTTTAATTGAAATTTATAACATCTATGTTAAAAATTAAAAGAAAACATTAGTGATATTTCTTCATATATGAAAATTATGATGAATTTTGGATAAGGATAGAGTGAGTAGAGGAATTTCAAGCAAATCCAGATATTATAAGTTGACATGTCACTATAAAAATTATATCTAGCTGTAATAAATCCCAAATAGGTGAATTGGGATTTTAATCGTTCATCTCCTCGTGCATGAATATAGGATTTTCTACTCACTTGGATTGACTCCCCCTAGAGATTTGTTTGGGAGTTCAAAAAATCATTATGAACCATCAACACGGATAAGAATAGATAAAGATCATGAATGTACCATGTAAAACATACAGTGTCCTGATTCACAAGAATAAGTATTTATATAGATATACTATAAATGTATATTCAAGAATATCTATTCTCCTACAATGATTATTATTTATGACACTATTTTTTCAGTTTTAGATAGTGGTTAAATCCTGAATTAACTATGTTATTATTGAAATAGATGTAGAATGAAATTATTTTTCTCTTTAGAAACAAAAAATAATAGGATTCGGAATGAAAAAAAAATCACTTATATTCATAAAAAAAATTCAAAATATACAAATAATGATCAAATTATAGAAATAAAATATGAAAAGATGCTCATTTGAGTGCTTCATGAGGAAATTTCCACATTCTTCTAAACGTTCCACTAATCTACTACTTGATAACCAATGGATAATTGGTAATAAAATGATATCATCTCTTTTCTAATGATTGGGGAATGGAGAACTATTTTGAATGTTTATTGTATTTAAGGAGAATTAGATTAAGGGTGGGGTATTCTCAAGTACAAGAGGTAATATGAATAAAATAACTATGTAGGGTGGGATCTATTTACGATAATATTTTCTGATTAGTAATTTTCTCATTTTATTCATACAAAAAAGGTGAAGGTATTCCTTATATAAAATCCTTATGTTGATGAATTAATTAGTACATATTAGGGATATTTTTTAAGACATGGGAGGTATTCATCTAGTATTATCATCTATCATTATAGTAAGGTTGATCAATTAGTTGGTTTCCTAAAATAATTTATTGAAAGTAATTATATATAATATACATTAGTAAATAAAAAAATTAATTCTACATGCACCAATTATAGGAATGGAAATTGGATATTCAAAAGGTTTCGTTAAGAAAATAAAGATAAATTACAATGTAAAATTGAAAAAATCACATAGTGGAATAAAATTATAGCTACCAAAATTCAAGAAAGTTTGGAAGACACATCATGTTAAAATCTAGAATGAAACCGATATGAAATTTAAATGTGAAATTGTTGGTTATAAATCCCATGAACATCGAAAGGCGTCAATTGGGATAGTTAAAATAAAACAATAAAAGATGATTCCAACAAATGCACACCTGCACTCTAGTGATTCAAATGAAATTATTATAGTAATTATGATGATCGGTGCTCACAACTAATGGATGCGGATTATTTTCAATGGAATTAACCAAGTAAGCTATTAAAAAATGGGAAATCACATGGGATTCTTATTTATAATGAGTATTAAGATAGATAAATTGTGAAAGTTACACTTACTATCCACTCAAGAGTAGCTAATTTCATATTTTTCTCCTTTTTCCAACTCTTATATCTTGAGAAATTACATAGGGTATCAATATTCTACCAAAAATATTATATGTTAAACTGGTATTAAAAACCCCTAATAGTATGATAATCAAATCATGCCTCTATGATTCTTCTATAGTTGATGATTTAGTTAATTTTAACCCTTGTAGTATTGTTATTCTTCCTTTGGTTGAATTTCATGTTATATTTTCTCTGTATTATATTTCCCTAAAAAATTTCCAAATCATTTTCCAAGGATGAGAAGTCTTGTTTTTTATTTGAAACCAACCTATTATCATCTATCAGTACAAATATAGGTATTAAATTTTAATGTATATCACATATGTTATATGGGCATTGATTCCTTCTAAAAAATTGATTCTTATCTCAGACGGTTGATAAAAATTAAACATTTATGATATTTTTATTTTTAAGTGTTTTTATGTATTTTTAATAAATTTTCCATTACTTTTGTAAAATTGGGATATCTATTTCCCTATTTAACTCATAACATGTTCTGAAACTGTACCAATAAAACTCTATAGAATAATCCTAATTGAGTTTTAGTAATTTAAGAAGAAACTATAAGAGGTTATTAAAAAGGAATATATTTCCCTTGTGTGTAAAATTGTGAGAAAACTATTTCTTTTGTTATGAAGTATTTTTGATCGATTTAGATCCTTATTTATTATTGGGAAATGAATAGGATAACAAAAAATAATTCGTATCATTTACCCTACATTGATAAATGTGTGGACCAGCAGTGTGAAGCTCAATAATGTATCACAATTGATCCTTGTTCTATATATCAAAAATTTAGGATCATGATGGAAGATGTACAGAATATAAATTTACATATAATGTATTGAACTCCTTAATAATTAGTCATTCATGAATATTGAAGGCCCCTATGAAAAATTATCCAACTCTTGATTGGGGTTTTCATAGAGTGTTTTTTTAATTATTAATATGGAGTAATTATCATTATAGATAGAGGTTTGATATATATAATCATAATAAAAGTTTACAGTATATATTCAAATAGAAGGAGTTGAATATATGCCAAATAATATGGTTGGATATAAATAATTACTTTTACTACTCATTAAATATTCACCCTTTGAAGGCCAACAAGGTGGTAGATTCTTTGAGTTTAAATGATCATGATAGCATTTCCATGATGAGGATAAAACATTATCCAATATAGATAAATTTGGAAATCTTGAAGGAAGGGGAGAAACTATGAAGTTATAAAATGACTATTTAATGACCAATTCAAGTTAAGATTAAATAGACACAGAAGGATGATGTATATCCATATAAGAAGTATAAAAATGTTCTTAAATTTATTTTTTACAATGATGTAATGAAATGGATTAGGAACCATGTATGAATTACATCCATAGTTGATTTGAAGATTTAGAACTTTGATGATGCTAAAAGATCTTAATATTAAATTCATCTAAATATTATATATATCTATAGATAATTTAATGATTATTTTTCATTGTATGGAATGAAAATAGTTATTTTAGAGTTCGTAAATTGGTTTCTTTTATATTGGCATGTTAATTTTGATAGATATTACTATAATTGGATGTTTAAACCATTTCCCATACCAAAATGTAATTGGGAAAACATCCCAATATATTTTTTTCTTCAGAATATGAAAAAAAAATAAACCGAACAATTCCATATATATTGTAATAAATCACTATAAATAGTAATCAAATTTCATTTTTATTACAAAATATTTAACATTGTACCATCTTTCAATTATATTAACTAAATAAGTCATAAGGTTTCATTAGGTACTTCATTCTATTATGTCTGATCGGGATGCAGGCTTCACCTAACAGATTGGGTGATGTCTTCCATAAGAGCATAATAAATAGATGAGTTTATGTACATTACAGTATTAATTGAAATAAAATTAGAATAAGTTATGTATTTAATCCTTAGAGTTTATGTTGATATAATTTATAATGACTTGGATTTTCTTGGTTTTATTTTTAAAAAAATATAGGGAAAATTATGAGAACAAACACTGAGATGGCGTGTGATTTCAATGCCTAGAGTGCCTAGACTGATCCAAAAAAAATGTAATATTTTCAGATAGAACGCATGATAAGTTTAGTTAAAAGGTAAAATAACTCTTAAATGGGTTCTCAGATTATAAATCCAAGGGAACTGTTGCGTTTGGGATTGCAGGTTTACCCTAGGAACTACAAAACATTAGTCACTGTGGGTCTCCATTGAGAAAACCCAAAAATGGAATAATAGTAAAAAATATAATTAAATAAAATAATTTTCTTTCATATCCTTATAACACATAAACATTAACTTGGATTAAAAATCTAAGAGTACCTTTCAGCTCGTGAGGATGTGCATTCCTTAGGCAGAGCCTAACCTAGAACAATGCGGTTCATGGGTAAAAGTTAATTTTTGGATGTTTAAAGAGGAATAAAAAACATAAAATATTTATTTTATTTCATTTTAATTATTTTCATCATGGCCAAAAAATGACATTATAATGGAGAAACCCGTTTCCTTTCAAAAATGAAGCAGCATGGAAAACTTATTTCAATGAGAAACAGTAACACTTAAATGTGTTAACGCGTTTCCTCCATTTATCAATGGTATGGTCTTGCATTATAATTCCAAATTCTAGAGAATTCCTATATAATATTAGAGTTTTCCTATATAGAATAGGAGTATTCTCTCTCTCTAGATATGATAGATCATAGGTTGTGATTTGATCAAGTGATGGTGAATCGACGAATGTCGGTTGGACAATGATTGAGGTTATAATGAGACATCAATGTACGTCTTCAATCTATCCAAATTGAGATAGGGGTTGTTATTTAAATATTGTCTTTACATATTCTTATATTTAATTTGTGAACACATATCAAACCATGAACATCTTGACCAATGGTTTATCATTCTTGTGGAAGGGTTCGATTTGTGGGGTTTTAACAGGAGATTATTGTGATGATTTTTTGTTAACTGTTCTAATAGAAATGAGCCCCGTCAACATGAACATCAAATGATGTCTGTTCATCTTATTTGATTCATTAATTTCTTCCTTTTTTTCTCTGTTCATCATGGGAATTCATCGATTGGTTCACGACTCGACATTTGGTGATCAATCAATCATTTCACAACCGATCATTTGTGCAATGATCTGGCATCACAAATCTAGGATCGACCCTACACAATGGTGGTGTGATGACAACTTTGTCAAATAGATCGAGGTAGTTTGGTTGATATTGATTCCCAAATTTCATTTCATAGAGTGGTTCATAACATGGATTTGATCCCATGTGAGTGAAGATGGTGACTCGAGGATTCCAGAACATTTTTTAAATCAGAGATCAGAGCACCTGAGATCATTTAGTGGGCCGCGAAAGGGCCCACCATAGCACTGATGATGGTGGTGGAGGTGGAATGTGGTGGAGGCCATGTGATGGTTTGGTAGAGACTGGAAATTGATGGAGCATTCAAAGGAGCCTGTGGAAGCATGGCTATAGGCAATGATAGGGGCCACGACGGAGCAGGCCCGCTACGTGGTGTGCACTGCGTCAAGCCGGTGGCACATGGATCTGTGAGTCATGTTTGATAATCACATCTCTTCTTGTTACCTTAGATAGGTTTTGTGGACACTGTGTGACAAAAATTAACATAGTCACTTATACCCTATCTTGGATCATATTTCCAATATGGAAATGATGTCCCCCATTGAGCCCAGGGTGCAGGATCCCCTATCACTATACCAAGATCTGATTTCTTCCTTCATGACATAACCTAATTAGTGTGATTCAATTATTTATCCGTTCTATATCTTTTTTAGGGGGGGATCAATTTAAAAAGTCCTCTTGCACGAGTCTCTAATGAATTCATAGCGTTAGGAGTGAGTTCTCCCATAACTAGTGTGCCTTGAGTAGAATCCTATGGACAAGTATTAGAGCGATATCAAGACTCATTTTCTCTGTGAAACTAGAATTCTTAGTAAAAATTTGTGATGTACCAAGAAAATATGTTTTCTAGGATACATTTGATAGACTTGTTCTATTTGATTTCTTTCTAGTAGATTGAATAGTAGGATCTCCCATAATCAATCTTGCTATGAACAAAACCATATGGATAGCAGTGGATCAGAAACTACATCTAGGAATCCTTTATGAGTATACTTGAATGTTCATGTTATTTGTGTTGTTGACATATACATTTTTGAGAAGAATGTACCTTCATGATGATGTTTCTATTGTGGTATTTTACTTTGTGTTCTGGGGTCCCCTACAGATTATTGTTTTACTCACCCCTGCATGGGATTTTCCCACATGTGTCATGTCTTGTGTAGTTTAACAATTCTTTGGTGGAGTCTTAGGTGGGTCGGGTCTAGGACCGGGACCCGACGGTGCCTTGTGAGATTAGACGATCTGATGTGTTTCTACCTGCTTCTTATAGTAGCTTTAGTACCCATGTTTAAATGACAGACTTTTCGGTTTCATTTATTTTATTGGACCTCTATTCAATCCTAGTTGTACCTTGCTGCTTAAATTTCTATCATACTATGTTTTTGGGTTGTAGTGGTAAGCATGTATTTTCATTATATTGTGTTTTATCTCTCCAACCACTATGGCTTGGATTTGGGTACGTGTGTACATGTTCTCAGCAAAATTCCTCTCATTTTTTGGATATGTCTTTATGTACTATTTTTTACCCCTGGCCTATCATAGGTGGGCTTGGGGTAGTCATGACATTGGCTTTTGGGGACGGGTCACGAGGGCATGGTATCAGAGCTAGTCTGATTCCACATTGGGATCGACATTCTATATTTTTGGTTAGGGGAAACAATGTTAGGTGTTTCGAGTTCATCTTTAATGCCAGTGACACAAGTGTTGGTGTGGTGAAAAACATATCCATACACCAAGACTTTGGGAACCTACTTTCTAACTCGGTACATGAAAACTATACTTATAGTGAAATGTAATAGTACATGAATCATATAAGAATTGGTTGTGTTTTATATGTCCTTCTAGAGTCATCTCACCAGGTATACTCTTTTAATTGTGATACATCCTATTTCACTCAGGATGTGTTCACAATGAAAGCCATCAAGGATTCAACATCAGGATTGTGACTTTGGTCTGATACATAATGAGGCCTCCCTGATGGGAGCCAGTCAAAGATCAATTTTTCTCCAGGATGGTCCATATGTGATGGTTTCTATTGATGATTAGTTAGCAGACCCACCTCTAGAGGTACAATTGGGTGCTTCTTTCCAGACTATGTTTTGGGAGGCTCTTTTGGTGAAATATGTTGAGGTGTTGGGTTCAATCGTGTGTCATAGGATTCCAAGGCATCCATTCATCGAGATGAAGGGTCAGCAAGACCTACCAATAGAATTTACATAACGTAACACATAGAACTCGATGTTTTTTCAAAATTTACAAGGATTTTCTAGTTCCATGAATGACATGATATCTATGGTTGTCATAAAGGGGGTAATCTGACATGATATTGTCCAACCGTTTCGGCTACAGTTAGAGAGGTGAATGATGAACCACCAATAAAGAGGTAGTGGAAATAACAGAAAGATCTATTGGGTGACTGGTGTGGAATGAGAGATGGATAAGGAGTAAGAGGTGGTAGATATTTTGAAGTGTTGCCACCACCACCACCAGGTTATCCATATCATACTCTGGGAGCGGTAGGATAGAGTATGATATAATTTTAGGATATTATATATTCAGACCCCAAGTCTCTAGCGTGGATTCAAGGTATGATTTATGTTTTCTACTTTAGAATAAGTATTGATAGACAATTATAAAAGTGTTTTCCACTCCCTCCACTTTTCTAGTATGACACATAGAGGCTTAGATTAAACAGTTGACTTGAAAATAAGGTATATAGACTCTTAATAGAGGAGACCCAATGAGAGAAAACTAGTACTGATAGTGTGATATGACTCTTTGAGGTGACATTTTTAGATGAGATCTCATGGTAGTGGCATCTGGTCTATACAATATCATTCTTGGTATGGAATAAATTCTATAATCATTTTTAGATTGATTATTTTAGGAATAAGATGCAGGTTTACTATGGTGATAGAACTATATATTCCTTTATCGGAAAAGGGAAATCCTTGTAGCTCTTGATAGGCTAATGAAGAGGAGGGTGTATCTAATTTATATTTTGTTGGCTATTATGTCCCTCGGTATAGTATATTTTATGATTCCCCATGTATCTTAGTGTTGGAATATTATAAAGAATTATTCATGGAAGATGTTCCATGTTTACCTCTCCATAAAGAGTTACTCTTCATCAATGGTCTACACCCCTGAGGTGGAACTGATATTTACGCTAGTATATTGGATGGACCCCAATGAGATTCATGATCTGGGCATGTAGATGGGGGGGCATGGAGATGAAGGGTTTAGTATGTCCCAGTGTTTCACCCCGGACAACCCCAGGTGATCTTTTCGATGACATATTAGTGTTATTAGTGTCTGCGAAGGCACAAACGAGACAGTTGAGGATGGTCCTTGGCCCACTTTGAGAGCACCGACTATTCAGAAATATCTTTAAGTGTATGTCATGGATTCAATAGCTCTTCTATTTCTAGGAAAAGTCACTTCAGAAGCTATATTTGCATTGAATCCAGTGATGGGGGTGAAAGATTTTAAAGAGAAGAACTACTAGACCCATAGTCTCAGGTAAGTGGTGGTGGTCTTCGTATTGAATATGTGGTGATACTGCATGATGGGAGAGTGATACATCATCCACTTCAACCATGATATTATCAATTATTTCTTATATTATACATACTAGGTATTGGGATAGAGGTGAAGCCTAGTGTTACTACATGACTATGACGTGTAGGGTTGTTTATACCTCTATTAGGTGTAATGTTGAAGAAAATGCTCTCAATAATAATCTAATTAATAGTTACTGATTGATGCATTGGAGCAGTTGGCCTCATTGCCATTATCCTTTGTAGATAGAGATTAAGTAGCTTATCACCATCATTGGATGTTACCCTTCCATTCATAAATTAGTCAGAGAGGCACAATTCGGTGACACTAGTTGTGATGTGTTACCTTCTTAGTTGTCCATAGGGAATTATTATTTCAGGAATTATAAAGGTGGGGAGCACATTGTTCTTTTCAAGAGACACACAATTTTAGTAGTGAACACCTAGAGTGGTGAGATGACTCAATATATTCCTGTGGGTGTCAAGGTGGACACAAGGGATGACAGAACACATTGATTCTAGGCATACCAATTGAAATAGAAATATGAAATCTTGTTTGAATCAGTTTCATGGGTTGTCAACTCATTATGTCAATACCTCTTTTTGCTTGGAATGGGTTGGTCCTTCTCATTCTCGGGGTACTAGGACAGATGTGGTAAGGGATATTAAAAGACTTTGTGATATGGTTACCACGTACATCCAAGAGACATTATACCATCCGGTTGATCATTGACTAACTCCCTGTGTAATCCCACTTCTTAACTACCAAGGATCATAGTTTACTAGAGAGGTTGGAATACCTATACATGGAGGATATAGTTCAACTGTGTGGACTAGCATAGGAAATTGTTTTAGATTATGATGATCTATATACATCCCAATTGTGGAATGTATTGTATGAGTCATTCAAAGAGAATGTGCTGATCACATTGGAGTGGACAAAGAATGAACATGGCTATCCAAAGATGTTAGCTGGAAGATGGTGATGACCTTTGGATTCCATGGAAGGATACAATGCCTTCATTTGGGACTCTCCCCAAAAAGGGTTATAGAGTTTTTTCTTGGGTGGAAATCTATATTTGAGGATAATAATCTCTCTTTCAGGTGATACAAAGAGTTGTTAAAGTAGTGTATATCTTGGATTTATCCTGCAATGGAATTATGTACACAACATCTTCCATGTGCCATAGATGAAGATATTTGGAATAACACTCTTTTCATGTTTTAATATAGGGAGAGACTGACATCAATGTTGGTGTGTCCTGGATTGATTACCTAATGATGACTGAGGATCCTTCGTGGATGATACTTTCTCTTGGTGTGTGTTCGAAGGAAGAACAAGGGTCATAAGAGGAGCACATGGAAGCATGAGGATCAAATTCTTGAATGATACTCTCACATTTTGATTATGTAGACAATGATTTTCCTTTATAGTATGTAAAGGCTTATGTTGGGGAGAATGTAATGACTAGAATTTTCCCAGTTCCATTTTTAGAAAATTATTTGGAAAATAACGTGGCCAGGTGCAGAGACAGTGTGTGATTTTAATACCCAGAACGCCGAGAATGATCCATAAAAATGTTATGTTTTTAAATAAAGTATATGATTGGTATTCATGGAAAGGATAAATAAATCATAAAAGGTTATCCGAATCATAAATCTGAGGGCATTATTGCGTTCGGGATGGTGGGTTTACCCTAGGAGTGACTTAACTTTAGTCAGTGTGGGTGTCCAATAAGAAAACTCAGAAATGGCATAACCATAAACAAAATTAATAAATAAAAATATATTATTTTTTAAATAATTAGATGTCATAAACAGTAACATGGAATCGAAATTGGAGTATACCATTGAGCATGTGAGAATGTTCTTTCCATAGGCGAAGTGTAACCTCAATCCACAAGAGTCGAGGGTAAAAGTTAATTTTTGGATGTTTTAAATGGGAATAAAATAAACAAAAATAATTATATATTATTTACTTCATATTTTATTTAGCATGGAGATTCTATGACACAATGACAAGGTAATACATCCTCCTATCATAAATGAAGATGTTTGGTGACACTATTTCAATGAAAAACAGTAATATTGAAACATGTTAACTTGTTAATGTGTTTCCTCTATTAATGAGTGGAAGGGTCCGGTGTTAGAATTCATAATGATGGAGAATATATCTAGAACCATGGAGTTTCCCTAAGTTAGGGATGAGGAGGCTCTCTTGCCGGTGATGATGGATCGGAGGTTGGGATTTTATCAACTTATGATGAATTGACGAACACTAAAAGAACAATGATTGATGATACGACATGACTTCAATCTACATCTATAAGAAATTAAAATAATTTTTTGGGGTTGTTATTTAAATATTGTTTCCACATTATTTGATTTGAATAATGGATGTGGATCATCCTATTAATAGTTTGACCCATGGTTTGAATTTTCTTGTGGGACAGTTCGATTTGTAGGGTTTTAACGGGATATTGTATTGGTGATTTTTAATTAACCGTTCTATCAGAAACAAACCTCAATCGACACAAAATCTATTGAGGCCCATCCATATTTATTGATTGAAGAATTTCCTCAAATAATTCATCATTATTTGTGGGAATTCATCAATTATCATGCGTATATAATTTTTTCATCGATCGATGGTTGCCCAATTGATCCTTGGTGAAATGATCCAACATTATATATCCATGATAGGCATGGAATGACAATGGTGTGATGGCGATGATGGGGAACCGATTGAGGCAGTGTAGAAGAAATCACCACTCGAACCGATTTGAATATAACTGGTTTATAACTACATTTGATCCCACAAGAGAAATGATGGAGAACTATGGATTCTATGATGACATACGGATCAGAGATCGGAGCACCGGAGAATGTTTGGTTTCCAACGAATGGGGATACCAGAGCACTGGGACCGGTGATGGCATGTAGTGGTAGCTCAACTATAGGATGATGACGTGGCAGGTGCCACATCATACCAGTGGAATTCATCACAGCAAGAGGCCCGGTAGATCTTCACTACTCGTTATGGTACCATATATAGGGTTTCTGGACAAGGCGTGACAAATAATTACATGGACACTAATGCCCTCTATAGAGTGTTAATTCTAGTAGGGCAATGTTCTCCCCCAGTGTGCTTAGGGTTCTTGTACCCTAATCTGTGTATCCAGATCATATTCTTCCCATGATGAATCGACTTGACTAGCATACATCGAGTAGTTCACAATGTGTTCTCTTTTTGTGGGTCCCAATTTAGTGGACCTCTCACGAGGGTTCCTGATGAGATCACATCACAAGGATAGAGTTTCCCCTGAATAATAATTCCATGAGTAACATCTTGTGACCAAGGATTGTATGCGATATTTAAACTCCTTATCTCAGATGACAAGACATATCAGGGAGACTTCATGATGTACCAAGAATAAATTTTCTCTCTGATACTTTTTTTTGACTTATTCTACGTTCTTTCTATCAGGTAGCCTGAAGAGTGGGATCTTCTAGAATCGAGCATGCTAAGAGTGAAAAATTATAGATGGAAGTGGATGATATGTTTCTTCTTGTAATCCATAACGAGTATACCTAAATGTTCTTGTCATATGTGTTATTGACATATAATTGTGTTGATTTGACTGTACTGTCTTGGTGGTGTTACCTTTTGAGTAATTTATCTGTTGTTTCTTGGTCCCCTTCCGAGTGTTGTTTTACTCACCCTTTCAAGGGATTTTCCCGCATGTGTTGTGTCTTGCACAGTTGACCAAAAATTTGTAGGAATCCTAGAAGGAGTAGGACCATTACCAGGATTAGACGATTCCTTGTGAGATCATACGAGCCGAGGTGTTTCAAACGACTTCCTATAGTAGCTTTAGTACCAGTCTTAACATGCTATACTTTTTGGTTGCCTTTTTTTATGTGGATTGTATTCTAAAACAAATTTACTTTACTTCTTTACTTTCTATTATATTCTATTGTTGTGTTGAAGTTGTATTCATGCATTTTCTTCAATTATGGATTTCACACACTATTCACTACGTCTTGGAGTTAGGTGCATCTGTACATTTTCATAGGAAAATACTTCCCATTTTTGGGATATGCCTACTCGATGCTAGTTTTGCAGCCCCTGTCCTATTAGAGGCAGGCTTTGGGTAGCCATGAAATGATCTTCAAGTTATGGTTTGTTACATAATTACATATTTATCTAAATGGTGGATATGATAAACACATTCATATTGTCATGTTTTAATATAAAAATTGATTTCACATGAGAATCCAGAGAACTCCTTATAAATGCCACTATGGAAAGATGGGTAGAACACAATTGTGTTGGGATGATGAAAAATAAAAAACTAATTTGGGAATAAATCTATCTCAAAAAATTACATCGAATGTTATATATATTCATTAATATATAAGGGCATCAAAAAGTTGACAAAAACATTTAGGCTGGAAATTGTTGACATAATTTGGAATTTGAAGTTTGTAATTTTGTTATTCTAAAAAAAATCCTTGGAAAAAGGTTATGATACATGAAATAAATTGAAATCGTATCCCTACATATATTGTAAATATTGATATTGTGGATCTAATAGGGTTTTTTTTAAATAAATGATTATTAAATTGATCCTATCTGAAGCCAATAATGTTTTCTCCGTATATCTCCTGAAAATGTACATACATGATCCATTAAATATAATGAACCTAGATGTCATACCACTATTTCAGAATCTATTCTAGAAAGAGAAACCTATGGAGGTTCTGGATCATAGAGGGAATGTGGTAAGAAAAAATACCAATCACCTTGTAAAACATTCAAGGTGAATCCAAAAACTTTTGGAAACATCATAAGAACTTGATGATAAGATGATGTAAAACATTACAGTTTTTTTTATATTATATTGATGATTTATAATGTAGAAATTAATTTTAATTGTGTCGTAATGAAACACCTTTAGCTCATATAAACTATATATATTTTCAAATAATATTAATTTCTTATATATCTTGAGTAACATGAAACACTGAGTTTCAACGAACCATGGCATTCTATTAATATTTTTATTTAAACATGAGTGTTATAACCTAGCCATTAAACTTGGAGTTATAAATAAAATAATAAAAAATATAAAAAACATTTATAATGGTTGTATATAGTGAAAACATGTTTAAAATATATCAATCCAATTTTATTAACACCATTATGTGCACTGGAAATAATTTTGTCTCAAAATGTTTTTTATTGATACTTTGACCAAAAAGTAAAAGTAATTTCTCAAATTTTACAAAAAAAATTTAAAAATGTAAACTTAATGTTTTAAATTCTCTATTAAAAATTTTTTTGATTAGATTTTGGATTATTTCTTGAAATGAATAATTTTTCAATGGATATTAAAAATTATAGTTTTTCATTTTAAATTTATTTTTAATTTAAATAATTTGCGTGATCCATATTATTTCACGATGTATTTAAATGTATAATTATTGGAATAATATATTTAATAATCCAATTTGTTTCATTTTAAGGAATTTCATATTTAAATTTTATTTAAAAATTTATTCCATTATGATTTATTTTCTAAAACTGCTTTTTCATCACCCTAAAAAATTAATTGATTGTTAAATTCATCCACTTCTAAGAATTTAATTTTGAAAACCATAATCAATTTTTGGAAAAATATGAATTCATATTATGTAATATGGTCTATATTATGTTTGTTCATAATGAGTTATAAATAAAAAAAATTAACTATTGTAGTTAAAGTTAAAAAAGTTGAGAAGGCGGTTAAAATAAAATGATATCAGTTAAAATGAACTAAAATCATATCCAATTCCATTTTTATTGAATTACTTTTACCTTATCTCATAAATTGATCATGATTGATTGATTTTGGATCTTTAATTCATGTTTAAAATATGGGTATACATCTCTCATTTCAAAAATTACATGTTTTTTATCTCCCCGTCAATTAAAGGGAACCACCTCTCATCCGATTATCACACATCGAAAACCTGTTTGTTCTATAAATATGAAAGGGTTTTTTTATCAACCTCATCCTATTGTTGTGTTTTATTATAAAAATATCTTTAAAACATTCCTTTAAATGGATCTATATGAATACCAAAATGTAAATAAGTGTATAACTCCAACATGCAGGGTTTAATCTTGAAAAAATCATCTACTTGAACAACAAATAGAAAAAAAGGAATATATGGATATAGCCATTTAAAAGCACATACTGGTGGCACAATGTCATCACAAATTTTTATAATGATAATAGTCAACATGAAAATGAGTTTTCTGTTTTTAATAAGGTGTCCATACTAATTTCTCCATAAAATATTGAAGGGAATATTAATCCCCATGCATTTCATTCTCTTTGAATTTCTAGATCATATCAGGATTGTATATTTCTTTGTTCATCCATATAACCACTCTGATTTTCATG
Source organism: Viscum album (assembly GCA_963277665.1). Classification (NCBI taxonomy): domain Eukaryota; kingdom Viridiplantae; phylum Streptophyta; class Magnoliopsida; order Santalales; family Viscaceae; genus Viscum; species Viscum album. Next base: position 752,923,349 of record OY728158.1, read on the forward strand.
ACATGTTACATGTATCTCTCCTTAGGAGGCCCATACCTAATCCCTCAAACGTACTGAACTCATATATCATACCATTAATGAATGTTTCATATAATTAGGTGTAACTATGTGTTTTTATGGTCTTACAGTGAATGCTCTATGAAATAAGAACACTCTTGTGGTGATTGTTTTGTGGTAAAACTATGAGCATGATGATGATATGTAGGAACCTAATGATTAAATAAAGATAATTTAACCTATATTGTTTGTATCAAACTGATTTAATTTAAATGGAAAATATAATTTTAAGTGAGTTAGTGATACAAAAAATCCTAGAAACATGGGTACCCTAATACATGAGGTAGATTTAACATAAAATAAAAGGAATTCCCAGTCACATTGGTCTTGAGACACCCACATGGAATCATAGAATAATTAGGATGGAATATATCATTTATAAAATAGTGGATGATAAAATGTACATGAGATTTTTCTCAAAACTCCAAATTCATAATGTATCAGAAAAAATAGATAAAATAATTCCTTAACTTAAAGATAAACATCTCTATGAAAAGAACATCACCAATGAGAAAAAAGTCTCAAAATCACATGTGTAATAACTGGAAAATAGATCCAACACTCAAAATCACAACTCTACGGTCCCAAGTATCATGAACAACACCAACTCCAAGTAGCAAATTCCCTTAACAAGGTCATGGAATTATCACTTCAAAAAACACAAAATGTTGTTGTTATTGTTTATTATTTTAATCCTATGGGGGTCTCACAAAATGATCCATAATGAATTATATTATAATTATACCAGTTACTCATTAGTTTAAAATAATTCAAAGATTGTATTTTTTATAATATATTATAAACCAAAATATAATTCCTCATAAAAAATACTAACAATATAAAAAACATCCTTAAATAAATAATTTATAAAAGAAACATATATAAAGAAGTTACCCTAAAAAGAATAGATCAATAAATGATGATATGTATATCCAGGTCAAAAAATAATAGAAATATTTAAAAAACTCCTAGTATGTTAGTTTGGGTACTAGAATCATCATACATATAAATTGTGATTATGAATCAGGATATTTTTGAACAGTCAAATAAATCAAAACATTAATTAGGGACTCTTAATTGGAAATATACATTCATAAATGGAAACACTCTTTAGAATTCCATGCACAATTTTTTATTTTGATTTTTCAAAACCAGTCCATTGATTGGGAATCATGATTCTCCAATGTTTCTCCTAGTTATTTCAAACTACCAAGACAACTTTGTTCTTTGGAAAAACAATAAATCAATCATCTTAAAATCCAAAAATTTAAATTAATTCAAATTAAAATTTATCATTTTTAGTTTTTAACTTGTATATCTTCTTTCCAAAACAAAATAGTAGGTTTCCTAAAGTCATGAAATTCCAAATCTACTTCAAATTTTAGCAATTTTTTCAAAATTTTATATATAAAAAAAATTGAAAAAAATATCAAAATCAAGTCATCATTTTTACCAAAAATTAACCACATATTTTAATTATAATAAAATGTGGGTTTTAAAATATTTTTATTAAAATATAAAAATCAATCCTGAAATCATTTAAAATAAGGGCTTTAAATGAAATTTAAAACTAATTGAAATTAAATAATTAAATTGACGATTTTAATTATATGGTAATGTATAAGGGAAGTCCTAAAATTGGATAAAATATAAAAATTTAGGACACCCGCAATGGGGAATAATAATGAATAATAATGGAAATAATGATTAATAAATGAATCATCAAATTGAAATCCATCCAAAATGATATTATATCGATCAATAATTTGATGATCCAACATTATATATGGAGGAGGGAAATAGATATTGGATGAGACTACATGATACAAGATCCACTAGCACAAAGGAGATCAAACACAATCCCTAGAGGATCGATTTGTTTGAAATGGTTTAGGAGGAGTCTGAATCACCTTTGGGAATCCTTCTTGTACTAGGGATTCAATTTGGGTAGAAAAATGATTATTATAGATTATAAAAATTTGATTTAATGGTTGTAGTAATTTTTTCTAGGAATCAGAACCCATAAGGACAATTTTCATTGTTGGGATGCATAATTAGAGTAAATGTACACACTAACCAAGGGTCCATATTTTCAGGGTTCATTGTTTCCCATAGGAGGGTGTATATTTTGTCAAATGGGATAACCCAACCAAGAAAAAATTATAAATAAGTGGGGAGGTGGTAAATAAATGAAATATTTTTTATATTAGTATTATTTTCATTTGATATAACCTTTTCCACCTGTCAATGATTTATTTATCTACTGAAAAAAAAATCAAACACACAATTATATGAAGGAAATAATTTACATGATTTACTACTAGACAAGAGTTTTTAATCCTTGGTATGGATAAAAAATAATCCAACATCACAAAATATATTTGAAAAAAATCTTGTTGTGTTGAATAAAATGGATAGGATATTCCATTACAATCATGTAGCGCTATGTTTAATTTAATAGTTTATGTGATATATGTATCTTGAAAAGATGTAATAATATTTTTGTAACAAACATGTTATTGTGATTATTGATAAACATTCAAAAAAAGTGATCATTCAAAACAATTGTTCTATCATACCCAGAAGCTGGTAATAAATTCCTAGACTTCATAATGATACTCCTCCCATTTTATCTATTTGATTTCCACGTCTGATGGATAATGATTTAAATAAAACATTATCTCATACTGCTAGTTTGTAGAAATTGAGTTCTCAAACTATTTTAGGCCCTTCGTGAAGTTTTATTCATTCTATTTAAACATCCATATATACTTCATGAATTGAGCATCACCTCATTGTGCATTAGATTAATGGACAACCTTCACTTTGTCGACCGACTCTATATCACGGATGGTCTATGCCTCCCAAAACCACGAATTAGTCACTTCCCATTTTTCATTGTGACCTATTGAACAGCGCAAACCCCTTATGAGATCTATCTTCATGGAATTTTCTACTGTATGGAATCCTCTTTTATGAAAAACTCTCATTCACTAAATTATCCCTTACAAACTATTATCCTTAAAAAATTACATGTTTGTCATCTCCCCCACTTATTGAAGGGAACCATCTGCCATCCCCTCTTAACACATCAAAATACCCTTGGTTCATCCAATCCATCGTGAATTATATTCCTTAAATCCCTATTAATTTCCTAAATGTTTTATTTAACACCCCAAGATATCATGGAATATATGTTCTTTCAAATAAATTTAATTTTTTTGATAGATTGGATTAAATGTTTCTCCTAGGACTATTGAACTACGATATACGGTTAATAATATTATTTATTGATGAATATTATATATTTTCCAATAAAATGGTCTTATAAATAGTAATAATCACATTTTTAAAAGTTAGTATCATTTTTTTATTAAAATAAAATATATTAATAAGAAAATATCTATATTTTTATGAAGTGTTTATATTAATTGAAGATAGATTTTCCCAGCATAATATGATTTTAATGCTTTTTCTAAAAAAATACTACCTATTTGTTTTTACAATATTGTAAATTTCAACTAAAAAATAATCTTTTTTGCTATTACCTTTTCAAAATTATATTTGGATATATTTTTGAAATTTTTCTAAATAGAATAATTTTTCGACAAATAGTGATAAATGATGGTTTTTTTTGAAATTTTCAATTTTTTTGAAGAAATTATACAGAATATGTTTTTTTTAAAATGGTTTTAAAAGTATAATAAACTTTATTATAATATTTATTGATCCAATTTTTTTCTTTTTTAATCTATTTATTTTCTAATCATGGTTTAATATATCTTGAAAGATTATGAAATTTTGTCATTAAAAAATCAAAATTTCATTGCCGCTACATGATTAATTTTGAATTAACTTTTTATAATTATTTGAATGTAAATTAGGTATAGAAATAAAATATTTAGAAGAAACATAATTAATATTATATAACAAGGTCAACATAATTTTTTTTCTAAATCAATTGTAAAAATAATTAAAATTAATTACTGTGATTCAGGTTGAAACCAGTTGGGGGGGTAACCAAAATGGTAAAGAGTGAAATGGTCAAGAATCATGTAAAACACTAAATCTGAGAAAATATTTATATCCTATAACCAATAATTTTTAATAATTACTTGTTTTAAATTTTTTTGAGGTGTAAAAAACGTTGGTACACTTTTTTCTATTCAAAAATTCCATGTGTTTCCTCTCCACCACTTATAAAAGGCTACTACACTCATATCCTCTATACAAACCTAAAATCAATTTGTTCAGGTAATACCTATGAAAATATTTTCCTTAATTAAATATTTATTACATATATCTACTTTTTTGATGAAAAATCCATCCTATGAATACTTTTAGTGCAACCCCAATGAGGTTGTACATGAAGGTTGTTTCATTATTAATAGAGTGTTTCCATATTATTTTTCTTCCAAAAACATTAAATATCATAAAATCATGATTATATAATATAATATGTATATTCCAAGTACTTATATGTTATTATTTAATGTTAATTACCAATATAAACCTCTTCTAACCTCAAATGAGATACAAAACCATAGACCATGTGTATAACGGAGTACCATATCACTAACCAATGTAATTAATTTTCCATCATTTCTTCTCATAGATTGATATAACGAATATTTAAATTATATATATGTATTTATTACGTAAATATTTCACTTTAGTAATAATATAACATCTATAATGATAACTCCCATCATGTTTGAAAATAATATTGTCTCTTGATTGTACGAAAAACTGCCAACTTAGTAAATGATGCGACATGTCTTTCATTTACATTTTACATGTATGGAAATGAGGTTGGATTAAAATAATAATTATAATATATGTATCATATTTATTATTATTTAATTTTAATATCACATATAACTTTTTACATTCCAATCAGTGGGGGATACAATTACTTGTCCAATGTGTATGGTGGACTTCTACCATGTGAATTGATGTGATTTGTCATTGACACTAGTTTTACATGGTAGGATATAAGGATAGTTTTAATGAATATCGTTGATATATATTAAATAATAATAAAATATTAAATGATATATGTGATTTAAAAATCTTCCATTCTATCCATCATGAAAATGGAATCAACTTTCTTTAGTACGTACGACATACCGTGTCAATGAATGATGTAATTTATTTTCTATCCCAAAATTCAACAGATTTAACATTATTGAAAAAATATATATATTATATTGTTTTGATGAAAAAATTATAGATATGATGGAACCATGACAAAAAAAGTACGGAACCAAAACTAACATAAAAAATGATTCAATTTTTACTCAATGTGCGATTTTAATAAAGAATTTTAAATAAATAGGGAAATAATAGACATCAATAAATAATATATGGTATCATACATATGACCATGGTTCTATATTTTATTTATGATAATATTTTATTTATTATACCTAATTTTTTAATTGGTATAAATGAAGTCATTACCTAAGGTGAGGGATTTTTGTCTCAAATTTTCTTCTTTAGGATATATGTTATATGATGCACCTATCATCATTTCTGATGATTTTAAATATCAAATTTTATATTTTATATCATAAAATTCATTATTATCATGAAATTTAATGTTTAATTTATCTTTATTAATTCCTATGGAATATTATTCTAATGTTTCCAAATGTGTAAGGGATTGATGTTACAATCTCATTATTTATAAAGATTGAACATGATTATGATTTTGAAGAAGAAATTTTATGAAATATAATATAATAAATAAATTAAATTTATTTTTAAATAGTTATTTAATTATTATACATTTTTCCATTAATTTTCATATCATAATATACATATGATTTGAATAATTATTTTTAGGAAAACTGTCTTTACTTCTCTCTTTGGACGAAAATAATTTTTACCCTATCCCTATTTTTTTAAAAAAAATTTAATACTTTTTTAATATCCCTATATGATTTTTTTACATGAATGTGTTCCATTTTATTAGTATTCAGGATTTTTTTCAAAGAAATTATCTTTTATTCTAATTAATTTAAATATATATTTTACAAAAAATGTGAATAGAATTTCTGTGTTGACATGTATGACATGAATGATATTTCCTGACACCATGACCAATCAATGATTTATATATTATAAAACATGTTTCCAACTTTATTTTAAAATAATATTTTTCCTTTAATATTTTGAGTATATTGTTATTTTAGAAGAATGATTTCAAGTGGTAATTGTTTTTGAACAATAAATTATCTCAGTAATATTTACATTGTTTTTTCATCTATGATGAAATCAGTTGATTTTAATTATGAATTAAAAGGGATATGAACCAATTATATCATCCTAATTATTTCATTATATAGTATATGTTTATGATGACATTTTTTTTGAAAGAATATCATTTTTAAAAACATTTTACAAGATTAAATGTTATATGAAAACCATTTATTTTAATGTTTTCTCATATGATGATTGTTTTATAATAAAATTTATTTTAAATTTTTGTATTTTTTAATTGGTGGGACCTATATCTCTCAATATTTCATTTGGTAATGATTAATGTTACATATACTCAAAAGGTACATGTGAGGTTATTCTAATAAGGAAACGTGGAACAGAATTTGTTATCTAAACCCAAAAGAGGTTACATGGGAGGATATACCTTACGTGAATTATGTACAAGGGTGGTTAAAACAAGACTTACATGTTATGAATTTGATGGTATATAACGATGATATAATATTTAAATTATTATTTGGGCCCCAAAAATCAATATATGATTCAAATGTTAATATCCCAAGCTTCATTATATTTCGTTCCTTTTTTATTCACGTGTAATGGACTACAATTATTTATGACATGAACCATGATTATGATCATTGATATTAGAGGTATAGTTTTTAAAATTTTATTCTCGTGTTATCACACCCATATGGTCATGTTATGTATCCATCATTCTTGTTAACCATTACTGATAATATGATCAAATGATTTATTATTTATCTTTTCCAAGAATATGATGAATCTTAATATGTATAATAAGGGTTTTGTGAGGAAGAACATAGTGTGAGAAAATTTATCTCAATTATAGAACCATTTTTTACATGTATAAGTTCTTAATGGAAAATACATATTCGATTATGGCATGGAACATTGTGTTATATAACACATATTCTTCTATTAAAACGTAAAATCTAGGTATGAATGTTTGGTTCTTTACCTTTGGTATTATATAAATTTTTAGTAAACCATTTCAAATAAGGATGATTAAACATTAGTGAAAACCCTTATGATAATCCTATGTAATGGATAAAATCTTATTTTATGGTAAATGAAGGAGTGTGGTTTTCCTAAAAAAACCCTTGTCTGGATAGGAAAGTGCATTTGAGGCTTGGATAGTTGTACCTTGGGGTAATAAATCTGAAAATGGATCCCTGGCATAGACTTTACCCTAATATGATTACTAATATGATTATTACCACTCGCAACATGATTTTGGTTATATTAAATAGAGCGGGAAAAAAGCAGCTGGGTTAATATTCAATATCATAGACAGCCTGATAATTATTAACCAAGTAAGATGATAAATAGAGTGACAGTTATTATGATTGTTCCTAATGACTTATCACGATATATGATTTAAAACTATCAAATTGAATGACACTAGAAATCTATAAATAAGTGACAGATAGAGTATAATTAGAGCTTTGGTGGTGGACACCATTAAAGAAAGAGGAATCAGTTTCATATATATCAATAATGGGGGCTGAGGGAACCCAAGGAATGACTCAAAGGACTGAGAAAATGATTTATGTAGGGGAATGATAATAAGAGAATCCTTATATCATCCTCAATGTCTAAATGTTATAAATGTAAAATTTATGGGAATTATAAAAATTGATGTCCAAGGGGGAATGTTCTCGAAGTTGAACATCGAATTGGTAAAAGTAAATTGTTTTCTAAGGGATAAAGACATTACAAAATACATATTGATTGAATGAGGAATGATGGAATAATATAATGAATACTTTTAAATTATTTATGAATTATGATTAATGAATTAATTATCTATGTAATAGGATTCTGAAATTATCTTATAGATGTATTTTTAGCAATGGTATTTTGGTTATAGGAATCATGAAACATAAATTGATTATGTTAATTTTGGAAGCTTATATGTCATCATATATTATCAACATAATATTAAGTGATTTCATCCAAGTATTATAAGATTAAGGATGATATTATTTTAAAATAAATGGACAAATATTTTGAGGTTTTATGTTATTGTAGTTTATGAATATTATGTATATTTTTGGATATATTAATGATAATATAACCATTTTGTTTTAAATATGAATTAGTTAAAATGTTATTTGTTGATGAATTCCTTTATATTGAAATGAAATAAGATTAAATGTGTTGGTAACATGGAGGGATAATATTAGATTATATATATATATAAATATAATTTATTTCATTTTATGAATCTTATTGTAATTATATTAATATAGTTTTGGAAAAATTATATCCCTCATGTTGGGTGACAACCTGTCACAAACAGAAAGGACAAGGGGCTTCATACCATATCTAAAATATAATCAATGTATAATTCCAACAGTTTTATTATATGAAGGAGTATATAAAATGGGACTACATAAAGGCATACAGTGCTAAGAAATAATATCTGTACATGGTATGTCAGCAAGTGAGGGAAAATTAATGATTGTATATGGTGATTCCACAACCATAATCTATATAAGAATAGAGATGGGAAAATAATCTCCATGTAGTTTATTATTTCACATACCAAAAAATATAAATGTAATAAATATATTTTGGTTTTAGTCAATATTCATAAAAATTAACACGTATTATATATATTAAAGAATATTTATTTGTAGACTAACCTTCCAACATATGAATTATGAAAGTTGTAAGACTGCTTTAAGTACCACAATATTTTCTATATGATTTTAATATGAGTTTTACCATGATGTTCTGGTGAATTATTATGTAATCACATGATATGGAGTTGTGTTTCAGTATTTTGTATCAACTGCATATAGATGGATAATCTGTGAGAACAATTGAAGCCCTAGAGGATATGTTGAGATCTTACTCTATGAATGCCCAAGGTTGTTGGGATAAAAACTATCTAATATTTGTGTTTTATTATGACAATATCTTTTATTAAAAACATAAATCTTCTCTATATTAACACATCTTTGGAATGAAGTGTAGAAATTCAACATGGATTGTTTATGTAAGAGAAAAAACACTCTTTGACATCAACTAGTCAAAAAATGGAAGATATTGGTTGATCCATTTAATAGGAAGTATGGGAGACACAATGTCAAAAAATTTATAATGATAAGATTCAACATGAAAATGAATTTGATATTGGTGAAAAGTGATTCTTATTAATTTCTACATGGAATGTGGAAGGAAAAATTAATCCATCGGTATACCAGTCCATTCAAATTTCTAGATCATATCAAGATTGTAGTTTTTATTCAATTTCCATAAAACCTGTCACATATTAAAATTGTTTTCAATGTAAATCTCTTGAAAAATCCCATACCTGATCCATCAGAGGTACAAAACTCAAATATCAAACCACTGGAGCATCTTTCTTTTATTGAGAATTAATTGGTGGATTTTATTGTCATATAATGAATTCTCAATAAAACAATACCACTCTTATTGTCATTATTTTATGGTGAAACCACTAGACTGAGGAAGTTGTTTGGGAATATCTGGATTAAATATGGCCAAAGTTTCCTCCATTATTTATATCAAAGTAATCTAATTTTTAGGGAGAAATTTCTTTTATGTGGGATAATGAAACAAAAGAACCAAGAAAACTGGTTACCCTAATATAAGATGTAGATTTGAAATAACAATATGTGAATTCCCATTCCCCTAGGTTGGAGGAACCCAGAATGAAACATATAATAAAGAAGTGGGAAAAAATATTCTAAAAAATAGTGGAAGATAATATATATAAGGCTTTATAGTGAATACTCCAAAAGGAAAATGTATTAGAGAAAAATAGATAAAACAAATTTTTAACATAAATATATTCACCAAAATGGAAAAAACAACAAAAACTAGATAATGTTTCAAAATATCAAGTGATAAAATGGAAAAAAATCAAATACTCAACATCTTAACTCTATGGTCCCAAGGATAAAAAACATACACCAACTCCTTGTATCACATTCCCTTTAAATTTTTATAGAATAATAAAATCTACCAACAACCAATGTTAAAGTTATACTATGAGATTTTAATCCTAGTGGGGTCTCACCATATTTTCCATAATGAATTCAACCACAATTAAACATATTTTTATTTCATTTAAAAAAAAGATAATAAACGGTATTTTATTAATATATTTTAAACCAAAATATGTTTCTCCATAAAAAATGATGCAAACATTATTAAATATGACATAAATAAAAATTTTATATAACAAATTATATAATTTTATTAGCATTAATATAATAGTTCATTAAACTATGACATGTATATCCATGTCAAATATTTAAAATATATAGAAAAACCACCTAGTATGCTAGTTTAAGTAGTAAGACTCAATGAAATTTCCATAATTTTTATGACTCAAGATATATATGAATAATCAATTCAATCCACTCTCTGATTGGGGACCCCTCATGGGCCATCAACATTACAAAAGGGGAACCCTCTTGGGAATTCACACAGTAACTATCTATTTAGAGTTTTTATCTTCAATCCATTTATAGGGAATTGTGGTTCTACAGTGCTTGTCCAAGTTACTGAAAAATACATAGGATATGATATGCCTCAAAAAAACAAACAAGAAATTATAATAAAACAAAAAATTTCAAATTAATTCAAATTAAAATTTCACAATTTCAATTTTCAACATGTATATATCATTAAAAAATTGTTGTTTTCATAAGTCTAGAAATTTAAAATATACATCCATTTTGATACATTCTTCTCAATTATCAATATTAAAATAATTTTTCTAAATAAATAAAAAGTAAACCATCACTTTTCAAAAAAATCATCCAATATTTCAATTATACTAAAATTTGGGTTTAAAAAAATCCCTACGAATATATAAATTAATATTGAAATACATTCGAATAATGAATTTAATATAAATTGAATACAAGTTTCAATTAAATAATGAAATTAAGTATTCAATAATAGGGAAAAGTGGTACTGAAATTCCAACCATTAAATAGAGATATAACAAATCAAGAAACCCGTAGTGGGAACAAAAACATAGAATGTATGAAATAATGATCTATTAATGAAACCAATAATTGAGATCTACAAAAATAGATATTATATCCAACAATAATATAATGATACATCACATTTTACAGACCATAGAAAGAGATATTGGTTGAAACCATGTGAGATGAGATATATTAACCTGATGGTGATAAAAAAACAGTCATTGTAGGATCTATAAACAATAAAACAGTTTTGGAGGAGCCTAAATAACCTTTTAGAAGCATTCAAGTAGTAGGGATTTGAGTTTTGGTAGAAAGAAGATGTTATGGGTTACACCAGAGGGATTCTTTTATTAAATAATATTTTGGGGGGAATTAAAACTCACATTTATTATTTTCTAGGAAGTAATGCATAGTTATACTATAACTACACCCTAACTATCAGCCCGTATTAGATGGGTGAACATTTTCAAAGATGAGGATGATTATTTATAAAATAAGATTAACCAAATAGGATTTATGTATAAATGATAGGGGAGGGGGTTAATAAATGAAATAATATTCTACAATGTTTACTTTCTTTATAAAAAACTTTCATATTCTATTAAAAGTTTCTTTCTCTATTGAAAATATATAAAAAACATGATCACAAAAAATTATAATTTTCACAAATAAACTAGAGTATCTTGTCATTGGTATAGATCAAAAATAATCTAATACCACAAAATCCACAATAAAATTATCCTTTTGTCTAGAATACAGTGAGTAAGATATCCCCATACACTCATGTAGTTCTATTTTCAAAACTACAGTGCAATGTGCTTCAGGTATCATGAAATTATGTAATAATTTTTTAACAAACATGTTACATTTTTTCTTGATCAATGTTCCCAAATGTGATAATTCAAAACAATTATTAACATTCATACCCAAAAGATGGTATGAAATTTTTGGACATTATGAGGATACATTGATTATTTTCCCAATCTTATTTCCTAGTCCAATTGCTCAAAATGGTAATTCAACTTTTTTGTATACTATTTGTTTTTATAAATTTTTTTCGAAAAATATTTTTTCCCCATCCCGAACTGTCCTACATCATTTGAGAACATCCATGAATCATTCATGAACTACATTTCACCATGTGGCATGGGATCATAGTGGAAAACCATCCATTTACATACCACCTATACTTCACAGATGGATGAAGCCTCTACAAACCAGTGATGCTACAGAACCCCATTTTCATTGGGAGCTATCAAATCCTGCAAAGACCAACAATGATATTTCTACAAAAAAAATTCTCCTTAACATAATCATACTCCATTAACTACTTCCCATAATGAAATTCTCTCTCGGTAACTGTTACCAATCAAAAAATACATTTTTATAATCTCCCCCACTTATTAAAGGGAATAACTACCCATCCTCTCATAACACATCAAAATATCCTTGGATCATCAAATACATCCACAAATATATTTGTTAAAACTCTATGAATATCCTAAATTACTTTTGTGACACCACTAATTATAATGGAATATATATGTTCTTTCGATTATATTTAATAATTTTTATTGTATTCATTAAGAATTTAATCGAGTTCTAATGAACCATGATTTACTATTAATATTATAATTTATTAAAGAATGTTATAACATATCAAATAAAAATGGTGTTTTTAATAGTAGTAATTTATTTAATAAATATGAATAGTTTTTACAAATAAACAAAATATATAATAATAAAGAACAAAATTTGTTCTACAGTCATTATATGCTTTGAAGATATAGGTTTTCTAGCATGAAATGATTTTTATTTATTTTTTTGAAAATATCTATAAAAAATAAAAAACATTTGAAAAAATTATTTTAAAAAAATATATTCATTTTTGGGATAATCATATATAAATATACTTTTTATGATTTGTTGGTATTTTTCTGAAAAGAATTATTTTACAATAATGAATAAAAATTAATGGGTTGTATTGAAAACAATAATTTGTTTGATGAATTTATATGTTTTTTTTAATAGTTTTAAATTTATAATAATGTCAATTAAATGTTTATTTACCAAATTTTGGTTATTTTTAATCAATATTTTATAGAATCTTGATTTGAAAACATTAAAAACATTTAAAAAAAATTTCTTTAAAAATTATTTTTTTATTTGCATCTCCTGGATTAATTTTAAATTAATTTGTTTCACTTATGTGAATGGTAATTAGATAAAGAGATTAATTATTTTGTTTAAACAAAATTAATATTCTATAACACTATCAACTTAATTTTTTTAAAGTTTTAAAAATAGTAAAGACTAATTATAGTGATTCAGGATGAAATCTGTTTAGGGGTGGGACTAAACTAATAGGGTAAAGAATTATATAACTAAAAATCATATACAACACAAATTTTTTGAAAATAATTAGACCTTTTAACCTATTACGTTATATTATTTCTAATTTTGTTGAATTTTGGCTTTTGAAAAATGTGGGTACACTTTCTTCCATTCACAGATTCCATTTGTTTCCTCTCCCCTACCTACAAAAGGACTCCTAAATCATATCCCATAAAAACAAATTAAAACACCTTATTTAGACAATACCTATAGAACTATATTACTTAAATTCCATATTCATTACCTTTATCCACTTGTTTGATCAGAAATCTATCATATAAAGGTTTTTAGTTCTAATCCAAGGAGTTTTTCTTAAGAAGTGGTATCATTCCTAACAGAGCGTTTCCATATTATTTATCTTCTATAACATTAAAATATTATCAAATATTTTTTATATAATATAATAAGTATCTTTCATTTATATATATGATATTATTTCATGGGAATTACCTATATTAACCACATCCTCCCTTAAATGGGATATAAAACCATTGATCTTGTGTATATCACACTACCATATCACAGTCCAACGTAATTCTATTTCCATAATTTCTTTTCATAAATTGATATAATTATATATCTAAATTATAAATTTTTATTTATTATTGAAATATAACAATTTACTCATAATAAAACATATCCAATATTTCCAACTATATATTTTCAAAATAATAACATCTCTCGTGTGTATGCCAATTTATCGACTCCAGATTTTATGGCTTGTGTTTTTCTTTTCCAATTTACAGGGATGGTATTATAGTCCGGTTAAATGAATAAATATAATAAATATAATATTTATTGGTATTTAATTATAATATCACATAAATATTCATTCTTTTTATTCAGTGGTGGTTACGATAACTTTCCCCATGTGCACAGTGGACTACCACCTGACAAAGTTATTTGATTCATCCTTCACGTATGCATTAAATGGGAGGATATGATGATATTTTTAATTAATATATGGTATATATATGAAATCATAAATAATTTGTAATTGTGATATTTTATTTTTTACTACTATCATTACATCTATCATGAAAATGGAATGAACATTCTTGAGTATGTATGACCTAACATCTACTTGAATAATGTTATAAATATTATTTCTCTAAATATACAGATTACACTAAATTCGGAAATAATAAATATATGTTATATTTTTTTCTATTTTTAACATTCTATATAAGATTTAACCTTGAAAAAATTATAAGGATTGAAAATAAAAAACAAAAATTAACGTGAATAAAAAATCAATTATAATTCAATCATGATTTTTATAAGGAATTATTTTTAAAAAGGTAAAAAAAATTCATAAGTAAATAAAATATTGTATCATACATATTATTATGGTTATATATTGGATTTATAATAATAATTTTTTATTTTATATTATTGTTTAATGTGAATGAAGGATGTCAATATATTAGGTTAAGGATTTTTGTCTCAATTTATCTTCTTTGGCATATATGTTATGTTTTTCACCTATAATCCTATATGATGTTTATAAAAATCCCATTTTCCATGAAATTTCATGAAATTTATTATTCTAAAGATTATTTTTGTTTTATTTAGCAATATTCATTCATGGTTAATTCTATTCTAATGTTTTCATATTGGTTACTGTTCGATGTTACAATCTAAGTGTTTATTTAAATTGAATACGATTATGATTTCCAAGATGAAATCTAATGACCTATATTAAAATAAATATACTAATTTCATTTTAATATGGATATTTAATGATTATTCATTTTTCATTCACTTCCATATCGTTATATAATCACAATTCAAATATAATGTTTTATATAAAACTGACTTTATTTCACTCTTTGGCCGAAAAACTTTTTTCAATATCCATATTTTATAAGAAAAATAAAATAATGTTTTAATATTACTTTATAATGGTTTAATGAAATAGTTATCATTTTTTAAGCTTAAAAATTGTTTTCAATTGAATTATTCTTTTTTCCAAACAATTACAATTTATATTTTATAGAAAATGTCAAAGAAATATTTATTTTAACTTGTACGACATGAATCGTATTTCATCCCTCCAAGACTGATCTATAATTTATATATTTCATCATATGTTTCCAAGGTTATTGTCAATGAAAATTTTTTACTTTAATATTTGGAAAAATTATATTTTATAAAATAAATATTTCTAGTTGTAATTGTAATAGGCCAAGAAATGATTCTGGTGGTATTTATAAATATTTTTCCACATATTATGCCACCATTAGATGTAACGTATGATATTTAGAGGATACAAACCAATGATATCGTGCTTATTACATCAATAGAAGATTTATTTTTATACTGATATGTTATTTATGAAACCTGTTCCACTTCATTATGAAATTCTATAATGAAATGTTTCATGAATTCCATTTATTTTCATGGGTTATGATATGATGAATGTTCTATAAACCAATGGAATTTAAATGTGTGGATTATGTGATGGGTGGGACCTAAATCTCCCTCTAATGTATTTTGTAATTATTATTTTTATATGTACTCAATAGTTACATGAGAAGTTATCACAGTCTGAAAATAAGGTACACGATGGGTTATCTAATCCCAGTATAGGGTACATGGAAGGATATCGCATTCATGAAGTAGGTAGATGGTTGGTTATCCCATCAATTGCATGAAATAAATTTCTTGGTATATAAACTCGATATAATATTTTAACTTTTATCTGTATGTCACAAATCTATATCAAATTACCTTTTTTTGATATCATGGTTTATGATTCATTGGTTAATATGTTATTATTCAATAATTAACTACTATTATTTATTCCATGGACCAATTGTATGAAATTTTATAAGCATGGGATGGTTTTTAAATTGTTTTTCCCCGATTCTCTCACCCTCAGGATCATGTTTTCTTGATAACTCCCCAAATTACCATTACAGATAATCTCATATCACCATTTCATACTTTTTTATTTCCTAGGATATAATGTTAATATGAATATTTTGATTATGATCATTTCTTGTGAAAAATATCACATTGTGAAATTATGTAACTCTCTATGACCATTTGTATAAAATTAAAGGGCTTTAAGGACATAAGACCTAAAAAATTATTTTATGGATCATTATGTTATGTATTGAATATTAATTTATTAAGATTTAATAACTATTTATGAGAGATTAATTACTTATTTTTGGTATCATAGTGAGGATTAGTGAACCTATGGAAATGAGGATGACCAATAATTATTGATAACCATTTTTATAATCCTATTTAATGGATAAAATAATATGTTATGTTAAATATTGAAGCATATTTTTCCTGAAACACCCTTATCTGGATATGAAAATTGGATTCAACTCATAAACAATTTTTCCTAGGGGTAATAAATCTAAAAATGGATCATTGTGATTGAATTTCTCACTACCCAATTCATGAAAATGATCCTTATTTCATACAAGGTTTAACACTCCTAGGGGATATGATTCGGTTAATTAAAAAAAAATTATGAACCATCGTGAATTATTTGAGATGATATTTACCAAAAATGACCTAGGTTAGACCTAATGTGTTATTGTTTGAAGATATGGTGTCATTATTTATGAATTATTTATATTATAGCATCATTATATGTCTTCCTGCTATGATTATTACTTCTCACATAATGATTTTTGTTTTAGTCAATGGATTGGAAAATAAGGACCTGAGTTAACATTGAATTCTAAAGACAATGTGTTAATGATTAACAATATAGTACGATAAATGGAGTTAATGATGTTGTGATTTTTCCTAATAACCTATTAAGATATATGGTTTATAAATTTCATGTTAAATATATATTGGAATCACTAACAATGATATTCACATAGCTTACAGAGATATTGGGTGATGGATACCATGAAGGAAATAAGAATCATTTTCACATATGTCAAAAATGAATGAATATGGAAGACATGTGATTCTACAATAGATTAAGAATATGATTTATGTGTGTGAGAGAAGGTAATATAATATTTAATTTGCATAGAAAAAATGAAAATTATGTTAATTCCACGGACTATATTAATGGATTACTTCTTTCAACCTCAATGGATGAATGTTACAAATGTAAACTTTATAGGAATTATAAATTAAATGTACTAGGGGGGATTCACTAGAAGATGATCATTGAGGTGGTAAAATTAAATGTTGTTTTCTTGAGGATAAAGAGGTGAAAAATAAATACATTGAAAATGAGTAATAGAGGAAAAATATAACGAATACTATTAAATTATTTAATAATTATTTGGGTTGAATTAAGTATTTATGTATTGGGATTCATGAATTATATGGTAGATATATCTTTATAAATTTTATATTGGGGATAAAAATCATGAATCTCTTAATGATTATGTAAATTTTAGAAGAATATGTGACTTCATATATGTTCAACATAAGATTCACAGATACCATAATCAGTTTATGAGTATGTGGAAGATATTATTTTCAATGAAATATATAATTATTTTGAGGTTTTATGTCATGTGAGTTTATGCCTATTAATTATTTTTTGATATATTTATGAAAATAAAACACATTGGTTCTAAATATTTTTTAGTGGTAATTTTATTTCAGGAAGATTCCTTTTCATTTTATTTATATAATATTAATGGTATTTTTAACATTTTGTGTTTATCAAATATTTAATGTTTACTAAATTTTCAGTTATTTAATTTTATTAATTTTATTGTAATTATAGTAAAATATTTTTGTAAAATGTATATCCCATATGTCGAGTGATAACTTGTCACATCCGGTAAGGAAAAGGGGGTTCAACCCACATCTGAATGAAAACAAGGGTATAACTCTAACCATGGTCTTATATGAAAGAGAATTTACTGTCGGAAAACATGAAGGAATTTACTACTGAGTATGTATCCCATTACTTGGTATGTTATCAAGATAACGATAATTGATCAATATTGAAGTGGATTGTATAACCATCAACCACACCATAGTGGAGATGGGAAAAGAATCTCTAGGGGTTTTGTCATTTTCTTCCCAAAATAACTAAATGTAATAATTCTATATGGGTCATTTTCAATCAAGATAGGAAATTATTAGACATCATATATATTAGATAATATTTCTATCTAGTTCATCCTGCTATGATATAATATATGAAATTTTTAATGTTTCATTAAGAACCACATTCTATTTTATCTGTGATATGAGGTTTACCATGATTGTTTCGTGATGTATAATTTAGCCACCTTATATAAAGTTGTGTTTTAGTATTGTGTATTAACCATTGATATATGTTAAATTTTTGAGAAAACTTTAATCCCTGGATGACACGTTGAGGTCTTTTTCTATGAATTCTGAAGGTGGTTAGGGTCACCATTGTCCTATAGTTATGTTTTATTACAACAGTAGCTTTCACTAAATCCTTAAAATTGATCTATATTAATACCTCCATGGAAATAAATGTATAACTCTAACAAGTAGTGTTTTTATGGATATAAAAATATATATAAACCTCATCAAGATAAAAAAATTCAGAGATGGATTGATCTATTTTGCATCACATACAGGTGGCACAATATCACCATAAATATTATGATTGAAATAGTCAACATGAACATGAAGTAGATGATGAATATAAGGTATTCCTATGTATTTCTCTATGGGAGAAGGAAGGGAAATTTATGAACTAGAAAAATTATTCCCTTTGAAATGATTAATTATATTGGTATGGTATATTTTTGTTTGGTTCTTCCATAGATCAAATTTCATGTTCATGAGGTGTTTCATGTATCTCTCTATAAAAAGAACACACATGATCCATTACATGTACCAAATTCAAATATCATACAACTAGAGCATGATCCTTATAATTAGAAGAAAAAAGTATAATTTATTATCATATTAAGCATGTTATATTAAACAAGACCACTCCTGTGGTAATTGTTTTACGGTGAAACCACTTGAATGGGGAAGCGATG
This sequence comes from Viscum album, assembly GCA_963277665.1. NCBI lineage: Eukaryota > Viridiplantae > Streptophyta > Magnoliopsida > Santalales > Viscaceae > Viscum > Viscum album. The sequence continues at coordinate 752,942,994 of OY728158.1, forward strand.
CTGGACCATAAGGATTCCATTAGGCCAAAATATGCTACATTATTTGTATCTATGTGATGTGATTCCATGGGAAAAATATATTTTACATGGGTTAGAGTTAGAAAACAAATAAGAAAACTAGGTAACTTAATACCAATTATATCTATGATATAGTCCAAAGGGAATTCCCAATCCCCATGGGATGGTGACACCCACCGTGAGTAATAGATAAAATAAGATGGAACAGATTTTCTAAAAATTAGAGTAACCTAAAAGATACAAGTAATTTTTATCAACACTCAAATGGGATAATACATTGGATAAAAATAGATAAAACCATACACCCACCAAAAGATAAACCACACAATGGATACATCAATGTAAACCTGAAAAAAGACTCAAAATCTAATTTTAAACAAGTAGATAACTACTCCAACACTCTATATCACAACTCCGTAGTCCCAAATATAAAGAAAATACACTAACCCTAAGTATATAATTCCATTTACATGGTCATGGAATAAAAATATATAAAAATTCCTATTTTTAATGTTATGGTGTGAGGTTTTAACCCTAATGGGGTATCATAAAATATTCTTTGATGAATTCAATGAAAATTAAATCAATTATTCATTCATTTAATATAATATAATGATATGTGGTTTTATTAATATATTTTAAATCAATATTTTATTACATATATAATTGATTGAAAATATATCAAACTTGGATAAATTAATATTTTATATAAAAAATTACATAAAGAAGTTCGCATGAATAGAACAGATTAATAAACGGTGACAGGTATATCAAATTCAAAAATCATATAAGTATGTAAAAAATATCATATTATGTTTGTTTATGGAATATTATACTCACAAATCTCAACAATGATCAAAACCGAATATATTTTTTATCATTCAAATAAATCCAGACTCTGATCGGGGACCCCTCATAGGCCATCTACATTCTCATGTGGGAGTATTCTTGGGAGTTTACACCAAAATTACTTATTTTTAGTTTTCAACATCAATAAGTTCATAAGTAATCATGTTAATACTATCTTTTATTAGTAACCACGAACTATCTAGAATAATATATTCTTCAGACAAATAATTAAACAAACAAGGTAAAATAAATCATTTCAAATAAAATGAAATTAAAATTTATCAATTTCATTTTTCAACATGTATATCTCATTTCAAAACAAAAATAATGGTTTTCTTAAATTCATTCAATTTAAAATAGACTTTTAATTTTATCCATTTATCTTAATGTTTAATATATAAACAATTGGTCAAAACAAATTCAAATTAAAACTATCATTATTCCAAAAAATTCACCCCTCATTTCAATTCCATTAAAATTTTGGATTTAAATTAATTCCGTAAAAATATAAAAAATAAATCCTGAAATAAATTCAAATAAAAGGATTAATAAAAATTAAAAACTAATATGAATTCAATAAAACAATTGAATCATAAAATCATATAAAAATGTATTATGGATCTACCTACCATTAAATGAAGACATAACAATTCACTATACCTAAAACCTGGAAAAAAATGAAGAATGAAAGAGAGAAAGATAAATAAATGAAACCAAGTATCCAGATCCACCAAAAATGAGAGTCAATCAATCAATAATATGATGATATATCAATATCTATTATGGAAGGAAATATATATTTGATGTAACCACGTGATATTAGTTTCACTAACCCAAATGAGATCAAACAAAATCATCAAAGGATCGCTCCATAATAAAGATGTTTTAGAGTACTCAAAATCGCCTTTTGGGAGAATTAATGTACTAGGGATTCGACTTTGGGTAGAAAAAGGATGATTATGGTTAAACACAAGTTTTCCATTGTTTAAATAATTTATTTTGTGGAATTAAAACCCACATACACAATGTTTTGTGTAGGTATGGGACGTGAGACTAAATGTGAACCCTAAAAATGTTCCCCTATTGAAAGGGTGCATAGTTTATCTTAGGAGGTAGAATGTTTTTTCATATGAGATTACCGAACAAGAATTAAATTATATATGATAGACGGAGGGTTGAATTATTGAAATATTTTTCTTTTTTATGTTCTCTCAGATTAGAAACAACATTTACCTCATGTTTAAGATTTCATTCTTGGATGAAAACATATCAAACAATCAACCACTATAAAAGAAGAATATGTAAGCTAAATTATTAAAAATATTAGCTAGTCCTTGGTATGGTTCAGAAATAATCCAATACCACAAAATTTAAATGAAAAAAATCATTCATGGGTCATATAATGAGTTTGATATTATTTTACTCTCATAGAGAACTATGTTCGACAAAGTAGTGCAGTTTCATCGAGTAGCAAGAAGTGATATAATACAATTTTTATAACAAACATGTTATGATGATTCTTTATAAACATTAAAAACAAGATATTTTCAGAAAATTATTCACTTTTGTTCCCATAAATGGGTATGAATATCTTGAATGTAGAGACCCAAACTTGACATACATGGAAATTACAATACTTCTGCGGAATACTTAACACATAATAGAAACCAACACACAAGGACCGTAATAGTTTAGTGAATTTGGAAACACAGAACATAATATTCTAATCATGGTGAAGGATCTTCAACATCTCACATAAGGATCATCCACTTTTGTTTTATTACCAATAAACTTTCTTTATATCCTAGGGAAAAGAAAACATAAAAAGGGTGAGATAAAATGCTCAGTATCTGTAAACATAGAGAACATAAAACAATCCATAAACATTGGAATGAAAAAACATGAACATAAAATCTAATCATCAAAATCGTGATCAAATACATATATATTGAAAGTACATAAGGAATATATCACAAAGGAACATCAATCATGATAAAATAGCAAGGAAATAAAATATGTAATTCTGGAAACTATTAAGCACATGATGTGATTTCCATAGTATCCAAGGTATTCTTGCCAAGACCATCTTAGTGGACAAAGTCCCTTTCTGAATCGATATTACTCCTTGTTCCAGCCCTGTATCACTGAACCAGATTAACTTGTCCTTCTATACATGTCTATATCATGAAATATGAATCTTTACCCCATGCATTGGAGGGAGATATAGGTCCCACCAATCTCATAATGAAATCATTTTTACTTGTGCCACAAAATAAACATAAAACAGTCATCATAAATCAAAGAATAAAATGTGTTTCATAAACATATTCCCATCATCACATAATCCATATAAACCAAATGGATATTTCATTATAAGTAAATTCAAACAGTTTAAATCATAGAGACATTATACTTGAAACATACACATTTGAAATAATTTCATCTTAGATGGAAAATGGTTTTGATAAAACACTTGAAATGAATTATTGAGGAAAATATCCTTTCTTCTTCAAAATCATTTTATTTTCAAAAAATGCCATGAAATTTTAAAAGAAAAGTATTTTGTTGAAAATAATCATAAAATCTTGTAGAGTAAGCATCATAAAAATGAGGCGTTATACAACCGTAAAAATCTATTAACGCCGTATAAGATAAAAATAACATTCTTCTCAAACTTTTATTGGAAAAGTCAAAAAGTTCCTTGTGTGGTAAAAATAAGTAAGATTACTTTCATATCATGTTGTAAATTTAAAAAAATGGGTAAAAAGGACATTAAAAATACATGAAAACATTTTTAGTAAACCTGGGCATGGATGATAACAATAACCCCAAATACATAAAAATAAACAATTTCAGATAAATATGAGATTGGAAAAGTTATCCCTTACAAAGATCTTTTTATAAAAAAAAATATATCACTTATGTGTATTCACTATAAGGTCACATAAATAAAGTATAAATACATGATAAGATATAAAAATTCCTTTCTCTCATAATCAATTAACAACATAAACAAGAAAGAGAAGATCAACCCAAAGAACAGAAATTGGGTTAAGAAGTTCCCTTACCTCGTGTCCGACTTGACTCGATCATTATTTACTCTCCAGAATAATAAACCAAAGTTAATTTATAAATAGATAAGAACCTTTTTATATATTATTATTCCTTTTATGTCACTTATTAACATGTTTGTTTTCGACGCTTCCGTCGGGGCGCGTGCGCATCCGTCCGTCCGCGGAGGAGGACGCGCGGCTTCGTTGCCCCGCATTCCCGCTTTCCAAAGGCGGGCGGAATTCGTTCCATGTTCAGGTACGTCTTCTCCTTGATCGAAACGGGATGATGGGATGTCGGTTCTTCCCTCTGTGGATTCCTCCTTGGATCTCATTACTTAGTCCGGGTCTCCCTCATAGATTTAATACGTAGTTCGTGAAACTCTTCCCAGTGCCATGTTTTCATGGACGCCGGTTAATTACACTGCTTCTGTCGAGACATTCCAATGGGTCCGGTCAGGGCAGCAACCTTCAGTCAGGGGACTAGTCACGTTGAGGCATCAGTAGCGTGTCTGGATGCTGGGGCGCCTGGCATGTCTATCTGTTGTCCCTGGTCACAGGGCTTCTCGAGGGCGTGGAAGCCCGAGGCATCCCACATCGAACGCGGGGAATTGTATGCCATAGGCACATATCTAAGGTTTTCCTCATCTTCCCTTGTTTAACACAGGGTATGTCGCGAGTTTAACGTCCAACGGGGACGGGTCAGCCCGATCAGAGCATTAGCTAGGATAGATCCGATTGAGGGATTTCTCTTGAAGGGATGCCGATACCGGGGCCAGCCCATAGGCGGTTGTGACGGGTGTAACGACATGGTCTCACCGGGATATGACGTTCCGAGCGAGGATCGGGGTGGATAGTGGATGAATGGAAAGGAGGGGAGTGAAATGGGACTATCGCATGGGGCGACGGTGGAATTGGGCTTGATCCTTGAAGAGGCTTCCTACTTATCCCCGTGGCAGGGAATCAAAGTCCGCATAGTTCAAGACAGTGCCGGTATACCGGCATGAGGGTGGACCTTGGTCCAATGGGCTTTGTCGGCGAACCGACGTGAATGTAGACCTTGGTCCGATGAGAGATGGGCTTGAACCCCATGAAGGATTCCTACGTACCATGCCTTGACATGGATCGAAGACCACATAGTTCAAAGGATTGATGGAATACAGTTTAACGTCCTTCAGGACGGTAGTGAACCCTGACGTGAATAAACGACGGGCGGTGGGTGTCGGCGAACCGACGTAAATGAGGGACCTTGGTCCGATGGGAGATGTGAGTTTGGCACACCGACAAGGTGACGGTTTGGGCCAATGATTGTTGGGCTTGAACCTCGAGAAGGTTTCCTACGTACCATTCCTTGACATGGATCAAAGACCTCGTAGTTCAGGTGGAATACAGTTTAACGTCACGCGGGACGGGGGTGAACTGACGTGAATTAGGTCGGAACGACTGGATGGTGGGTTTGAACCTCGTAGAGGCTTCCTACGTACCATGCATTGACATGGATCAAAGACCTCGTAGTTCGGGTTAGTCACAACGTCTTGCCATCGAACTAGAATTGTAGTTTAACATTGTGCTGGATGTAGGTAGAACTCGATGTGAATTGGATGATGGGTGGGCTTGAACCTCGTGGAGGCTTCCTACGTACCATGACTTGACATGGATCAAAGACCTCGTAGTTCAAATGGGGCTTTGTCGGCGAACCGACGTGAAGGTGGACCTTGGTCCGCTTGTGGTGGGCTTGAACCTTGGGAAAGTTTCCTACGTACCATGCCTTGACATGGATCAAAGTCCTCGTAGTTCACTAGGGAATGGGTGTGCAGTTTAATGTCATGCAGGACAAGGAGACATACAGTTTAACGTCATGGTGGATGGGAGTGTGCAGTTTAATGTCATGCAGGACGTAGGTGTGACCTGACGTGAAAGTAGACCTGTGAGTCCACTAATGGTGGGCTTGAACCTCGAGGAGGCTTCCTATATACCATGCCTTGACATGGATCAAAGTCCTCGTAGTTAAAATGGGATGAGTCGCAACGGCTTTCCATTGGACTGGAATGCAGTTTAACGTCGTGATGGACGGGAATGGGACCCGACGTGAAATGACGGGTGGGCTTGAACCTCAGGGAGGCTTCATACGTACCATGCCTTGGCATGGATCAAAGTCCTCTTAGTTCTCTATGGAATGAGTCGCAACGGCTTGCCATTGGACTGGAATGTTGTTTAACGTCGTGCTGGACGGGAATGGGACCCGACGTGAAATGACGGGTGGGCTTGAACCTCAGGGAGGCTTCCTACGTACCATGCCTTGGCTTGGATCAAAGTCCTCGTAGTTCGCTATGGGATGGGGTCATGGTCGGTGCTCACTCTAAGCCCACATGAGTCATGCTCGGTGTGAGAAACAAGAGGTTGCAAGGACCTGATGATCACGTCGTGAAGGATGGGTCCGTGAGAAGCGAAGAGGGGCTTACGCGTTAGGCGGCCCATGGTGCTGGGACATACTCCAGGATGGAGGCCCATAGTGCGACAAAGCGCGAGAAAGATGGACCTTGGTCCAACGATGGGAGGTTCCTCGTCCCATATCATGCCCTCCACTGACCTTGGTGGTGGGGAAGTACGGAGATGCAGAGGTGCAGCCATCCATTGGGGAACTAGTGTCACCCTTCTCCTACGAACATACGCCACTCCGAAAAGGAGGATATCACCCCTTGTGGATGGGTGATTCCATTCCCGTAGAGACGAGTGGTGTAAAGAATGTTCGAGCTGGGGGGACCCTTCGTGAGAGACACGAGGTTGGATCATAGTTTAACGTCATGTGTTGAGGATGCGGTGCTTGGCAGTTTAATGTCCTGCTGCTCGGATGAGGTGGGTTCACTCCACGCCCTTAGGAATTACATAACTGGTACCCTCTGGTCCTTGGGGAAGGGAAGGTACCAGTAACGCCATGGTCAAGGGGGTTTGTGGGACGAACCATCAAAGGGTCCACGTTAGCTGGCTATGCGAAGGAGCAATAGCCGTTAGCGTGCCTATGCGAAGAAGCATTAGGGGAAGCAACGCTACAGGTGGAATTTTCCATGGGACATTGAAATCACATCGTGGAAACCTAGAGGGTCGCACGGGAAGATGAATCGCTAAGAAAAGGAGTGTGCTTCGTGAAGTGGAGTGCCTTGGCCTTAGCACGGGGCATGGGTGGGAATGGAAGGTGCTTCGCGAAGTGGAACAGTGTTCGCGGAGCACTGTCTCGTGAAGAAGGGGTGCCTCGCGAAGCAGGGTCCTGCAAAGCAGTCTGCTTCGCGATGTGGAGTGCCTTGGCCTTATCATGGGGAATGGGTGTGAATAGAAGGTGCTTCGTGAAGTGGAACAGATCACTGCCTCGCGAAGGAGGGGTGCCTTGCGAAGCATGGTCCTGCAAAGCAGTCTGCTTCGCGATGTGGAGCGATCCTGCCTTAGCATAGGGATCACTAGTATGGGTTGGGTGTTTCGCAAAGCACAAGTGCTCCGCGGCTGCCCGGGTTCCCTTGGGAATCCCCTTCCTTCGTGAATTCCCTTGAGCTTCGCGAAGGGCATCCCTCTCGGAAGAGGGGCTCAAAACGAGACAAAGCAGAGTCGTCTTGCGAAGTAGGAATACCTCGCGGAGCTCATGTTTCCTGGGGCAAAGAGTGCTTCGCGATTCAGGAGAGGAGAAGCCGAAAGGTCGGATTGTCCGTCTGGGGAACTCAGGGGGAGTTTAGTATTTATAGTTAAGGGGCACCGCGAAGCAGAACTCGCGCGCCGCCTCTGTTGCTTCGCGGTGCCTCGCGAACGTCAAACGCGTTCGCGGAGCAACACCGCCTCTGGAGCTTCGCGGCGGCTCGCGAACGTCAAATGCGTTCGCGAAGAATCACTGCCTCTAGAGCTTCACGGTGGCTCGCGAACGTCAAATGCGTTTGCGAAGAATCACCGCCTCTGGAGCTTCATGGCGGTTCACAAACGTCAAATGCGTTCGTGAAGAATCACCGCCTCTGGAGCTTCGCGAGGCCGCGTGGGTCGGGGTGCTTCGCAACGGGGCTTCAAGTGAATGCTTCGCATCGGGGCTTCGCGAGGCAGCGCGCCTGCATTCCGTTTTGATCCTTTTTTTCGGGCCATATTTTGGCGCCAACAAATTCCCCCCCTCAGACTTGGAGCCGCGGAGGGCAAGGGTCGAAGTCTGAGGGAAAACCGCCAAAATTGTTGGAGGTTCGCGATGCCGCTCCGCGAAGGGGGCCCGCGATGCTGACTGGGGTCGTGGATCCGGATGCGCCGCGATGCTCCGCGCGGGGGACGTCCCGCGATGCTCCGGGGTCGCCGCCTATAAATAGGGGTCGACCTCTTTTGTCTTCATGTGACTTCTTTGTCTTTTTGTGCTCTAGACTTCGCGAAGCTCCGTGTACTCCACGACAGCCCTCCGCGAATCGCACTTCGCGGCGAACCGTGGGTCTCCGACTCCGCGTCCGCGCCAAGCGAACATCTACTTGTCGGCCTTGGTTGGGCTTCACGACTTACTCCCGCGACCGATCTTCGCAATTCAGCTTCGTGATTCAGCTTCGCGGTCGAGCTTCGCGATCCAGCTGAAAAAATTCTTTTCTGAGGGCCAGAGTTAAAATGGCCCATCAAGAGGCTGTATTGGGGGTATTGGTGGATGCTGCTCGTCGGGATGAGATGGCCAACCGTCCAGGCCTGGGGGAGAAGGTCCGAAGCCACTCGGACCATACTTCTTTCACATAGATGCTATCAGAGGGTCAGAAGGACTATCTGCAATGCAAGAAACTGCCACTGTACGGCTTCGGGCTGAGGGATGACGTCTTTATCCCTGTGGTGAGTAGGGATGAGCCAGCTTGCTGGTTCAGGAGCATACCATGCCATCACCAATGGTTCAGGGTGGCCGATGGTCACGCACAAGAGAACTTCACAGCCGTCACTGCTGACTATCTCTACAACCATGTGAACGACATTGACGGGAGGCCACTGCAACCGGAGACGTCCCCTCCTCTCTACCGCACCATACTGAAGGCGGCTTTGTAGGATTCGAAGAAAGGATGGTTTGATGAATGGGACATGCGCCAGGGCGGAAACTTTACCGATGACTGGGCTTGGGCCTACTGGGTTGGCACCTCATGCGAGGAGTTCGGGGCCGAGCTGAGGAGAGTGGAGTTGTATGAGGCGGCGTGGGCCTCCCAATTCCACATTTACCAACCAAAGCAACTGATGACGAAATTGTTGAGCAGATGGTCGTCCAGGACCAACACTTTCCACCTACATCACGTGGAGGTGGGAATCAGCCTGTGGGATTTCCACCAGATTTATGGGGTCCCGATCTTGGGGGCCATGTATGACGAATTCCTCCCCGTCATCAGTGCATGGGAAGATACGGAGAAAATGCCGCGACTGGAGTCGGCGCTGATGGAACTTGTCCCTGGAGAGGACAAGGAGGCAGTGAGGGATGTACATTTTAGGAGATGGTTCAAACGCTTCCTGAACTTCCCAGAGAATCGAGAGTTCCCTCTGAGGCCTCGAACTTGTCCGAGAGCGGCCCAATGGGGCAAGGGGCACTCGTACTGGCGGGTCTTGGAGGACAGCCAATGGAAGACTTGGGGTTTCAGTGTCAGCACTGAACAACAGCCAATAGTCAGGCTGGCGGCGTTCATCGCGGCTCTCATCTGTGGTTGGATCCTACCGGTGAGAGATACAAGCATGGGGGTATGGCCCAGCTCGTTTATCATGGCGTCGATGTTGGCCATGGGGAAACGGATCAATCTGGGGATCCCGATGCTCACCAAATTGTACATAATGCTGCGGCATGTTAGTGAGGGCAAGAAGCCGCCAAGGATATGCGGGACCTTCCACCACTTGTATGGGTGGATCGCAGCGCACATCAGAGGGATTTACGAGTATCGAAACCCCATTTCACCGCCGGGATCGAACTTCCGTCCCTCCATCCTGAACGCGGTCAGGAGCTTCCCGTTCAAACTGGTTGTTCCGATGGTACTGAATCGGGTATGGAGGGCGGACGAGTTTAATTTACACCCCTTCCCCTTGCCAACGGGGAACTTACTGATGACGGGCGGGGAACGGAAGAACATCGGGCTTACCTCCTGGCCTTCCGAGGTGGAGTTTTGGTGGCACAGATAGATCGTGAGCCACTCTGCGAACCGTACACCCTGCATCGGTTTGCGAGGCAGTTCCGGTGCCTCCAGCGGTTGACCCCACAGGTCTACTGGGAGGTGCGTCACGAGGAGCACCCGTGTGTGATGAGGCAGCTGTGGCTCATGTTCACACGGGAAGATGGAAAGATGCGGATTGCCTTGCCTCCATCCACTGCTTCTTTCGGATTGGTGAAGGAGTACGCTATCAGTTGGGAGGCTGCTTACCCAGGGGAGATGCTGAAGCAACCAACTATCCGGTTCGGTGACGGTGGGCCTCCTCTATCTCGAGGTCGGGGTCGGAGGGCAGCCAGGGCCGCTCGCGGTAGCGGGGCTGTCATGGCGGCGGGACCCGCACCGGCCGAGGATATGGTAGCAGCGGTGGATCCGATGATTCCAGAAGAGCAGGGCCATTCTGAGGGGAGGCCACCAAGGGGATTTCGTAGGATATCCACTCAAGCTACGGGGAAGCGTCTGCATCATATTGACATGGCAGAGGATGTTGTCTTCCCAGAAGCTTGGGACATTTGGGATGTCAACCGGCAATTCCTCAGTCCACCCGAGATGTGGGCCCACCTGAACCGCCTCAGGATGGAATTATCGGGCATAGGCCCAGTTCGGACTGGATTTATGGCATCTTCGGTGGTGGCAGAACAGTACCTGGACGAGCTGGAGGATTACGTCCACTCTAGTGGTGTCCCTTGCCCAATGACAGACCGGGTGACGGTACTGTTGAATAAGAAGGTCCCTCCATAGTTATCGGCTGCCGATCTGGGGGAGCGCTTCCCATTTTCAGAGGAATCAGATGACTCCTCTTGGGAGGATGAGGCTGGAGGAGGGAGCCCGTTGGAGGAGAACGAGGTCGGAGACCAAGGCTCAGAATCTGACGACTTCGCGGAGGCTCTCGAGGTAGCATTCCGAACTTCTCTCCTTACGATCCGTTCTTGGGTCACTATGGACTTATCACCAATGTTTGAGCCATGCAGGAGGAACTTGTCCACAGGCCTCGTTCTCGCTCCTTGGCGGGTGAGGATGCGGGACCTTCGGAACCCGCGCCCATGGCTGCGTCCAGTTCTGCGTCTGGTGGGACCAGAGCGCCCGAGGTCGCTCCTCCAGAATTTTCAGAACTTCCAACAGTATACAGAGGGCCTCGTCCCGGGGTCCCATCAGCACCAGCTCAAGAGCAGGGCCAGGAGGTCGATCTCCATAAGTCTCTTCTACCGGTCCCCTCGTTGTCACATGTAGGCCAGGTCAGCTAACGTTTGTGTCCCTCTCTATCGTGCAGTTCTTCGACTGTCGTGGGCTGCTGCAGCAAGACTGGTTGGGATGTCTGGTGGCATCCCTCCTAGGGGCATGCCGGTGATGGTGGAGATAGTCCCCCCATCTCCTCAAGCTGCGACGCACACCATCACTGGCAGGACCACTAGCGGGGTCGTACCTGAAGTCATTGAGGTGGACTCCGAGGAAGAGGATCAACCGGTCGGTCCCATTCCTGTCGCGCCTGCTTCGGCGTCAGGTGTCGTACCGGATTCAACACTAGATGTAGATCCTGCCGAGGATTTCTTGCAGGCGTACCCTGTGTATGAGCCTTCCGATCGCACGGACTGGGACGAAACGGCCTCCGACGAGGAAGACAGCAGCATAGTCCGCTGCCGGTCGTAGAAGCTGATCACGCGCTTTATCAAGGACACTCCCCAAGCGCAATGGCTGGCCGAAATGGGTAGACTCCGCTCTCGGTTGCGCGAACTGTGTGCTGGGGGAGTGGATGCCCAACGTCCTCACGCACTCATCCGAGATCTTATGGATGAGATGATCCAGGAGCATGATCGGGGGCTCAGCGTGGGCTGGGAGTGGAGGAAGGAGACCAGCATCAAGAAGCTTCAGGATGTTGAAGGCGAGGTCCAAGAAATGCAGACACGGGCAGACGAGCTTTCAGCCTCTCCTGATGCACAATCTGAGCTGGTCTCGCGACTGAAGGCCCAGCTGGCAGAGGCAGAAGAGCATATGAGGAAAACCTCTAGAAAGATGGTTGTTGTTCAGGCTAAGGTAGAGAGGGCCAGGGCCAAGGCTGACGAATTGCGCCCCGCCGCTGCTGAGGAGGAGCGGGAGCTGATTCAGCGGCAGCAAGCCTTGGATGCCGCAAGTCAACGGGTGGCGGAGCTACAACGCTCTTTTGACGGGGTCAACCCGTCCATGGGGGGAGTCAACCCCCGGGGATTGTAACAAACCCAAAACCCTTTTATTGGTACTTTCGTGCTTCAATTTTTTTCTTCTTTGTTTTTAATGTTGTATCGCGCATGATTTACACTGTTTGAATTGCCTTGTTATATCCCTACAATGTTTGCGGGATGTTCGGCGACAATTCCCCAAGCCCACGTGGGTCGAGCCCGATGTGAGAAACAGGAGATAGTTTCCCTCTCATCCCTCCTAACATGGGAGTGGGGATCATGCTCCGGGCATCCGGGATTCGGATTACCAGTCCGGATTTCTGAAAGACGGGAGAGGCTTAATCGGAGAACGAACTTTCAGGATATCCTAATTACCATTTCTTCAGTGTGCTCTTATGCACGAACGGGGAAATGCCAGGGGCGCTGAAATCGGTCCAAACAGATGAAAATGGGGAGTGTGAATCACGATACCCAAGATTTGGAACGCTGTGGAGATGGCATGACAACAAGGGACAACCGTTAAGCTTGGAGGAGAAGCGGTATCCTTACTGCATTAGCCTGTAATGGGGACAAAAAGTGAGGGTCGACCGTTGACCATGTTCAAAACACGGGACCATGTCACAAATGTTGTTGATCAATCCTTCGGGACATTGGCCCAGGACAGTCGGCGGACCATAGGTCAGACATCCATACTGTTAGGGGGTCCTTCCAGGCATGACCCATCTTCCGGAACATTGTCCCAAGATGGTAGGTGAGCCGGTACAACATAAGAGCGGGCCGTTAGGGGGGTTCCTTCAAACATGAAAAGGGGACAAGGGTCCGAATAAGGGGCAAGCAAAGCATGGAATATGGAGTGATGGTTTGTCCGAACAGAATCCAACACTTAGGTAGTTACACCACCGTGGTGGGAGCACACCAGATGGACGCATCGGTCTGATCATGGATCAGTCCTTCTTTGGGACAGGGCCTCTTTGGTGAGGGGATCTGTCACTTCCCAATGGGATCTTAGGGCATCCTGAACTTGTTCAGGGTAGAACCGCAGTTTAGTGTCATGCGTTAAGGACACAACAGACCCCTGTAACGTCATTCGATAGGACGTGGAGCAAAAGAAAAGATCCCAGAGAGCATGTAGCGCGGTATATATGAAACCGACGTGAATGAGGACTTGGAGTCCAAATCATACCACATACCCCTGGAGTAAACTCTTCAGATAGAGGGTCCAAGAGTGAGGATTAGGCTGGGCCCAAAGCAGAGTGTTTTGGCGTTCCTACTTACCCCATGAGGATGGGAATCAAGCCACACGTAGTTCTTGAAGTGCAGTTCAACGTCATGTGTGACGATGAGAAGCCTGGTCGTGTTGGTACACATCCTTCCAAAACTATTAATCCCACCTGAGTCGTGCTCGGTGTTGGAAACAAGCAGTAGTGGTGGGAATTTCCCGACACAGAAAGGGGAAGGTTAGGGCAAAGGGACGCTCGGTGTATACCGGCCCAGTGACACTAACACGATCATTTAGTGCACCTAGATGCATGAAGTGGAAGAGCCGATTATGATGGAATTCCACTTGAACATATGGAAGTGGAAATGTGTGAATCATAGCGCTCGCGATTCAGACCACGATGATGGCGGCGTGACGATGGAGGATAACTGCTGACCATGTTCGCAACACAGCATCCTGTCGCATTGGCCTAGAATGGGGACAGACAAATGAGGGTTGACCGTTGACCATGTTCGAAACACGGGACCATGTCGCAAATGCTGTCAAATATATGTAGGGACATTGGCCCGAAACGATTGGAGGGCCCTTAGGTCCAGCATTCATGGAGAGCCCTTAAGCCTAGTATCCATGTCGTCTGGGGGTCCTTTTGGATGTGGAAGAGGATGAGGATCCAAATAGCGAGGTCACGAAGCTTGGTCATGGGATGAGGGGAATGTCCCCATGAAAATCCCACACTTCGGACTCTTTGTCGAAACACATCTAAATACGGCAACGAGACGTATTAGATAGGGGGAGCAGATTATGTTACCATGGGGAGATCTTAGTTTAGGGTCATAGAACTCGGACCATGGATGGGTAAGGAGAGCAGGGGATACCTGGAAAGGTGGTTACAAAACCTGATGTGAATGAGGACCTAATCCCTACTTACCATGCATTCTCTGGGGAAGTGTTCGAGTCGAGGGACCGAACACGAAGGCTACGCTGGGCCCGCGGGGAAAGTCTCCGGGCGCTCTTATGTATATCATAAAGATGAGAATCAAGCCATACGTAGTTCTGGAGGGTGGCACGGTAAGGTACCAGTTCCAGGGGAAAATGGAAGTGTGGGCATTGCCCTTGCACTAAAAGAAGTAGAATTTGATAAATATTGTTTGTACTTTAAGGTGAATGGTTTTTTTCTGTGAAGCAACAGACCTAGAATAGTAGGTCGTGATGTCGCCACAAGGATCAAGCCGTGATGGGCGTTGACAAATGGCATGGCACGTGACCAATACCCAATGTGATGTCCTCTACAACGAGGTCACCACAATGCAGTGCCGTTTTTCGTCGTGCAGTTAGGACGATAATGTCACAGTTTAGGGTAGTATGATAGGACCACAAACCATGGGAGCCCTGAAGGACGCCATATTGCAGCTTTATCTCCCTGACATGCAAAGGTGCACTGAGGGATAGTGCCAAAAGTGTCGAGATTCTACCTGGACATGATGAGGTGGAAGATGATGTGAATCATGCAACCAACATTCGAGGACCGAAGGGGCTGGCATGACGACAGAAGATTACTTCTGACCATGTTCGCAACATAGCATCCTGTCGCGTTAGCCTGAAATGGGGACAAACAAATGAGCATCGACCGCTGACCATATTTTCAACGCAGAATTCTATCGATTTGTTGTCTGAAACCCTCAGGGGTGTTGGCCCGTAACGGTAGGAGAGCCCTTGGGCGTAGTATCTAGGCCGTTATTGGGGGTCCCTCCGGGTGTGAAAGGTTATGAAAGCCTGAATGGAGGGGGACACGAAGCTTGACAAGTGCAAGGAACTTGATCAAGATGAATCTGAAACTCTTGGCCCTAGACCAGAGTACTCTTAACACATGGGTGAACCACTGCGAGGGGTCAAGAGACTCAACTTGAGGGTAACCAATAGATGGGGGCTGGACCCAAATCCTAGACATTCAGGTGGTCCTACGTATCCCATGAGGATGGGAATCAAGCCAAACGTAGTTCTGAAGGGTGCCTTTTAATGTCATGCGGGACAAGGAATAGGAGGACTGAACCTCGGTATGGGTGCGTGCGTGGTGCAGCTATTGCAAACCCGACGTGAATGAGGACATAATCCCGCACCACGCCACGCGTTACCGTAATCGGTGTCCTGAAGGCAGGACCAGAGAGGTGAATTTGCTAAACTCAAGCTGGACCCAAAGACAAGGGGTCTGGGCATTCCTACGTATCCCATTAAGATGGTAATCATGCTGAACGTAGTTCCAGATGAGAATCTTAGTTTATGGTCTTAGAGATCATACCGTGGATGGTGACAACTTCCCGAGTAAGCACAGATGTCAACCTGATCCCTAAGCCCACGTGAGTTAAACTCGGTGTGGGAAACAAGGGGGAATCCTTATCGCAATACATGGGGAGTCCATCAAAGGGGAGTCGGTAGAGAGCCCCGAAGGACACCTTCGACATGACTTGTTCCCCCAACGCGCAGACATGCACGGAGAAAATGTACCAAGGGTTCTGAGACTCTACTTGGACACGGTGAAGTGATGAAGGGTGTGAATTGTGCACCCGACATTTTGGGCCTAAGGGGTTGGCGTGGTGAGAAAGGAAAACTTTTAACCATGGTGGAAACAAAGCATCCATCGCATTAGCCTGAGGTGGGAACAAAAAACGAGCATCGACCGCTGACCATATTCGCAACATGGGATTTTATCGATTTGTTGTCTAAAACCCTCGGGGGCGTTGGCCCGTAACGGTAGGAGTGCCCTTGGGCGTAGTATCCACGATGTTCTTGGGGGTCCCTCCGGGTGTGAAAGATGATGAAAGCCCTGATGCAGGGATACACAAAGCCTAGAAAGTGGGTGCGGACGTGTCTGAGTAAAGCTTGGAATTCCAGGTAATAAACCAGAGTAATCTTAGGCACATTGGTGAACAGCCGAAAAGGGATCGACGAAACAGCTTAGTAGGGAGAGTTACATGGCGGTCATTACGTGACCGACACGAATGAGGAAATAATCCCACACCACATCATATATTCCTCTCATGAAGGAAGGGTAGGCCAAGGGGTGAAGATGGGATGAAGATTCCCAAGGGATGGGGCTGGACCCGAATCCTAGACATTCGGGTGGTCCTACGTACCCCATTAGGATGGGAATCAAGCCACACGTAGTTCTCTAGATGTATTTTAACGTCATACTGGACGAGGATGGGAGTAATATACCTCTAAATAAGGGAGGTGTATAGTATGGCGAATAAACCACCGTGAATGAGAAAATAATCTCACGTCACACCATACTCTCCTATAAGAGAGGACCTGGGCTGGGGCCCAGAAAGGCCAAAGGGCCTGATAGTTAGGCATTGGTCAGGAAGGCCTGACCTTCTTGCAGTTTAATGTCTTGCAATGAGGACGAGGGTCAGGGACCCAAGAAGGCCAAGGGGCCTGAGGCTGGGCATCAGTCAGGAAGGCCTGATTGGTTTGCAGTTTAACGTCTTACATGAGGACGAGGGTCGGGGACCCGAGAAGGCCAAGGGGCCTGAGGCTGGGCCTCGGTCCGGAAGGCCTGACTGGCTTGTAGTTTGACGTCTTGCAAAGAGGACAAGGGTCGGGGAACCGAGGAGGCCAAGGGGCCTGAGGCTGGGCCTCGGAAGGAAAGGCATGCGGCATGGTACATGATACCGACGTGAATGAGGACGTATTCCTACACCACACCATACACCCCGGGTAAGAGGGGACCGGGGCCGAGGGGCCCGAGAAGGCATTGGGTCCTAAGGTCAAGCATCAGTCAGGAAGACCTGACTGGTTTGTAATTTAACGTCTTACATGAGGACAGGGGGCCATGGGCCTGAGGAGGCCAAGGGGCCTAAGGCTGGGCCTCATAAAGGGATGGCATATGGCATGGTACATGATCCTGACGTGAATGAGGACATAGTCTCAGACCACACCGTACTCCCCGGGTGAAAGATTGGGCGGAGGGGCCTGAGAAGGCCAAGGGGCCTATGGTCATGGGTCAGTCAGGAAGGCATGACTGGGTTGCAGTTTAATGTCTTGCAGTAAGGATGGGGGGCCATGGGCCCGAGGAGGCCAAGGGGCCTGAGGCTGGGCCTCGTAAGGGAGGGCGTACGACATGGTAAATGATCCCGACATGAATGAGGACATAGTCCTACACCACACCGTATACCCGTATGGGGAATCAGGGCCATGGGCCTGATTTCAAGCACCACCCCGGGGGAATTTTGTCACCTCGGGATGGGGCAGAATGAATCACTGCACTCGATGGCTGGGACATCTCGGGGTGGACCCGAAGATCCAGGACACTGTTGACCATGTTTGAAACACAGCGTTCCTATGGTAACCTGATATGGGAGCAACAAGTGAGCGTCGACCGCTGACCAAATTCGCAACGCGGGACTTGTATCGGCTTGTTGCTTGAAAACCCTCAGGGGCGTTGGCCCATAACGGTAGGAGAGCCCTTGGACGTTGTATCCAGGCCGTTCTTGGGGCTCCCTCTGGGTGTGAAAGACGATGGAATCCCAGTCAAGGAGTGGATGAAACATAGTTGTATCCATCCATGAAAGAGGCAAACATCTCCAGGGGGATGTGCAATCGGGTTGAGGCTTGCTCGATGTGAATTGGGGAAAAAGTGTGCGCCCTACCATATCTTAACCGGAGGGGAAGATCATGGCTTTTGGGCTGGGCCAACGGACGAAATTCCCAGGTGTTCCTACATATCTCCTGAGGATGAGAATCAAGCCATACATAGTTCTTGAAGGCCATGCAGTTTAGCGTCATGCGGTGAGGACGTGGGAGGATAGAAGAACGGGAGTGGGCACATGGTGTGACCCTTACAATCCTTGTGCAAGAGGGGGTTGTATGAATGGGGATAAAAAAGCCTACTCCTGCTGCACAGAGATTCTCCAAGGAAACTACCCCCAGGGGGTAGTGGAAGAGAAATTCTTAGGGATGGGCTCAAGACGAGGCGTCCGAGCGTTCCTACGTATCCCGTGAAGATGGGAATCAAGCCACACATAGTTCTTGACATGCAGTTTAACGTCATGCGGGACGAGGGGAATCTCATTCGAGGATGTGTACGGTGCGGAAAGTAATCTGACGTGAATGAGGATGTAGTCCTACACCACACCATACGATCCCGTAAGAGGGTAAGTTGGGGAAAAACGAGGGGGCCTGGGGCCAGACCGCGGTCAGGGAGACCTGACCAACTTGTGGTTTAACGTCTCGCGGTGAAGACGGGGGCCAGGGGCCTAAGGAGACCAAGGGGCCTGAGGCTGAGCCTCGGCCAGGAAGGCCTGACTAGATTGCAATTTAACGTCTTGCAGTGAGGACGGAGATGCAGTTTAGGGTCGTGCGGGACCAAGGAGGGCAAGGGGCCTGAGGCTAAGCATCGTTCAGGAAGGCCTGACTGGCTTGCAGTTTAACGTCTTGCAGTAAGGACGGGGATGCAGTTTAAGGTTGTGCAGGACCATGTCGCAGTTTAGGGTCGTGGAGGACCCTCTCACAGTTTAGGGTCGTGCAGGACCACTTTTTCCCTAGGCAAAGTATCGCTTGAGGAATTTGGCATTGGTGGGAGGGGTTATAAGATCTCCATCTGTGGTCACCAAGGAGTATTCTCCATTTGGGTAAACCTTATGGATGATATAAGGCCCTTCCCATTTGGGTTCTAATTTGGGAGGTTTCCTATTGGGAATCATTAGTGCTCGAAGGGCCAGTACCAGGTCGCCCTGTAGAAAAGAGCGGAGACGAACCTTCTTGTCGAAGGCCCTCGCTATCTTGTCCTGATGCCTTTCCAGATTGTGTAGGGCACGAAGTCGGTTCTCGTCCAGTGCTTCCAATTCAGCTAGATGGATCTCGGCTACCTCATCTGGTGTTTGGTGATCATAAACTGCAGTGCATAGCGACGATAGCTGGATCTCAATGGGTAGGACGGCCTCAGCTCCATACACCAGGGAATATGGGGTCACCTGGGTGGAGTTACGAGTCGTCGTCCGGTAATCCCAGAGGGAATTGGGGAGCTTGTCCGGCCAACTTTTCTTGTTCTGGCCAACCATCTTCTGCAGAATGTTAGAGAGGTTCTTGTTGAACTCCTTGATCTGTCCATTCGCCTGCTCGTGGTAGCGGGAGGTATGGTTCGACCAGATGTTGTACATGGCATACAATTTCTTTAATTCAGCCGCTCGGAAGTTGGTGCTGTTATCGGTGAAAACGGCGTGAGGGACCCCAAACTGGTGGATAATGTTGCAGCTCACGAAGTCAACGATGGAACGGGCCTTGACCTCTTTGAGAGGAACTGCCTCTGCCCACTTGGAGAAGAAATCTGTAGCAGTCAGGATGAACCTACACTGGCGGGCTATTGCCGGTGGATACGGTCCCACTACATCAAGCCCCCATACTGCAAATGGCCAAGAGTACTTGGTGGGGTGGAGGGGCTCCGGTGGCCGATGTAGGAATTTGGCGTGAACTTGGTACGTGTGGCATCTCTTGGCATACCCAATGCAATCGTGGATCATAGAGGGCCAAAAGTACCCTAACCTGCGGATTTGATGGGACAACTTCAGCCCAGCTTGATGGGAGCCACAGGAACCGGCTTGAACCTCTTTCATAACTTGAGGTATCTCTACTCCTTGGATGCAACTAAGGAGGACAGCATCGAAACTCCTCTTATAAAGAATGTGTTCAAGACTGGGGCCACTCTGGAGGGTAAATTGCAGCGTGCGGCGTCGGATTCGCTCGCGATCAGCCCGGTCGTCCGGGAGGCGATCATTTTGGAGATACTCGACAAAAGGTGCCCTCCAGTCAGGAGTGGCTTCAATCACTACGTCAGACGAGCCCGGGACCCCTGACGTAGAGGGCCCGGAAGTGAGATGACTTACCCGTAGGCCATCATTGTCCTCTTCGGTGATGGGAGCAATAAATCTCCGGTGTCCCATATGTATGATCAAATCATCTTGCTCAGGTTCTGCGAGCGATGCGGCCAAGACAGCCAGGGCGTCCGCTTTGTCGTTCTGTGACCGTGGGACATGGGTGACCGCTGGTCGAGAAGAGAATTAGGCCATTAGGCAGAGGTGTACTCCAGCAATGGTGCAAGCTCCGGCTTCCTGACGACGTAGTCTCCATTAACCTGTTTGATTACCAGCTCAGAATCTCCCTTCACATGTAGATGGGGCACATGTATCTCAAGGGCCAACTCGAGGCCAGTAATGAGAGCCTGGTACTCTGCCTCGTTGTTCGTACAACCTTCTGACATCAGGAACGAGTATGGCAGGACGGCCTATGCTGGGGTGATGAAGACAATACCCAGGCCCACTCTGTTGAGCTTGGGAGCGTTGAGCCTCCTACCGGTGGGGCTCCGGGAGGCATCGTCGAAATGCATTTGCCAACACGGGATAGCATGATCGACCGAGAGGATCATCTCGTCAGGGAAATCCAGGTCTAGGGATTGATCCTTGGAGGTTGGATGGGTAGCTAAAAAGTCTACCAATGCCTGTCTTTTAATGGCCTTCTCAGGTACGAACCTGATATCAAACAGCTGGAGAATCACCGCGCACCGTGCGAGTCGACCAGTCAGCATGGGGCGGTTTAGGATGTACTTCAGTGGGTCTACCCGGGAGACCAATTTCACCTCATGGTGTTGCAGGTAATGTCACAACTTCTGCACGACGAATACGAGCGCAAGGCAGCTCTTTTCGATAGGGGAGTATCTTACCTCCGTATAGAGAAGCATGCGGCTGAGATAGTAGAGACTGTTCTCAGTACCCTCGTTATTCTTCTGGGCGAGCAGCGCACCGAGGGATTTCTGCAGGGCGGTCACATAAAGGACCAGCGGCTTTCCGGAGACGGGTGGCATCAAGACTGGAGGTTGGAGAAGATACTGCTTGATTTCCTCAAAGGCAGTCTGACACTCCTCATCCCATTCGTAGGCGGCGCCTTTCTTCATGAGCAGGGAAAAGGGATTACACTTGCCAGCCAGATTCGCGATGAATCAGCGTATGTAGGCTAAGTGGCCTTGAAGGCCTCGAAGCTCCCGAATGTTGCTTGCGGGAGGCATTTGGCTGATGGCCTTGATCTTCTCTGGGTCAATCTCGATACCTCGGTATCTGACAACAAAGCCCAGGAACTTTCCATAGGTGACCCCGAAGGCACACTTCAGCGGGTTCATCTTCAGGTGACGGGAACGGAGGAAACCGAGCACTTTCTCGAGGTCCTTGAGATGGTCCTGGCGCTGACATGATTTGACTACGAGGTCTTCCACATAGCATTCCACAAATGTCCCGAGGATCGGTTTGAATATGCGATGCATGTCCCTTTGATAAGTGGCACCTGCATTCTTCAAACCGAATGGCATAACCTGGTAACAAAAGGTGCCTTGGGGAGCCCTGAAGGCAGTGGACTCCTCGTCTTCGGGGGCCATCCGGATCTGGTTGTACCCGGAGTATCCATCCATGAAAGATAGGGCTTGGAACCCGGCTGTGGCGTCAATCAATAACTCCGTCACCGGGAGTGGGAAGTCATCCTTTGGGCAGTGGCGATTAAGATCACGGAAGTCGATGCAGACTCTGATCTGCCCATTCTTCTTCCTGACTGGAACAATGTTGGCAAGCCATTTGGGGTACTGGACCTCCTTAATGAAGTTGGATTTGATAAGATTATCAACTTCGGCCTCAACCATGGCACCATGAGAAGGGTGCATTTTCCTGGGAGGCTGATTAAACCCACGATGTTTTTCCAGGAGGCCCAGATGGTGAACGGCTACCTAGGGATCTAGTCCTGGAATCTCGTTGTAACTCCAAGAAAACACATCATTGTGTTGTTTGAGGAAGTCTACGTACTGCTGCCGCTCCTCGAGGGACATGGCTGCACTGATCAATGGGGGTTTCAGATCTGCCTCGCTACCAAGGTTCACCTGTACCAGTTCATCAACCGTGGTGGAGACGCCTTCTTCAAAGGAAGGGAGAGCATCCTCCAGGTCTTCCTCCCCACCCGTGGGGGGGGGGGCTTCCCACAACTGGAGGTTCTTCCGGGCCATCAAGATCCGAGGGGCAGCTGGTGCCGGCTTGGGCAGCAGCGGTCATCACATCGGGAGACCCACATGCCATTGAGACCGTAGCAATGAAGGCATTAGATCCTATCCCATCTGGCCTTCGGCCTAAGGGGCCACGTTTGATAATATCAAAGTATTGGTGGCGCGTCGGCCTGAGTCGGTGGATTCCAGCCCAATGGAAGAGACACGTATGGCGTACCGCTGTCGCCATAATCTTGACGTCCCGGTACCGTACAGGGGTAGGTGGTTCCTGGATGACCTGAGCCTGGTTGGTGTAGGAGTACGAGGTGATTTTCCACCATCGCTTGGACACGGGAACATGCCTTCCTTGCGTACCCGAAACAACAAAACATTGCCCCATGTCGGGGGTCGTGGCCTCCAACCGGTGGATCGGAAGGATGTAGGCGTCATCCATTCTTGCCCAAGGATCACCTGTGACCGGGGCGGGTCCAACCTCACTTACCAGGATTTGTTTACCCTTACTTTTGTAATAACCCGCATCCAGATAGCGGGCCTCACAAGAAGCGAAATTGGACGCATCTCCTTGGAGCACGCCCACTCGACCATTGAGGGAGTACTTAAGGCACTGGTGATACGACGAAGGGACCGCTGCATGCAGATGGAGCCATGGCCAACCCATCAACGCGTTGTAGGTGGTGTCCTGAGAGACGAACATCAACTCGGTGCTAGCAACTAAGCCACCGAACTGAGTCTTCAGGCGGATCTTGCCGACTGGGGTTTGCTCAGTCCAGTCATACCCCGAGATCCTGAGATCAGAGGGAGTCAAATCACCTTCAGACAGACCCAGCTTTTGCAACATCTGGGTCGGAATTATATTGATTCTAGAACCCGTGTCAATGAGACAGCGGCGGATTTCCACGCCATTATAGTGGCCAATGATGTACAGCAGGCGAATGTGCCCCTGTATAAGAGGGTCCTCATCTTCACCGGAGAACGAGATAACCGCCTGACACTCGGCGTTTTCAATCGCCTCGGTATGGAAGGCTTCTGCAGCTGCTCCCTCTGTCTCAAACTGGAGGGGGCTCCTTAAGGCCTCAGCAAGTATCTCGCACATTTCGGATGACAGGCGAAGGGCCTCAAGGATGGATAGCCTCGCCGGAATTCCGGCCAGGTGCTTCAGGACATCATACTTTCATGACAAGCACGAACCTCTGCTTACAAGAGGTCACTCAGTACATGGAGGCACAGCGGGTCCTGCCGGTTGGACCGACGATCGGCTAGTACTGGGTACATCCTGCCTCCTGCTAGTAGAAGCCTGGGGGATAGTCGTCGGACAAGGATTTGACAGCAGAGGCTGGCTTATAGCCGGGAAATACTGACTGTCATACGAATGAGGCAGCTCTCCCCGATCCAGTAGCACAAACGGCGGTGGAGGTAGAGCCGAGGGCGTTAGATGGGGTTTCGCGTGCTGAGATCTGCGCTGAGCCTGCTGCCTGGTCTCAGTAGCATGCACGGCTTGGCCAAAAGTTCCTGCTGACGTACCTCGATGACCGGCACGATTGTGATTCTGCTGACGTTGACGTCGGCTGGGAACGTTGGGTAGGTCTGCCTGGCGTTCCCCTTCATCGGGGGTCATATAGGGCTTTACCAGCTCCACGGTGTTAACCGAAGCATACCCTTGACTTTCGCTCGAGGAGTCATCCGCCACTGGGCAGATTCTGGGATGAATACCCATTTCAGGGGGCATAAAATCGCTGAGAGTGCGGGATGACGACGGCACCGGGGGTGCGCATCGCTTCTTCTTGCGTCGCCGCTGCTTGCCCTTTTGGGAAGAGGTCAACTGTGAAGATGATGCGGAGGCACCGGCTGCTTCTTATGAAGGCTACGACTTCTTCAAGTGCACCCGGATGATACCGTGGGCACGGAAGATAGTTTTCCGAGCCATCTAGTCATCGTATTTCTGGGATCCGCGGCTGGGGACCTGCTGCCACTCGCTTTCGCTGTCGCTGCCGATCTCTGATCCTGGAAAGACACCCGCAACTTGTGCTGGTGTCGGGCCCAACTTGACTATGTTGTTGTTAACCTGGTCTTGAATCCAGTCTTTGAACACATAACATTTCTTGAGGGTGTGCCCCAGAATCCGATGATAAGGGAAGTAGTTGGGGTGATTGGTGAGATTTGCCTCCGCCGGCCTTCTGCACTCGGGAAAGCGCACAATCCCTTGCTCTAGAGCACTTCAGAAATAGCCAGGGACCTGATTTTCGTTAAACGAATAATTCTGGTGCCTTCTTTCCAGATAGGGGGCCCTGGGGTCCTGGACCTGATGAGGGGCCGGAGGGGACTGCCGAGGAGGCGGCACCGGATTGTCCCGCCTAGGTGGCGGTGGCGCATTGCACGAGGGAACCTGTCGGTTCTGAGGCGGTCACTGCTGGGCAGGAAACTGTGCTTGAGGTGGAGGACCTCTGCGGGGTTGCAGGGGTGGTGCCGCCGGCAGCAACTCCAGCTGCCTCAGGGCTACTATTTGGGCCACCGCAGCAGGTTCAGCCCTGGCGGCCCTCCTGGCTGGGATCATGGGGGGCAACAAACGTGTCTGACTAGCCTATTGCAGGGCTTCCTCGAGGCGCTGAGCCTTATCTGAGAAATCCATGAACCCTCCAGGGTAGTTCTGGGTTATCAGAGAGGGTACCAGCTCTGTATTTACATTCCCCACACACATCATCAGTAATTGCTCCTGAGTCAGTGGCATATCGAGGGAATACATAAGTCCCTTCCACCGGACGATGAAATCGGCAACCTGCTCATCCGGCCTCTTCTTGCACTTGAAGAGGTCCGCAATGCTGTTCTTCCGCGTGGTGGAGCTGAACTGGTACAGGAACTGTCGGCGGAGATCCTCCCAACCGGTCACCGATCCGATAGGGAGCTGGCTGTACCAAACGAATGTCGGACCTTCCAATGTCTGTACGAAACATCGGAGTTTTGCGGCTTCTTGCTGAGTCGGGGTCCCCAGAATGGGGCCACACCTGGAAGAGAAATGAGCCAAGTGTTGGGGCGGGTCCCCTGTCCCATTAAAGGGCGAGAAAGTGGGGTTCCCAAAACCCAGAGGTGCGAGCATATCATCCACCCACTCGGGATAAGGCTTGCCATCCGGCGGGACCGCCACCTGCCGCGTTTCTAACGATTCAAGGCGGGTTGTGAGTGCCGCAATAATATCATCCGGTCAGGGTTCCCTGTCTTGACGGGGATCTCTAACCAGAAGTGCATTGTCAGGTGCTTCAACACGGTAGATGGCTTCAGCCGCTCGTGGGTCAACTGGCTGGACGACCTGTGGGGCGACTGGAGGAACCCGGATTGGATTATTTGGGTTGCCCCGTCGCTCAGGGGGGGGGTTGGCGAAATGTATCGCACCCTCTTTCCATACGTCCCGGCTTCTGCCCTGTCTGTGGAAGTAGCATGATCAGGGTTTCCCGGAGGCATCTCACTGGGGGGAAATTGTTCCTGCCCCTACTGCCCCGGCCTGGGATTACCATAGTCGGGTCGCCGCTCTGCGGCACGCTCAGCCAAGAGTTCATCAAACAGACTCTTCTGCTCAGCAAGCTGCTGGCGTAACGTGGCCTTCTCAAGATCTTCTTCCGTTTTCTACACAGAGGCGGACGGGTTGGAGTGCTTGAAAGTTCCGACATGCTCCTTACCCTTGCCGGTGTTTCGACTGAATATCAGCGACTCGGTGGGTACGGGGAGTCCTAGAAGGTTCCTCTACTGACAGGTAACTCTCCCTGATGGGTCCAGCAGTGACAACACGCCCTCAAGGGGTATGTCTCCATCAATGAGTTCGAGCTCAGCTTCCTTTTCCATGATTTCGGTCATGTGGACCGCAACGCCTCTCGAGGGCATGTCCTCGATGTCGCATAGCGAATCGGGCTGCCGTCGGATAGGGTCGAAGAGGAGAGCGGCATAGTGTCCCCAACCACGGACTTGCACATGGGGGGTGGCTTCCCTGATGATTCTGCAGAGTTCTATAAAACTCTGAACGCATTTCCATTGAAGGGCGCTCTGGAGGCCTGGAGACTCAGGGTGTTGGGCCACAAGAAGCGCAGCTGCATCGATCAGGCGGCACTGCTCGCCGATTTCTTATGAGTGCTCCCGACTTCTGGGGTACACTAACCGTTCGTATCGGAGGTGGAAGTGCATCGCCCATATGGTTCGACAAAAACACCCCACTTCCTCAGGGGTAAGAGACTCTGGTATGTGAAAATTCAGCACTGTCGTCGGCCAAAACTTCTCCGGGAAGTAATCTGCTGCAAGAATACTCCCGAAGCTCCTGGGCTCTGACTCAGGATCTGGCCCTGTGTTTCCCCACTCGTCAACCGGGGGCAGATGAGGGACCGGTAGTGGTACCGAGGCAGACCTCTGGGATAGTAAGCTCGGCGGCGGAGAATACAGCGAACGAGCTGACTGGCCGCCGAACTCCTGGCCATCCTCCGAAGAGCAAGGTGACCTGGCCACGATGTCACGGTACGACGGACTAATAGCCACAGCTTCCAGCATAGGATTTGAGGCTACCGGCGCCCGGTCATGTTGTCGCTCTACCGCCATTGGCCCCCAAAATAGATCTCTGTGATCTTTGGTAGAGGTAGAGGGCGCTTCTGGTGACGATGGTGGTGATTGCGCAGTCGAGACCTGCGGAGTTCCCAGAATCTCTTCCTTCTGGATGTACCTGCTGATGGAGATGGGAATCTGGTGGACCTCACGTTCCGGGAGAATGAGGCTATCTCATCTGGTTCCTGCCCCAGTCCATGATATGGAGGATCGGGGAGAATCCTCCATGGATGAGTCGCATTCTTCCTCAGAGTCGGAGAAGCGGGCGGGTTTGATCTCCACCCGGGTTTTCCCAGGACTCTTCTTGTGGCGGCGACGACCTGCTCTCCTTCCCCGGGGTGGCTCTTCGGGATAGGGTTGATCCCTATCATGGAGTCACGGGGTGGTGCTGGCGCCGTGGCGGAGAGGGCCCCCACTCGAGATGGCCGAGGTGCGAGGGGCACCGGGGCAAATTTCGAAGGATACATGGGGAGGACCTCCACGAACAGCACTCGTGTGGGAGGGGCCTCTGTTTGAATTAGCAGGAGCATGGGGAGGACCTCCATGGTCACTGCGGGCGGAGCGAGGCTGACCTTCACTCCTTGAGTTTCTGGGGTGAGGAGGACCTTCCCTGGTTGCATAGAGGACATAGGGAGGCCCCCACGTTGGAGAAGGACCGGATGGATGGCTCCTTCAGATCGGCGGTCAGGGGTAGGAGGATAGACTCCATACCCTGTAGAGTGGATGCGGGAAAGGTTTCCGCGCCGAGCGTCACTGCCGCAAGGCAGGTCTTCCTTCAGGATGGGGGTAGCACGAGGCATGCCTCCATGACGGACCCCGGAGCGGGGAAGGCCCACGCTCTGTGAAGTAGTGGAACGGGGAGGACCTCCGTACTGGGTGACATCACCGCGGGTTAACTCGCGGCGATCACCACTTGGGCCGGCAACCCGGAGAGTCAACCCAGCCTGCCCGTGGGGCGGTTGGGGTCTCGATCCTTGTTGGGTAAAAGATTGCCCCTGCTCAGTGTATGCGGGGGCTTCGTGATGCACGTCGGCGGTGGCTCGGGCCACTGTAGCTGTCGACGTCGACGCGCCTAGGCGAGTGTCCTCGGCCCAGGCCCGGCACTAACATCGGGTCAGGCGAGCTGGTGCAGGTGGTGCAGGGGCATGGCCTTCCTGCTCTTCCTGCAGAGCCGGACGGCGGCGCTTACGCGGCCAGGCGGGAGCTCTCGCCTAGAGCCCTTGGGTCGGGACCCTGAGTGGGCTGAGCCGGATGGCGCCCGCCTCTTCGGCGTAAGGCGAGGAGTCGTCAAGGCATTCCGGGGACAGGCTCCCGAAACAGTTGAACGTTGGGGTGTGTAGCAGGGCCTCCCTGCGCGGCCTGTTAGGGCGGCGTTGACGGCGAGGCCTGGACGCCTCCAGGTCCAGGCGGGCCATATCCCTAGTTGGGATGACCGCTTCCTCCTCGTACCTGCGCACGGGTTTGTTGATCACCCTTAGCTAGATGACCTCCGATGGGGAAAGGGGATGTGGGCGCCCTGTATTCCGTGATGTGGCAGCCGTCGTAGCAGTAGCAGCGCCATGTGGGGCGGTCGTGGCTATGTTGCCCCTGCCCCTGCGTAGCCTAGAGGGCGATGATCGCGTCTCTGTAACAGCAACCTGGTTCCTGAGAAACGAAGAGATCAACTCATCATCACTGAGAGGAAAAGGATTGATAGCCAGTGCCCCATCGTCTTTCCATTCTCCATGTCTATAAGAAGGATCCACGCCAACACGCTGCAAAACGGAGTGCCCCACGTTCTACTGCACCGAATTCCGGTGAGTTTCACGACAAGTCCTCTATTTGCTTGGTGGGAGTAGGTGCTGGATATCTGGATCTGGCGACACGTCAATATACTGGTGTCTCTAATGCTACTAATCTCCATACTGAGGAGAAGAATTTCACATCGGGTTCACCATTTCTATTTCTGACGCTTCCGCCGGGGGGGGGCGCATCCGTCCGTCCGCGGAGGAGGACGCGCGGCTTCATTGCCCCGCATTCCCGCTTTCCAAAGGTGGGAGGCATTCGTTCCTTGTTTAGGTACGTCTAATCCTTGATCAAAACGGGATGATGGGATGTCAGTTCTTCCCTCTGTGGTTTCCTCCTTGGAGCTCATTACCTAGTCCGGGTCTCCCTCGTAGATTTAATACGTAGTTCGTGAAACTCTTCCCAGTGCCATGTTTCCATGGACGCCGGTTAATTACACTGCTTCTGTCGGGACATTCCAAAGGGTCCGGTCAGGGCAGCAACCTTCAGTCAGGGGAGTAGTCACGTTGAGGCATTAGTAGCGTGTCTGGATGTTGGGACGCCTGGCATGTCTATCTATTGTCCCTGGTCACAGGGCTTCTCGAGGGCGTGGAAGCCCGAGGCATCCCACATCGAACGCGGGGAATTATATTCCATAGGCACATATCTGAGGTTTTTCTCAGCTTCCCATGTTTAACACAGGGTATGCCGCGAGTTTAACGTCCAACGGGGACGGGTCATCCCGATCAGAGCATTATCTAGGATAGATCGGATTGAGGTATTTCTCTTGAAGGGATGCCGACACCGAGGCCATCCATAGGCGGCTGTGAAGGGTGTAACGACATGGTCTCACCGGGATATGATGGTCCGGGCGAGGATCGGGGTAGATAGTGGATGAATGGAGCGGAGGGGAGTGAAATGGGACTATCGCATGGGGCGACGGTGGAATTGGGCTTGAGCCTTGAAGAGGCTTCCTACGTATCCCCGTGGCAGGGAATCAAAGTCCGCGTAGTTCGGGACAGTGCCGGTAAATCGTCATGAGGGTGGACCTTGGTCCAATGGGCATTGTTGGAGAACCGACATGATTGTAGACCTTGGTCTGATGAGAGATGGGATTGAACCCCAGGGAGGCTTCCTACGTACCATGCCTTGACATGGATCAAAGACCACGTAGTTCAAAGGATTGATGGAATACAGTTTAACGTCCTGCGGGACGGTAGTGAACCCTGACGTGAATAAACGACGGGCGGTGGGTGTCAGCGAACCGACGTAAATGAGGGACCTTGGTCCGATGGGAGATTGGAGTTTGGAACACCGACAAGGAGACGGTTTGGGCCAATGATTGTTGGGCTTGAACCTCGAGAAAGTTTCCTACGTACCATGCCTGGACATGGATCAAAGACCTCGTAGTTCAGGTGGAATACAGTTTAACATCATGCGGGACGGGGGTGAACCGACGTGAATGAGGTCGGAATGACCGGATGGTGGGTTTGAACCTCATAGAGGCTTCCTACGTACCATGCCATGACATGGATCAAATACCTCGTAGTTCGGGTTAGTCACAATGGTTTGCCATCGAACTGGAATTGCAGTTTAACATCGTTCTGGACATAGGTAGAACTCTACGTGAATTGGATGATGGGTGGGCTTGAACCTCGTGGAGGCTTCCTACGTACCACGCCTTGACATTGATCAAATACCTCTTAGTTCAAATGGGGCTTTGTCGTCAAACCGACGTGAAGGTGGACCTTGGTCCGCTTGTGGTGGGCTTGAACCTTGGGAAGGTTTCCTACATACCATGCCTTGACATGGATCAAAGTCCTCGTAGTTCACTAGGGAATGGGTGTGCAGTTTAATGTCGTGCAGGACAAGGAGACATATAGTTTAACGTCATGCTGGATGGGAGTGTGCAGTTTAATGTCATGCAGGACGTAGGTGTGACCCGATGTGAAAGTAGACCCGTGAGTCCACTAATGGTGGGCTTGAACCTCGTGGAGGCTTCCTACGTACCATGCCTTGACATGGATCAAAGTCCTCATAGTTCAAATGGGATTAGTCGCAACGGCTTTCCATTGGACTGGAATGCAGTTTAACGTCGTGCTGGATGGGAATGGGACTCGACGTGAAATAACGGGTGGGCTTGAACCTCAGGGAGGCTTCCTACATACCATTCCATGGCATGGATCAAAGTCCTCGTAGTTTTCTATGGAATGAGTCACAACGGCTTGCCATTGGACTGGAATGCAGTTTAACGTCATGCTGGACGAGAATGGGACACGACGTGAAATGACGGGTGGGCATGAACCTTAGGGAGACTTCCTACGTACCATGCCTTAGCATGGATCAATGTCCTCGTAGTTCGCTATGGGATGGGGTCAGGGTCGGTGCTCACTCTAAGCCCACGTGAGTCATGCTCGGTGTGAGAAACAAGAGGTTGCAAGGACCTAACGATCACATCGCGAAGAATGCATCCGTGAGAAGCGAAGAGGGGCTTACGCGTTAGGCGGCCCATGGTGCTGGGACTTACTCCAGGATAGAGGCCCATGGTGCGAAAAAGCGCGAGAAAGATGGACCTTGGTCCAATGATGGGAGGTGCCTCGTCCCATATCACGCCCTCCACTGACCTTGGTGGTGGGGAAGTACGGAGATGCAGAGGTGCATCCATCCATTGGGGAACTAGGGTCGCCCTTCTCCTACGATCATACGCCACTCCGAAAAGGAGGAAATCACCCCTTGTGGATGGGTGATTCCATTCCCATGGAGACGAGTGGTGTAAATAATGTTCGAGCGGGGGGGACCCTTCATGAGAGATACGAGGTCGGATCACAGTTTAACGTCATGTGTTGAGGACGCGGTGCTTGGCAGTTTAATGTCCTGTAGCTCGGACGAGGTGGGTTCATTCCACACCCTTAGGACATACATAACCGGTACCCTCTGGTCCTTGGGGAAGGAAAGGTACCAGTAAGTCCATGGTCAAGGGGGGTTGGGGGACGAACCATCAAAGGGTCCACGTTAGCGTGGCTATGAGAAGGAGCAATAGCCGTTAACGTGCCTATGAGAAGAAGCATTAGGCGAAGAAACTCTACGGGTGGAATTGTCCGTGGGACTTTGAAATCACATCGTGCAATCCTGGAGGGTCGCACTGGAAGAGGAATTGCTAAGCAAAGGAGTGTGCTTCGCAAAGTGAAGTGCCTTGGCCTTTGCACGGGGCATGGGTGGGAATGGAAGGTGCTTCGCGAAGTGGAACAGTGTTCGCGGAGCACTGTCTCGCGAAGAAGGGGTGCCTCGCGAAGCAGGGTCCTGGAAAGCAGTCTGCTTCGCGATGTGGAGTGCCTTGTCCTTAGCATGGGGCATGGGTGTGAATGTAAGGTGCTTCTCGAAGTGGAATAGGGAACTGCCTCACGAAGGAGGGGTGCCTCGTGAAGCACGGTCCTGCAAAGTAGTCTGCTTCGCGATGTGGAGCGATCCTGCCTTAGCATAGGGATCACTAGTATGGGTTGTGTGTTTCTCGAAGCACAAGTGCTCCGCGGCTGCCCGGGTTCCCTTGGGAATCCCCTTCCTTCACGAATGCCCTTGAGCTTCGCGAAGGGCATTGCTCTCGGAAGAGGGGATCAAAACGAGACAAAGTAGAGTCGTCTCGCAAAGTAGGAATACCTCGCGGAGCTCATGATTCTCGGGGCAATGAGTGATTCGAGATTCAGGAGAGGAGAAGCCGAAAGGTTGGATTGTCCGTCTGGGGGACTCAGGGGGAGTTTAGTATTTATAGGGAAGGGGCTCCGTGAAGCAGAACTCGCGCGCCGCCTCTGTTGCTTCGTGGCGGCTCGCGAATGTCAAACGCGTTCGCGGAGCATCACCGCCTCTGGAGCTTCGCAGCGGCTCGCGAACTTCAAATGCATTCGCGAAGAATCACCGCCTCTGGAGCTTCGCGGCGGCTCACCAACATCAAATGCGTTCGCGAATAATCACAGTCTCTGGAGCTTCGCGAGGCCGCGAGGGTCGGGGTGCTTCGTGAAGGGGCTTCGCGTGAATGCTTCGCGTCGGGGCTTCACGAGGCAGTGCGCCTGCATTCCATTTTAATCCTTTCTTTCGGGCCATATTTTGGCGCCAACAATGTTATAAACATTATGCAGCCATTTATGTTAATAATGTTCGTTTTGTCGATATTTGGTACTTGAGTCAAAAATGGACTTCTTATAACTACATGTTGTTCATGTGGTCAAATGTTCATTATATCCTGAAATATATTCATTATTTATATATTATATATATCATATATATCCAGCATATACATGTATTTAAAATAGTACATAACATATGGAGGTATGAAATGAAATGCACCATTCATGGAGACGGTAAGTTGTACGTATGAATAAACGCTACTTTTATTTCTATTTCTTATTTTAATGGAATTAAAACATAATGATACATTGTTATATTATAATTTCAGTATAATATCATATATAATATTATTAACTCCATCCTTTATTCATCCCACATAAGGCATTAATGAATCACATCATTTTGAGGGGGCGGTAGTCCGCACTTCCTCAAATGAGATTATCATATTTACACACTATGGAAACCATAAAGGCATTATATAATTTGGAAGTAAAGAAGAATAAGAAAAAAATAAATATAATATATATCATATATAAATATAGTGACATCATAATGGCTACTATGAGAGGCGGTAGGATAAAATCGAACAATCATCCTTTTATGAGGCGTTAGTTTGCCATCCACAGAATCATTATGTTTTTCATCCATTGGAAAGAGGTGTGTGAATGTGTAGTTCTAATAAATCTCATAAATACGTCCTAGTATATTGAGCATATTGATTTTGTTACAAAAGAATGTATTATCAAGAGATTAGGGGTTAGAGAAGTAGATTAAAAAACAATTTAAGAGAAATTGTTACCTTTAATTTGGGTAACTTCCTTTGGTTTAAACTGAAAGGACTTCTTGAAGTGCCTTCTGCCTAAGGTAAGACTTATAGGGGTAGGACAGGGATGTAGGGATATTAATTGTGAATATTTAGGATGAGCTAAATGGCTTTAGAGGTGTGAAGAATTGGATTGAAATCGTCTTCTTTTATAAGGGGGGGAGGGGCTCTTTTTGAAAGTGTGAAAATATTATTTTATTATAAACTCATCTTTGGTTTCAAAAGGTCCAAAAATAATTAAAGTTGAATATAATATGACTCATGGTCGAAATAAAATCATTCAATTAGAATTGGACATGTTTTGGATAAAATTTAAATCAATATAATCTTATTTATTTAAATCATTTATTAATGAGGTAAATATTGAATCCTTATTGTGTCATGAATAATTTCATTTATTTGAAGTCTAAAAATTATTAAAAAATACCATCATGTAGGAAATATTTTTATCTTTCCAATGAATATTTATAGTCAAAAAGATAATTTATATGACCACTTAAAAAAATTAATTACTAAAAGATTTTTTTTAATGTAAATTTTGTCTTTACATTAAATTAATTAATCCAAATTTCCATTATCACTACCAAGTTGCTCAATGGGGACCAAAACTCCACTCACGGATTCCCATGGTTATCCACTGCTCATCCAATAAGGTTTGGACAAGTGTTAAGGTAATTTTTAATTATTATAATATTATTTTAACCTTTAAATGCCCTATTTACCTTTAATTGCGGTAAATAAAAGTCAAAAATTACTATTCAACAAAAATTATTTTCATCTTATTGAACCTAATTTTACTTCTTGATAACAACCATGTACTTATGATTTTTGGAAATTCAATTCAAAGAAGTGGTAAAATTTCATTTAAATGAAAGTGTCAGTTTTTTTAACTACCACTAAGTGGTTTCACTATTCATCAAGAATTGAAGTTTTTCAGAAAAATAACAAAAAATCATCCTAAGCTATATTTGATATTCTGAATTAAAAAATGATTTCTATTATTCCAAATTCAAGAAATATAAGTTTCATTAATTAATTTTGAAATTAATTCCCGTTATCAAAACAAATAGCGTGTTTTTAAGAAACAATAACTATCAAAAGATCAACACTTGTTTATGTCCAACTTCAATGTGAAAATAATTACAATTACCAAAATTGGATTAAATGGAAAAAATATAATCTAATTACTCTTTAAAACCAATTAAAAATATAATCTATCCATATAAATTATTGTGATGAAAAAAGTTTTTTTAATTAGAATATAGCGCCTTTTTACTATTCATTAAAATATGAAAGTTATTAGAATAATATGAAAATTTTATCCAAAGTAAATTTTTATATCCTGATTCCAAGGAAGAATTTTGTTTTTCCATGTTGAAATTATAAACATGTCAAAACTAGATTTAATGTATATGTGCCTTCAAAAGGAGGAAAAAACTGCATTTTTTAAAAAATAATTATTTTACCCGAAAAATTTATTTTATTCTAATACCATGATCTAGAAAATGTGTAAGATGAATAATAATGTTATAAATTTTAAAATTTAGTTAATAATATTCACAACAGCTAGTCCATAACATTATTATAACCATATATCATTGTTTAGTGAAACATGGTATTGCGTACAACACACGCTATCGGGGAAGGTCATGATTGTGTGTAATGCAAGCCAAGTCAGGGTTGCGTGTTGTGCAAGACTCCTTCATTGTTTTGTATAACAGAATCCAACCATATTTCATTTATACATTGAATATATATATATATATATATAAACTCAATGTTGTTTAGAATAATTACTATCAAAAGAACTTGAAATTTTGTGTAACATGATCCATAAATAGGGTTGCATATACTACAAGCTAATACGGTGTTGCATATAGCGCAAGGTAATCTTGGTGTAGCGTAAAATAGAAGATATGAAAAAATAATATATCTCATAAAATCTCGGGGTGTTACATTCTACCTCCTTAAAATGAATTTCGTCCTCGAAATTCGTCGGGGTTATAAATGGTTTATTACTTGAGAGTTTCATTCATATAAACCTACATCGTAAAAAGGAATACTAAAACTTACTTTTAAAAATGAATGTTAGAAACAAAATGGATACCCAAAGTAACTCTTCACTTGGGTTCCCACATAGGATATCATAGGTGAAAAATATATGGATATGGAAGAGAAATTGAACCACCATGTTTTGATAGAGAGTGGTAGAGAACATGGATATGAAAAAGGAAATAATCACAAAGACAAATTTTTTGGAGATCTAGGGTACTATATGATTCATCAGATATGAGAGCACTAGGACAACATTTTTTGTTTTCATGATAATTTCCCAAATGTTGAAAAAAAATTCAATTAAAAGAAATACTTACTTGATTTTGGTACAATCACAACGTTTCTCGTGCCTTGAACAATTTCCACTTAATCTCTTAAAGAAATGAAGATGAATTTGCCTTTCGTGAAGTGTTAGCAGATCAGGTGATAGAATGATGGGACATTCCATTTGTCTCAAACAAAAGGATAGAAAAGGTTGTCTAATATACACAAGTCCATTTATAGTGAGGTGTATCGTATATGATCCAAAAAATGGAATTGTACATCATCTATCATACAACATAAAATAAAACTAGTTTCTACTAACCAGGGACTTCCTGTAAGCCCGTGGTAGGTGATAAAGTCCCATCGCACTTTGGTTGGGGGTTCGATTCCCACAGCCTTGTCCGATGTGACAGGTAGTTTCCCGTCTGACAGGATGTCCTTTTTATAAAACTATATTATTATAAAATCCCATCAATAATATCAAAAAAAATTCAAGCCTTAAACAATACTATCTAATGTCCGACATAATCCATTCCAATCTTTAGACTTATCCAAAATACATCGGTCCAAGCTCATAGTATAAAGAAAATGATTACTAGAAAGGTCATCTACCAAGCATGTGAATACCATCATTTATCTCCCATGTATCATAAGATATATCTTGTTGGTCACATTCCAAATATATGAATACCTTAATCATGTATTCTATTGAAAAATGAATACCCATTATTCATTAGTGAAAACATGAATGCTTTCAAAAGTTAACTCTTTCCACATACCAAAATCCAAAAATTTCTTTATACTCAAACCATGATATCACTTTGTCTTTATATCATTCATGAGCTCATTAAGACTATCAAACATTTCCTTATCTCTTTATCCCTTCATTATGCTCATATCATCTTCTTTCCTAAAATTTCTTAATAACCTTTCATGTTTATCGATACAATTCCACATATACTTTCAAATACTTTAGGAAAAACAGTAGTGTAACAATCCTTAGATGATTCTTTATTCTACAGTACCATTAAATTACTTATACAACATAAATCTTAATACACATACAATCATTCCACTACCTTCTTAAACCACAAACTGATATTCTTCATTTATTTCATATATCATTTGTAGTGTCTTCATCATCATCTACATAAATACTACTCATATGACCATGTTGATTCTCTTCAAGAGACTTTACCTTAGGGAATTGGTTTTCATAATGCCCATGCATTCCACATTTAAAACATTTAATTATTTTTGATGTCGTAGCAATACCATTATCCTTTTCCATGGTGTTAACTGAAACTTTTCCTTTGCACTTACTAGATTTGTGTCCTTATTTTCGACACCCAAAGAATATTCTAGTTCCTTTGAAACCTTCTCCTTGATTCCTCTTCCCACATGAATTACATGAGAGAAAATTAACTTTATTTCCTATATGATCATCATGAAACTCCATCTTTATCAAATTATCTGAGTCAGGAAACTTATCAAAGATGATATTATTGATCATATTATGAGATTTATGATTAGGCATAATAATGATGTTTAGACATACAAATCCCATTTAATTTGGTTCCTCATGAAGTATATCATTCTATTGTCCATCATATTCTCCATTAACATGAATCCTCTTGTTTCCTGCAATTTCATAAAACCCAAAAAGAATAGCGTGAGAGGTAAAAATCACAATCAAGGGAGAGTACCTTCAATATCTGACATCATAGGATTAATTCTAAAATCGTTACCAAAATTCTAGGAATATAACCTATACTTATAATTAACCTTAGAGATATCCCTAGACATACCTTCGAAATATCTCTAGGGATTTCACTAAAGTTTTCACATCCTAGATTCCAAAGGATAACTAAACCTTTCCTATGATACCAACCTTGTATACCCAAACATGACATACATGTACATTATAATACTTTTGCAGAATAATTAATATATAACAGAAACCAACACACAAGGACCGTAATAGTTTAGAGTATTTGGAAACTCAGAACATAATCTTCTAATTATGGTGAAAGAACTTAAAAATCTCTTATAAGCATCTTCCCCTTTTGTTTTCTAACCTAAAAACTTTTTAATATCCTGGGGAAAATAAAACATAAAAAGGGTTAGCTCAAATGCTTGGTATGGGTAAACATTGAAAACATAAAACTATCTATAAACATTTGAATGCAAAAACATGAACATAAAATCTAAACATAAAAATCTTGAGCAAAGACATAAATCTTGGAAGTACGTAAGGCATATATCATAAAAAACATCAATAATGATAAAATAGCAAGGAGATAAAAGATGTAATTGTGGAAACCATTAATCACATGATATGATTTCCATAGTAGCCAAGGCATTGCTGCCATGGCCATCAAAGTGGAAAAAGTCCCGTTCTGAATCAAGTTCACTCCACATTCCAGTCCTGTATCACTGAACCAGATTAACTTGTCGTTCCAGCCATGTCTATCTCATGAGATATGAATCTTTAACCAATGCATTTAAGGTATGTATATTTCCCACCCATCTCATAATTAAATCATTCTTACATGTGCCACAAAATAAACATAAAACATTCATCATAACCCAAAAAATAAAATGGGTTTCATAAACATCATCTCATCATCACATAATCCATATAAACAAATGTATATTTCATCATAATACAAGTGAAACCATATAAATCATAGAGAAATTATACTTGAACATACACATATGAAATAATGTTATCTTATATGGAAAATGGTTTTTACAAAACACTTGAAATGAATTCTTGAGGAAAATATCCTTTCTTCTTCAAAATTATTTTCTATTCAAAAAATGCCATGCAATTTTGAAAGATAAGTATTTTTTTGAAAATATTCATAAAATCTTGTAGAGTAGGATTCATGAAAATGAGGCGTTATGAAAGTGTAAAAATCTGGTCCCGCCGTATAAGTTAAAAATATCATTCTTCTCGTACTTTTGTCGAAAAAGTCAAAAAGTTCCTCATGTGGTAAAAGAAAGTAATATTCCTTTCATAAAATGTGGTAAATTTAAAAAAATTGGTAAAAAGAACTATAAAAATACCTGAAAACATTTTTAGAAAACATTTTCATGGATGATAACAATAACCCCAAATACATAGGAATAAACAATCTCAGATAAAAACAAGATTGATAAAGGTATCCCTTACAATGATCTTATTGTAAATAAAATATATCACTTATTTGTATTCACTATAAGGTCACATAAAAAAGTATAAATACATGGTAAGATATACAAATTATTTTCTCACATAATCAAAGAACGACATAAAGAAGAAAGAGAAGATCAACCCAAAGAATGGAAATTTGGTTAACCAGTTCTCTTACCTCATGTCCGACTTGACTCGATCATTCTTTAATCTCATGAATAATAAACCAAAGTTTATTTATAATTTCTTAAGAACATTTATCATGTTTATTATTACCTTTATATCACTCCTTACAATGAAATAAAAATTATGTAACCATTTAAGTTTATAACGTTTGTTTTGTCGATATTTGGTACTTGGGTCAGAAATGGACTTCTTATAATTACATGTTGTTCATGTGGTAAAAGGTACATTATATCCAGAATGATATTAATGATATATACATATATATCATATATATCATATATATCCATAATATAAATGTATTTATAATAGTACATAACATATGGAGGTAAGAAATGAAATGCACCGTTCATGGAGACAGTAAGTCGTACGTACGCATAAACGCTACTTTCATTTTTATTTATCATTTTAATGGAATTAAAACATAATGATACATAGTTATATTATAATTCCAGTATAATATCATTTATAATATCATTAAATCCATCCTTTATATATCCCATATAAGGCATTAACGAATCACATCGCTTTGAGGGGGCGGTAGTCCGCACTTCCTCAAAGGAGATTATTGTATTTACCCACTATGGAAACCATAAAAGATTGATATAATTGGGATGTAAAGAAAAATAAAGAAATAATAAACATAAAATATATCATATATAAATACATTTCCATCATAATGGCCACCATGAGAGGCGGTAGGAGAAAATTGAACAAGCATTGTTTCGTGAGGCGTTAGTTTTCCATCCACAGAAACATTATGCTCTTCATCCATTAGATGGAGGTGTGTGTAAGTGTAGTTTATTCCTTCTCATAACAACCTCCTAGTATATTTAGAATATTGTTGTTGTTACAAAAGAAATTATAAAAATGTTTTTAGGGGTTAGAGAAGTAGAATAAAAGAAAACAATTTAATAGATACTATTACCTTTAATTTGGGTAACTTCCTTTAGTTTTAACCAAAAGGACTTATTGAAGTGTCTTCTGCCTAAGGTAAGGATTATAGGGGTGAGAGGTATGTGGGGAGAGTAATTGGGAAGGGCTTGGATGAGCAAAATGTCTTGATAAGAGTGTTGAATTGGTTAGAAATGGTCTCGTTTTATAAGGGGGAGTAGGGGCTCTTTTGGAAAGTGTGAAAATATTATTTTATTATAAACTTATCTCCAGTTTCAAAAGGTCCAAAAAAATTAAAGATGAATATAAGATGACTCATGGTCAAAATAAAATCATCAAATCAGAATTCTACATGTTTTTGATAATATTTTAATCATTATAATCTTATTTATTTTAATCATTTATTAATGAGGTAAATACTGCATCATTATTGTGCCAGGAATATTTTAATTTATTTGATGTCTAAAAATTAATAAAAAAATACCATCATGTAGGAAATCTATTTATATTTTCAATAAATATTTATGGGCTAAAATATAATTTGTATAACCCCATATAAAAATTAATTACTAAAAGATTTTTGTTAATGTCAATTTTGTCCTTACATTAAATTAATTAATCCAAACTGTCATTATCACTACCAAGTGGCTCAATGGGGTCCAAAAATCGACCGAAGGATGAAAATGGTTGGCCACTACTCATAAAATAAGGTTTTTACAAGTTTTAAGGTAATTTTGAATTATTATAATATTATTAAAACCTTGAATTATCCTATTTACCTTTAACCGTCGTAAATAAAAGTCAAAAGTTACTATTCACCAAATATTATTTTCATCTTATTGAACAACATTTTACTTCTTGATAACAACCATTTATTTATGATTTTTGAAATTCAATTCACAGAAGTGGTAAAATTTCATTTAAATGAAAGAGTCGGGTTTTTTAACTACCACTAAGTGGTTTCACTATTCATCAAAAATTGAGGTTTTTCAAAAATATACCAAAAATTCAGCATAAGCTATATTTGATATTCTGAATTAAAAAATTATGTCTATTTTTCCAAATCCAAAACATAGAAGTTTCATTAATTAATTTTAAAATTAATTCCTATTATCAAAACAAATAGCGTGTTTTTACGAAACAATAATTATAAAAAGATCGACACTTGTTTATGTCCAATTTCAAAGTGAAATTAATTAAAATGACCAAAATTTGATTTAATGGTAAAAATATATTCTAATTACACTTTAAAATAAATTAAAAATATAATCTAACCATATAAATTATTGCGATGAAAAAAGCTGTTTTTAATTAAAACTTATCGTTTTTTTACTATTCATTAAAATATGCAAGTTACCAGAATAATATGAAAAATTTATCCGAAGTAAAATTTTAATCATGATTACAAGGACCAATTTTATTTTGTAAAATTGAACTTAGAAACATTTCAAAACTAGATTTAAAGTGGGTGTGCCATCAAAAGGCGCCAAAACTACATTTTTTGAAAAATACATATTTCACCCGAAAAAATTATTTTGTTCTCATAACATTTCTAGAAAA
Source organism: Viscum album (assembly GCA_963277665.1). NCBI lineage: Eukaryota > Viridiplantae > Streptophyta > Magnoliopsida > Santalales > Viscaceae > Viscum > Viscum album. Next base: position 752,984,890 of record OY728158.1, read on the forward strand.
TGTGTACGATAAATAATAATGATATAAAATTTAAATTTTAGTTAATACTATTCATAACTTCTAGTACATAATAATAATATAACCATATTTCATTAGTTATTGAAACCCGGTATTGCGTACAACACACGCTATCGAGGAAGGTCGCGATTGCGTGTAATGCAAGCCAACTCAGGGTTGCATGTTGTGCAAGACTCCTTCGTTGTTTCTTATAAAAAAATCCAACCATATTTCATTTATACATTGAATATATATATATATATACACTCAATGTTGCGTAAAATAACTACGATCAAACGAACTAGAAATTGTGTGTAACATGATCCAAAAATAGTGTTGCATATACTACAAGCTAATACAGTTTTTCGTATAGCACAAGGTAATCTTGGTATACTGTACAACAGAAGATATGGAAAAAAAATATTTCTCATAAAATCTCAAGGTGTTAAATTCTACCCCCCTTAAAATGAATTTCGCCCTCAAAATTCATCGGGGTTATGAATGGTTTATTACTTTAGAGTTTCTTCCATAGAAACCCACATCGTAAAAAGGAATACTAAAACATACCTTTAATAATGAAAGTTAGAAACACAACGGATACCCAAATTAACTAATCACTTGGGTTCCCACATAGGAGATCATATGTGAAAAAAATATGGATATGGAAGAGAAAACTAACAATCAAGTTCTGATGGAGAGTGGTGAAGAACATGGCTATGAAAAATCCAATAATCACAAAGCCATAAATTTGTGATGATCTAAGGTACCATATGATTCATCATATATGATAACACTAGGACAACATTTTTTGTTTTCAAGATCATTTCCCAAATGTTCATGAATTTTTGAATTAAAATAAATACATAGTTGATTTTGGTACAATCTCAACATTGCTCGTGCCTTGAACAATATCCACTTCATCTCTTAAATAAATGAAGTTGAATTCAACTTTCATGAAGTGTTAGCATATCATGTTATAGAATTATGGGTCATTCCATTTGTCTCAAACAAAAGGATAGAAAAACTTATCAAATATACACAAGTCCATCTATGGTGAGGTTAATCGTATATGATCCCAAAAATGGACTTATTCATCATATATCATAACGCTTAAAATAAAACCAGTTTCTACTATCTAGGGACTTCCTATAGGCCATGGGTATGTGATATAGTCCTATCACACTTCGATTGGGGGTTCGATTCAGACAATCATGTCCGATGTGACGGGTTTTTTCCCGTCCGGCAGGATATCCTTTTTATAAAACTATATTATTATAACATCCCATCAATAATATCAAAAAAAAGTTCTATCCTTAAACCATAAAATATAATGTCCAACATAATCCATTCCAATATTTAGAATTATCCAAAATACATCTGTCCAAGATCATAGTATAACGAAAATGATTACTAGAAAGGTCATATAGCAAGCATGTGAATACCATCATTTATCTCTCATATATCATACGATATATCTTGTTGTTCACATTCCAATTATGTGAATACCTTAATCATGTATTCTATTGAAAAATGAATACCTATTGAACAATAGTTAAAACATGAATACTGTCAAAAGTTAACTCTTTCCACATACCAAAATCACAAAATTTTTATATACTCAACACATGATATCACTTGGTCTTTATATCATTCATGATCTCATTAGTACTATAAAACATTTCATTATCTCTTTATCCCTTCCTTCTGCTCATATTATCTTCTTTCCAAAAATATCTGAATAACCATTCATGGTTACTGGTACCATTCTACATATACATTCAAATAATTTAGGAAAAACAATAGTGTAACAATCCTTAGATGACACTTTTTTCCATAGTACCATTAAATTACCTATACAACATAAATCTTAATAAACATACTATCATCCCCCACCTTCTTAAACCACTAACTGAGATTCATCATTTCTTTCATATATCATTTGTAGTCTCTTCATCATCATCCACATATATACTACTCATACGACCATGCTGATTCTCTTCAAGAGACTTTCCCTTAGGGCATTGGTTTTCATAATGACCATACATTCCATATTTAAAACATTTAATCATTGTTGATGTCGTAGAAATACCATTATCATTCTCCATGGGGTTAACTGAATATTTTCCTTTACACTTAATGGATTTGTGTCCCTCTTTTCCACACCCAAAGAATCATCCAATTCATTTGAAACATTCTCCTTCATGCCTCTTCCCACATGATTTACATGAGGGAAAATTAACTTTTTTTCCACTATGATCATCATGAAACTCCATCATTCTCTTAATAGAAGAGTCAAGAAACTTACCAATTTTGATAATATTGATCATATTATGAGATTGCGGATTAGGAATAATAATGATGTTTGGACATCCAAATCTTGTTTCATTTGGTTCCTCATGAAGAACATCATTCCATTGTACATAATATTCTCTATGAACATGAATCCTCATGTTTCTTTCCATTTCTTAAAACCCAAAAAGAATAGTGTGAGAGGAATAAATCATAATCAAGGGGGGTACCTTCAATATATAACATCTTAGGTTTAATTATAATATCGTTAATGAAATTCTAGGTCTATAACCTATACTTATAATTATCCATAAATATATCCCTAGACATACCTTAGAAATATCTATAGGGATTTCACTAACGTTTTCGCATCCTATTTTCCAAAGGATAACTAAACCATTCCTCTAATACCAACTGTAGAGACCAAAACGTGACGTACATGGACAGTACATTACATTTGCGGAATACTTAATATATAATAGAAACCAACACACAAGGACCGTAATAGTTTAGTGTCTTTGGAAACTCAGAACATAATCTTCTAATAATGGTGAATGATCTTTAATACCTCGCATAAGGATCTTACCCTTTTGTTTTCTTACCTAAAAACATTCTTAATATCATGGTGAAAAGAAAAAATAAAATGGTTGAGCTCAAATGCTCAGTATGGGTAAACATAGTGAACATAAAACAATGCATAAACATTTGAATGCAATAACCAGAACATAAAATATAAAAATCATAATCTTGAGCAATGACATAAATCTTGGAAGTATGTAAGGAATATTTAATAATAGAACATAAATCATGATAAAATATCAAGGAGATAAAAGATGTAATTTTGGCAACCATTAAGCACATGATATGATTTCCATAGTAGCCAAGGCATTGCTACAAAGACCATCTTAGTAGTCGACTTCCCTTTCTGAATCGAGTTCACTCCTCAATCCAGTACTGTATCACTGAACCTGATTAAATTTTCATTCTATCCATGTCTATCTCATGAGATATGAATATTTACCCAATTAATTGGATGGAGATATTGGTCCCACCCATCTCATAATGAAATCTCTCTAACCTGTTCCACAAAATAAACATAAATATTTCATCATAACCCAAAGAATAAAATAGGTTTCATAAACATCATCCCATAATCACATAATCCATAAAAACAAATGGATATTTCACCATAAGAAAATTGAAACCATTTAAATAATATATATACATTGTACTTGAAACATACACACATTAAATAATGTCATCTTAGATGGAAAATGGTTTTTGATAAAACACTTGAAATGAGTTTTTGAAGAAAATATCCTTTCTTCTTCAAAATCATTTTCTTTTCACAAAAATCCTTGAAATTATAAATGAAAATTATTTTTTTGTAAATATTCATATACTCTTCTATTATAATCTTCATGAAAATGAGGCATTATGAAACATTAAAAATCCATTCATGCCGTATAAGTTAAAAATAACATTCTTCTCGTACATTTGTCGAAAAAGTCAAAAAATTACTCGTGTGGTAAAAAAAAGTAAGATTCCTTTCATAATATGTGGTAAATTTCAAAAAATGGGTAAAAATGACTTTAAAAATACATGAAAACATATTTAGAAAACATGGGCATGGAAGATAACAATAACCCCAAATACTTTCGAATAAACAATCTCAGATAAAAATGAGGTTGGAAAAGTTATCCCTTACAAAGATCTTTCTGTAAATAAAATAGATCACTTATGTGTATTCACAATAAGGTCACATTAATAATTTATAAATACATGATAATATATAAAAAGTAATTTCTCACATAATCATATAATGACATAAACAAGAAAGAGAAGATCAACCAAAATAACAGAAATTGGGTTAAGTAGTTCCCTTACCTCGTGTCCGACTTGACACGATCTTTATTTAATATCCTGAATAATATTCCAAAGATAGTTTCTAATTTCTTAATAACCTTTTCAAGGTTATTATTCCTTTTATATCACTTATTACCATGTTATAAACATTATGTAACCATTTAAGTTAATAACATTCATTTTGACGATATTTGGTACTTGAGTCAAAAATGGACTTCTTATAATTACATGTTGTTCATGTGTTCAAAGTTTCATTATATCCAGAATGATATTCATGATTTATATATCATATATATCATATATATCCAGAATATACATGTATTTATAATAGTACATAACATATGGAGGTAAGAAATGAATTGCACCGTTCATGGAGACAGTAAGTCGTACGTACGCATGAACGCTACTTTCATTTCAATTTATTATTTTAATGGAATTAAAACATAATGATACATAGTTATATTATAATTCCAGTATAATATCATTTATAATATCATTAAATCCATCCTTTATACATCACACATAAGACATTAACGAATCACATTACTTTGAGGGGGCGGTAGTCCGCACATCCTCAATTGAGATTATCGTATTTACCCACTATGGAAACCATAATGGCTTGATATAATTGGGAATTAAATAAGAATAAGGAAATAATAAACATAATATATATCATATATAAATATAATTCCATCATAATGTCCACCATGAGAGGCGGTAGGACAAAATCAAACAATCATCGTCTCGTGAGGCGTTAGCTTGCCATCCACAGAAACACTATGTTCATCATCCATTAGATGGAGGTGTGAGTAAGTGTAGTTTGAATCCTTCTCATAACAACATCCTAGTATATTTATTATACTGGTGTTGTTAAAAAAGAAATGATTAAAAAGAGTTTATGGGTTATAGAAGTAGAATAAAAGAAAACAATTTAAGAGAAACTGTTACCTTTTATTTGGGTATCTTCCTTTGGTTTGAACCAAAAGGACATCTTGAAGTACCTTATTCCTAAGGTAAGGATTATGGGGGGAGGGGGGGATGTAGGGAGCTTAACTATTTAGAGTTCGGACGAGCGAAATGGCATGAGAGGTGTGAGGAATAGGATATAAATGGTCTCCTTTTATAAGGGCGGGGAGAGGCTCTTTTGGAATGTGTGAAAATATTATTTTATTGTAAACATATCTTCGGTTTCAAAAGGTACAAAAATAATTAAAAATTAATATAAGATGACTCATGGTCGAAATAAAATCATCCACTCAGAATTGGACTCGTTTGGATAATATTTTATCATTATAATATTATTTATTTATGTCATTTATTAATGAGGTAAATAGTGCTTTATTATTGTGTCATGAATAATTTAATTTATTGAATGTCTAAAAATTATAACGAAAATACCATCATTTATGAAATCATTTTATCTTTCCAATGAATATTTATAGTTGAAAAGATAATTTATATAATCCCTTATAAAAATTAATTTCTAAAAGAGTTTTGTTAATTTGAAATTTATCTTTACATTAAATTAATTAATCCAAATTATCATTATCACTAAAAAGTGGCTCAATGGGGTTCCAAAATCGACCCAAGGATTCCCATGGTCGGCCACTACTCATACAATAAGGTTTGGACAAGTGTTATGGTAATTGTGAATAATTATAATATTATTTTAACCTTGAATTGCCTTATTTACCTTTAACTGCGTTAAATAAAAGTCAAAAGTTACTATTCACCAAAATTATTTTCATCTTATTGAATCAAATTTACTTCTTGATAACAACCATGAATGTCTGATTTTTTAAATTCAATTCACAGAATCGGTAAAATTTCATTTAAATGAAAGAGTCAATTTTTTAACTACCACTAAGTGGTTTCACTATTCATCAAAAATTGAAGTTTTGCTGAAAAATACCAAAAATTCAGCCTAAGGTATATCTGATATTCCGAATTCAAAAATGATGTCTATTTTTCGAAATTCAAAACATATAAGTGTAATTAATTAATTTTAAAATTAATTCCCGTTATCAAATCAAATAGCATGTTTTTATGAAACAATAACTATCAAAAGATCGACACTTGTTTACGTCCAATTTCGAAGTGAAATTAATTCCATTGACCAACATTGGATTAAATGGTAAAAATATATTATAATTACACTATAAAACCAATTACAAAAATAATCTATCCATATAAAATATTGCGTTGAAAAAAGTTGCTTTTAATTAAAATATAGCGTCTTTTTACTATTCATTAAAATATGAAAGTTATCAGAATAATATGAAAAATTTATCCAAAGTAAATTTTTATATCCTAATTACAAGGAATAATTTAATTTTGTCAAATTAAACTTATAAACATGTCAAAAACTAAATTTAAAGTGGGTGCGCCATCAAAAGGCGTCAAAACTTCATTTTTTAAAAAATACTTATTTTACCCGAAAAAATTATTTTGTTCTCATACCATGTTCTAGAAAATGTGTAAGATGAATAATAATGTTATAAAATTAAAAATTTAGTTAATACTATTCATAATGGCTAGTCCATAATAATATTATAACCATATGTCGTTGTTTAGTGAAACCTGGTATTGCGTACCACACATGCTATCGAGGAAGGTCATGATTGTGTGTAATGCAACCGAAGTCAGGGTTGCGTGTTGTGAAACACTTCTTTATTGTTTTATATAATAGAATCCAACCATATTTCATTTAAACATTGAATATATATATACACTCAATGTTGAGTAGAATTACTACTATCAAAGGAACATGATGTTGTGTGTAACATGATCCAAGAATAGTGTTGTGTATACTGCAAGCTAATACGGTGTTTCGTACAGTGAAGGGTAATCTTGGTGTAGCATACAACCGAAGATATGAAAAAATAATAATAAATCTCATAAAATCTCAGGGTGTTATATTCTACCCCCCTTAAAATTAATTTCTCCCTCAAAATTCATCGGGGTTATAAATGGTTTATTACTTGAGAGTTTCTTTCATAGAAACCCACATCGAAAAAAGGAATACTAAAACTTACTTTTAAAAATGAACGTTAGAAAAAAATGGATACCCAAATTAACTCATCACTTTGGTTCCCACAAAAGAGATCATATGTGAAAAAATAAGGATATGGAAGAGAAATCAACCATCATGTTCTTATGGAGAGTGGTAGAGAAAATGGCTATGGAAAATCCAATAATCATAAAGCCATAAATTCTTGATGATCTTAGGTACCATATGATTCATCAGATATAAGAGCACTAGGACAACATTTTTGGTTTTCAAGATCATTTCCCAAATGTTAAATAATTTTTGAATTAAAAGAAATATTTACAATATTTTGGTACAATCTCAACGTTGCTCGTGCATTTAACAATTTCCACTTCATGTCTTAATGAAATGAAGTTGATTTTGTCGTTCCTGAAGTGTTAGCAGATCATGTGATAGAATGACGGGCCATTCCATTTGTCTCAAACAAAAGGATAACAAAAGTTATCTAATATACATAAGTCCACTTATGGTGAGGTGTATCGTATATGATCCAAAAAAATGGACTTATACTTCATCTATCATAACACATAAAATAAAACTAGTTTCTACTAACTAGGGACTTCTTGTAGGCCAGTGGTAGGTGATAAAGGCCTTTCTCACTTCGATTGGGGGTTCGATTCCCACAGCCATGTCCGACGTGACAGGTAGTTTCCCGTCCTACAAGATGTCCTTTTTCTATAACTATATTATTATAAAATCCCATCAATAATATCAAAAAAAGTTTTATCCTTAAACAATACTATCTAATTTCCTATATAATCCATTCCAATCATTAGACTTATCCAAAATACATTGGTCCGTGCTCATAGTATAAGGAAAACAATTACTAGAAAGGTCATCTACCAAGCATGTGAATATCATAATTTATATCCCATATATCATAAGATATATCTTGTTGGTCACATTTCAAATATCTGAATACCTTAATCATGTATTCTCTTGAAAAATGAATGTTGTCAAATGTTAACTCTTTCCACATACCAAAATCCCAAAATTTTTATATAATCAAACCATGATATCTCTTTGTCTTTATATCAGTCATGAGATCATTAATACTATTAAACATTTCATTATATCATTATCCCTTCATTATGGGCATATCATCTTCTTTCCAAAAATATCTTAATAACCTTTAATGGTTACCGGCACCATTAATCGATTAATTTTGAATACTGTAGAAAAAACAATAGTGTAACAATCCTTAGATGATTATTTATTCCATAGTACCATTAAATTACCTAAACAACATAAATCATAATAAACATACAATCATTCCACTACCTTCTTAAACCACTGAATGAGCTCCATCATTTCTTTCATATATCATTTGTAGTCTCTTCATCATCATCCACATAAATACTACTCATATGACCATGAGGATTCTCTCTAAGAGACATTCCCATAGGAAATTGGAATTCATAATGCCCATACATTCCACATTTAAAAAATTTGATCATTGTTGATTTCCTAGAAATACCATTATCCTTCTTCATGGTGTTAACTGAACCTTTTCGTTTTCACTTACTAGATTTGTGTCTTTCTTTTCCAATCCCAAAGCAGATTCCAGTTACTTTGAAACAATCTCCTTGATTCCTCTTCCCGCATTAATTAAATGAGGGAGAATTAACTTTTTTCCTCTATGATCATCATGAAACTCCATCTTTCTCTTATTAGCTGAGTCCGGAAACATACCATAGATGATATTATTGATCATATTATGAAATTTCTTATTATGAATAATAATGATGTTTAGACATCCAAATAATATTTCATTTGGTTCCTCATGAAGATTATCATTCCATTGTCCATAATATTCTCCATTGACATGAATCCTCTTGTTTCTTGCCATTTATTAAAACCCCAAAAGAATAGTGTGAGAGGTAAAAATCATAATCAAGGGGGAGTACCCTCAATATCTAACATATTCGGTTTAATTATAATATCGTTACTCAAATTCTAGGACTATAACCTATACTTATAATTAACCATAGAGATATTCCAAAACATACCTTAGAAATATCTGTAGGGATTTCACTAAAGTTTTCGCATCCTAGTTTCCAATGGATAACTAATCATTTCCTCTGATACCAACTATAAAGACCCAAACTTGTCTTACATGGACATTACATTAATTTTGAAAAATGCTTAATACATAATAGAAACCAGCACACAAGGACCGTAATAGTTTATTGTCTTTGGAAACTCAGAACATAATCTTCTAATCATGGTGAATGATATTCAACATCTCTCAAAAGGATATTCCCCTTTTTTCATAACTAAAAACATTATTTATATCATGGGGAAAAGAAAACATAAAAAGGGTGAGCTCAAATGCTCATTATGGGTAAACATAGATAACATAAAACAATCCATAAACATTTGAATGCAAAAACATGAACATAAAATCTAAATATCAAATTCTTTAGCAAAGACAAAAATCTTTGAATTAAATAAGGAATATATCATAAAGGAACATCAATCGTGATAAAATATCAAGGAGATAAAATAGGTAATTGCAGTAACCATTAAGCATATGATATGATTTCTATAGTAGCCAAGGCATTGCTGCCAAGACCATCTTAGTGGACAAAGTCCGTTTCTGAATATAGTTCACTCCTCATTCCAGTCTTGTATCACTGAACCAGATTGACTTGTCATTTCAGCCATGTCAATCTCATGAGATATGAATCTTTACCCAATCAATTAGAGGGAGAAATAGGTGCCACACATCTCATAATGAAATTATTCTTACTTGTGCCACAAAATAAACTTAAAACATTCATCATAACCCAAAGAAAAAAATGGGATTCGTACACATCATTCCATTATCACATAATCCATATAAAACAAATTTATATTTCATCATAAGAAATTTGAAACCATGTAAATCATAGAGACATTATAATTGAAACATACATATATGAAATAATGTCATCTTATATGGAAAATGGTTTTGATAAAACACGTGAAATGAATTCTTGAGGAAAATATCCTTTCATCTTCAAAATAATTTTCTTTTCACAAAATGCCATGAAATTTTAAAATAAAAGTATTTTGTTGAAAATAGTCATAAAATATTGTAGAGTAAGCTTCTTGAAAATGAGGCGTTATGAAACCATAAAAATCTATTCACGCCGTATAATTTAAAAGTAATATTCTTCTCGTGATTTTGTTGGAAAAGTCAAAAAGTTCCTCGTGTGGTAAAAAATGTAAGATTACTTTCATAACATGTGGTAAATTTCAATAAATTTGTAAAAAGGGCTTTAAAAATACATGAAAACATTTTTAGAAAACATGGGCATGGATGATAACAATAACCCCAAATACTTACGAATAAACAATCTCAGATAAAAACGAGATTGGAAAAGTTATCCCTTACAAAGATCTTTTTGTAAATAAAATAGATCAATTATGTGTATTCACTATAAGGTCACATAAAGAATGTATAAATACATGATAAGATATAAAAATTTATTTCTCACATAATCAAAGAACGACATAAACAAGAGAGAGGAGATCCACCCAGAGAACATAAATTTGGTTAAGAAGTTCCCTTACCTCGTGTCCGACTTGACTCGATCATTCTTTAATATACTGAATAATAAACCAAAGTTAATTTATAAATTCTTAATAGCATTTTTAAAGTTTATTATTACTTTTATATCATTTATTACAATTTTATAAACATTATTTAACCATTAAAGATAATAACGTTCGTTTTGTTGATATTTGGTACTTGAGTCAAAAATGGACTTCTTATAATTACAAGTTGTTCATGTGGTCAAAGGTTCATTATATCCAGAATGATATTCATGATTTATATATCATATATATCATACATATCCATCATATACATGTATTTATAATAGTAAATAACATATTGAGGTAAGAAATGAAATGCACCGTTCATGGATACGGTAAGTCGTACGTACGCATGAATGCTAATTTCATTTCTATTTATTATTTTAATTGAATTAAAACTTAATGATACAAAGGTATATTATAATTCCAGTTTAATATCATATATAATATCATTAACCCCATCCTTTATGCATCCCACATAAGGCATTAACGAATCATATCACTTTGAGGGGACGGTAGTCCACACTTCCTCAAATGAGATTATTTTATTTATCCACTATGGAAACCATAAGGGATTGATATAATTGGGAAGTAAAAAAGAATATGGAAATCATAAAAATAATATATATCATATATAAATACAGTTATATCTTAATGGCCACCATGAGAGGCGGTAGGAGTAAATCGAACAATCATCATTTCGTGAGACATTAGTTTTCTAACCACAGAAACATTATGTTCTTCATCCATTAGATGGAGGTGTGTGTAAGTGTAGTTTGAATTGTTTTCATACCAACAAACTAGTGTATTAAGTATACTGTTGTAGTTAGAAAAAAATGATTAAAAATATTTTAGGGGTTATAGAAGTAGAATTAAAGAAAACAATTTAAGAGAAACAGTTACCTTAAATTTCGCTATCTTTCATTGGTTTGAACCAAAAGTACTTCTGGATGTCCTTCTGCCTATGTTACGGCTTATAGGAATAGTATAGAGATGTAGGGAGATTAATTGGGTAGATGTTGGATGAGACAAATCGCTTGAGAGGTGTGAGGAATTGGATATAAATTGTCTCCTTTTTTAAGGGGGAGGAGGGGATCTTTTGGAAAGTGTGAAAATATTATTTTATTATAAACATATATTCGGTTTAAAAAGGTCCAAAAACAATTAAAGATGAAAATAATATGACTCATGGTGGAAATAAATTTAGCCTATCAGAATTGGATATGTTTGGTATAATATTTTAATCATTATAATCTTATTTATTTTAATCATTTATTAATGAGGTAAATAATGCATCATTATTTTTTCATGAATAATTCAATTTATTTGATGTCTAAAATTTTAAAAAAAATACCATAATGTAGGAAATAATTTTATATTTCCAATGAATACTTATAGTCGAGAAGATAACTTATATAACCCCTTATAGAAATTAATTACTAAAATATTTTTGTTAATGTCAATTTTGTGTTTACATTAAATTAATTAATCCAAATTGACATTATCACTTCCAAGTGGCTCAATGGGGTCCCGAAAATTTCTCCAAGGATGCCCATGGTCGGACACTACTCATCCAATAAGGTTTGGACAAGTGTTAAGGTAATTTTGAATTATTATAATATTCTTTTAACTCTGAATTACCCTATTTACCTTTAACCGCAGTAAATAAAAGTCAAAAGTTACTATTCATCAAAAATTATTTTCATCATATTGAAACACATTTTTCTTTTTGATAACAATAATGTATGTTATATTTTTGAAATTCAATTCACAGAAGGGGTAAAATTTAATTTCAATGTAAGAGTCAGTTTTTTAACTACCACTAAGTGGTTTCACTATTCATAAAAAATTGATGTTTTTCAGAACAAATATCACAAATTCAGCCTAAGGTATATTTGATATTCCAAAATAAAAAATGATTTCTATTTTTTCAAATTAAAAACAAAGAAGTTTCATTAATTAATTTTAAAATTAATTCCCTTTATCAAAACAAATAGCTTGTTTTTAAAAAACAATAACTATCAAAAAATCGACACTTGTTTATGTCCAATTTCAAAGTAAAATTAATTCCAATGGCCAAAATTTGTTTAAATGGTAAAAATATATTCTAATTACACTTTAAAAACCATTAAAAATATAATCTAACCATATAAATTATTGTGATGAAGAAAGCTTTGAAAAAAAATATAGTCTTTTTTACTATTCATTAAAATATGGAAGTTATCAGAATAATATGAAAAATTTATCCAAAGTAAATTTTTATATCCTGATTCCAAGGAAGAATTTATTTTGTCAAAATTAACTTATAAACATGAAAAAAATAGATTTAAAGTGGGTGCGCCATCAAAAGGCGGTAAAACTACTTTTTTTGAAAAATACTTATTTTACCCGAATATTATTGTTGTTCTCATACTATGTTCTAAAAAATATTTAAGATGAATAATAATGTTATAAAATTCAATATTTAGTTAATAATATTAATAAAATCTAGTCCATAATATTATTATAACCATATGATGTTGTTTAGTGAAACCTGGTATTGCGTACAACACATGCTATCGAGGAAAGTCGCGATTGCGTGTAATGCAATCCAAGTCTGGGTTACGTGTTGTGAAAGACCTCCTCGTTGTTTCGTATTATAGGATCCAAACATATTTCATTTATAAATTGAATATATATATATAAACTAAATCTTTCATAGAATAATGACTATCAAACGAACTTGAAATTGTGTGTAACATGATCCAAGAATAGTGTTGCGTATACTACAAACTAATACGGTCTTGCGTATAGCGCAAGGTAATCTTGGTGTAGCGTACAATAGAAGATATGAAAAAAAATATTATATCTCATAAAATCTCAGGTTGTTAGATTGAACATCATAAGAACACTCTGCCAATTTTTCTTGCCCTATATCCATATCTCATTTCTCAAAATAGAAATCCAACATTAACATAAATAATTAGTTTGTGAAAATTGATTTCACGAATTTTTTTTAAAAACATTCCATTATCCTCTAAAAAATCCCATGAATACTACATGAATTATGTTGCACTGGGAGGCATGAGTTCATTGCGGAAAACCATCCCTTTTCAAACTACCTCTGCATGATAGATGGTTGATACATCCAGAAACAATTGATTCTTCATGGAATTTTTTTTGAACGATAACAAATCCCACAAAACCCATCCAAGAAATATATTCATTGAATTATATACTTCACCAAATCCACATTCGAGAAATAATTTCCCCCATAAATTTTTATATATTGATCAATTATCCTTCATGGAATTATTCTTCACAAACTACTACAGATTTAACTCCATTCTTCTAGTAGCGATGATCTTACATAATGAAATTATCTTTAATTAATGATATTAATATGGTCCCTTTTATAGACTATTATAACAAACAAATATGCTAGTATGAATATCCAAAATCATTGATGATGTACAACCTTCATTGCTTACTATTATGCGTGCACATAGTGCCTTTCTATTTTGTGGTGTCTGATTCATGCACAATCAAAAACCATTTACAATAGCCTTATTATCCACCTATTAAGCACAATTAATGAGCCTCCCATGAAAAATAAGCCTCCTATTAAAAGGGATCCTCCTCTGAGATATTTTTCTCTACATGGTCCACGAAGCAAGCTTCACGGTATGTATACCGCTACTATGGAGAAATATTCCTTTACTGATTTTACATCGTCGTTCCATAAAGATCCTTTACAGTGTAAAAAAATATTCATGGTAATTTTTATTTTTCAACAAATAAAATTGACATGTCATTAAATCTTCAGACATATTCTACCAAAATTCACTTAAGGAAACTCATATAGTGCTTAAATATTTATCTAACAAATACTCTAATCCCACATGATCCATGATCAATGTGAGAAATATGAGTGTAGTGAATAGTTTATCAATGAATCAATCCATTACAAAACCACTAATCTACTTTAATTATGAAACTTATCTATCATTATATTTAACATTTTATTGATCTTATTTAGAATCATCAGATTTACCAAAGAATGTATTGTAACATCCCTATCTTCCAGCAACATCTTTCATTCATAATAAAATGGAAATTCTATGAAATTTTGAGTCCGATGTCCTTAACATAATGGTTATTCCAATCATCCACTTTTACAAAGTGAGGTGATTTCCCTTCTTATCAAACTTCATTGTCATCAATAAAACTCTTGAATATGATAATCCTTCTTATCTTCTTGGTCCTAACATCAAATGATGTTCCAACCATGAAAACCATCACAATTTGAGGTTTCTTTTTTAATGGGTTTTCCATACAGTATATACAATCTATGATTTCCCTTTTAGTGTCTCACAATTGGGTGAAAAATATAGTGGGATAAACCTTATGGTTTTTCATAACTATTATCTAACCATTCACAACCATTTTAGATTAATAAGCACATAAAATTTCATATAAAACACCATGATAAAAGACTGATCACAATAGAGGTCATTAAAAGTGTCCCGAAATACATGAATTATGGTAACATGAATTTTAAGACTTTCAAAAGCAATTATGTTCCCATAATTCCGATTAATAATTATACGTAACATTGAGGTGAGGAAACACCACCCACAATAATTCCTCCTTGCCCCAAGTATCATGAAAATCAAAACCATGTGGGTGTAGAGATTGAACCAATGGAATTGTATTCCCACAAAGGTATTTTTCCTTAGAATAAATGATCCTGACAAGATTCTCAATAAAATATAAATCTAGATCAACAACAAATTTTTCCCATCTTAGGACAACAGAAGTTCAAAAAAATATAGCTTCTTATTATAGAAAAAATAAAATAATTTTGTTATCAAAGAAAACTATAGTGGATGTTCCAAATAGTTATCCACACTCCCCAAATTGTCTACAATATCAAAATAATACCCATTCCTCAAAAAATCATTTCCTTATTTCACATAGTTTTAGTGACCCAACAGAGGTGAATTTAAAAAAAAAATCTATTTATCAACCAAAAAATCAAACATTTAATGCGGAATATTATAACTTGACTTAAAAAATCATTATTCCATAGCCATTAATGTATAAATCAATTGAATCTTTCCTTCATCTCTTAGACCAAACTCAATAAAACCAATGAAGCTTCAGAATCCTATGACCAATATATCATAGAATTACTCAGCCTCTTATATACGGACTCAATAAAAGGTTACCAAAATACAAACTGGTAGATATTATTATATGAAAACTCAAAATTTTTTAAAATTATTTCTAAATCTCCACCAATGATGAGAACTCAATCCCTTAACATGTCCTTTAGAATCAATTTAGATTAATATGTTTGGAAATCTATATGTGTGTGGGATTCCTTGCAAAAACAAACCTGATATCCCATATCCTCTAAGAGGCCACATCAAAAGAGATAATTAAAATTAGAATCCCTATCATTTACTATATTAGATGGGACTTTGATAAATCTGAAGATAATCAAAACATAGAGATTCCCAAATTTGTCAAAATTAGTTGTATCATGAAAGGGTATAAATTTAGCCCATTTGGAAATCGTATTGATCAAAAAGTATATCATTATTTTCAAAGGGGTTATTTGACTACCTAACCATGATGTACATAGAGATATCATCCCACTTACAAGTCATCAATGGATGTGGATGATGCAAACACAAATTATTTTTATACTAGACATTAACATTTTGACAGGTATAAAATTGAGGTAAACATCTAGTGATATCCAATCTCGTACCTAGAAAAAAATAATCATTGTATATTATAAAACATCTTCATCCTACTAGGGTCATGACCCAGCAGTAATTTATGAAATCCACTATTACGAAGATTGTTATGGGAATAGGTTTCAAAACATATTTAATAAAAATATCATTCCCATAAAAGTGAAAATCCTCTGATTGACGGTATCTCCACTATAAAGAGAGTCACGATGCTAGAAAATTAATTATCAAAATTCTTTTTTGATGAATAATCTTGTGAAGAGAGAAGGTAAACTAAATAATTTCTAAGAAAACAATGCACTCCTCCTCCTAGATAAAAAAATTACAATGGGAAAAAAGATCTGTCAATTTACACTCTATACAGGATTATTTCATGGAATGGTTTTGATGAATCCTCCTCAAAGTGTCAAAAATTAAATTCTAATTCCCAATTGAGTATGATGTTTTGAAATCAAAATTATATCATTTCACTAAAAAACATCCCTATGAATGGTTCATATCATTTTTAGAGAATATATAGCTGGTGATTTTATTGTCTAAATAAAAAGTACACCCCACTAAAAAAGGAAATTCCCCAAACTATTAATAAAACACATCAAAGTAGTGAGTTCAATATTGTAGGTTAAGTAATTAATATCATGTGGCTTATTCAACATGAAGATATAGGATACGATGGGATAACTATGCATATGAATGCAACAAAAAACCAATAGTGATATGTTGTAAATGATCACAAATACCATTCCATCATCTAGAGGAGTAAACATTTGAAAATAAGTTAAATGATCTTTTAATTCATCAAATAAACATTCCAAATTTAAGATCTGAATCGGAATTTACTCCCTTCTGAGTGAGAGTGGTCATTGGTGAATCTAACATTATTAAATACTTGAAAAAATATGTTAATACAGAAAAAATCACAATAAACCATTGAATCTCAAAAAAAATGTTGTTACGTCCATTTCATAAAAGATTTTTCCTTCTTAGGATTCACTGAGATACCATGTTCTGAGACCATGTATCTTCAGACCATTACATTATGTGTGAAGAAATCTCATTTTTAAATATTCATCTAAATTAATTCATTTCTATAGATTTATAAAACATATATCATATTAAGAAGACTACCCTCTTCAATATTTGAGTAATCAGTGTTTTCCACAAATACCACCAAAACCAAACAAGGTACTCATGGAATATTTTTTTCTTAAAATTCATAGAAACCATAGTAGTGTTGGTCCATACATCATGCATAACATGATATTAAATATTACCATTCCATATCCTAAAATATGTTTTTGGAATTTCATATTCATTTATTCCTAAATGGTGCTGACCCGAATGAATATCAATCATTGATAACCACTTGAATAGATTCATCTAATTGAACATGTTATTTATCTGAGGGTACATATATTTTTTCTTCATCATAACTAGATTTAGTTTTTGATAATCAACACATTAGTGATGTGTTTCATTATATTTCTTCGCAATAATAATTTTAGAAGAAAATGGTAACACACCTAACCCGATAAATCCTTTCTCAAATAAATCATAAAAATGATTCTTCAATTATTTAAACTTTTATAGTGTCATATGGGTAGAAGAATATATAAATGGATGAGTACCAACATGTAAATAAATATTAAACTATATATTTATAAATATTATAAGACAAGATAAATTATTTAGAAACTTATTTGGAAACACAATGATGACCGGGGGAGATCATTACTTGAGGATTCTCAATCGATGTCAAAAGAGAAAAATGTTTTTTATTTTCCCATTTCTGGAAAAGGAGGACCAACTTTTCCAAATAATAGGTCCCATTATCCTTGGAGGACATGTAAACCACATGGGTGAAGTAGAAAAGACCCGTAGAAGTAAATAGAAAATCCAGACCTTATTGGAAAACAAACAATTCTTCTAGAAAATAATGTCATGATATGTCATGTCAACAAATAGAGTATTCAAGCTAGATCCATATAATCAGTGTTCCACTAATAGAGCCTAAACATTAATGATTTCTTTTCTTAGATATTGATATACTATACCATTATCTTGACAAGACTCTATCTCCTAGAGGATTTCATCACATTTGTTCATTTGGCATTTCTTCTTAGGTCAAATTCACACATTTTCTCAGATAAATGATTTTATTGAACATCAGAATACAACATTCATGAAATTAGAAAGTGTACACATATCAATGATATCAGAATACCAATTCCATTATGTATAAATTTATTAATAGAATTTGAAAAAACTCAAAAAAATAATTCATGGAATAATCTGGATTATGATTATTGAATTCCCCAAAGAAAACATCCAAAAACTCCCATAGTGACTTAAGGCTCCTTATGATGATAGATATATCTAAATGAAATTATTAAAACCTCATAATTCCCATCAGTACATACCAATCAACATATCTGTATCATGGGAATATTCTCATCATGAACCCTTAAATTTTTAATGAACCATCATGGATATCCATATAGCATGATACCCAAGCCTGGTCTAACATAGCACAATGTGTGTTCCTAGTCTCCAATGTTTTTCAAAAACAAAATAGAATCATAGAAAAATTATAAGGAATTTAATTTCCAAAAAAGGGTGGATGAAAAAAGACCCAGTTAAGTATTCTAAACCCTTAAAGGGGAAATTATTAGAAACAATTGTAATAATATTACTCAAATTGAAATATAATCATCCCAAAGGGATAAACTAACTTCTACTATGGTAATTTATAAATATAACTAGTATAAAAAGTGGAAAACATCTCCATAGGTCACCATCATCACAACGTTTTCCCAAAGAGAAATAACAAACACCATATCTTTATAGTCCTTCTCTTTTACTAAGCCATGGTATAAGAAAATATATAAATGCTTGATGGAAAAGGTAGACATGAGGTTTTACCAAAAACGTGATATTAATCAGTAATTGTTTAAAAATGGGCAATTAATGTACATAATTAAACCATATATGTTATGATACATAAGTGTATGGTTTCGAAATATATGTATAATAAAATTATATTTAATATAAAGCTAATTTTAATGTGATCTAGGGAATGTGATACTTTTTTGTAATGTATTATTTTTAGAATTTCTCTTCTTTTGTAAATATGTTAGGTTTTTAAAATATAATCTTTTATGGGGCTCTATAAATATACTCTTTCACCAGTGATATGATGAAATTATTTTTCCTTGGGATATTTAATGATTAATTAATATTTATTAATTCACAGATCATATAATTCCAAGATAACTAATGTGGTTATGGTTTTATGTGACAATCTAATTGTTTATAGGTAACTATTATGAATATTCTATAGATTATAACATCTATTGATAAATTGATCAATAATAACAAGAATTTTCTCCATATAAGGTTATTTCATTAGAATAAATGTTTTCCATTTGTTTTATACTCTATGAATAATTGAATAACTAACAACAATTTTAGTTAACAACCACTATATTTCTCTCTTTAGTTGAAAAGACATTCTATTTCATATTCAAGTATTCTAAAAGATTTATAAATAATGTTTTATTATTACTCAATGACTTCCTAATTTCATTTTCCCATATTTCAATTTAAAAACATTATTTTAAATGGACATTATCATCATTATCTAAACATGTCCCATTTTTATTATACCAAAAATTTTAACTGAATTTTATTAACATGTACTGTGAGGATTTTATTTCAAACCTCCTTGACCAGTTAACTATTTAACAATTAAATTACAATTTTCTATAATAATGTATAATGAATATGTTTTAACGAATATTTGGAATTGTTTTATATTTTCTATAAATTATTTCAATTTTAAGGTTTATTTTCAACCAATAATGATTCAAGTTATATTTTAAAATCCATTTTCATTTATATTGGATTCCTATTATGTTACATAATCTTTAATAGAGATATAATTAATTTATACCCTTTTTAGTATTTATCTAGATGGCTTACGACAAAGATGACATGTTTTTTCTAAAACCCTTTATTTTTCCACAAGCTATGCTATGATAAAAGGTTTAATGAAAGAAATTATATTTCATGGACTATGTTGTATTTAATTATTTATAATAATATAGAACAGAAATTTATATATTATGTGATTGGTAGGACTTATATATACTTCCAAATAATTGGGTAATATGTAATGTTATATTGGATCAATGGGTACATTGGAGGTTATACCAAACAATAAATTTGATACAATAGAGTTTATCTTAATCCTTAATGATAATATATTGCATTTTATACAAGTATCAAAGTAGATACAATAGTGCTTATCTAAATCCTACCATGTTTATAATATATTGGTGGAGAGACATGACATAATATTTATACATTGATGTGTATTCCAAAAATTTATTTAGTTTGACAATGTTATGCTTTCATGGGTCAAGTTTTTTATGAAATTATGATTCATGAATCGGATCTTCCCTGACTAATGAAATGAATCATGCTTATGATATATTATATGCATGGTATGTTTATTCAGATATTATTCCCTTGATTTAATGTAGTACCCCATATTTGAGGTACATAGCCATTGTTTATGCCTCTTTATGTGTTTAAAGTGAATGGGATTAGTTGAGAAGAGGTTGGGAGAGTTTGGAATGGTTTTGGATGTGTTTGGAGGCTGTTAAAGGGGTGTACTGTTTGAGCACGGTTAGTGGAAACCGTGCGGGTTTTCCAGGATAAAGTGAAAGGGGAGACAGTAGGCCTCTCACGGCCTGCACACGGTTTTCCAAGCCGTGCGAGGCAACCGTGAAGACCCTTTCTCCCGAGGCAGTAACTTGTACGTGGTTAGCACATCGTTTGCCAAACTATGTAGGCTAACCATGCAGTCACTTGAAAATAGGGTTGTAAGTTCCGGGCTCCCTCGGGCTAAACCTATTTCACTCCAATCTTCCTCCCACTCGAGCCTCACTATGTATTTTGGGTTCTCGGGGGTTAAGGGTGTTGTCCCACTCAATTGGTAAGCGTTTTGAAGAGGGTTCTAGGTATTTTGAAGGTGATTGCTCCTGGGTAAGTCTGTCCTCTTGTTTATCTTGTGTGTTCCTCTAGATCTGCTCTTCCCTCTTTCTTGGTTTTCTAGATCTACACTTGTTGTGTGTAGATCTAGGGTTGTGGTTGCCTTGGATGATGTTTTTAAGGCTTATGAATGTTAGGGAAGGGGATCTAGAGAGGTTTTGGTGGTGTGTTCGATGGATTTGAGGCGCAGTTATTCATGGGTTGATTTCTCAGGAACCCTAAAGGAAAGTGGATTCTCTCTCGACTCCACTTGGTTATATCTAATGGTTTTGGTTACTATTAATTTGTTGTGATTGAAATTAATTGTGTTTTGTTGTGTGAAATTGATTAGAAATCCATTGTGTGATGTTTGGGGGAGGGGGTTTGGAAAAAGATGTATTTGTGGTGAAATTATATTGTTGTGGATTTTAAAATGGGATGCTATGGTTGATTTGTGAAAATGATTGATGGAAATGGTATTCAATAAAAAGGGTTGTTTTATTGAAATGTTCTTTGGAATAGAAAATGGTTTTCAATAAATGGATAATTTATTGAAATGGATTGATATGCAATGGGATTGGTTGATTGCATGTGGTTGTGACCTTGGTGGGTTATATGCTTATCTTTGATTTTTTGGAATGTTGTGTGGAAGTGGAGGAAAGTAACACTATAAAAAGGGGACGTATAGTGGATGGAAGGGCCACCAATAATGGTAAGTGGATGGGAAGTGCCACTAAGTGTGAACGGGTGAACGAGTTGGAAGGAAGCTCCACCATTTGTTTTTCTGGTTGTTTTGGTTGGGTTGTTGTGAATTGCTTTGCATGATGGAATTGTGGTGCTAGTGTATAAATGATGAGATGGCTTGTGGCATGTTTGTTTGGATTTCCCTTGGTTGCATGGGCTGGATGTGATGGCTTGGTAAGTGAATGTTTGGCTTATGAAAATAGTTGTGCTTGTGATTTAATTTATATAAACTGCTTTATATAAATGCGCTAATAGTTTTATCCTTGTGGCTTGTGTAGGGATGTCATTTGGGGAAATCCTACTGAGTTTTAGTAATCACCCCCTTCTTTGGCATTGTAGTTTCTTTGCAGATGTTGTGTACCGTGATGTGTGAAAAGGTAAGGCATCACCCTCATTTAGTGGAGCATTCTGATCCCATGGTGGAGCTTGGAGCTTAGAGCTTGGCATGGAGTTGAGGTGGTGTCATGAATTGTGGTGTTTGGTTGTTTAGTTTCCACAGTGTACTCTGATGTTGTGTGGACATGTCTAGTTGTATTGGTTTTGAGTTGTGTTGTGGAACAACTTGGTTTCCTTTTTCGGAATTCATGGTAGGGTAAATGAATTCAGATGAATCATATAGTGGCTATTAGTTAATGGTTTGATTTGTTTTGTTTTAAGGGAAAATAATTCCCAAATTGATCTTGAAGCCCTCGACATTTATTGCCAGCCTTTGGCGTCTTGGAAACGTCGCTTAAGGCAAAGTATCCCTCACCGCCTCCTCAAGCCAATGTGGTAGTGGCGGGGTGTTACAAGTGTTATCAGTTTTTTCGGTCCTTCGGAGTCGATTCTCGAATTTGGTGTTGACATTCTTTTTGGTACATTCCTTGAGTCGGGATGGTAGAAAGGTGTATGAATTTCGGAACATGGAATGTATAGCATAAAAGGACGTAGCTAACCCTTTTATGCTAAAATTCAAGTTACCAGGGAGTTGGGTAATGAAGTGTTCTAGAGACACTTATAGGCATTGGATATTTCATTGTTGTGGGTGTATCCAATTAGATGAGCATGACATGCATGATAGAAATGGCTTCCCACTAGGATTCATATTTCATTGTGGTATAATGATCTTTGCGCTGAATTGAGAAATGTTTTTTGTGTGAAACAGTTATATGAATAAATTTGATATTTTGAAAATGGTATGATTTTTAAAATAGTGAAACATGGTAAATGTGAACTTCTAGAAACCCTTGTTGTGAAGGTGTTGTGTAATGTGATTTAAAGTGGGAATTATTGATGTCTACAGAATTGATACTCATGGTTTTTTGTTTTATTTTTATAGAAATGTCACCAGGTAGGCTTCATAGAGACGTACCAGAGGTGGCCGATGAGAAAGTGGTTTCACATGAACCTAAGGAGAACTAGAAGCTGGTGCAAAGTATAGTACAAGATTTCCATGATGTGGAAAGTGGGAACAAAGTGGATGAACCAAGGCATGGGGATCATGCGGTTCAGTTTAAAAAGAGGAATTGACCCATATTCAGGGGTTATTCAGATCCGGAGAGGGTAGAATCATGGTTGAATAGAATGTACAAGATCTTCAAGTTCTTGGGAACTCTAGTAGAGTAAAAGGTGAAGTTGGACATGTATATGTTGGAAGATATTGCACTTCAGTGGTGGACACTGGTAGTCCAAGTGGTGACGGATCGGGGTATGACGTGGGAAGGATTTGTAGAATTGTTTAATAAACCATTCTACCCACATATGTTCAGAATTCAACTTATGACTGATTTCTTCATTTTGAAGCAAGAGCTCATGTCTGGGATGGAGAATGCAGCCATGTTTATGAACATAGTAAGGTTTGCAACCGAGGTGGCAGGTAGCACTTAGTTGAAGGAAAGGATCTTTGAAGCGGGGTTAAGGAAAGAAATCCATTCAAAGGTAGAAGTACTATGTATAGATGATTACACAGAGATGGTGAATAGAGCCTCGGTGGCTGAGTGGGATCTGTTGGGAAATCCAAGCGGGGGAGGATGGTGGTAACCATGGGGAATAGTGGGAACTCTAACATTAGGTTCAAGAGGAAGGGGGACACTTATTCCAAGGACCGGAATATGGAATATAATCCGACAACAGGATGAGTAAATATTCCATCGAAGCCCCCGAGCAAGCTAGGATGTTTTTAGTGTGGCTCTACGATCCACATCAAGCGAGATTGTATGAAACAACATCAAGCATGTCATAATTGTAAGAATATGGGGCATCTTCAGCATTATTGTCCAAATTCTCCAAGGTAGGGTGCACATGACACTCATCAAGGATCACAGACGTCGTATGCTTCGACGGGACAGGGACAGAAGCACACCCCTCATTAGCAGAGTAAAGTGGGTCATGGTGATGCTTAGAATACCATGACGCCTCAGCAAGGCAATAAAGAGCAGATTGTGGAATGAAAACATGTTTTCAGAGCTGAGTAGGTTGTGGTGGATGATCAGTCAAGACCATCCACAGTGCGAGGTACTATTCTTTTAAATTCTACCGTGATGCAACTGTTGTTTGATACGGGTTCTTCACACTCTTTTATTACTGCACGTGTGGTTGATTCACTTGGTTTATGTGTAGAAATAATGCCCTTGGTTTTAAAACATCAAACACCTTTGATTCGAAGATAATGTCGATCCTTCTTGTGTAGAGTATGTTAAATTTTTTTGGGTGATGTTGAGATACTAAGGAATTTCTCGGTGCTTAAGATGGATGGGTATGATGTAATCCTAGGAATGGATAGGCTGGTGGAATTTGAGTCCTACATAGACAGTGATGTGAGAACAGTGGATTTTACGACATATGATTGTGTTAGACATCTCTTTAGAGGAGATAGGCCTAAAAGGCAGGGTGCAACGGGTTTGTGGCACTAGTTGTGGGTACGTTATCAAATCAGTTGGTGGTGTTGTCGTTTGAATCGGAAGAGGGTGTTGAGCAGACTATTCTTCCAGCAGTGGTGGATCAGTTCATGGATGTTTTTTCTGAAGAATTCCTTGGGTTACCCCCTGTAATAGAAGTGGATTTTACGATTGATCTCTTTCCAGGGACCAGTCCTATCTCTCTACCATCTTACCGGATGACACCAACGGAATTGTGGGAATTTAAATCCAATTGGAAGATTTAAAAAACAAAGGGTTTATCCGACCTAGTATGTCTCTGTGGGTGGCACCAGTGTTGTTTGTGAAAAATTCAGATGGAACATTGATACTCTGTGTTGATTGTCATAGAAATAACCATGTTATAATAAATAAAAAATATACACTTCCACAAATTGATGATTTTTTCGACCAGCTTAGGGGAGCCTAGTGGTTCTCCAAGAATGACCTATTTTTGGGATATCATCCATTGCGGGTGAGGAAGGTGGATATTTCTAAAACAGATTTTATAAGTAGATATAGCCATTATGAATATGTGGTTATGCACTTTGGTCTAATGAATGTGCCAGCAGTGTTCATTGCATTGATGAATCAGATATTTTAGCGATATCTGGATTCAATTTCCGTGGTGTTGGTAGATGATATTCTGGTGAATTCAATGACAAGGGTGGAGCATGAGTAGAACTAGGTGATAGTTCCAGGGATCCTGAGGGATCATCAGTTTTATGCCAAATTTTCAAAGTGTGGCTTTTGGATACAAGAAGTTCATTTTCATGGCCATGTGATTTTTGAAAGATGTGTTTAGGTGGATCCAAAAAATATAGAGGTTGTTATCTCATGGAAACCTCCAAATAATGTGTTTGAAAGATGGTGTTTTCTTAGTCTAGCTGGGTATTATCGGCATTTTGTTCGTGATTTTTCACGTTTGGATTCGCCGATGACATCTTTGACAAGGAAGAATGTTCCATTCCAATGGAATGAGCAGTATTAGTAGTGTTTTGAAGAGCTAAAAGATCACCTTAAATAATCACCAATCTTGGTTTTTCTAGAACCAGGAAAAGGGTACGTGGTGTATTGCGATGCATCAGGATTAGGGTTGGGGTGCATTCTTATGCAAGGGAATCATGTGGTTGCATATGGCTCATGAAAGTTGAGGGTGCATGAGGAGAACTACCCAACTCATGATTTGGAGTTGGCAGCGGTGGTCCATGGTTTGAAAGTGTGGCTTCATTATCTCTTCGGTGAGAAATTCATTGTATATACGGATCATTAGAGATTGAAGCACATTTTCTCACAAATGAATTTGAACTTGACA
Organism: Viscum album; assembly: GCA_963277665.1. NCBI lineage: Eukaryota > Viridiplantae > Streptophyta > Magnoliopsida > Santalales > Viscaceae > Viscum > Viscum album. The sequence continues at coordinate 753,011,404 of OY728158.1, forward strand.
CAAAGGTGATGGATGGAATATCTCCAGATGTTTTATTTTGACTTAATGTAAACACCAGGTAAGGTAAATTTGATGGAAGATGCATTGAGTAAAAAAATCATATGTTCAGGAGGTGAAATAAGCAACAGACCAGTGGTAGTTGATGTGAGTTATAGCTGAGATGTGGTTGGAATGTGAGGACCAGGGCAATAGAGTGGTCTTCTTTCCAGTTTTGTTGATTCCTAACTTTGTTGGCATGGTTAAAGAGGTATAGATATCTGATTCGGAGTGAGTGACCATGGGGTATAGACTTAATGGTGGGGAGAACATTGAGGGCTGGCAATTGAATAGAGATTCAGTTTTGTGATTTCGGAATTGGATGGTTATACCAGTTTATTTTCAGGAGGATCTTCTCAGGGTATATCATCATTCCAGGTGGGTCGTTCATCCTGGAATTCAGAAAAAGTATAAATCATTGAAAGCGTAGTTCTAGTGGGATGGTATGAAAAGAAGAGTGTCTAAGTTTGTTTTGAGATGCTTGACTTATCAGCAGGTCAAGGTAGAACCTCAAAGGCCAGCAGGAATGTTGCAGTCTTTACCATTCCCTGTTTGGAAGTGGGAGCAGATAGCGATGGATTTTTTCACAGGTCTCCCAAGAACATTCTGAAAGCATGATGCCATCTGGGTGATAGTGGATCAGCTAACGAAGTCAGCCTATTTCATCCCAATTTGTAAATCTCATACGGTGGAGGATCTGTCCAAAATCTATATCCAGGAAGTGGTATAGAGGCATGGTGTTCCAGTTTCGATTGTATCATATAATGATCCAAGGTTTACATCTCATTTTGTAAATCCTTACAAGAATCCCTTGGTACTAAGTTGACAATGAGTACAGGGTATCACCCTCAGATGGATGGTCAATCCGAGAGGACGATAAAAAATTTGGAGGATATGTTACGGGCTTGTGTTATGGATTTTAGTGGCTCATGGGAGGAGCACTTGTCTTTTTTTGAGTTCTCGTACAATAACAGTTATTATACATCCATACAGATGGATCCGTTTGAAGCATTGTATGGGCGGCCATGACGTTCTCCACTATGTTTTGTGGAAACAGGTGAGTCCTCGATGGATGGACAGAGCCTTGTCTAGGAGATGACAGAGAAGATCATGTTGATCAGGAAGAGAATGGAGACAGCTCAGAGTCGTCAAAAATTGTATGTGGGTCATCGTCGATGACTGTTGTCATTCGAGGTGAGTGATCACGTGTTCTTAAGGATCTCACCTATGTTGGGACATCGTCAGTTTGGGAAGCAGGGTAAGTTATCTCTGAGGTATATTGGAACTTTTGAGATTCTTGACTGGGATGGTGAGGTGGATTATCATTCTTCTTTTCCACCACAGTTTATTTCGGTGCACAATGTGTTTCATGTGTCGCATTTGAAAAATTATTAGCAGGATTGTGACCATGTCATTCGATGGGATCATGGTGAGATAGAACTGGATTCTTTTTTGGTACATGTGCCAGTGCGAGTTGTGGATAGGGAATAGAAAGTTTTGTGTGGTAAAATCAACTATTTTATTCAGTTTTTGAGTAAACATTGTCAGATTGAAGAGGATACTTGGGAGCAGGAGAAAGAGATGGTCGAACAATGGCCCGAGCACTTTCGGCAAAGGGCGAGTTCACTACTTTCCGAGGACGGAAAGTCCAATGGTGGGGAGAATGTAGTACCCCCCGGTTTGAGTTTTATAGCATTTTTTGTGCCACTTTATGTGTTTAATGTGTATGGGATGAGTTGGGAAGATGTTGTGGGAGTTTGGAATGGTTTTAGATGTGTTTGGAGGCTGTTAAAGGGGTGCACGGTTTGAGCACGTTTAGTGGAAACCGTGCGGGTTCTCCAGGAAACTGTGCAAGGGGAGACAGTAGGCTTCACATGGCCTGCACATGGTTTTCCAAACCATGTGAGGCAACCGTGCAGACCCTTTCCCCCGAGGCAGTAGCGTGCGCACGGTTAATGCGCATTTTTCTAAACAGTGTGTGCTAACTGTGGGGCCACTTAAAAACAGGATTATAAGTTCCAGGATCCCTCAGGCATAACCTATTTTACTCCAATATTTGTCCCATTAAAGTGTCACTCTATATTTTGGGTTCTCAGGGGTTAAGGGTTCTCTCCCAAATGATTTGGAAGCATTTTGAAGAGGGTTCTTGGTGTTTTTAATGTGATTTCCCCCTGGTAAGTCTCTCCTCTTGTTTCTCTTCTATTTTCCTCTAGATCTGCTCTTCCCCATTTCATGGTTTTCTATATCTACAATTTTTCTTTGTAGATCATGGGTTGTGGTTGCCTTGGATGATGTTTTTAAGGCTTATTAATGTTAAGGAAGGCGATCTAGATAGGTTTCAGTGGTGAGTTCACCGGATTTAAGGTGCGGTTGTTCGTGGGTTGATTTCTCAGGAACCCTAAAGGTATTTGGCTTCCCTCTTGACTCCACTTGGTTAGAGATAATGGTTTTGGTTACAATTAATTTTTTGTGCTTGATATTAATTTGTTTTTGATGTGTGAAATTGACTAGAAATCCCTTGGGTGATGTTTTGGGGATTTGTGGGAAAAAGAGGGCTTCGTGGTGAAATGCTATTGTTTTTTATTTTAAAATGGATATTTTAAAATGGGATTCTATGGTTGGTTTGTCAAAATGATTGATGGAAATGATTTTCAATAAAAAGGGTTGTTTTATTGAAATGTTGTTTGGCATGGAAAATGGTTTTCAATAAATGGATAATTTATTGAAATGGATTGATATGCAATGGAATTGGTTGATTGCATGTGGTTGTGACCATGGTGGGTTATATGCTTGGATTGGATTGTTTGGAATGTTTTGTGCGAGTGGTGGGAAGTGGAACTATAAAAAGAAGATGGATAGGGGAAAGAAGGGTCACCATTAATGGTACGTGGACGGGAAGTGCCACTAAGTGTGAATGGGTGAACGGGTTGGACGGAAGCTCCACCATTTGGTTGTTTGGTTGTTTTGGTTGTGTTGTTGTGCATTGCTTTACAAGATATAATTTTGGTGCTAGTGTGTAAATAATGAGATGGATTGTGGTATGTTTGGTTGGATTTCCCTTGGTTGATTGGGTTTGAAGTGATTTCTTAGTAAGGGCATGTTTGGCTTATGAAAATGGATGCACTTGTGATTCAATTTATATAAACTGTTTTATATAAATGTGCTAACGGTTTTATCCTAGTGGCGTGTGTATCAAAGTCATTTGGGGAAATCCCACTGAGTTTTAGTACTCACCCCCTGCTTTGAAACTATGGTGTCATTGAAGAAGTTTTGTACGGTGACGTGGGCAAAGGTAAGGCATCACCCTCCTTTAGTGGAGCATTGTGATCCCTTGGTGGAGCATAGAGCTTGGAGTTTGGCATGGAGCTGTGGTGGTGTCATGGCTTTTGGTGTTTGGTTGTTTAGTTTCGGCAGTGTTCTCTGATGTTTTGTAGACATGTCTAGTTTTATTGGTTTTGATTTGTGTTGTTGAACAACTTGGTTGCCTTTTTGGGAAAGCATGGTTGGGTAATTAAATTCACATGCATCATATTGTGGCTCCTAGTGGATGGTTTGGTTGGTTTTGTTTTAAGGGAAAATCTTTCCCCAACATTATCTTGAAGCCCTCGGAATTTATTTCCAGCCTTTGATGTCTTGTGAACATCTCTTAAGGCCAAGTAGCCCTCACCGCCTCCTCCAGCCAATGAGTTAGGGGTGTGGTGTTACATTTCATACCCTTATGCTCTCATTATTAGGATATCTGTATTGTTCACGATAAATGAGAATATGAGATCAACCATTATTATGTATTTTTTAACCATGATATAAAAATATTTATTAGGTATAATTTGTCAATGAAGTGTTCTAGATTTGGAAAACAAAGTGGGATGTTACATAGCTCAATTATGGGTTAGTTTTATATGTCTCTATTTTACCAATGCTACTAGACCTAAACAATTTTTGGTTGGATCGTTATTTTATGTAATTAAAATTTGTCTATTAAAATTTAAAATCAATTTATTATTGTTTAGGGTTATTTGAGCTTATTTTGACTAGAAAACCATAATAATGAAAATTTTGTTGTAAACCCAAAGAGGATGTCTTATGGACTGATATCATTTTAAACTAAGTGTTTTTATTTTATTTGATCCTCCACATTCTTAAAATATTATCCAAATATGACAATATTATAGAAAAAGTATCTACTTATAATAAATTTTCATTATTTATATTTAACAACCAATATATACTTTCAGTTCCATTAATTGGAAAATGATATCATCAATCGTATTAATGTTGGACTACGGCGTCATGAATTAAAATAATTACTTTTCCATAACAACATATAACTGCTAGATATAATGAAGGATTTAATATATTCATATAATATTAATGGAAACATTATAATTATACAACTATTATATCACATATTCCATCTTACCGTGCTATCTGTTAGAATATGATAACATATCTTGTCCACATTTGTACATTATCACCTACATAAAGCAATGTGATATGTTTTTAAACTTATTTTGACACGTATGGTAATAAATATATATTTAATGAATATATATGATATATAACATATTATATTATTTTATAAGGTCTTGTTAACATTTAAATTTTCTTCCTTCCATCGATCGAGAAAATTTAAACAACATCATTCCTACATATGACCAAAAATCTCAATAAAAGATGTCAATAAATTTCTATTTTAACAATTAATGGATTACAATAAATAAATATATAATTTATAAAAATGATATTTACATCATGGTAAAAAGTATTAATATTATAAAACCATGGAAATTATAAAAATAAGGAAGAGAAAAAATGATAACATGTATGAAAAACAAATAATTTATCAACCAAAACATGATTTTCAAAAGGAATTGTAAATATACGGTTAATAAAAGGGCATAAGTAATTCATTGAATTTAAGATGAATATGATTATGTTTCTTTAAAATATTATTAATAAACATATATTTATTATTCATTAGGATCTAATGTGTACAAATAAATATTAAAATTGAGGTAAGAGAATGTTATGTCACATTTTTTCTACGAGACAAGTGTCATATTAACCAATTGATTCATTTGTGTGTTATATATCAATCCCATTATTGAATTTTATGATTATTATTGTAATTATTATATGGATTTAAATATATATAAGGATTATAATTCTATAGGGGTTATAATTTTTATAACAAATTGATAAAATGTTTATTCATGTAATTAATTTTTATTGGGATAGATTATGATTTTGTTCTCAATGATGAAATATTTTGGTCTGCCTCTCAAGAAACTAAATAATTTATTTTTCCATTGTTTATTTATGGATAATTTTGATTTTATATTAAATTTATTTTCTTTATGAATTAATAATATAAAAATAATCATTCAACAAATATACATTTCTTTATTTGGTAAAAATTACTTTTTCATCTATTACATTGTTTTCTAAAAAAAGTTTAAAAAAAATTTTAAACCATTATCGAACTATTTTTTTTAAACACACTTACCCTTGATTTAGTTTTATTAAATTTTTTAAAAGGAATATTTTTTCTATTTTCAAAATGTGTTGGTTTTGAGTTTTTACCCAAAATGTGAAAGGAACCACTGTTTTAACGTACACGGAATTAAACATTTTCTCACTTTAATGACCACTAAATTTTAGAAGATTCCATTTAATGTATAATGGTCCTTAAAAAACTATATTTTTCTAAAATATTTGTGATATTCTAACAGTTTAATAAATATATTTCAAAATGGAAACGATAATTTTCACAACAATATTTTAACGATCATTTTATGGAATATTTATTCATTAGGAACAAAAAAACATGTTTGTTTCTTATGATTTACCATGGCTATGATCTATTGGAACCATCACTATTCTTTGTATATATTTTTTTCTACAATTATTATAGTGGATAATAGTTTATTAAGAAACCAATTTTTTTCTATGGGTTTAAATTTAATGAAATATAAGTTGAGAGATTTTTTCTTTCATAGGTTGTGATATAGTTAATTTTTATGATATCATTGTACACAAATGTATCGTTTATGTGATGAGTGGGAAATATATATCCTTCCAATGTATTAATAAAATATTTAAATCTCAATAGATATTTATCGAGAAAAATCTGATGTTCTTAACAAATTAAGGTAAATATGTTGATTTTCTAGATCCACTTTTGGAAACAAGTTAATGTTCTTGATACATTATGGGAAACATGTGATGATTCTTGATATATCATGTTATTTGAAAATGGTTTTTTTACTATAACACTATGGTATTGTGATCATTGTAGTTAACCATTAAATTTGAAATGGTTTCTATACAATTTATGGTTCCATAATTATGTGATATAAGAATATGATTCATTGATTATTTATGATAATTTCTTAATTTTATTATGGATTTACTTGAAATAATTGAATTTTATACCATGAGTAATCCATATAACATTTAATAAGTTGTTATTAACATTTTATGATAGGTTCTTGATATATTAATTTGAGGATATATTATTCAAAATTATGATTATTGATTGATAACTCACGTGTTTACCTTTACTATGAATTTGAGCTCAAACTTTCTAATGTTCCATTTCCCATGATTATAAGGAATGATTAGTTAGGGTATGTTTATTTTTTTAATAAATGGGAATATTATTATCATAGATATTGGATATATATTATTAAAGAATATTTTTTTTATCTTTTATCTATATACAAATAACCTTAGTGGTCATTATGTGTGTATTGGTGAAATTAATTGATTATAATTAAAAAACATTTAATATTTATTTATGTTAATACCTAGTTTCTAGTGTTTCTTCTACCACCATTATTATAAAATCATATATAATGTTATATAATAAACATTCATCCTTGAACATTGATATATTTTTTGTGATTATAATGTCTATTATTAGTAATTAGTTTGTGAGGTATATTTATTACCCCATCCTTTTTGGGTTGTTTATATCACTTACTTTCCATCTATATTGGTACCCATATATGACCAAAAATATCCCATTTTTATTAATTTCCAGATTCTTATATTCATTCTTTTAGGTAAAAACATTTTAAGGAATTCCATTCTATGATAATTCCATATATTCATTAATCACTTAACTAAAGAAGATAGATAATAATTAACAAGAGTAGAATAAATATTTAGATGATCTTAAAGATTCCCTCAAACAAATTTATTTACATGTTAGTTTAATTTCCATATATTGATGAACATTTATTATTTATAATCTATAAAAATGATTGTTCATATTTCCTCTGGTTGAAGAAGAGAATAAATATTGAATTTTATTCTCATTCCAATTAAACTTTTCAAATATTTTGTATTATTTTTCATTTTTAATTCGTTTCATTCAATCAAAATTTATAATAACATACATTATTAAAATACAATTGAACATTCTGGTATGTTAATTCTATATTTAATCAATGGATCTATGTAATGTCAAGATTCATATTCTGACGAGTTTCTATATATACTCCCAATATATATTCTATATTTTATTTACAATATACTATGACCTATTCAATTCAAAAATAAAAATTGAGAAACCTATTTTTTTGGTTTTTAGAAGGACTATTAGAACATACATGATTTCTTATATTGAATTCATTTTTCATGATGAAATTTTCCATATAATTAATAAATGAACTAATGGAAATTTCATAAAAATACTCAAAAAGGAATTAAAAGATAAATTTTAAAATTTTAAAACCTGTTTATTTTTAGTAGATAATTTTTAAATATTATTGAAATTATTATATTGTGTTTTTAATTTGGTAAATTTATATTAATTTGTAGATTATATGATATTTTTTTCAGGAATGATTATTTGATGCCACATATACCAATCCCAATATGTACTGTAAACTTTTGACATAATTTTTAATTTTCCCCTCTTTCATTTGATATCATATATATGTGAATCACACCAAGAATATTCATTTTTATATCAATCAAAATAAGTCATATTTAACCAAAATTATATAATATTTCAATTTTTATTTTTTTACCTCCTGCAAAATAAACATACCATACGTTTGTAAGCTCATTATTTATCAAAATCCATGAATATCTAATTAGTAAATCCATATTAAATGATAATTTGTCATTAATAACCAAAAATAGTCAAATTTTTGCAAGATTTCATAGAGTATATGAGAGATAAATTGGGTTCATTCATTAGGAAACTAGGAAGGCATGTCTTCGAAACTAAACAATGTTTTGTTATATATATTGGTTAAGATATAATTTGTTTGAAAATATGTTTTGCATTATAAATACATTTTTTATCAAGTTTTTAAAAAAATTAAAATAAAGAGAAAAATAATATTTAAATAAATGTGAATAAATTCATCATTTTTTGAATATTCATGTTTGTGAACCTATAAGGAAAAATTAAATACAGATTTGGAATGATTTTTTTTTATAAAAGTGAGGAGCAAGGATTTGTTTTATATTACATCCTAATAGACCAACCTTCTATAATAAAACTACCTCTTCAAAATCCATCTTCAATTGTTTGGTTTGTTTTTTCAAGTTGATAATTACATATCGTATAGGATTATGCAAATATTTATATTCATGATATTAAGAATAAATCCAATATTTATAATTTTGGGTGAAAATAAATAAATTCATTTGAATATTGAAAATCATAAAATAAAAATCAATGTTTTATAAAATATTGATAAATGTGAATAATGTTGAAGAAATATTTGAAATTGAATTTAAAAATTAAAAATTATTATGAACTTAATGTTGAAATGTACTTAAAAATTGATTATTTTTAGTTAAAAATTGATTCTATAAACACCGTTGTTCTATAAATTTATCTTTTAAAATTTTTATTTTTTTAAAATGTTTATTAATATTTTGTTTCCTATGGATAATTCAATGATTATGTGTTGGGTTGTTTGGTAATTAATGTTTAAAGTCACATTATCATTATATTTTTGTTTGTAGAGTTTGTATTTTTTATTAATTTATGATGTTTTCTATGATTATAGGATAATTTAATTATTATAGTTTAATTGGTTTAATATTTAAAAAAATAAATCTTCATGGATTAAAATATAATGTGATTTCACAAAAGAGACATATTGGGATTCTTATATGAAGGGAAAATGTGGAGTTCAGGGGAACAAATGTCACAAAGTATCTTTACTATAGTGGATGATGATTTATTATTCGGTGAATCCAATAATTTTGACTAATATAATGTGGTTTATGTCATGGTAGTTTAAATTCCAAGAATGATAAAAAAAATTACAATAATTATACATCTGTGAATTCCATGTACTGCCAAAAAACAACATGATCATTATTTTTAGGTTCAATATAAGAGATATTTTTCTATCTATTCATTTTTATCTCTATATCACATTTAAATAAAGAAAATATGGGATTCCATCTAAAACAACACCATCTAGCATGATTGCTGTGTGATGATAAAATGGGAAGGCATTGTTTTGGATATACCAGAGTGAAAATGGCTCAATTTTTCCTTAGATAGGTAAAACAAGTTCATGATTATGAAAAATAATATTATGTGTATACCCATTTTATATTAAATATTTTTTATGAATTATGTAATAGAAATATAATGTATTATATACCTTAAATGATTTTAAATAAGTTTTTTGATTTATATGATGTGACTATACATTTTAAAATATTTATATTGAAAAATAATTTATTCCTGTTAGTATTTTTTATTTCATTTTTAAATTATTTATTATTATTATTCAATTATGTTTAAATTTAAAATAATTTTTAATTGGCTTCCCTAATTCAAAATTAGGATAATTGCATTAGCCATGATAATTAAATCATAGATTATTAATTTTTAATGAATCAATATTAAATGCTTGTGTTTTAAAATTTTATTTTTAATTAATTATGAAATGATTATTTTAATATTTTAATATCATATTACACAATAAACCTTGTACAACGTTAATTATTAATGGGGGGTTCCCGATAATGATTATATGATTAATTTTTAAGAAAAAATTTTATTCCACATTTCATTTTATGTTAAAATATAATTCAAATAATATTATTTATATTTCTACTAAAAAGATATAAATTTTATTATGTAAAATAGGTGGATCTATTAATATTGAATTTTAGTAATTTAAAATATCATTGAGTCAAAATAGATCAACTATTTTATAAATGAGATAGATAAATTTTTTTATGGTAAGCCATCCATTCAATTACGTTTCTTACTTCATGTCCCAAGAAATAGTTTTCATCACATTAGTAGATAGATGATTATTGTGTTTCATGGCTTCATAAGTTAATACTGAGGTTTAATAATTGGTTAAAAATATATAATTATCACTAAATATTTATCCCGACGGGAATAACCTCATAGTCGTTATATTTTTTAAATTTTAATTTAATATAGTTCTGAGTAATAAAATATAATAAATAATATATTACATCGTGAGAAGTAATAATGTTTTTATCTAGGTTACATTGATACAACCATAACTTATGTACTCTAAAAACTAATAAAAAATGAATCACTACAATCTAATATAAAAAACCATTATTGTAAAAAATAATTTCTTCACTCAATGAATTGAAGGAATTTTGTTATAAGAATGGATGAAATTTATTGGAATTGGATGGTTTCAAAGAATCTGATTTTAATAGTTTATTATATGAAGAAATTCACACATCATGGGTCTTCTTAAAATAGAATAAAATTTTTATTATTAATTATAATGAAAAAATATTATGTTACACTAATGTAAAAAAATGGAATATATTTTGGAAACTCTATAAGATACCAAATTCATATAGATGGTGAAATATTTTTTCAATGATTGATAAATTATATAATAAAATATCTCTGAAATTTTTAATAACTATAGATCAATAAATCATTGAAGGAATAAAATGAAACACCTAATTAAAAGGACATTAAGATAATGTATCATTACATCAATGAAATAATATAAATTTTTTTTTTTAAATTTCATTACATACATTAAATGTATAGAGTTAAATATGTTTTTGATAAAATCAATCTTAAGATACGTATTTGAGAAAAATAAGGCGATACTAATTGTTCTTATAAATCCTATACACAAATGAATTGAGGAAAACCCATATATTTGAAAGCATTGAGTTTCAATAATTTTTTTATAAATTATTTTTAATTTTACCCCATTCAATATGATAAACAATCAATTGGTTTTTCATTATAATATTATGATAAACCTTTAATTATATCACTATGATTATTGTATTTAAAATGATTAAAATGGGTTTAAAAACATGGATGTTGCAATAATTGTGAGAAATGTTTCATATGGAATAAATATATCAAAGGAATAATATTTTCAGGATGTTTAATAATTTGGTATAAAATGAGAAACTAGGAGTAATATGATTATAATAGAGATATATTTCTAAAATATTTCTTATGAATAATTATACGGCCGTTATAGTTGATACCAAAAAACAGTAAATCATTTTTCAATAATATATATTTAAATCAATTTTTTAATTTTTCACACAATCAGTTTAATTATAATGAGGTTACAAATAAATAATATTTTTTTATAATAATATATATTAATCTTTTTATAGAGAATAATTTATAAGATATTGGTTTTTTTATAAGATGACATTGATAAAAAGAATAGGGGTGATTGTTTATCCCAAAATATGTTAAAATTTTGGGCTACATTTCCCATAAGAGATTTCAAAGAAATAATACATCTTATAATGTTATAATAATAAATGTATTTTTAATATATTTATAATAATATTGAATATTTATGGTTAGGAGATCTAAAATTATGGTGATTTTAATGCCAAGTAGATCAATAGTATGCTTTAACAACAGCTTGTTTGTCTTTTATGTAGTCATAGATATTTTTATGGGAATGTGGGTATAAAATGGGGTTTATTGGAGAGTAATATCCATGTAAACAGTTGTATCATGATTATTAAAGACCATTTTGTAATAATGAAGATTATATTTATGAGATTAAAGAGTTATTTGGGACAGTTTAAGCATGGTTAACCTCACCATGCATCTCACTAAGGGAATAATGTTGATTATGTGTTATTTACAAGAGATGACACAATTTTTTGGAATGGTATGAAAAAATAGAGAATATTGTATTTGGAAACCAGATGCAATTTCATTAAATTTAATAGTAGAGACACATTCTTGGTGCATAGTTAGACTACCTGTATGGGTTAACTTCGAGTTTCCCTTCAATCCTTTAAAAAGATAAAAACAATTCACCATGACCTTGATAATTATTATTCTTAATGGTCTACTAGTATCATTTTTAATGATATATTTGTTCTCGTATATTTAAAGGCTTATTTTGATGGATTCCTGTTGAAATTCATTAAGTTTAAATGGATCAATTTCTTTTTATTTTTAGTTTTTGATCCAGTTTACCCTCTTTATTGTATATCCTTTCGATATATCTTCTCATATTCTCTCATTTGAAGTAAATTTGGATTTCGATGCCAGATGTAATGTGGTTTATAGTGTATTTCTGTTCCTTTTATGGATCTAATATTTTTAAGATCAAATACATTCACCCTATATCTCCATTTTCAATGGAAATTAATTCCCTACTTATTTTGATATAGGTGTGTCTATAAAAATGTTTTATCAAATGAATTTTTTTTTTCTTGTAAATTCCACAAGGTTATTCCATGAAATTAATTTATTTATTATTGTGTTCGTCGTATCTAAAATTATTCTTATTTAAAATGGGGATTCCTTTAAAAACTAATTTGACCACACAATTTTTACAATGAAATTTTTAAAATGTGGCCTTGGAGGAAAAATATGTTTTCCTACACAATAAAATAATTGGATATCAATAAATATATTTTTAAATTTTTATAATAAAGTTTTACATTGTTTATTAAAAAACTATGAACATTTGCTGAACATGGTTGCATATGTGAATATAATTATCACTCATTTCATGTGTAATGCCATAAGAGATTTTATGTCAGCTATTTCTGTGTAAATACACTAAATTATATAATAGTTCGATTTAACTTGGGCTGTGAGTGAGAATTTTTACACAATTATACTATATACCCCTATAGGGTGGTTCCTTTATGATGTTAATTTTCTTTTATGATTGTGTTGTCACAAGATAGTATTTTAATGTTCATTTTCTCAGATGTTAATCACATGGTGTAAAAATGGTTAGTTTTGATTATGAATTCATGCATTGTCACATAGAATTTTCATATTCCATATTATGTGAATTTAAAGTATTTTTATGAAAATCTATTGTTGATTTATAAAATCCTTTTATTTTATGGTGATGCTTTCTGAAAAAAGATTTTTTAAATGCAGTACAACTAGGTTCTTGATATTAGAATATTTATAGATTTATTGATGAAATTTTACTAGGCGTTGTGATCACAATCTATTTTTAACTTTTTGTGGTTGCATGTGTTTTTTTTTCAAAACCATTGTAAAGGAATGGGAATTATGTATATGGATGACCTATATTGTTTATATGGTCTTTATGGATGGATTATTTGGTGTTGAAAGATGATTACACATGGTTTCATCTATATATGTCATGATTTATCATTCTAGTTTGGAATTTTGTGACTGAAATTATACATATCATGAAATTTTATTATTTTCATCTATGTTTCATTATATTTGATCTTACTATATAGATTATACTTATCGTTCATTATTGTTCCTCACCTCATGGAAGACCCATATAGGTGAGTTTTCTAGTTCATCTAGGTTAGTGTGTTACAAAATAGAATTAAAGGTAATTCTGATTTGATCTATTGTAACAATTTATGGGTTTAGTTAAATTTATTTAGTATATCCGTGTTTGGCCCAATGGAATTTAGATATAATTTGAGGGAGGGCCCAGGTTCCCTTATAACCTTGACAGAACTATAGTTACCATGTGCGGTCATGTATTTTTTTAAGGAACGTGAAATTGGGATTAAGGTTATTTTAATACAATGTATTCATTGTTTAATTAAATGAACTAAATTATTTAAAATAATTCATTTATTGTAGTATACATGGATACATTAAATTATTAAGGTTTAATGGAATTCATATATAGTATTTTTAATAATGGTTTTATAATTTGAGAATTTAATCTTGGAAAGATTGTTTATTTTCTTGTTCAAAAATATAAAATTCCTCCTAGGAGTTCCCTACCGAATCAGGAAGAGGAAGTTGTGAGGGTAGTCCCATAAGATTATCCTTTAGTGGAACCTCCATTAGTGGATGATATAATCCACAAAATTTAGACCTTATGTCAAGCGGTTGTTACAAACCCCGAAAGAGTGGTGGAATTTGGATAAGAATTTACTAACTATAATCCACCCATATTTTGTGGTGAAAAAGACCACACGAGTACACGGAATGGACTGGTTGGATTTAGTGTATAACTATCATTATAAAGACTCCTTAGGACTCTATGTTGGGTATTTCCATGCCTATTATTGAGGGACCTGGGAGGATATGGGGGAACACTATTTTGATAGAAATGTTACATGAGTCTATCACATGTTCTTACTTTATTAAACAATTCTACAATAGATTTTGGATGTGTTATTTATTCCTCAATTGATGAGGTATTTTCTAAACATATATCATGAGAATCATACCATTATACATTATTCAATATTCTTTCCTATGTTAGTGAATATGGAATCATAGTATTTCTTCAACGATTACCTCAATGAATCAAGTTTTATCATATTAAAAATGTCTCATTTTCAGTCAATGGTAGTTCTCATGTGCTTTTATTGTTTTTTGGAGGTGTTCAATAAAGAATAATTCCATAGATGATATTGAAGGTGAGAAGGTTTGGATGGAGATTTTTTTGGTTTAAGGTTTCCTCATGTTGTGTTTTATAGCCTAAAAATGATGTGAAATGGTTTAGAGTTTTCATTTGGAAAACTTTTAGGGACCCTACATGAACACATAATGGTTTTTTTCAATTAGTGTTATTTTCGTAGTCATAACAAGCAAAAAAATTTAGAGGCTCAAATGGAATCCCATCATTGTGTAAAATCCTTCAAACTAGTTTTTTGTTGAAGGATGTCCCATGTTATTAATATTGAATCCACTCTCACCAAGGATTCCTTGGTTTGTTCTAAATCATCCATGGGTGGTGGATTTTAACCATACACCAAGGTGGAAGTTCATGAAGTTATGAAAGACTGAGGAGGTTATGATTCAAGATATTATTATGTGGATGAGTATGCACCATAAGAATAAAAATTAGGGACCAATACTATTATAGGTATGAATTTTATTTTTCACCATCTAATTTTTTTTCATTGTTAGATACGAACAGTCTTCATTGTTTTATATAATATATGTTACTATACTTTTTTGGATTTTCATTTAGATAATATCCCATTCTTTGTGGATATTTCATTATCATTAGTAATGTAGTCCAAATATGGTTTCAAATTTCACCTTGGTTCGGTAATGATAGAAATCTTTTATGTGGTGTGCTATTTATTAATTATAAATATTTATATAATTGAAATGATTATTGAAATAAATTGGATTGTTATTAATAAAGACCACAAGTTCTTTAAATATCTTCATGATCATTTCATATATTTTAATGGAGTTACTCATGTCATTCGGGGTGAGTGGGATTAAAGGACATGGAGATTGTGGTATATTGTGACATATACTAGGGTAATCTCATTATAATTTTAATAGATATTCCAATATAAAGTATAATCATGGTAGAGAAATCAACATCATGTGGGTTTATGTTCATACAATTAGTTTTTCCGATAAATGATTTTATCATTTTGAACCAAACATATATATTGTATTTACAATTGTCATTTCCCCCAGTATGATGCCAATTTATATTCCTTATTATAATGTGATTCCTACTAAGTTGTTCAAATATTATTTTTAGTAAACAAACATTTACACTAATGGATTTATTCATCCTTTTATTTCACTATTGGTTCCTCATATACTCATTTATATAAAGGTTGTGGGATCCTCAGAACATACATGGAATATCATATGTTAAATCATGTAACCTTTAAGAACATGTATACTTTTACAATGATAGATGATATCTTTAACCAACAAAGAGGGGATTGTTTATTTTTTAAGATCAACCTTCGGTCATGGTACCATTATATGAGTGTCTAAGAATTGGATATATCTAATAAAAATTTCATTCTTTTTTATGCGGCATTCATGTTTCTAGGTAAGCAATTCATTATCACTAATTATCATATAGTATTTATCAAATTGAGAAACCAGAAAATTCATCAGTTATTAGAAACATCCATGTGAATGTTCATGGATAATGTTTTGGTGTACTCTAAATCTATGGAGAATCAAATGGAACATTTGGATATCATTCATACAAACTTGAGATAAAATCACTTATACTGAATTATTTCTAAATGATAATTTTTTATCCATGAGGAGAAATTTATGGGGCATGTTATATATGATTAGGTTGTCTTAGTGGATGATAAAAATGTACATTATGTAATGCTCTTAGATAATCCCAAAAAAAAACATGAGTTCCATGGTTTCATGGGTTTGGTGTATTATTACAAGAATATTATTTAGGACTTTTCCAACTCACATCTTTAGTGAAAACATTTTCATGTAATTGTGTATAGTTTGAATGGTTTTATAAATTTGAAATGTTTTTTTGAGCATCTAATTAAAAGGTTTAATTCCATAGTAATTTTTATTTTTTATAACATTTTTCGAAATATGATGTTTTATATGATAATTATAGAATAAGATTTAGCTGTTTCTTGGTATAGAGAAGACGATCATTGGAATGTGGTTCTATCCAGTTATTCCCTAGTGCAAAGCACTACCCAACCCAGATTATTTCATTTTTAGTTTTTGTTTATAAACTCAAAACATGGTGACACTATCTATTTACGATGTTGTTAATAGTATAGTTTGATAATAATATTTATATATATATTTTTACTTAATGGGATCTAATATTTTGGAAAATATTCCCGAAAATGTATCAATAGAGTTTTTATTTTTATATTTCTTATATTCTAAAAAAATGGAATGTGGTAACCAATGATTATAAGAAAAAATTTTGATCGATTCAATCAATGAAATAGTTGATGAGAGGTATCTGATGAGTTTTTTTGTTTTTATTTTTATAAGAGTTGATGAAGAATTTATGATGGAATATATGGTTTTTTTAAAGAATGAAACGTCATTTTATGAGAATTATTTACTCAATAAGGTACTTACACTATGTGACACAAGATTTGATAAATCCCAAATGGTGGGTAGATCTTGAGTAATTTTTTGTATATATACTAGTTGTTCTTTTGGATTCTAAAGAATGAATGGTTGTTTCATTTATATTAATTGCAAGAATTCAAGGACCATTCACACTAATCTTGGGGATCCAAACACCATAGGAATATTAAGATGATTCTGGATTTGAACCGTCAATTTTGGTTGATAAGGGTTAGATAAATAATTGAAATTTTTTTATAACCTTTCCATACATGTCAGTGAAATATGGTGGATCAGTAGAGATATATAGGTTTATTGCAACACTTATCCATTATATTAATGAAATGGTAAAACATTTATATGGATTTATTCCTTTTTATAACATGAACCCCTAGTCTGAAATGATATATTTCAATGACCATTAATTAATAGAAGATATTAGTTAATATATGCCATATTAGGGATAGAAAAAAGGTATAATGTCTTAGGATCTTGTATTTATAGGTAGTTATGTGAATTAATGGGGTTACCCATGTAATTTTTAAAATTGGGATAAGTGGTTTACATCCATGTTCTTGAATATTTTTCAAGAGGCAATAAGTTCCCATTTGAAATTTAGTATGTTATTTCATTTGCATACCAATTTACAGATAAATAGATAACTCTAAGTTCATAAGGATATGATCAATGAATCCATGATGTATTTTTATGGTTCTTAAAAAAACAATCATCTTCTAGTAGTGTTGTAATATAAAAAATATTAATTGGATTTTATAAATATATCACGGTTGTAATAATTATACTGGTTGATATTTAGATGTCACTGGAGATGGGGATGCATTAGGGGTACGGTCTATGGATGGATCAAGTATTATTCACCATATAATGAAACATTTTCCATTGATCTTGATGTAATTGGTCTTGGAACATAGTCATCAGAATCATTACACAAACCATCATTGTTGGATTCTAGAGTATGTGATTTTTGATGATATTTTTCTTAGAGTTTCACATGATTTTAGACAAAAAAATATTTGATTAGAATGGTATATTTTCACTATTTTATGTTCATTACATTGATATCGGTGAATGAGTTGGAATAATGACACATCAATTATATATTATATCTCATTATTCATCAATTCATTATGTGTTTCATTATTTCCTACTTTGGAGGTATCAAAAATATCCTTCAAATGGGATTGAATTTTTGGATTGTTGATCTTGAGGTCAACACTATTTTGGTTGAGTAACCAGTTCATATTATAGATCACCAAGCAAAGGTTCTGCATAGAAAAATGGACCCCTTATTTTGAGTGTTATTGAAGTGTATAATGGATTTACCCAAGATATAGGAGAAGGAGTAAGTGATGAAGCATAATTTTCCTTCTATTTTTGTGAGTCCAAGATCTTGTTCACTTTATTGGAGCAGAAGGATTTAATAGCGGGTGATGTAACACACACTAGATAACATGTATAAATTTATTTTATCATGGTTATAATTTTTTGTTTTTATAGAGGTATCCAGGAAAAAATTGTTGTATAGTAAGAATGTTTCAGGAAGGAATAATAATAACATTATTAGAATGAATTATCGATTTGTGATATTATATATCTGTTTTCACGATTTTAGAATGTTTATATTGATAATACAGCTCAGCAAGGAAACTATTTGAGTTATCGGTGGTTATCATAGGGGTTACATGTATAGAGAAATATTTTCCAAAACCACATGGAATGTCTCAGGAGACAAAGAATATATTATTTTAAAGAGATATTAGCTGCACATGGTTGGCACATAATTAGGCTACCATAAAAAATAACTGTATAATTACCTTGAATCCATAAAAAATTATAATTAGTAAAATGACCTTGATCATTTTTATTCAAAATCTCTTTATAATATCCTTTTGGGTAGACCTATTCATCATCCAATGGTATTGGGGATTTGTACCTTGGATTCATGGAAGGATTCCTATATTCGTGTTTGATATCATCGAGGTGTGTGGTATATTTTATAAAGCATGGTGCCTTGTTTTCAATTCCTCAATATATCTCTTCTCCAATTTTCTCATTAAAACTATAATATGCCATGGATACTAGTTATAATTGTTTTTAAAGAGGAATGATGTTTTTGTAATGGATCAAGGATCATGAGGACCTAATCCAATCCTCTCGTTCATTTTTTCACAGGACATTTGTCTTCCATGAATCTTATGGTAGGTTGTTATTTAAAATGGTTCTATCTCATGAATTACTCTATGATAATGATAATTGTTTTCTTTTATTTAGTAAAATTTTTTATTTTTTATTTCTACCAATTTATTTGAACAGATTCATTTTTTGAAAGGGTTTTTCTTTAGAAATAGACGTTTTCTATCCAAGAATATTATAGAATCCATAAATGGTGGGTTTGTATCAAAAATGAGGTTTCAACCATTATGGAAGTTTTTATTTAATAATTAATTCATTTATAAATTATGAAAATTCATTTTAGGAGTATTTTGAGATAACATATGGCGCCGTGTAAGCTTGGGTTCATTGGGAAAAAACAATGATTGATTTTATTTATAATGCCATAATTTTTATATCACTTTAGTGTTAATATTTCTATTACAGGTTATAATATTTAAATCCAAATTATTCATAGATTTGAAATTTTATTTCAAGTTGTATGTAACACACCCACAAAGATTAGAGCCCAAATATTTTTATTTTTCATCTTTTATTTGTTTATTACATTATGTGGTTTCCTTGGTTATTTCCACACGTGATTATTTTATTTTGTATCCAAGGTTAGTTTTGATCAATCATTAATTCTTTATCACATGTAATTATCATATTAATTTATTATTATGAAAGGTTATTATAAAAACAAACTGAATATTTATGAAATAGTTTTATCTTATAAAAGTACTTGGTAAAACATGAATTTCATTTATTCTACTATAACTACATTCTTTAAATTAAAAAAATTATTTCTTATCACACACTATTTTTTGATTTAGATGATTTTAATTGTTGTTTTTCAATATTTTGTTTGTGGTATGGTATTATGTTTCATTTAATCATGTTTTTTGACATATTCCTCCATGTTGAATGGTTTAGTAGGGAAAATGATCACACAATGTTTTATCTAAAATGTTCTATTTTAGAATTCTTGTTTGGAATGTATATATTAAAATTGTAAGTATCTTGTATATTTATTCTCTTCTTCCACATTGTACTCTAATTGATCATTTTGTATACTCGAGACTTTTCATTTTTTTGTTGCACCTTACCTAATATCAGACCCTCAAAGATGACTTGTATGGTTGAATATGATTGGTTAATTATTGTTATGGTGCCTTATACCATATCATGGTGAAGGCTATAATAGTTGGTTGACCTAATTATATCCACTCTATTGTTTGTTAATGAAAAAGATGTAACCCATCATATTCTATTACTAGAGAAAAGATATGATGGTTAAAAATATTTATATGTATATATTTTTTTGATGTCTCCTAAATCAATAATATGTGAATGAGATACCAATCTATGATGGGACTCATAATAGATGAATCCATTTATTATAAACAACTACCTAAAATTGAATTTTTAGTAAAATAATTACATCATATAATAAATTTTAAAATGATTGATTATATAGGGATAATCTCTAAAAATATATTGATAATAGACCATGTGATGGAAGTGGATACTATAAGAAATGTTTTTAAAACATTGATTTCCTAGAATAATTTAAAAAATTACAGTTTTTTGTTTGAATACATTGTCAAAAAAGATTGATAACAAGGAAAATTATATAATTTTATGAGTTCATATGATTCAAAATATGGATTATGAAAGATAAAGGTTTTACAGAATCACGGCAAATTTTCTAAGAGTAGAATATTCCAAGATTATGTTGTGGATAGAAATAACTGATCATAAGATTCATTAAGAAATTTTGAAATCAAAGAGATTATATAGAATCATTCGACATTGGATTTAATGGAAATATTAAGGTATATTTTACAACACTGAAAAATGGGATAATTATTCTAAAAAAATGTTACTATCTATATTGTTGGAGGGAATTAATATAAGTTATTTTGATAAGAGGACATAATAGAGGAGGAATAGAGGTAAATAAATTTTATAAAATAAATTATGATGAAATATGTAAATCGTGTAATATTTCTCAATTTATTTACGAACTAATTTTAATTTAAGTGATTTAAAAATTAGATTGGGATGTCATCCATGAGGTGTAATTGTATTTTACAAATACAACCTTGCAATCGGGTATTGATTAAACTAAATTTTGTTGGGGGTAATGATTCAATATTACTCCCTTAGAAAAAGTCATTATATTTGGGGAGATGTTCATAAATTTATTTTTTATTGAATTGTATCAGTAATTGAGTATATAATGTTGTGATAAATTACAGATTATAAAATAACTATATGAACAAGATAGAAAAGAAAACCATTATAAAAAATGGGAGAGTATACCATAATTCTCTCTCTCGATATATGAAATTTCACTTAAAAAAATATGTAATATTAGATGTTTAAGTAAAAAAGTGACATCTAGTATAATGATGTAATTTAATTTAAAATTTCTTAATTTTGTAAGAAGTATTCAAGGAAATGACTAATTTGATCATTTCATTATAAATATATTATCATTTATTTATTATATGATGTGAATATGAATTATATTTATATAAAATAACAAATTTATTATAATAAATATTACATTTATTAGTATTCATATATATTCTTTATATATTATAGTTTAATAGATTTTATTGATAAAAATAATATTAAAAACATTATGATTCTTTTTGGTAAATATAAATCGTTAAATTTTATGGGATTTTTTTATTTGAAATATAAAAAGATTTATTTTATATTTTAATATATAAGGGAGGATATAAGACAATAAAATAATATAGGTTGTGGTTAAGGTATTTTATATTAAATATATATTATAATTTATTTGAATAAAAAAACATTATGAATGACATAGTTGTTGTTAATGTGTTGAATCTTAAAAAAATTGAATTTTAGTTATTAGAAAAATCAATCACATTTTTAATTTGGAATATTTTTGAATATTAATTGTTAAAATAAATAAATAAATAATTTAGAATACTTATTTTTTAATGTGTATGATGATGGTGAAATGGTATGCCTTTAAGGGTTTTGGTTATCAATTATTATGTTTTTCAACTTGTATATATGGTGATATATTAAAAAAATATATGAAAACAATGAATAGTTTAGCGGAGGATAATTTCATATTAATTTTTCAATCATTAGAACAAATGAAGTGTCAAAAGTGAATCTATCTAAATTAAATGAGTGACACACTATTAATTTTTACACTCTCAAATTGGTTGTATGGAAGAAATAATACATGAGATTTTGAATATTTGAGACCAATTATTTAATCATATAAAGTATTAATTATATATAGTGAGAAACATTTATCATATAGTAAATAAATATAGAACCATATTTTTATAATTATTGTGGTGATAATATGTTTTAACCATGGTTGATGAAAATGACATAGGAATAAGGAAACCACAATGTATAAGAGTAATATAATGAAACATGGAATATTTTACTAAGACTCATGGACTATAATGTGATGTAATTTTTTTTGATGTGGGGAGTTCAATATATAGTTAATAAATTGTGATATAATGTAAATTTGATGATAATGTAAAATAAAGATATCAAACTGAAGAGAGGAATAATTTGATTAATATGGGAATGTGATTCGATAAGTATTTTACTATGATCGTTATATAGTATTTTATGTCCATTTTATGAATATCTTTTCCAGTATTTGGATTTTGACTATTTTTTTAATATTATATGAATTTTTTTGTCTTTAATTAATAAATGAAACATTTAGTTATTTTATTGATTACTATAAGTTCTTTTGAATTAAATAGTTATTTTAAATAAAAATGTTATTATATAATTACATTCATAAACATATTTGTTAAATAATATGGAATTTTTCATTGAGATAAATCATATTTGTTTTAGTTTATAATAGATTTTGTTACATTTTCAACCCCATTTTAATTTTTAATAGTGGTTGTGGTGTTTTAAACAAAAAAAATATTTATATTAAATGTTAAATTTTAACAATATTCACACTACATATTAATAATAATAAAACATCAATGTGTATCCCTATTAGTAAAAATTATTTTGTTAAGTAGAAATACGTGATTTTAGGATTAAATATACGAATAATTAAATGAAAACAAGAATGTTTATTCTTATTTGACATTTTTAATTTTATTGATGGGTTTAATATCAAATTTTCTAGTCAATAAAATATTATTTGAATAATTAAATTAATATATCATATGATAAATAGTAATCAATGTTGAATGTGATAAATTTATAATGAAATTTATCCATGTCATGAATTGATTTTATACAATGATTTAATATTGAAAACCATAATCTTCTATAGAATATTTGAAAGGTTAAAATTAAAATTCATTTTTATTTAAATATACATTTAGTATCATTTTATTGGGATGATTACTATGATATAAAATATTAGTTCTATAAATTATTATTATTAGGATTTTTTTGGAGTGAAACTTTTATTCGATTTTGGACAAAATTATATTCTACGGTTCACATTATAAGGAGATAAATATAGAATGAAAAAGAACATGATGATGAAATTTATAGACTGAAAAATATTATAGTGGAAACTTCACAATAATTAAATATTTTCTCTAAAATTTCATGTCCTTAAAATTTTATTCATAGATATAAGCCTAAATTTATATAATAATTAAGGAGAAATGAATAGATAATTAAAATTTTAATAATTTGGCAGACGTTATATCCTTAGAATAATACTGTATATTATAGTGGTGATCAACTCTAGTGTTGTGGTATTCAGGAATATCTCTAATATAGACTGTAAAACATTAAATTAGAGGTGGGGAGGAATCCATGTACCCCATTCCTATTAATGTGAGATTGGATTCTTATGTCACAATTTAATGGGTGTGGACCATCCAATTTGTGAAATTGGATGATGGGATGGAGGTGTCTTAGCTGAGTTGAGTAGAGGATAAAAAGATTTTTTGATATAAGGATACCCATAGATCATATATAGTATATCTAATGGGTACTAATTTGTTGTATCCTTCATAATGTTGGTGGTTTGGCATTCCACACAGAACACAATAATTATAGGAGAGGTCGATTAGTGTGTTTGGTCACATAGTGGTTTATTTCACAACACAAAAATTATTTATGGAATATTTCAACCTCCCAAGCCTAATGGACCAGGATTGGATTCATTTAGCATATATACGATGTTATAGTTTTTCAAGGTAAAATTTAAATGGACTGATTACCTTTTTTGTAGTTGATTGAAATTTCCCATCGATGAAATACATTCATTATTATTGTACACACATGATTATGTTGACTCTATATCTTCACAGTTATGACACTATCTTATTAGATAACATGATTGTTGATTTAAGATATATAATATTATTATTTATTCACTCATGAAATTCTTATAATGTGGTTATTTCAACATAATTGTTTTCATAAGAATTATTTAGATCAAACCAGATGGAATGTGTATCCTATACTCCAATGTTGTACTAAAAAAGGACATGGTTTAATTCATTTAATGATAATATCTATTAAAGATAATTTATGTGGTAATCATTTATATAATAAAATTTTAATAATTAATCATTATAAAAAAGAGGATATATTGTATGATAAAATAACTATTTTTTCCTGCTCTTGAGAGAAGATATATAACTCCTAT
Organism: Viscum album; assembly: GCA_963277665.1. NCBI lineage: Eukaryota > Viridiplantae > Streptophyta > Magnoliopsida > Santalales > Viscaceae > Viscum > Viscum album. Next base: position 753,036,564 of record OY728158.1, read on the forward strand.
AATTAATGTGAATACTTTAAAATTTTAGAGTATGATACAGATACTCTTCTGATGATATAATCTAGGGAGAATTGTTTTGGATGATATATGAGATTAATGATCCATTTATATCGATCATTATGATATTAATATGGTAATCTTCTAAAATAAAAATTTCATATGTATGAAACCAAACACTCATTGGATTTTGATATGATAAGAATTCAAAAAATCTTATGAATATTACAAGGGTTAATATCACATTACAAATCATATACAACGTGACTAATAGATTTATCATTTATTAGATTATATGATAGAATTTCATATTCAAATTATTATTTATGATTAATGAGGTCCAATGGTTGGAGTATTTTGATCATCGCGGTCTAGTAGTGTGGATTTGGTCATACTCACCCAAAATATGTGTTAGAGACAACTAGTAAAATTTGATTATATATTCTCATCACATGTATGGAATTGTGTTATATATTTATGAAGTAATAAATTAGTTGTTATTATCCTCATCACTCATATTATTTTGGTGGATAAAATTAGTGATACATTCAGGTATTTTTTGTACGTTCACTGACTTTAATGTGTTTGAGATAGATGATGATTCACTAGATTGTTATTTATCTCCCATTATCCTAAAATCAAGTAAAGTAATAATATAATGATAATAAATTACTTTTTTACTTATAAATTTTTGTTTTAGATTGATCGTATTATGGGGTTATGGCCTGACATAAAATATATTTTCATTTTGGGTGTTTTATTTAAAGCGTGAATTATAATGGGATGTGGCATATGAAATTATTCAGTATTATTTTATAATTTCATTTTCATCAATTCCAACAACATTTAGGGAATTTGTGATCCAATTTTCATTTATGGTTTCTTGAATTGGTATACTCTTCTGAGGTAAATATAGTTATGGATGTTTCACATTGCCATGTATATGGGAAAAATAGTTGCATGGGTAAAAATCATAGTCTACCGAGGGCGTCTAGCATGAAAAATATTACGGGGTGACTTCATGTGTTAATATTTTTAAATTTATATTTATATAGTTATGTATGTGTATATGTTTTCATTGATATATTGTGAATTAAATGGATGTGAGATATGGATTTCTTATTATCAAATAAACCAACAATGGTATTTTAATTTTTTCTATATGTTTTGAAATTAATATATTTATTCAGTTATTTTAAGTTGATAATACATGTACATAATATAATTTTTTGTAGTAATATTATTACTTTTGTAGACTATACTGAGTTCTATTTCTAGATAATTTTTACACAATTGTATGTATTTTTCCTTTTTATTCTTGTTGGTCAGCATTTATATATTGTTCATGATGTTGTATTTTAGATATTTAAGAGAGATATGGTAGTTTATGGAATAATTTATCCACAAAGGTTACCAAATTTATCTCATCCATATACATTTTTATGAATTTTTTATATTTTCAAGTTTTTTTCATTTATGTGGTGATTAATTCCATAAATATATTTTATTTTTAGATATGTATTTCATATATGTGTGTTTAATAATGTATACTTATTTTTGTTTTATATAGTAGAGGATAATAAAATATGATATAATATGGAATTTTATATTTATAGGTAATAAATATAATAATTGATTTAAAATACCTATGTCTAAATTGCTTTCCCCTAGCCATTCTAAGGTCAGTTTTTGGAGTTCACATTGAATAATTCAACGATTTTACATTTAAAATGATTTTTTTAATACATGGGAAGGAAATTTTTGGAAATAATGATTATTAATTTAATAATTCTTTCTTATTGTTTTTGTATGAAAAGATGTTATAATTATATAACCTTAATTTTTGGATATTGAGGATAGAAATTATTTTATCTATTTTTAGATATGCTAATGAGTATATATGTTACATGAATTGTGGAATAGTGTAGATATACAACATGTTATTTATGGAAAATTAACAAAATTATTTAATTATTAATTCCAACATTATTTAATGAGAGCTATGCAGAAATTACATGATGATGATAATAAAATTACGGATTAATATTATAATATAATAATCCTCGTTAATGAGATGTTTATTAATGAATTGAGTAATGGATTATTGAAAAATATGAAGTGATAATTGAGTTTGGAAAAATACATATGAATAGGGTAACTATATATATATATTCATAATGTCGATTAATATGAACAACAAGAGACTATATGTCAATTTTGATGATAATTATAATTGATCAATTAAAAAAGAATAATTATAAACATTTCAGGTTTAGTAATGAGTACATATTACTAATTTTGTGGTGTGTGTGATTAATAATAGAATAATTGTTATATTTTAGAACTACCTATTTAATCAATATTTTCATCAAAAGATATGTTATAAATGATTGAACTTGGAATGAATTAATATATTATTAGTAGATAATAATTTTTCTAAAATATAAATTAATTTCATGTGAAAATAATAAGTTGGTAGTAAGAGAGAAAAGATATTTTGAAATATACTGATAATTTTTAAAAAGATGAAATAGTTTATATTTTCTATATAATAAAAACCCCCATTTTGAAATTTTATTCAATATATATATATTTTTTAATGGAATTATTTACCTTAATGAGTGATGAAATGTGAATAAATGGTCTATAAATATTTTTATAAAATTAGTTGATATGAAAATTATTTTTTGGTGAGTTGTAAAAATAATATTGAATTTTTTGTTGGTGTACTAGAAAATGAAAATAATGTACCATTTTTCTATCACTGACCATATTCCACTAGTTTTTGAATGTAAATAATTATCTACTTTGGCCTCCATTAAACGTCCACACAAACTAATTTTTCAGTATCAGAATTTTATTATAATTTTAGAGGTATTTTTTATTCATAATTGTTATTATTATATAATTTTGGGGTTTAATCCACATACCCATACCTTATATCAAATATTTTATTCCATTAGTATTCTTTTAAGGGTATATCCACCATTAATTGGTATATTAGGGAAAAATCGTAAATAGTGAAATTATAGGACTGAGGAAAACATAAGTTCATGATTTATTAATCTTTCTTTCAGTAGTCAAATGAATTATTTTAAGAATAGGGTTTTTATAAATGATTTTTGTAGTTAATAAATAGATGTGAATACAATGGAAATAATATAAATGAAATATATTTCTAGAATTTATAATTGTAATGCTCAGATATTTTAGAATAATTTTATTGTAATAAATTTTATATATTAGGTTTCTTGGGATTTAATAAAATCTGATCTAAGGTGAATTATTATTTCTCAAAATTAAAGTAAAATATTTATAAATTAATAATATAAATGGAAACTAAAATAAATTAAAATGAAATGGTAAATACTATAAGGATAAAAATAAATAAAGTTTAATAATTAATATTTTCTATAAAATGTTTGTTTTTATTATATTTCATATTTTCTTAAAATTTATAATTCAAAATTTTTGAATAATAATATAGTGATATTAAAAAAAATTAATTAAAATTAAATTTCATTTTTATCCTTTGGTGAACTATTTATATTTTTTTAAAATAGATTATTTTTGGGTGAATAGTTGAAAATACTGATATTACAAATACTATCATTTTATAAAGTTATCGTTGTGTAAGAACATATTTAATTTTTAAAAAAATAATTTCAATAAAAAATCTAAATTTAAAATGAAATATATTTTGTTTAAATATATAATTATGTAATTAGACATCTATGTTTTTTATTTTGGAAATCTAAGTAACATTTTTATTCAATTGAAAACTATTTTTTGTTCATCTCTATTAATAAACTATTCTAAAGGATTATTTCATATATGGTTTGGTTATAAAGTGATATTAGTCTTATATTATTAAAAATAATCATGTTAATTAAATTTTAAGTTAAATTATTATTATATTTTATTTTAAATCATTTTTAGGGATATAAAATGACTTTTTTAAATACAGCATTTCAATGCATGTTTTTAACTTATATTGAGTTTAATTTTCACCACATAATAAAATTTAATATTATAAAATTGTGTCAAAATTTTTAATCATAATAATAAATATTAGGTAATAAGTTCGACTTAATGTTTACCCATAATGAATATTTATCAAATACAAAAATCCATTCACAATACTAAGGGTTAAATCATTTTACCAGGGGTTTAAATCAAGATAAAAAACCTCGTATTATTATAAAACATGGAAAATTTTGATTTTTTGAGTTGATATAGGCCAAAAAATATCATACCATAGAACCATTTTCAATTTAGTTCCACTATAATTGATTGTGGAATAAATTATATATTATTAAATCATTATAAACAAAAATGTATATTTATCCCACATAATATTTCATCATGAGAATAATATGGAAAAAATACCTTATGAATGGTTTTATATCATAATATTTATTATGAATAAAATATGTTAAATTTTTATTTTTATTTTAATTTTAAATTATATTATAATTATCTGAAACACATATGTATCTTAAACACAATGAATGTGCATGTTTTTGGAAAATAAAGTAAAATATATTTATAAATATTAATTGTATAATGGATTCAATGAATTATATATGTAGATAAAAATTATAAATAATTAACAAGTATAAGTGTTTTTCTAAGTGTATATATTGAAACTCCATTATTATAATGATGTCGTAAAGTTGAAATAATGTTAATAGTCTGGAAAATTACTATAATAAAATTTAATGATAATTTTTTTATTAATTGGTTAAAAAATAATAAAAGTAATATAATAGGATAATATTTATGTTAAGGATTCAAATATGGTATCAATCATCCATTCTTTATCTACAATGTATTTTTAAAATTACATTCATGTCCCTTTAAATAATTAAATTTTAAAAAGAACCTATATACTATTTTTTTCATAAATGGTGACTCTTAATAAACATTCAAAAGGAACATATGTGTTAATTTATATCTAAAAATTATTCCCAAATACCTCTTCAAACCTATCATAACATATTTTGAGGGCCCTATGGAAGTTATATTAAAATCTTGGTAATGATTTATGTTCATTGAAAATGTGGTTAAAAAAAGAAGATATAATAATATGTGAGAATTTATTCATGTTTATTTATTAATAAACCTCATCCAAATATTTTATTACTATATAAAATAAATAAATATATATATACATTATAAATAAATGTATTTATGTTAATAGTACAACAATATTCTATCTCCTTTCCATGTAATGAAAAATGAAAGCATCCATCGTGTATTTTTTGTACTACCACCAACATGATATGATGAATGTCCATTTTCATAAACACCACTCATGGATGGTTATATAGATGAATTTAATATATATATATATATATATATATATTATATAATATTTATAAATTAATTATTATTATAGAAATATAAATTATAATTGAATAATATTTCTTACAACCGTTGAAAAATAAAAACATCACTCATGCATACACATGAACTAATACCTACACTAAGAGATATTATTAATTTTTTTATCACTTATGAAAATGGAATATTTTAAAAAGTTATATAATAAATATATATGATATTTATTAAATCAATATGTTTATGGTACCATGAAAAATGTGCTATGAATGGAACCATGAAACTAAATCATTTATGGAAAACAATAACGATAAAAAAGACTATATTTATTTTAACTATGATAAGTGAATTTAGGGGAGATTTGATTATAAAATTGAATATTATATAGTAATATAAAATTGAATAATAATAAGGTATAAATTCTTAATATTTCTAAAAATCATATACATTGGGTTACATTAATTTTTACCAAATGAATTTTTGAGGTAATTTGATTTTTATATAAATTTTCATTCATTAGGTTATATCACAACTCTATTAACTATGATATGGAACTATTATGTTTGTTTGAAATGGGATAATTTATTTTTTTACTAATACTAGTTTTATGATTATTTTTATTTGATACACATTATCATTTTATTTATGGATTTTTATTTTGAATGTTATGAATCTTCATAATAGTTTCCCGTCTCACATTTACTTTTCATGACATAATCCATATTAAATAATTATATTATATTGACTTGTGTATCTACTTCAGATTAATTCGATTCATATTTAATTTCAAGAAAAATAATGTGAATTATAAATTCATATATATTTTTATTTTTCATGTGTTTTGCAATTACTAATTACTAATGCACTTGTGGTTATTGTTATGATATCTCTTTTCTTCAGGATTGTTGATGTTTCAATTTTAGTTATTTGAAATTAAATGTTATTTATCCATTAAAAAAATATATTCACTTCTACTCCATTTTTTCTATTATTAGTTATAGTATTACCTTATTTATAATCAAACATATAAAAATAATGTTTTTATGAAAGGACAACCTTATTTATTCATTTTGATTAGGAACTTTTATCTTCCATATCCATGTTATTCCAAATATTTTTTTTGAAATTATTATATAATGGTAAAATATTTATAAATTAAATTTTATAATAACTCATTCATTCTTGAAAAAATAATTTAATTTAATGTTTTCATTTGATTTTTATATGAATCACTGTCAACTTTTTATAAAATATAGAAAAATTATTTTCTATTTACCATATATTATTAGAATATATTATCCCACTATAATGTCATTTATTTAATATAACTATTTAATTAAAAGATAAATTTTTTAAAATATGTTTTATTCTCATTTATATAGGAATTTTAATATTTCATAACATACTTAAAGAAAACAATATTTTCTGTTTTTTAAAAATATTTCAAAAATGATTTTATTAATTTAGTTTTTATCTATTCCAACATCAATTAATGATTTTTTTGATTTCATATAGATGTGATCTAATTAAACCATACATCATATTTTTTAGACTTATATTAAATATTCAATATGATAGTGTTACCCAACTCTCTATAATGGGTTTTTCAATCATAGAAACTATCTTACATACATACTGTATTCATTTTAGTGTTTTCCAAACTTTATAAATTCATCTAAAATGAATAATATATTAAAAAATATGTAAATTTTTAATTTTATTTTAACGAAAACAATATGATATTTATAATTGACATAACATCCTATACTATTTCATTAAGACATTCCAATCAAATTTGGTATACCTAAAATGGAATTAGAAGAATGTGGAAGAGGATTTTCATTAACCCATACAGTAACAGGCTACACCAACATTCTGATGATATATATCTAGATTTATAAAATTCTATATATACCCACTTATAGTAGATGGAATCCCATAAGCCAATTAGTGGTAATTAAAATTGCATCCTAGACAAAACGTTTTCATATACTACCCGAGTTAGTAGCACCAACTAGTTGGTGTAATTTTTCCATTAGTAGGAAGCCCTTAGAAGGACACCACCTACTCAGTAGAGGTCACTAAGTATCGGATGGTGTCAGATAGGTTCCAATGAAGATGTATTTATTATGATCAAATTGAATATAATTACGTTCTTTGACAGAGTTTTAAAACATAAAAAATTATGGATCACTACATAAACTTTTGTATTATAAAAAGGACCCCTTGGATTCTAAAATATGAAACTCTTGATCATTGTGTCCCACAATGTTCCATTAATGATCAAATTACTTCAAATTATAATGAATTGTCATTTCACTCAAAGGGCCTTCAATGTTTTAAATAGAAAAATAATATCTTAACATTCAACCAAATGTATTATAATTCATTTTAGGTCACACATATATGAAATTTGTGGGTGTCTTGTAATGATTTTCCCTGATGAAAACATCTATCTTCTCAACTATCATCCTATAATGGTTCAAACTCGAATAATGTGGATGACATGATACATTATATAATAGTGATGTTTAAGCAGGTTTCTAGAAACGAAAAAATTGGGAGATTGGTTTCATTTTTGGTATTGGGATTAAGGTATTTCTAAAATAGATATATGGAGTCAAGGAGAAGAGATGTAGGGTATCCCGTTGAGCATTATTCTAATAGTAATGGCCCGGACCTCTATGGTCCATTCCATTCTGAAAATGTTGTGTTAGAGGTGTTCATGAAGTTTAAGGTGGCTTGGGCTACGTTTGGGTGGACTTTTAAATAAATCTTAAGGGTAATAGATTTCGCACAATTGGCGCACGGTTTTCCTAAACCGTGCGGCCAAACCGTGAAAGGCTGGTCTTGGAGGTAGTGGCTAACGCATGGTTAGCGCATGATTTTTCTATCTGTGTGGACTAACCATGCGAGGAGTGTTTGACGAGGCAAAAGATAATGCACTTTTGTCGCACAATTTGTTATACCATGTGGACTAACCAAGCGGGCACATAATGTTAGATCCTAAAAATGTGGATCCAACTCGTTTTTCCATTAATAACCTTGTTTAAGCCCCTAGGTAGCCATAACTCAGGATTACTCTCCCTTGAAGGTTAGAAAACCTCTTCCAAGAATTTTGGAGGTGATTTGAAGGCTTCTCTTGGCGATTTGAATCCAGTTTCTTGAGGTATGTGATCGTTCTTGGTTGGTTTCTTATATCTACATAGATCTACTCCTCCTCTTATTTTTGTTTCTTAGATCTACGCCCGTTATGGGTAGATATAACTATGTGGATGCCAAATATGATGATCTTTGGTCTTGATATTTCTATTAGGATAGATCTAAGATAGGGTATTGGATAATAGACTCGGGTTCCGTGATCATTCCTTAGCTTTTGTGATTTTCGTCAAAAACTATTGAGGTAGGGGATTTGTGGATTCTCTAATTATTTATGTGAAAATGTAGAGTTATCATTATTTGGCCTTTGGATCTCAGTGGAATTGACCTAATTAAATACTTGAGCCGGATTAAAATAATCGGTTTGATCGCATGTTGTTGCTTTGTGTTGTGATAACGTTTCAACTCTTGATTTTCTAGATAGTGTGACATTATTCCTTGCTTGTTATAATGTTGCTCATGATGAAATTGATAAATAATGTTAATCCAGAATTAATTGATAATTAATTGGCTAAAGATAAAGAGGCATGTAAATGAATCTGGTTATTATTTTTGTGGATGTTGTTTCAACTTGGTGTTAATAAAATTGAGGTCATTGATGTGTTTAATTCAGTTGGTTGGTAAACATTAAATATATAGGTGCTTGTTGTTTTAAGTCCAGATGCCTTGTTAAAAGTCCAAGAGCCCAAATTGATGTGATGTTTGTTTTCCTTTTTCTTGTGCCGTGATGTGACCCTGGGAGGGTGTTGTAATATGTGGGCGCATGGAGGCCTTGTGGTTGTGGAAGTGGATTACCCCTAGAGTGGCGAGATGCATCGGTTTATGCATGTGGGTGTCGGGGAGGACACAAGAGATGATGGAATGGGATGGATGTGTTTGTTGGATGTTTGTGGATTATTGTGTTGTTTATCTACTTTACTTTTCCCCAATGCTCAAGGCAGCTGGTCTTTCTTAACCTTCTTCTGAAAGAGGTGAAGACATGTGGGGTATGACACATGCTTTCCGTGTTTAGCCTCTCATGGGAAAATGGGTCTATGCTCTTTCTATAGGTGGCACAGACTCGACGGGTAGTGAATCTACTCACCGTGTTGAGCCCCCTTCTGTTTAGTATCATAGGATTATTTTCTAAAATGCCTGGGAATATGGGAAAGTAATTATGTAATGAATGTTTGAATAATTGATGTTAACCCATGGGGATGGAGATGCTGGAACATAATGATGAGTTTGTAACTGTGAAGGAACATTTGACTTTGCATGTGATGTTGATTAATTTAATGTGGTTTTTCTCATGGTCAATTAATGTTGGAAGAATTAATTAATATACAGTGGAACCGATAAAAAGTGAATGAAGTAACCTAATAAGGCTCTTTAAATGGTTGTGTACTTATAGGATACCTACTCTTAGATGTGGCAGCCTAGGAACCGAGAGACCTGAGCTTCATTTTCGTCTAAGACTAGGTTATTCCCATAGTGTGTCTGTGAGTTATAGTATATTATATACTTTTTGTGTTTCTATACGCTACTCCACCCTGTCAGTAAGGGTAACTGATAGCCCGTGGATTCTGAGCCCTGGGTGGTGTTTTCCCCAACATTCCAATGGGAGGATGCATGGCTGACTACCCCCTTTGAGCCCGCTCTCTTCTCTTGGTAGATAATAGTGCCATTAGACACAGCGAATAGTTTTCTCCATATATGTGTGTATATGGATATAATGGCTTGTGGTTATTAACACACACATATTCTATATAAATTATCATATTGACTACTATAGGTGTAACATGTATAGGTTGTGATGCCTTGAGGATCCTTGCTCGGTGAATGGGTTGTAATGGCTTGAAGTATAATACCAGACGTATGATACACGTTATGCGAGCTATGGTGGCTCCCTGAAACTACTCGGTTACATTTTGGTTTTGAGTATGGTGTTGTGCTTCACCCAAGTGTCTGTGGGAATGACTTTGTGGTGCACGTGGTGCAGATTGGGGATCTTAGCCTAGGTGTCTGTGGGAAAGCCTTTCGAGAGAGATGCACAGGATGTATGTCGTTGGGGAAAAGTGGAAAACTAGTGGGAAAGTAGTAGGATGGTACCCTTGATATTATTTATTATATTCTATATTCTTGAATGTGTTACATGGTGAGAGTATCCATGGTGAGGTTGGGAACATAGTATACTTGTTTATGTGACGAGTTAGTTTCACTAGTTGTACATTGTTCCTTAGCATGATTTCATTACCTTTGCACGAGAGGCTTCGTGGAGGATCCTACTGTGTATACTGTTATACTCACCCTATGTATATATAAAGAATTTTTCTGGTCACTTGGAATTGGTTGGTGATCAAGTCGGTTTCTACTATCTTGGGGTTGTAGGAGCCGTTCAGGGCTGTGGTTGCAGCTGTTTTTAATTTCTTTTATGTAGTTGTAGTTTTCCCTCTATGTGGTAGTACTTTTTCATGGCATTTCATATATGTACTTGAGTTTCTTTTATATTTCATTTCAAAGTTGGAGTTTTTTGGTGTCTACCTTATATCTCTCTTTCGCATGTTTTCTCTTAGAGGGTAATTCCTCCAATTATGTTTATCATACACTCGGTGTTAGTCACCAACCCGGGGCCTACTGGAGGTGGGACTTGGGGGGTGGTCATTATATCCCTTTTCAAACTGTCGGCCCAGGAGGGGTACACTATGTGGAGAGGGAGTCATGACAGAGTGGTATCAGAGCTCTGGTTGTGGGATAGGATGGAGTTTGGAGTTAGGCACATGTGAGGTTGCATGGGTTGGTAGGGCAACAGTGTCATTGAAGTTTATCAAGTGAGGTAAACACTAGAGACCGGATGAGAAATAGGAATTAAAGGCCCCCTATGATCTGATGCATGGACCTTTATGTTTATAATGGATACTAAACCGGGTGATACTAATTATAGGGTATAGATCAAGGAAAGTATCATGGATCATTATTCTTTTTTCTTGTGGTTGAATGGGTAGACCTTGGGATAGGTTAACCTAAAATGAATAAAATGAAAACAATTAATTAATAAATGTTGAGTCTTCCATATTCCAGGATTTGGAGATCTACGTGCTTGTTATTTTGCAGGTATGGGTCTAGGTCAACGTCCTCATCAGGTTTTCATAGAAGATGTCCAGCAGGATATTCCAGCAGGTCGTTGTAGGTTAGAGGTTGACGATGAAGACACTCCGAGAGTTTCAGCGCCAGAGTCTGTAGAAGTACGAGGGCTCTATTTTATATGTAGTAACAGAATACCGGTTGGAGGAGGTCGAGATAGGCTTTATTTCGATCCATGCTCGAAAGGAGCACTAGGTGTCCTTAGCTGTGACGATGCTGCATGGAGCAACATGGAAGTGGTGGTTCTTATTCCTCGGGGATCGTGATGAGTCAATGATCTCATGGGAGGAGTTCTGAGAAAACTTCACAGTCAAGTTCCTTTCCTCGACTGCAAAGGCATCCTGTCACCAGTAGCTTCTTACCCTTTGACAGGGGAGCTCCAGTGTTCGAGAGTTTGGAATTTGTTTCAGGAACATTTTACGATATTCTTTGGACCTGTTACCATATGAGGAGGCCATGGCGTGGAATTTCGAGGAGGTTTTTCATCTAGAGATCTAGGGCCAGGTCACCCCATTTATGCTGAAGACATATCTTGAGGTGCTAGAGAGGGAAGAGGTTGTCGATAGGACTTTAGACAGGATATGATCATCACGAGAGGGGGCTCTTCATGATCTGTCTTGAAGCAAGGTTGTGGTATGGGGTCCCGGTTTTCAGGGCAGAAGAGTTTCAGTTCAGTCAGGGGTTGGCCCCGGCCCTTCACATCTCGTTTCTCCAGAGGCAGAAACTCTCAGGCATATGACAAGGGATTTGGTTCTTGTTTTTCTTGTGGTGGTTGTGGCCATCAGCAGCAGGAGTGCCCGACTATTCAGAGTGGTCATCATGCACTGGGGGCTACGCTCCAGTTTAACTCCATTGAGGCAGTTCCAGCCGAGGCAACAGTAGAAAGTTACACCAGCTTTAGATTAGAAGAGGTTAAATGGGGTAGGCAGAGGAAATCCCCATGATACTCCCCGTCCCCAGAGAGTATATCATGACTGTGGTGGTGGTCGTCATCAGGGTCAGAGAGGCCATGGAGGATATCGTGGTCAGCTTCGTGCTCTAGCGTTCCTAGCACCAGATGATCCAAATGTCGTTCGAGGTACCCTTTCTTGTTTTCTACCTTGTTTTATGCCTTGTTTGATTCATGAGTAACACACTCCTTCATATCAACTACCCTTGTCCATTCTTTTTAATTTGAGGTGGAGAGCCTTCCAGTGCCCTTGGCGTTGACAACTCTAGTTGGAGGTCGAGCTGACATGTTTGAAGTGTGTATAGACTGTGAGCTAGTGTTGGGGTAACACCGCTCTTCGGGAGATTTCCTATGTTTAAAAATATAACCATATAATGTCATCCTCAGCATGGATTGGTTGTATTTGATGTAGGATATCGTGGATTTATTCAGGAAGAAGGTTGTTTTCTTTGGTGCGGATGGAGAGCCAGTGGTGTTTGTCGTCGAGGGAGATCCTCTGATGGGTTACAGGCGTGTTCCATCCTAATCATCCATGGCAGATGAGATAATGCCTAATTCTTTAGAGGTTTAGTAATTGGCATTTCCTAGGATCATAGAGGAGTACCTTGATGTCTTCCGATAATGGGTTTTAGAATTACCCCCTCGATGAGAGATCGAGATTGGGATCGAGCTACAACCAAGAGATTATCCTATCTCTATGTGTCCATATAGGATGGCCCCTATTGAGTTATGAGAGCTGCGTATATAGCTAGATGGTCTGTTGCAGTGTGGTTTTGTTTGACCAAGTGTGTCCCCATGGGGTGCACCAATTTTTTCCGCGATGAAGGCTAACAAGAGTATACGGTTTTGTGTCCATTATCATCGCTTAAACAAAGTTACAATAAAGTATTGATATCCTCATCCACAGAATGAGGATTTATTTGATCAATAGAAGGGAGAATGTTGGTTCTCAAAGATCGACTTGTGGTCAGGATATCATCATATGCGTGTGAAGGATGAGGATATCCCGAAGACTACTTTCGGTTGTCATCATGGGCATTATGAGTTCGTTGTAATGTCGTTTGGTGTGACGAATGCTCCAGCAGTGTTCATGGGTTTGACAAATGCTGTGTTCCGCGAGTTCCTAGACAATTTTGTGGTAGTTTTCATCGACGACATCCTTGTGTACTCTACATCTGACGAGGAGCATGCAGAGAATCTACGACCCGTTTTGGGAGTTCTTCGTCGACATCAACTATTCGGGAAGGTGTTGAAGTTTGAGTTTTGGGCTCGAGAAGTCTGTTTCATGGGGAATGTTCTGTTTCAACATGGAGAAGCTGTGGATCCATCCAAGTTTGAAGCAGTTGTTTCTTGGGCATCTCCCAAGACAGTGTCAGAGGTGTGAAGTTTCTGTGGTATCGCAGGCTACTACAGGAGGCTTGTAGCCAATTTTTCACGGGTTGTGACTCCTCTAACAGCTTTGACTAGGAAGGATCAGGAATTCATATGGACTGATCAGTGTCAGTCAGCTTTCGAATATCTAAAATGGACGTTAGTAACTACTCTTTTCCTTTCTCTTCCAGCTGAGGGAGTTCATTTTGATGTTTTCAGCGACACTTCACAACCGGGGATATGCTATGTTCTCATGCAGTAGAAGTCAGTTGTTTCTTATGGGTCTTGGCAGTTATGTCTCCATGAAAACAACTATGTCACCCATGATCTTGGGTTGGCAGCTGGGGTGTCTGCTCTGATGTTGTGGAGACATTACCTCATTGGTGAGCGCTTATTGGTTTTCACCGATCATAAGAGTTTGAGGTATGTTTTCTCCCAGCATTACTTGAACATGGAAAAACATCGGTGGAAGGAGTTCTTATAGGAATAAGACTTCAAAATATCATATACACTCGAAAAAAAGGAATTTTGTGGCTAATGTGCTGAGCCGAAAGTCACGTAGTGATGCTGTGCGTGAATCCGGTGATTCCTGTAGAGTAATAGAAGAACTAAAAGCTTTGGATCTTGATATGGAAGAATTCAGAGGTAGAGGTTGCCTTTTCCTGATGACGGTGAAGTCATACCTAATATAGAAGGTGGAAGGGTCCCAGTTGGGTGATCTAGTGGTGGAAGTCTGGAGAAACCGAGTTGTTTGTGGTGAGGCCCCTGATGGTTGGACTGAAGATGAAAAACAACGAGTGTTGTATCATGGAAGGCCTTTTGTACCTTTGTTGATGCATGATACGGTTCTCAGAGAGTTCCATAGTTCTCCTTTAGCATTACATCATCGCGAGAAAAAGATGTACCGATCCTTGAGGATCTAGTTTTGGTGGCCTAGGCTGAAGCGTTTGGTTACGAAGTTTGTGTCTCGATGTTTAGACTGCCAGAAGATGAGGGCCGAACACCGTGTTCCTAGTGGTCTTCTCAAGCCATTAGAGATTCCCTAGTGGAAGTGGGAGGACATCTCAGTGGACTTTATTACAGGTTTACCTAGATCTCAGTGAGGCTATGATGCTATTTGGGTGGTAGTGGATCGTTTAACAAATTCATCCCACTTCATAATGATCAAGGACTCGAGCTTAGAGGAAGTTTTGTCGAGGTAGTATCTGGAGGTGGTGGTGAAAGTTCATGGAGTCCCAAGGACAATCATTTCCGATCATGATCCTAGTTTTACCTCTAGAGTGTGGAGAGGTCTCCAACATTATTTTGGTTCTCGGCTATTCCTTAGCACTGCTTTTCATCCTCAAATGGATGGTTAGAGAGAGTGATCCATCCAAACTCTTGAAGATACATTACACTCTTCTGTTCATGATTTTGGTGTCTCATGGATGAGGCACTTACCCTTTGTGGAGTTCTATTAAAGTAATATTTTTCACTCCACCATCTGCATGGTGTCGTTTGAAGCCTTATATGGCCTGCCATGCCGTTCTCCGTTGTACTGGACGGGGTTCAGAGAGTCAGAAATTCTTGGACCGAAACTAGTGTTGAATACAACAGATATGATTCATGTGATGTGTGAGAGGATGAAGGCAGTGTATGATCATCAGAAATCATATACTGAACAATGGAAGAGACCCATGGAGTTTAATGTTGTGGATCATGTGTTTCTGAAGGTGACTCCCCATCATGGGCATCAAAGGTTTTGTTCATGGGAGTATGCATTCTCCCCACTTTGTTGGGCCTTTCTAGGTGTTAGCTCGTGTTGGAGTTGTGGCATATCGAGTAGCACCTCCCCCTCATATGAGACAGATTCATGATGTTTTCCATGTATCACAGCTATTTTGTTATCTTCATGATGAATCCCACATCATCGATTTGGGAGAGATCAATTTTTATGGTGATGCAACCTTTGAGGAGAGACCTTCGGAGATCCAAGACTGTATGGAGAAGGTGTTGCACGGGCGTTCCATCCCCTTAGTTCATTTCTTGTGGTAACATGGTGGCATGGAGGAGAGTACATGGGAACATGAATCACATATACGTGCTCAGTACCTAGAATTGTTTTTTGTTTAACTCTTCCCATGTATCGTTTTAGCTAATGTGGTTATGAAAATTTCAGGTTTATGAGAAGGATCCCTTTTTTTCTTTGGTGGCTTTCTCCCTTTTGAGAGGTATCTCAAGAGGTGGTTGTTCAGACCCTGTTTCATTTTCACTTTAGGTGGGTTTTGGATTCTCAAGGATGATAATGTTTTAAGAGGTATCTGATGTAATGGCCCGAACCTCTCCGGTCGATTCCCTTTTGAAAATGTAGTGTTAGAGGTGTTTTGGAAGGATAAGGTGGCTTGGGGTGCTGTTGTGTGGAATTTTAAGGAAATATAAAGGGTAATATATTTCGCAAAATTGGCGCACGGCTTGCCTAAACCTTGCGGCCAAACTATGCAAGGCTCGTCTTGGAGGTAGTGGCTAATGCATGGTCAGTACCCGGTTTGTCTAACCATGCGGACTAACTGTGTGAGGACTGTTTGACAAAGCAGAATCTAATGCACAGTTAGCACACTGTTTGTTAAACCACACAGACTAACCATGCGGGCACATAAAGATAGATCCTAAAATTGTGGATCTAACACATTTTTCTATTAATCAAATCATTTAATCCCCTAAGAAGCCATAACATGGGATTACTCTCACTTAAAGGTTTGAAAACATCTCCCAAGTGTTTTGAAGGTGATCTGAAGGCTTCCCTTGGCGAATCGAAGTTGGTTTCTTGATGTATGTGATCTTTCTTGGTCGGTTTCATAGATCAACATAGATCTACTCCTCCTCTTCTCTCGGTTTCTTAGATCTACACCCGTTATAGGTAGATCAAAGTGTGTGGATTCCAAAAATGATGAGCTTTGGTCTTGATCTTGCTAGGAGGAGAGATCTAATGCTGGGTTTTGGAGAATCGTCCCGGGTTCTTTGAGTGTTCCTCAGCCAATGTAGTTTTCATCAAAAACCATTGAGGTAGGGGATTCGTGGCTTCTCTAATTGTTTATGTGCAATCCTAGAGTTATCATGGTTTTTCCTCTAGATCACAATGGAATTGACCTAAGTAAATACTTGAATCGGATTAAAAGAATTGGTTTGATCGCATGTTGTTGCTTTGTTCTATGATATCGGTTCACCTCTGGATTTTCTAGATAGTGTGATATATATGCATTGCTTGTTAGCATTTTTCTCTTCATAAAATTGATAAAGAACTTAAATCTAGAAATAATTGATAATTAATTGGAAAAAGATAAAGAGGCATGTAAATGAATCTAGTTGTTGTTGTTGTGGATGTTTATTAACTTGGTGTTAATCAAATTGAGGCCGATGATGTGTGTGATTCAGTTGGTTGGTAAACCTTAAATCTGTTGGTGCTTGTTGTTTGATGGTCGGATGATTTGTTAAAGGGACAAGATCCCAAATTGATGTGATGTTTCTTTTCCTACTGCTTGTGTGGTGATGTGACCCTAGGAGGCTATTTTAATATATGGGGGGCATGGAGGCCTTGTGGTGGTGGCAGTGGATGACACATATAGTGGAGAGATGCATCAGTTTATGCATGTGGGTGTCAGGGAGGACACCAGGGATGACAGAATGGGAAGGATGTGGTTGTTGGATTCTTGTGTATTCTTGGGTTGGTTATCTGCTTTACTTTTCCCCACTGCTCAAGGTAGCTGGTCTTTCTTACCCTTCTTCCAAAAGAGGTAAATACACGTGGGGTATGCCACTTGCTTTCTGTGTTTATCCTCTCAAGGGAGAATGGGTCTACGCACTTGATATAGGCAGCATAGACTCAACGAGGAGTACATATACTCACCGTGTTGAGCCCCCTTGTGTTTAGTAGCATAGCATTCTTTTCTAGAATTCCTGGGAATATGGGAAAGTAATATTGTAATGAATGTTTGAATAATTGATGTTAACCCATGGGGATAGTGATGCTAAAACATAATGATGAGGTTGTAACTTTGAACTAACATTTGACTTTGGGTGTGATGTTGAAGAATTTAAGGTGGTTTTGATCATGGTTAATTAATGTTTGAAGAATTAATTAATGTACAATGGAACCGATAAAAAGGAAATGAAGGAAACAAATAAGGCACTTTAAATAATTGTGTTCTCATAGGATACCTAGTCATAGAAGTGGCAGCCTGGGGTCCAAGATACATTAGCTGCAGTTGCATATATGAATTGGATTTTCCCATAGTGTGGTTGTGAGTTATAGTATATTATGTACTTTTTGTGTTTCTATATGCCACTCCACCATGTCAGTAAGGGAAACTAACAACCCTGGGATTTTGATCCCTGGGGGGTGTTTTCCACAAAATTATGGTGGGAGGATGAATGGCTAACTACCCCCTTTGACCCCGCTCTCTCCTCTTGGTAGATACTAGGGCCATTAGGAATAGTGGTTATTTTTCCCCATATATGTGTGTAGAGGGCTATAATGGATTTTGGTTATTCACACACATATATTCTGGAAATTGTATCCTATGGACTACTATAGGTGTAACATGTATAGACTGTGATGGATTGAGGATCCTTGCTCGGTGTATGGGTTGTAATGGCTTGAAGTATAATACCCAATGTATGATAAAAATTATGCGAGCTGTGGTGGCTCTGGGAAACTACCTGGTTACTTTTGGTTGTGTGGATGGTGTGGTGCTTCTCCCAGGTGTCTGCGGGAAAACCTTTGTGGTGCATGTGGTGCAGATTGTGGAGCATAGCCCCGGTGTCTGCGGGAAAGCCTTTGGAGAGAGATGGATAGGACGTATTTCATTGGGGCAAAGCGGAAAAATAGTGGGCAAGTAGAAGCGGGGTATCCCTGATATTTTTTATTATCTGCTATATTCTTGTATGTGTCACATGGTGAGAGTAGCCATGGTGAGGTTGGGAACTTAGTATACATGTTTAGGTGACCAGTTAGTTTCACTTGTTGTTCATTGTGCTTTAGCATGCTTTCTATACCTTTACACGAGAGTCTTCGGGGAGGATCCTACTGAGTATACTGTTACACTCACCCAACGTATATATAAACTATTTTTCAGGTCCCATGGTGCATGTTGGAGATCAATCCAGTTTCTACTAGCTTGGGGTTGCAGGAGTTGTTCGAGCCTGTGGTTACAGCTGTTTTTACTTTCTTTTGGGTACATGCAGTGTACCCTTTTAGTGGTAGTACTTTTGCATGGAATTTCATATATGTACTTGGGTTTCCTTTATATTTCAGTTATGAGTTGGAGATGGTTGGTGTCTATCTTATCTATCTCTTCTGCATGTATTCCTTGAGGGTAATTCATCCCATTGTGTTTATCATACCCTCGGTGCTACTCCCGAACCTGGGGCCTACTAGAGGAGGGAATTGGGGGGTAATTATCTCCCTTTCCACATTGTCGGACCATGAGGGGTACACTATGTGGGGAGTGGGTCATGACACTAACACTTTATCATTATTGTTTTTAATTATTTAATAACATCCACAGAATCATTAAACATCAATTCAAATGCTATCAAAAATTAAGTTCAAATGATTCATGTTTTAAAATAATATAAATTTAACTCTATATAATAAAAATTAAATTTATCAACTATATCATATTTGATTTCTAAAATTATTATTTCAAAATTGTTTAATTTTATTAAAAAATCATTTATTATTTTTTCCATTTTAAAGGAAAATCCCTACTATTTCAATAATATTTGACTATGAATTATTATAAAATTATTCATTTCGTTATTGTCTAAAAAATTATAGTTTTAATATTTTAATTATATTTTTGTCAAATACGAACTGATTTCAATGTTTGATTTTATTATGGATTCTGATTCCACATTACTTGCACCTATTTTTAATGACACTAATTACTCAGATTAGATGAACCATATGTAAAATTTTATTCGTCATAGTTGTTATATGTTATAAAAAATGGTAATGTATAAGAATCTTACCAAAACATAATATGAATAGAAATGAACTCACATTGATATTAATAATTATTAATCAAATAATAAAATAACATATATTTTAGTCTCGAGAGAGATGAATTGAATATTGTTTCTTCTTCAAAAAATTTATGTGATATATTGAAATTAATATATTTCCATCTCTAAGGAACAAATAAATTTTATCATAAATGTTTTGAAATATAACATCAATATTTGGAATGTTTCACTACGAATTCATGTGAATTTATAACATGAATGATTAGAAAATTTATTAACATATGCATATTGTACCTCGATATATATTTTATTTTTAAATGTCCAAAACTAAACCATTTCAGTTTTTTATAGTATTTGTTCTCCTAAATTCACACACATTTAGGAAGATAAATATTATAAACATATTTTTTCCAAATAACTTATCTTATCTCTTATGAACTAAAAAATCATTGTGGAATGACATACAGATAAGGAAGAGAATAAATCCAAATATGTCATGATGGCCATAAACATATAGGATTTCAATGATGAATAATAAAATGGTGGTTTAACTGACTATTCATTTATTAAACAAAATGTTCAGTTATATCTAGAAGAAGAACTTCTAGAAGCAATCCAAAAATTCAAAGATAAAAGAATAACCATAAGGGATGTGGAAAAAATGTAAAAAATGGTCCTTTGAAATTGTAGTACCCCATATATAAGAATAAGATAAAAAAGAAAGAAGGAAAAAAGGACTTCCAAGTCACATTGTTGAGTGAAAAAGATTTCTCCCTGGATTCGGCCTCATCATTAACATATGATGACTCAAGCCCCATGTTCCTTATAGATCATTCTGATAAAGATGTTAATGTTAGATTTCCTCTTCATATTTCCTCATCATTTTCTAATTTTCCTACCAATTATCCTCTCAATTATTCTACCCTTTTATCCATCTGCCATATTAATTATTACAACGTCCAAGAAAAAAAATAATACATTAAAATGGATATCATAAAATTGATTATTTATATTTAGTTCTTAAAAAAATATTCAATTTGAAAAAAATTAAAATATTTAAAATTAAAAGTTTATACTCTTTGATGAAAATCGTGATCTCTATATGAGATTTAGAAACCTACCCAATGATGAATGAATCAAATTCACTAGTAATGATCTCAAAAATTAATTTTTTAAATTTTACACATAGGTATGAAAATTGTAAGAAAATTATGTTTTAAAAAACAATCAAGAATTGATCAATCTATCTTTAGTTACAATAATCATGAATGAAACTCCACTAACCGAATGAAAATGATTTCTTGTAAAATATTTCTCATAAGAAAATATAATTAATTATTTTAAATATATCATTAATTTAATATATATATGTTCTTATTAAAACACATGACATGGAAAATGATTAAAACAAATCCTTCTTCTTTTAAAAAAATAAAACCACCTAAAAAAATTTCAATAATGAAATATTTATGGGATAAAATAGTTTTAGAATTATTTTTTGGGAACAAAAATGATAAATAATGTAATTATTTAGGAGACGTGCCTCTGGGAAAAATCATAGGAAGTAATTTGGTATTTATACTCTTGTTTCTTCAGACCAATGTGTGGAAACCTCTTATAATTAAATCAAATTTATAAACCTAAAGAAGGATATATAACATTAAATGAAACTTCCCAGGGTAATATAATTATTGAATGTACCATCAATTTTTATGGATTTTTTATTTATAATATTTTATTAACAAAATGAAAAAAATAAAATTTACTATGTATTAGTGAAATAAGTTATAGAGGATTAAGAATCTATTTTGAAAATTATTTTTCAAATATTTTTAATTTTAGAAAGAAATTTTATTTCCACCACATGATTTAAAAAGTATGCTAATATATTAATAATCTTATTCTAGTGAAAAAATAAAATGATATAGTGAAATAGTAAATTATTCATTTCGTTTGAATATATACATGTCCTGTTGGAGATCACTTTTTTTTGTAAAACAAAAATCTTTTAAAATATATGATATCACCAAAAAATTATTTTCAATGATGACATGTTTTATGAAGTAAAACATCATGGTAACAACAAAATAATCTTTTAACATAAAAAAATCACAACATCTTCAAAATAAATAAATTTAATTCATATTAAAATTTTCAGTCACTATCATATCAAAATGCTAAAAAAAGAATCTTATAAAGTAGTAATTTATAAATATGTTACAAGATTCAAATGGGTCTATTTCACAACTCATAAATGTGAAACTTGCATATCCTTCACCCAGTTATATAAAAATATTTATTTTTTATTATTTTTTATTATATAATACTTGTGATCATTGTGGAGGATTTTATAAAAAGGAATTTACTGATATTTTTCTTCTATAGTCTATAATAATGTTATTTATCCTATAACCCATTTACAATATTCGGTACTAGAGCTGTGAAATCAAACAATATAAGTATTCTAATGAGCTCTTTTAAATGAATTTTCCCTTCCAAAATATTTTTGGGTTTAATATGTGAATAAATCTTGCTGTATCATTAATCCATTCTTGTTATCAATATTATTAAGAAAAATACATAACATGTTTGGGAAATGGAAAAATCAAATTTTGTATTGTTTATAGATTTTCTTTAAAAACATTTAATTTTAAACAAATAATAAAATCATATTTTTTCTAAATATGATGAAGGTATATATCATGGGTACAGAAAAAAATCAGTGATTAAAATAAATTCGAAAGTGAAATAAAATATTTCAAGAATCAATACATGTTTTATGGGAAAGTTTTACAACATATTATGTCTATTTTTTTATAATATTGTAATTGAAATATGTGAAACTAAAGATGTTGAAGAAAAAAAAGGAAACCTATAATATTCTATTCGTAATATTTGATAAAATATATAAAAATCATCCTATTTGAAATTTTATTTTATATTTACTCTTGGAAACTTATTCTCATAGATTGGTCTTGAATTTAGTTGAATATACTTCTATAGTCTCTTTCCTTGGACCCTTAAACCATAATTTTTCCATTAATTATTATAGTTTTGTATATTTCATAAAAGGGAAACTTAATCACGTAAGAAAATTGAAGTATTTAAGTTAAAGAAAATAACAACTGATTATCATGTTATATTCTCTTCAAGAGTTCTCTAGGATAAGAAAAATGAATATGGTAATATAACTAGAAAAATATCATTTAGAATCCAAAGGTTATAGACCTAAAGAATGTCTTTAATATGATGTTACCAGTTCACTAATAATTTAGTTATAATTTTATATGAATCTTATTGTAATTTTCCATTATAAAAATTAAAAAAATATTAAAATTGATGTCAAAATATAATTTTTTACATACTTCTACTAGTGAATTTTTTCCCTTGAAAAAAACTTTGTTTTGAAAATCATATTCTTTCCCAAATTAGTATTAAAAGTATTTGAATAGATTTATGGTTTTAAATAATCCACCTATGATTGGAATGAAATAAAATAATATTATCATAAATAAATTGGTTTTAAAATAATAAAATGGTTTAAATCTAAATTTTGAACACATCTAAATAAAAAATTTAGCACTTCAAATTTATATTGATGATGTTGTTTTCAACTCTCCCAATGAATCTCTCTATTTTGATTTATTGTTTTATTGAAAATGGTAAATGAGTGTAACACCATGGGTGAACTCAAAATATATCTTGGTTTTAAATGTACTCAATGAAATGATGGTATATTTTTAATCTACTAAAAATACACCAATAAAATCATAAAATGATTCAGAATGGGTTATTATAAGGACATTTAAACTTTTATGAGTATAACATGTACGGTTAAATTGGATAAATTTGGTAAATTGGTTGATAGAAAGATTTATATATGTTCTATTAATAATGTACATTACTATCCTAAAAATTTCATAACATTAAGATTATTATTTATCTCCATGCACATATTAAATCATATCATAAAGCATGAAATTTCAAATCTATTGAGTTTTTTTTATATTTATAATTATCTAAATATTTTGAATTTTTTAATTGGATGGAAACACTATTGAATTAACATTTTTTTCAAATAATGGTTTCAATAGATTAGAACTATCTAGGAAAATTAACTGTGGAAATTTTCATATACTAGGAAGATACATCATGTCATAGATTTTTATAAAGATGAATTTCATGGATCTTTTTCAACTAAATTATCACAGCCAGACTTTGATATATTTTTTAATCAAATATTATAGAAGATGAAAAATCACATGGAAATTGAGATAACATTTTACCACCTTCATCATAAGTTTCATGATACCATTTCAATCAATATCCCCAAAAATCACATTTTCACTCTTGGAAAAAACCAAATATTCCCCATTTCAAAAGAGATCCATTCCAAAAAGTTGATATCCTATTATAATTTATCTAAATAAAATATCAACTCGCTGATATTTGCACATAACATTTTACCGTGATCATTTTGAGTATATTATAGGTTAATTATGAGTAGTTAACCTACAAAATTCTGCATTTCACCCATAGTATATTGTGTTTATTTTAAAAAAAAAATTTACAACTTTTTAAAATCTAGTATTTCTCAAAAAATAGTGTTATATTTTGAATTTCTTTTTTATTGAATTTATTTTTTTCATTCATATAATACCTTATATCAACCATGATATAAATTTAAATTAATTTTAACATATTTTAATTATGAAATATTATTTCTAAGAGATATAATATTTTTGAAATTAGTAAATTAATTACTTTCAATATGTTTTTTAATAAACATAAGAACTAAATAATTATAATTATTTTTGATAAAAATTGCATTTTCAAAAAATTTCACTGATTCCATATATTTTAAAATTGTATAATCAAAATTAATTCTCAATTCCAATAAAACAATTTATGTAAATAATCATTTTAACAGAATTGGTTGGTTTTATTTCCCATATAGATGATTAATTATGAGTAACAAATATTTTATATATTTTTATCAAAATATAATTAGTAAATTCTAGGGTAATTACAGAGATTTTTATAAACTACGATTTCTATTTCTAATTTACATTCATATGTCAATATTTTTGAATTGATAAATAAATAAATAGTGGTAACGTCAATCCCTGAGGAATAGATATTTCATGGGAAATGTTTGAAAAACTATATTTTCTTTTTCTTATTTGTATCTTTTATAGAATTTTTATTTTTTCCTCTTTCTTCTTACATAATTCATTTCTATTAATTTTTTATTTTTCACTCCTTTTCAACTATTTCAAATATCACTTTCTAATAATTATATTATTTTTGGTGTTTGGACCCTTAAAAGTGTTTCTTAAAATTTTATCATATAAATTTAACAATTTTTATTTTTTTGATATTTTCTTTTACTTTCCAATATCTGTTTGCATCTTATAATCATATAATTATTTTTCTTTCAAAATTGAAATTTGACTTTAAAAAATTTATTTTTCTCTCATAATAATTCATTTTGAATTTTTTTTATTTCCCCATTAATATCTTTCATGAAAATAGTTCTTATGGCTATACTTAATATTATTATTATTCTAAGTATTCAAATATTTTAAATTTTTTTTATTCACAATGGGTGAGTAATTTATTAAAAGGTATGGGGGATAAGTTTCCTGAAAAATATTTCATAATGGGGAGAAATATTAAAAAAAATTATTTACAATTGGGGGATTGAAAATTAACTATATTGTTGATAATAGAACGGTTGGTATGATAAATTCATAAGAATATTTTATATTAATTATTATAATATGGTATATTAAATAAGGCTTTTAAATATATTTTTCGGATAATATATCTAATTTTCATTACTATAATAAATTTATTTTACTCCAGATTTATGATTAACTATTTCTTTTATGTTCAGTGTTTTTGATCATCAAATTGTAAGATATTTATGTACATTCCACTCTCATTGTGTTTTAATGATAAAAAATACTCCCCCTGGTATATATAGTTTTAACATGAGTGTTTTTAGACTCATTAATTACATTTAATGTGAATTGTTTCTTTTTTGAATTTATAGTACTTTTAATGTAAACTGAAGGATTACAATATGATGTTATCAAAGGATAAAAACCCTTTACTATTACAAGATGACCATAGAATCAACATTATGGAACCTTATAAAAGTGAGTGTAGATGGGTTTTTATGATGATTGGATTCAATAGGTCGCACCTAAAAGCTGGTTTCCTGTATATAGAAGGATAAAATCTATAGGATAACCACCAGCTATGAAATGGAGTTCTACTGACCCACTTGTGTTGAAGGTAGAATTTCCATATTTAGTAGGCATGAACTTGCAAGTTTTAGTATTATCACCAGTACGGATGTTTACTTCTTTCTATGATAAGATGTTCTAGGTAGGCCACCAACAACTCACTAGTGGAAATATATTCATGGTGGTGACATATATTCATCAGTGAGGTTGAATTTATTATGTTAAAATAATAATAATTATAGTATTTAATGGATTCATGAAAATTTATTAATTCTATATCCATAATATTCCTCTGGAAGGATATTAAATAAACCACTATATTCCATTTTGAATTAACCTATGGTCATTGAAAATAATAATTTGTTGTGAACTATAAAATTACTAACAAATATCTAGATTTACAAATTCTATCAAAGAGACTTTAATGTCTAAAATCTCTCTAGCATATCAAACTATTCTCCCAAATCAATCACACAATATTTTAAATCATCTTTATGTGATATTTTTATCATATTTTAGTCAGTTTCTTAAATTAAAAATCATTCTTTTTAAAACAAATTCTCAAATGGGTTACACTCAACAAAAGTGTGGGATGAGTTATTTAGTAATATATGAAGCTCAATATGATTCTCATAATCCAAAATTGAGTTTATAAAGTTTCTTGACCACAATTAAGATTATTGTATTTAGAAAATAAAACTATTAAGTAGAGTGGAGGATATGTATGGTCGTACCATAGGGTTAATCTATACACATTATTAATTGTGTTTTCCCTCTATTTATATTTCTACAATACTTCATTATAATTAAATTCACATAAATTCATACATTTATGTTAAAATTTTACATATTTAAATTACATTGATTATATTTATATTGAAATTGAATTGAATTAATGTACAATTTCGAATTCTATTTATTTATTTATTATTAGTATACTGTTTAATTTTTTAATAAACCTTTTATTCTTATATTTTCTGTAAAAGGGAATGTCACCCTGAGTTGACAGAATCTGTGACTAATAAGAAATTTCAAATTATTATGGTTTACTTACATGATTATATTAATGGATGTTGTAATCATGAAAGCTACAATTTTGTGACACATATATGTAAAGATTATTATTCACTGAAGGGTGGAACTTTTATAACCCTCCAATGGATTTGGTAAAGGTGTTATATATCATGAGATTGTTAATGAATGAAAGTAATAATTCATTATCAAATATACTATGGGATGTACTTAAAAATGTATGATCTAATATACTATATAGTGATTGTAATAATGCCTAAACAAACATATTATGTGCTATTGGTAATAATGTATAATTAAATATAATAATGAGTCTTATAAATAAAGCATGATCTATTAGACTAAAAGATTATGGCGATGTTTCTTGATCAATTATGACTAGGGATTGTTGTGATGATGTTTGATCCAGTATGTTATTGAATTTTTATAGCAATTACCTATCCAACATATTATTATTTACATTGTATATGTGTATAACTGATTCATAAATTATTCTACATGGTTATGTTTTCCTTTTTTGGATCATGATAATTATTCAATATCAAAACCCATTCATAATAGTATAAAAATATGTATTACATGAGTATTATGTTGTGATATATTTTTTTATTGGTTTGATTCAATTATTTTATGCCACTGATCATATTCACATACTCAAACGATGATCATATGATCACTCATTATCTTTGAGTGATATCTACCAAGGTACCCTTACTGACTATCTATGATAACACATTTGGATGTTTTCATTTATAATTATTTTGATTAATTATTTTACATATGATATAAATAATATGGGTGGAAAGTGATAATAATTTTTCAGATGTTCCTAAGGAATTATTATAGAATAATAACATTTTTATATCATATGAAAATTTTCACTAGGATGAGAAAGAATTTTTTCCCTCTATGATATATTTTCTTAATTCTATACATATGATGACCTAAAATTTCTAATTATGTATGAAACTTATTGGTTACTTTAATAAGTATCCTACAAGGGATTAAATAATATTATAGGTCATGAAGTAATCGAAATAGGATATTTTAATAGTTTATTATACAAGTATAATATTATAATTTTATGTTCGATCATACGTTTATGGTTATTGATAACAATTTTAGGTTTAATGGGATAAGATTTTAAGACGATTAAGGAATGTTTATTAGGTTATTTTTTTGGAAAAATACATGATTGTGGTATATATAACCCCTAGAAATATCACTTTTTTTACAATAATGAAAATTTGAGAAGAATTAATTTATATTGGGAAAAATGATATATGATATTGATATGCATTTTTGTTAATTTGATTTTTGATGATGAAGTGATTATGGTTAATTAGGAATAATTTTTTTTATTTTAATGGGAATCTGTGTTTTATCATATAGATATTCATTCAATTAAAAATATTATTTTTTCATTAGGTGGTTGAGGTTAAATTAGAATAAGTTCACCATAGTTTTCAAAACATTTAATTAATTAAGGTATAGGGTAAATTTTTTCCCAAAATTGGTTATAATTTCTAAATGTTTTAAATTATTAAGGATATATAATGAGTTATATTTTGAGAGAATATATTTTTTATTTAGGGGAATTTCTATTACTTTGGAAAATGTTTCAATAATTTAGAGAAATTATGATTAAGGAATATTCATTTTTGGAATGTTTTGTCACGTGTGAATAAAGTTTTCATTGAAACCCCATTATTCTCTATTTATAATAATATATACAAAAATATATTGGACTTTTTGTTTTATATTTTCACATTTTTATTTTGAAGAGTAATTATTTATGATTAACTTTGGTTTTTTTCATGGTTTAAAATTTAATTTAATATTTCTCCATTTAATGAGTTACTATTATTTATATAGGTATTATTTTTACATGTTGTATATATTTTTTTAATAAAATTATTATGGAATAAAGAATAACATGTAATCCATTTTATGGGTCTTATAATCCATATTGATTTAGTTTTTTTAGTTTTTTGAATAATAAAATTTGTTGGTTATTTTTTATTATCGTCTTTAGATGAATCAGATAAGGAAAACATCTCAAAATACAATGAAAGGAATAATATGAGCTTATTTGTTGCAACTGAATGAAGTAATTTTTTATATTATTTAAAATATTGGTGACCTAATTACTCAACTCCAGTGAGATGAAAAAATATCAATTGTTTCACATATAAAAAATATTTCTCAATTATCAAGGTATTATTATGGATTCTCTTTCCAATGAATGAGTTTTATAATGAAAATAGAATAATTTTAGGGATATTTTACTTTGAAAAACATGTTTCCCAGCTGTAACATAGAAACCCTATTTTAAGAAACAATATAAATCTAATTTCATTATTATTTCATGAAACTCAATTAGTAGTTACTGATAATTAAAAATTTTAAGGAATATATTTTAAGGGGGTGGGTTGGTAAATGTAAGACCAAAAAAAAATTATCTCTTTTCTCATTAATATAGTTGATGTTTGGTATCATTTGATGCATTGATAATGAAAAAAATTGAGTAGTAATATAATAAAATTAAATGTAAACAACAATTAATTATGAATGTAAATTAATTAAACGAATAAATTAACACCCATTATTAAATAATACAGGGATATAAACCAATTAAGATTAATAATTTCATTTTTAAATAGGAAATATATTTCATTTTATTTTTTATATTTTGTAAAATATAAATTTATTAACAATAAAATTTTGAACATATGAACGAAATTTTCTGATTGACCATTCCAAATTTAACATGGAGTGACTTTTTTGGATTTTTCTAAAATAGTTGTTTTTTGGGTGGATATGAATAAATACATGTTTTACAGGTACTAACATTTTATGAAATTACCATATTATATAAATGAGTTGATATTTTTAAACAACTTTACTGACCATATATAAATTTATTATGTAATATAGTGTTCTTAAAAATATTTTTTTCAATTAGAAGACATAGTTTAGAACTTTGGAAATTTATGTAATTTTTTTATCAACATGAAAATTATTTTTGGATATTCATATTTAATCCTGTATTCACATAGTTATTATTATTATTTTTATTTTAGAAGTAATATATTTATAATTTTATATAATATTTTATAATTAATTACAATTGAATCCACACCAAACATGTTTTTTGGGTAAAATAAATTTGATTCTTAAAAAAATTCTTTTTAAAAGGATTTATCATTTTATTTTGTAAATATAAAATATGGGAAATGTTAATAAATTCCTAAAATTAAATATTTTAAAATTTATTTCAAAAATGGAATAAAATTAATTAATATTAGATAACAAGGTCAACTTATTTCTTATCCACAATGAATAGTTATGATTGGTAAGAATTTTATCACTATGGTACGGTTTAAAAGGATAAATTAGAGGGTTAACTAAGAGATAAGGTCTAAATAGCCATAACACATGAGTAATTTTAGTTTAATGATTGAATTTCAACCCTCTCATGTCATACTTAAGAAACTATTTCTCTTTGGTTCCACATTATTTTATAATGAAATTTCTTTTTCATTATAAATTTAGTATAAAATGTATCTATGACTGATTTATTATTTTTCCATTATAACGACGATGATAAAATTAATTTATATAATATTTTTTATTATTATAATTAGTTTTAATAAAAATATTTTTTATTTTATATATTTTAAAAGATTGAATAATTATAAAAAATAATACAGAACATCGAAATTACACTTTTTAAAGTTGTAGAAAAATAACATAAATGGTTTTAAAAATTATTAAAAGAGATATGTTTTGGGTGAATTATAATTTTTTATGATGTTTAATGATAGTTATGAATAATAGGTTATAATTTATGCATTTATATTCTAACTCTGCTATTGTATAGATGTTTTAAAATAATGTTATATGAATACATCAAAATATTTATATAAAGTTATTTATAATTAAAAAATACAGACTAAATTGATTAAAAAGCTAAAAAAATTATAAGATAAAATTGGTATTTTATATGTTCAAAAAATTAATCCATGATACATTTCGGATCAGCTAGGTATTTTTAAAATAACTTTTAATACATTTAATGAATAAATATTTGTAAACAAGACATTTATTTTTTCCAAAAAAAGGGGACTTAATATTTCCATTAAAAAGAATATATTAGTTTCATTTTTAAAAAAAAAAAAATTTCCCATTACCTCCACAAAATTTACAAACCATATTCATAGCCCACTAGTGATATAATAAGCATATTTTCTAGAGGCCTTATGTTATCTCACTAAGAGGATATTGAAAAGATGTAATCAAAAGTAATGATTTTTTTGAAGTTTTCATCTTCTTAAACAAGCACTAAATATTCTATAATGTATCAAAAAAATTATTTAAATATAATTACTATAATGTAATATTTTTATTTTAATGGTATATAATTTTTTATAACATGTCATTCCAATTCGAAATGAAAGCATCCCTCACGAGTAGATATAGATGATTGCTACTATGATGTGTTCAAATAACGATTCATCCATACCTCTGAATAATGGTTATATATATATATATATATTAAAAATACATATATGTTATTTATAATAAAATTTTTATTATTTAATAATAAATTATTTTATACCATCCTTTCATTCCATCCATTGATAAAAATGAAATCATCAAATATATATATATATATATATTGACAATCGCCAACATGAGGTGACATAATTAATATTTTATCACTCCATTACATGGATTATTTTTAATATGTCTTTAATAAATATAAATTATATTTTGGAAATGATTTAGATTCTGAATCCATATACATGTATCATTTATAAGACCATTCAATAAAAAACCATATAAAATAAAATAGTAAACACCAAAATGTACAATTTCATATATATTTTAGAGTAAATACATCATTAAGAGTTTGAAATGAATGATATATTGTAACATAAAATTAATATGGCTTTATAATGGATTTATAATAAATCTTGTATTATTATATTTTATTATAGAATATGTTCTAAAAAGAGTAATTTTGAGGTATGTTTGTTTTATATCAAGATAATTTGTTTTGGTTATATAACATCCACATTGACTATGTTATGAGAAATTATATTTTTTGTGAACATTGATTTGTAATTTAGTAATTAAACTTATTTTATATTGATTTAAATTATTTCCATTTATTAATGTAATTTAATAATTCCAATTAAAAATGTATTTAATCTTTATATGGGGGTCTCAAATAACTTTTCTTTTTTAATACATAATCTGTATTCACAACTTTCTTATAGTGTGCGGTTTACATAAAAACCAAGAATGTATTTTTTAAAAATTATCATGAATACTTTTGGGATTTAATAATATGTAATTTTCTTTCACTAAAGATATTTTGATTCAAATATAACAAAAATTTTATATGTATATGTCAGAGTCTAAGGTTCAAAATGGAATGATTCTGTTTCAGTTTACATTATTGAAAATTATAGTTTCTCTTAAATCTAATCCACATTAATCTCCTTAAGATATTCATTTTTATTTAATATATTTGTTAAATTTGTACTATCTTTGGTCCAAAAAATACATAATGATTTGTTTTATAAAATGTTATATTATTTACCTTTCCATTCCGGAATCTCCCTCATACATAACCATATTTTTCCAATTAATTTAATTAAAATATTTTTTATAATATATTACATATAAATTAATTTTAGTACTACCAATTCATTTTTATAATAATTAATAATAGTTATATTTTCATGAATTTTCTCTATGAACAACTTAGTGTGTTTATACAATTGTGAAAAGAATTATTTTTTCATGTTTGTGACATTGATATATTTTCAAATCATAATTTATATTATTATTTTTAATGAATCCGCTATAATTTTTCATTATTTATAATAAATAGTTGTTCCTATTATATGTGATAATTTTTGTTTTTAATGTTACAAAACGAAACAACTATTTTTCCATTGTTTTAAAATGTGTATATAAAATGGTTATATAAATGTATTCTTTAAGATATTAAATATGATTAATGGATAGTTATGATTCCCTAGGTACATTATATAATGATATTTTCTACATTATAACATTGGATGGATTTTATTGATGAATTACGATTGTTTACAAGAATTGTTTTTCATTCTATGAGTTAATTACACGTGATGGAATAAAAAATGCTATGATATTATAGAAAAATTAAATATATATATATATGTGTGTGTGTGTGTGTGTGTGTGGTAACCAATTAAATGATATTTAGAACTGTTATAACCCTATAATTAATTTGGTACAAATGTTATATATATTGATATTAATAGTGGATGACGGTATTAATCCCTAATGCAATATTTGAAGGGATGTTTGTAATAATAATTGATTCAATATACTAATATATTATAGTAATAAATCTATATCCAATATGAAATGTGATTATTTTAATAATTCATTATCTAAAATACTAATGGTAACTATTCCTAATTTATGATCAACTATAAATATGGACTAAAGTGATGTTTCCTGGCCCATTATGATATTTGGGAATGGTGATAATTTATGATCCCTTATTCTATAGGATTTAAGAAGTAATTGGTATTCCATAATGATATGATTTATTCTTATAACATTTAAGAGACATTATTATGTTATTGACAATGGTTATGTTACTTTATTCATGGTTCATGATAATGGTTTTGTGTTAATATACATTATTTTTCTAATAAATCAGAGTAGACTATGAACATTAAGTTGTGAGCTACAATTCATCTGGGTATGATGCACCTATGTAATTTACCTAACTATATTATCATAACGTTATTCTAATTGTATGATAACACGTGATATTTTAATGATATGTCCCACATTTACCCATACAAATGTCTAAGGTCACTCTTTGTTATGTTTCCTTTTTCGCTGCTTATAATGATTTTTTGGATATGTCTAATATGGGTTATATGTGATAATATTTTTGTGGGAGATATTTATGAATTATTATTTAGTAGAAAAATATAAGTATAATGGAGGTGGTATATATTATATAAGAAATATTTTTTTCTAAGTAATTTGTTTCCCTAAATATCAAAAACTAAAATACTAAATGTTTTTGGGTATATAACTAACTATATGTTGGTTAATGATATTGTAATTATGAATCATTAGTTTTATTAACTTATTAATTAATTAATTATATTATGTAAAAGAATTTTTTTAGTAGCATATCTGGGTGAACATGTTAAAGGTACTATATGAATAGTTTTTATATCCACCAAAACTATGGCTATATGTTATTGATACCATTTAAAAAATAGTGTGTTCTTCTTATTTAGTTTAATAGATATGGGTTTTATGAACACTTTTTAATGATATGTATATATATATTTGGAGAACAATTTTTATTGTAATTTACTATTATATATCAACAAAACAATAGCTATAAGGCCACTTAACACATGATACTAATGCTACTCCTCCATTATATATTGCACCATCACGAAATAACAACACCTCAAAACACTCATAAAACATATATAGTATAATAAAAATATTTTTATATGTATGATACCTATTAATGACATATTTTTATAAAATCCCAAATAATATGATACATTCAAATTTGATAAAATGAAATATTTATTTATTAATTTAAAAGTTTCATGAAATATGATTAAATAATCATAAAACTGACATTATGAAGCCTCATATGATAGAAGATTACTATTTTACAAATTTATTTTATCATATTAAATATATAAAACATAATTATTTGAGTCACCACCACAAATATCACCAAATTAAAAACAATCACAAACATCATGATGATGATTGTTTTCTCTAAAAAATCCATTATAATCATCGCCACCCATGATGTTTTTTCCAGAGTCAGCATAATTAAAATTTATTATCCCAATCCCATATTAAATCATAATATGATAAAATTATAATCCTAAAAATATTAATAACATCTGTTATCTCTAGAGCTCATAGCTCTCATAATTTTTTGGTAGATCTTCCAATTTCATTGATGCATCTATGATACTGATTTATTTTAACTTTATCTTCTATAATATCCTTATAAAATAGTTATTCGATACTAATAATTAATATACTATTTATACCAAACTTGGATTTTTTTTTTCAAGCTTACGTGTCACCTTCTTATGGTTCTATGTCACCCAAGAACCTCTAATTCTACCTCCAAATGCACAAAAAATACACAGCCCTGATCGGGATTGTGTTCTGCTTCTACTAGGATTCCGCACCCCTCCACTCCCCGACTCCCCTATACCACTCCCATTCCCGACCATCCTCTATAGTCCCACCACTGCCTCTACGTGCTCCGCCTCCACATGCTCCGCCTCCAGCTCCTCTGCCCACGCTACCACTAATCTCCCCTCCCTATTAGGGTTCCTGTTGTGAGCTTCTTGCTTCTCCTCCCGCTACCAATTTTCCATTGTTCCTATTAGGGTTCCCAAATATCCTCTCATTCTTCCCTGACTCGCCTCTCCAACCACACCTCTGCTCCACCTCCACCTTCGATCTTCCTCAGCCTTGATTTCCCCCCTCCTCACCGACTCTGTCTATCCTCAACCCCCCCCCCCCCCCCCCCCCCCCCACCTCTCTACACCACTGACCTCCCCCCATTTTCTAATTCAATCCCTAGAATGTTTATTTCACTCATATTTGATGTATTCTATGTTCCTTTCTGAATTTTGTTGACTTATGATGATATAAATGAGGATTTAGGTAAGGTTCTCTCTATGTCGATTCGACCTCATTTTTCCATTTCATGCGTTGTATGCCCTAACATGGAATTGGGGCCCGTTCATCTACTCGTATGAATTCCGAAGTCAATTTTCTTATTAATGATTATGGTTGTTGTATGTGCACATGCTCATATTTGTTATAATGTGATTTGTTTTTTGTTTGATTTCAGATAATGCAAAATCTGGCTCCATAACCCCTATCAATAGCTATTCGGCTACTGGAATCATTGGACGGGACGCCTTGACTTGCGAATTTAAAGAGGTTTTCCCTTAGCCAATATGACCCCTTATCTTTAATATTTTGAAAAGAATATGATGTATATGAATTTAATATCCCTTTAAAAAATAATGTAGGTACATCCGAAAGTGAATGATCATAATGATAATAGATGTGTAGTTTTGATTGTTGGCTTTTTATCGGGCGTAAAAGTTGATTCTATTCCATTGGAAGAGCCTTTGGAGGTCTCAGTGCTATGTTTTTCTTTATAAACTGTTACTTTTTAATTCTATAAGAATTATCTGTGATGTTTCCTTGTTATTTTAAGAATTTATTTTAGTTTTTTATTCCTTCAGCATCCCTCAACACTGTTGGTTAATATATTCGTGATGGATATCAAGGATTTTTCAACTTCTATTACACACTGTGGAAGCCCGGTTGTAATTATAATAGTCAGGTAATTTGATTTCTTTCAATTTGCATTCACCAACTTCTGCCTCCTTTTATTCAACTTCGCCCCTTCAATGGAAATGTTTCCTCTATTGATTTCTAATCTGTTATATAAATGAAATTATAGGCTTCATCGATTGTCATGACACCCATTCTTGATAGCTTGGGTGAGTAGTCGTCTCAATGCTTAATTTCATTTGTTTTATTCTTATCCACCTTTGATGCTTTTTTTGTTTGTAGGTTCTTGATTACTGTATTGTATTGATATTACGCAACAAAAATACATTCTTGGTTCGTATGAGTTATTTTGGTTATTTCTTCCTGTTCACAAATATTCAATTTCTAAAATATTTTCTCAGCATGAAAGGTTTCCTGTTGTAAACATTCTATAAAAAAATGATATGTTAATAAAAATTATATTATTTTCTCTTTATGTTCATCGAAACCCTATTATTGACCTCTTTTTGGCTGTTAAAGAAAAACATATTCTAGGGATGATGTGTCAAGTTCTTAAAATCAGTCTTTCTCTACATCGGTGGTAGTTTTGTTTTCGATTTGTTTTGGTTCAGATTCAGTTCAGGGGCTATTTGATACATTGCATAAAAATTATTACTGTGAAGTGAGGATAATGATTCTTGATAAACTAACATTCTAGTGCATTGTATGTAATAAGATGTCATGTTCAAAATGAAGTTAATGTATCAATGCTGTGTTTGGGCTGTATTTAACATGCTGGTAATTTCATCTCAAAATCCATGAAACCTATTTTCAGCTATTAAAACAGATGTGTCATGTTTTTAAAATTACTCTTCCTTTGTATGAGTAGTTTTTTGTTTTGTTTATCTTGATTCAGATTCAATTTTAGGGTCGGTTATTATATTTTATAAAAATTTATCGATGTGAAATTGATTAAAATCCATATACCTCCCCCAGTTCCTAGTTTTTGAGGTTTTTTTTTTTGATATTGATGGTTCTCTGAGAGTTTGGGCACAAATCTCTTGGATTTATAGGCCTATATTTGTTTCAATTTGAGGATTGTTTAGTGTCTTTACTATACTATCTATTTTTATGTGGTTTTGATAGTAAAGTGGTTTTTTTTATTATGTGCATGCTAATATTCTTTGAGTTTTCATTTGACAACACTTACTAAAACTTCTTATAGTACTTATCACTTACTGATAAGTTTTATAAACAGTTTTCATCAGGGTTGTCAAACAGAGCCTGAATGACTTGGAAAACATCATACTAATAAACACCAGTTTTTGTGAATGTCCCAGATGGATCCCGGTGGCATGTGGGATAATGAAGAATGATTGGTGATTAGATAGAGTGGGATATCAAGGATTTTGCAACTACTGTTACACACTGTGGAAGCACAGATGCAATTATAATATTCGGTGTATGTTGATTTCTTTTAATTTTCATAAACAATCATCAGAATCCTATTATTGAACTTCACCCCTTCAATGAATATGTTTCATCTATTAGTTTATAATCTATTATATAAATGAAATTATAGGTTTCCTCTGTTGACATGAATCCCATTCTTGATAGCATGGGTGAGTAGTCGTTTTGATACTTAATTTCATTTCCTTTAATTCTTATCCACCTTTGATGATTTTTTTGTTTGTAGGTTCTTGAGTATTGTACTTTGGGTTCACACTATTGTATGGATTGATTTCAAATAATTTTAATCATGATAGGCTATCAGAGTTCATTTTATATCAAGTACATAAATCAACTGACATTTAAAATATTTTATATTTTCATTGAAAAACCCATAAATGATGTCTGCATGTTAGGGGGCTTCATCACCATATCTGTGTACAGAGATTGATTTCCCAGAATGTGTATATATTAATATCTATGTACAGATATTGTTTAATTTATTATGTACAGATATTGAACTGTATTTCATATATTTACATAATATCTATATAAAGATTAATATAGTAGGGATATTGGAAATGAAAAGCATATATTTATAGATAATATATGGTTACGAATTTCTCAACCAATGTAAGAATTCACTGTCACTACCGTAGTAGTGTGGATGAACCACTAATAGAATAGAATCATTTTAGTTAGGGTTATCCCTATATTTTATAGGGTCTTATTTGAGGAGGTGGATTCATTAGAGGAGTAGGATATGTTACATGATTAAGAAGAGGTACTATATGTGTTCAACCAGCAATAATGTATTTTATATATTCTCACTTATAAACTGAATTCTCTTTCATTGTAGTTTTACTATAGTGAAATAGAGGTTCTATATGTGTTCAACCAGCAATAATGTGTTCTTTCCTATTTCCAAGCAGGGATCAGGAAATTTTGAATCAAATTGCAGTTGCAACTACTCTTGTAGTCAGAGCCACCGCCATTCGTTACACATTTGGTACACACTTGATTCATGTATAGGTTTAATTATCCAAATAAAATTTTCTATCAAATTGCATAGAATCTGGGATAAATCTATTTTTAATTGGTGATTTTTCTAATTAGATTCATCTTCACCCCATCTTTAACAGAGGTCTACAGACACCCAATATGGGATCGATGCTATGACAACTACAGTGAAGATCCAAAGATCGTTCTGCAGATGAATGATATTATAATAGGTTTACATGGAGACATTGCATCCAATTACCCCCAAAACATTCCTTATTTGGCTAGACTGTATGCACATTGCACACTTCTTTATTAAACAGGTCGTAATTTTTTAACAGAAATTATATGGTTGTTTCGTATTAAATTTTACTATATAGATCCTTAGATAATCATATATTACATATGTACTAACATAATTTGTAACTTTTTTTAAACATTATTTTGGAATGTTGGAAAATCTTCCTCAAGAATTAAGTTATTCATGTTGGACATAATATACACTTAGTAGTGGGAGGTTCTATGGAAATCTTTGGAGGGATATTCATCAAAAAATTAGAATGATGAATTCTATAGAAGTGAAGTCCGCTGAAAGGTATACAGATTGGTTCTATATTTAATATACATCATGGTTTTGGGTTTCAAGTATGTTGTTATTATGATTTTTGGATTCATAGGGTTCCCTATAAGATAAATTAGTGTCTTTTGATCATTTCAACCCCCTTAGTGGTATCAAACCTCTTTCACGTGCTTGGATCACAAGGTCATGGACTAAAATGAAGAAATTTCATGAATCATTAATGATGTATAAAAATAGGGCACCACATTTTATAAGAGATGGTTCAAATTGTTTAATATGACTAGAAGATGAAATAGTTAGTATTATGATATTATGAAAGGTGCTTAATTAATATTACATGGTCTAACCACATAACACACAAAATATTAACCTACTTTTACTGTCACACAAGTGTCCTGGAAAACATGTCCACTACTTTAGGTTAAAGAAATAGGTAATACTATTTTCTATCAGCACATACTAACTCTTATTTTTATTTACAGTGAGTTGACATTCAATTTTATTAGAATGATTTTTGGGTATCCTAATTACTCTAATGGAATTTTCTCCTAGTTTGAAGTACCTTACCAGTATTAGGTCAGAAACATAATAAGGGTTGGGAACGAAACAAAAAAATGTTTCCTATTTATAAGGATCCTAATATTGGCATTTAAAAGGGTTCTAGATGTAAATATTTTATTATTCAGTACACATGCATTGTCTTCAATGAATCAAAAGTTAAAAAGATATGCAGAATTATTGAATTTGTTTCAATATGAACAGTTAATTACTATTTCATAACCTTTGGAAGTAATGTAAATTTGTAAAATGATTTATTTTTTTGAATGGGGTATCAATCTATTTCATAGTGGTTCAATTTGATTTGTTTTCCCACTCAGTTAGCCTTAATGTTACATCTATTTCCTCATGAACAATGTAAAATAATTTCAACACATTGAAAGTTGTTTTGATGCAGGAAATGTTGGTTCTAGTGGAGGAAGAGAAGCCTGGAGTTGTTCCTAGGCACCCTGTATTTATGTACTGTTGATATAGATTCCAGTTTGGGGATCTGCAACATCTTATTAGAAAATATACTACTCAATATGTAACTTTCAATGCCTAATTTCTTAACATATGTTCCCAGTCATTCAATATTTCTATTATATATATTTATTAATTATGTATTTCATATACAAGGTTGCTCATTATGTACCTGTTTTCCCTCATAATCTGTTACTAATACTCCTACATTCTAGGTTCTGCATTTTTTCCACCTGTATGGGCACACCAACACAGTCCACTTAGGTATTAATTATTTTTCTTCATTGTCTATTATTTTTATTTAATCACTATAGTGGAAATTTCTTATTTTTAGCCACATGTATGTTGAATTATTTTAGATTTTCATCATGTTATATGGCTTACAAGTGTGCTTCATTCCATGTGTACATAATTGCAGGTGATCTGTCGCCGAGAGGAGCTTCTGTGAATTTTGAGGTATTTCAATTTTAGATCTATAACCCGTCTGTGTTTTAGGCAATATAGTTCAGTGAGCTCATTTTGTTTCTACTATTAACGTATATAAAATTAGGACCGGTCTCAAAGTTGCAATTATAGGGATCCCCAAAAACATCAACAAATATATTCAGGCACCCTATTACATCATGTTTTACTATTTATTATTACATCAGGTTTTTTTGTCTTCAATCCATTTCATATATAATTTATGATACATGTTATTATTTTCCTTTTCTATTCATAATTATATATCACTGAAGTTATTATTTTAAAATATTTTAGTTCTGATTCCCAAACAGTGGTAATGGGTTTTGGGATCATGTCACTACAGAACAACTGTGACAAATCCTGTGACGGGAGCATTTTCTATCCTCTACATATTCCTGGAATGGGGTTGGTTGATGCAGCATTCTGGTGACTTTGTGTTCATTTCTATCTTAATTTTTAGCATTTGTTTACCACATGTTGTTTGTTACTTTCTATCTCAACAAATGACTTCATATTTTACCTTCTTTTCCATTATATGTACCACTCATTTTTTGTTTTAAACATTTACAATATTAATATGATTTATTATTTTTCAAAACTGCTATTCTATTGTTGATATTATGATTTTTTTTATAGTGCCATGCGAATGCACATGCGGGGTACTAGTTTTTTATTACTTAGAAAAGATAAATACCTATATGGAATTGTTTTCATTTTTTGCTAACATCAATCCTACCCTTGGAGATCATATCAAAACACCTATTACAAATGATCATTCACTATAAAGCTATCATATTTCTTCACATCGATAGATCGTATACCAATTTTTTGAAAATATAAATGTAATTTTATTTTAATAATCTAGGATTACAAATATAAAGGATCATAAAATTTCTAAAAATATTATTTTTATTCATTAAATTAACTAATATTTTATCTTTCATTCTTCTAATACAATGATTTTTTTATTGAGGTGCGCTGCCACCAATACTATATACCAACCAATTTAAATTGTTTGAAGAAAGAATATATAAATAAATTATTCATATTGTGTTAATAAAAAAATATTAATTCTACAACCCTAAATAGTAGTTATTCATTTAATATGTCAATCCTAAAGTTATATACTATAATACAATAATATAAAGACCCCTCATTAATGTTATAATCAATTAAAAACACATCTTCAATTAGGATCATGAAAAAATATATCATATACATTTTTTTAAAACAGTCATTTATATTCTTATGATAAATATATTACTTAACATGATTCGATGAAGATAATTGGAATAATTTTCATATTATATGTTATAATATTAAATAAATATTATTTATTCATCTTATAAAAATATTGGTAAAAAAATTAAGGATATTTTATAAGTACAATGGAGTCTGATAAAAAAATTATTACAAGAATA
Source organism: Viscum album (assembly GCA_963277665.1). Lineage (NCBI taxonomy): Eukaryota > Viridiplantae > Streptophyta > Magnoliopsida > Santalales > Viscaceae > Viscum > Viscum album. Next base: position 753,079,092 of record OY728158.1, read on the forward strand.
AATCATACATTATTTTTGGGAACATAAGGTTACTTTCTTATTAAATCTAATGAACTAAACTATAATAAAACTAATGTTATGCTAAAAAATATATCATGTTTTTATTCCTATATGTAAGTCCATCAATATATATAATAATTATTCATAAAAAACCTTTTCATTATTTTTAAAAATCTCATCCAACAACCCTTAAAATTAGAATTTGCCTATATTTTTTATTAATTTATTTAATAATGATTTATATGTAAATAATTTCAAACTATCCTTTTTTTCCTTTTCAATGAAAATAATTAAAATCATGTTATATTAAACATAACAATAAAATTATTATTTGTAATAACATAATATTTTAATAAATAAAATTAATGTTCAATATTAAATTGGACATTACAACCTTCGAGTAAGTAATAATCTCTAATTTATTTGGAAATGGAATATAATTCACTACTGATTAACCTTTTTCATATTTTCAACTTGAATGTTTCAACCAATATATTGGAATTGGTTACATTCTCTCCCTAGTTATTCTAATTCTATTAACCATTACTTCCAATTCAGTTTTACCATCAATATGAGTAAATAAAATAAAAAATATATTAATTGATAATATAAAATAATAACGTCTAGTTTAATATAAGAAATTTCCAAAACCATATTTCATTAAATTCATTGATGAATCACAAGCATATATAGTGAATTGTAATCATGTCATGGAATTATAAAAGGGTCCTCATAAATGTAACATCCAAGGTAATTATAAAAAAATACATTTTTATATATATTAAAAGTTATTACTTGGATATTAATTTTACCATAATAGGTATGGTAGGTCCTATAACATACTCGACACACAACAATGGGGTTATCTAAAATCTTATGTAGCACACAAAATTGAGTTATAATGAAAAATAAAACATTATTAATATTATAATTTAAAATGGTAGTTAATGCCTAGACGTTGTATTATTGGGAATGAACTGAAGTAACAATATAAAGTTTACAAATGTTATTAAATGTCTTTATATACTTCTAATAATTTTTTTGTAACTAAATTATGAATAAATTCTATTTTTGGAATAAAAGATCTAGTATTTTAATATAGTAGTTTTACCACCTTTTGATGGTGAACCCATTTTAAATATAGTTTTTAACAAAATTATATTTTATATTAGAAAAAATAAACTTCTTCTTTTAAAGAGGTACAAAAAATTTAGTTTGGATATGTTTTTGGAATTTTTGGAGAACTTTTAAATTTTTATGAATAGTAAAAAAATACAACATTTTAATTTGAAAATGCCTTTTCATCTTATTTATATAAATTGATATATTATACATTTAATTGGTATTAAAGTATATTTAAATTATTTTCTTATAGTACTATCATATTTGGGTAATTGGAATAAATTTTAAATTGAAATTAGATATAAAAACATTTCAATATTTTTAAAGATTCACATTAAAACCCACCTTATTATTTTTGTCTTGAACACTAATATTAATTATAATTTTCCAAATTCTATGAATTGACTTAGGTAAAATTAATTAAATAGTTTGAATAATATGGTCATATATATGTTTTATTATAAATATAATTTTTAGTTATAAAAATTTTACAATGGTAACGAAATTATTTACCATAGTAATAGTGAAATTTTGATAAGGGTAGATGTTAAAAGTTAATGAAATTTTATACCTAAAATATACAACATTTAATGAAAGTTTGTTGTGTGTATAGAGCCTAAAAATCCTATAAAACATTTATTATAAGAAAAATCCAATGATTTTATTTCCATATCAATATTGTTGGTTTTTAAAATAAAATAATCAATAAAATAATCATTTGAACCCACCTACCCTCAATTATAATCACCACCTCTCCACAACCCTATTTCAACTCAAAATGAATTTTACCTCCTCAAATATCTATCTGAACTTCTCCTACTAACTCTCCCCATGTCCAAGTGCTGCTGGTATGACCAAAATACCTAATACTAGGTCCCGAATGGTCTTTCATGGATGGGATATTCAAGAGGTAATTTTCTCGATGTAACTCTCTTAATTTATTTCTTTTTATACTTTCTCCTCACCTCCTTCATCCATAAATTAACGATTACTCCATAATATTTTATATACTATTGATTTATGTTTCTAATTTAATATCTCATATCCATTTCATTTATCACTTCTTCTTATACAAATTAATGGAATTATTGTATTAGATATGCCGTTTAATTGCCTTCATAAATAATATTTTTTTCTTTTTTCTCGTTACTGCATTCATGAAATTTTTAAAAAAATTATTCGTGTCATGTAATATTTCAATATTTAAATTATAACCTATTTCATGTCTGGGATATTTCATATTAATCATAACATCATTCTTTCCAAAAAAAAATATATACGATAACTTCATTTGAGGACGTGTGGACTACCGCCTCCTCAAAATGATTTGATTTTTTCACACATCACATGGAACTTGTTAATTATTATTTTTGTATAAATATATGAAATAAATAATATATTAATTCTACTATGTTGATAATATAAATTTATATATATTTCATTTAATCTCACTCTTTCAATACGACCTTAACCACAAGAATTGTGTTCATGCATACATAAGACCAACCATCTCCAGGAATGGTGTTTTTAGTTTTTAGTAAAAGATTATTTTAAATAATTACATAATGAATATATGAGATATTTATATCATGTTTATATTATAGATATAATGTACTTATGACCACATTGACTACAGACATCATGCTAGATATAATTTTTAATGAAGTACCGAATAACAACAAAACATCTTACATGAACATAAATCATAATTGAATTGTTATAACTTTGTAAGAAGTGTTATAAAATGAATAATTAATTTGAAAAATGATCTCCTTCAAATATAAAGTAATGTTTGTATAAGGCACCAACCTTAAAAATTACATAATCTTGAATTAAATGAATAATTCACATTGGGGATCTTTTCAGGTTTAGAGTTTTAGAGAATTAAGGCATAACTATTACATCTCAAAGATTACAAGGTAGACACATCTACTCGTTTTCCATTTTTTTCACAAAATATAAACTCTTGTACAAAAGATTCATGTCTAGTTCCATTTTGTAGACATCATGACATTTCCTTGATCCCATACTTGACCGTATTCCACTTTAATTCATGTGGAAAACAGTTCAATAACTTGGGATGAGCACAAAAAGCTCAGTAAGGGAAATAAAAATACGGAAAGGAAACATTAGCCCACATATATGAAAGAATAAATGAAAAAAAACTTTACTCATAAATCATAAGCACTTTAACTTACCTCATGAAATCATAAGATTTATGAATAACTCATTGAAAACATAAGATGTACAGGTAACTTGATTCATTCATTACATTCTTACGTAGGGAGTAACCCTCATGGTTAAATTTGGAATACCCGTCATAGTATATTCCTAAAATTTCTTCATAGAAACCATTGTGTTTAACTCCTTCGTGTTACTAAATGCATTAGAGAGCTATCTCTAGCTCACCCGCCCTTAGTTTATCACGGAACCACCCGATTTGATAAACATTACCTAAGAACCATAACATAATCATAACACTTAAAACATGTAGAAATGAAACATAAAATTTCCACATTTGAATCATAAGAGATCACACCATGATATTATCATAAATAAAAACATCTAATAAAATCATTAAAACTCTATGAGAGAAAAATCCCTTTATACAATGAAAATATTAAATGAAGACATTTAAAATAGATTTTAGAATCAAAGTGTCCCATACCACTTAGAAACTTTTTAAAGAGTTTTAAAACATTCATGTCAATATAAATAAATCCATACAACCATTTTTTAAACATGTACATTGATGATAAATGTTTAAAAGAATAAATCTTTAAACCCATTTAAATCAATGTTTTAATAAAAGAGTCTTTTTCCATTTTGAACATTTAAATTTTAAGCCACCTGAATGTAGACCATTTTCAAAACATTTAAATGACGTTAGTATAGACATAATATGGATATGTAAAGTCAAAGGGGGTGTATATACACTTTATAAAAGAATAAATGTGCATATCATTAAGAAATGTCTCAATGAGAAGAAATTGAGATGTAATCCCAATCATGGACCATGTAATTAGAGAAAGGATAAATAAATAACATAGTTATGTGGGAGAAATATAAACACACAAAATATAAGTGGATACTCAGTGTAAAACAATCAGATGTCATCCCCAAATATTCATAGCATGACATAATCAAGAATTAGAGGTTTAACCCAAAGAATTGTAATTGGGTTAAGAAGTTCCCTTGCAAAATTTCAATAGCCTAACGGTGTCACATCAAATTTTAGAAAAAGAGTTGATGAGAGACATAATGTGAATCTCATCACTTGGACATAAAATTTACAGCAATAAGGATATATATGAACATATCCAAACATAATAATAAGTAATTTAAAAGACAAAACAAAAATAAGTCTTTTAAAAATATGAGGGTGAAAGGTTCCCTTACCGACTTGGGTTACTTTTGAAACACACACCCCATGAAAGAAGAACTATACAAAAGTGATGTATATACTCATAAAAAAAATTATAATACACAAATAGAATAATAATGGGTAGTAAAAACACCACTCAAAGGAAATGGTGGAAAATTTAGCATAAATCTCATGGGAATAAAAGTGAGATGAAAAATCCCTTACGAAAACATGGTAGGCTAACAGCGCCACTTAAAACTTCCAAAAATGGATTATTAAGATAAAATAGGGTCTCTCATAATATGAACATAAAATGTACAGAATTAGGAATATAAAATAACATCCCCAAACATTATAAAGATTAGATTAAAATAAATTACATGAAAGAGAGTACTTAAAAAGAAAGAGAGAGGTAGGATCCTTTACCACGTGTCGGACTTGACTCGATCGTTCTTTTATCTCAAGAATAATAAAGTAAAATTAATTTAAAATATCTTAAGAACCTTTTTCATGTTCATTATTAATTTTTGTATCACTTATTACCATGTTATGAATATTATTTAATTATTTATGTTAATAACGGTCGTTTTGTCGATCATTAGTACATGAGTCAAAAATAAACTTCTTATAATTACCAGTTGTTCATGTGGTAAAATATCAATTATATCCAAAATTATATTCATGATTTAGATATCATATTTATCATATATATATCCATTATATACATGAATTTATAATATTAAATAGCACATAGAGGTAAGAAATGAAATGCACCGTTCATGGAGACGGTAAGCCATACGTACGCATGAACGGTATTTTCATTTCTATTTCGTATTTAATTGAAATAAATCATAATGATATAAATTTATATTATAGTTCCAGTATAATATCATATATAATGTCATTAACTCCATAATTTATACATCCCACATATGGAATTAACGAATCAAATCAATTTGAGGGGGCGGTACTCCGCACTTCCTAAAATGAAGATATCACATTTACCCATAATGGAAACCATAAAGTTATTCCATAAATGAAAAATACAGAAACATATGGAAGACATAAACATAATATATATCATATATAAATATAGTGACATCTTAATGGACACCATGAAATGAGTTAAATTAATATTGAACAATCATCATTTCGTGAGGTAGAAATTCACCATCCACCGAAACAATATGTTCTTTGACCATTAGACGGAGGTGTGTGTAAGTTTAGCTCAAATACTTTTCATAACAACATCCTATAATATTGAATATTCTGGTTTTTTTTATAAAATAAAGTAATAAAAATTGTATAGGTTGTTGGAAAAAAATTAATACAAAAGAACATAAGAGAGAACATTACCTTTAAATCAGGTAACTCCTCTTGGTTTGAACCAAAAGGGTTTCTTGAAGAGCTTTATGCCTAGGGTAAGTCTTCTATGATGATGATCGGGATGTGTATAGATGAAATATTTAGATTTTGGCTGAGCCAATGTCTTGAGAGGTGTGGGTATGGTGGTAGAGGTGAGGGCCTTTTATAAGAGGGAGGAGTGGCACTCTTGGAATGTCATGAAATGTTACTTTATTTTAAAATGAGTTTTAGATTTAAAAGGTCCAAAAAAGATAAATATATAGTATAAGGTGATAAGGGTTCGAGATCCACCAATCCAATAGGTTTTTGACATGTTTATGGCTTAGATTTTACATTATCTTTTCATTTTATTTAAATCGTTCATTAATGAGATAATCCCAGCATCATCATGGTGTCATAAATAAATTAATTTATTTAATGTCTAAAAATTATAAACAAAATAACATGATGTAGGAAATATTATTAGGTTTCTAATGAATATTTATAGTCTAAAAGATCATTTATGTAGAAAAAATGAAAATTGTTTTACTTAGGTGTTACATACATTGGTTACATTTTCCTTTCTTTAAAACAAATATGATAAAAGGTCACTATCACAATAAAGTGATTCCATGGGGTCCCAAAGTTTTTCACAAGGCATCCCATGGTCAGCCATGATACAAACAGTTTCATTAGGACACATGTTGGGATCATTTTATATTATTATGATATTATTTTATTACCCTTAACTACACGATTACTAATTAATCACGTTAATTAAAGATAAATACCGTCGTTACTGTTCATAATGTCCAAAAAACAAAAGAGTCATAATAACATAATTATTACCTTTTGATTATAAATATGGAATCAATTTTATCAAATTACAAACATAGAAATTGCAGTAATTAATTTAAAATAATTTCCATTGTCAAAACCAAAGATGGGTTTTTAAGAAGTAAAATCTATCAAAAGATTGTTTTGTTTTTACAACCAATTTAAATGTTAAATTACAAAAAATGACCAAAATTGTATTAAATGATAAAAAATAGTTAAATTAAACCTTAAAACCAATTAAAATGACAATCTAACTATATTAATAAATTGTATGAAAAGGCAGTTTTTAATTAAAATGCAGTATTATTCTCTATTCATTGAAAATTAACATTTGTAAGAAAAATACCAAAATTTCACCATAAGATATATTTGATATTACAAATTTAAAAATGATATCAATTTTACCAAATTAAAAACATAGAATTTTCATTAATTAATTTTATAATCAATTCCCCCTGTCAAAACAAATAGCTAGTTTTTAAGAAACAATATCTGTTAAAAGATTGACACTTGTTTATGTCCAATTTCAAAGTGAAATTATTTTAAAAAAGCACAATTGGATTAAATAGTAAAATTATATTTTGATTAATATTTAAAACTAATTAAAAATATAATGTAACCATATAAATAAATTACACTAAAAAATGGTTCTGAATTAAAATACATTATTTTCACTATTCATTAAAAAAATGGAACATTATCGGAAAAATAACAAAAATTTACACAAAGTAAATTTTGATGTCTTTATTATAAATAAGGAATTTCTTTTGTCAAATATAACATATAAAATTCTCAAAATGTGGATTTAATAAGGGTTCTCCATCAAAAAGAGGTAAATCAACCTTTTAAAGAATATTAGAATATTTAAGCTTAAAATTGGATTCATTCGCATTTTAAACCTCTAAAATTTATTGAATAAATGTAAAAATATTTAACAAGAATATATAATCACTTTTTAGTTAGTTCTATTCATCCCCTCTATTACATCGACTAGGAGTATAATACCATTTACAATAATATAATTATATTATTAGTGTGCATAATAAGAATTCAAAGAAACTCGTTGTTACGTATTGGGTACACAATTGAACATAGAATCACCTTTAAAGTAACATTAAAATTTTATTCAAAAATATTATTAAATATGAAAATGTATTATTTTTTATTTACCTGAGATGTTACATCTTTCCTCCCTTTTGGGAATTGTGTCCCCGCAATTTTTTTAAAAAAAAATTGGGATCAAAAACTTCATTGAAATCCCCACATCAGAAAAGGATTCAATTAAACTGACACTTTGAAAGAATGAAAGGGATGTACAAAGGTATCCCAGGTTAACCCATACTAGGATTCCGTGTAGGAAAACACGGAGATGGAGGAGAAAACAAAGGGTCATGTTCTGATGGAGGGTGATAGAAAACATGACTTGGAGAAAGTTAACCACTAGAAAATCACAAACTTGTGATGGGTTAAATGATATTTGATTCCATAATAGGAAAAGTTAACAGACAAAATTTTTGTTTTAAATTATATTTAATTGAAGAATTTATTTATGGGATTAACTAAAACATAAGGAAACAAACTTACTTGTCATGTAGACATCATCTTTTACAAGATTTATAACACAAACTAATATTTCCTCCGAACAATGAGTATTTAGGATGACTTGTTCACATTAAGAGCGCTATTATCAAATTCTTGAGAATCACCTAATCCACAAAAGATGAACTATATATTTCCCATGTTGTTAGAACCTAACCAAAACAAAAATGGTTAGTACAAGATTAGATAATCCCCAAAAGGATAATATTTTAAAAAGAAAAACTACTCTTAATCTCCAAAATTCGTCAAACAATACCAAAAGTTCAACAAATACCATTTAATACAAAAACTGACCTTAAAATTCTTCAAAATAAACCAAACTAGGATTGAAACCCAAATCTATGAAGGATTTAATCACATAATCTTCCAAGATAAATCTTAACATTCATCTCCAAATAACATCAGTTACTTTTAAAATCTCATACTGAAAAGTAATTAACCTAATCACATATCCTCCATGATAGGCTAATAATTTCCATAGATAACCCAAAATAAACTTATTACTGATTCCTAAGATCATATAACTAAAAAAGAATTAGTTATACTAACCAGGGTCTTCATGTAGTCTAGTGGTAGGTGATAAATACCAGTCACACTTTGGTTGGGGGTTCGATTCCCCAAGCTTTGTCTGACGCAACGTGTTTTCACACGGTCTGCGTGTTGTCCTTTTTCCAAAACTATATAATTCTTAAAAAATTCCCCAAAAAGAGATAAAATCTTCAAAAATAACCATAACATAATTTAACTTCAATTTTATCGCATGCCTTTCATTTTACATCATATACTAACCCATAATTACCTCAAAAGTAAGGATCATATAAATCATAATGGTTACCTTTATAATTATTACCTGAACATCCACATCGAGTTGGTTATCTCATACATTATGCATTAGATAACTCACCAAGGATCAAGTGGTTAATCATTAATCCTAATATTTGGTTGAGAGAAACCACAACAGTTCTGTTTGACGCTCCCATATCATTCAGTTGTTCTTTTAGAAAACCATCACAGTTTTCTTCACATCCATTGTTACATTGGTTCCTGATAGATCCAACCATTTACTAAAACCAAAAATTTCAGTCTGTGTATATCGGCAAAATCATCATGTACTAATGAGGAAGATATAAACCAAGATATACTTATCTATGTTATCTCAATATCTTTCAAAAAATAACAATGACTCCATCTAATATACTAACCATTGTGGTTATACACCACTTTTCACTTATGTTTAATGAATACCCAAACCTCTAAGGTTATCTAAACCGACCTTTGATACTAACTATAAGTCCCCAACCTTAAGCATTACTTAATATTGAATTAAATGAATAATTCACATTGAGGATCTTTTCAGGTTTAGAGTTTTAGAGAATTGGGACATAAATATTACATCTCAAAATTACAAGGTAGACAGATCTACTCAGTCTCCAATTTTTTCACAAAATATAAACTCTTGAACAAAAGAGTTATGTCTATTTCCATGTTTTAGACATCATGACATTTCCATGATCTCATCATTTACCGTATTCTAATTTAAGTCCTGTGGAAAACATTTCAAAAACATGGGATGAGAAAAAAAATCTCAATAAAGGATATTAAAATACGGAAAGGAAACATTATCCCATATATACATTAGAATCAATGAAAACACACTTTCCTCATAAAACATAATCACTTTATCATACCTCATCAAATCATAAGATTTATGAATATCTCATAGAAAACATAAGACATAAAGGTAACTTCAGGCATTCATTACATTATAACGTGGGGAGTAACCCTCATGGTTACGTTTGGAATACCCATCACTGTATATTCCATAAATCTCTTCAGAGAAACCTTTGTGTTTAACTCATTCGTGTTACCCAATGCATTGGAGAGCTTTCTCGGGCTCACCTGCCCTTAGTTTATCATGGAACCACCCTATTTCATAAACATTTCCCAAGAACCATAACATAATCATAACACTTAAAACATGTATAAAAGAAACATAAATTTCCACATTTCAATAACAAGAGATCCCATCATGATATTATCATAATTAAAAACATCTAATAAAATCATTAAAACTCTATGAGAAAAACATCCCTTTATACTTTGAAAATATTAAAAAAGACATTTAAAAGAGATTTTAGAATCAATGTGTCAGATACCACTTCAAAACTTTTTAAAGGGTTTTAAAAGATTAATTTCCATATAAATAAATCCTTAAAACTATTTTTATAACATGGAAATGGATGATAAATGTTTAAAAGAATAAATCTTTAAAACCATATCAATCATTGTTTTAATACAAGATCCATTTTCCATTTTGAACATTTAAATTATAAACCACATGAATGTATATCATTTTCAAAACATTTAAATGACGTTAGTATATACATAATATGGGTATGGAAAGTCAGAGGGGATGTATATACACTTTATGAATGAATAAAAGTGCATATCATTAAGAAATGTCTCAATGAGAAGAAATTGAGATGTAATCCTAATCGGGGATTGTGCCATTAGAGCAAGGATAAAGAAATGACATAATTATGTGTGGAAAATATAAATACACAAAATATAAGTTGATACTCAGTGTAAAAAAATCATATGTCATCCACACATATTCATTGCATGACATAATCAAGAAGTAGAGGTTTAACACAAAGAATTGGAATTGGGTTAAGAAGTTCCCTTGCAAAAATTTGATTGCCTAATGGTGTCACGTCTAATTTTAGAAAAAAGAGTTGATGAGAGAGATAAAGGGTACCTCATCACATGGACATAAAATTTACAGCAATAAGGATATATAAGAACATATCCCAACATAAGATGATGTAATTTAAAAGACAAAACAAAATGAAGTCTTTTAAAAATAGGACGGTGAAAGGATCCCTTACTGACTTGGGTAACTTTCGAAATGCACACCCCATGAAAGAAAGACTATACAACATTGATGTAAATATTCATAAAAAAATTTATATTACACAAAGAGTAGAATAATTGTATGTAAAAAAACCACTCAAAAGAAATGGTGGAAAATGTAGCATAAATCTCATGAGAATAAAAGTGAGATTAAAAATCCCTTACGAAAACTCGGCTTCCTAACGGTTCCACTTAAAACATCCAAAATTGGATTTATGAGATCAAATAGGGTCTCTAATAATATGAACATAAAATGTACAGAATTAGGAATATAAAATAACATCCCAAAACATAAGAAATATGAGCTTAAAATAAATGACATAAAAGAGAGTACTTAAAAAGAAAGAGAGAGGTAGGATCCCTTACCTCGTGTCCGACTTGACTCGATCGTTCTTTAATCTCATGAATAATAAAATATAGTTAATTTCCACTTTCTTAAGAACATTTTTTAAGTTAATTATTCCTTTTTATATCACTTATTACCATGTTATGAACATTATTTAATTATTTATGTTAATAACGGTCGTTTTGTCGATCATTGGTACCTGAGTCAAAAATAAACTTCTTATAATTACAAGATGTTCATGTGGTAAAATATCCATTATATCCAGAATTATATTAATGATGTAGATATCATATTTATCATATATATCCAGTATATACATGCATTTATAATATTACATAACACTTAGAGGTAAGAAATGAAATGCATCATTCATGGATACGGTAAACTGTACGTACGCATGAACACTACTTTCATTTCTATTTCTCATTTAATGGAATGAAATCATAATGATATAAAGGTTTATTATATTTCCAGTATAATATCATATATAATATCATTAACTCCATCCTTTATACGTCCCACATATAGAATTAACGAATCAAATCACTTTGAGGGGGCGGTAGTCCTCACTTCCTAAAATGAAGATATCACATTTATAGTGACATATTAATGGCTACTGTTAAATGTGTTAGAAGAATATTGAACAATCATCATTTTGTGAGGCAGAAATTCGACATCCACCAAAATAGTATGTTCTTTAACCATTAGACTGAGGTGTGTGTAAGTGTAGCTCGAATACATCTCATAAAAACATCCTAATATATTATAGATAATGGTGTTATTATAATAGAAAGGAATAAAAAGAGTATAGGGGGGTGGAGAATAAAAATAATACAAAAGAACATAAGAGATAACATTACCTTTAAATTAGGTAACTCCTCTTGGTCTGAACCAAAAGGGTTTCTTGAAGAGCTTTCTACCTAAGGTAAGGCTTCTATGATGAAGAGAGGGATGTGGATAGATGAAATGTGCAGAGTTTGGCCGAACCAATGGCTTGAGAGGTGTGGGTAAGGTGGTAGAGTTGGGGGCCTTTTATAAGAGGGGGGAGGGGAACTCTTGGAAAGTAATGAAATGTTACTTTATTTTAAAATGAGTTTCAAATTTAAAAGGTCCCAGAAAAATATATTTTGAGGATAGGATGATAATGGTTCGAAATCCACACATCCAATAGGTTTTTGACAAGTGTAAGTATTATATTTTACATTATCTTTTCATTTTATTTAAATCGTTCATTAATGAGATAATCGTTGCATCATCATGGAGTCATAAATAAGATAATTTATTTAATGTCTAATAATTAAAACAAATACCATGATGTAGGAAATATTATTAGATTTCCAATGACTATTTATTGTCTATGAGATCATTTATGTTTACATAATTAATTTTTTTTTACTTAGGTGTTACATACTTTGGTTAAATATTCCTTTCATTAAAAAAATATGACAAAAGGTCACTATAAAACTAAAGTGATTCCATGGGGTCCCAAAGTTTGGCACAAGGAATCCCATTTACATCCATGACACAACCAGTAGAATTAGTACACATGTTAGGGTCATTTTATGTTATTATGATATTATTTTATTACCCTTAACTACACGATTACTAATTATTCACGTCAATTAAAGATAATTACTATCATTACTATTCACAATGTCCAAAAAATAAAGTGTCTTAATTACATAATTTTACCATATGATTCCAAATATGGTATCCTTTTTATCAAATTCCAAACACAAAATTGAAGTAATTAATTAAAAGTAATTCCCATTGTCAAAGCCAAAGACGGGTTTTTATGAAATAAAATCTATCAAAAGATTGTTTTGTTTTTACATCCAATTTAAAAATGAAATTACATCCAATGAACAACATTGTATTAAATGATAAAAATGTAAATAATTACACCTTAAAACCAATAATGTGACAATCTAACTAAATAAATAAATTAGATGAAAATGCAGTTTTGAATTATAATGTAGTATTTTTCACTATTCATTGAAAATGAACATTTGTCGGAAAAATATCAAAAATTCACCATAAGCAATATTTGATATTCCAAATTTAAAAATGATATCAATTTTACCGAATTAAAAACATTTAAGTTTCATTAATTTATTTTATAATCAATTCCCACCGTCAAAACAAATAGTGTGTTTTTAAGAAACAATATCTGTCAAAAGATTGACACTTATTTGTGTCCAATTTCAATGTGAAATTAAATAAAATTACCAAAATTGGATTAAATGGTAAAAGTATATTTTTATTACACTTTAAAACCAATTAAAAATTTAATCTGACCATATAAATAAATTATACTGAAAGGAGGTTTTGAATTAAAATAAAGCATTTTAACTATTCATTAAAAAATAAACTTTATCAGAAAAATAACGAAAATTTACACAGTGTAAATTTTGATGTATTTATTATAAAGAACGATTTTATTTTGTCAAATATAACATATAAAATTTTCAAAAAGTGGATTTAATAAGGGTTCTCCATCAAAAGGCGGTTAATCAAACTTTCAAAGAATATTTGAATATTTACTCCAAAAATTGTATTCATTCGCATTTTAAGCCACTAACATTTATTGAATAAATGTAAAAATATTTTACAAGAATATAGAATCACTTTTTAGTTAGTTCTGTTCATTCCCACCATTACATCGGCTAAGAGTTTACTACCATTTACAAAAATATTATTATATTATTAATGTACATCATAAGATTTCAACCAAACTGGTTGTTGCGTATTGGGTACACCGTTGAACATAGCATCCCCTTTAAAGTAACATTATCATTTTATTCAAAAATATTAATAAATATGAAAATGTATTATTCTTTATTTACCTAGGATGTTACAGTATTTTTATTATACATGAATATAAAGAACATACAAGACAGCTCATACTCAAGTTATAGGAATTATAAACCCAATTTCCATTCAGTGGGTTAAATTTATATTGAATTTTGAATATATAATATTATATTAATATAATTTATTTCCTTAAATGTTTTTTAAATGTAATATTTTTATATAGAGTGATTGACTTTCCAGACAAAATAAATAAAGAAATGGTTTTCAACAAACACAACGACTGAGACTTCATCACTGTTGTAACTGTTGTTTTGTATTTGGCCTCCAATATAAGAATATGTGTTTTTAAAATGAAAATAAATACCATATTCTGTGTTCATGTATTTTTTTTATTGAAGCTTTTATTTAGAAGGGATTTATTATTTCAATATCTAGAAATTATATCATGTGATTGTAATGTTGAAATGTTATTTTTCAATCATAAATTATTTAAGTGTTGTACAATTTTTTGGGATCCTATGAATTTATTAAGTATATGGGTGGTTATCTGATGAAACAACTATGGGTGAGCCTGTGATATCACTATAATTAATTGGGTATTGAGACATATTTAAACAGCTCGGTTTCTCTAATGAAATTTTGGGAGTAAATTGTGATGGGTATTCAAAATTTAACCATGGAGGTTACTACCTATGTACCTGTGAAAGATACAATGGATGTATGATATGGATTCGACATGATAACTTTATGATTTATTATTTCTATGTGTTTTTCTGGTACTTGTAATTTGACAAGATTTTTTAATGAGATTTTTATAGGTGAAAACGTATGATTTCATGGGTTTATAGTATTAATGGTCTAACATTTCCCTTTCTTTATTATTTGTCCTTTACTATGATTTTTGTGTTCATCCCATGTTTTTAAAAAAAAGTCACAGGGTAGAAGGATTTGTAAAATAAATGAAGAAGTCAAGAATATTTTTATCAAGAATGAAAGTCATGTTTTATTTTTAAAAGGGTTTCTTTTTGTTGACAAAATTGACACTCTTTTTACAGTATTGTTTTGTATTATTATGAGATGTTATGTATTAATGATGTCTCAATTATATAAGAAAATAAAATTGAAATATTCTAAATGTTATTGAATGTAAATTCTTGAATAAAATCCAGATTAAGTAATGTCTGAGGATAGGACCATATAGTTTGTATCATAGGTCAATTTAGATAACTTTAGGGGATAGTATTTTGGTAATAGAGTATCTATAAATTAATTTTACATTATTATCTAATTTAAATGATATAAAATTTTAATGTTATCTTATTGCATATTTTATGATATTTATATTCAGAATGGTTTTTTGCACACTAATTAGGGTAGCTATGTTAGGACAACATCTATAGCAAAACAACCTTCCAAATAAGCGACGTGATATGGTCAGAATCTGAAAGGTATAGTTTGATACTGTAATGGTGCAAGGGAATTAGTCTATAAATGGTTGTTGTATCCATGCGCGAGATTATCTAGGTCACCCATAATAACCTGTCAGTATTAAGTAATTTTAGGAGGCAACATCATCAATTATCTAGTGTGTTATCTTACGCCGTGTTAGATGAAGGGTGGATTGATGCACTTAAATGATTTTCAATGTAATGGGGTGTTAAAAAATCAAAATTTTAGTCATTTTGATTACTATTTTAAAGGAAAAGTTGATCAATATTGCTATGTTAATAATAAAATTAGGGGCAATGAGGGGATTGATGCTCTTGATTGGGATGAATTCAAAAATATGTTTCTTGATAAATAATTACTTAATGTGGTTAGACTTATAATGAAAAAACAATTCTTGGAATTGAGGCTTGATAATGACTCATTGGATACTTATGAAGAGAAATTCACTCAACTGAAAAAGTATGGTCCAAATTTCATCTAGGATCATAATAGTAAAATACATAATTTTTTACTCAGAGTGAAATTATATTTATTGAAGGGCATTAGTATCTTATGAATTCAAATGTTATGACAAAATTGTTTGATTTGAGGAGAAGGTGGAAATATATTTTTTGATGATCATGTGTTCATTGAAAAATAATTGAATAAGATGTATAGGTGTAAGAGAAATGTAAGAGTTCTTTAAAAGAGTATGATGGTAAGAAAATTAAGTTTATCATTCTTGAAAATTGAGGTAAAATGAAAAATGGAGATTGTCTCCTAAATTCAGGAATGTTCTTTGGATGGTTAAATTGAAAAACAAGGCATGTAACAACACATAACAAGATAATGATAGTGGCAAGAGAAAATATAATTCATATTCAATAAAATAATTTATGTGTAATGAGATGGGTCATTATTAAAATGTGTCACCAATGAGGAAGTCGAATAAAGAGAAGTAGACATCCAATAAGTAGAATGGTGTGGTGAAATAATTTAATCCCACCATAGAAGATGTTGGGCCATCAAATGAATTGGTATTAAGTATATTTTTTGTTTACTCAGATTATTTCAATGTTTAGTTTGATTCATGGTGTAGACACTCTTATATTTTTTAGAAATGTTCTTGTAAATTAGAAATTCTTACACCCAAAATGAATATAGAAGTTACGGTAAAAATACATGGGGGAAATGTTGAGCCAAAAAAGAAATTATATGAATATTATTGTGTTTTTTTGTTAAATGAATATTCATGCATGCCATGTAGTATTGTCACTAATAGAGTTTCATGTTATTTTTTTTATGGATTTGACTTCTATGTACCATAAAATAACTGACTGTAGATCTAAAGAAGATTATATATAGAATTACATTAAGTTTATGTAAATGAATGAACCATTTACATTGATAAAATATCATAAAGTTGAGAAACTATTAAAATATGTAAATAAATGTTTTTAGAAAAAATTTGTTGAAAACATAGGAACTATTAAGATTAGTGATGTGTTAGTGGTAACTAAGTTTCGTGATATTTTTCATGATGAGTTTCCTCGTATTATGCCTGATTGAGAATTTTAATTTACTGTTGATTTAGTCCTTGATTTAAAGACAATTTCATTACATTTTTACCAGAAGGCACAGTTATAAATTTTAGAGTTGAAGAAGTTATTGTTTGAGTTATTAGATACATGTTTCATTCAACCTAGTACATCAACATGGGGTGCTTCTGTTCTGTTTTTTAATAAGAAATATGGTTCAATGAGACTTTTCGTTGACTATAGATCCAGATATAACATCATTGTAATGAACAAGTATCAACTTCTTTATATTGATGATTTGTTTGATCTTCTCTAAGAATCAATATATTTTTGGGGATTGACTTGAAGCTAGGGTACAATCAGTTGAAATTAAAGTAAGCAGAAATACCGATGGCTAAGTTTTGCAGTAGATATAGCCATTATGAATTTTTAGTTATGTCATTTATGTTATTTAATGAACCTACTATATTAATGGATCTTATGAATAGAATTTTCCTTAAGTTCATTGATATGTGTATGGTTTTTTTCATTGATGAAGTTTTGAAATTAAAGAGTCCATGAATTTAATCTAAGGGTTATTTTATAATCCTTAAAATAATATAATCTATTTGGGAAATTCAGAAAGATTCATTTTTGAAAAAAAAATCATTCCTCAGTCACATTGTTTATAAAAATGGACTAAATATTGATCCTACTAAAATGAAAGTTGTTAAAGAATAGCCAGGACATAAAAATTTTACTGATATTCATAGTATTCATGGTTTATCAGGGCTTTACCAGTGCAATGTTGAAAATTTTTCACGGTTATATATTTGAAGGACTATGTTAACTTGAAAGGGTTTTAATTACATAAATAAAAAATTAATTTGATTTTTTTTAGGAATTGAAAACAATATTGGTAAATCCACATGTTTTAGAACTACCTTAAAAAAATTGTGTATTAATTATGTATAGTGATGATTCATCGAAAGGAAGTGGTTATATTCAAATGAAGAATGATCTTGTAATTGATTATTTGTCATGTCAGTTTAACATTCATGAGTTAAATTACCATATTCATGATTTAGAATAATCTTCTATTTAGTTTTTAATTAAAATTCTTTTTGGAATCATCTGTATTGAGTAAAATGTGAATTATATACTGAAAAAAATGTTTGAAGTATATATTCAATAAAAAATAATTAAACATGTGAGAGAGAAGATTGATAGAACATATCAAATATTATGATTTCATATTTCATCAAAATCATGGAAAATAAAATAATGTGAATGCTTCTTTGAGTTAGAAATGTAATGCTACATTAACCATG
Organism: Viscum album; assembly: GCA_963277665.1. Lineage (NCBI taxonomy): Eukaryota > Viridiplantae > Streptophyta > Magnoliopsida > Santalales > Viscaceae > Viscum > Viscum album. The sequence continues at coordinate 753,097,707 of OY728158.1, forward strand.
TTAAATTTGTAATCTGACCCAATAATTAATGATTTATTGAAAATTGGCATTAATGTGTTGGTATAAGAAATTCCACTATTTTATTCTGGTTTCAACAAAATCATATTAATCATCCAAAATAATGAAAGCACAACATGAAGATAATATGTTGTAGAAAAAGGTATAATTGGTTCGGAAATTATAGTAACACTACTACAAATATGGCCTTTATTTGTGCTAGAGAAGATGATTAACAGTGATTAAAAAGTGATGTTAATCGAGGTGAAGATATAGGGGGGGTCCCTTTTATTAGCACTCCAAAAACTACTGATAAATGGTCACTTTTATCAGTGCTAAAAGCAATGATAAAATAACATTTTGTTAGTTCTTTTTTTAGCACTGATAAAGGTAAAAAAAATTAAAAATAATAATTATATAATATATGAGGAGATTATAATAGAACATGAGTACCCTTTAACAGGGCTTGGCAGACCCCCCCCCCCATAGTCTCATATGTGTTGCCCTTCCCGCGCACACCCACACGCATTCACCCCTTTACATCCACCATAACACGAACCTGATACATTCCCCCTTTCGCGGCTGCACGTTTACTGATAAGACATTTCATTTTTCTTCTCTATTTAATGATATATATATATATAGTTATATTTTTTCATATATTTATCTACATTCATATTAATATAAATATATTTATTTATATATTAGTATATATATATATATATTAATTCATATATTAATATATATTTATATTTATTTTTATATATATTTTTAGTAATAATTTTTTATCTATATATTTATAAGTATATTAATATATACATATATGATTAGATTTAAATGCATTTGTGAAATAGGTTTTTTATGTGTGTTTATAAATAAATAAATACATACATACATACATATATACAACACACACACACACACAGACATACACACACACACAGACACATATACATTTATGAATAAATACATTTATATGTGTAATTAAAAATCCATAGAATGTTAAAATGACCATAAATTTTAATCCAGAAGCCCGTTTTAACTCCACAACCCATCAAATCGAATAAAATGAAACAATATTCGATATTATATGTGTTACATGCCTAAAACATATCTGTATTAGATGTTATACATGTTTTAATGTTAACAAATCGTGGTATCCCTATAAAAACTCAGTTTTGGAGGCCTTATAGGCCTTTTGGCGTCCTAAAATGTAATAGAAGCTTTTTTTTCTCTCATTAGTTCGTAGATCTTGTCGCAGGCTCCAATTTGATTTGATTTAGAGCTCAAACGGACATCCAGATCAAAAGTTATGGCCATTTCAAGTTTGAGTTACATTTTCAACTTATTTTATATCTTTTATGAATTTTTTTGATTTTTTGTGTCATCAAATTGTTATTAAATGATTTTTAATCAATAATAATTATCAAATTATTAATTTATAATATTTTTAATAATATTTTAATTCCATTTACCCTATATTTATTATATATTAAATGTAATAGTCTATTTATACTTATCTAAAACATGTTTAAAATATATATATTATATTTATGTCAATATAAATATACTTATATAACAATATCTTATTTTTCCTAATATTTTCTGAAACATAAAATATATCAGCTGTAGGAAAAAATGCAGATAAATATCCCCTTTATCAACAATACTTAAAAAAAGTGATGATAAAGGGGTCCCCTTCATCCACACTAAAAAATAGTGATAAAGTGGGGACTTTATTAGCGCTAAATAAGCACTGATAAAGGGTACATTTTAACATCATTTTTTTAGCGGTGTTAAAGGCCTCCCTTTATCAGGGCTTTTTTAGCACTGATAAGGGCCCCCCCTTTATCAGCAATTTTTTTAGCACTGATAAAAGGGTAACACTTCCCTCAACCGTTTTTTTAATAGTGTTACTTGACTTTAGTATTGATAATGATTGTGTTTTGATATTTGGGAAGATGTTATATGTGATTTGTGATTCATATCTAAAGAATGAGTTGTTATGTGAAACTCATTGTTATCCTATTTCAGTTAATCTTGATAGTACTTAGATGTACAGTGAACATTGAGAGTATTACTAGTGGGATGGAATAAAAAGAGATATTGCTGAATTTACTATGAAGTTTTTTACTTGTCACTAGGTGAAAGAAGAACAAAATTTTCAAAATGGGATGATTTATCCTTCTTCATTGACAGAGTGAAAATGAGAGAATATATCCATGGATTTCATAGTGGGATTACCAATGACTTCTTAAGATAACAATTTGATCTGGGATATTATTGATCAATTGACTAATTATGCTCATTTTCTTCCTATTTGAGATAATTTATCTCCAGATCGACTTTATCGGTTGTATCTTAATGTGATAATTCGATAACATATATCCCATATATCCATTGTATTTGATCATGATCCTATGTTATATTCGATATACTGGAAAGGCCTTCAGAATTTGTTAGGTACTGAATTAAATTTCAGTATTTCTTTTCATACTCAATCACAAGGGTGGTCAAGAATAAAAATTCAGATATTGGAGAATATGATATGAGCATTCTCAAAGTATTACTAATGAATTTGAGATGAAAATATTTTTAGTTGAGTTTTCTTATAATAACTTTGTTTTATTATAGTATACAGATGGATCAATTTGAACTCCGTATTTTTTGGATGAAGTAGGTGACAGAAAGTTGATTGGAAAAAAGTTAGTAGAATTTATTGAAGAAAAGCTTTAATTGATTTTGAGGAATATAAGGGAAACTCATAGAAATAAAAAAAATTATATGAATAACGGAAGCAATGATCTTTCATTTGAGGTTGGTGATCATGGATTTATCAATGTTTTTACATAGATAATTGTTGTGTGTTTTGGTATGAAATGGAAACGGAGTCCACAGTTAATTAGACCATATGATATTTTGGAGAAAGTTTGATAAATTGAATACCAAGTGAATTTACCACCCAATTTATACCAGGTACACAAATGTTTTTCTATTTCAATTTTAAGAAAGTATATGCCAGATTAATCTTGTGTTTTGAATCCATAGGTATTTCATTAAGAAGAATATCATTCTTATAAGGAATAGCAAGTCAAGATTCTTGACGGTAATGAGAAAGTGTTGCAAAATGTGGTGATTAACCATGTTTCTGTTTTGTGAAAAACCATATATTTGAAGAGGCAACATGGGAATCTGAATATGCTCTGAAGGATAAATACACAAATGTTTTTATAAGTAAATAAAAAATATGAGGACACAATATACAAAAGGGGGGATGGATGTAACATCATATGTAATTATAGAATATGTAATTTTAATATATATATATATATAGTTATTAATTCTATATTAATTTATCTTTAATTGGAATGGTACATAAAATATCAAACTCATCACACAAAAAATGGATTTCTCTCAAATGTTATATTACACACAAAAATGAGTTGTATGAAAAAATATTACATTATTAATATTATAATTTTAGATTGTAGTTAATGTCTACATGTTTTATTGGTGGGAATGAAAATAATTGACTATATAATGTTTTATCATGATATTAAATATTTTTACATTCTACTAACAAATTATAGGGACCTAACATAAAAATAAATCCAATTTTTTGCATAAAAGTTCTAAAATATTTAAAAGGAATATTTACCACTTTTGGATGGAGAACCCATTAAAAAAATGGAAAAATTATATTTTATATATAAGAAAATAATATTCTTTTTTGGATTAATGAAGAAATTATTTTAAAAAAATATTTTTTATTTTTCAGATAACTTTCATATTTTAGTAAATAGTAAAAAATTCAACAATTTAATTCAAAACTAATTTTTCATATAATTTATTTAAATTTTTATATTATGATTTTAATTAGGATTAAAGTATATTATTATTATGATTTTTTATTTTAATCAAATTTTCATCATTAGAATTAATATCAAATTTAAATTAGATATACTAACATTTAATCATTTAAACATTTCACTTTAAAACCTGAATTTTTAGTTTGGCTCGCAAAATTAATTTTAAATATAAATTTTCCAATTCATTGGATTGAATTATGTAATTTTAAATCAATATTTTTAAAAAATAAAATACAATTTATTTGTTAATGTAAATTTAATTTTTATGTTTAAAAAATTTAAAATGGTAAAAAAAATAATTTACCGTAGTAAAAGAAATTTTTTGACAACTGTTATTGTAACACCCCGCCCATACCTCATTGGCTTGAGGAGGCGGTGAGGGATACAGGGCCATAAGCGGTGTTCCCAAGATGAAAAATGCTGGCAATAAATGTCAAGGGCTTCAAGATCAAGTTGGGGAAAGATTTTCCCTTAAGACAAAACCAACAAAACCATCCACAAACAGCCACCATATGATGCATGTCAATTTAATTACCCAACCAAGAATTCCCAAAAGGCAACCAAGTTGTTCCACAACACAAATAAAAACCAAAACAACCATACATTTCCACACAACATCAGAGTACAAGCGGAAAACTAAACAACAACCACTAAGAGCCATGACACCACCACAACTCCCCACCAAACTCTAGGCTCCATGCTCCACCAAGACATCACAATGCACCACTAAATGAGGGATTTTCCTTCCCATTGCCCATGTCACGGTACACAACATCTGCAAAGACACCATAGTTCCAAAGCAAGGGGTGATTACTAAAACTCAACAGGATTTCCCCAAACGACTTCCATATACATACCACTAGGATAAAACCATTAGCACATTTATATAAAACAGTTTATATAAAATAATCACAAGTGCAACCATTACCATCATCCAACCCTCCTCTTTCCAAACCATCACACCCAACCCAAGCAACCAATGGAAATCCAAAAAACAATCCACAAACCATTCCACCATTTCACACTAAAACCACAATTTCTAACTTACAAAGCAATGCTCAATAAGAAATCATAAGGATGGAGCTTCTGTCCCACCCGTTTCATCCATTTACAGCTTGTGGATATTCTCATCCACTTATACTTATATGGTGGACCTTATGGCCACTATCCATCCCCTTTTTAATGTGGTACCTTTCACCACATCCACACAAAATCCCAAAAAATCACTACCGAGCATGTAACCGATTAAAGTCACAACAAAATCATGTAATCAACCCATTCCATTACATGTCTATTCACTTCAATAAATCATCCATTCATTGAAAACCATTCTTCCATGCCAAACCCATTTAAATACAACAACCTTTTTATTGAATACCTTTTCCATCAATCATTCCACAAATCAATCATAGAATTCAATTTTAAAATTTCCATTTTAAAATCCACAACAAGATCATTTCACCACCAAACCCATTTTTCCCAAAAACCCCCAAGTGCATTTACAACCAAATTTTTCCATCAACACACATTTAATGTTAATAAACAAATTAATTTTAATATAGAACCACTAGTTATAACCATGTATAGTCGAGAGAGATGCCCCCTACCTTTAGGGTTCCCGAGAAAACGGCCCACAAACAACCGCACCTCCAATCTGGTGAATGCACCACTGAATCCTCTCTAAATCACCATCCCTAACTATAAAAATACTTAAAATTAACATCCAAGGAAACCCCAAAAATAGATCTACATAGAAGAAGTGTAGATCTAGAAAACCAAGAAAGAGAGGGATGTAGATCTAGAGGAAAACACAAGGAAACCAAGAGGAGAGACTTACCCAAGAGAAACCACCTTGAGTCCACCTTGAAACCCCATCGGATCGCTTCCAAAATGTGTGGGAGAGTCTCTCCACCCATTGAGAGCTGAAAATATCGAGTGACGATCGAGTGGGAGGAATATTGGAGTGAAATGAGGCAATCCTGAGTGAGCCCAGAACTTTTAACCCTAACTTTATGTGGCCGCAGGGTTAGCTCACACGGTTTGGAAAACTGTGCGCTAACCGTGCGCACGCCACTGCCTCGAGAGCTGGGGTCTTCACGACTTCCTTGCATAGTTTGGAAAAACGTGTGTCGACTGTGAGAGGTCTATTTTCTTGAGAACAAGGGTATGCACGGTTTCATGGGGAACCCGCACGGTTTCAACTAACTGTGCTCAAACCGTGCACCCTTTTAAAATCCTCCAAACACATCCAAAACCATTCACAACTCTCCCAACCTCTTCCAAACTCATTCCATTCAATTTAAACACATAAAAATGCATAAACAGTGGCCACATAACTCAAACTGGGGGTGCTACATTCTTCCCACCATTGGACTTTCCATCCCCAGAAAGTAGTGAACCCGCCCTTTGTCGAAAGAGCTCGAGCCACTGTACGATCATCTCTTTCTCCCACTCCCAAGCCTCCTCTTGAATCTGACCATGTTGCCAAAAAACATGAACTAAACCTATGATTTTACCATGAAAGAATTTCTCTTTCCTATCCGTAACCTGCACTAGCATGTGCACCAATGAAGCATCCGGTTTTAGCTCAACGTGATCCCATCACATCATATGGTCACGATCCGGCTGAAACTTTTTCAACTGCGAGACATGAAACACATTGTACACTGCACTAAACCATGGTGGCCAATCCAAATGATAATCCACCTCACCAACCTGCTCAAGAACCTAAAAAGGTCCTATATACCTCAGAGATTGCATTTTCTGCTTCCCAAACCTATGATTTCCCAACCTAGGAGAGATCCTTAAGAACACATGATCACTCACCTGGAACGAGAATGGTCGTCAATGATGATCCACATACTATTTTTGATGACTCTGAGTCAACTCTATTCTCTTCTTGATCAATTTAATCGTCTCCATAGTCTCCTGGACAAGACTCAGTCCAACCATCGAATACTCACCCGTTTCCACACAACATAGTGGACAACAACACAACCGCCCATACAATTCTTCAAACAGAGCCATCTGTATGGATTCCTAATAACTATTATTGTATGATAACTCACCCAACGACAAGTGATCCTCCCATGAGACACCAAAGGACAATGACACAAGCCCGCAACATATCGTCCAGAGTTTATATCGTCCTCTTGGATTGACCATCTATCTGAGGGTGATACGCCGTACTCATCCTCTAATGTGTTCCATGTGCCTGTTGTAAGGATTTCCAGAAATGAGATGTAAACCTCATATCTATATTAGATATAATTGAAACTAGAACACCATGCCTCTTTACCACCTCCTGGATATAGATTTTGGATAGATCTTCCACCATATGAGATTCATGAATCGGGATGAAATGGGTCGACTTCATTTGCCGATCCACTATCACCGAAATAGTATTATGCTTCTTGACCGTTCATGGGAGAACTATGACAAAATCTATCGCTATCAAATCCCACATTCAAATAGGGATTGGTAAAGACTGCAACATTCTTGCTGGCCTCTGATGCCCTGCCTTGACCTGTTGACAAGTCAAGCATCTCGAAACAAACTCAACCGCACTTCTTTTCATACTATCCCACCAGAACCACACCTTCAGCGCTTTTTACATTTTATGAATTATAGGATGAACATCCCACCTGGAATGATTATACGCGATGAGAAGATCCTCCTGACATGTAACTGGTATAACAACATGATTCCGAAAACACAAAACCGAATCTACTTTCAGTTTCCAACCCGTAATGGTCTCACCACCATTGAGTCTCGACCCCATGGTCACACACTAAGAATCATATATTTGTTCCTCTCTAACCAGGCCAACCAAGTCAAGAATCAACAAAATCGGAAGGAAGACCACACTATCGCTCTGGTCTTCACATTCCAACCGCATATCAGCTATAACTGACATCAACTGCCACTGATTTGATGCCTATTTCACCACCTAAGGATATGATTTTATACATAGTGGATCTGCCATCGAATTTCCCTATCCCGGTGTGAACATCAAGTAAAAATCAAACATCTTGAGATATTCCATCCATCACTTTTGCCTCAAGTTCAAATCCCTCTGTATGACAACCCTACTTTTATTAAAAACTTAAACATGATTTATTACATAAAACATCATTTGATACAACAAATAAGATCGAGAGGTTTAGTGTCTTTGGTGCCTAGGATCATTAAATAAAACCTTAAAACATGAAATATAACGTCTTTATTGAAAACATACTTTACATGACCGCTACATTCCCTCGTACATAGCATTGAATGGGATAACCTGAGGACATGCATAAGAAAAGGGTGAGCTATAAAGCCCAATAATGGATTGCATATGGAATAACATGAGGAGTACAATACATGTTAGGAAACAGGCATATCAATTGAGCATAAAATAAACATGAACATAAAGGCATGATAAATCATGATAATCATAACATGGAAACGTGGCAACAACACTTAACATGGAATTAGCATGAGCCAAGTCTCATTGCACATGGAGCATGAGTAAATCGTCATTGCACATAATGCACGCATAAACCCTCGTTGCACTTGAATTAGCACGAGTCAACACTCATTGCACATGACGTATCATGATATTATACTTTACCCAATGCATTGAGCGCTATAAGTGCGCACCCTTCTTAAACATTTTATTTCATGCATAAGTGTGCCACATGGATCATAAAACATGGATTCATAAAACATAATCATTTATTCCACGATAAAGGAATGTGGAATTAATCCATGAAACATTACAATCAATAATTAAATCTGCATAAAGGTGAATAACCTTGATGGAGAAATGGTCATGGTATTCACTACACAATGATATTGTCTTAGAAAATCGGTGCAATTTCGGCAGCATAACTGCATTACATAAGAATTTATAAAAATGGTTGATTAGAGAGAAAGGGGTTACTCATCATATTTACTTGTAATGGATAGTAAGGAGGTCATATATATACATGTCCCATAAATTGTAATAGTATTTAGATTCATGATACAAAATTAATGCTTGAATGTAAAAGAAGAGAGAGAAGTTCTTTTCGGAATTTCGGCATAGTAACGGGTGTACATGGGAGGCATTTAATGAGAGAGAAAGGGGTTCCTCATCACATTTACATGTAATGGACAGTAAGGAGGTCATATAGATACATTTCCCAACAATTTTAATGGAATTTAGATTCATGATACAAAATTATTGCTTGAATGTAAAAGAAGAGAGAGAAGTTCCTTTCGAAATTTCGGCATAGTAACGGGTGTACATAGGAGGCATTTAATGAGAGAGAATGTGGTCTCCCATAATTCAAAAAATAAGAGGTATTTGTGGCGGAGGTGAGAAACCATACCCCAACATCATAATTAAAATTAAAAGGCAAAACAAATTAATGAAAATTGGAAAAAAATGAGAAAGGAAGGAAAAACCCTTACTTGGAAGGGTGCTTCCAAATGCTAGAGAGAGGCTTGTGAAAGGATTCTTGGGAGCATGGGGAACCATGGAAGGACTCTAGAGAGAGTAGGTCAGAGGATGGACGAACTCCAAGGGCTTTGAGTGAGGAGGAAGTGAGAGTTTGGGTGGTTTTATATAGGAAAGGTGAGAGAATTATTTATTATTTAGGGTTGGGAACCCTTACATTAAAGTAATACAAACCACAAACCATACCATGGTTTTTGACCATGGTTTTTGGAAAATGGAAGAGGAAAACAGTATTTTATAAGGATAAAGTCCGAATTTCTTAAAATATTAGGGTTTATTTTATGGAGATGAGTCACACTCCCAGGGAAATTAATTTAAAAAGGTAAAGTGTTGAATATGTCTTGAGGGGTCCATTAATGATTTGAAAAGTAAGTCAAACACAACCAAAATATAATTATTTTAATTTTAAAACATATATTGGCCGAAAATAAATATTATAATATTTTATTACATCACTATTGGGTCATTATGATTTCATGAAACACATTATATATTTAAACGGTATTTAATTTTGACCCAAAAATTTGACTATCTCTGAAAATTATGAAAAATTCACCATTGGATAATTTCGATGTCCTAATTATAGAAATGACATTTATTTTATCTAAACAAATTTCTAAATATGTTAATTTTCACTTTTAAAATAAAAACTGGCATTTATCCAAAATTCACGGGTTTTGACAGAAATGGATTTGAAACCTTAATAAAAATTATAATTGCATTCATAAAATTATAAGATCATTTAATAATAATTAATTAAATAATTATATTAGTATTATTTTATTAAAATATTATTTAATTCAAAAATCCCTTAATTTAATAAAATATATTTCTTAATTAAATAATAACTAAAAACACCATTTATACTTTTAAAACTATTTACAATGTATCAAAAATGACTAGACATAATATTCATTATTATATAAAAAAATAATGTACATGAACATAGTACTAATTATTTGTTACATAACCCCTTAAAAAAGCCCCATAAGTCCTAAGGGTAAGGTGTGCGATGGTGACAGACTCTTGGGGTGGCTCGGATAACATCGCTCGAGTAGTAATTTCAATCAACATCCACTTTTCCCATATACGGTCATGTTTGAGTTTGACATGATGAAGCTCAACTTGGGCTTGGTCAAGAGTGATGTCCAAGGATGCCACATCTTTTCTGAGCTCCGACAAATGGGCTTCGTATGGAGAAATTCTACTGGATGAGGCGATCGCTTCTTTTGTCTGAGTATATTGGATTTGTTAAAGTCCTATATTTTATCTAATCATGTGATCACTGTTCAAGGACTATATTAGAAACGGTCAAAATTCTTAACATAAAACCAATGAAGTTGACATCTTATAAAAACATTTTATATAAAGAGACATTTAATGAGATCAATAGGGATTTTCCATTAATGAAACTTTGGTTCATTACAATATTCCTCCCTTAAGAATTTTCCCCCTCGAAATTTTACTTTTCCCACACTAAAACAAATGTGGGTAACTCAGCTTCATCATTTCCTATGATTCCCAAGTCGCTTCTTCAAACTTGTGGTTTCTCCACAAAACCTTGACGAGGGGCATTGTCTTATTTTGAAGAACTTTTTCTCTACGATCTAAGATCTTCATTGGTTGCTCCTCATAAGAAAGATCATATTCAAATTGTACCACCTCAGAAGAGAGTACATATGAAGGGTCTGGTATGTACTTCCTTAAGAGGGATACATGAAAGACATCATGTACTTTGGCCATAGTAGTTGGAAGTGCTAGTCGATAGGCCACAGCCCCGACACGATCAAGAATCTCGAAGGGGAAGATGTACCTTGGACTTAACTTTCCTTTCTTTCCAAACCTCATGACCTTATTCCATGGAGATATGTGTTAAAAAAACATGTCTCCAACTTTAAACTGAAGGTATTGTCGATGATTATCTGCATAACTCTTATGTCGACTCTGTTCTACCTTAATATGCTGCTGAATGGTTTTCACCTTCTCCACCATTTCCTCGACCATTTCTGGTCTAAGTAGCTTACGTTCACCAACCTCATCCCAACATGCTGGTGTTCTGCACCTTTTCCCATAAAGGGCTTCATATGGTGCCATTTGGATTCTCGAGTGGAAACTATTATTATAAGAGAACTCAACAAGAGGAAGATGTTGATCCCATTATCCTTTAAAGTCCATTGAGAATGCTCTCAACATATCTTCATGTGTTTGGATAGTCCGCTCAGATTGGCCATCAGTTTGAGGATGATAGGTCGTACTGAAGTTCAGTTCAGTATTCAGAGCATGTTGTAGACTCTTCCAAAACATAGAGGTGAATCTTGGATCTCAGTCAAACACAATAGATAGTGGTACTCCATTAACATTACCACTTCCCTAATATATATTTGTTCTAGTTGATCCAAAGTGAAATCTTCCCGAATAGAAATGAAGTGTGCAGTCTTTGTACGACGATTCACAAAAACCCAGATTGCATTATTGCCTTTGGATATCCTTGGATGTCCGGTGACAAAGTCCATGGTGATGTTCTCCCATTTCCATTCTGGTATGGGCAATGGTTTCATCATCCCCTTAGACTTCTGCCTCTCTGCCTTCACTTGCTGACACACCAGGCACTTTGATGTATATTCAGCGATATCCTTCTTCATATTCTCCCGCCAAAGTTTTCTCGAAGATCTCGATACATCTTTGTGCTCCCTGGGTGAATAGAGAAATTTTAACTATTTGCATCATCCAAATGATTCTTCTTTAGATCCGGACTTGATGGAACTCATAGTCTTTTCCCAAACTGCCCAATTCCTTCTTCATTAACATTAAACTCTAAGGATTTCTCTTTTTTGATAGATTCCACTTTTTCTTGAATTCACACATCATCCTTTAGAGAATCCTTTAACCTTTCCAAAATAGATGGTTGAGAAATTATTTGTGAATGTATTGATGATGTTCCCTTATTTATGATTCCCACGTCCATCTTCATCAAGTCTAAGAAGATTGGATCCTTCTCAATTCTCATCATTGATAGATTTGTTAGGTCCTTTCTACTTAGGGCATCTACCACCTTGTTTTCCCAGGGTGGCAATGTATTGAACAGTCATAATCCTTGATGTGCTCTATCCATCTTCTCTGGCGCATATTATGCCCTTTCTGTGTGAATATATATTTAAGACTCTTGTGGTCAGTATATATCTTACATTTCTCTCCATAGAGATAATGCCGCCAGATTTTCAAGGCAAAGATCACCACCGCAAACTCCAGATCATGCGTTGGATAGTTTAACTCATGGATTTTCAACTGCCTTGAGGCATAGGTTATAACTTTATCATTCTGCATCATCACACAGCCTAAGCCCTTTTTTTAAGCATCACTAAATACAACAAAAAGTTCCCCACTTATGGGTAAAGTGAGCACGGGCGCAGTGATAAGCCTCCTTTTCAACTCCTTGATGATTTCTTCGCATTCATCACTCCAAGAAAACTTTACTCCCTTTCGAGTTAGCTTGGTAATAGGTTTGGACAATAGTGATAAATTTCTCACAAATCGTCGATAATATCCAGCTAGCCCCAAGAAGCTACAGATATCTGTTACTATTGTTGGCCTCGACCATCCCTCAATTGCATTTGTTTTATAGGGGTCCATAGATATTCCATTGCTTGTGATGATATGGCCCAATAATGAGACCTCCTTCAACCAGAACTCACACTTGTTGTACTTTTCATAGATCTTCTCCTTGTGAAATGTCTCTAGTACAGTTTTTAAATACTCCTCATGATCCTCCTTGGTTTTGGAGTATATTAGAATATCATCTATAAAGACTACCACAAATTTTTCAACATAATCTCTAAGGAATCTATTCATCATGTCCTTGAATATTGCTGGAGAATTGGTGAGTCCGAAAGGCATTACTATGAATTCATAGTACCCGTATCTTGTACGAAAAAAAGTCTTGGGGACATCTTCCTTCTTCACCCTTACCTGATAATATCCCGACCGCAAATCCACCTTGGAGAAGTATTGTGCTCCATGAAGTTGATCAAACAAGTCATCGATTCATTCTAGAGGATACTTGTTCTTTTTCGTGATTTTTTTGAGTTCACGATAATCGATCCAAAGTAACATTTACACATACTTCTTCTAGACAAAGAGGATTGGTGCACCCCATGGTGAAGCACTTGGGCGTATAAAACCATTATCCAAATTCTCCTGTAGTTGTTTCTTAAGCTCTTCAAAATCAACAACAGCCATTCTATTTGGAGTCATGGATATTGGTAGCCCCGTAGGTATAAGTTCAATTGAGAACTCAACATCTCTTCTAGGAGGAAGACCAGAAAGTTCCTCGAGAAACACTTCAGTGAATTCCCTCACAATAGGAATTTCTTCAAGGATGGTTTCTTCTCTGGACTCAATCATCTGAGCCAAATATGTGTGCTCATAAGGCAGTAATATCCATGCTTCAGATGATGGAGCTAAAGGAGATTCATCTTCCTCCTGACACTTGTAATGAATCGGGGGTCGATTCTCCATATGGAGTGTGATTTCCCTGTCCCGAAAATTTATGTTGGCTCTATATAAAGAAAGCCAATCCATACCAATAATTGCATAAAATTCCACCAGAGAGAGTGTGACGAGGTTCACCGAGAAATTAAATCCATAGACTATTATAGGGGAGGACTTATATTTATGGGATGCAGTGATTGCCCCATTTTCCGTACTGACCAACATCTTTACTTCTGTGATTTCTGGTGGTGCTGGGATTATTCTACTAAACTTTTGAGATATAAAAGAATGCGTAGAACCTGAATCAAAAAGTATGTTCGCTATTTTTGAATGAATAACTAGCATACCTGTAACCACTTCGTTGTCGGGGTTCACTTCAGCAGAAGTGATTGGAAAAGCTCTTCCTTACTACCTTGTAGGTTATTGGTTGTCTCCGAAAACTCTTGTATTAGGGAACTGGTTTGAAAAATGACTCGGTTCTTTGAATTTGTAGCATTGAACATCGCGTTGAGGTTCAAATGGAGCGTTCCTCTCCTTTTTCGCAGTTGTGGGTCTTTCTTGCCGACAGTTAATAGCTTGGTTCCCTTCTCTTCCACACCTGAAACATTTTCTTATCCCCTTAAGGAAATTTCCATGATGCTTCTTTCTGAACTTTTGGCAAGTGGGGTGCTGGATCTTCTTAGCATCGTTGGATTTATCCATCGGACCACCAGAATTGAAGTCCACATTACTCTTCATGTCCCCATGATACCCCTGTGATTCCCCAATCTCCATTTAAACTTTGAGTGAACATCGGACAATTTCCTCATAGCTGTTGAAGTCACATATTTCTAATGCTTTCCGCAAGCTAGGCTTAAGCCCACCAAAGAAGTGGTCAACCTTGCATTCGGGGGTAACGACAAAACAGGAAGCATATCGTACAAGCCTCATGATGTTTTCCTCATACTCTCCAACATATTCTTTATCTTTTTTTCTTTAGGGAAAGGAAGTCCCTTTCCCTCTTAAGCCGGAGGGTGTGTGGAAAATATTTATTGAAAAACATCTTCCAGAAATCCTTCCATTCAAATGCCTCAATTTCCTACTCAGGCTTCATATTTTTTATCAACGTCCACCATTGATCATCTTCACCCTCCATACGATAATCCTCCCGGAGAACCATCTCTTATTCAAGACATTGGAGGATGGAGAATATCTTTTCAATGGATTTGATCCATTTTTCAGCGATCGTGGGATCAGATGATCCACTAAAAGTAGGAGGCCTTTTCCTCATGAAGCTCTCGATAGTGACATGTTCCTTCTTATGGGGGTTTGGAAGTTCCTCTTGAACTGTGTTTCTATTCAAAACTTGAGTTAGCTGAGATAGAAGTGTGATAAAGTTTGTGATTCCTACTCCCATTGGATTTGGCATCTCATTAGTATAATCACACTGATCTTCACAACGGTTGTTATCCCGAGTCCTCGTATTACCGGCCATTAGCAAGAATAAAAGTAATGTTAGGGGTAACACATAAAGGGTAATCCAAATAAAGAATTTGATGACTCATAAATAAACTTTTATTTACTTACTCAAGAGTCTATAGGCTTCAACCTAGACTTTTCATGATCTACTTTCTAACATAAATTCATATGGGCATTTTTGTAATTCCCTTAATAAGGGTTCATACTAAGCATTTGAATTTATCAAAACATATCCCCAGGGAGTGTCGTAACCAAGAGTGTAGCAAGGCCTGTTTTCTTTCACCAGTTCCCATTCAATTCTAGCTCAAAGCGGTGTTTTCATTTTTTACCCCTAGGATACATCTGTGCTAGATCTGCCTCTGCCTGCTCGTATCCAGACAGGGATGTATTTGTTTGATAAACCACTTACTCAGTAATTACCAAAACATAGGGATGTTTTTATTATACTTAGTCTTGTATCTAAGGATTTAATAGGTTCTCCTAATCCCAAAAATAACTAAACCTATCCTCCGATACCAACTATAACAACCATGTTTTTATTACAAACTTAAACATGATTTATTACATAAAACTTCACTTGATACAATAAAGAAGATTGAGAGGTTTAGTGTATTTTGGGATTAGGATCATTACCTAAAAACTAAAAACATTAAATGTAACATCATTATTGAAAACATCCTTTACATGACCACTACAATCCCTCATACTTTGCATTGAATGGGATAACCTAAGGACATGCATATGAAAAGGGTGAGATATAAATCCCAGTAAGGGGGTGTATATGGAATAACATGAGGAGTAAAATATATGTTATAAAGTAGGCATATCAATAGATAATAAAAGAAACATGAACATAAAGTCATGATAAATCATGATAATCATAACAAGGAAATGTGGCAACAACACTTAACATGGAATTAGCATGAGCCAAGGCTCATTACACATGGAGCATGAGTAAATCCTCATTGCACATAAATCACGAATAAACCCTCGTTGCACTTGAATTAGCATGATTCAACACTCATTACACATGACGTATCATGATACTATACTTTACCTAATGCATTGGAGCGCTATAAGGGTGAAACCTTCTTAAACATTTCATTTCATGCATAAGTGTGCCACATGGATCATTAAACATGGATTCATAAAACATAATCATTTATTCCACGATATAGTAATGTGGAATTGATACATGAAACTTGACAATAAATAAGTAAATGTGCCAAAATGTGAATACCCTTGATGGAGAAATGAGCATGTTATTCACTACACAATGATATTGGCTTAGAAAATCGGTGCGATTTCGGCAGCGTATCAACGTGACATAAGAATTCATTAAAATGGTTGATGAGAGAGAATGGGGTTACACATAATATTTACATGAAATTGACATTAAGGAGGTCATATAGATACATGTCCCAACAATTTTAATGGAATTTAGATTCATGATACAAAATTATTGCTTGAATGTAAAAGAAGAGAGAGAAGTTCCTTCCGGACTTTCGGCATATTAACGGGTGTACATGGGAGTCATTTAATGAGAGATAAAGGGGTTAATCATCACATTTACATGTAATGGAAATTAAGGAGGTCATATAGATAAATGTCGAAACAATTGTAATGGAATTTAGATTCATCATAAAAATTATTGCTTGAATGTAAAGGAAGAGAGAGAAGTTTCTTTCGGAATTTCGGCATAGTAAGGGGTGTACATGGGAAGCATTTAATTAGAGAGAAAGGGGACTCCCATCATTCAAAAAATAAGAGGGAAGTATGAGGGATGTGTGAAACCATACCCAAAAATTCATAATTGTAATTAAATGGCAAAACAACTTAAAGAAAATTGGACAAAAATGAGAAAGGAAGAAAAAACCCTTACTTGGAAGTGTGCTTCCAAAGGCTAGAGAGAGGCTTTTTAGAGGCTTCTTGGGAGCTTGGGGCACCTTGGAAGGACTCTAGAGAGAGTATGGTAGAGGTTTGACGAACATAAAGGGCTTTTAGTGCGGAGTAAGTGGAAGCTTGGGTGGGTTTATATAGGAAAGGTGAGAGAATTCTTTATATTTTAGGTTTGGGACCCCTTACATTAAATTAATCCAATACACAAACCAAGCTATGGTTTTTTCCAATGGTTTTTGGGAAAGGGAAGAGGAAAAAAATATTTTATAAGGACAAAGTCTGAACTACTTAAAATATTAGGGTTGCTTATGTGGAGGTGAGCCACACTCCCATGTAAATTAATTTAAAACGGCAAGTTGTTGAATATGTCTTGAGGGGTCCATTAATGCATTGAAAAGTAAGTCAAAAAAACCCAAAATAACATTATATTAATGGTAAAATATATATTGGAAGAACAAAAATATTATTTTATTTTATTACATCACTATTTGGTCATTATGATGTTATTAAACACATTATATATTTAACCGGTATTTAATTTTTACCCAAAAATTTGACTGTCTCAGAAAATTATGAAAAATTCACCATTGGATAATTTCAACGTCCTGATTCCATAAATGACATTTATTTTATGTAAAATATTTTCTAAATATGTTAATTTTCACTTTTTAAATAAAACCCGACATTTATAAAAAATTCACTGGTTTTGATAGAAATGGCTTTCAAACGTTAATAAAAATTTTAATTACATTCATAAAATTATAAGATCATTTAATAAAAATTAATTTAATAATAATAATATTATTATTTTATTAAAATATTTTTTAATTAAAAAATCCCTTAATTTAATAAAATAGATTTCTTAATTAAATAATACCTGAAAACACCATTTGTACTTTAAAAACAATTTACAATGTATAAAAAATGACTAGAAATTATATTCATTATTATATACAAAAATAATGTACATGAACATAGTACTACTTATTTATTACATAACCCCTTAAAACAGCCGCACAAGACCTAAGGGTAAGGTGTGCGATGGTGAGAGACTCTTGGGGTGGCTCGGATAACATCGCTCTAGTGGTAATTTCAATCAACTTCCACTTTTCCCGTAGACGGTCACATTCGAGCTTGACATGATGAAGCTCAGCTTGTGCTTGGTCCAGAGCAATGCCCAAGGATGCCACCTCTTTTCCGAGCTCCGACAAATGGGCTTCGTATGGGGCAATTCTACTGGATGATGCCATCGCTTCTTTTGTCTGGGGAAATTGGATTTGTTATAGTCCTATATTTATACTAATCATGTGATCACTATTCAACGACTATATTTGCAACGGTCATAATTCTTAACATAAAGCCAATGAAGTTTACATCTTATAAAAACATTTTATATAAAGATAAATTTAATGAGATCTAGAGGGATTTTCCATTAATGAAACTTTGGGTCGTTACACTTTGTGAGAAAATGTGTTTCATTCTCGTATGATCTGTATATATCATGAATTTTTCACTGAAGAGATAATGACACCAAAATTGCGATGCATGAACCACTATTTCCAACTCTAAATCATGATTTGGGTAGTTCTTCTCATGAAATCTCAACTACCGTGAGCCATATGAAACCACATGATTCCCTTTCATGAGAACGCACCCCATCCCTGATCCTTATGCATCACAATAAACCACATACTCTTTTCCTGATTTTGGAAAAACCAAGATTGGTGCTGAGGTAAGACGACCCTCCAGCTTTTCTAAACACTATTGACACTGTTCATTCCACTGGAATGGAACATTAATTCTTGTCAATGCTGTCATTGGCGAAGACAAACGTGAAAAATCATGAACAAAACACCAATAATACCGAGCTAGACCAAGAAAACTCTGCATATCAAACACATTCTTTAGTGGTTTCCATGAGATAACAGCCTCTATCTATTATGGATCCACTAAAATACCCCTTTCAGAAATCACATGGACATGAAAATGAACTTCCTATATCCAAAAGTCACACATTGACAATTTGGAAAACAACCGATGATCCCTCAAGATCCCCATAACTATCGCCAAGTGCTGGTCATGCTCCACCCTTGTCTTTTAATACACCAGAATATCGTCAACAAACACCACAACATTTGAAACCAGATATCTCTGAAATATCTAATTCATCAATTCCATAAACACCATTGGAGCATTTATTATACCAAAGGGCATAACAACATATTCATAATGGCCATATATACTTTTAAAAGCTGTTTTAGAAATATCCTCCTTCCTCAAATGCAATTAATGATATGCCGACCTCAGGTCGATCTTGGAGAACAACTGGGCTCCCATCAGTTGGTCCAAAAAATCATCAATTTTTGGAAGTATATAGATATTATTTATCATAACTTGGTTAACTATACGATAATCAACAGATAGCCTCAAGGATCTATCAGCATTTTTCACAAACAACAGTGGTGCTTCCTATGGAGACATTCTATGCTGGATAAACCGTTTGTTTTCTAACACTTCTAACTGGATTTTCAATTCCCGAAATTCATCTAGTGACATCCGATAAGACAGATGTGAGAAAGGACTGGTCCTCGGAAGGAGATCAATCGTAAACTCCACTTCTCTTATGGGAGGTAACCCAGAGAATTAATCAGGAAAAACATCCATGAACTGATCCACCACTACTAGAGGAAATCTCTGCTCAACACCCTCTACCGATTCCAACGACAACACCACCAACTGATATGATAACGTACCCACTTCTAGTGCCAACAAACCCGTTGCACCCTTCCTTTCATTCTTCTCTCTTCTAAAGAGATGTATAACGCCATCGTGTATTGTAAAAGCCACCGTGCGCGCATCACAATCAATGTGGGCCTTAAAAGCCACTAGTCACTCCATTTCCCAGGATTACATCATAACCATCCATCTCAAGCATTGATAAGTTCCACACTATCTCAACCTCGCCTATAACGATACAACATTCACTACACAATAAAGATCAACACTCTCTTCAACCCAGAGGAGTTTGATATTTCAAAACCAAGGGCATCATTTCTAACATTAATCCCAACAAATAAACCACATGTGCAGCAAAAAAAGAGTGTGAATCACCCATATCAAACAACACTTGATTCAAGGTATAATTTAAAAGAATGATACCTCACACCGTGAATGGTCCCGACTGATCATCCACCATAACCTGTTCAGCTCCAATCACATTTTTTCTGGACACACTCTTCTCTTTATTGCTTTGCTGAGGTGTCATGGTATTCTGAGAATCACCATGACCCACATTACACTACTGATGAGGGGTATGTCGTTGCACCCTTCCCGTCGAAGCATACGACCACTACGATCCCTGAGGAGTGTCATACACGCCCGAACTTGGAGCATTCCGACAATAACACTGCAGATGCTCCATATTATTACAATTATGACATGCTCGAGGTTGTGTCGTACAATCCCGCTAGATGTGGCTCATCGAACCACACTGAAAACATCCTGACTTGCTTTGGGGATTCAGATAAAGATTTATTGATCCTACCATCGGATTATATGCCATATTATCACCCTGGGAATAAGTGTCCCTCCTCCGCATGAACCCAGTGTTAGAGTTCCCAGTATTCCCCATGGGTACCATCATGCTTCCCCCGCCCGGAGCTCCCAACAGATCCCGCTCAGCCACCGAGGCTCTATTCACCATCTTCGTGTAATCATCTATACACAGTACCCCTATCTTTGAACGGATTTTTTCCTTAACCCCGCTTCAAAGATCCTTTCCTTCAACAATGTGCTATCGGCCACCACAGGTTCAAACCGCACTATGTTCATGAACATAGCTACATACTCTGTCACAGACATCAGCTCTTGCTTCAAAATGAATAAATCAGTCATAAGCTGAATTTTAAATGTATGTGGGTGAATTTTTTGTTTAAAAAGTTCTTCAAAACCTTCCCACATCATACCCTGGTCTGTTCCTGCTTCGACTACCAACCCCATCCACTGAAGGGAAAGATCTTCCAACATATACATGGATATCTACATCTTCAGCTCTACCGACATTACCAAGAACTCCAAGATCTTGTTCATTCCATTCATCCCTGATTCTGCCCTTTCTGGCACTAAATCACCCCTAAAGATGGGTGGATTCTTCTTTTTAATCTGAACTGCATGATCCACATGCCTTGGTTCATCTACACTATTTCTACTTCCCATGGCTTGGAAAGCCTGCACTATACTTTTCACTAGCTGCTGGTTCACCTGAGGCTTGGGTGGAAACACATTCTCAGCATCCTCCTCCGGTTGGTCTCTACGATGCCTACCGGGTTCCATTTCTATTA
The DNA here is from genome assembly GCA_963277665.1 of Viscum album. Lineage (NCBI taxonomy): Eukaryota > Viridiplantae > Streptophyta > Magnoliopsida > Santalales > Viscaceae > Viscum > Viscum album. The sequence continues at coordinate 753,119,243 of OY728158.1, forward strand.
ACATAAACCAAACAACCATGAGTCTCACTTCCGTAGACATCATTAAATCCCATTTCAAATCACTTTACACAACACTATCACAACAAGGCTTTCCACCAGTTCAAATTTTTTCACATGTGCCCTGTTTAACCATTTTGAAAACCAAACCAATTTAAAAATACCAATTTATTCACATTACAAATTCACATATTCATATCACATCATAAATCATTATTCCCCAATGAAATATGCATCCTAGTGGTAATTCATTTCTACCATTCATGTCATGCTCAGATCATTGGCTACACCCACGACAATGAGATATCCAATGCCTATAGGTGTCTCCAAAACACTTATGTACCCAAATCCCTTGTAACTTTAATTTCAGTATAAAAGGGTTAGTTACGTCCTTTTATTCTATACATTCCATGTTCTGAAATTCCTACACATTGATAACATCCCAAATCCAGGAGTATACCACAACGAATGTCAACACAAAATCTGATAATCAAATCCATAGGACCAAAAAACTGATACCACTTGTAACACCCCGTCCCTACCTCATTGGCTTGAGGAGGCGGTGAGGGATACTTGGCCGTAAGCGATGTTTCCAAGATTCCAAAGGCTGGAACTAAATGTCAAGGGCTTCAAGATCATGTTGGGGAATGATTTTTCCTTAAGACAAAACCATCAAAACCATCCACAAACAGCCACCATATGAGCCATGTCAATTTAATTACCCAACCAAGCATTACCAAAGGACATCCAAGTTGTTCGACAACACAACTTAAAACCAAAACAACCAGACATGTCCACACAACATCAGAGTACAAGCGGAAAACTAATCAATAACCTCTCCGAGCCATGACACCACCACATCTCCACACCAAGATCCCAGCTCCACACTCCAACAAGACATCACAATTTACCAATAATGGAGGGAGATGATTAACTTTGCATATGTCACAGTACACAACATCTACAAAGTCACCACAGTGCCAAAGTAGGGGGTGAGTACTAAAACTCAGTAGGATTTCCCCAAATGACTTCCCTACACACACCACTAGGATAAAACATGCAGCACATTTATAAAAAACAGTTTATATAAAATATTCACAAGTGCAACCATTACCATAAGCAAACCCTTCCCTTACAAAGCCATCACACCAAACCCAAGAAACCAAAGGAAATCCAAACAACAAACCATAAACCATTCAATCATTACACACTAACAACACAAATTTGAACTTTCAAAGAAATGATCATCAAGCAATCATAACGATGGAGCTTCTGTCCCACCTGTTTCATCCATATACAGCTAGTGGCTCTTCCCGTCCACTTATCCTTAGATGGTGTCCCTTCCATCCACTATCCACCCCCTTTTTAAAGTGGTACTTCTCACCACTTCCACAGAATACTCCAACCAATCACAACCAAGCATGTGACCCATTAAAGTCACAACAAAATCAGTTAATCAACCCATTCCATTACATGTCAATTCACTTCAATAAATCACCAATTTAATGAAAACCATTTTAACATGACAAACCCATTTCAATAAAACAACCTTTTTATGGAATTCCATTTCCATCAATCATTTCACAAATCAATCATAACATTCCATTTTAAAATATCCATTTTAAAATCCACAACAAGAACATTTCACCACAAAACCCCTTTTTCCCAAAACCCCACAAGTGGATTTCCAAACAAATTCAGACATCATCACACAATTAATTTTAATAAAAAAATTAATTGTAATATCGAACCACTAGTTCGAACCAAGTGGAGTCTAGGGTGAATCCACCTACCTTTAGGGTTCCCAAGAAAATGACCCAGAAACAACATCACCTCTAATCCGGCGAACGCACCACCAAAACCTCTCTAAATCACCTTCCCTAACCATAAAAAGCATTCAAATTAACATCCAAGGAATCGCCAACCCTATATCTACACAAAAAAAGTGTAGTTCTAGAAAAACAATAAAGAGAGGGATGTAGATCTAGAGAAAAACACAATGAAACCAACAGGAGAGACATACCCGGTAGAATCCACCGTGAATCCACCATGAAACCCCTTAGAATCGCTTCCAAAATGTGTGGGATAGCCCCTAAAACCCTTGAGAACCTCAAATACTGAGTGAGGATCGAGTGGGAGGAAGCTTGGAGTGAGATGTGGCAATCCCGAGGGAGCCCGGAACTTATAACCATATATTTATGTTTTCGCACGGTTAGCCCGCACGGTTTGAAAAACCGTGCACTAACCGTGCGCACGCCACTACCTCGAGAGCCAGGGTCCATACGGTTTCCTCACATGGTTTGGAAAACCGTGCACAGGCCATGTGAGGCCTAATATTTCAAGAACAAGGGTCTGAGCGGTTTCCTGGGGAACCCACACGGTTTCCACTAATAGTGCTCAAACCGTGCACCCCTTTAAAAGCCTCCAAACACATCCAATACCATTCCAAACTCTCCCAAAAACATCCCAAATCATTCTATTCACTTTACACACATAAAGAGACATAAAAAAGGCCACATACCTCAAACCTCCGGTGCTACTGTTATAGTCTGAAGTTAAATGCTAAAAATACGTAAATAAAAAACAACATTTAATGTTTGGTTGAGGTGTGGCTCGAGTCCCAGCATCCTATAAATAATTAATTACATATAAATATCAATAAATTAAACCCTTAAACTATATTCTTGAAATTTAATATTAAATATTCATGAAATTAATATCTTGACCCCACCTCTCCTCAAGTATAAATACGACCTCTCTAAAAAAATAATTCAACCCAAAAATACTTTCAGATCCTCAAATACCTTTCTCAACCTCTCCTCCTCACTCTTCCCACGTCCAATTACTTCTCCACTAACCAAAAAAATCAAATCCATGGTCCTAAAAGATCTTCCACACAGAGGATATTCAAGAGATAATTTTCTCAAAGTATATCTCTTAATTTATTTATTTTTCTACTTTATCATCACCTATGACATCCATCAATGAATGATAACTCAAAAATCATGTATAAACTGGATTGTTAGGTTTCTAATAGAATATTTCATATCCATTTTATTTTTAACCTTCTCATATTTAAATTAATGAAATTGTTTCCCATGTAATGCATGTTAATCTCCTTCGTGAATAATGTTTTTGTTATTTTTTTCTTTATAATATTTATTTCATGACGTAAAACCATTATTCTTGTTAAATTATACTATAATATTTATATTATAACCTAATACATATTATTTATATGTTTTTTAAACTTACTTTCATTCATTCTATATTGTTGTTGTACGATAACTTCGTTTAGGAATGTTTGGACTACCACCTACTCAAAATGATGTGATTCATTCACACATCACACAGAATGTTTTAAAGATTGTTTTATTAAAAATATATGATATAAAAGACATATTAATTTAATTTAATGATATTATATATGTATACATATCAACATACATATAATTTCAATTCAATCATTCAATCTGATATGAAAAATGGAAATAACATTCATGCTTCAGTAAGACCTACAATATCCCTGAACTATTTTTTATGTTTGTCATAAAAGATTTTTATAAATACTTTTATAATGAATATAAAATATATTTATATCAGGGATTATAATATTTATATTATGGAAGTATGACCATGTGAACTATTGACATCATTCCAAGTTCATTTTTCAACTCAAGTATTGAATATCAAAAAACGTTCTAACATGAACATAAATAATTATGTAGTTGTTTTAAAATAGTAAAAATATGATATAAAGTGAATGATAAACATGAAAATGTTTCCAAAGAATGTATAAATTAATATATGTTTATTATTTAGGAGGATAAATAACTTATGAGATAAGTCAGACTCAAGGTAAGAGAATTTCTTAACCCAATTTTCATTCTTTGGGTTAAATTTACACATCTTTATATTTTCATTAAACTCTTACAAGTGAAACTAATTTTGAATATATTATATTATACTTTTATATTTAATTTCATTCAATTTTATAATTATTCTTTTTACATGTATATTTTATCATTCCATAAAAAATGAAAAAATTAATGTTATTAACGTATATAACGATAATGACTTCCTTGTTGCCATTACCATAATTTGCTATTTGGATTCCTTTATAAACCATATTGTTTTAGAATGGAAATAAATACCATATTCCATATTCAGGTATTTTTCTATTTAAAATGGTGTTGATAAGGGATTTATTTTTTCAATATCTTGAAATGATATCTTTTTATTGAAATGTGGAAATATTAATTTTCCTTATTGAATAATTTCTATTTTAAGCATATGATTTTGTTATTAATAATTCCCTATGTATATGTGTGGTTTTTTGATAAAATTATGGTGGGTGAGCCAATGATATCTCTGCAATGCATTGGGTAATGAGACATAGTTAAACGGTTGGGCTTATCTTAATAAATTTATAGAATATACTCTGATGTGTTTTCCAAATGTAACCATGAAGGTTAATCCCTATACAACTATGCAAGAAAGAATGTAATTATGATATGGATGATAGAAATTTACTTTATGATTTATTATTTCTATGATTTTTTTGGAATCTCAGGAAATCATAAGGTATGTTAATGTGCTTATTTTTTAAGAGTGAAATGTATGGTTTCATGGGATTAGAGTATTAATGGAATAATGTTTCTAGTTACTTTTTCTGTGTATATTAATGATCCTTTTTTGCTCATACCATGTTTTTAAATGTTTTAAAAGTGTATAAGGATGATATATATAAACTAATAAGTAAATAATATTCATATAAAGAAAATAAATAAGGTTTTATTTTAAAAATGGATTATTTTTTGTGAAAAAATAGATGCAATTTTGGTAGTATTCTCTTGTATGATAATGGTATGTTATGTGTTTGTGATGGAATAATTTTCGAAAACTCAAATCCTGAAATGATGCACCATGTCAATGTAAGTAAATTCTTGTATAAACTCCATATTATGTAATGCATAAGGATATGGCCTTAAAGTAAATCATCAACATTACCTATCATATTGCCCAAGAATTTAATTAACATTATTTTACATAACCATAACATATGTATAGTGGTTCCAAACACCACATATCAAAGAATGAAAACGTAAAAAAATAGATTCATTTGACAATTATAAAAATGAAAAATATGCATCATAGTGAATTATATAAAATTATAATGAAAAAATATACATGTAAACACAATACTACTAGAAGATAAATAATATGATTTAAAATATTTATGGGTTCTACAAGATTGGATTACACTAATGCATTACTAAAAACTAAATCATATGTAAAAAATAATTATATAAAATATTTGGATTGTCAATGAGATAAAAATAAGAAGTTGATTTGGCATATGAAACAAAATTACAAAGAGGTCAGGAAATTATAAAAGTACTACTATATATGAGTAGGTTGAAACATTATGTAACATTTCATTCTCTGAATATGATGTCCATGGATGAATATTAATGTTATGTTGGATTTGGTGTCAGTAGTTTATGACACCATTCAATCATTGTGGATTTGGAATGCATTGAGAAGTATGATATTATTTGCAATTGTTTTTCTTATCTAGTTCAACTTTATATGGTAGGTTGTTATTGAAGATGATAATCATATGTTATGTTTATGATAAATGATGTTATAAATGAAATGTTTTACTTATAAGAATTATATTGGGTATTTTAACATTTTTTAGGAGAATTTGTTTTATTAATAACAATGAATATTTTGGAACCTATTGGTTTCCTTTCACTGCTCATAAATTAAAGTCATGAAAGGAGATATAGAGATGTTTTCAATGAATGTCATTGAACACTATAATTATCATGTAATTCATGTAGAACACATGGATTACAAAAAAATGGGTAGATACTATTTATATTTTTGGTGTTTTTTGGACATTGTAATAAATAACAATAGTTAACAGTCCCCGAGGGATGAAGATCCATCAATGAAATTATTCTAAAAAATTATGTGGTTTTAAAACCTCTAAATTGAGAAAACTAAATATTATTTCTAAAATGTAGATTTCATGATGTAGTAACATTATATATATATATACATATATTTGTGTGTGTGTGTGTGCATTTTTTGTCATGTATTATAAGAACTATTATGAAAATATCCCAATGTTTAGTGAAAATCATGTTATATCACATGTAATATTACTTAGATAAGTATGAAAAATGATGATGTTTTCATAGGATCTATGAATGATATATCCTAAAAATATCATCTAATTTTATGACGAATGTTAAAGAAAATTATGAATTCTATGTCTGACTAAATAAGGATTGATTTTTTTAACATGAATGATTCTGTGTATTGAAGGAAATAACTATGTATGAGAGATTGTTGTTCCATGATTATTTAATTTTGATGAATTAATGTTCTCGGTTTTTTGGGGATGAAGATGTATTTTATAATAAGTCTTTATAGAGGAATGTCAAATTGTATGGATGAGGTGGCTTTATAAATATAAAATCATGAAAATGAGATTTATTTTCTTATACCCAAACATATTGAAAATATTGATTCAATGTAATACTGCTTACATATTATAATTTTTGAGTAGGTCAAAATATGAATGATCAGTTCTTCTATTTGGGAAAATAAAACAATCTTGGAAATGAAACCTTTAATGCAGATTAGGTCGCTAAAATTTTCAATTGACGAACTAATAATTAATTTAATAAATACTTGGTTGTTGTATTGAATAATCCATCACCATGTTAATAAAAATCATGTCTTATTAATTTATTGTTGTTATTCACATGGATGATGATTTTTAGAACCTAAGACTGATTAAAGGTATTTTGAGTTATAATGTTAGTGAACTACTTAAAAAATTCCTATTTGGGGATTTATATGCTTCTTAATGCATGTAATCAATAAGATTATCAATGTATATGTTTTTAATCATCAAATGTTATTTCGGTATCCATGTAATTTTCCAATGTAAAGAATTTATGTTGAACTTATTTTAGAATAGTATAATTGAATAGATATATTATAAAATATTCCAATCATATTGTTATCTATATGAGTTATATTAATGATAACCATATATAGTTACATTAGAATTCTAAAATAGTAGCAAGTCTAAAAACATCACATAGTTTAAGAGACCTAGTAGTGATAAACATAGGCTTATAGAGCAGATGAAATTGATATAGATGAGCCACTGTGCGGTAGGGAATAGTGGAGAGTGATCATCGAATGAGGTTGAAAATGGAAGGAAATGAGATAATTTATTATTCTCATTATAATCAATAATTTTCTAGTGGTGTGTGATGTTTGATATGTGAATAAAATGATGGAAGATGATTAAGAGTTTTAAAAATATAAATTTATTTTAGAGATAAGATTTTTCATTTCATTTTCATTTATAAATAATATGTCTCCCTTTATCAATTCATCTTGTTAACCTGGATTGATGTAATAATTATAATATATGAATCAAGTTTCAGTTGTGATTTCATGAACTGAATTTTATATCTTGTGATGATGATTTATCGCAACATGACACCATTTTAAAATCTAACTACTGAATTTAAATTCTGAAAAGATAATGTGAAATTAATATTCATGAGTTACCTTGATTAAATGTTGTTTTTCCCATAATTATATTTGTTAAACATCATATGATGAAGCACATGAAATCTTTTGAAATAAAGTGATGTTTTTAAGGGATTTAAAATATATATTTCAATATTGTGAAGGTGTGAGTGACTAACTACATTTTATCAAAGATCAGGTGGTTATCATATTTTTAATGTTACTTATAATTATGTTTGACAACATCATGTTCAGTTCTCTAGACTTGGGTGATATTAGGGTATCACATAACAAGGATTTTTATTTGATCTTTTTATCTTCCTCAATGGATACATGACAAGGTACTTACACATGCATACTAATAAGATAAATGAACTCAGTTTTTAACTATATAAATAAGGAAAAATATATAATTCCATGAAATAATATACATTTTCTTCAAAAAAATTAATCACACTATAATTATCATGAATAGGATTTTAGAAATCAATTCAACATAACGTTTTTTCATTAAGGTTCCCCACACCATTAGTTTCATGCAGAAATATTTTGGGAACTAGTTCATGGATCTAAAATTGAGTGGGTCTTTATTCAAAAAACTATAACCGGGTTATGAAATATTGATATTCCTTAAAAAATAACCCCAGTTGTTAAGAAATTATTTTTCTCATAAAATAAATAATTGGATACAAATTTGAGAACAGTGATTGTTAATGGTATATATATTATTCTGTTAGGGGAAAATTATTATTATAGAATATCAAGATATGTGTAATTATATGAGAAAAATGAAAAATCACTTTGAAAATATCTTACTAATTTTATTGATGAAATATTCTAAAGGGTTCATAATGTATATTATCATGGATCTCACCAAGTTATAAACACTAGTGTGAGGTCATACTCAATATGAGGGATGAATATTATTCAATGTAGTATATATATATTATAGTGAAATAGCAGAACACTGGTGTGGGGTCATGTAATCATGTTACAAGGTTATTTAATCTATGTGATTAATACTTTTTTAACTGTTTTCGTATTTAATGTAATGGAATATGGATGGGGAGACTACAAATTGCAGGAATAAAAATGTTTTCTACAATTGGGAAGATTCATGTTTCAATTAAATATGTCATATTTTATATATTTCATATAATATTATTGTAATTATATGTGATATAGAATCAAAGGATTATACATTTACCATTCAAAGTGGTTTATCTGAGAATAATAAATTGGTAAAAGTGATATGTCTACTGATTCACCAACTACCCCTCTAGATGATGTAACAAAACCTATGCACGTTATGTGGTATTAATAAAAACCATGTTCCGTTGATATATACAATATTTTCTGAATATTTAATTATTCACTAATTAAAGAAATAAAAGTCAGCACCATTGCTATCATTCATGATATATTAACTAAAAAATAAAAAAAATATAATGAATAATGAGGAAAATAAGATAAGGAGGATTATAATGAATAAATATTGTATGTCATTAATTGAATATAGTAAATGTGTATTTTCTTTAAAAAACAGTTGATAAATTTCCTTCTAAAATAACTATCACATATATTTAAGAGGTTGAATTTACAAAATCAGTTAAAAACTCAATAATGAGTTCACTAGTTAATAGAATAATGTAGCTGATGAAGTTTCCACTATCATACTTGTGATTTTATATGAAATTCCTCATGAGAATAAAAAACTGGTTGAAGATGGAAAATTATGAAATAATAATTAATAAGATAATTTGAAAATTTTAATTCTATCACCAGTGAAGTTAATGATAAGAATCATTGCTTATTTATTAGTATAGGAAACATATCAATGGATTAATAAAATTCACAAAAAATATTTTTGAAGAAGATAAAATTAGTAATTTTATTTCAGTGTGGACCATTGAAATATAATAATAACAAAAATCGACCATTAGGGTCAAGGATTACTAATTGGAGATAAAATTAAAACGGATCTTGGACCTTGATAAAATGTTATATGATAGTATCTGAAACCATGATTATTATACTAATAATGTTAAGATTGATAGGGATGAAATATTGCAAATAGAATAGGATAAAATGGATATTCTCAATAATATGAGTATTAAACATTAGGTAATTTTTTTTATTTATTTATAAACACAATACAAAACATTAAAATTAGTTATAAAAAGTCATCCTCTTTCACAAACATCTTATGATAGTATTTTTATAAATGGAAAAAATGGAATGATAAAATTGGAGTTATCTTTTTATCAATCTACAACTATCTCATAGATAAAGCCAACACATGGCCCAATTAATTCTATGATTACTAGTTCTTGTTCATATATTATTAATTGTTTCAAATAAAAATCCTTAAAATCATTGGTTAGTGAAATTATAAATTAATCGACCACATCTGTAAAGACCCAGAATTTCCATATAATATGTTTCATTTATATGAGATTATTATGAAATTTTGAAATTTGGAAGAACTTGATTCGGAGGCCCAGAGAGCCCAGAATAGAGTTCTGAACATTTTTAAGGTACTTTTAGTAAACGACCGAGCATTTTTTTATCTTTTTTACCGATGCACGTATTGAAAAGATGAGGGCAATATTGATTTCGCATTTCCAGGATTTTCCTAGATGAAGCCTAACTTCATCCAGCAAGGGTCATACATAAATGTTAAATTTTGGTCATTTTGGAAAAGGAAAATAACTGTTCGAGTTATTTTATTATTTTTGTCAACCATTGAGTGATGGATTGTGAAACCGCAATGTAAATACAAGCATTAAATGAGGTTTATTTAATGAATCATTACTTTTTTGTGAAACTGCATCCCCCATTCAATTAATGGTTTATTTATTTACCATATTACTGAACACGATGTCAATGTTATTTCTTTTTATTATTAAATTTTTTGGCGAAATATTAAATGACTGTGGGAGAATCCTGTGCCATAACATCGGTGACATCACCATTCAATGAAGAATGGATAATGAACAATGGCTATTGGAGGAACCAATCCATAGATCGACGAGAAGCGATAAATGTGAAATGAAAATGAATTCGGAATTACTTCATTGAACCACAAGCTATTCCCCAGAACCCAGGTAGAGGATTTAATTTCGCTATGTGTATAATGATTCCACTTATCCCGTTCATGAAAAATACAACAAACTCAGATCAACTAACTAACGAGTTGATCTAAGAATCTTCCATTATTATGGGCATTTGTTGTTGGGTATTGATTTGGAGATTCTCTTATTCTATATGATAATTGTTATCACCCCTTGATAGAAAGCAAACGGAGACGGCCCAGACCAATCCGAACATGTCCTGGACCCTAAACCACTTTTGAAAATTTTGTTTTATTTGAGGGTGATTGAGCAATGAGGTGACCTGGAGAATCCATGGGGCTCGCAGTGAAGGCGGCAACTCCATAGGCCCATTGGCATTGATGGGATAGAAAACGGACTACTGGAGCATCTCTAGTAGCCAGTGGAAGGTGCCAACTGTGCAACACCACCGGAGTGGCGGCGGCGGTGGCCGGCCCCTTCCATTCGCATGTAGAAGGCGGTGCCTATAGGCACCGCGATGGGTGGAAGATGTGGCAATGACACGTCACATGGAGATAATTGTCCCACTTGAGTTGATCGTGTGGAATAAAATTTTTGGCTCATACAGAATGTTTCAGGAGACGGGAAATAACACTGTTGGCACCGCCAGTATGGAGAACTGGACACCCACATGTGGTACCACCTGAGCTAGGTTTTCTAGGTGGACCAGACCCGCAAGCCCGGATGGACCTACTCCAGCATGTCTGGGCCCGCACGAGCTGGGTCGGAACTGTGCCAGTTGGGCTGGACCTGCGGGCCCCATGGGAGGGGGGGGCTAGATCTGTTCCATATTGGACCTGACCTGTCTGATTTCAATATTACTAATGTAACTCGCAGAATAGTCGTCAAATTGATGTGTCGCATGTGGCATGATGACCCTTGTGACAAGTTGGTCCTTTTGAGAAATCCACTTTTGTTTTAGAAGATGTTAGAGTATAGCCATGTTGGACCAACATGAATCCATCCAGGCCCTATTTACCATTTTTTCCAATTTCATACAAACTGAGTGACTGATTGATGTGACAACTATCGTATTAGAACCATTAGGACAAGATGATACTTTGGGTTACTTCTATGTTGGACTTTGTAGCTGCTGAAATACGATCGTTGGGTTGTGGAGTGGATCCTCCAAAATTAAGCATGTTAAGTTAGGGAATCTAGTGGATGGATGTGATGTGATAAAGGAAAATAAATCCATTATGGGTCAGCGCTTAGCGATATTCTATGTGTCAGCCCATAGTAATACTCTATGGTTCAACACTAAGTGATCCTATGTGGTTTTTCAAGTAGTGATCCTCTATGGGTCAGCATATAGAAATCCTTCATGGGTCAGCACAATATATGATCCACTGTGTGTCAGCACTTAGTGATCTTTTTTGGGTCAGCATCTATAAATCCTCTATGGGTCAACACCTAGGGACCCTCTATGGTCTAGAATCAAATTTTATCAATATAATTAGTTGATCAATGTTTATGAATAATCATCTTTATTCCAATTCATTAAGATTATTCCTGGTGTGAGATGACTTTTACTTAGTGACATTTGTTTCAGATCACACATTATAGTTCTTCTATGTGGAATTCCGAGAGACCTTTGAGACTCTCAGGGCCCCTACTGAGTATTTTTATACTCACCCCTGCATGGTATTCTCCCACACCTAGTTGTTTCTTGGGAAGATGTAAATCATCTTGATGGAGAATTTTTTGATCATGGGTTAGATGGTACATGGTGATGACCAATTGACATGGTGATCAGAAATAATGAGCTATACCTACCCTTTAGTTAGGGTCCTTGGAAGACAATATTTGGGGAATTTTTTCCTTTGGCTGTACTACTCTTTATGTTGGGTTTGTATACAGGCCCCAGTACATTCAATAATTACTTTTACTCTCAGTGGTGGGTTTTTGTAGTGATTGTACTTTTGCTTTTATATGATGTTTTTATTGTGCGCATTGTGCTCTATCTATGTGTGTACATGTATAAAGGAAATGACTTCCATTTTTGGGTTTTTCCATTCTGCTTCGTGTCCCCATTCCCTAGCCTATGGAAGGCGGTCTTGAGGTTAGTCATGGAATAAGCCATAAGGGACAGGACGTGACGAAGTGGGATAAGAGGGCAGTTGGTTCTATGAGAAGAATTGAGAGTCTATGTTTTCAATGGAGAAATAGTGTTAAGTTTTTTTAGATCTAATTACAGTCAATTGAGTCCAGTGTTTGTGCGGTGGTCAATGTATCCATACATGAATAACATGAATTCTATTTTCCGACATAGTATACAAAACCACTATTGCAAGGGTTTTGGAAATTTTTTTCTTCTGATCTCTTTTGATTCATCTCATCGAGTATAACTTTTTAACAGTGTCACATCTATTACTTTAAAGGATCTATCCACATAAAAAACAAGCAAGAAATCCCATCAGATATCAGATCGATGGCCCATTGATTGATGAGGCATCGATGTAGGGCCATCTTACAGTAATAACACCATTAGGTGGTGTACTAGCACCACCACCACATGTTGGGAAACAGTTTTTACTAGCCACACCTGCAGATAGTGCATGCCAATTGAGCACATTGAAAGTGTTGTAGAGATAGAGGACTCTGGTGTTTCGGGGTGAGGTAGATCCATAGGCAGCTGAGGACTGGCTAGAGGTTGTGTCATGAGTTTTCTGCTTCATTGAGACACCAGCAGACCAAATGGTGGTCCAAGATGCTAGTCACCTCTTGGGAACTACATGGAGTTGGTGGAACCTGACACAGCAGACTATAGAGATATGATTCATTCCTAGTTAGGCATAGAGAACCTCATTAGGGTGGATTTAGTACAAAGGACATTATGTATAGTGTGTGTTCGTGAGACACTACACTTACAATAGGGAAACTTAATAGTGGCCTAGTACTAAATTATATTGACTAACCTCTCCAGCTACTCAATCAACATGGTACATGACCCTTTTTTCAGAAATCGTACCATTGAGAAGGGACTACGACTAGATATCAGATCATCGATTATATCACTCAACATCCCGATGCAGGCTGGAGTGCTCAAGTAAGCAATATTGGTTGATATATTCCAAGTTGAGCAGGAACCGACCGTGAGAGCCACCACCAAACGATAGGCATACGAGTCATCTACAACAGGCAGTAACCAGGTGATGCAGAGGCCCAAAGGGGCCAAACCATCCAGAGGATGAACACATGATTTAGGGTCATCAATCCAGAGCTCATGAGGTAGAGGTGTTCAGGAGAGGTGTCAAGTGTGCTACTCCTGTACCAGGATGGGTCACATTGATCGTGACTCCTCGAACCACTATACTAATTATTAGTATATTGTTAAAGTATAACTGAGAGAGTGATAGAGGTTCGAGTGAGGAGGTCTGTAGCACAGTGGAGGTGGAAGAAGAGAAGTTCATGCAGTAGGTGGTGGGAGACATTTTGCGGTACCACCACCACCACCCCAAGGTGGTCCATCCCAACATCAGCGAGCCGGTGGGCTGAGATGATCTCAGATTCAAGAAGTAGGGACCTATAACCACGATGCTTCGGAGAAGATTCTATGTATAATTTAGGTCTAATCCACCCTATAAAAAGATCTTATAAATAGTGGTTCCATCCACTCGTTCATTTCTATATCTCTCATTTAGAGATTGGAGATTCTTATGGATCCATTGGATCGATCATTATATTTATAGGCTCATGCGGGGAAGGATTTGATGATTACACACTGGTGCCAATGGTGTGAGATTACTCTAGACGGCGAGTGCTTCAGCTGGGATATACAAGTAGCAGCATCGAGGCATTTCCACATCATCATGGGTATAGACTGTTTATCTACTTTCCATGCTTAGATTGACAGTTTTAGGTGCAAAGTAAAGTGTGTCCATGGGGATGGGACCAGGTATTCCTTTAATGGTGAGAGGGGAACCTTTTCAGGACAAGATGTACTTTCTTGGAGGAGGGTTCATCCGACCACTATTCATTTGGATAGCCCCACACTTTGGGTATTTGAAGAGATGAGTTTGAGATATCCTATAGTGGTGGACCATTATGAAGATGTCTTTTCTAAGGATGTTTCGGGACTACCTCCTCACAAGGAGGTAGACTTTCTCATTGACATGTACTCCGTGATGGCACCAATATCTACACCAACATGTCAGATTGCTCTTTTGGAGCTTCGTGAGTTGAGTGTAAAATTGAGGGACTTGTAGAGAAAGATTATCATAAGGCCCAATGTTTCTCCATGGGTAACCCTGATTTTGTTCACCACGAAGGTAGATGAGAGTTTGAGGATTTTCTTGGACTATTGGTATGTGAACCATGTGACTATGAAGAACAAGTATCCTATATCGAGGATTGATGTTCTTTTCGAGCATCTAAAGGGAGAAAAATTGTTTTTGAATATTGTCAATATATCAAGATATCATAACTCAGGTTATAGGATGAGGGTGTACTGAAGATGACCTTCGTATAATGGTATGACCACAATGAGTTCTTGGTGATGCCTTTGGGTGTGACTAATGCCTCATAAGTGTTCGTGGGAATCATGAATAAGATCATCTTTCCTTACGTCAATCACTTCGTGGTGGTTTTAATTTTAGATATATTATTGTACTCGGTGTCGGAGGAGGGGCATGCCACACATCAAAAAATATTTCTGGATACACTCTGAGAGAACCAATTATATGGTATTCTCTCTAAGTGATGGTTCAAGACACGAGAGGTCCACTTTCTTGGACACGTTATATTAAAGGATTGAGTTGCAGTAGATCCTAAAAAAATTGAGGTAGTGTTTGCTTGGGAGCCACCCAGGAGTGTGATTGAGGTGCAGAGTTTCTTGGGGATGGCTTGGTTCTAACTAAGATTTGTACCTGACTTCTCTTGAGTTGAAGAACCCTTGTCAGCTTTGAAAAGGAAGGGGAACCCTTCCTATGGATGGAGAGATTCTAACACTATTTACAAGAGCTTAGGTGTATACTGGTGAGTGCCCCAATCTAGAGGATACGTGAACTTGGAATTGGGTATGTAAGCTACTGCAACACATTAGGGACCAGATTGAGATTTTCCGGATGTAGGAGTGAGTTGTGATCACTTACGTCTCATTCCTGTTGAGGCCACATTATCGAAAATACTCAACCCATGCACTGTAGTTACTAGAAATGGACTTTGCGTTGAATATGTGGTGGCATTACATGATGGATGAATAGTTTACTATCTACTATGATCACATGAGTCTCAAGTATATCTCCTCACATAAGGACTTAAACCTATGATAGTGGAAATAGATGGAGTTCTCCAGGACTATGACTTTGAGATAATCTACACTCATAAGAAAAGAAATGTTGTAGCTTACACACTCAGCAGAAGGTCGGGTCTATAGCTTCTGAGTGAGGCGATATAGTACCTTGCTTCTTTGTAGATATACTTCATGGATAGTGATGGAGCAGCATTCCTCAAGTCTAAGACTGTCATTCCCCTCCCCCCTCCTTCAGCATGTTTAGGAGGAACATCTTGGGGACATTGAATATGAAGCCTGACAATCTCAGAAATCCTCATGACAAGCTTTTGATAGATTTTTCCTTGGTGGGGACCATGTCATCATTTTTAAAGGATGCACAATGGAACCAATGATGTTTCTGGAAGAGGTGTTGGTGGAGTTCCATACATAAAATTTGTAAATACATCCTACAGTGGTGAAGATGTACCTGAACCTCTGAAACTAATACTAGTGGCTATGGAAGAATAAATTAGTGATAGAGTTCGTTTCATGATTCCTCATTTGTCATCAACCGAAGGTCAAGAATCCGGTTCATGTAGTCTTAGCCCAACCATTAGAGGTTTCGTAATGGATGTGGGATGGTATCTCCCTGGACATCGTAAAATGGTTAGAACGCACGTCTAGGGGCCATGATTCTATTTGGGTGATTGTTGACCTACTCAGCATGTCGGCCCATTTTTTACTCATATGGGAGTAGGGATTAGTAGAGGGATGGGTAAGCCCTTATGATCATGAGATAGTACAACTTCACGAGATGCCATCAATGATTATATCTTATTGTGATTCTCCTTTTAAATCTCAGTTTGAGGAAGGCATTATAGGAGGAATTTAGGATTTA
The DNA here is from genome assembly GCA_963277665.1 of Viscum album. Lineage (NCBI taxonomy): Eukaryota > Viridiplantae > Streptophyta > Magnoliopsida > Santalales > Viscaceae > Viscum > Viscum album. Next base: position 753,136,032 of record OY728158.1, read on the forward strand.
GCTACGCTTCAGCACTGCCTTTCACCCTTAGAGGGATGATCAGAGGGATATTACCATACATAAACTGGAGGACATGCTTCATTCCTGCATACATGTTTTTGGCCAAAGTTGGGAGTACCTCCTTCCAAAAGTGCAGTTCACATACAACAACAGTTATAACTAAACCATCGGCATAGAACCGTTTGAGGCCTTAGACGTGCGACCAAGCAGATCATCTATACGATAGATAGACCTAGGGGGTTAGCTTTTATGGGTACTAAGATGGTACAAGATACCACTGAGTAGGTTTAGATCATCCTAGAGCCGATGAAGACTTCATAGAGAAGGAAGAATTCTTATTCTGTTATGAGACACAGACCCATGGAGATCATGGAAGGAGACCATTTTTTCCTTAAAGGTCTCACCGTGATGTGGATTATAGAGATTTGGTAGGGCCAACAAGCTATCTCTAACATTAATCAGACCTTTCCAAATTCTTAGTAGAGTTAGTGTGGTGGATTACTGACTTGATCTTCCCACGTAGATGCACCATTATCATAATCTTTTACATGTGTCGTAGAAGAGTAGACACGCGCATGATCCATCTCACATTATCGACTTGAGCGAGCTCAAAATTGACGATGGGGGGTTGTTCATGGAGTTCTTGATGGAGATAGAGGATCGACATGAGCGGGTCCTACGGGGTAGTCGATACCTCTAATGCAAGAATAGTTGAAACACAATAATATCTTAGAGAAAACATGGGAAAAACAATCTCAGATTCATGCTTAGTAGCTCTATTTGATTTGATAGATTTTGTTGTTCTTTCGGGGATGTAAAACCTTTAGGTGGGGAGAATGTAAAGACCAAAATTACCAGTATAATTGTTTTAAATTATATAATATTATTACAAGATAAAAAATTTTGACGACATGTGATTTTGATTACCGAAAATCCAGAAACAGAGTTTTGAAATTTATTTAATGTACGTTTAGTAAATGTGTAAGCGGGGTTTTAAATATTTTTAACCAGTGCACAGATTGAAGATGTGAGAGAACCATTGATTACAAATAGCTGAGATTCACATGGGTTAATCTTAACTTTAGTCCTTATGGTTTGGACAGAAACGATAAATTTTGGATATTTCAGAAAAAATAATAATATAACTCTTGGAATTATTTTATTATTTTCTTCATCCATTAAGGGACCATAGGAGAAACTGCAAGGTTACAAAGAGTAATAAATTAGGGTCATTTAATGAATTGTTTTTTATGAAACTGCAACACTCATTCAATTATTAGTTCATTAATTATGGTTTATTAATAAAACATATTAACAAACAAAACATCATGATTGGTTCATTTTATTGATGAGCCTATTGGAGATTGAATAAAGCACTGCGGGAGAAACCTCTAATGTAACACCCATAACATCACCCTTTTAACGAAGAAAGGAGAATAAACGATGTCTATTGGAGGAAATAACTAGAGATCGATGAGAGATGAAAATGTCGAAATCTTAATGATCATGGAATTCCTTCTTTCTACAGCAACAGATTCCACCAAATCTAGGTTGGGGATTTAATTACATTAAGTGTTCAATGATTGCTCTTATCCCATTCTTAAAAAATACTATGAACACATATCAACTATATGACTTCTTGATCGAGACTAATTAATTCATTTGGGTGGTTATTTCAGGCTCTTGATTTGGGGATTCGATTATTCTATATGATGATTGATATCACCCCTTGATGAAACACTAATGCGGAGGGCATAGACCAAACCGAACAAGGCCCAGACCCTCCAGAGCTCTTGGATATTGTGTTTTCTTCATGGGAGACTAAAAAACAATGTGTAAAGTTGAATCCAAGGGCTTTTTAGTTAAGGAGGAGACCCAATAAGCCCATAAGAGCAGATGATACAAAAAAATGAACACATGAGCATCTATGTTGGCACACAGAAGTTGTTGTCAGTGTAGAGGTGCCATCAATCGTTGGTAGGGGTCATCCTGTGTCAGCAGTTTGGAGAAGGCGACACCCATAGGTGATGTGACAACATAGTTCCATGTCTAGATTACCGCGGTGGGTAGAGTATGTTGCACCGACTCACCATTTGGTGATGAGCGGCCTGCTCGGCCCGCTCGGCTGCAACACAATAGTCTTCTCATGCTAGTTGTTTCGAGAGATGGGAAGGAATTACGCTGGTGCCACCAGCTGGGTGAACTAGATACCCATCACATGGTCTAGTGAGACTGGCCCGTATCACATTGGTGAGCTTCTATAGCAGTTCCAGACCCACGCCAACCAGGTTGTACACCTATTGGAACCGGACCCCACCGACCATGTTTCACTAAAACTAATGTAACTCGCAGAACGGGAATCCGAATGATGTGACATCTATGTCATGTAAACCATTATGATGATAGGGTAAAATTGAGTTAATATACAATAGTTTGGGAAGAATCTGGAGTACAAAGGTGTTGGATTAGACTCAAATCCATCTGGGACCTGTTTACCTTTTTCCTATATCTTACAGACCGGGCATCTGATTGACGCATCGTATATCGTGTTATAACCCTTATGACAAGAAAGTCATTTGGGATACTAGAAAGGGGGAATTCATGGTGGATTAAATAATAATTTTTTATAGAGGATTGGATCCTCCCAAAATCAAGCATGATAAGTGTGGGAATCCAGTGGCTATTTGTGACCTGATAAAGGAATAGAAATCTTATGTGGTTCTGCTCTTAGTGATCCTCTGTGGGAAAGCACATAGAGATCCTTTGTGGGTCATCACATAACGATCCTCTCTAGGTAAGACTGTCTCAATCCTCTATGGGTCAGAACATAGTGATCCTCCATGGGTCATCACATAGAAATTCTATGTGGGTCAACACGTAGTGATCTACTAGGGGTCATCACCTACAGACCCTGTGTGGCTCAGCAGAAAAATCCTCTCAATAGAAAATACTGATCTATAATTATGACTAATCATATTTATTCATGTACTCTATGTTGTATACTTAGTGTGAGATGCTTTTTAATTTGTGTCATGTGTTTGAAATCACACTTTTTGGTTTTTTATTGTGGAATTCTGAGAGTCCTTCGGGGTCTCAGGGTCCCAAATAATTATTTTTATACTCATCCCAGAACAGGTGTTTCCAACACCTTGTTGTGTCTCATGCAGACGATGGATAGCTTGACTGAGACATTCGAGATTTAGGGATAGACGGTAAAAGGAGGTGACCAATTGACGTGTTGAGCTATAGTGACATGTTTTACCTACCCTTCAGTTATGATGCTTGGAAGATGATATCTGGAGCACGTTTTTTTCATTTTCTGTACTACCCATTCAGTTGGGCATGTATAATGGACCCTTTACATTAAGTACATACTTTTACTCTCAGTTTTGGTTTTTATTAGTGATTTTACCTTTCCTTTTCCATTTGATTTTACTTGTGTATAGTGTGCCTTTTCTTTCTATGTAGAAGTTTATGACAATGACTTCTTTCTTTGGGTTTCATATTTCTGGTGCTAGTCACCAGCCCCTGTCATATGGAAGGCAGGATTGGGGTAGTCACAAAACGGGCCCCATGGGATGGGCCATGACAACTTTCTCCAGGGAAGATGCAATAGAGGGAATGGATTTGGAAATGTCTAGAATGATAAAACAAAATTCCATTTCATCCAAAAAAATTAAATCCTGAAAACCATGGTGGGAAAATATAAAAAAAGTGAAATGATGTTTAATATTTTGTTGTTTGATCTATGGAATTTTGGGCACAAGTTTGTTTATTTTTTTTCATAATTAGTAATTTTTTGAAAATTATAGAAGGAAAATAATCATGGAGAGAAATTATAAAATTAAAAAAAATATTAGTTGAAAATAAGAATAAATTACAGAATAAGATAAATTTGACATTCAATAATTTGTTTTAGTATATCGATATCTTATTTAGTTACTTAATGAATATTGTTATTATTTTGGAATCATTTTAGAAATACACTAATCGAGGAAATTTCATTGGTTAATGTGAAGAGAATATCAATAAAATAAGTGATGAAAATAGATATGTATTCCTTGCTGAGTAACCCAAAAAATGATATTTGAGTAAACTAATACTAAGAAGATAATGACAAAAGATGAAATTTATTTCAACAATAATGAATTATGCATCAACTATTATGGAATGGAAAAATCATGTATCATTATTAACAAATCATAGAAAATATTTTTTATGGAATACAGTTGATATAGTGAGTAGAATCAATCTAAAAATGAAAACATGTGATTGGATTAATGAAAGATAAATAGAATGAAAAACTAAAATTTCATTAGATTTTAGTTAATCTATATATCCTAAATTATATTAAGAAATTTTGAGGATTGTTAAATTTGTCTATGAATATAGATGACTGGTACATGGCATGTATTCATGGAAAAGATGAATTACTCAAACCAAAGAGTAACATTAGTGAATTATTGATATAAAATATTATTTTTGAAGAATGAGTCCACACAAAAAATTTATTTGATTATGTGATGAAATAATTATTGTTGTACATCTAGAAATTGTAGAATTGTCTAGGATTTTATAAAAAGACTTGAATAGTGATTGTACTTTTCAATCTGAGGGAAAATGTATATTTAAAAAAAAGTGGAAATAAGAATTGATTAATATAACCACACTATCCAAGGATATCTAGTTTTAGAAAATAATGGGTTAAATCATGATGAAATGTAAAAGAAAATTGAAAATAGTTTCTACATTGAAAAAATCTTATACATATTTTCATAAATAAGAAGAATATATGAACAACACTATTATAATATATATATTATTTTTCTATACATAGGATATTTTTTAAGTAAATTACTTAGAGGGATACATAATGAAAATAGTGTTGAGAATGTTTTACAACCCTAGAAAGATATCTCTCATTGATTTTATTACATCAATTGGAATCACCTCAACATCCTTGTAACACATCAATTGGTATCTACTGACACATTGATATTATTTCATAAGGAATTCAACCATAATGAAGAGTATTGAAATGTACTACCTTTAGGGAGAATAAAAAACTGAATGATTCTAGATTTTAATTATTTTATTATAGATATTTACCTATATATTTCACAGGAAGAAGATGATTTTGAGCATATATTTCTTTAGAGAAATATATTTTTATATCCTTTTAATAAGAAAATTTAATGGGATAAGGCATGATGAAAAAAAAAAGTAATGGCCATATCTAATGTTTAGGTTATTCTCTCTTCTTTTGTACACCATTTTTATCCAATCATAGATATACCTTGTAAATTTTATTTAGGTAAGGTATTTTTGGTTCTATTATTCTATTAATGTATTTAATTATTAAATTTTTTATAAATAATGTTTATGTATATATTTTTTAAATTTAAATAAAAATTAAAAATAAGAGATTACATAAATTCTCCTTATATTTAAACAATATCATTTATTTTAATTAAGGGGGATAAGAAAAAATAAGAACATGGAATTGATATGGGTATTGAAAAAAAGAATATTAAAGGTCCCATATGGTATAATGGAGATCATGATTTATTTAATGTTAATAAGTTTGTATAGTGGAATGTAAAATTAATTGAAAAATCATTCTCACTATTTATTATGGGGGAAAAGGATATATAGATTTTTCTTAATAAAATTTTAATATAGATTCAATGTGTCCATCCTTACCTTAGAATATTTTTGATATAATAAATATGTTAAAATATAGGCTAGTGATTATAAAAACAACATTATCATCAACATGAAACGTGAAATTTTTACTAGAAATCTAAAGGGAAGATTGGTGTATTGATAATAAAATTTGTAAATGGCTTTATGGTTTATTATTTAATCCATATTTGTATTAATAATAATGAATAATTGAAAATAAGTGACTAAATACACTAGAATGATGATTTTTAGTAGTTGAAATTAATTAAATTTATGTTGAATTTAGAAACAGAGAAACTACTTCAAATACTAAAAAATTAGCGTTCATGTTATCATATATTTTTGTAATCAATATTCAAAATATTGAAAATATTACTATATCTTTTAAATTAAATTTAATATCTATAAAAATGAATATAATGAAGAAATAATTTTTTGATTTATTTTGGTGTTGTGAAATTAAAAAGAGAAACTAAAAAAATGTTATATCCCCATGCAAATCGATATGAATAATTCCATAAAGGTGAGGAGATAAGGATTGGGTAAATATTAGACTAAGGAGAGTAGGGATAAACATGTGTAGCCACACTATGTAGTGGGGAATGTTGGAGAGTGGTTATGCTATGAGGAACTACTATAATAGTGGAAAAGGTGATGTGGAAAGATCAAAATAATAAACTCTTGTCTAGTCCCAAATGAATTATGTTGTAATATTCACCAAAAGAGTCACATTTTGTAGTTTTATAATGATGAAATAACACAATATATAATTATCCACCTCTATTAGAAGTAGTTATATACATGAAATTCTCACAAATTTAAACAAAATCACATATTTTGACTTAATTATTTCAATATATGATAAAATATCCAATAGTTTTAGGTTGAAAATGTTTTTTAGTGTTATGAAAAGTTGTTTACATGAATTAAAAAATTCCATAAATGTTAATCATGGAAGATGAATAATATGAAGGTATTTTTTATTGTTGAATTATTTTTTTTCATGATGTTATGAAACATGTCTTGATAATTACATTATGATGAAGGGATCTATAAAACAACATGAAATATTGTAAAATAACATAATTTTTGTGAAATATTTTTGGAAATCATATCATATCAGTGAAGGAATGAGTATCTCATTTCATTTAATAAAATTCATGATGGGTGAACATATATTTGATATTTAAAATAAATATGAATAAATGCATCATTTAAAGTTCATTGGAATATAGAAAACTATAGTAGGAAGTGTCAATTTATTCAACAACATATCCCTATATATGTGGCAATATTCAAGACAAAATCATCAATTATTCCTACTATTTGAGTGAAGGTACTCATTTTTTGAACAATCAATGTAACGTGAAGCTATGTAGGGAATTTCAATAATAACTATTTCAATGAAAACATTAGAACAAACCAAAATTTGTATGAAATATATATTTGTACATAATGGAACATAATTTTTTTATAAAGGATCCAAACAATATAATTTTTCTGAAGAAATAATTTTATTACCATAAAGAGTGTAAAAAATTGAGTATATCTTAATTATTTAGTTTCAAGAATTAGTTTTTTATTTCTCAAAAAAAATATTTAAGTTCTTGAGTTTACTAAAAATTAAATAACCATAATTATAGTTGATATAATTTGTTATTAAGGAGTTATAAACTACAATGATCCAGGCCAATGGTCCTTAAAATGTTCTGGGATGCTTGTATGTGAAGGTGGAAAATCATAAATCACTATTATAATAGGGGATGGTAGGTGTTAAAGATATGTTATAATGGGTTAATGAAAGGATCCATTGAATGGATGTGTGGGGAATTAAACATCAATATTATTTTCCCAAAATTTAAGGATAATACAAAGATTTATGTTTTGACACATTTTTATTTAACTAATTGAATTTGACTACTTGTTTTATTAATACAAGTAAAGGAAAAATGAATGATTTTTTGGGACATATCTCAAAATTTTGAACATCCACATAAAAATATATATATAAAATAACACAAAAAAATTTCAAATAATATATTATGAAATATTTTGTAATTAATATATTATTCCTCAGTCACAGTCATGGGAGGGACACATTATTTAGTTATGAATTATAAATGAATAATGTTACATGAATAGTCCTTATTTTAGAATAACATGAGTGTGATGGTTGAGGGATCACACCAAATGTGTATATTCTTGTTAATAGTTTGTTCCCCTTATAAAAACCATGATCACCTATGATAAATATATGTTTTCTTCCCATCATTTCCATAATTTAAATGTTACATATTACAATAATCACATATAACATGAAGAACATTGTTGTTTAGTGTATTTGAGGAGAAATTACTTTGTAAAATTATTTAACAAATGTTTTTGAATTGATACATAATATAAATATTCTAGACACCCTTACAGACCTATTACATGATATTCATATCATTATAACAACTGGAAGTGAAAATTTAGAATGGGAAGATCTCAAAATCTAAGAAAGGGAAAACATATCCCCATGTAATCAATGGTTGGATGATAATAATATGGGGAAACAGAACCATGGAAGAATTTATTATTAAAATAAAATGATGAAAAAAGAGGTTTGCGTATAATATAAAGGACATGTAATCACTACTAGAAATACAAGTTTTCCCAATAGTTCTGAACCATTGGGAAAGGCTGCAGAACTGTTGGTATATGTTATACAAATGGTTCTGTCATTAGGAAAGCTTTTCCAAACAGTTTAAAATGAACCGTTTGGATACGTTGGGGAAAAATTAACCTATCCCAACGGTTGTGCCAAACCATTGGGATAGTTTTTCTTCTTCTTTCCAAATGGCTTCTAAATCGTTGGGAATGAATGATTACCAATGTTTCTATGAACCGTTGGTAAAAAAACTCAGAGAGGCTATGCCAACAGTTTGAAATAGTTGGCATAGCCTTTTCTGTGCAAATTGCACAGCAGCCTGCAATTTGCACAATAGCTCTCATTTTGTGTAATTTTCACAGCAGGTCTCATTTTGTGCATTCCCTCTAATTTTCAATCCAATTATTGTACCTACAATAAACTAACACATAAATATACAATTATTGTACCTGAAATAACAACCTAACACATACATATAGAGAACAAATTCATACACATTTAACATATAATTCATCCTGGAACTATACACATCCATAAATAAATCATAATTTATAACATAATTATAAACATACATAATTCATTTAGAATTCAATTTAAAATTTAGATGAAAATAATATCTGGAATCCGGAATTCAATTCATAATTTGATAGGTTTTTCATATACCATATATTTTTACCTGAAATAATGTCCATTTTAAACGAAATACATACACCTGGAGTGATACCAATCACACCGTGCCTCGTATTGAGGCGATTTTAACTCGTACACGTCACAAATGACCCATCGATCATTGTCCTAAAGTATCAACATATTCCGAAAGTGTTTGGTCGTTTTTCTATATTTTAGTTGTTGTTTTCAATTAAAATGAATTGATTTTTAAATAAAAGAGATACACTTTGAATCATGCCAGCTGCACCGAACCTCGGATTGAGTTGGGGTTGACTCATACACATCACAAATGACCCATGGATTGTTGTGCTCAAATATCAACAAAATCAGAAACCCTTTGGTCGGTTTTCCATATGTACGTATAAAGTTGTCCATTTTAAACATAAGAGAGACATTTTGGGGGGTCCCGGCCACACCAAGATATGGATTGAGGAACGGTTGACTCTTAAACGTAACATATTACCCATGGATCATTGTTCTAAAATTTCAACAGATTCTAAATGCGTTTGGTCAGTTTTTAGTATACTAGTTGTTTTTTTTCACTTATAATCATGTCAATTGTAAACAAAAGAGACACATTTAGAGTTGTACCAGCCACACCATGTCTCGGATTTTGCGGGGGTTGACTCGTACACGTCTCAAATGACTCATGGATCATTTTCCTAAAGTATCAACACAATCTGAATGTGTTTGGTCGGTTTTCCGTATACCAGATGATGTTTTTCACATAAAATGATGTCCTTTTGAAACAAAAGACAGACACTTTGAGTGGATCCAGCCACACCGCATCTCAGGATGAGGCGGGGTTGATTCATACACGTCACCTATGACCCATGGATCGTTCTACTAAAATTTAAATGGAAAACGAATGTGTTTTATCAGTTTTCCGTATGTAATTAAAATATTGTCCATTTTTATCAAAAGAGAGACACTTAGACTGATCCTGACCACACTGCAACATGGATTGATCCTGGGTTGACTCGTAAACATCACATATGACCCATGGATCGTTGTGAAAAATTATAAATATATTACGAATGTGTTTGGTCAGTTTTCCATATGTCAGTTGTTCTTTTCACTTATAATCCTGTCCATTTTAAAGAAAAGAGACACAGTTAAAGTGGTGTTGCCCACACCGCAACTTTTATTGAGGCGGTTTTGACTCATACACATCAAATATGAACAATGGATCTTTGTGCTAAAGTATCGACATAATCTGAATGCGTTTGGTCGGTTTTCTGTATGCTAGTTGATGTTTTCACTTAAAATGGTGTCCTTATGAAACAAAAGACAGACACATTGAGTGGTGTCGGCCACTCTGTGTCTCAGATTGATGAGGGGTTGATTCTTACATGCCACATATGACCCATGGATCTCTGTTCTAAAGTATCAACACAAACAGAATCTGTTTGTTCAGTTTTCCATATATACTTAAAATGTTGTCCATTTTAAACAAAAGAGAGCCACTTAGAGTGATCTCGGCCACACCGTGACTCGGATTGAGCTTGGGTTGGCTCATACATGTCACATATGACCCATGGATCATTGTGATAAATCATCAACAGATTCTGAATGCGTTTGGTAGGTTTTCCATATGCCATTTGTTCTTTTCACTTATAATCCTGTCCATTTTAAACAATAGAGACGCAGTTAGAGTGGTGTCGGCCACACCACGCCTCGTATTGAGGTGGGGTTGACTCGTACACATCACATATGACCCATGGATCATTTTTCTAATGTATCGACACAATACAAATGTGTCTGGTTGTTTCTGTATTCCAGTTGATGTTTTTCACTTAAAATGTTGTCCTTTTGAAGCAAAAGACAGACACTTTGAGTGGTGGCGGCCACACCATGTCTCAGATTGAGGCGGGGTTGATTCGTACAGGTCACATATAACTCATTGATCTTTCTCCTAATGTTTCAATAGAAAATGAATGTGTTTGGTCACTTTTCCATATGTACTTAAAATGCTGTCCATTTTAAACAAAAAGAGAGACACTTAGACTGATCTTGGCCACACCGTGACTCAGATTGAGCCCGATATGGCTTATACACATCACATATGACCGTTTCATAATTTTGATAAATTATCAACATATTCCAAATGCGTTTGGTATATTTTCCGTATACCTATTGTTCTTTTCACTTATAATCCAGTCCATTTTAAACAAAAGAGACACTGTTTGAGTGGTGTCAACCACACCACGCCTCGTATTGAGGTGGGGTTGACTTTTACACGTCACATATGACCCATGGATCATTTTTCTACTGTATCGATACAATTAGAATGTTTTTGGTCGGTTTTCCATTTGCCAGTTGATGTTTTTCACATAAAATGATGTCCTTTTGAAAAAAAAAGACAGACACTTTGAGTGGTTCCAGCCACACTGCATCTTAGATTGGGGCGTAGTTGATTCTTACACGTCACATATGACCCATGGATCATTCTCCTAAAGTTTCAATGGAAACCGAATCAGTTTTGTCAGTTTTCCGTATGTACTTAAAATGTTGTCCATTTTAAACAAAAGAGGGACACTTAGACTGATCCCGGCCACAGTGAGACTCGTATTGAGCCCAATTTGGTTCTTACACGTTATATATGACCCATGGATCGTTGTGATTAATTATCAACAGATTCCAAATGCGTTTGGTCAGTTTTCCGTATTCCAGTTGTTCTTTTCACTTATAATCCTGTCCATTTTAAACAAAAGAGACACAGTTAGAGTGTTTTCAGCCACACCACGCCTCGTATTGTAGCGTGGTTGACTCTTACACATCACATAAGACCCATGGATCATTATTCTAAAGTATCTACACAATCCGAATGTGTTTGGTCAGTTTTACGTATGCCATTTGATGTTTTTCACTTAAAATGATGTCCTTTTGAAATAAAAGATAGACACTTTGAGTGGTGCCGGCCACAAAACATCTTATATTGAGGCAGAGTTGATTCTTACACGTCACATATGACCCATTTATCGCTCTCCTAAAGCTTCTACAGAAACCGAATTGGTTTGGTTGGTTTTCCATATGTACTTAAAATGTTGCCCATTTTAAATAAAAGAGAGAGAGTTAGACTGATCTCGGCCACACTGTGACTCGTATTGAGCCTATGTTGTCTTATACATGTCACATATGACCCATGTATCATTGTGATAAATTATCAACAGATTCCGAATGCGTTTGGTCAGTTTTTTGTAGTCCAGTTATTCTTTTCACTTATAATCCTGTCTATTTTAAACAAAATAGAGACATTTAGAGTAGTGTTGGCCACACCGCGCGTCATAATGAGTCGGGGTTGACTCGTACATGTCATATATGACCCATGGATCATTGTGAAAATTTATCAACACAATCTGAATGTGTTTGGTCAGTTTTCTGTATGCCAGTTGATGTTTTTCACTTAAAATGATGTCCTTTTGAAACCAAAGACAGACACTTTGAGTGGTGTCGGCCACACCACATCTCAGATTGATGTGGGGTTGATTTGTACAAGTCACATATGACCCATGGATCGTTTTTCTAATGTATCAACACAATCAGAATCCGTTTGGTCAGTTTTCCGTATGTACATAAAATGTTCTCTATTTTAAACAAAAGAGAGAAACTTAGAGCGATCCTGGCCACACCGTGCCTCCGATTGAGGCGGTGTTTTCTCGTACACATCACATATAACCCATGGATCGTTGTGATACATTATCAACAGATTCTGAATGTTTTTGGTCAGTTTTCTGTATTCCAGTTGTTCTTTTCACTTATAATCCTATCCATTTTAAACAAATGAGAAATAGTTAGAGTGGTGCCAGCCACACTGCGTCTCAGATTTAGATGGTGTTGACTCGTACACATCTCAAATGACCCATGGGTCATTTTACTAAAGTATCAACACAATCCGAAAGATTTTGGTCAGTTTTCCATATTCCAGTTGATGTTTTTCACTTAAAATGATGTCATTTTGAAACAAAACACAGATACTTTGAGTGGTGCCAGCCACACCGCGCCTCAGATTGAGGTGGGGCTGATTTTTACATGACACATATGACCCATGGATAGTTCTCCTAAAGTTTCAAATGAAATGAAATTCGTTTGGTCATCTTTCCATATGTACTTAAATGTTATCCATTTTAAAAAAAGAGACACTTAGACTGATCCCAGCCAAACTGCTACTCGGATTAAGCCCGGGTTGGCTTGTACATGTCACATATGACCCATGGATCATTGTGATAAATTATCAACATATTCCGAATGCGTATTTCAGTTTTCTATATGCCAGTTGTTCTATTCACTTATATTCCTGTCCATTTTAAACAAAAGAGACACAGTTAGAGTGGTGTCGGCCACACCGTGCATCTTATTGAGGTGGGGTTGACTCGTACATGCCACATATGACCCATGTATCGTTTCTCTAAACTATCGACACAATAAAAATGTGTTTGGTCGGTTTTCCGTGTTCCAGTTGATGTTTTTCACTTAAAATGATGTCCTTTTGAAACAAAAGACAGACACTTTGAGTAGTGTCAGCCACACCACCTCTAAGATTGAGGAGGGGTTGATTCATACACGTCACATATGACCCATGGATCGTTCTCCTAATTATTCAACGGAAACCATATAATTTTGGTCAGTTTTCTGTATGTACTTATAATGTTGTCCATTTTAAACAAAAGAGAAACACATATATGGATCCCGGCCACAACGCAACTCGGATTGAGCCTAGGTTGGCTCGTACATTTCACATAAGACCCATGGATCTTTGTGATAAATTATCAACAGATTCCGAATGTGTTTGGTTGTTTTTCCGTATACCAGTTGTTCTTTTCACTTATAATCCTCTCTATTTTAAACAAAAGAGACACAATTAAAGTGGTTTCCGCCACACTGAACCTCGTATTAAGGCGGGGTTTACTCGTACACGTCACATATGACCTATGGATTGTTGTGCTAAATAATCGACACATTCTGAATGGGTTTGGCTGGTTTTCTGTATGCCAGTTGATGTTTTTCACTTAAAATGTTATCATTTTAAATAAAAGAGGGCCACTTAGACTGATCCCAGCCACACCATGACTTGGATTGATCTTGAGTTGGCTCGTACACATCACATATGACCCATGGATCATTGTGATAAATTATCAATAGATTCCGAATGTATTTGGTCAGTTTTATGTATGCCAGTTGTTATTTTCACTTATAATCTTGTCCATTTCAAACATAAGAGAGACACTATGAATTGTGTCGCCCAGACCGCACATCGGATTGAGGCGGGGTTGACTCATACATGTCACATATGACCCATGGATGGTTTTCTTAAAGCATCAGCACATTTAAAATGTGTTTGGTCAATTTTCTGTATGTTCTTAAAATGTTGTCCATTTTAAATAAAAGAGAGACAATTAGACTGATCCTGGTGACATCGTAACTCAGATTGATCCCGGGTTGGCTCGTGCACGTCACATATAACCCATGGATCATTGTGATAAATTATCAATAGAATCCGAATGCTTTTGGTCAGTTTTCGGTATGTCAGTTGTTCTTTTCACTTATAATCCTGTCAATTTTAATCAAAATTGACACAGTTAGAGTGGTATGTTAGTTGTTTATTCACATTATTCAAATACACTATTTGAGTATGGTTCTTTAAATTAATTTATTTATGAAATATTTACATTTAAAATGAAAATATCAGAAAATGAAAAGAAGATAAAACTTTTACTAAAAATCCTTGTGGAAATATTAAGGTAAACATGATTTATGAGAATCCTCATGTGTCTTTTAGTGGAATAGTATTTACTTAAATTCTTGTTGAAATTCAATTAGAATATTTTTATATCATTATTAGTATGGATTAGATTTTAGTTTATCATGCTATAAAACATTCCAAAGCTAACAATGTCATGCCCAATGAATACATCCCTTTTATAACATACCAAGAATATATGATATTGATTAGATGTGTAAATGTGATTTACATTGATTATCATGATGACAATAAATAAAATATATATTATATATTTTCTAGTAGTAAATGAAATCAAGGAGGGTGGGGGCTATCCGGGGGCTGTCCGGTGGGTGTCCGGGGGGTGTTGTCCGTTGGGTGTCTGGGGGGCTGTCCGGGGACCAAGGATGAGGGTGGGGGGCTGTGCGCAGGGGGGGTGTTGGGGGCTGTCCAGGGGGCTGTCTGGGGGGCTGTCTGGGGTCCAAGGAGGATGGTGGGGGTCGTCCAGGGGGCTGTCTGGGGGCTGTCTAGGGGCTGTCTGGGGGGCTGTCCGGGGTCCATGGAGGAGGTTGGGGGCTGTCTGGGGGGCTGTCCAGGGGGGCTGTCCAGGGTCCAAGGAGGATGGTGGGGGGTTTTCCAGGGTCCAGGATAGAGGGGGTTGTATAGGGAGTTCACAAACACACAACCACTAAAAGACATCAACATCCTTGAAAACCGGCAATATAAAAAAATAACTCAACTGAAATTCTATACTACAGGTCTGGATGAAACAAACAACTAGAATAGATTAAGAATCAAATCTCAGTAATATTAGTCAACAATGTAACGGATCAACTTTTCCCACATCACTATCACCATCATCACCATCATCATCACCCTCGTCCTCATCCCCATAATCGTCCTTGCCCTCCTCTCCCTCCTCCTCGCCCTCACCCTCCGCCTCGCCCTCACCATCCACCTCGCCCTCCTACTCTCCCTCATCTTCTGCATCAGACTTTTTGCCACCATCATTTCCATCCTGGAAGTCGTCTTGAACACTAATAAAACTGCCACCTGGTGCTCCATATATAGTACGTATCGACGACATATATTCATCAAAAGTTGGGCTGTCCTCTGGTTGATGTGTCCGACATATAACTTCAATAAATCTCATAAATGCACTGTTTTCCCTAAAAGACCATTTTGTTGTCTCTATGGACCTTTTGAAAGATTGTTCTTCTTGTGACCAAACTGTTTGCAGATCGTTGGAACTAAAACTCATACCAGAGGAGGGATAATATCTCGTCGGGGCTATCCTAGGTCGGTAGCATACTCCGCCAGGATGCTCCTCTCCCAAAACCTGATGTAAGTGATCAGTTGGACCAAAATTGTCTAGTTCTTGGAAATCAAGGGCCTCTAAAGCAGCTTGTTACAAATATAAATATATTATTATGTTACAACATAGATATTAAAATATAAAATCAATAGATTAAAACTTACAATCTGCTGCTGAGTTGCTTCGTTGACAGAAATTCCATCCTTTTTCCGTCTACTTGAGAAAAACAATTTCGCTCGAGGCACACGTCCTTCAATATTTTGTATTTTTTTCTGCAATGACATTGAAAAATAAAGTTATATTAAAACATTAGAAAACTATTAAATAATTTAGGAAACAAAAGAATGTGTAAGTCGTAAAGAAAAATTATAAAAAATTGTTATACCTACTTCCTCTCATTATCATGCATCGTAGTGTGTCCCACTGTGTGGAGGTATTTTTCTGAATCAATGTTCTTTTGATTTTTTCCAGATAATTCCTAAATAAAATTTGAAAATTCAATAGATATTATTTATGAAAAACATGAATGTTATTATTTAAATACCTCAAATGTAATTAATACCTTAAACTGGGTACTCATCCAATGAGTAATCATCTGACGATATTGCTCTATAGGACAATCATCCACCACTGGTACCACATCTAACTCAGTGCCAAATCTAGAAACTCATCCAATATACAACTCATGCTTTTAGGATCTACAAATCTCACCTAAATCCTTTAGAAATTTTGGTCGTGCACCCTCTCCATCAAGAAAATTAAATCGAAGCTGACCTAAAAATATTAATTCATATAAATACAAAAATAATTAATGGCATTAAATTGAACAGAGTTTTTTACCCATTTCTCTGCCCAAGCTCTATCCTTGTACTCATGTAGAAAATTTCTCCATGATAGCGGGCTGACCGGAATGATTTTTGAGTATTTGGAAAGGGTCTCCAAAAAACTCTGGCATTGCTGCCCTATTTTCTCAACCATTTGGTTGTCTTTATTATAATACATCATAACCTATGTGCGGCGGTTCCACACTGAACGCATGCGTGTACGCCCCCCGCCCATGCCTTGTGTCAGTAGATGTATCTGTCATGAAGGAAAACAAATATTTTATCAAAACATGTTATAATGGAAATAAATATTGCTATAAAAATTTGATAGGGTTCTATAAATATACACAGGACGGTGGGATCGCTGAGCACCGCTGAATCAACAGAAACTGTTAGAAGACCCTGTGGTGGAACAGGATTCGAAGATGATAGAATATAGAAGCTTAGAGAGATAGAAGTATAAGGAAAAGAAGATGAGATAACAGTCTGACCGGATTCTGATTGGGGAGTGGGAATTATCATGGTATGTGAAAATGATGGGCCAGAAGATGCAGAATATTGCGAAAACATGGGAGGCCTAAATATCCTGGGTGTCCCTAATGACACACCAGGATCAGAGTGTGGGAAGTATGACATGTCAGTGGGAGGGGCAGGGTCTATTTAGGTACACGAAACTGCTCGTCAACCTCTGGAACGAACCCACCTCGTACCACCGGCCTGAGTACTAGGACCAGTACTAGGCTCCGTGTCGAATTTCTGTCGACTTATAGGTGGATCGTACAAAAATGTTTACAAAGAAATTAATCACATGACATTATCTATTTTTTAAAAATATCTATTTGAAATAATGTACTCACTGTAGGCACTAATGATGACATTCTCAACTCCTCCATTTGACGATTGTACTCCATAATTTTTTTCTTCGTCTCTCTTCAATTGGCTTCATTTTCTGCTTTTGAAAACAAATAAGTAATTAATTAGAAAAAGGAAACTAATTTGTAACCCAAAAAACTAAATATATGATGGAATAGGTGGATTCATTGGTAATTTAGCTTTCAATTGTTTTAGAACAACTAGAATGAATTTAATAAATCAGAAAAGTTGTAATGTTTTCCAAGGTAGAAATATTGTTTGACTAGGTTTGAATACAGTTCAATTCCAAATTAGAAAATCAATTAAAATAAAACTGCAGGCAATAAACATTAAAAATTCACATAACGTCAACTCAGCAAAAACATATTTGTGATCTATACTAAATCAATTTGAATATTACCAACCTTAACAACCCATTTCGAGGTAAACCAAAAGAATTGAGTACATGGATGAATGATTCTATATATTTCCAACCATAACATCAGCTTCACAATCAATTATGAAAATTGTGCTATTGGAGTCATCAATAGAAATAAATGGATTGGTTCCAATGTCACTAGGGACAGTGTCAATTCCATCATCACAATCATTAAAAATATGTCTTGGAATTACTTCAACTGTGACACCAAATTCAGATCAAAGTTGGTCTTTGACATAAAAAACATGTTTAGCCATTGAGACCAACACATATTGTTCTTCGGTAGTAAGAGTGAGAGTCATATTAATTACTCAAAATCTACAATCATCAATAAATGTGCCATGTCTCATCATAGAATCAAACCAATGGAATTTCATCATTCTGACTCATCCATGAGAGTAATAATCCAATATTATTATTTTCTCAACAACTCCATAATAACCCAAATTTTCAAATTGTGGTCTACTATCTGATGTAATGGCATAACAATCTATTGTGGCTGTAACCATAACACCATCATGAAGTGTTCCCATGTTCTTTTCTCATTTAGTGACAATAAATTTGTACCCATTGATAACAATTGATTTACAGTCACGAACCACGGTGTTAGGACCAAAAGACAATGATCTTATTTCCTCATAGACAGAGTCAGCAGACAAACTCAATACCTGCAATATAAATGAATATTAAACTTAATTAAATATTGATATAATTAATTTAAACAGTAATATTTTTACCTTCAATTTTAACCAAGAAAAAAACTCATTGCTTTGAAAGTCTCACCCCTTCTCAAAGATAACGAATGATGATTCCTATTTATCATTGTTTTATGATCCCTTTAGATAAAAAAATATGAATACTTTAACATATATATATGTAAATAAACATTATCAATTTAGTTACCTGATATAGTCCTAAAACATATCACAATTGAACAAAACTGTGCGATTTGCCATCTCCCTCTCTTTATGGCTTAATGTCGTCAATGTATTTGATCCAGGAATTACTTCTGTTTGAGGAGGTGATGGAAAAATGGGTTAAATTTTCTCATACTATTCTTCTTAATTACTCATTGGTTTGTTTATTCTTGTAATAAAATCTGACAAATACATCAAGCATAAATCCATACATTCTTGAGCCAAGTAACCGTTCATGATAGAACCTTCGGGATGATTTCGGTTTCGAACATAAGACTTTAATGTGATCATATTTCTTTCAGTTAGATACATCTAATGAAAAAAAAGGTCCTCTGAGAAGTATTTCAGTGGGAATATGGTCTATCAGATGCAGCATGCATGTAAAAAATGATGAAGGAAACATTTTCACCAACTCACACAAAATTAATGGGGCATTTGTCAACATTTTTTACAAGAAATACTTGGACAAATTCTTAGCACAAAGATCTCTAAACAAATGGAAAAACCAAATAACAGCCACCCTTACATTTTTGAAAAAAAGATGACCGATTGCTATTGGATGAAACGCATATAGTAGAATGTGATAATCACGAGTCTTCAAATATTTTAGCTTCAACTCTCTTTTGTTGACCCGTTTAGATATGTTTCTTGAATAGCCATCAGGAACTCTAATAGTCTCTAATACTTCATGAAATTGTTTTTTCCATAAGTGTCATCACATAAGAAAAAAATGGATGTTGCAAATTATTTTCACTAATACGTACAAGATACAATTCTGGTCTGATGCTCCAATCCACCAAGTCAAGCCAAGATTGTAAATCATCTTTTGTCTTCCCATTGAGATTTAGAAGAACTGAAAGCATCAATTCGCATATATTCTTGTCAATATGCATTACATATAAGCAATGACGTAACAAATTGGTTGACCAATAAGGAAAATAAAAAAAGATACTCATCTTACTCCAATTGTGATAGGTTTCAGTGGAATCATTCTTTCTCTTTCCAAATTTCATTTGACCCTTCCTGAACGAAAAACTGAAATATTTAAAGTCATTATGCACATTAGTTCCAGACATACACTGAGGTGGATCATTGGTCTCTATGGTATTATCAAATATTCGACGATTCATTCTATATGGATGATCCTTTGGCAAGAATCGTTGATGTCCCATAAAACAGAAACTTCAGCGATGTTTCAGTCTTCTAGATCGTGTATTCTTTATACAAACTGGACATGATATTTTTCCCTTCGTGCTCCATCCAGACATCATTGCATAAGCAGGAAAATCATTGATCATCCACATAAGTACTGCACGCAACTAAAATATATCATTAGAACATGCATCGTATGTGCGCACACCAACAACCCAAAGAAGTTTCAACTCTTCTATTAAAGGTTTCATGTATACATCAATATCAATGTCGGGATCAGAAGGACCAGATATGAGTATACTCATGAAAGTGAAATGATTTTTCATACACAACCATGGGGGAAGATTATAAATGTGTATAAAAACTGGCCATCTGTTGTGCGAAGTAAACACTTTCCCAAACAGATTAAAACCGTCGCATGAAAGACCCAGCCTCACATTCTGCACATCAGCTGCAAAATCAGGATGTCGAGCATCAAATCTATACCATGAAAATCCATCTACAGGATGAACCAACTCATCATTAGTCTTCTTTCTCTCGGTATCATGCCATATACCTTTTACTAATATGTCATCAGACATAAAAATATTCTGGAGTCTAGGGATCAATGGAAAGTGTCACATTACTTTCTATGGAACGTGTGATGGTGTTCAATCAGATATTGACTTCCAGTGGGATTTTCCACATTTTATACAATCATTTCGTTCAGCGGTTTCCTCCCAGAATAAACTTCAATCTTTCTAGCAAGCATGAATTTTGTTTCTTGAAAATCCATGTTCCTCAACTAATTTCTATGCCATATACTGGTTCGATGTAATATCTGCATCATGTGGAAGTAAATCCTTCAAGAGGGTAAGAATTTAATCGGTTGTTGTATTAGAAATCCCATACATAGTTTTCCCATGAAACAATCGGATTAAAAATTCCAGCTTTTTCATTTTATCGCATTGTCGATATACTGGAGTCGTGGTAGCATCATTCAATTTTGTCACCCTATCAATATCAAAATTTTCATGAGATGCGTCAGCTGTCCTCATATCGAAGTCTTATTGAGTCGAAATCCTTTCTTTTTCATGATGACGAATAAATGAAAATCGATCATCAAACAAATTCTCCATTTCAGTCCTTTCATTTCGATCATCATGAATTTGAGATTTCATTTTCTCACAATTTTGATACCACACAAAGTAGTTTTCTTGAAAACCAATTTTGGTTATGTGGTATCTGACTTCTTTACATATCAACAAAGGTATACCAACACAATTAGAACATGGTCAGTGTATGCGACCACTATCTGAAGCATTGTGAAATGAAAAATCTATAAATCTATCCAATTTGTTTTGAAAATTGCTTGAGATCTGATCGGTTTCATACATCCAACTTCTATCCATTCTGTAAAAAGAATTTATATAAGTCATTTTGTCATAAACAATTCAATAGGATTGAGCTTTAAAAGAAAATACATTTAAGTAAACGATTAAGGATGAAGTTTCTAGTTGATGTAGTGAACTATTAAAATAATTTAAAGAACAAGTACTCAAAAATTAAATTAAAATTTATTTATATTCAATTTCATTAGGTCTATAAGAGGAACATGCCTCAGGTCCCATCATCTGTTATAGGAATCCCAAATCATTCACTCATGTTCAATAACTCATTATTGGCACCTCTATAGACATACCATTCATTAACCAATTACTTCCCCAAGTCAAGCGCACCCCATGGGTGAATAAATTTTAGACTTCTACAAAAATAGGTTTTTCATGTCTTGTAAAAAGATATAATTTCATTAAGTATATAAAAACACATTTATTTATAAATTTGAGATTAATAATAAAGTGTGTTAATGATAAAAACATTACTGAATTAAACATGTGACTTATCTAACATTTTTATGGATGTCTACACATGCTAGAATGTGTAGTGAAAAGCACCACACCCTCATAAAAGTGAGTATTGGCCAAGAAGGACACATAATATACATCATACAATGAGAAACACATTTAATTGACCCTAAAGTTATATTAGTATAGTAATTTTAGGGGAAATGGAATATATGATCCTGGTTAACTGATGAATTCAAAAGCTCGTATTTAATATGTTGGACACTATCTAATGTACGAAATCATATGATGATGGTTTTACATCATTCAATTTATTACATGCTAGTGAGAATGAAGGCTTGAATTAATGACTTGAGTTCCCTGATTAAATGAGAGTAGAGGTTTCATACGCTTTGTAAATAGAATGATTAAATAGGTAAATATCTCAAAATATCTTTAAAACAACTCATTAGTAGGATCAAAATGTAAATATAATCTTGAACAAACCATGGAATCTCTTTCACAACACATTCTCACACACCAGTTATCTAATGTGTTACTTAATACCGAAAATAGTCATATGACAAGTGTACTATTACAAAATACATTACAGAATCCTTATTAAAAAAATTCTCATTTTAATAAAACACTTTCCTCATGATTAAATCATTTCTCAAATATCTTTTGAAATCAATTTTAAATAATAAAATCCCTTTGATAATTTTTAACAAATATTTGGAGTATTCTCAAGGCACCCCCATTTGGAAAAATCACATTAAATGCCCAATTTCCACACCAAACCATTGAAAACTATTAGCACGAGACAATCATTGACCACAAATTACTTAACTAAAAATTAAAAAACATAAACCATATGTGATATTGAATTTGATGTTATGTTAGGGGAAATGAGATTAAATAGAGACAAGAACATCATAAATGGTTCCAACATCATAACATTTGATTAAAACCACCCATAATAGGAATGGAAATTCCTCATACACCTAATCCCTAATAAAACAAACCAAATATCCAATTAAAACATTGAATATAAGGTTTCCACCCCACGTGGACAGATCTACCCCCACCCCAATTGGAAAACCTAGCCCCCCCACCATACTTGGACACCCCTACCCCCCAAACCCCACTTGGAAAATCCACCCCCCCCCCACCTAGACAACCCTACCGTCACCCAACATGGACAACTCATCCCCCCACCCTACCTAGACAGCCCCTCCCCCACCCCACCTGCACACCTCCCCACCCAACTTGGACAACCCTGCCTGGACACCCTCCCCCACCCCACCTGCACACCCTCCCCCACCCCAAACAGCCATACCCCCACCCCATTTGGACAACCCATCCCCTCCCCCACCCTACATAGACATCCCGCTCCCCCACCCCACCTAGACAGCCACTCCCCCACCCCAAACAGCCCTACCCCCACCCCATTTGGACAACCCAGCCTCCTCATCACCCTACCTAGACAACCACACCCCCACCCCACATGGATATCCCTCAACATCCTCCCCTATCCCATCTACACACCCACCCCCACCTCAAATTGAAATATAAATTCACCCAAATCAAAATCCAATTTTCAAATAAAATAAATTCCACCAAAAGTACCATATCAACCCACTAAAAAAACCCTTTACCATGTTTGAAGTATAGAAAAAAAAACAGAAAAAAAATATCCATGGGTTCCATAGACAGTAACCATAATTTAGCCTAAATCCAAAAATTAAACACCAAAAAATAGAGTAATAATTCTAAAACTAAGGTAAAACATACTAATTTGAAGTGTGAGATTAGATTTTGTTTGATTGAAGATGGATCTTGGCTGGAAGGAGTGTCGCAGCCGAGAATAATTCAGGATCTCGATTAGGTTCTATTTGCAATTGGGCTGAGTGGGGGTTCAGGTGGTCCATATTTGGGGGAAATCCTTCCAAGAGGTTTTTAAAAACCTTTAGAAAAGATAGAGTTTTCCCAATAGTTTCATTAAACTGTTGTGAAAACTTATTTTTTCCCTATCTTTCCCAATGGTTTGATGAAACCATTGGAAAAACTAATTTTCTTCAAAACTTTCCCAAGAGTTTCATCAAAGCATTGGGAAAAATCAATTTTTATAGATCATTACCAACGGTTAATGAAAACCATTGGTAAATATCACCTATACCAACAGTTCAAAAGAACCGTTGGTATACAACTGTTGGGAAACCCATTATTTTCAGTAGTGAATCCTGAAATAACAAAAATGTACCCTGAAATAATAGAGTGACATAATCATTGAAACATGGTATAATGAAATGAAATCATAAATTCAGGGTATCATTAATATATGAAAACATTTATAAAGATTACACCGTAGACATAAGTCAAGGATTACTATAAGGAAAATAATTGTATTCGGATAACTATTGTGGATTAGGATCACTCCATGTTCCCATAAACATAGAAAAAAAGTCTTATATTGATTCTATTCACTCCCTATTTCCAAAAACAAAATACACAATGTATAATAGAGGAATAATTTTACTCCTTAGTCTTATAGAAAACATATCATGAGTAATAAAACATTAATTAATTTATTTGAGGGATTTATATTTCTTTTCACAACCATTAAATAATAAAAACCATATATATGCATACATCATGTGAAAATAAAATAATACATAAATCCTATGAATGATCAAACAAATGATACATAAGTTATTTTCATAATTATAATTCAAGTAAAATATAATGTATAAATCATAAGGGATAAAAATATAACTAGGAATTTAATATTTTATACTTTTATAGGGGGGAATTGGTGTTGAACACGGTATTCTAATAATGAAAATTAATGTTAAGGATATGGAAAGGAATGAATAAATATAATCTAATTCTGGGATGTTTTATGAAATAAGAAAATGATATTTTCACAAATGGAAGGATGTTATTGTTTTCAATAGATACATAATTTAACTCTTACGGTTCACGATAAAATAATGAGTGTTCATGGAAGCTACTTATGTAGTAAAACATTTTATAGAGGAGAAACATGTCATAAGATTTGAAATTGTAATGTTTCTTTTTTCTTATTTTAAGAAAATGTTATAATTTCAAGGGTAAAATATAATATGTATGTAACCCATATTGTAAGTTTATATTAATATAGAGACACATAATTTTTATACATAGATATGAAATATTATTAAAATAATATTCACTCATTAGAAAAATGATAAATACCATAATCATAATTTTTTATGGCCTATAGAAACATGGATACATAAATAACTTGTATAATATATATATATATATATCATATCTGATATAGTTATTTAAAACTCATAGAATTCTTAAAAAAATATATGAACTACAAAATTTATTCATAATCTAGACAATGGAATCCTAATAATGGGTGTGCTCAGATTCTCAGTAAGGGTAAATAATGGAGATATCTAAATAAAATGAGAATAAGGGTACAAAAACATGATCATAACATATGATAACCACAAACTATAAATAATAGATTTAAATACTAATACATGGAATAAATATTGGTATTTTATAAGATATATATCATAATGGTATGAAAGGACATGAGTTGTGGGAGCATAATAATGGCATAGGACATGTAATTTTAATATACACATTTTCACAGAAAATATTTTTCATAGTAGTAAAGGATCACATCCAAAACTATCATTGTTTTTTGGGATCACTCCAAAAACTATAATTGTAGTCTAGGTTCACTATCAATAACATATTTGTGGGAATTTTCTCGTACTAAACTCCTCCCACTCCCAATTACAGTCTTGTTAATCTCATGAAATATTAGTAACTACCCAATGAGTAATAGGGTTAAATTATTCAGGGACCAACCATAAAAAATGAAAATAATATATATGTATTCTTAAATACAATTAATTCCTCATATCAGAACAAAATTAAAGAAATGGGTTGCGTAAAAATATCATCATAACCCAACTGGGGGATATAAAATTAGTTTTGTAAGCATTTCATAAATTCATTAGTGAATAACTCATGGAGAAGGGATGGGTTTTATAATCATATTGTTATCATAAAATATAAAGAACATATAGAAGATGTTAAGGTAGAATGTTTGTATCATATCCTTAGATTCACATAAGTGAAATTATGTGTTTTTTTCTTTAGTGAATATAAATTCAATTACGAGATAACAGAAAAATTCATAAGGAAACTGAACATTACATATTTATAATAACATATCATGGAATAAAAATTAACAAAAATTTATGAAAATAATTTTTACAAAAAAATATCTTGGGAAAAATATAATTTATGGTTAAATATATTTATTATCAATTATGGTTTAAAATAATATTTATGACATTGAATTTAAATTAAAAAAATATTTTAAATTTTTTAAAATCTAAAAAAGTACCTCATTGAGAAAATTATAATAAAATTCATTTAAAACCATTTTTAAATAATCCAAAATGGATAAAATTTACTTTAATCAATCATAGAATAATATAAAGAATACTATTTAAATTATTTTTAGATAACATGGGTATAGAAGATTTGTTTTTCAATTAATGACTAAAAAGAAGATGATTTTCATCAAATATAGATTTTTGATATATTGAGTACTTATGGTGGTGAAAATAAAAGGAAACAATTTATTCTAATGAAATATATAATTTTAATAAAATTAAATCATTTCATGATATATAAAACACAATATTTCATCATCAAAATCATAATAAAAAATAATCTTGATGAATAATTAGATTATAAATAAAATAATTTCTGCCTTGGAAACTTTTTAATCCCCTAAAACATGAAATAACAAAAATATTATGGATATATATATCCCATAATTTTTAGGATAATAATTTTAAATTAAATAAATGGGATGAAAATAAATGACACAAAAGAAATATGTGGTGAATAATTTATGTGACTTAATGAATAAAAGGTATATTTAAATCCTTTATCCCATGTTTCACAGTATTTTTATGCATTATAACCTCCTATATAATTAAAATCGTTTTATTATACATATATTCCAGGAAAATCATCATATATATATGACCATATATTTTTTACTTATATTTTTATCCCCCATGTTTTTGTGATGGAAATCACTATTTTTGGTGTTTTTATCGTCATTTTTCAGGAAAGATTTTGATCAATTGTTTTTGTCTAGGTAATTTATTCATGGTTTTGTCATTTAAATAATATTAATAAAGATATTAAAAAATTATATATTCAATATATAATTTTTTATAGTCATCCATAAATGTAGATATAGAAAAATTAATTACACTATTTGTGGAGACAATAGGTAACACGTACTCATGAATGATATCTTTACTTTTTGATGGAATGAATGGAATAAAAAAAACAATTCACATTATATAATAATTTTTATTCCATATATATTCATTAAATATTACCTTATTATCATTTATTTAAAAATAATAATGAAGATGAATCACTTTTATTCGTGGGGGTTTTAGCCAACACATATGCATTAGTGACATTATTATTTTCCAACAGATTAAAATGAAATAAAGTGGTAGGGATATTATTATTAACGAAATAAAATTATTTCATAACTATAATTTATGAAATTGAGCCCCCCATATGATCCATCCATGAAATATGACGATTGAAATTGAATTTTGTCACATTGTGGAAATGGTAAGAAGTAAATACACAAGGGTGGTACCTTTACTTCTCATTTGATGGGAAGAAGGATTGATAATGGTAATGTCATAATCGAAATAAAATTTATTTATTTTTATTATATGTTATATATTATTAAATTATTAATACCATATATTTATAGATTTTAAGGAATAATTAAAAAGAATATGATCATTTACGGTGGTTACATTTTCCTTGAAATTACTCCTTTAGATATCCTCATAAACACCATTGGGGAAGTATTTTCGAATAACCAGTACCTCTATAATGTATAGTGGGTGTTTTATGAGAAATATTGGCACTGAATGGTTTATATAGAATAAAATTGTGTGAATATGATAAATGGGAGGTTCTCTTTGAAAATTGTGGGAAGAGGCACTATTGGTATTTCTTTAATGGTTAAAAGATATTATTGTTATTATCAAGATTAAATTATTCCAAAAGGTAAGGTATTAATATATATGATAACATGGGATAGAAAAAAATTCAAAAAATAATTATTTCTTATTTTAAATTGGGATTTATAACTTATCAGTTTGTCCAATACGATATTTAATTAATTTTAACATTAAAGAGGGAAACAATTTTTTCACTCTTAAAGAGTTGTGATATAACTTATAATAATACTATAAAATAATTAATTGAAAAATTATTAAATTTTATAATAAATAAAATCCAAATTTAACTCATTATTGATATTAATAATGTTTACAAAATTTAGAGGAAGCTTATATCAATAAAATATCACTAATTTCAATTTTGACAATATTAGTTTAATTTGAAATAAAATTCATAAATAAAAATATGGAATTATAAAAATATAATTTATCACAAAACTAATTTTTCCTAGTAATATATAAAAATATGGTCATAAAATAATTCAATAATATCATTTTTCTTTTAATATTTTTTTAATCATCTATTTTATGTTTCTAATAATGAATAAATACCATGTCAGTGTTGAATAAGCATTCAAGGTCATAATAAAATTTATACAAATTAAAAATAAAATTATATATAGAAAATTATTTTATTAATATAAAAATAGACATTTATATTTGATCATAACTTACTTATCTATCTATTTGGCCACATAATATATATTTAAATCTAAGAGAGTGAAATATTTAATTTTATTTGTTTTAAATATTATAAATGATTTTTTTAAAACAAATCAATAGAAAATTTATAAATAAATCATATTAGGATAATGGTTAATTTTTTTTGTCCAATAATAATTTCGAAAAAATATTAGGAATTATAACTTAGTTATTTTTTATATTAACTAGATTAACCCTTTATTGATGTGATAAATTTTTCCATAGTTCTTATTCAAATCAAATAAAAATAAGGGTGGAATATTTATAAAATACAAACATTTAGATTCTAAATATGGAATACATTTTTTCTTTTTCAATTTCATTAATTTTTAATAAGTAACTTAAAAAATAAGTTCACAAACTGTGTTGAAAACTATTTTATAGAAAAATTAATTTTTAGACATACAACATGGGTTATTCATATGTCATGGTTAGAAAATATTAAATGAATGTTACAAAATTTATTTAAATATCTAATATATTAATTCAATTTAATATTTAACTAGTAGTTATTAATTTAATTTAATATGATAAAGAGAAATTGTGTGAACAAAATAAGATTTTTAAAAAAATTGATTTTTTGTTCTTTCAAAAAAAAGTATTTGTATTTATAATCAATTGATAGAAAATGTGTATTTGATGTAAATGTATGAAAAGTCAGTAAATATTTACTTAGTAATATCCAAATCTTACAATCCAACATCATGATAATAATGTGTATATAATAATAATTTAACATTATATTATGGCCCATTTGAACATTGTGTTATGTGTAAAAAATCGTACAGATATAATTATTTTTTTAAAAAATAAATTTATCATAAATTAATGGTTGCTAAATTTTACCCACATTAGAATACATTTTTTTCTCTAAAATAAATCACTCTAGTAAAATAATGAGTGTAACTTTTTTTCATTATGCCACAATGTTCCTATATATCTTCTTTAAATATCTCTTTCATCCTGAGAAAATTCACAAGTTGATTAGTATTGAATAGTTGTATATTAAAATTATTATCAACGATTTATACCAATATTTCATCATATGAAATATAATTCTCTATATTTATGTCCTCTGAGTTTATATAATTTCGTTGATTTGGATCATACATCCTTAGGAATGATAAATGGAACCTATCTAGAATTTGAGAGAGGATTAGTAGACGCACTAACCGATAACTACATTCCCAACTCAATCAAGTGTATCAGGAATGAAAATAGACATATGGATAATCATTATCCTATTTAAAAATCTCAAAACCTTATTCCAGGTATATATTAATAATAATAAATTATCAATAACTTCAAATTATATATTCTGATGATGACTTTCGGCATAATTCTTTAGTCGAATCTAAGCTGCCTTGATGTGATTTTGAATGCCTCTAATTCATCTAATGTTTACTCAGAAAGATCAAGTATCAAAAACGTTATTTATCAATATATTTCTTAGTTTGTTTTATAAATACAATTATTTATATTGATGGTCTTATAATGTAACACATCGTGATTTTCTAAATTATATTTTTTCAGTTAATATATGCTTATTGATATTTTTTATTATACACAACACTGAAGAAATATTATTTTATATTGAAGCGCTATGTGTGGATTTATTTATACAAAAATTATTAATCATGAAAAAATCTCAACCTAAATATTAGCTTTATCTACATAGAATACTGAGGTTAGTATAAGTTGCACGCAATAATTACTTTCCATGATTGCTAGTGATACATGCAAGACCAAATTTTACTGAACACTCGTTTATCAATAAAATGTTATTACATAATATGATAAGATATAACCTATCTTTAAAATTATAGGTTATGAATATTATTATCTATTTTTTTTAAAATATTTCTCTACACGGTATAATATGAATTTCTAGGTTTCTAACTAATTATAAATGAATTTGAAAACCGACTAAATATAAAAGGAAATATTATTATTTTATGGTCATAAATCTAGTTTAAAAAATTTAATTAAATAAAATTATTTTAGTGATAAAAATTTAATATATTCAATCAAATATTTTTTCTATTCTTTTAATAGATTTGGTATATGTAAGATATGAATAAATATAGTTGTTTAAGAGCATATTTTTTTATAATTGTATTTTTACCATCTTTTAATGGAAACCCCATTTTAAATACCAAATTTGTTACTCTTACAGTCATAATATCTCAAAATAAACTTCATCTAATAATTATAAACATAAATATTAGGTTAGGATAAATTTTTGTTAATTTTTAGTAAGGTTTCATTTTATAATGAATAGGTAAAAGCACTGAACTTTTGATCAATATTAAATTTTCCAATAAATTATTACTATGTTTAATTTATATTTAATTTTTTGAAAATTATAATTAGTTATTATTTTATCAGTTAATATAATTCAGTTCATTTAACTCAATATAACTATGAAATTGGGTATAAAAACATAGCAATCTTTCGAATGTTTTTATATTAAAAACATGCATTGTGGACCCTAATCTGAGATTATTTTTAAATTAATTTATAAAAAAATATGTGAATATTATTTACAAAATAATTATTTCATATGTGGAAGCATAATAATTTATAAATTTAAATAACATCAAATTATTTTTTAACCAAATAAATTTTTGTTTTAATTAAAATTAAATATATAGATGAAGTTAAAATTAAGCTTAACATAGCACAAAACCTTAAATTGATGACCCAAAAGGACATAGAAACTTATAAAAAACCCATTTTCATAGTATTATTCGTCTATTAACCTTCCATTATTGAATTTTTATGGTTTGGTATGACTTTTTTTAGGTAAAATTGTGGGTGCAGCTAACTTGTTTTTGAAAATACCATGATAGTCATTTCCCTTCCTAATAAAAGAACACCACCTATCACTCTTTTTCACTCCTATAAAAAACATAGATTAGGCTTAATTATTCACAATTAATATCTCAAAAATCTCTCATATTCCATTAATCCACTCATTGGTTAGAAACAACCAAAGAAATTATTTTTTCACAATCCCAAAGGAGTTACCTAATTAAGATGTAACATCTTCCTTTCAAGCTCTTTTATATTATTTTCTTCCTCCACCGCCTAAAGTATCTTTATTACATTATTCTATAACAAAAAATGTATCCAAAATATTATATTTTTTTCCATATATTTTTTAATTCTACACAAAAAAAAACATCCATCTAATGTGTAACGAATATATTATTTATGTGTACGGTGAACTACTACCTAACTAAACGATGATTCTTCAGATTTTCTTTACCATATCATAGGGAGAAAATTATGAAGGAAACATTTATTAAATATGTTATATATTATATTTAATTTTTCTTTATTTTTATTTACTTTTTTTACATCACATAACTTTTTTTACATTCCATTTGGTGTAAACAAGATAATTTGGTTTGAGTAAATGTGGACTACACCACCCTAAAACTGATGTGATTCATTCACACACTACATGGAATGCATTAAGGATGGTATTAGTGAAGTTATAGGATATATATAACTTTATCATGATACATTAAATATATTATATAAATATATAAATATAATTCTTTTTCATTCTTTCTTTCAATATGAGAATAAAAATGGAAACTATGTTCCAGCGTACGTAAAACATATCGTCTCCATGAATGGAATATTCTATATCAAAATTATATATTTTATAGAAAATTATAATACTCATATACTGAATATTATTTATATTTATTTCAGGTTGAAATATTTTGAGTCATGATATATGTATAAGTACTAAAGATATACCATATTATGACACACGCGAAGAATAATGTGAATATTGTCCTATGTGAAAACATAATATAGTATGGATAACAAGAGGGTAATATAATGTCATAATAAAAACTTATATATTATTAGATATAATAATATGGTTTAGTAAAATATGTTTAATAAATTTATATTTATAAACAAGTTGTCTTAATGAGTATGATGTTATTCATGACACATGTTAAGGTGATTTCCTCTCGCTTTTAATTTTGTGACATACAAGCTTTATTGACCACCCATTCCTTTTAATTGGTGTGTATTCTTCCCAAATATTTACTCATGTTTTCATATAATTATATTAATGGGTATTTACATATTTTATATATGACCATTATTTCATGTCGTTTATGTCTTAAAAGTTAACAAATCAGTAAAATAGTTTTGTCTCAATTTTCTTTCCAACAGTGTCATGTTTTGTTATGAGCCTAAATTCGTTTTCAGGTTTATATAATTAAAAAATAAATGATATTACATGAATTAAAATATTTTCATGATATTATATGTTTCATCAAATTTATTTTTCTTATATGGATATCATGATACCATGTTACCAAGTGATAATAGTATATTGATGTAATCTCATCTCTTTTCAGGATTTTTTATGATTATACTTATTTTAATAAATTATTATTACCAATACTTCAAGAACATTCATTAATTTTATTCACCTCTAGTTATTCATTATATATTATTGTATTTGTTCAATTTTTCTACTATTTATTACATAAGATATTTAATAAATTGTTATAATAAATCCTTTTGTTGACCTCTATTTGATAGAAAATCTATGTTCCTTCAAAAACTTGTTTTCTAAAATGGGGTTTCAAGAATATTGTACCATTCACCAATAATATTTAAATGAAAATTTAACCCTTTTTTAATTTCAAAATTTCTTCAATGGAATCTTCTTATCACTTTATGAACAAGGCATTTTTATGACCTTTTTACCGTCAAAAAGGAATCTTCTTCTTTACCTAGTATGACATGTATAGATTTTCCATCCGTCAATTACTTAAATATTACTTTTCATTTTTAAATTGATAATTTTTAGATAATTATTTTTTAAAAGTAAATTTCATGGAATACTGATTTCAAAATGTGTTGAATCTCCTTTTATATGTTTTCAAGAAAATTTATTTTGAAAATATTTTTAATCATATCATATATGCTTTTCGTGAAAAAAATTTTCAAAATTTTTTCTTAACATAATAATATTTTTTCAATTTATTTTCAACGAAATTCTTTGAAAAGTAATTCAATCTTCATTAATATTTTTTCAAGTAAAATGGTTTTGAAAATAATTTAAATATTTATTTTTAACAATTGATTGTGTCTTCAAAGAAAAAGGTTTTAAAAAAATTGGAAGCATATTTTATAAGTTTTAATGGAAAAATGATTTTTAAATTTTTTTCAATTATTATTTATATGTTTTGAAGGTATTTTATAATGAAATTATTTTTAATTGGTTTTATGAATTAAAAATAATTTTTTATAGAAGAAATGAAATATTCTTTATGAAATTTTTTAAAGATATATATAAATTATATCCCATTTATGATTTCATATTTGGATGTTATTCATACCCATATAGGAAATTAACTAAGGGTCCCATTCATAATATTTATATGAATTGTTTTTTGCTATAGTCAGGTTCTTTATGAACCACATTTTTCTCTCAAGTGTTGTATTTTTATGATATCCATTTATCATTCACGGATTTTCTTTTGTTGATGTTATTATGAAATTTCTATAATTTTCCATATTTTATGATATATTAACTTTTTTATGATACACAGTTCAAAGTATCGGTCATTATATGAGTGTTTATTATTTTAGGCACATGTATGAATGAATTTATTATGAGAGGGGTATGACCTTTATCTCCCTCTAATTAATTGGGTAATGATCTATCTCTCATTAGATAGACATGAACTAAATATGGAGTGAGCTTCGTTCAGTAATATATAGTAGGGACGAGGTGAGGACCCAGTTATGTAAAGGACTTTGTCCACTTCGATGGCCTTAGTAGCAATTCCCTGACTACCTAAGAAATAATTATATATTGCTATGCATTTTCCACTATTCAATGTTTTATTCATATGTAATGCTTTAATGGATTATGATATTTATTTCCTTATGAGCCATGTCCTATGAACATCCTAGATTTATTCTATTATTAATGTATATTATATTTTTTAT
The DNA here is from genome assembly GCA_963277665.1 of Viscum album. NCBI lineage: Eukaryota > Viridiplantae > Streptophyta > Magnoliopsida > Santalales > Viscaceae > Viscum > Viscum album. The sequence goes on from OY728158.1 coordinate 753,170,862, forward strand.
GTAGGTTATGATCATATATTTTCATTAAAATGTTCTCAAAACCTTATGCTGAAGATTATTCTTACATATCTCTTTATTTTATCCCTATTAGTCATTTTAGCTCACCCATTTTTATGTCTCCATTATATGGTTATAATGATATGTATTATGTAGGACGTGTCTAAGAATCATGATCATATAGAAGAGCATAGTCGGAGATATTTTAGCTCACTTATGTATTAGTGTTTATCTTTTTATGTTTCCAAGGGAACTGTAATTATACGATCTTTAAGAATCTGTTTGTATAATGTTTTAAATGTTCTTCAAATGTAATGTAATGTTAATGTCTGAAAATTGAGGGTCTCTAAAGTTGGTATTATAGAAAAGGGTTAGTTATGATTTTGTAATATATGATGAGAAAAAAGTATTGATATTCCTAGATGTATTTATTAGGATATTACTAGGAATTCCTCTAAAGATATGTATAAGGATGAGTAAAATTATAGTAAAATGTCCTAGAATTTTTGAAATGATATATTAAGTTGATTCCTAGTAATACATATTTTTCCAAATACTACAAGTAAATGTCTCTCTAGCGCATATATTCCTAGAGGTAACAACACTAATAAGATGTTTAAATCAATACATGGGGTAATCTAGTATATGATAATGGGCCATGATGTACACCTAGTTCGACACTCCTGAGGGATATTATTTGGGAATTCAAAAACACTTCCTGAAACATCCTGAAATATTTAAATATAAGTTGGTTACGAAGAACATATAGTGAATCTTGGGTGCCATTAATTTATGAATGTGTCATTATTTAGACATCATATAATTAATAATATTGATTAATATGTGTTTTTGTTCTATGATAATTAATGATCACATGATACTTTTTATTTTAGTCAATGGAAGGAACTAGAATAAACTAGATTAAAATTTAATGTGATGGATGATTTGATGATGATAATTAATCTAGTATGATCACTGGAGTGAGATATATTGTTTACATGCATAATTAGTATTCACATAAAATTATTAAATACAAGTACCTTAGCCATATCTCAAACTCGTAAAGGAACATAATGATGTATTTTGTTGAGAGTTTGGGTAATAGAAGCCATAGAGGAAAGAAGATTAGGATTATTTTTTGTCAATTATTTGGAAATAATAACCTGAGAGAATGTCTTAGAGGAACAATAAAATTCTTTGACATTAGAAAAAAAGACATAAACTTAGTGACTTTAAGAAAAAATTATAAGTTTGGTTAATGAAATTGATGATAATATTGGACTACCTAAGTTATCATCGTAGGTTATGTGTTTTAAGTTTGAATTAAATTGTCATTATTCCTCTCAATGTACTCATAATATTGTTCTTATAGAGAATCATCAAGGTGGTGTGAGTAATAGTTACATTATAGATGATGATAAGACTACATATGAAATGTGAATGGAAAAAGGTACATAGTAGTATGAAGAGGTATCCGTACTAATAGAATTATGATAAATGGTAATAATAAAATATTTTATGCATTAATAATCAATAATTATGTTATATAGAAGGTGAAATATATAAGTATTGTCACATTTATGTTTTTCTAATATGGATTTAAGAGAACTCATTGAATGATTATTATGGAATATAAAAAAGATATATTTGAAAGGTGATGTCTATGGGAAAAACATGATTAATGTAAATACAAACATTTATATGTTCTTTATGTTTTGATAAATAAGTTAGGATAAATAATGTTGGATATGAATAATAAATTTTTAAGGTACTGATTACCTTGGAAATAATTTAGGACCTATTGATAATTTTTTTCATTCTATTATGGATGATGTTTACAACCTCATACACTTATGGAATATATCCAATAATATATGGAATAAGGAAACATGCATGTTATCCAAAATTATTTATGCTAATTCAGGTTGTTACATTTTTCCATGAGGATTTACCACAAGGGTATTCACATGTCTGGAATGTGACAACCAAGATATAATTTTTGATATATGGGGGATCAATGTAAAGCTGATTTCTTGAATTTCATGATATTTTATTGGATTTTACTCTTTCTATTTTGTTATAAGGTTAATAATTCTGTAAAATATTAAGATAAATCTTTAGAGGAGGTAATTATGTAATGAGTTTGTATTGAAATCATTCGTTAAAAGGCTGTTTAGTGATTAAAATTATTTCAAGGATGTCCATTAAATTTATTTGGTTAAATATATTAGTATTGTTTAAGAAAAGGACATTGTGTATTTTGGGTGATAGCCATTCGTGTTCCAAAATTCTATGGCCTTTGAACCCATGATCAAAGTATGATGAGGGTTTTACACATACCATTATCTTATGTGATGTACTTGACATTGTATAATTATTTTCTATGAATATTTATTTATAACAATACAACAGTATTAATTTTTATGTTTAGAGATTAATGTAATACCCTTGTTGATTTTTATTAATAGTTATAGATAAATAGTTATGATTTTCAATCTTTTATGGGTCTGAAGATCTTTTAAAAGTGTATTTTTTCACTTTAGGCATCAATGTTAATTTTTGGACATCCATTACATGAAATAATGGATGAATTATAAATTGAAAAAATTACAACTAAATAATTTTATTTTGTTTCTAAAAATATATAAAGTACTAATATTTCCTTGTAATATTGGTTATTAAAATAATTACACAATGGTAGGATAATGATAAAAATAAAAATCCATGTGATAATACCTTAATAGTTTTGAACCAATGGCCTTTTAGATCATCACAAATTTTGACTCTGAAGCCAAAAAAATTATATAATCATTCTCTTTTTTGTGATAGATGATGTCTTCCCCACCATATAAATGTTTATTATTTTCCTCCATGTCCAATAATCACCCCCAACCTATTTTCTCACATATAGAATATATTTATATGATACATTGGGAAACAATCATGTTTTTGGATTTCTGTTTTTAATGGACATTTTTTCATCCTTTTTTTTTTGAAATGTGGGTTTTTATGAATGAATAATTCAAGTACTAATCCTTTGATAACCCCAATGAATTTAAAGAATGAAATTAATTTTAATAGGGTATAATTTAACACCCCAATATTTTGATAATTATTTATATTTTATAATTAATATAACCTTTCGAATATTTTTCATTTTATAAAACACTAAAGATAGATTAATTTATATTAATGCACTATGTTTAGATTACCATATATGCAACAATATGTTAATCATGAATACAAAAATTATATAAACATTATCTTTCTCTACACAGAATACCATGGTTAGATTGAATTACATGTGACAGTGACTCTTCTTGAAGGCTTGCGTAACATGCATGACCGAGTTTTACCGAACAACAATATATCAATAAAATGTTATTACTTATTATAATAAGATATAAAATTCTAGTTAAATTACTCTATATGAATAGTATTAAATAATTTTTGAATGTATATAGTTTACATAATATAATATGAATGTATAAGCTATATGTTAATTAAAAATGAATATAAAAACTGATTAGATGTAAAAGCGAATATTATTATATTAGTTTTCAAGAAAGCTGTTTTACCCTAATAAATTAAATTAACTACATTTAATGAGTTATAATAAAGTAATATATGCAATGAAATATTTTTTATATTCATTCATCAGATTTTATTGATGTAGGAATAGAATAAACCCAATTTTATTCATAAAAAATTTATATTTTTATAAAAGTAGTTTTACCACCCATTAATGGAGAAACCATTTTAAAGACCAATTTTGGATATTTTATTGAAATAATTTGTTAAAATATAATTAATATTTTAATGAGAAAAATAAATATAAGTTTATTATAATTTCTGGTACCTTTATTGTAAGGTTTAATTTTATAAAGAATTTCTAAAAATACTGAATTTTAGTTCAAAACTGCATTTTTCATCTAATTTATTCATAATGAAAATTTATATTTTAAACTTTTTTAGTTTATAAAGAGGTAGTTTTTTTATAAATTAGTATAAATTAGTTTATTTAAATATATTTCACTCTGAAATTGTGTATAAAAACATAGAAAACATTTGAATGATTTTACATTAAAAACCTGCATTGTCGACCCAACTGTGGGATTAATTTTAAATGCATTTTAGCATCTAGTGTGACTAGAATCTGTAAAAATACATTCCATATTTGGAATAAGAATAATTAATAATTTCTAATATGTTCAAATTAGTTTATTACCAAAAATATTAAGGAATGGGATTGAAATTAATTATATCGATTAAGGTAAAATTTATCTTTACTAATGACTAAATGATAAATTTATAACCCAAAATGACATAGAAACCTTTATGAAACCATTTTTATGGACATGATAAATCAATGATCCTTAAATTATCAATTTATGATGGTTTTTCAGGGATGTTTTAGGTAAAAATTTGTTTCCACACATCTTGTTTTTAAAAATACCAAGTTAGTCATTTCCTTTCCCTATAAAAGGCCACCCCTCTCCCTCCTCTTCACACCCCGAAAAACACTTAGGTTCAGACATGATCTGACCAAAAAAACATCCCAAAATCCCTAACTTCTTCATTTAATACACTCTTTAGTCATAATAGAACCCACATAATCATTTTGTAACAAATCCAAAGGTGTTTCTCGATTAAGTGGTTTTGTCTTCTATCAAGATCATTCCTTTTAAATTCTTTCTTGACCCCCACACTCTCATTATTACATAATGGAATAATAATACTAGTATAATAAATATACCAGGATATTTTTATGATAAGGAATCAACATAAACGTACATACATCTCTATCCAATGGTTAATAAACATGGTGTATACGTGTACAATGAACTATTACATCACTAAATTATGATTGTTCACATCTCCTTTATAGCCTCTCATAGTGGAAATTATGATGGAGAATATATTATTATATTTTATATAGTATATTTATTATTTATTTCATATTTTTTATTCATTGAAAAACAAATATATTTTTTATAATCAATTTAGCATAAAAAAGATACTTTTTGGGGAAGTGTGGACTACCACCCCCGAAAAGTGATTTGAATCATTCAAACAATAGATGGAATTTATTAAGGATGGTTTTAGTGAAATTATATGATATATATATATATATAATTATACTATGATTATATTATATAAATATTTAAAAATTGTTCATTTTCATTCTTTCTTTAAATACATTAATAAAAATAGTAACAATGTACATGTGTATATATGGCTTACCCTCTCAAATAAAGGTGTACTCCAGTTCATAATTCTATATTATATAGATAATTGTAATTCATATATAATGATTATTAATTGTTTTTATAACATTTTTTACATTCTGGTATCATGATGCATGTATAAGGATAAAATATATAACAAATTATGACTCATGTGGAGAACAAAACGAATAACCTTAACATATGATGACTAAAATGAGTGTAATATAATGTCATAATAAAACAATATATGGGTATATATATAATAATTTTGGGTTTTAATGATTTATAGTAAATTAATAATTATTATACATGTGGTTTGAATGAGTACGAAGAGAGTTAAGAGACAAGGTAGGGGGATTTTATTTCTGTGGGATACATGGTTTATTCACCACTGATTTTTTTTGTATGGTATGTATACTTCCCATTTATGTATTCATTGCTTAATATAGCTAAATTCATGTGTATTTACATATCAATTATATGTCCATTAATTCATGTGTTTAATGTTTCAATGATTACCAAATCGATAAAATAGTTTTGTCTCCATTTCTTTTCTTTGAGACTCATGTTTTTTATATGCCTAAATACGTTAATAGGTGTATATAATTCCATTTTACAAGATATATAATGAATATAATTATATTCATGATATTTAAAGATTCATGTAATTTCTACTTCTTATACGAAGATTAAACTCCCATGTTACCACATGTGAATATTTTATTGGAACAATCTCTTCATTTTCCATGATTTTTTATATTTATGATTCCTTTGATGAAATATTTAATATAATCCCTCAAGAATGTTCTTGAATTTTTTTCTCCCCTGGTTATTAATGATATATTCATGTATTTTAGCAATTTTTCTATGATTTGTTTCATAATATAGTTAAGAATGGATTTTTATGAAAGCCTGAATTTACCTTTTCTTCAGATGGAAATCTATGTTCCTTTGAATCCAGGTTTTATAAAAATGGTTTTCATGAATACTATATCATTCTCATGTTATAATTAAAATAAATTTTTACCATTTATTATTTTACCAATAGGTGTAGTGGATTCTTCTTAACACTTTTTGAATATTTTATTTTTTAATAATTTTTACTGTGAAAAAGGAATTTATTTTTACCTTAGAAAACATGTACAGATTCACCCACTATCATTAAATTGATGCTTATTTTTCCTTTTTAAATATAAAAGATTTAATAAATTGTATTTAAAAATAATTTTCCAGGAAAAATTTTATAAAAATTCTTCCAAAAGTTTTTAGTTTTTTTCATGAAAAATTTTCATCAATTTAATATAATGATTCTTGTATATGTTTTCAAGGAAAATTGTTTTCAAAATTTATTAGAGTGTATTTTATATATTTTGAATGAATATTTTTTCATAATTTTTTCATTCCTCCTTTAAATATTTTTTAATTATTTTACATGAAATATTTTTCAATCCATTATCAACATTTCATTATATGTTATATAAGTGTTTCTAAAGAAAAAGGTTTTTAAATTATTTTGAATATTATTTAATATGTTTTCAATGAAAAATGATTTAAAATAATTTCAAGACTTTTTTTTGCTCTCATGTTATTTTATAAGAAAATTATTCTCAAATGACATTATTAATTAAAATTCTTTTTCAAAGAATAGATGATATTTTCTTAAATACATGTTTTTGTACTATATTAAAAAAATTATTATCCATCAAAGATGACATCCATTGATGTTAATAATTCTCATATAGAAAATTATCTAAAGGATCCATTCATATTAACTTTACAAATAAGATATGTTTTCTTCCATGGTCATTAAAAAACTATTTCTATTTCATGGGTTATATGTATATGAAATCCATTTCTCTTTCATGGGTTATTATTTTGATGAAATGATTATAAATCTTGTATATTTTTTCATAGGTTAAGATATATTTGAATTTTTATTCTACCCTTTCTCATTGCATGGATATTATAAGATTTCTTATTATTTTATAGAACATGTATGTAAGATTTTTTAATGATACATGTGATACCTATATCTCCCACCAGTAAATTGGGTAAAGATTTATATCTCATGAGATATACATGGTTTTGAAAAAATAGACTCAGTTCAGATAACATTACTGGAATGAGTAATGTAATAGATTCATTATTATATTTATATAATGTGAAAAGAACACATTTTAGATTTATAGGGATGGAATGGGGATTGAAATTGATTTAGAATGGGGATTGAAATCGATTTAGTAATACATGGTTACAATAGGCTGTGATCTCAGTTCAGTGAAGGACATAGTCTAGAAATATAGCTTTGACTTAAATGCCTTCACTTCTATGAAAATAAATATATATTCATATTTTTTTACCTCATATTACATGTTTTATTCCAATTTTATTATTTCATTGATTATATTAATTTTTTTCTAATGATTCATCTCTTATTAACTACACAACATTATTCCATGATTTATGTATATGATCTTTATTATGAAGGGTATGATCTTATATTTCTATGATCATGTTTTGATACCCTTATTCACATGATTATGGTTACATATCTACATTGTTTACCCTTATTAATATTTTAATATCACCCCTTTTTATGTTTATGTCCCCTCTTCATGAGGATATGAATTATTTTTTATGTGTCAAAGAAGGGTGACAACCAAGGCGAACCTTATTGGAGATAATGTATCTCACTTATGTATCGGTGATTATGTATCTTTGTTTCTAAGGTCACTAGACCGGTACAGTCTTTGAGAGTCTATTTGTATAATTTTTTAATTATTCCCCAAATGGTATGTAATGTTAGTACTTGAAATGCTGGGGTTTCTATATTATAAGAATCTATAAAAGTTTTTTATTGAAAGATATTATTGTGTGAAAATTTGTCTAGAAGAATGTTTTGGTGTAAAATACTTTAAAATATATATAAAATTATCATTAAATATACTAGAGGTTTTTAAGGGTTCATTTGGAAAGACATATGTAGGGCCATTATACAATATACTAGAACTCAAATATGTATCCAGAGACTTCTTAAGACATGGATGGAATATTGAGGTAAACCTCTGATATTGATTAGATATCATAAAATGTGTCACTCTATGAAAAATTACGACATCAATAAGGTATATTATGAATATGATCTGGATAGAAGTCTTATATTATTGAAATTATGTGATTTAATATAATAAAGTTATCAACTATAATAAAATTGGATTTATGTCCCTTTCTTTGTGGAGTCTGAAAACAATATCAATGGGGATGTATTCCCATTCTCATTATGGAATGAGTAATGGTTTATAATTCTCCTTTGACTTATATTTCTCATATTTAAAAATATATAATTCTAATATCTATGACAAATACGAAAAAATGACTCTCTTCATGATGTCTAACATGAAATACTCCTTTAAGAATCTATACATCATTTAAATTCAGGTGTAAGTATTGAAGGATGAACTATGGGCACCATCCAACAGATCTATCTTTAAAAATAGTATTTATAGAAATCATACATTGTTCATGAACATTATAATTCCATTACATTCATATTTAAGATCAATAATCATTATCACCCTCTTATATTGTTCTACATCTTCCATCATCACCACATTAGTCCTCACTTAAATGGATCATTGGGAAATAATTTGATGTAGTTATAAATCTCCCCCTCTATTAAGATTTCAAGGTCCATCTATTGATGATCTAGTAACATATGATATTTCTTATCCACATCATAGATATGACAACATGATCCTTTTGACTAATAACATCTCCCAATTTTTTCACATTATTATGGTTGTAACACATTGATAAGTCTTAATTTATAATCAAATCTAATCCATTTATATTTAAAACATTCAACAATTTCAATGTAAAAATATACCTGACATATTTATAGTAAGTATATATATGACACCATTGAATGGTTAGTATACCTTTTATCACTTCATTATTGAATGTCCTATTTCCAATTATTATGATGTGAAATTTTCATTTTTATTTTTGATTGATAGATTAATGATGTCGACCGTCATCATTACACTTCGTGTTGGGACACAAGTTATCATAATGTAAATAATCATTTCAATTAAAGCACTGAAGTGTGGTTGGTTCATTCTATGGTTCCTTTTCATTATTCAATTAATTTACTCGCCTATTCACATCTAATTTGATTTAAATTTCTTGATAACCATCCTTATAATGCATAAAGAATTTTCCAATACCTTAATAGAATTCCTACCTTGTTTACATCCACACATCAAGTACAACAGAAATATCATCTTCTTCTTTTTATTTTTATTTTCTTTTCTATTGAATTCCATTTTTATTTTTTATCAAAACCATGATATTGATGGGTAACTCAAAGGAACATTTCAACCATGATAGAATATTTAAAGATACCATAAAGTTTAATAAAGTATATTTTTGGATAACTCCCTTCAAGTAAAAGGTTTTAAATAACTAATTAATCAATCCACCTTACATGTAGTTTGGATGATAATACCAGATCGATACATTAAATTATATGAAAATATGCCTCATAGGTACGCCAAAATTCATCATCCTCCTTCACTAGATCATATATTAAATTATCCCTTTAAATATGAATAATGGGAAGAAAATACTTATATAAAAATAATATCATAATATAACCACACTAAAAGGAACAATTTCATTGGGTTATCACTAATTATTTATAAAGGTCCACTACTAATTTTATTAACTATTCAAATAATTGATAATCAAGATTACATTTTTATTCTTCAAGAACTCGAGAATGAAAAATATCATTTCAGTTGTACTAATCCACCTCTCAATTACAATTTGATCATATGAACTACTAAAATAAGAGGGTTATTTCATTATAAAATACTCAACATTAAAATATTCCATAAATTTATAATCTAGAATATTATTATAATTAATATCTTAATAAAGTTTTGTGAGTATAACAATGATATTTTTCATTATAACTCCCAAATAATCATTCTGGTCAGGATGAAAATCATTGAATATTCCAATAAATTCATAAATAATAAGATTTATATAGACAGAAACCATGAATAAAAACCATAACAAATAGTGCAATAAATAACAATAAAAATGTAAATCCACATAATAATGAAAAATAATATATAAAATGTTTATATCAAGACACCTTCTTTTAAATCGATGACACCGTAGGTTTATCATTGGGCATCCCTAATCAGTATCAAAACATTAATTTGTTATATTATATCTATACATATCATAAATGTTCTTACTATTTTTTTTCCGATCATAATTTCAAAATTATAACAATACCATTCTATAATAAAATTTATAGTGATCCATACATTTTTATACATTGATATTACGCCTTTTTGTGAATATTATTAATTTAAAATAACTATCCACAACAAAATTTGATATATCTAGTTAATTTGTAATCATGAATACATAAACAACTACTTAATTAAAAACCTACAATATCTTCCACTTTTTTCTTTATTTCGAGAACTCTTCATATATATATCATACATTTTAATTTTCTTCACATCATGGGGGATGGAAACAAATGAAAGGGAGATCTCAGATTCACAGTATGGGTAAAAAAAGATGATATCGATGTAACATGAGTGTATGGGAACTAGAACATGATATTAATATTCAGAAAACATACCCCACATATTAAAGATAAAAAACATGATTCATGGAATAAATCATGTAAGTTCATATGTCATGAATCTTAAATGAATCGAATAACGCGTCCCATGGGTTCTTAACATTGGCATAAGAAATTTAATCTTCACATACAAAAAATCATAAAAACTTATTTTATTAATATTTATGGCATACATAAATTATTATCAATGTGTATTAGGTTCAGTCCCCAAACCATCGTAGTAGTCAATATTAACTTTAAAGACTCTAATAGTTGATATATTCTGTTACAAAAATTGGATCACTTCTGTTGGAATCCTATTTACCTCATTAGATATCAATAAATTCCTAATTCATTGGAGGGATATTAAATTCCTAGAACACCAATTAAAAAATTAAAATCAATCATACGAGATCCACAAGATCTGAAAACATTTATAAAAATAGAACCCAAGAAAAAATAGGCTTCATAATAATTTCATCAAATTATAGACCATAGAAAAAAACTGGGATTCATAAAAATTTCATTATATCCACATAGAATAACCTAGTAGATGGTAAATTTTCCATAAATATCTTTTTATAATAAATAAAAACCATACAGATAAAGAGTAATAATGGTATCATTGGATCAAATCCCGATTTTAGAATAACTCAAATAGTTTGTTGATTAATTTGATGAAAAATGTAATGACCCAGATTTTTCTGTGTATTATATTTAAATATTTTATGGAATCATTATATAACTATGGATGAGAAGACATGAAATTCCATGGCCCAGTGTTTCTAGAATATTTTGTTGAAAAATGTTTATTTTTTTAAAAGGAATGTGATAAGTTTTCTTAAAACTGGTGATTAAATACTAAATGGGTGCACGGATATTCAATTCAAGGGAACCATTTCATTTATAGAAGTGATTTTCCCCTAGGCGAGGTCTAACATCAGCCTTCATTGATCAATTGTAAAAATTATTTTTTAGGAAGAATGGGAAAAAACACATAGATAAAAACATACTTTTTATATTCGACACAACAAGGATTCTTTTAAATATTACATTTTAAGAAAGGATCTAGGGTTAGGTTTCTAACCCTATAATTTCCTAATGTTTTAGAGATAATATTATAGAATTATCTCGATAGATTATAATGAGATGGTGAATTTAGATCGTTCATGATGGATCACCCTCTTCAATGAATCCTAGACCTCAAATGGTTCATTCCCAGGTAGGGCGTTGTAATTTTATGTTATTTATTTACCCATTATCAGAATCAATGAAGAACATTAGTCAAAAAAATAATGGCTTCATATATAGATTACTCATTATTTTTGGATGGGATTTATTGGGGGAATTATTTTGGGATGATGAATATACTATTTAGTTTTAATTAATTTTTCTTACAGGAACAAATCCAGACAAGAAAAAACATTGGTCGAGGTTTGTTCCTCAAGTTTTTTCCATGTGACTTCTTCACCCTTTTTCCAGCATGTTCTTTGTTCTTCGAGGGATATGAATGAATAATCATTACCCCTTCTATTAATGGTCCAATTTTCCAAAATCAATGATCTAATGTTGTGACGATGAAATGGAGGTACGAAGATAAAGGTGTGGTGTGGTTTGGTCGGGATTGTGGTGTATTATGGAAGAGAATGATGACAGTTGGTGCAGTGGTTGTGGTCAGTCCGAGCGAGTGGTGGTGCAGGTATAGTTTTTTGGTCTAGGATCACGACTAGGTAGATGGTGAGATAGTGATAGGGTATCTTACAGAGGTATAATGAGGCATAGTGGGGGCCACATGGGAGCCCAAAACTGGGTAGAGACTACCGGTATGTGGAATCCATGGGGCATGCACAGATTTTGTTGGTCAGCAACATGGGATTTGGCATGACTGTAACATCCCAAGTAAGTAATGAATAATATATATTCTTATTTATGTCTATTTATGAATTAGATAGAGTTTTAGAGGATTAAAATGAGAATAAATCCAATCTTAAGCATATAATTCTCTAATATTTTTAAAAGATTGTTTTTCCGCCTTTTGATGGAAAACCATTTTTAAATCTATATTTTGACAATTTTATAAGCTATATTTGTCAAACTAAACTTATTATATATGATTGGGACACTGAAATTTTCATTAGATAATTTTTTGGTATTTTTCTGACAATGTTCATTTTTTAATGAATAGTGAAAATACAACATTTTACATCAAAACAGCTTTTTCATCAAATTTAATTATATGGTTAGATTATCTTTTTAATTGGTCTTAAAGTGTAAATTGAATATATTTTTACCATTTAATCCAATGGTGGTCATTAGTATTAATTTCACTTTGTAATTGGGCATAAACTAATGCCTAACTTTTCATAGATATTGTTTTAAAAAAACCTCTATTTGTTTTGACAACGGGAATTATTTTTAAATTAATTATTGCAATTTCTGTTTTTGAATTTGGTAAAATGTATTACATATTTGGAATCATAAGGTCCAAATTATTCAATCAAGACTCTTCTTTTTTGACATTATGAATAGTAACGACGGTAATTATCATTAATTATAATTATTAATTAGTAATCGGGTAGTTAAGGATAATAAAATAATACCATAATAAAAACAAATGACCCCAAAATGTGTCATAAAGATACTAGTTGTCTCATTGCCGACCATTGGATTCCTTGTGCCAATCTTGGGGACCCCATGGAATTAGTTTTGTGTGAAATTAACTTTTTATCTTTTTATTTTTAAAGAAAGTTAAATATAAGAAAGAATGTATCACCTGAGTAAAAAAAAATTAATTTTGTCTACATAAATGATCAATTGGACTATAAATATTCATTGGAAAAATAAAATTATTTTCTACATCATAGTATTTTTTTTATAATTTTTAGACATTAAATAAATTAAATTATTTATAACATCATGATGATGCAGCAATTACCTCATTATTTAACGATTTAAATAAAATGAAACGATAATGTAAACTTTAAGCCCTACACATGTCTGAAAACCTATTGGATGAGTATATTTCTAACTCTTATCACTTTATTCTCAAAATACATCAATTTGGGACCTTGAAAATCCGAATCTCATTTGAAAATAAAGTAACATTTTATACCTTTCCAAGAGTGCCCCTCATCTCCTCTTATAAAAGGCCCCCCTCTACCACCTTACTCACACCTCTCAAGCCTTTGGATCGGACAACCCCTTCACATTTAGTCTCTTCAAATCCCTCTATTACTCCTAGAAGCCTCGTGTTGGGTAGAAGCCTTCCCAAGGAAGCCTTTGAGCTCAAATCAAAAAGAGTTACCCGTTTTAAAGGTAGTGTCTTTTCTTGTGTTCTTTTGTTTTATTTTTCTTCTCCAACACCTAAAATCTTTTTATTCATTTCTTTTGTAACAAATCCATTATCTTCAATATACTAGGATGTTTTTATAAGAAATATTCTAGCTACACTTAAACACACAAACATCTAATGGTAAAAGAACATTCTGTTTTTGTGGATGGCGAATTTCTGCCTCACGAAATGATGATTATTCAATATTATTCTAACACCTTCAAAGTTGGCCATTAATATGTCACTATATTTATATATGATATATAATATGTTTATTTTTTCATTATGCTTCTGTATTTTTTATTTATTTCATACCTTTTTGGTTTCCATTAGGGGTAAAGACGATATCTTCATTTTAGGAAGTGTAGACTACCGCCCCCTCAAAGTGATTTGATTCGTTAATGCCATATGTGGGACATATAAAGGATGGAGTTAATGATATTATATATGATATTATACTGTAATTATATTATAACTTTATTTCATTATGATTCCATTCCATAAAATACGAAATAGAAATGAAAGTAGCGTTCATGTGTACGTACGGCTTACTGTCTCCATGAACGGTGCATTTCATTTCTTACCTCTAAATGTTATATAATATTATAAATGCATGTATATACCTTATATATATGATATATATGATATCTAAATCATGAATATAACTCTGGATATAATGGATACATGAACAACTTGTAATTATTAAGAGTTTATTTTTGACTCAAGTATCAATGATCGTTAAAACGACCGTTATTAACTTAAATAATTAAATGGTGTTCATGATATGGTAATAAGTTATATAAAACGAATAATGAACTTGAAAAAGGTTCTTAAGAAAGTAGAAATTAACTCAAGTTTATTATTCAGGAGATTAAAGGAAGATAAAATCAAGTCAGATACGAGGTAAGGGAACTTCTTAACCCAATTTCCATTCTTTGGGTTAATCTCCTACTTTCAAATTATGTCATGATATTATTATGTTATATCCTGTATTTTTACTTCCTTTTTGTGTACATATAGTTAATACACATTATTTGTCTATTTTATTTAAAAAATTATCTTTGTAAGGGACTTAATCTCAATCTTCTTTCATTGAGGCATATTTTTTTTATACACAACTTTCTTTTATACGGTGTATAAACTCTTTTGAATTTTTCGTTTATTCAAAATGAATCTTTTAATACGAAGCGTTTACTAAACGAAAAAAGGGAATGTTTTTTTTGTCGTACGAATGCGGTGACAACGACTTCTCTACCGCCGTGACCATTATTTGAGTTTCGGCATCCTCTATAAGCTATAACTTTTTTTGAATGAAAAATTAATACCATGTTTTACTTTTCATTTATTTGGGTATTGAAAATGGTTTTCATAATGTTTTTATATCAATGTTTTGTATTGATATCTTGTGATTGAAAAGTAGAAATGTTATGTTTCCTTTATTCATGTTTTATGTGATACGATTATGTTATGGTTCTTGGGAATTATTATGAAGACGGGTGGTTCCGTGATAAACTAAGGGTGGGTGAGCCCAATATAGCTTTCCAATGCACTGGGTTTCGTGAAGGAGTTAAAACATAAGGTTTCTCCAAAGTGATTTAGGGAATATACTATGATGGGTATTCGAAACGTAACCAAGAGTGTTACTCCCTACGTAAGAATGTTATGAATGCCTCAAGATACCTTTATGACTTATGATTTATATGATTTATTCATGAACTGATGAGGTATGTGATTATGTTTTATGAGTAATGTATGATTTCATGCATGGACTAATGTTTTCATTTCATATTTTTTTTATAAACCTTAATGAGCTTATTATGCTCATCCCATGTTTTTGAAAAAATTTCCACATGTCAAGGGAATGGTACATGATATGATGATAGTGTTAAGGAAGTGTCAAGAAAGACTCCATTTTTTATTTTAAATATTTTTCCGCTGATGGGAAAAATTAATACTATATTTTATGTAACCACTTTGTTTAAATGTGGAATGTAATGCATGTTTTATGATCTAACTCTCTAAAACTCTAAACCTGAAAAGATCATCAATGTGTAATCTTATAATAACTCAAGATTAAGTAAGGTTTAAGGCTGGTGCCTTATAGTTTGTATCAGAGGTCAGTTTAGACAACTTTAGGAGTTAGAAAATTGTTAAATTTATAAATTAATTTATGGTATGATTGAAATGATATAGCATTTAAAGATTACCATGTTGCTTTTCCTGAGATATTTTTGTGTTAAGAATGGTTTTTCAATGAGGAAACAGAACAGATTTTTTGGGAAGGCATACAGAGGAAATGACCTTTCAAAACAGTATCCTGAGATGGTCAGAATCAGAACTAAACAGTTTGTTGTAGCGATGGCTCAGTTGACTTAGGTGATAAATTGTGGTAGTGTTTATTGATGATATTTTGGTGTTTTCTAAAAGTAAATAGGAGCATGAAAGACATTTAAGGGTTATTTTGAAAACCATAAAAGAAAAGAAATTGTATGGGAAATTCAGAAAGTGCGAGTTTTGGTTGCAAAAAATTTCTTTCCTTGGTCACATTGTTTCTAAAGATTGAATAACTGTTGATCCTGCAAAAACATTTGTTGTTGAAGAATGGACAAGACCCACAAATTTATCTAATATTCTTAGTTTCCTTGGTTTGGGAGGCTATTAAACAAGGTTTGTTAGAAATGTTTCATGGTTATCTAGTCCAATGACTAAGCTAAATCGAAAGGGTGTTAAGTTAATCTAGACAAAAGAATGTGATGATTTTTTTTTCAGGAATTGAAAAGAAAATTGGTGAATGCTCTTGTTTTGGCACTACCTTCTAGGAATGGTGTGTTTGTTATCTATAGTGATGCTTCATTTAAAGGACTTGGTTGTGTCCTAATGAAAAATGATCAGGTAATTGCTTATGCTTCACGTCAATTGAAAACTCATGTGGTAAATTACCCTACACTTGATTTTGAATTAGCTGCTGTTGTTTCGCTTTAAAAATTTGGAAAAATAATTTGTATGGAATAAAGTGTGAAATATATACCGATCACAAAAGTTTAAAGTATATATTCACTCAGAAAGAATTAAACATGAGACAGAGTAGATGGCAAGAATTAATCAAGGGTTACAATTGTACAATTCATTACCATATGAGAAAAGCAAATAAAGTGGATGATGCTTTGAGAAGAAAAGGTTATTCTTCATTAACAATGTTGAGATTGGAACATGATCCTTTGGATAAGGATTTGATGAACTTTGGAATAGATGTTTTTGGTGCAGGATGTCCTTTTGTTTTGTTTCAGGTATCAGTGAAATATTCTCTATCAGACATAATCAAGCAAGCACAGAAGCAAGACAGTGAGTTACAGAAAAAGGTAGAGCTAGTTTAGAAGGGTAAGTTACCTGAATTTAACATTGATAAAGATTGTGTTTTGAGATTTGGGAAGAGATTGTGTGTTCCTTGTGATTCACATTTGAAGAGAGAGTTATTTTGTGAAGCTCATAGTTCTCCGTTTTCAGTTCATCCAGAAAGTACTAAGTTGTATAGAGATCTTCGGGAGTATTACTGGTGGGATGGAATGAAAAGGGATATTGCTGATTTTACTGTGAAGTGTTTGACATTTAAATAGGTTAAAGCAGAGCGGCAGTTACCGAAAGGGATGCCTCAGCCTTTACCACTTCCAGAGTAGAAATGGGAAAATATATCCGTGGACTTTATTGTGGGATTGCCGAAGACACCTCGAGGTAATAATGCAATCTGGGTTATTGTTGATCACTTGACTAAATATGCTCATTTCCTTGCTATACGAGATACTTTTTTTCCTAGATCAACTTTCTCATTTGTATCTTAAAGAGATATTCAGATTACATAGAGTTCCCCTTTCCATTGTATCTGATTGTGATCCTAGGTTTACATCTAACTTTTGGAAAGGCCTTCAGTAGTCGTTGGGTACAGAATTAAATTTTAGTACAGCTTCTCATCCTCAATTAGATGGGTAGTCAGAATGAACAATTCAGACTTTGGAAGATATGCTACATGCTTGTTCAATGGATTATTAGGGAAGTTGGGACCAACATCTTTCTTTGGTTGAATTTTTATATATTAACAGTTTTCATTTCAGTATACAGATGGCACCATTTGAGGCGTTATATGGGAAGCGGTGTCGAACTCCAGCTTTCGGGGATGAAGTAGGTGAAAGGAAGCAGATGGTACCAGAATTGGTAGAATAGGTGGCAGAAAATGTTCAGTTGATTCAGAAACACATGAGAATAGCTCAGAGCAGGCAGAAGAGTTATGAGGATAACCGAAGGAAGGATCTATCTTACGATGTAGGTGAACATGTTTTTCTCAAAGTTTCACTATGGAAAAGTGTGATGTTATTTGGTAATAAAGGAAAGCTGAGTATAATGTTCATTGGACCATATGAAATTCTAGAGAGATTTGGATCAGTTTCTTACCGAGTGGCTTTACCTCCGAGTTTATCTCAGGTACACAATGTTTTTCATGTTTCAATGTTGAAAAAGTATATGCCCGATTCATCTCATGTTTTGAGCCCATAGGTAGTTCAGTGGAAGACAATCTCTCTTATGAAGAACAACCAGTCCAGATTCTTTACCACAAGGAGAAAGTGTTGCGGAATTAGGTGATTCATCAGGTAAAGGTTTATTGGGAAAACTATATTGTTGAAGAAGCAACATGGGAATCTGAAAATGCAAGGAGAGCTAAATACCCCCCACTTATTCGATACGTAAATAAATTCCGAGGATGAAATTTTCTAAAGGGGGGAAGGATGTAACATCCCATGTAAGTAATGAATAATAGATATTCTTATTTTTGTCTATTTATGAATTAGGTAGTGTTTTAGAGGATTAAAATGAGAATAAATCTAATCTTAAACACAGAATTGTCTAATATTTTTAAAAGATTGTTTTTCCGCCTTTTGATGGAAAACAATTTTTAAATATATATTTTTATAATTTTATATGCAATATTAGTCAAAATAAACTTATTATTTATGATTGGGACATTGAAATTTAAATAGGATAATTTTTTGGTATTTTTAGGAAAATGGTCATTTTTTATTGAATAGTGAAGATACTGCATTTAACATCAGAACTGCTTTTTCATATAATTTAATTATATGGATAGATTATCTTTTTAATTTGTAATAAAGTTTAATGTGAATATATTTTTACCATTTAATCCAATGGTGGTCATTAGGATTAATTTCACTTTGGAATTGGGCATAAACTAATGTCAAACTTTTCATAGATATTGTTTCAAAAAAATACTGCTATTTGTTTTGACAACGGGAATTATTTTTAAATTAATTATTGCAATTTTTGTGTTTGGAATTTGGAAAAATGGATTACATATTTGTAATCAGATGGTCCAAATTATTTAATCAAGACTCTTTTGTTTTTGGACATTATGATTAGTAACGACATTAATTATCTTTAATTATCGTGATTAATTAGTAATCGGGTAGTTAAGGATAATAAAATAATATCATAATAATAAAAAATGACTGCAAAACGTGTTCTAATGCTACTGGTTGTCTCATGTCCGACCATGGGATGCCTTGTTCCAATCATGGGGACCCCATGGAATCACTTTTGTGTGAATGTGACTTTTTTATCTTTTTATTTTTTAAGAAAGATAAATATAACAAAGAATGTATCACCTAAGTAAAACATTTTTATTTTAATCTACATAAATGATCTATTTGACTATAAATAGTCATTGGAAGGATAAATAGATTTCCTACATCATAGTATTTTTTATAATTTTTAGATATTAAATAAATTAAATTATTTATGACATCATGATGATGTAGTGATTACCTCATTATTTTACGATTTAAATAAAATGAAACGATAATGTTAAATATATGACCTAAACATGTCAAAAACCTATTGGATGAGTGTATTTCAAACTATTATCACCTTATCCTAAAAATAAATCAATGTGGGACCTTTAAAATCCGAAACTCATTTGATAATAAAGTAACATTTTAAACCTTTCCAAGAGTGCCCCTCCTCCCCTCTTATAAAAGGCCCCCACCTATACCACCATACACACAGCTCTCAAGCCTTTGGCTTGACCAAACCATGACCATTTATTCTTTCAACATCCTCTATTACTCTTATAAGCCTCATGTTGGGAAAAATTCTTCCCAAGGAAGCCTTTGAGCTCAAATCAAAAAGAGGTACTCGTTTTAAAGGTAGTGTCTTCTCCTGTGTCCTTTTGTTTTATTTTGCTTTCCAACCCCCTAAACTCTTTTTGTTAATTTATTTTGTAACAAATCCAGTATCTTAAATATACTAGGATGTTGTTATAAGAAATATTATAGCTACACATACACACACCTAAATCTAATGGTTAAATAACATACTATTTCTGGGGATGGCGAATTTCTGCCTCACAAAACGATGATTGTTAAATATTATTCTAACACCTTAAAAGGTTGCTATTAAGATTTCACTATATTTATATATGATATATAATATGTTTCTATTTTCCTTATGCTTCTGTTTTTTTCATTTATTTCATACCTTTATGGTTTCCATTATGGGTAAACGTGATATCTTCATTTTAGGAAGTGCGGAGTACCGCCCCCTCAAAGTGATTTGATTTGTTAATGCCATATGTGGGAAATATAAAGGATGTAGTTAATGATATTATAATTTAATTATAATATACCTTTATTTCATTATGATTCCAATCCATAAAATATGAAATAGAAATGAAAGTAGCGTTCATGCGTACGTACGGCTTACCGTCTCCATGAACGGTGCATTTCATTTATTACCTCTAAACGTTATGTAATATTTTAAATGCATGTATATACTATATATATATGATATATATGATATCTAAATCATGAATATAACTCTGGATATAATGGATACATGAACAACTTGTAATTATAAAGAGTATATTTTTGACTCAAGTACCAATGATCGTTAAAACGACTGTTATTAACATAAATAATGACATAGTGTTTATGACATGGTAATAAGTGATATGAAAGGAATAATGAACTTGAAAAAGGTTCTTAAGAAAGTATAAATTACCTCAAGTTTATTATACAGGATAATAAAGAACGATCGTGTCAAGTCAGATATGAGGTAAGGGAACTTTTTAACCCAATTTCCGTTCTTTGGGTTAATCTCCTACTTTCAAATTATGTAATGATATTATTATGTTCTATCTTGTATTTGTACTTCCTTTTTTTTGTATTTATAGTGAATACACATAATTGGTATATTTTATTTAAAAAATTATCTTTGTAAGGGACTTCGTCTCAATATCCTTTCATTGAGGCATATTTTGTTTTATACACAACTTCCTTTTATACGGTTTATAAACCCCTTTGACTTTTACCTTTATTCAAAATAAATCTTTTTATATGAAGAGTTTACTAAACGACAAAAGGGAATGTTTTTTTTGTCATACGTATGCGGCGACAACAACTTCTCCGCCGCCGTGACCATTATTTGAGTTTCGCCTTCCTCTACAAGCCATAACTTTTTTTGAATGAAAAATAAATACCATGTTTTACTTTTATTTTATTTTGGTGTTGAAAATGGTTTTCATAATGTTTTTATATCAATGTGTTGTACTGATATCTTGTGATTTAAAAGTAGAACTATTATGTTTCCTTTATGCATGTTTTATGTTATATGATTATGTTATCGTTCATGGGAATTGTTATGAAGATGGTTGGTTCCGTGATTAACTAAGGGATGGTGATCCTGATATAGCTCTCCAATGCATTGGGTAACGCAAAGGAGTTAAACGTTAAGGTTTCTCTGAAGAGATTTAGGGAATTTACTATGATGGGTATTCCAAACGTAACCAAGAGGGTTACTCCCTACGTTAGAATGTTATAAATGCCTCAAGTTACCTTTATGGCTTATGAGTTCTATAATTTATTCATGGATTGATGAGGTATGTTATTATGTTTTATGAGTAAAGTATGATTTCATGCATGGACTAATGATTTCATTTAATATATTTTTTATAACCCTTACTGAGCTTATTATGCTCATCCCATGTTTTTGAAATTTTTTTCACAGGTCATTGGGAATGGTAAATGATATGATGATAGTGTCAAGGAAGTGTCAAGAAAGAATCCATGTTTTATTTTAAATATGTTTCCATTGATGGGAAAAATTAATACTATCTTTTATGTAACCACTTTGTTTAAATGTGGAATGTATTTAATGTTTTATGATCTAACTCTCTAAAACTCTAAACTTGAAAAGATCATCAATGTGTAATCTTGTAATAACTCAAGATTATGTAAGGTTTAAGGCTGGGGACTTATAATGACACTATTTTGACCAAAGGGAACATTTTTGGGGTAGAATGCATGTGGTTGGCAAAAATGTTTGGGTGAGTCCCAGATATACCCAGGGAATACGACTAGAGTGGGAGGCCCAAAGAGCTGGGACGAACCAGGCTCCAAAGACAAGGCCAGGTTGGGTCGACCGAACGGGGTAGGGATGGGTCTGATGGGTCAGGTTTTAATGGTTCCAACAGGTCATGTCAGACCTAGACCGGACCAGGTTGTATATTTTTACTAAAATGATCAATATATTCCAAAAAAGTGTCTTTTGATGCAATGTAAGTGGTGTTGGGACCCTTAATGCAATACGGTTCTTATTACACCAATGGAGGGTTTTATCTTGGATATATTTCCAATGAAATGGGATGTTTACAAGGGAAGTACTAGGGGATAAGGGTTACAATGGGTGTTACTACTACCCACTATACACCTTCCCTTTTCTATGTGAATTGATTCTAAAATTCATTGTATCATGGACTAGTTTAATTAGGGTTTGTTCCCATTATTATTTCCCAGAGGGTTTTTTGGTATTTTCTCCAACTCACATGACTATGATCTGTTCCATAGAACATTATAGATAGAGTTCTTATAATCCCCTGAGTAGCCCAGTTCATGATCCTCTATTCATATTCATTCCATAGTTAGAGTATTCAGTATTTATGTGACAAACAACACCAATCATCGATCCTCTACTTAGTAGGTTAATCCTAATTGAGTTATTGATATCATCTCAAGGCCATGGATATGATACTCATCATATGTATCATATATATCATTAGATCATTCAATTTATCAATCTATCATGGAATTTTCCAATGAACAAAACATCTTATATGGACGTAATCAGTGCATTCCAACTCAGGAGTGTGTTCTTGTGGATTTACTCTTTGTCTATTATTCAAATTCAATCACCTATTTTTGTTTGCAGTGGTTATTACATACCCTAGACTATGTGGTATTATTTGTATTATCTATATTTTATTATTATATACTGTTGTTATATACTTTTACAGATAAATATATATTTTAATTGTGTGTGGTTTTCTAGTTTCAGGGTGTTCTAGTGAGTATTTGTATACTCAGCCCTGCATGGGATTTTCCCATACCTATCATGTCTTATGTAGAAAAGTGACCTTTAGATAGTGTTTTGGGTGAACCAGGATCATATAGATCATTGTGATATCAGATGGTCTGAGGTGTTCCTACAATATCAGAAAGTAGCCCATTACCAAGACATCAGGTTAGATCAGGTTTCCGACGATGAGTATCAGGAAAATGTTTACAAACCTTATTTTTTGTAGGCTTGTATTCTTTACATATTTACTTAATAGTACTTTTGTTGTTGCTCTCTGGTTGTCCATTATAGTTGTATGAATGCATATGGTTATTTGTGGGTTTTATTTTTCCGAATTTTTGGATTGGATATGTGTGTGTCTTTTCATATAGGTTCAAAGGAAATGCCTACTATGATGGTTATTTGAATACTCAATGCTAGTCACCAGCCCCTATCCAATTGGAGGAGGGCTTGGGGAGTAACGACATGAGCCCCACAGGGACTGGTTGTGACATAGTGGTATCATAGAAGGTCGGTTCAACCCTAGGAAAAATAGTATATGATATTGGTTTGGGAAAAAAAATTTACTGTTTAATGTTCAGATTTCAGGTCAGGGACTCTAGTGTTGGTGCGATGAAAGATTTATCCATACACCAGGACACTGGAGAAGCTACTTTTCATCTAAATACATGAGGACACTGGTTTGAGGGAAAAAATGGTACATGAATCATAAATTAATGGGTTGTGATTCCATTTCCTTATTGAGTCATCTATTATGATATAATAATTGATTGTGGTACATAATGTATTCTTACCTAATACCTTACTGACACTTACCAACTAGGATTATACATCTCATTCACAAGGATGAACCCCTCAATGATGAGGCTTCAGCACATGGACCAGTTTCTCAGATGTTACCTCAAGGTGGTTCACAAGTTGTACCACCACCTGTAGATATACCCATGGTACTCGCAATACCAGAATATGGGGAGTACATGATGAATGGGATTCATTAGTTTCAATGATAGAGACCCCATAGGTTTTGATGTGATCCCATCCATTCAGTGACTGAGGATTGAGTTTCTTTGGTGACCCATGTTTTCCTTCTATTCAGGAAACAAGCTGATCAGATGGCACTTCGACAGCAAGAATTATTCCGAGTTCAGTAAGGCGATGGTGGAGTCTTGCTATTTCAAATAGAAATGAGGTGAATCTCTCATAGACAATGTTTGAGTACCACTTCTTGTAGGTTTTTTCTCTCATTACCATCAGAGCTATTCGTATACATGAGCTTCATCGGGACCACCAGGTTAGTAGGACTACATATGATTATTCCTTGTGTTACACCAACCTTTGTAGGTATAAGATGTATATGGTAAGAGATCAATACTTCTAGCACAAAAAATTCGAGTGAGGTCAACATAGAAACATAATATTTAATATTATCCCTGTGATCTTCTCTACTTTTTATGGGTGTTCTTGAGTTGGATTCTGTTGTCAAGAGAAACATGGATGAGAAAATATAGCTGGTGATAGTCATTAGTGGTTGGGAATGTGTAGATACCTTGAGAGTAGGGAGCTAATGTTATCCTCAAGGAACTGTACATGAAATAAATATTAGGGGTAGATCACATGACAATGGATTTGTAGTTCAAGGTTCATTGGGTAGATTCAGTCCTCCATAGAAGAGGCAATGCTACTCAGGTAAGGGTAGGGGACACAATTCTTGATATTGACTGACTCGTCGTGCTACTAATCAATAGATTATGGATGGACCACTGAGTCAGAAGCGAAGACATGGCTAGAAAAATTTACATGGAAACAGACGAGGAATATAACATGGGAGAGTAGTGGGAGGTGTTCAAAGTTTTAAATTTCTACCACCACCATCCCCAGGTGGTCCGTGCTATAGGGGATGATACAACTGCATGCTGTCGAGGCTTATGACCCTAGGGATCCTTTGATGATTCGAAGTATGTTCAGTTTCTTTTCTATTTTATATGTTTTACTGATATAAATAGGGGATTCTCATTCCTTCTTCTGGATAAATCTGCATCATGGCCTTGAGATTCTGGTAGAATAGTTTAATCAACCCTTACGATTGGAATCACCTACTATAGGTGATTCAATGATCACGTATCTATACCAACAACATGACCTTAACCATGGGGTAGATAGCTTCTGTTGGAGCCTCTTGTTGGTTTCTTAAAGGCCTTATGATGCAATTATTGGTATGTATTTGTTTTCATAGGTCCATTCCCAGATTGAATGTTTTAGGCGAGGAGCTTGGTGTTTCTGTAGTAATGGAATGATGTTATCATTTTTCAATGAAAATGAATCCTCAGTATTAAAGTATGGACTCGTGAATATGAGGGTGAAGTCGTTCACCAATTAATTGGCTAGCCTAACCCTGAATGAAGTATATGTTATTAGTATCTAGTTCCCAGCATTAGTGGTGGAGTATGAGGACCTCTTCTCATAACATATTCAGGGATTACCTTCCCCAAAAAAGATGGAATAATTAATGGACATACACCCTGAGATGACGTTGATATCCTCACTAGTATATTGGATGGATCTTATAGAGGTTCACGATATAAGGTTGTAGATGGAGGATTTTTAGAGGAAGGGCTTCGTGAGACTCAGTGTTTCACTATGGGAGGACCTAGTGATGTTTTACAAAATGAAAGATAAGAGCATGAGGTTGTGTATAAAATACTGGTGGAAAACCCATGTGATTGAGATGCATCAATATCCACTACCATTGATTGATGAAATATTCGATTATTTTAGAGGAGAACAATGGTTCTCAATGGATGACATTTAATCAGGTTTTCACCAGCGACGAGTACGAATGAAAAATATAAAAAAGAAGGATTTATGATGTTTCTATAGTTATTATGAGAACATGGTGATGACCTTTTGAATGACTAATTCCCCATCATTCTTCATGTGACTCAGGAACCAGATATTCCCACCATACTTAGATCAGTTCATGGTGTTCTTCATCAACGATATCCTTGTGTACTCATCATTCACGGAGGAGCACGCGAGACTCTTAAGGAAGGTTATAGACATACTCTAAGAGAACCATATTTATGGGAATCTCTCAATATACTTGTTCTATTTTAAATAATTCTACTTTATAGGATATTTTATCTTAGAAGATGGAGTGGTAGTGGACCTTGTAATGATCAAGGAAGTGTTAGCTTGGGATCCACCTATGTGTATGATAGATTTTTGGATCTTCCTTCGAAAGGTGAGATATTAACAAAGATTAATAACTAATTTCTATAGTATATCTTTACCTATGATAGATTTTACATGAAAGTGGAATCCTTTCACATAGCCATATAATTTCTAGTAGGCTTTCCAGTAGTTGAGACAGAGTTTGACGAGTACTCCAATATTGATATTTACAAAATAGGGTGTATAGTAAGTAGTGTTCTTCGATGAATTAGGAATGAAGCTTGGTTATATCATGAAGTTGAGGCATGTGGTTATTGTCTTTGGTTTTCACCAGTTTAGATCACATAAGTAGTACAATGTATCCCATGGTCTTCATCATGCATAGGTAGAATTCTCAATCATTATGACACGACACTACATGATGAATGAGGAGTTTATCATCCACTATAATCACAAGAGTGTAATTTATATCTTATATAAGAAGGATCTAACTTGATAAATAGGTGGTGTCTAGAGTTCCACAATGATTATGACTTTATGATCATCTACACTCCTGGGGAGGAGGATGTGGTGGCAGATTCTCCCTGTATGAGATCTAGTTTTCACATATTGGAAAAGGATTATAATTAGTTGGTGTCATTGTTGTTATCCATTATGGATGAATAAGTTGATGCTTACCTCTAGTTGATGGTTATTACTATAAACTCCTACAAATAGTCAGGGAGGCACAAAATGGTGATACCGACTATGAGACTCTACATGCTCAGTTATCTTTAGGGAATTTTACAAATGGATATTTGGATGGTGGAAAGAATATATTTATATTCATTGGGTGAATAGTTGTGCTAGTAGAGTCATGGGAAGAGTTTTTGAGGAGTTATACACATCCCCTTTGTCTATTCATATAGGTTTGGAAAAGATATACAAAGACATCTAACATCAGTTTTGGTGCACTGGAATGGAAAATGTAGATATAGAGTTTAATTATCTATGTCTCACTTGTCTGAAAGTGAAGGCTGAGCATCATCTTCTAGTGGGTATGGAAAAAACCTTGGGGTACTAGAGTGGCAGTGGGATGGGATATCCTTGGAATTTGTTCTGGGTTTAATAGACACTTCTAGGGGGAATTAATCTATCTGTGTGATCGTTGACCAACTCATCAATTTATCCCACATCCTACCAATCCGTGAGAAGAGTTTGTTAGGCAGTATTGTATTCCCCTATGTAGAAGAGATAGTTTGGCTTCACAGAGTTCCATCGACGATTGATTCAAAACGTGACACTCATTTCCCATCTAGGTTATGGAAAAGATTATAGGAGGCAATTAGGAATCAGTTATGATTGACCATGGAGTTTCATCCCTAGAAATATTTCTACAAAGAGAAGGCCATTTTGGTTTTGGTGGTTATTTTTGTGGTCGCGCATGTGGGACATCAGTCATAGTTAGGAGGATAACCTACCACTAGTGGAGTTTTTGTACAACAACAACTACAACTCCACCATTAGTATAGAACCATTCATCGAAGAGTTACTGTGAGATAGTATTAAAAAGGTGAAGATCATTCATGAGAATATGAAGACATCACAGAGCTTCTAGAAGTCATATAAAGAAAGGAGATGGAGGAACATGGAGTTAAAGGAAGGGGACCTTGTGATCCACCAGATCTCTCTTCGATGAGGATTTTTGAGAGTTGGATTTTATTGAAATTTATCATTGAGGTTCATAATACAATTTTACATACTACTTTGAGTGAGCGTGGAGGCATAACTCCTAGATCTACCCCCATAGATTCACCAAGTATATGACTTCTACCATGTTCTGAAGTTGAGAAGTTACGTAGATGAAGTATTGCACATCATTGACTAGGGGGAGTTGTACATTGAGGATGGAGAAAATTTTAGAGTACCAACTGGAGATCATAGATCAGTATGAGAGGATCCTTCATTGGTGATTGATTCCCTTTGTGTGTTTTCGGTGGTAGCACAAGAATCTAAAAGAGAGAACATGGGAGTGGGAGGCCAAAATTAGTGCACAGTACCCACATCATTTTGAGTTGTCATGTTTTTGTCTTTTTAGGCACATGAATACCTATGGTTGGGAAAATGTAACGTCTTATATTTTTATGATTATTATTTTCAAATATTTTATAGAATTACTATGAGACTTGTTACTGAGATGACATTTGATTCTAAGTCCCATTATACTCGGAATAATTCATTGAAAAATGATCAGTTTTTAATAAAGAGCAGGAGCAGTTTTCGTAAAATTGTGGAGTATCTTCAAAAATAAAATGTATAAATCAGAAATATGATGGCATCGTTGCGTTCAGAGTGTTGAGACCACATGTGAGTCCTAACATCGATCGACGCAAGTCAATTTTTAATGTAGTTTTTATACATAACATTAATAAAAATATTATAATGAAAATATATTTTTTTGTATTCGACACAACAAATTTTCATTTAAATTTTTCAATTGACAAGAGATATTGGATTAGGATCATAATAATATAATTCCCTAAAGACTCTCTTGAGAAACATGGAGAAATAAGTTGATTGAATATGATGGGATGGTGTTTCAAGATCATTATTGATGTAACAATATCATCAACAAATCCTCGATAGTTGATGACCCTTTCCCATGTAAGGTGTTGTGTTATTTAGTTATTTATTTCCTCATTCATAGAATCAATGACAAACAAAAATATACCCACGAATAAGTTGATACTCTGTTCTATTGTTCTTATGATATGGGATTGAACATGTAAATTATTTAGGGAGTATTTTTATACTTCTATTATTGGTTGATCGTTATTATGGGAATGAATCAAGAAAATAATAAACAAAATTTGAGGTTCAATACTTGAGATTCTTCCATGTGATTTTCCCCCTTTTTCGCAAGTGTTCTTAATTTTCATGTGATATAAATTAACAGTCATTGATCCTTTGATTCCTAGTGAAATGATATGAAATTGAAGATTTGACCTAATGACAACACTTTAGAGGTGCGACTATAAAGTCAAAAAATGATACGGTTATAAAAATGGTGCACCATGGCGCAAGAGGTGATGTATGGTGGTGGTAAGAGCTACCACTCCAGTCAGTCAAGGAAAGTGACAGACTGTATCATGTGGACCAGTCTAGGGTGATAGCGAGGCAAAGGGAGAGTTGGGATGGGTTTGACGGGTTGGTCCAGACATATACCTGACCCAAGTTGGATATTTTTACTAAAAAAAATTGTTACATTCAAACATAGTTTCATTTTGACACGACATCATCGGAGTTGGGATCTTTGCGAGGAAATGACCATTATGATATTAGTGGTGGGTTTTAACATGAATATATTTCTAGTGACAGGGCCATTTACACGGGTAGTACCCAATTTCCAGGGGTAAGGGAGGTGTGTCTGCTACTCACCATGTACCCTAACATTTCTACTTGAATTGATTCTCTCAAAAACTGTATAAAGGATGATTTTGTTAGGTTTTATTCTCTATATTATTTCCTTTAAGGTATTTTGGTATCATTTCATACTCACAATAGTATTATTTCATCAACCGGACTTCTAGGATAGAGTTGTTGGAATCCGCAGAGATGCCCGATGTGAGATCCTCTATTCATCTCTGTTCCCTAGGTAGAGTCTTCATTTTTGACATGACTAAAATAACTGAGCATCGATCCTCTACTTATTAGGTTAATCTAGATTGATTTTATGGTATAATCCCATGGCCCTTGGTGTGGTCATCATCTGATGTATCGTATCTCCCTTCAGATCATTCAGCGTATCTTTCCCTAATGATGGTTTCTGATGAGCGATGCTTCTCAGATAGAAGTCATCAGTTCTATCGGACCCATGAATGTGTTATCCTAGATGTGTGATTTTTTGAATTTTTGAACTGAATCACTAGTGTTTTATGTAGTCGTTAGGACTTACCAAAGACTATGTGGTATGGTTTGATTATATCTGGATATTTTGGATATATGTTGTATACATATTCTTCTGTATATCTGAATGTAGTTGTCCTCTGTGTATTACTTTATTATTTTTGTTTTTAAAACTGAATATTTTTTTAGTCACCCCAGTATGATCTCTTCCAACACATTCCATGTTTTATGAAGAGGAGAGACCTTTCGACAATGTCCAGGAAAAACCCAGACTAGATAGTGCCTTGTGAGATCAAACGGGCTGGGGTTTCCCTTTTTGGTTATAGTCACTGGCCCCTAGCCGATTAGAGAAAATCTTGGGGGTAGTGTCATGGGAAATACAGGGAAAATCCATGACAAAATATACTATTAAAATATTATTAAAACTTTTTTTAGTAATATAATCATCCACATTAAATATCAATTTTTTAAATATATAAATTCACAATATATTATAATGACCCACCTATTATAATATATTTATAGAAATGTGAAATTCATGCTTTAAATAATTGATTAGTTTTATTTGAGGAAAAAATTGTTCATTCCATATAAGCTAAAAGAAAAAAAGTCCTTTTATAATTTTTTTTAAATATAAAAGTATTTGTTTTTAAAATGGAATGAATAATCCTTTTAATTTTATTTTAAGAAAAAAATTAAAACCATGATAAAAAAATTTTAAAATCATAGGATAATAGTAAAATCCTTCATTAAAATATTTTATTATATAAGGATATTAATGAAAAAAACATCGACTTCAGTGAAAAATAAAGTCTATTTTCTTTAGAAACATATTTCTGGTATCAGGAGTATTTATGGTGAGGGAAAAATAGAAAAATTATATTGTAATGAAATAACTAGAAGATAATAAATTTAGACAGTTTATTTAATTATATATTATATGATAAAATATATACTTTCATCACTAATTTATACACCACAAAAGAGAAAAAAGTGCTAAATATGGAAGATGTTTTATGGAAATAATAGTGACACAAAAAACCCATACCTCAAACCTGACATCCTTTGTATATGTTCAAAAATATAGTATAATATATATAGTTTATTCAAAATATATTTTATAACCAAAATCATTTATATAAAAATATATATGATATTCATATATCCTTTTATCACCTAAATTTTAAATATTAATGTCATTGTTCTGGAGGAAATCTACATTAGTTTCATATATGTTTTGGTTTGGGTGTTTTGTTTAATATAATTTTAATATAGTTCCATCCTATAAAGATGTTTAAAAATGATATAAATATATTATATATTAATTATATACATATTTATTATCTTCCAATAATTTATTGAGAGATAA
Source organism: Viscum album (assembly GCA_963277665.1). Classification (NCBI taxonomy): domain Eukaryota; kingdom Viridiplantae; phylum Streptophyta; class Magnoliopsida; order Santalales; family Viscaceae; genus Viscum; species Viscum album. The sequence goes on from OY728158.1 coordinate 753,202,904, forward strand.
ATGAATTATTCCATTCATGGTGACTGAAGGTCGTATGTACGCATGAATACTGTCTTCACAATTTGATGAATGGAATAATATAATGGTAAATAATAATTCACAATTAAAAAATTATTATTATATCATATATATGTAATATTTTAATTAATTATATATGTATTTCCATTCAATAAAAGTTGAAATGAAAAATATATCTCATCATTTCGTTGAGGCAGTAGTCCATAGATTCACATTAGAAAAGTTATTGTCTTCCAACATATTTAGTGGTAACATGGTAGGTGTGATATAATGATCCCCAACATAAAATTATGTCATAAGTATCATATAGGAATTTAAAACCCCCATAATATAAATCCATGAAATATAGGTAAGGAAAATTATTTTCATCTCTATAGGGAGACGATAAGACATATGTATATATGACTAATACATTCACTTCCAATTTTATAGAAAATAGGTTGGATAATAGTTATTCCCTAATAACAAAAATTTTCAGTATAATGAGGATACTAAAATTGTTATTTTAGGGAAAATAAAATTGATTTATAGGTGGTAATGAATAATTTAAGAGATAATTATCATTTATGGTGATTTTAAATTAATAAATACATTTCTTTTTTAGTATTATAAACTCAATTAAAACAACCTTTTAGAGAAATTATCCTTAAATTATAAAAAACTATTTTATTATTATCCCATTCTAAAAAAATATTGATTTAATGTTGAAATTTTTGTCTAAAAATATAATAAATATATTCATTAAAATAATTCTACAGTAGTGATGAATTTAAAGTATTAATATAAATATACATTCCATGAATAGAAACTATATTTCAAAAAAATCACTTTTTCATTCAAATTATTTCTATATTAATTTGTAATAATTTTCTAACCAATTAAATTATGTCATAATTATTGAAACCATAATATTTTTATAATTTATTTTTCTATATTCATACAAATTAATCAAGAGTATATGTCACAACTCTCTTCTAAAAATATGTTAATATTAATCAACTATTGATTAAACGTGTTGTTGGATTTTACAAAATATATAATAAAAATTAATATAATTTAATTTATTCATATAATATTTTGGTTTTTCATGTAAAATAGGTATATATGTATTTTCAATTTATAAAACATAAAAATAAATACATGATAACATGATAGATAATGAATATAAAATGAAGGAAATCCATTTCAAGAAATTAATAATGGGGTTTTTAAAATGTGATTTTTTTATTGTAAATAACATTTTTTTGAAAGACCACGTCATAAATTGGATAATAATTAATTTTTTTGTAAATTATACAGGGTAATATAAATGTTCATAGAGATTAAACATAACCAAGAATTACAAAAAAAATTAATATTGGAAATAAGGGAAAGTATTTATTAGGCGAGGAAGCCATCATTTATGGATATAAAAAATGAAAAAATTCAATGAGATGAAAAACTGAATGAGAAACATTATTTATCAATATTGTATTTTAAGAGATAAAGGATCACATTATTATATAAGAATATAGAAATAGTATCTGAGAACATGGAAGAAAAGAAATTGTAGTGATGTATCCAATTTAATAAATAGTTTATGATATTATAATCAAAGGGGATATTAGTTACACCATACAAATATAGACTAGTGCATAAAAAAAATCATTCCATAATGATGTTGTATTATTGAGATTAAAAACCAAATTTTGTTCCCAAGCCATTTTTCTCATTCCCTTATATCTTGAATAATCAAATTATGTTTATCAGGGAACTTATTATTAGGATTATTCATCATTTTTTAAATATGAACCAGTTATATTCCTAAAATTTTTATTTATTATATTCTATTTCCTTATGTTTGTTTGAAAATTTAATCGATGTCTTTATATTTTTTTAGTCTTATAAATTAAATATAATATTTAAAAAAAATAAAATACATAATTAAAAAATATAGTGACAGAAATAGTAAATTGATTATTATTAAATATTTCAAAATGTTATTATTTATAATCCTACTTCAATTAGGCATATACATTTATAACATTATTCAAATAGAAGGGTAAACAATTCCTAACATGAACACACTATATATCGATGACTGATTATGTTCATGAAATTGTATAAGTTCATGATAATATGAGGGTAATGATATTGTTGTTATTATTTAATGTTGTAGAATCATATATTTTGTGGTTTTGGTAAAAAATGAAAAATTGTTTGTAAGACAAACTAAATTACTTCATGGAGTTGGTACTCATGGAAGAACACAATTATCATTCTTAATTGTCTTTTAATTAAAGGGTATAAAGTTTTATGAATAATAAAATATTAATAATATTATAAATAATATATATAACATATTTATTAACTAATCTAATTATTAAATCAAACCATTATAGGTGGTTTTAAAAACCAAAGACATCGCATGGGGGGACGGTGTAGTCAATGCATACAGAGTAATGTTGTATTTTTTTCCTTTGTGGATAGAGAGGAATAAATAATGAATTTTCCATTAATACAATAACATATCAGTTTAACCATTGTAACATGTTCAATACATTATCAATTATATGAAATGGTTTGAAGGAGAAATATTAAGAAGAAAATATTTAATGGTAGGTAATACATTTGTTGGATACTCGATCATTTCTTATAGATCACAATAAAAATTAAATCAATATGATAACTAATATAGATCATATGATTAATGAGAACAAAAGTTAATATAAGTGAAAAATTTTGCCAAATTTTTCAAGGTATATTCAAATGGAATGCTTAACCATGTAGGGATGGATGTTATCCCATTTTATATATAAAGGAATTGGTACTTTTTGGAGCACTATTTAACCTTCCATACTTTGAGTACATTATTCCTTATAAATTCACACAAAACATCTCTAATAATGGATTTCATGGAGGTATTGGGTATATAATATCTCAAAATATCCCTTCCTTGTATTTTTAAATCTATTTTCATGTCTTTTATCATATTTTGTTACATTAAAACATTTTTATTTTTTTCCTTGGAAAAAAGTTATTTTTCTATGTGATATATATTCAATTTCAAATTATAAGATAAACCCTATTAATGTATTTTAATATTTTTAATTTTAATTTAATCTTCATTTTTTCTACATCAATATTTAAATAAATGAAATATATACATTATGATAAAACATTTAAGGGATTAAAAAAGTACTTTTTAGAAGAAGGGATGTTTTCATAAGTAAGTGTTCTTAATAATATTTTGTATTGATTAATAAATGAAATAGTTTTAATATATTTATATATATGTTTAATATATATATTACAGTCCTTATTTAGAATTTATTAATTTAATTTATTAGATATAATGTATGTGATGTTAGTTAAACCATTCTTTGAAAATAAAAGTTTCCCAATTATCATGGTCATTTACATTAATCCTTATTTTATAAAAAATGAAATAGTAATTACAACATAACATTACCATGTTGATATAATATATGAAATCTTTATTTTATTTATTTTAATGGTGAAAACTACTTTGAATCATTGGTTAATTTTATAATTTTTCAAGTGAAATGTAACTTATGTTTTCAAAAATGTGAACATGTATTTTATAAATACAATATAGTATATTCAAATTAATTAAATTACATTATATATATAATGTTATAAAAGGAAATTATTTTATTCTTTTATTATAATAATGTCATAAAATAATGATTTTTGTAGAATCTGTATTTTTTCACTAATCTTACAAAAATCAACTATTTCCAAAAAAATACAAAAAATTGAAATCATGTAAATATTGATATGATAATTCAAAAAATGAAGAAAATATTTTAAAATTATAGTTATAAAATATTAAAATTTACCTTCTATGTAAAATTATAAAATATAGTGAAAACAATTTTCTATTGTAATACAACATTATAAAAGTATAAACTATTAATATTGTTATTTTCTGTTAATTAGTAACAAAATTACTATCAAATTATTTTTTATATAAATATTTAAATTATTCCAATCAATATTATATATATTTAAAATATTATTAGAATCATATGATTAAACCCATAAAAAACATTTAGAAAAAAATACAATTTTAACTAGTAGGATATCTTCTTAGTTATGTATCTTCACTAAAAATAAGGATATATATATAAATTTATTTCATAAATTTATTTCCTATATTTATACCTTCTAACATAAAAACTATAATATAATGGTTATATAGTGTTTCATTATTTGTTTATTTCAGTATATTATATAAAACACACACTTAACATAATATTTTTTATTTAAAATACACTGTGGGTTTTCATGTAATTGAAAATGTATTATAAATTACTATTTGAGAATAAGTTGATTAAATTTCTAAATCCATAAATTAATTTATCAGTCACAACATTTCATTGAATTTTATTGTTGGATGATATCTTCTTTAATGAAAAAACATAACATCTTGTTGAAAATAGTTTTGTTATATTTGTAATCCCTATTAAATTTTATTTTTCATTACTAATTTTTTTTCCTCATCACTACCTTATAAATGATCAGGACATTCATTCACTAATTTAAAATACATTTAAATTAGTATGGTTTAGATGAAAAATAGAAATTTATTATTTGACTGAATCCATTCATTCACATCCCTTTGAGGGGTTTGAAATATAATTCTCCAAGATCTATTAATGGTGTCATGTATAGTTCAAATATGTGAATCAAAAACCCTGATTATATAAAATAATTTAATTGGTTGTATTGATTGAACAAACATAAGGATCAAAATCTATATATGACATTCATAATAATGTTTCAAAAAAATTTATATGAACATTAGTTATTTAAAATATACAGATTAGATAATGTATAGTAGTATTGACAAAGGAACAGTTTTGTATCCTTATTATTTCAGCAAAGTATTTATAATAAATATAAATGTTTGAAGTAATAGTGTTCATTATATATTTTTTCTAATATATATATATTTCTATTGACATTTTATTTTTAGGGAATTATCTTTTTTCAAACTAGGATTACATATTTATTCCCATTTATTATAAAAATGAATTTTTACTAAAACTATATTTTATTTTGGTAGTATATTCTTAATTGAGATAGGATAGGTGAAACAAGTCATTGATAAATTATAAAAAATGGTAAAAATAATAAATAGATAATGTTGAATAGTATCCTTGAAAATTATCATGAATAAAATATACTAAAAGAAAATTGAACTTTTATTGGAGGATAATATACCACTATCATAAAAGTATTAATTATATAGGTGGAAACATGAATTATCTAAAGGAGATGTTAATTTCATGAGAAGTTAGTTATTATAATTTTAACCTAAAATATATTCAAATATATATAAATTTATGACACAAAAAATCAACTTTTAACAACTATAAAATAAACTGAAATTTCCCAATATGAAATTATTTCAATCTCTAAAATATTTTAACTTTTTGATCTATCAATGTATATAGAGATTAATTGAATGAATACTAATATTTTGTAATTATGGGTTAATAAAAGTTTCATATTTATATTATTGGAAGATAATGATGAAAAAAATATATATATAATAAGGTGAATGCCTCACGGGATTCAAACATTAAAAGGTTATCTAAGTAAATGGAAACTAAACATAACATATAATCATTTATGTATACGTCGGAATAAAATTTTAGAAAATAATAATATGTGTGATTAGGGAATGATTCCAATTCATAAACCTCATATAAGATGAAATTTATGTGTGATTGAGTTGAAAATAAGAAGAATTTATTTTTATAACTACCAAGTCATTTATATAATGAGAAAAAATGTGAATAAAAATAATAATGGTAAACACATCCTAAAAAATGATAATGGGAACATTTATAGGGTAAAATCACTAAAAATGAGAGTTGTCCATCAATTAAATTTTCATATATAAATTTTAAAACCCCATGCTTCCATAGTACGTTTCCCTTTGAATAATGTAATGGCGTGCATTGAACGCAACTTCGAGATTTTAACACACCACAACCAATCAAACTAGCCGTTATAAATAGTAATACCTACTTTTTGAAATTTTATAAATTCTATCTCTCAAAATTGACTTCATTTTTGGATTCGGAATATCAAAATTAGCCTAGGGTTAAATTTTGGTACTTTTCAAATAACTTTCATATTTTGATGAATAGTGAAAATTACTAAATTTTAATTAAAAACAACTTTTTTAATCAAAATAATTAATATTGATAAATTATGAATCTGAGTAGTTTTAAAGTATATTTAGAATATATTTTTACCGTGTAATTCAATATTTGTCATTGGACATAATTCCACAATTAAACCAGACATAAACAAGTGCCAATCTTTTGATAGTTATTATCTCTTAAAAACACGCTTTTTGTTTTAACAACGGGAATTAATTTTAAATAAATTTCTACAACTTATGTATTTTGAATTTGGAAAAATTGATTACATATTTGGAATCAGGATGTTCAAATTGAGTAAATAGGTTACTTTTATTTTTAGACATTTTGGATAATTACTTCTGTAAATATTTTATTTACCATGGTTAAAGGGTAAATCTGGTAAACAAGGGTTAAAAATAATATTATAATAATACTTAATTACCCTAAAACGTGTCTTAACCCTATTTGTTGATACATGGTCGACCATGGGAATCTTTGGGTCGATTTTGGGATCCCATGGATCCACTTTTAAGTGATGGGGACACTTTATTTTAATTAAGTTAAAATGAATACAAAAATGACACAAGCATATATCTTTTAGAAAAAACAATTGTTACATAGGGTTATATATGTTGGATTTTAGACTATAAATATTCATTAGAAATATAAAAATATTTCCTACATTATTATAGTTTATTTATAATTTTTAGACATTAAATAATTTAATTTATTATTGACACAATGGTGATGCAGTAATTACAATAATAGTGAGAAATTAGAATAATTGATATTATAAATACCGAAATAAATATAATATGAGACTTTTATTGAATTACACATATTTTATAGGTTAATATGACATATTAGGATTGATTTAATTAACTCTTTTCGAAGTAATCATTCTGTTATGTGTTTCACAAAAATCAACTATTGAATAGTGTCAAAATTGACATAAAACAGTTTTTAAAAAAACTATTATATTATTAATTTATATTAAATTCCTAAAAATATAAGGTTAGTCCAAGAGACTTATATAAATATATTTATATCATTAATTAATCACTTGGGGGTATCATGGATGTATATGGTATGTTTATTAACCATATAATATAAAAATACCAAGAGACATTGTAAAAGTGAAACTAATTAACTAAGAGTTAATACTTAAAGATAAGGATAATATAATGACCCAAACCTGTATAAATTCTATTTGTTGAGTGGTTTTCGACCCATAACTACCTTAACCTTTAAATAATAAACTTTGTAACTATTAGAAACCGAATATGAATTTATTATAAATTAATATTTCTATCTTTTCCAAAGGTGCCCCTCACCCCTCTTATAAAAGGGCACTCCTCCTTCTCTTTTCTTCACACCTTCAAAGCCTTTTGGTTCGGCCAAACCCTACCCAAATACTCTTTCAACATCCCTCACAACAACCTAGAGTCCTTATTTTGATCTGAAAGCCAACCTAAAGATCCATTTTGATCAAATCAAAAGGAAGACCCAGAAGAAGAGGTAATGTTTTCACCACCCCTTTTCAAGTTTCTTTCTTCTTCCACTTCCTCATCCTTTGTTGTTACCATAATAAAATAATAACTCCAGTATCATATATATACAATGATGTTATTATAAATATGGTACAACCATTTTCAGTATTCTATCCATCCTTTGAATAACATTTCACCATACGTGCGTACGTACGGCTTACCGTCTCCACGTCGTGGTGTAATTGTTATTCAATAAATTATTATTTGGATGGGTATAATAATGATGTCTAACTCATTTAATAATAAATATAACATAATAATGATTCTTTATATAGGATATACCATCCAAATATATATTATTTTAATATCAAAAGAATGATATTGTCGCTTGTGCGTACGTACGGACTACCGTCTCCACGAACGCGATGAGATTCATTCTCTATCATACCCATTCAAGTATAATTATCATTTGATGATTTAAAAATAATGTTTAAGAAGTTGATATCATTCTGGATATTAATAAGATACATCCTATCCATGAAAAACATGGCTTACGTAACAAAACATATAAATGAAAACGAGTAAGTTAACACCCAAAACGACGATAATTCACAGATATTTTTAAAAAAGAAACGTTAAAAGATAATATATGATATCATATTAATGTATATTATTATTGAATAATTCAATAAAAATTATTTTAACATTATAAAGGAGGTTAACCTACTCCCAACCATGTAAAATTACAAGGTAAGGGGTTTCTTAACTCGCTCTTAATTTCGTGAGAATTCCATTGTTCACCACTTAATTATTCCATGTGGTGTATGTGTACTGCCCATGATTGTATTCATTGTGTAATATACATTAATTTATGGGTATTTACATCATAATGGTATGATACATCTTTCATGGGTATATGTTTCGTAAGTTACCTAATCGATAAGGGAATTTGAGATTTCAATTTCCACTCATTTGGCTTTACGCATATTTCATTGATTATATTACCCCAAGATTATGTGTGGAATCACTATTCATTTGATTGTGTCATAATTTCCACTCCACTTCCTGTGGATATAATTTTTATACACATAATCACTCCATTGACAATTCCCAAGTAATTTATATGAATTTGATAAGAGTAATTTTAACTCATTAACCATTTGTTGAGTTAAACATCCAATTCGTTGGTGTTGTTTTTTACAAAAATATGTGTGAATATACTTTGATTGTTTTACACTGAATATCCAATCATATTTAGTGTATTTATATTTGTCACACATAATTATGTCGTTTATTTATCCTTAACCTAAGGATACAGCCTTTATGATAGATTTCATCTCAATTTACATTCCATTGAGACTTCTTTGTTGATATACACCAAATCACTTTTATGTGGTGTATATAATGTACTTTGACATAGTATATCATGAATCCATTTTTTCTCATGATATTAAAATGTTTTGATTACCTCAATTATTTTTATTCAAGTGTCTCTCTTTTGGTTAGAATCTCTAACTAAAATACCTTTTTTAAATGTTTTAAATACTTATTCATCTAAATCTTTCTCATTAATGTCCATGTTTTAAAAATGGTTTTAAGGATATATTTATATGGACATTAAAGTTTATAAATTAAAACTCCTTTTAAAAAGTTTCAAAGTGTTATGGGACACTTTGATTCAAAAGTCTATTTTTAAATGGCTTCTTTAAAAATAGTGTGACTTTTAAATGATTTCAAGAAAAAGGGGGATATTTCTCTCAAATAGTTTTGATGATTATTTTCGTCTATGTCAACATCCTTCATTATTATTGATTGATGTTAATGTGATACAATACAATCTTCCATATTGTATCGAATGAGTTATGTTTGACTGTGGATGTGCTAGTTTTATACCATTCATGGTTTGTGGTTAAAGTATTGACATTTCGTATGCTAGTTATAATACGAATGTTTATGTTATGTTTAAACCTGTTCATATGGGGAATGCATTGGACTTAATAAGTGACGGGTGGAGCCCGGTATAGCTCCTCGATGTATTGGTAGGTCTCATGAGACAAACTAGTGTCTTGGCACAAGGCCTTGGAAAAATCTTATTTGTAGTCTTGGCACGAGGCCTTGGATATGTGGTTATGATAGTCTAGCATTATGCATTCCATCATTATGAAAGTGGTTATTGATATTTCATGTGATCATTCGACGATTAGAATATCCATGTGAGTAATTAAATGGCATTATTTCATTTTACCTTTTCCATTTTATGCTGAAGTTCAAGTTTAAAAGGCTTTTGTTTTAGTTATAAATTGCCTTAAGTGTTTATTCATATCTATGAAAGCTTCTACTATAATGTTATCCTTACTGAGCATCTGATCTCACCCCTTCTAATGTTTTATTTTTTCCAGGTTTATGAAGAAGTAATTTATGAATGACCTACAGGGATAGTATGAGGGGATATGAAGAAAAGATGTTTTTTATGATGTAATGTAAAACTATATGAATATATCTAGTGTTTCCAAGGCTACTAAAACAATCGGTGTTTCGAGATTTGATCTTTCTTGTGATCATGCCAATGTTATGTAATAATGCACCGACTCTAGGTAACTAGGGTCGGGGAGTTACAGTTGGTATCAGAGGAAGTTTAGTACAAACCTTGGAAGCTAGATTTAGATAAACTCTGATAAGAGCACGTAGACCTAAGATGAACTTTAAGTATTAGTATAGAATAACTTACTAGAATTTTTGTATTGTAGAGATTCTGTGAGTTTTCTGAGCAATACATCCCTGTCTGGATACGAGCAGGTAGAGGCGGCTCTGGCATAGATGTACCTTGGGGTAAAACCCAAAAACACCGCTTTGAGCTAGACTCGAATAGGAACTGGTGCACAACAACGGGCCTTGCTGCACTCTTGGTTACGACACTCCCGGGTGATATGGTTAGGATAATTTAAATTTTCTTTACAAACCGATTTAAAGTAATATATATATATATATGATGAGAGTAAATGACCTTGGTTAATCCTAATGTGTTTCAAATTGAGAATATGGTGACATGTTAATCTCTAAATGATTTTATGACTACTGTTACTCACACAATGCTTTCTGGTTTTAGTCAATGGCCAGATTCCGAAGAAGTCGTAGTGACTTTAAGAATTATGTACAAGGTGCGAACAGTGGTGGCAATGAGCAACAAAATGGAATGTTGGTAGTCGTAAATGATATCGTCTTTATTCCAAATCAATTTTCCAAAAATATGATCAAAAATATATATATTAACCAATTACCAGACTCAAAAAAAGAGAAAGGTGATGAATGATAAGAGCTCCAGCAGTGGAGACCATGGAGAATGGAATCCTCAATTTCCATCATGCCGGAAATGTGGAAGGAGACACCCAGGAAAGTGTCTCAATGGGACAAAGAAATGATTTACGTGCGGAAAGGAAGGACATAAAGTGAAGAATTGCCGAAGAAAAATGAAGAGTACTATGGAAGATGATAAAAATGGTCCCAAGAGTCCATTTACAGTCATTTGCCGTAAATGTAGGGGAACTTCCAATTACCCAAGTGAATGCCCTATTCTATAGGATATTTTCTTGGTAAAAGAAGAAGCTATGTTGAAATAAATGGTTTGAGAAATGTTTAAAAATTATTAGTGCTCCTTGTTGATGGGTTTACTTTGGAATAATTTTCTCTTGTGTTTGTAACCCAGCAGTTTGCCATGTGAGAATGATATTTGTGGAAGAATTATCTCTTCTCTTGTGGATATATGTATAAATAGCCATTTGGTTTTATACGATCATTGGGGGTTGAGAGAATTATATGTTATTATAATTTGGGATGAAAATGCAAGGTATGATATAACATTTGTGGTTAAATTATGTTATGGTATTTTGAGGAATTTATCTCATTATGGTAATATTATAAAATATAGTTTTTGAAATTGACAACACATAGACTGTGTGACAACCCGTCGCGTCGGAAAAAATTGTGGGAATCTAACCCACAACCAAAGTGCGATTGGGATTTATCGCCTACCACTGGACTACGTGAAGTCCTTGGATAGTGTGACTAATTATTTTTTGTAAAATTATTTTATTATTCAATAATAAGTTGATTTGGGTTCTTATGCCTTATTAAATGAATACCCTTGGTATTATAAAATGATTTGCTGATTAAGTGATAGATGTTATTTTGGAAGTTGTTCGCTTTGTAGTGAACACTATATGCACAAGGAAAATATAATAGTATGGGATTTCATTTGAGGAGTAATGGTGGATTTTTATCTATGTTTTTATTATGGATTTATAGTGATTTAGGTTGTTTATGGAGATGATTAGGTTAATTACTTTTATGTATGTGACTTTAAGAGTATTTGATGTCATTTGGAGATATAATTTAACGTGGAAGACTACATTCTTATAATTTTTGAGTTTCAATATTAGTTTGTATAATATTTAAGGATTTTAAGGACAATTGATTATTGAATGGTATTTATTTATCTTTGGTGTATTATTGGTTTAATTTTAGAAGTTAAGATTAGAGTTTATTTCTATCAAGGAATATACTTTTGGGGGATCATTAGATCTTGTACTAACCATTTTGGTTTTGACTAATCTCTAAAGACAATGTAATTATGTAGTTTATCCTGCATGGATCATGTGATTATATAGAAGTTTATTCTAGCTCTTCCAGTGTGACCAAGTCTTCTTGAATACTCATCGTTTAAAAAATGAGTTAGTAGTGGAAATTTATTAAAGAATGAAACTCTACTTAAAATTAAGTACATATCTTTATATTCTTAGTCAATATCATAAATGAATTCCTCATCCTTATGTAATGTAACTTAAAACAAAACAAAAATGTAGTCCGTTTACTTTTCCTACTGGGAGACTAAGGATCGTTTGTCCCAACGCAAGTTTTTGATTTTCTTATTGTTAACTTTCTCCGGATAATTTTTTCTATCCCTCTTCATCCGAACTGAACACTTAGTTTATCGTCCATATCCATGTTTTCCTACAAGGAATCCTAGTATGGGTTATCTTGGGTGACCTTTATACCTCTCTTCCTTTCTTTTAAAGTGATAGTTTTGTTGACTCTCTTTCCGATGTGGGACTTTCCATTATATTCTCAAGCTCAATTTTAAAAAAAATTGTGAGGACTCAATTTATTGAATTATGGGAGAATGTAACACCCCAAGCTTCCATAGTACTTTTCCCTTTGAATAATGTAATGGCGTGCGTTGTACGCAACTTCGAGATTTTAACACACCACAACCAATCAAACTAACTGTTATGAATAGTAATACCTACTTTTTAAAATTTTATAAATTCTATCTCTCAAAATGGACTTTATTTTTGGATTCGGAATATCGAAATTAGCCTAGGGTAAAATTTTGGTACTTTTCGGATAACTTTTATATTTTGATGAATAGTGAAAATTACTAAATTTTAATTAAAAACAACTTTTTTAATCAAGATAACTAATATTGATAAATTATGAATTTTAGTAGTTTTAAAGTATATTTAGAATATATTTTTCCCATGTAATTCAATATTTTTCATTGGACATAATTTCACAATTAAACCAGACATAAACAAGTGCCAATCTTTTGATAGTTATTATCTCTTAAAAACACGCTTTTTGTTTTAACAACGGGAATTAATTTTTAATTAATTTCTGACACTTTTGTGTTTTGAATTTGGAAAATGGATTCTATATTTGGATTCATGATGTTCAAATTTTTTTAAATAGGTAACATTTATTTTTAGGCATTTTGGATAATTACTTCGGTAAATATTTTATTTACAATGGTTAAAGGGTAAATCTGGTAAACAAGGGTTACAAAATAATATTATAATAATACTAAATTACCCTAAAACGTGTCTTAACCCTATTTTTTGATACATGGTCGACCATGGGCATATTTGGGTCGATTTTGGGACCCCATGGATCCACTTGTAAGTGATGGGGACACTTTATTTTAATTAAGTTAAAATGAATACAAAAATGACACAAGCATATATCTTTTAGAAAAAACAATTGTTACATAGGGTTATATATGTTGGATTTTAGACTATAAATATTCATTATAAAGCTAAAAATATTTCCTACATAATTATAGTTTATTTATAATTTTTATACATTAAATAATTTAATTTATTTATGACACAATGGTGATGTCGTAATTACCATAATAGTGAAGAATTAGAATAATTGATATTATAAATACCCAAATAAATATAATTTGAGACTTTTATTGAATTACACTAATTTTATAGGTTATTATGACATATTATTATTGATTTAATTAACTTTTTTGGAAGTAATCATTCTGTAATGTGTTTCACAAAAATCAACAATTGAATAGTGTCAAAATTGACATAAAAGAGTTTTTTAAAACAAATATTATATTATTAATTGATATTAAATTCCTAAAAGTCTATGGTTCGGCCGAGAGACTTATATCATGATAGGTGTATCATTAATGAACCACTTGGGGGTCTCTTGGATGTATATGGTAAGTGTATTAACCATATAATATAAAAATACAAAGAGACATTGTAAAAGTGAAACTAATTAACTAAGAGTTAATACTTAAAGATAAGGTTAATATAATGACCCAAACCTGTCTAAATTCTATTGGTTGAGTGATTTTAGACCCATACCTACCATAACCTTTAAATAATCATCTTTGTAGATTTTAGAAACCGAAGATGAATTTATTATAAATTTATATTTCAAGCTTTTCCAAAGGTGCCCCTCACCCCTGTTATAAAAGGGCACTCCTCCTTCTCGTTTCTTCACACCTTCAAAGCCTTTTGGTTTGGCCAACCCCTACCCAAATACTCTCTAAACTTCCCTAAAAACAACCTAGAGGCCTTATTTTGATCATAAAGCCAACCTAAGGATCCATTTTGATCAAATCAAAAGGAAGAACCAGAAGAAGAGGTAATGTTTTCACCACCCCTTTTCAAGTTCCTTTCTTCTTCCACTTCCTCATCCTTTGTTGTTACCATTATAAAATAATAACTCCAGTATCATATATATACTGTGATGTTATTATAAATATGTTACAACCATATTCAGTATTCTATCCATCCTTTGAATAACATGTCACCATACATGCGTACGTACGGCTTACTGTCTCCACGTCGTGGTGTAATTTTTATTCAATAAATTATTATTTGGATGGGTATAATAATGATGTGTAACTCATGTAAATAATAAATATAAAATAATAATGATTCTATATATATGATATACCATCCAATTATATATTATTTTAATATCAAAAGAATGATATTGTCGCTCGTGCGTACGTACCGACTACTGTCTCCACGAACGCGATGAGATTCATTCTCTATCGTACCCATTCAAGTATAATTATCATTTGAGGATTTAAAAATAATGTTTAAGAACTTGATATAATTATGGATATGAATAAGATACAACATATCCATGACAAACGTGTCTTATGTAACAAAACATATAAAAGAAAACGAGTAAGTTAACACCCGAAACAAAGATAATTCTAAGATATTATTAACAAAGCAATGTTAAAAGATCATATATGACATCATATTAATTTATATGATTCATGAATAATTTAAAAACAATTATTTCAACATTATACAGGAGTATAACCTACTCCCAACCAAGGAAAAGTACAAGGTAATGGGTTTCTTAACTCACTCTTAATTTTGTGAGAATTCCATTGTTCACCACTTAATTATTGCATGTGGTGTATGTGTACTGCCCATGATTGTATTCATTGTGTAATATACTTTAATTTATGGTTATATACACCATCATGGTATGATACTTCTTTCGTGGGTGTATGTTTCGTAATATACCTAATCGATAATGGAATTTGAGATTTCAATTTCCACTCATTTGGATTTACGCATATTTCATTGATTATATTACCCCAGGATTATGTGTGGAATCACTATTCATTTGATTATGTCATAATTTACACTCCCCTTCCTCTGGATATACTTTTGATACACATAATCACTCCATTGATAATTCTCAAGTCATTGATATGAATTTGATAAGAGTAATTTTAACTCATTCACCATTTGTTGAGTTAAACATCCAATTCGTTGGTGTTGTTTATACAAGAATATGTGTGAATATCCTTTGATTGTTTTACACTGAATATCCAATCATATTTAGTGTATTTATATTTGTCACACATAATTATGTCGTTGATTTATCCTTAACCAAAGGATACGGCCTTTATGACAGATTTCATCTCAATTTACATTCCATTGAGACTTCTTTGTTGATATACACCAAAACACTTTTATGTGGTGTATATAATGTACTTTGACATAGTATATCATGAATCCCTTTATTCTCATGACACTAAAAAGTTTTTATTACCTCAATTATTTGTATTCAAGTGTCTCTCTTTTGGTTAGAATCTCTAACTAAAATACCATTTTTAAATGTTTTAAAGACTTAATCATCTAAATATTTCTCATTAATGTCCATGTTTTAAAAATGGTTTTAAGGATTTATTTATATAGACATTAAAGTTTAGAAATTAAAACTCCTTTTAAAAAGTTTCAAAGTGGTACGGGACACTTTGATTCAAAAGTCTATTTTTAAATGGCTTCTTGACAAATAGTGTGACTTTTAAATGATTTCATGAAAAAGGGGGATATTTCTCTCAAATAGTTTTGATGATTATTTTCAACTATGTCAACATCCTTAATTATTCTTGATTGAGGTTAATGTGATACAATACAATCTTCCATATTGTATCGAATGAGTTATTTTTGACTGTGGATGTGCTATTTTTATACCATTCATGGTTTGTGGTTAAAGTATTGACATTTCATATGCTAGTTTTAATATGATTGTTTATGTTATGTTTAAACCTATTCATATTAGGAATGCATTGGACTTAATAAGTGACGGGTGGAGCCCGCTATAGCTCCGCGATGAATCGGTAGGTCTCATGAGACAATCTAGTGTCTTGGCACAAGGCATTGGCAAAATATTATTTGTAGTCTTGGCACGAGGCCTTGGCTATGTGGTTATGATAGTCTGTCATTATGCATTCCATCATTATGAAAGTGGTTATTGATATCTCATGTGATCATTCGACTAGTAGAATATCCATGTGAGTAAGTAAATTGCATTATTTCATTTTACCTTTTCCATTTTATGCTGAATTTCATGTTTAAAAGGCTTTTTTTAGTTATAAATTGCCTTAAGTGTTTATTCTTATCTATGAAAGCTTCTGCTATAATGTTATCCTTACTGAGCATCTGAGCTCACCCCTTCCAATGTTTTATTTTTCCCAGGTTTATGAAGAAGTAATTTATGAATGACCTGTAGGGATAGTATGAGGGGATATGGGGACAAGATGTTTTTTTTTATGATGTAATGTAAAACTTTATGAATATATCTAGTGTTTCCAAGGCTACTAAACCAATCAGTGTTTTGAGATTTGATCTTTCTTGTGATCATGTCAATGTTATGTAATAATGCACCGACTCTAGGTAACTAGGGTCGGGGCGTTACATAAATTATAATGATAACAATAAAAATCATAGAGAAGAAATGAATCCATTGAAATATGATGGAGGAAAATTATCCAGATAGGGTTCATAGATTGAATGTCGTTTCCCATGGTGTGGTTTCTGTCGTCACAAAATGAGCAAATAATGGTATAGAGTTTCCAACGTGATATCCTATAAAATGTAGGTTCAATGAAATTTATAGTTATAGATGAAAATTAATTTCAATGTTTGTGAAATTGAGGAAACATCTGTAAATAGTTAAAAATTGGTCATAAAATAAAAAAAAATCAAAAGGTTTTTAAAGAATACTATGAAAAATGATGATTACAATCAATAAAATGAGTGGATTCATAACAATAATTATTAAATATTGGTTAAATAAAAAGATTGATTATCTCTAAAAAATGGATCACAATGAAAATATGAATAAAATATTAAATATAGGAACTAAAATATAACTCATCATCTATTGTGTTTAATACTTTTTGAGGATATAATGATGAAATTTTTATTTTTTTACTTCTTTATTTAATGATTGTTTTTATTGTTGACAAAAATTAACAAATGGAGCGTTAGAATATACCTATAAGAATTAGAATTTGATAAAATGATAATTTAATTTTATAGAATAATAAATGGATGAAACTAAAAATATATTAATATAATCATTTATTAAAATAATTTCATTAATAAAAGAGAGGAATAATAAGTTTTGAAGTTGTTTTGTTGTAAATATTTGAATCTTTTAAATCCAATAATATTCAATGTCCACCACCATACCCTTTATTAAGATGATGTATATTTTAATGGACCTGAAATACATAGTTATAATTAAATTACATGACAATTTTTTAGTGTAAAACATGATGTTTATTTGTAAAAATGAAGTGGGTATTTAAAAAGAAAATCTAAACAGGAGAAACAACTATGGAATATATAACATTTTTAATTAAGTACTCTTATTTTATATAATGAGTTAGAAATCGTATTCTAATAAAGGTTAAATATTTTTTGTAATAAGAAGGAATATATTGTATAAATTTATTAACAGAATATTCAGTAATTTTGTAATTTGAGATTACTATAAATGATTAATCGTTGAATTACCCCGTAAATTTATGAAGGTGTTTTTCTCTTTAAATATATAATTATGAAAATAAATAAATTTCAATAAGAAGTAGAGAAATAAAATGAATAATATTTATTAAAGTGGTATTAAATGTATATGAGTAATTTTTTTCAAAAAACCATTAAGTTAAATATATAACATTAATTCAAATTGAATGAAAATTTCTCAAACTATTATTGGGAAAGAGACCATAGTACATTCTTGATAAACGCTTATTTATTTTTTCTTTTAACTTTTTTTAAAAAGGGGGAGATGATACATATAAATGGAATTTAAAATAGTAATTAAGACTTATTAAATTATGTTACAAATGTTGTCTAATGTTCTTCATGATTGTGATTTACAATTCAATATAACATCTAAAGGATATAAGATTAAATATCATGATATTTTTGATAATTCAAAATGGTGAGGTTGGTTTTCACTATAATTTATTAATTATTCAATCTATTTATTATTTTTATTTAATATTATATTTTTTGTCAATAGATCATATGACTATTCATGTTAGTTGTATTTTGAATGCCACAAAAAGTGTGATATTAATTAAGAGATTGATGTGTTCCTGTATTTTGATATTCTCAAAGAATTGTAGAGATTGGATAAGATCATCGTAATCTAATATGAAGCTATATGGATTAATAGGTTAGTAGTTTTCTATGTAAGTATACAACAATACATTTTTCTATATTCAATGAGGCCAAATTTTATTTGAAGAATAAAGAAAATAATGAAGTTTATAGGTTGTATCTGATGACTCATATAGGATATTATTGAGAGGGTATAAGGTGAAAATTATATAGAAAGTTATTAAATATAATATAAATGTTTAATTGTTAAGGAACTCCTAGAATATGAATAAATGGATGGATCATATGTCACCTTGTGATGTGCATGGATCCTTCCATTATAATCTTGTTTTATGATTCATTGAGGATGGGGACCACCCAGAAACATTATCCCACTTGATATTATGGTGGTTGGAACTTACAAATGACATTGAATATGTATTATATCTTTCATGAGGAATTAATGATACACTAATATTTTTTAAATAATTAAACATAAACAGACAGATATGCACATTTATATATGTCTTTGTTAGTGTTTGGGTGTTTAGTATTTGTGTTTTATTGGTATTCATGATAATTCATCACTATTATTTTATAAGAATAGTCTATATCAAATTAATTTTCACTTGGATAAAGAAGAATTAATATGAGGTTATAATATTCTATGAAAGAAGATTCCTAGGGAGATCATATTTCCTCACAATGATGATTATAATGCATTTTGAAACATATAATATCCTAATGAAGTATTAACTACGTGGATGTTAAATATTATTTATATAATACGATATCACAGTGTAAGGTAGATCACTATTCTATGAATTGTTTTTCATGTGAAGAGGTTATTATTATTCAAACGTTCCACATCGAAACCCATGGGGCTTTACCTTGAAGATTGTTTTTCAATTTCTTGTTCCATATTGGGATGAGAAGCTAATAAAAAGTAATTAAATGACACAAAATATTGGTAATTGAAGGTCAAAAAATGAGATGATATTTTCCAACATAGTAATATGGTTCCCTGAAATATAAACAACAAGGACATTCTGTAGTAATAGAGACTTCAAAAATTTTGTACATTTCTAATTATGATATATTTGAAATAGTTGTATAGTGAATCACTTGCCAAAATGTAATGATATTAACCATAAGAAATAATTTATCCTGAAAATCCATATATACACTCCAATATTTATATATATATTTCCCTTCTAACAATTGTTTTTAATTGATAGCTTCGGATACATGATAACCCATGTCTAAATGGACTATAATATTGTATACCCTTAAAAAGAAGTTTATAAATTCTTTTAAAGACTATGAATGAACACATATTATAAATATATTTATAAAGTATTTAGATAATTATAAAATTTTTATATGTAATAGCTCAATTTCGTGTAAAGACGTTATATGATTTAAAAATAGATTTTTCCGCAAAATGATTTTAATTTCTTTTTGTTAAAAAAGTATTTTTTCCCAGATTTTAAAATTTTATTTTAAAATTAAAATAATTTTTCTAAAACTGTGAAAATAATATTATAGGTTATTTTTTTAATTTTTTGAAATATTAGTTTTTTCAATGAATAGTGAGAATATTAATTTTTTATTGAAAAATGTCTACTCATTTCAATCATTTAACAATTTTATTTTTGTAAATTTTATTTTGTAAAAATAATTCATTTATATAATAAATAATTAAATAATGTTCATCTTAATCAATTTTGTGATGTATTTCTCTATAAAAACAACGTATATCTAAAAAAATCATTCCTATGAAACAACTATTCATCATCCTTTTGAGGTTTAATATCTAAATATATTATTATAATTAAGTGAAATTAATTTCTATAAATAGATTTCATGTTTTCATTCATATTATTTCATATTATTTAAGGAGATCAACATTATTTTTTTTTTGTAATAATGGATTTTATATTTTTTTATTACTATTAAAGCTTACATGGGCTTAACTAGGTGTGGGTGTTAGTTTAAAATAATATATTAGGGTACATTTGAAAATAAATAACATATATATAAACCTTTAAGAGAAATTTATTTTTAATAATATCTCAAACTTGAATATACTTCCATTTTGAATTATATATCTTGTGCATGAAATGATTATATTTTAATCATTTTTGAAATTCCATTTGTTTTTTCTACCCAACATTTAAAAGGACACCCCTCCTTTACCTTAATGAAAAAAATAATGCCATATAGTTTTACAAAAACCAAGATAATTGGTATTTAAACTTTTCTATCAATGACTTATAGGTTCTTCTCTGTATAAACAAGATTATGGGGGTCCATAAGAAGGGATATCAATGAGTTGTACTGAATGAGAGGTAATTATAATTCCCCGACCACAGAAGCCTAGAGTCGGTGCATTATTACGTATCATTAGCAAGATCACAAAAGATAATGTCTCAAAAGACTGATTAGTTTAGTAGAAATTGAATTACTAGATAAAAGCATACAATTTACATTACATCATAAAATGGAAAACAACAACAATATTGTATCCATAGACAACACTGAGATCCCATATACTATTTCTGTAGGTTAGTCATAATATAGTTCTTCGCATCCTTGAAAAAAATAAAACATAGAAAGGGGTGATCTCAGATGCTCATTATGGATAACAATAAAGTGGAAACTTTCCTAAATAAGCATAAAAATTTAAGTCAATGTATAAGACTAAATCAAAAGCCTTTTAAACATGAACTTGAGAATAATATGGAAATGGTAAAACCAAAAAATTCCATTTACTTATTCACATAAAAATTCTACTAGTTGAATAATCACATGCAATATCAATAGCCACTTTCATAATGATGGAATGCATAATGCCAGACTTCAAAACCAAATAGTCAAGGCCTTGTTGTAAGAATACAAATTTTATTTTGTCAAAGCCTTATGCCAAGACACTAGTTGGTCTCATGAGGCCTACCAATTCATCGAGGAGCTATTGAAGGCTCCACCTGTCACTTACTAAGTCCAATTCATTCCTCATATGAAAATTTTTGAAACAAAACATAAACATTCGTATTAAAACTAGCATAAAAAATGTCAATACATTATCCACAAACCATGAATGGTATAAAAATAGCACATCCATAGTCAAACATAACTCATTCAATACAATATGTATGATTTTATTGTAACACATTAACCTCAATCGAGAATAATGAAGGATATTTATATAGATGAAGATAATCATCAAAACTATTTGAGAGAAATATCCCCCTTTTCTTGAAAACATTTAAAAGGTGCACAATTTCTCAAGAAGCCATTTAAAAATAGATTTTTATTCAAAGTGTCCCATTCCATTTTGAAACTTTTAAAAATAATTTGAATTTTAAAACATTAATTTCCATATAAATAAATCCTTAAAACCATTTTTAAAACATGTATATTAATTTGAATGATTTAGAAGAATAAAATTTTAAAACATTTAAAATGGTATTTAAATTAGAGTTCTAATACAAATGAGAGATGCTTGAATACAAAAAATTGAGGTAATCGAATAATTATAATACAATGATAATAATGTATTTTATTATATACTATGTCAAAGGACAGTATATACACCATATAATATTGAATTAGTGCATAAAAACAAAGAAGTCTCAAAGGAATGTATATTGAGATAAAATCCCTTATAAAGACAATATCCTAAGGTAAGGATAAATAAATGACATTGTTATGTGTGAAAAATATAAATACACTCAATATGGTTGGATATTTAGTGTAAATCAACCAGAGGACTTTCACACATATCCTTGTATAATCAAAACCATTGACTTGGAGTTTAACTCAATGAATGGAAATTGTGTAAAGATCATGTTTATATCAATGACTTGAGAAATTATCTATGGTGTGATTATGTGTATCAAAATTATATCTACACAAAGTGTAGTGTAAATTACTACATAAATAATATAGTGTTATTCCAAACATAATATTGGAAAAAAATAATCAATGAAGTATGCGTAAAGCCCACTGAGTGGAAATTGAAAATTGAAATTCCCTTACCGATTTGGTAACTTATGAAACATACAACCCATGAAAGAAATATCATACAATGAAGATTTAAATACTCATAAATAAAAATATATTACACCAAGAATATAATCTTGGACAGTATATATGCCATAGAAATGGAATTAGTGGCCATTATAGCATGAATCTCATAGAAATAAAAAGTGAGATGAAAAACCCTTACTTCGATGTAATCAAATGAGTAATATGAATAAAAGTTAATAACCACCAAATAATCATATAATAACATGAATATAAACATAATCATGATAATATATGTCAAATGGCACTACACAATACACCACATGCAATAAATATGTGGTGAACAATGGAAATCTCACGGAATTAAATGTGATATAAGAAACCCCTTACCTTATACATTTACTTGGTCGAGGGTACATTAATCTCATGTATAATGGTGAAATATTTGTTCTCAAATTATATAATAACCATATACATTAATATGATATCATTTATGATCTTTTAATATTTATATTTTAGTATTATCGTCTTTTCGGGTGTTAACTGATTCGTTCTCGTTTATATGTTTGGTTACATAAGCAATGTATTTTATGATTGGAATGTATCTTATTAATATTCATAAATATATTATGTCTTTAAAAATTATTTTTAATAATAAAATAAAAATTATTCTTTAATGTATATGATGGGGAATGAATCTCATCGCGTTCATGGAGACGGTAATCCGTACGTACGCACGAGCGGCAATATCATTCTTTTGATATTAAAATCATATATAATTGGATGGTATATCAAATATATAGAATCATTATCATGTTAAATTTATTATTTAAACCAATTATACATCATTATTATACCCATCCAAAGGGGCTATGGTGGTGACACCAGTAGTCCGATGAATAGGAAAGGCCGACGTGGTGGGAAGAAAGGGTGTAAAGATTGTTCCTGCCTACCTTCACCAATGGAAACTCAATATGCTAGGAAAGTGTAGTCCCATGAAGGGGATCTCATCTTAAATGAAAATTAAGCTTGAGCATGGGATGTGACCGCTTCAGTTGAGGGATATGTTCCTATTAGGAATGTACAACAGTTTTCATGCATGGATGATGCACAACCTATGGAGCTAATATTTCATTCTGGAGAAGAAATAGAGATGGAATATTTTATGAACAGGGCTTCAACAGATGAGGGTGATATATGTAACACCCCGAACCTAGTTACCCAGAGTCGGTGCATTATAACAAAACATTGGCATGATCACAAGGAAATCATGCCTCGAAAGACCGGTCAGTTTAATATTATTGGAAACAAGATTCATACATCAGGTCAACTTTAAATCTTGAACAGAAATAAAACACAAATATATTTCCTTAGAAACATCCAAGCCTCCTAGATTATTCCTGAAGGTCACTCATAACTAACTTCTTCATTTCCTGGAAAAATGAAACATAAGAAAGGGGTGAGCTTAAATGCTCAGTAAAGGTAATTAATACAGTGGAAAATTACATAAATATTAAGCATGGTAAATAATTGAAACAACATGCCTTTACCAATAATAAACAAGAATAATTTTATGGGTAGAATATGAACTGAGTAAATATTTCCATAATAAAACATAATCATGGGTATTCTACTAGTCAAATTTATACATGACCCATCAATATTATTTCCATAATGAGGGAGTTTATACTACAGTAGACTCTGAAACATTTGGTCAAGGCCTCGGCCAAGACGTCTAAAAATGATTAAGGCCTCGGCCAAAACCATTAATCAAATTGGGAAAGGGCCTCAGCCAATTCAACATGTAGTTGTATCATGAGACCTACCGATGCATCGAGATGTTATAGCAGGCTCCACCTGTCACTTACTAAGTCCAATATATACATCATATGAAAAGGTTTAAACTTATCATAAACATTCGTATTAAAATAAGCATACTAAATTTCAATAATTTAACCATAAATCATGAATGGTATAAAAATAGCACATCCACAGTCAAACATATCAAAAAAAACTTCAATACCACATTTAAGTCTTGTATCATAATAAATCAACTCCAAATAAACATAAAATCTATCAAAGGATGTTGAGATAGACGAAATCAAAACACTTTTTAGAGAAATATCTCTTTCTATTTTGAAATAATTTAAGATTAAAATAGTTATAAAATAAAACATTTACTTTGAAAATATTCTTATAAGCTTGTAAGGGAAGCATCGATGAGTTTATAATGGTAGAAAATATATGCACCCACCGTACAAGCTAAAAAAGACATTCTTACCATAATTTTATCAAAAAAGGTTAAAAAGGATTTTATTTGGAAAATGACGGAAAGATTCCATTATAAACATCTTATAAAAATTCAAACAAGGTTATAAATGGATTTAACCCATATTCTATAAAATAGTCATAATTTTATGAAATACATTTTTACGAAACATGGATGTGGATGATAATGAGGTCCCAGAAGATAATTATGTATAAACAACCTCACATAATAAAAAGATTGTGAAATAAACATTTACCTTGTACTTTTACTTGGTTGAGGTTAGGTTAACCTCCTATATAATGGTTAAATAATTGTTATTAAAATATATAAGAATCATATATATTAATATGATATCATATATGATCTTTTATCATTGCTTTGTTAATAATATCTTAGTATTATCATCGTTTCAGGTGTTAACTTCCTCATTTTCTTTTATATGTTTTGTTACATAAGTTGTGTTTGTTATGTATAGGTTGTATCTTATTCATATCCAGAATGATATCAAGTCCTTAAAAATTATTTTTAATCATCAAATGAGAATTATACTTGAATGGATACGATGAGGAATGAATCTCATCGCGTTTGTGGAGACGGTTGTCCGTACGTACGCACGAGTGACAATATCATTCTTTTGATATTAAAATAATATATAATTGTATGGTATATCATATATACAGAATCATTATCAAGTTTTATTTATTATTTAAATCAATTACACATCAGTATCATACCCATCATAAAAATAATGTTTTAAATAACAATTACACCACGACGTGGAGACCGTAAGCCGTACGTACGCACGTAAGGTGACATGTCATTTAAAGGATAGATAGAATACTGAATATGGATTTAACATATTTATAATAACATCATAGTATATAGAATATACTTGAGTTATTATTTTATAATGGAAAAAAATGAAAGAAGAAGTTGAAGAAGAAAGGAACTTGAAAAAGTGTTGTGAAAACATTACCTCTTCTTCGGGTTCTTCCTTTTGATTTGATCAAAAGGGCTCCTTAGGTTTGATTTATGATCAAAATAAGGCCTCTAGGATGAATTGAGAAAAGCTGGGAGGATATTTTGTCAGGGGTTGGCCGAGTCAAAAGTATTTTAAGGTCTGATTAATTGGTTAGAAGTGGTTTCCTTTTCTAAGGAGGATGAGGGGCTCTTTAGGAAAAACCTAAAGTAATAATTTATAATAAATTCATATTCGGTTTCTAATCCCTCCAAAGTGGATTATTCAAAGTCCAAGGTGGGTATGGGTCGAAATATTTTCATTTAATATATTTTAGACTGGTTTGGGTCACTATATTAACCATATCATTTATATTTAACTCTTAGTTAAATAGTTAGACATTTACCATGTCACTTTTTATTTTTAAATTATATGGTCAATAAACTTACTATATACTTCCTTGTGACCCACATGTGGTCCATTAATGATACAAATATCATTATACAATACCTTTGGCAGAACCATAGATTTTTAGGAATAGAATATTAATTAATAATATAATATTTGTTTGAAAAACTCATTTATGTCAATTTAGACAATATTTAATAATGGATATTTGTTAAAGTCATAAAAACATTAATAATTCAAAAAAAAATACATTTAAGAAATCCTAACAGTTCATATTAACCAATAAAATTTTTGGATGGAATCAAAATTTTTAAATTAAATTTTTTATCAGTTATAATACTAATTATTTTATTCTTTCATTAATAAGGAAAATACTGCATCATTATTGTGTCCAAAAAAATTAATTATTCAATGTCTAAAAATTATAAATAAAATACCATTATGTATGAAATTGTTTTATCATTCTAATGAATATTTATAGTCGAAAATATAACATATATAACCCTATAAAAAAAGTAATTTTCTAAAAGATATATGCTTATGTCATTTTTGTATTTACTTTATCTTAATTAATATAAAGTGTCATTATCATTTAAATGTGGATCCATGGGGTCCCAAAATGGACCCAATGATGCTCATGGTCGGACATGTATTAACAAATAGGGTTATGACACGTTTTAGGACAATTTATTATTATTATGATATTAATTTTTAACTTTATTTACCGGATTTACCTTTTAACCATGGTAAATAAAATATTTACCGAAGTAATTATTCAAAATGTCTAAAAATAAATGTTACCTATTTACACAATTTGGAAATCGTGATTCTAATTATGGTATCCATTTTTTTAAATTCAAAACACAGAAGTGGTAGAAATTAATTTAAAATTAATTTTCGCTGTCAAAACAGAAAACGTGTTTTTAAGAAATAATAACTATCAAAAGATTGACACTTGTTTATGTCCGGTTTAAATGTGAAATTATGTCCAATGACCAACATTGTATTAAATGGTAATAATATATTCTATATATACTTTAAAACCACTAAAATTAATAATTTATCACTATTAATTATTTCAATTTAA
Organism: Viscum album; assembly: GCA_963277665.1. NCBI lineage: Eukaryota > Viridiplantae > Streptophyta > Magnoliopsida > Santalales > Viscaceae > Viscum > Viscum album. The sequence continues at coordinate 753,230,552 of OY728158.1, forward strand.
AAAGTTGTTTTTAATTAAAATTTAGTGATTTTCACTATTCATCAAAAATTGAATGTTTTCAGAAAAATTCCAAAAATTCACCTTAAGTTAATTTAGATATTTTGAATCCTAAAATAAAGTCCATTTTGAATGATAATATGTATTAAATTTCAAAAAATGGGTATTACTATTCATAACAGCTAGGTTGATTGGTTGTGGTGTGTGTTAGAACTCGAAGATTCGTACAACACACGCTATTGTATTATTAAAAGAGAAGTGCGCCATGAATGCTTGGGGTGTTACATTCTCCCCTCTATTAAATAATTCCTTCCACAAAATTTCTAGAATAATACCACATGAAAAGACTCGGGTGGCACTTTATCATAAGTTCCTTGGGTTCCCACGTTGACTCTTCCATCTTATGGTTTCTCTATAGAACTTTTACCAGACAAGTTGTCTGGTTTCTCAGCAGTTGTTCTCTTGTATCATGATTCTTGACAGGCTCTTCAAAATAAGACAGACCAGGTTCCAGTTCTAATTACTCATAGGTGAGTACATGTGTTGGGTCAGACATGTATTTCCTCAATAGTGATACATAGAACACATCATTAACTTTGGAGAGGCTTGGTGGAATTTCCAAATGGTAAGCTACAACACCAATTCATACTAGAATTTCGAATGGTCCGATTTACCTAGGACTCAATTTTCCCTTCTTACCAAAACATATGACAACCTTCCATTGAGAAACCTTCAAGAAAACATGATCTCTTACCTGAAATTTCAAATCCTTCCTTCGGTTGTCAGCATAGCTCTTCTGCCTACTTTGAGCTGCTTTGATGTGGTTTAGGATTACCTTCACATTTTCAATCGTTTCCTCCACCATTTCTAGGCCTACGTGTTTTCTTTACCAACTTCATCCCAACAGGTTGGTGTGCGACATCTCTTTCTGTATAATGCTTCATATGGTGCCACCTGAATACTTGAATGGATTCTATTGTTATAGGAAAATTATACCATTGGTTAGTATTGATCCCACATTCCTTGAATGTCATGTGATTAGGATCTCAACATGTCTTCTAAGGTTTGAATAGTTTGTTCTTATTGTCCATATGTTTGAGGGTGGTAGGCAGTGCTCAAATGAAGATCAGCATCCAAGGCCTTATGAAGGCTCTTCCAGAATCTTGAAGTGAAATGGGGATCACGATCCGAAACAATCGATAGGGTTACTTCATGAAGTCTCACAACTTCATTAATATATAGTCTTTCTAGACGTTCAAGTGGAAAATCCTCTCTTATAGAGAGAAAATGTGATGATTTGGTAATTCAATCAATAATAACCCATATTGCATCGTTCCTTCTAGGAGTCATTGTAGCCTTATGAAAAAGTCCATCATAATATTATCCCATTTCCACTCAGGTACAGGAAGATGATTCAATACTCCTCCTGGCTGTTGCCTTCCAGCTTTCACTTGTTGACAAGCCATACATCTTGACACAAAATCAGCAATCTCCCTCTTCATGTTGTCCCACCAAAAATGTTCCTTTAAATCTCTATACATTTTGGTGCTCCCATGGTGTATAGAGAAATTGGAACAATGAGAAACATCTAACAATTACCTTTTTAGATCATGTATATTAGGAACACATTTTATCTTCCCAAATTTTAACATTCATTCTTCATACACAAAGTCTCTCAGTCTCCCATCATTGACAACTTTATTCTTCTTTTGAAACTCTTCATCACCTATTTTAGAACTCTTTATCTTTTCTAGTAATGATATTTTGGCAACCATTTGAAAAAGTATCGATGCTTCACCTTCCATGCTAATTCCCATATCCATATTCACTAGATCCATGAAAATATGATCACTTTCAATTCTCATCATGTTGAAAACTCCATGATCTATTCTGCTCAAAGCATCTGCCACCTTATTTTCCTTCCCCAGGTGGTAGGGTATCGTGAAATCATAATCATGGAGTAGTTAAATCCATCACTTTTGCCTCATGTTGTGTTCTTTCTGTTAGAAAATGTACTTCAAACTCTTGTGATTAGTATAAATCTCACATTTTTCACCATAGAGATAATGTCTCCATATCATCAAAGTAAAAATTAAAGAAGCTATCTCCAGATCATGAGTAGGATAGTTTTTCTCATGAATTTTCAGTTTTCATGATGCATAGGCAATAACCCTATCATTTTGCGTAAGGAGAAAACCAAGTCATTTCTTTGAAGCATCTCTATAAATAACAAACCCATCATTCCCCAATGGTAGATTCAATATAAAATCATTAACTAATCTTTTCTTAAGTTCATAAAAACATTCTTCACACTCTTTTTTCCAAAAAAATTTAACCCCTTTACGTGTGAGATTTGTTAATGGGTTAGCCAATTGGGAGAAATTCTAGAGGAAACATCGATAATATCCTACTAAATCAATAAAACTGCATACCTTAGTTATACTCGTCGATTCAGTCCATTCATGGATTACCATGGCCATAGAAGTATCAACATAGATTCCATCTTTAGAGAAAATATGGACAAGAAAATAAATCTCCTAAATCCATAATTCACACTTTCTAAACATCCCATATAATTCATGTCTTCTTAGAGTCTTCAGGATAATGCGCAAGTGATTTTCATGATCTTCGTAGCTTTTGGATTATACCAAGATATCATCAATAAATACCACCATAAAATCATCGAGATATTCCTTGAAAACTCTATTCATTATACCCATGAATACAGAGGGTTCATTAGTCAATCTAACAGGCATTACTGTAAACTAGTAATGCTCGTACCTGGTTTGAAATGTTGTCTTCAGAATGTCTTCCTTCTTCACATACAACTGATGGTATCCAGATCGAAGGTCAATATTTGAAAATTATTGAGCTCCATGCAGTTGATCTAATAAATCATCATTGTGAGGTAAGGGATAATTGTTCTTTATTGTTATAGCATTGATTTTCGTGTAGTCGATACATAACCTCATAGATCCATCTTTATTCTTAACAAAAAAGACATGAGCTCCCCATGGAGAAACACTAGGGTGAATAAATACCTTATCACTCAATTCTTCTAGTTTTTATTTAGTTCAACTAATTCCATAGTGGCCATCTTATAAGGGGGATTTGATATAGGCCTTGAACCAAGAATTAAATCAATGGAAAACTCAATTTCTCATTATGGAGGTTGTCCGGGTAAATCTTCCGGAAACACATCTACATATTATTTTACAAAAGGTACATCCTCTATTTGAACACTCCGTTCCTCGCCCAGAGTTATTTTTATATTCCTCCCTGATATATGAATTTAGTTGATCTACTGGGGGTGGATCTAGATAAGAATCATGTGGTGACGATTCTGCTCTAAAGATAAGGTATTATTTATCATTATCACCAAAAATCTTAATCTCCTTCTTCTTACAATAAATTTCTGCATCATGGTCCATAAGCCAATCCATACCAAGGATTATATCAAATTAAATCATTGATATGATGATGAGATCAGCATATAAAGAACATTTATATACCCAAATGGGAAAGGATCCACAATATTTTGTAGCAATGATACTTCCCTTAATAGTTTTAACTGGATACTCCCTTGTTAAATCAAATTGGAAATATCTAATTTTCATTGAAAACTGAGAAGATATGAAACAATGCGATGTACCAGAATCAAATAAAGCATTTTCTAATCTTTAGGTAACCATTAAATTACCTACCACCATGTCTTTCGGGGCTTCAACCTCATAAGTAGTGATTGCATAATCTTATCCTTGATCCTTTTTCCTTTTATAAGGTATGTTTCCCTAACGCTTAGAACATTCATTTCTATAATGTCCCATCTCTCTAAAATTGTAGCATTGAACATTGGTAGAGTCTTTATTTCCTTTATAATCACCAGCTAGAAGACCTTTCTATCCACATTTGTAGCATACTCCTTTTCCATTTAGATAGGCACCAGGATGCTTCCTTCCGCAATTATCACAGGATGTAAATTCAATTATTCCCTTCTTCTATTTTTCCTTATTTCCTTTCCTAGAGTTTTCTGCAGATCTCTTCTTCTCTTGCTTTTATTTAACGTCATATGACTTAGTGAATCCTTTTCTGTCTTGATATCACACGAGACAATATCTTCGTATGATGAGAATTATTGTGATACTAATGCTCGATGGAGAAATGATTTTAACCCATAAAATAAACGATCAATCTTACTTATTATGTTACGTATATAATCTACAGCATTCCTCGTTAACCTTGTAATGTTATCCTCATACTTAGCGACATTCTCATCTTCCTTTTGCCTCAGACTAAGAAATTGTATTTCCATATCCACTCGATGGTCACAAGGAAAGTATTTTTCTATGAAAATCACTTTGAACTCCCTCCATCCATATTTGAAACATCAACTTCTTCCTTTTTGTTTTGAATCAATGACAACCATTGATCTGCATCTCCAGTGAGGAGTTAAACCGCCATGATAACTTTTTCTCTTTCACTACTCCACAAGGCATGGAATTTGTTTTCTAAGGAATTTATCCATTGCTCAGCCACTAATGGATTTTTACTCCCATTGAATGTTGGTAGTTGTTTCCTCATAATGTGAACTAACATTAATCCACCATAATGTGGATCTAGGTGCTCCATAAGGGTAAGGTTATTATTCATAACCTGAGTGAGTTTTCCCAGTATGGTGATTAGCTGATCAGCACCAGTTGCACCACCATCTCCACTATAATTATCTTGAGCAATAGGGAAATCCTTACATGGAGTGTGTGAATTTATATGGTTTACATTCCTTCAAATAGGTTCCATTTCTAAACAACGAAATAAACTAGATTAGTTATGAATCGAAATATATAATTCCAAACTTCTAAAACTCTTTACAAAAATTCAACAGTTAATGACATAATCCATAATCATAAAAAAATGTTTTCTTTGAGTAAGTATATACTCATAAACCCTTAAAAATGTTTTGTAAAGAAAATGAGAATTATCCTAAGCATATCCCCCAGGAGTGTCGTGACCAAGAGTGCATCAAGGCCCGTTGTCGTGCACCAGTTCCCATTCAAGTCAATCTCAATGCGGTGTTGTTGAGTTTTACCCCTTGTTACATTTGTGCCACATCTGCCTCTACCTGCTCATATCCAGAAAGGGATGTATTACTTAAAAAACACACAAAATCTCTAAAATACCAAAATTATAGGATGTTCTTATATACTAATCCTCAATGTATATCTTAATGCTATGTGCCCTAATCAGAGTTTATCTAAATATAGTTCCCAAGGTTTGTACTAAACTTCTTTTGATACCAACTATAACGCCCCGACCCGAGTTACCTAGAGTTGGTGCATTATTACATAACATTGGCATGATCACAAGGAAATCATGTCTCTAAAGACCAATCGGTTTAGTATTATTGGAAACAATATTCACACATAAGTTCAACTTTATAGCTTGTTGACACATACAACACAAATATATTTCATTAGAAACGTCAATGCCTCCTAAATTATGCATGAAAGTCTCTCATAACTAACATCTTCATATCCTGGGAAAATGTAACATAAGAAAGGGGTGATCTCAAATGCTCATTAAGGGTATGTAATACCGTGGAAAATGAAATAAATATTAAGCATGGTAAATAATTGAAACCCCATGCCTTTACCAATAATAAACAAGAATCATTTTATGGAAAGAATATGAGCTGAGTAAATAATGCCACAATAAAACATAATCATGGATATTCTACTAGTAGAATGACCATATGAACCATCAATATTATTTCCATAATGAGGGAATATATAATGCTAGACATTCTGAAACATTTTGTCAAGGCCTCAGCCAAGATGTTTAAAAATGATTATGGTCTCTGCCAAAACCATAAATCAAATTGGGAAAGGGCCTCATCCAATTACACGTCCAGTTGTCTCATGAGAACTATCGATGCATCGAGGAGCTATAGTAGGCTCCATATGTGACTTATTACGTCCAATACATTCCTCATATGAAAAGGTTTAAACATATCACAAACATTCGTATTAAAACTAGAATAAGAAATGTCAATACATTTACCATAAATCATGAATGGAATAAAAATAGCACATCCACAATATAACATATCACAAAACCGTCAATACAAAATTGAAGTTTTGTATCATAATAAATCAACTCTAAATAAACATAAAATACATCAAAGGATGTTGAAATTGATGAAATCAAAACTCTTTTTAGAGAAATATCTCTTTCTATTTTGAAATAATTTAAGAGTCGAATAATTATAAAATAAAACATTTACTTTTAAAATATTCTTATAATATTGTAAGGGAAGCTTCAACGGGTTTATAATGGTAAAAAATAACTGCACCCATTGTAGAAGTTAAAAAATACATTCTTACATTAATTTTGTCGAAAAGGATAAAAAGGACCTTGTTTGGAAAACGACTGAAAGATTCCATTGTAAATATCTTATAAAAAGTCAAACAAGTGTATAAATGACTTTAACCCTTATTCTATAAAATAGTAAGAATGTTTTGAAATAAATTTTTAAGAAACATGGATATGGATGATAAAGAGGTCCTAGTAGATGATTATGTATAAACAACCTCGGATAATGAGGAAATTGTGAAATAAACCCTTATGTTGTACTTTTCCTTGGTTGAGGGTAGGTTAACCTCTGGTATAATGGTGAAATAATTTTTATTAAATTAATGAATAATCATATACATTAATATGATATCATATATGATCTTTTAACATTTCTTTGTAAATAATATCATAGTATTATCGTCATTTTGGGTGTTAACTTACTTGTTTTATTTTATATGTTTTGTTACAAAATCCATGTTAGTTATGGATAGGTTGTATCTTATTCATATCCAAAATGATATCAAGTCCATAAACATTATTTTCAATCATGAAATTAGAATTAGACTTGAATGGATATGATGAGGAATGAATCTCATCGCGTTAGTGGAGACGGTAGTCCGAATGTACACACGAGTGAAAATATCATTATTTTGATATTAAAATAATATATAATTCAATGGTGTACCATATATACAAAATTATTATCACGTTTTATTTATTATTTAAATAAATTACACATCATTATCATATCCATCAAAATAATAATGTTTTGAATAACAATTACACCACGACGTGGAGACGGTAAGCCGTACGTACGCACGTATGGTGACATATCATTCAAAGGACGGATAGAATACTGAATATGGTTGTAAAATATTTATAATAACATCACAGTATATAGAAGATACTGGATTTATTATTTTAGAATGGAAACAACAAATAAAGAATAAGTTGAAGATGAATGGAACTTGAAAAGGTGTGGTGAAAACAATACCTCTTCTTTGGGTTCTTCCTTTTGATTTGATCAAAAGGGATCCATAGGTTGGATTTATGATAAAATTGAGGCCTCTAGGTTGAATTGAGAGAAGTTGGGAGGATATTTGGGCAGGTTTTGGCTAATTCAAAAGGCTTTGAGGTTGTGAATAATTGTTTAGAAGTGGTGTCCTTTTATAAGGGGGAGGAGGGGCTCTTTAGAAAAAACATAAAGTATTAATTTATAATAAATTCATATTCGGTTTATAATGGCTCCAAAGTGGATTATTCAAATTATATGTAGGGTATGGGTCGAAATGATTTCATCAAATAGATTTTATATAGGTTTGGGTCACTATATTAACCTTGTCATTTATATTTAACTCTTAGTTAAATAGTTTACATTTACCATGTCAATTTTTATTTTTATATTATATGGTTAGTAAACTTACAATATACTTCCAAGAGACCCCCAAGTGGTCCATAAATGATACACATATTATTATTTATGTCCTTTGGCAGAACCTTAGAATTTATGGAATAAAATATCAATTAATAATATAATATATTTTTTAAAAAACTGATTTATGTCAATTTTGACAATATTTAAAAATTTATTTTTGATAAAGTCTTAAAAACATTATTAATTCGATACAAATTAAATTAAGAAATAATTACATGTCATATTGACCAATAAAATTCTTTGATGGAATCAAAATATTTAAATTATATTTATTTTAACAGTTATAATACTAATTATTTGATTCTTTCATTAATAAGGAAAATACTCCATCATTATTGTGTCATAAATAAATTTACTTAGTCATTCCCTAAAAATTATAAACAAAATAAAATTATGTATTAAATATTTTTATCTTTCTAATTAATATTTATAGTCGAAAATATAACATATATAACCCTATGTAAAAATTGTTTTTCTAAAAGATAAATGCTTTTGTCATTTTTGTATTTATTTTAACTTAATTAATATAAAGTGTCATTATCACATACAAGTGGATCCATGGGGTCCCAAAATCAACCCAACGATGCCAATGGTCAGACATGTATAAAAAAATAGGGTTAGGACACATTTTAGGTTAATTTTTTATTATTATAATATTATTTTTTACCCTTATATACCTGATTTGCCTTCTAAACATGGTAAATAAAATATTTAACGAATTAATTATACAAAATGTCTAAAAATAAAAGTTACCTATTTACACAATTTGGACATCCTGATTCTAAATTTGGAATACATTTTTTTAAATTCATAACACAGAAGTGGGAGATCTATAATAGGTCTTTCCTTCATAAGAACTATATCGAGCTCACCTATTTTTCATGAGCTATAATGGGGATCAATCCATAGTATAAGTTATATTAAGCTCCCTAGTGAGTTATAATGTGTCTTAAGCATTTTTATAAGCTATATTAGGATCACCTGTTTAACATATATAATTATACAGTACCATTTTAAATAAATTGGATTATTTACATTCAATTTTACTTCATAGTACATTTCAAAACAATTTTAAACTAGTATTTAAAATACTTTAAAATATAAAAATACCCTATTCTAATAGAAATCAATTTCAATAAAAAATATGATTTGATTTTATTAATATCCTTTATAATAAATAAAAATATTTCCTCTATAAAAAATTCTCATTAAAATATTATAAATTATTAAATCATTTTGAAAACATTGACATGGAAGTAAAAGAGCGTTTGAGGGAAAATATTAAAAGACGATATTTTTAATGAAAAACCCCTAATCTATTTGGAATCATTGGATTTGTAATCCCTATGAAATGGAAAAATTAATTAAATATTTAAATCATATGATAATTTGTAAATTATTGTAATAAAATTTTAAAGGATCAATAGTTATCCCTCATTAATGAATATAGGTTCATAAAATCTAACTATTAGTCAATGAAAGGAAATTAAGATGATGTCTCTTTCCTAGAGTCTGACATGTTATGTTCATTATTTATCATCTTAAATACTAATACTATATAAATTATTTGTATTATTTTGATCCTTTTGATGTTCTCTCTTCATTTTATTTATCTTATTAACAAATTATTAATAATTATATGACTAATTATGTTTATATTTGGTGTTTCAGTGTTATTTGGATTATGTGTTAAAAATTAATTATATTGGTAGACTATTAGTGAAAGAGGACATTATTCAATATATAATGATTGATAATGATGAAATAATTATAACAATTAAATATTAATTATAATCTTAAAACCAATAATGAAATATGGTTATCAAAAATAAACAATGTAACAATCATGGAGATAGTTGGACAGATGTATAAATAAGAAACATTTATAATTCACAGTGATAACATTGGGGAGAAGGTGAGAACAATTTTTTCTGAATTGCACTATCATAATATAAAAATGTAATATAATTTCACAAATAATCCCAGATATATCATCCATGTGTTGTGATTATAAAAAAATCACATCTCCCAGTGGAAGCGTTAGTCTACACATACTCACAAACGAACTTATGATTTTTCAGTGTAAGTAAGAAATTTATATGTAATAATTAATAATGACATATATGTATTAAATAAATTAATTATTTTATTTATATAAAATATATTCATTATATTTATCCTTAATACCATATACTTAATGATTTAGTAAAAAAACTCAGAACATTGCTTCATTAGATGGTAGTCTGTTGTACCCATGGGTGAAATTATAATATCCACAACTGAATGGAATGTTTGAAGTTATATGTGATATAGAACTCCAAAATTTGTAATATTTTACAAATATAAAGTACATATACATTAAATCAATCATTATAATAGTTATTTAGGGGAGATGATGGAAACCGAATGAAATTGGTTTTTGTGGCTGTAGTCCACTATACACAAAAATAATGATTTTATTTCCCATTTGATGGAGGAGGAGATATATTTAAGTTATTACATTTATATAATTATATATTATTATATGTTATATATTAGCATTATTATATAATTAATATTTTATAATAATTAATTGAGGTGGAAGAATAAATAATTGACACATGATTTATTAAATATGATACCTCTATTTTAGTTGACTTCCTTTAGTAAACACCAACATAATTCCTTGTATGGATTTATAATAAAAACATGGAATAAATAAAGTGCGAGGGAAGTATTTAAGGAAATATTTATGTAATTGTATGATCCAAAAGGGTTTTAAGAAGTAATTTGTTGAGGAATATAGGTGGCCTTTTATTATGTGTGAGCTGGGCATTTGTGTAAATATGACTAGCTTCAGAATAATTGGAATTTATTCTCATGCCATGTGTATCTCAATGTGACTTTGTGAAATACATTTTTTTAATTAATTTAACCATTTCCGTATTTTTCATTTCCCCAAAAATTGAATATTGATTTTTTATAAAAATAAACTATATTTGGGTTATGCGATATGAAAAAACAGATTTATCTCTTCTACATAGAACACATAGACTAAATTTTTTTACACACAACACTTGTTAGTATTATATTACACATAATACCGAGTCCCTTAGATATCTTGTGTAATATGCCTAGTCATGTTTTACAGAACTACAATATACTATTAATAATATTATTAAAATATTATTATCGATACTATAGAGCTATTAGAATGGAATATATGGATAATATTTACTAAATATTGAATATATGATTTATTCAAGTATATATAATTAATCCTTCAGTTATCCATTAGATATAAATGAATTTAAAAATGATTTGAAAAGAATGAAATTACTTTTCTAGGTAAAAATAAGAATTTATATTTTTAATTTTGATAAAATAAGAATTATTTTCAAAACATAAATATCAAACGATTTCTTTCATTGTGTTTTTTTTTTTGATTTTTCATTTTTTTTATTAATATTGAAAAATGATTATTTGTTATTTCAAAAATTTCATTCAATCTAAATAATATATACGGTTAAATTATATTTTAAATTATTTTTAATGTTTTAATTGAACTATTTTAAATAAATTAATCCAATTTAATTCATTTGAATCAATTTCAAATTAAAATTCAATTAAAAAAATTTCAAACATTTTAAAGGTTTTACTTTAAAAACCCAGTTCGTTGTCTCATCTACGTGATTAAATTATATTAATTGCAACAACTTATGTATGTTGAATTTGGAAAATTTTATTTTATATTTGGACCCAAAATAATATATAATGTCTACTAATTAAAAATTATTTTTTTACCAAAACAATTATTGAAAGCGATTAAAATTAAATATGATGATAAAGGGAACAATTAGCTTAGGATGGGATAACACCTTAAACCTATCGCCCAAAATGACCTAGAAACATGTCTAAAATACATTATTTGTTCATATTCATACCCAACCACCACTTTTATCATATTTTATCGTTATTGGAAATACATTTTAAAGAAAAACTTGTATGTAATATCCTTTTAAGAAATTATAAATAATGTCACTCCTCATCCACATTAAAAAGCACCAACTGATCCAAATTATTCAAAACACTCAAGACATTTGAAATAGAATATTTGTATCCCAAAATACTTCCAAAATACCTTAATTAATCCAAAAATTATCTATCTTTAATGAAATAAAATGAATTAATTTGTAACACCCCGCCCCTACCTCATTGGCTTGAGGAGGCAGTGAGGGTTACATGGCCTTATGAAACATTACCAAGGTGCAAAAGGCTGGCAATAAATTCTGAGGGCTTTGAGAAAATATTGGGGAGCGATTTTCCCTTGAGACAAAACCAACCAACATAACGATCCACCTTCAACAAACTACATGATGCATGTCAACAAAACAACCAACTCATACATTACCAAACGGGAACTACACTATTCCACAATACAACCAACGCAATATCAGAGTACCACATGGATGACTAAACAAATGACCCAAAATATTCCAATACACACTCCATGACTCCACACTAAACTCTATTCTCGAAGCACTACCACATATCCCAAGCATCACCATGAACCACTAGCAATGAGATGTTTTACCTTTACCTGTATCCCAAAATATGACATCTAAAAAAGCACCAAAGCACCAAAGCAGGGGGTGAGTACTAATACACATTAGGTTTTTCCCAAATGACATCCCAACACACACCACTAGGACAAAACTGTTAGTACATTTATATAAAGCAGTTTATATAATATAATAACTTGTGAAACCAAAACCATGATCCAAACATACTCTTACCAATCCTCCTTAACCAAACCAAGAACCCAATGGAAAGCCAAAAAATAATTCCATAAGCCATTTCACCGTTTGACATTAGCACAAAAATTTCTATCTTGTAAAATAATTCCCAACAAGTCAACCAAAACCGTAGGACTTCCACCCATCCCATTCACCCCATTCTCAACTAGTGGTACTTCTCAACCACTACCCATAATGGTTGTTCTTCCGACCACTATCCATAATATTTTATATTGAGACTTCCCACCCACTTCCACACAACCAACACAAGCCATTACACTAAACCAACCAACAAGCACAATGCACCATGGTCGTACAATAAACACACAACCATTTTCAACACAAGCCAATTCACTTCAATAAATCACCCATTTATTGAAAACACCCATTAATTGTTTTCCATGCCAAACAACATTTCAATTAAACATCATTATGGAAAACCATTTTTCATCAACCATTTTTTTTTTTATAATCATCTAGTAATGATTTTAAAATAAACATTTTAAAATCACATAACAAAGCCCGTTTAGCAACGATAACCCATTTTCCCCAAAATCCCCCAAATCATGACCAAATGGATTTCTAAGAAGTTTTTCACTACATTATAACAATTAATTTCATGAAAAAAATTTAATGGTAATAAAAAATAACTCGTTCTAACCAAGTGGAGTCATGAGAGAAGCCACAGACCTTTAGGGTTCCATCAAAATCGTCCCACAAGCAACCACACCCCAATCCAAGAAAAATCATCCTAAAATTCACTCTAGATCTTCTTCTCTATCATCCAGAATCCTTAAATTAAACACCCAAGGCAACCTCAACACTTGATCAATATGCAATAGATGTAGATATAGAAAACTGAGAGAGAGAGGGAGGGAGATGAAGATCTATTGGAAACCACAATGATGATGGTTCCGGGCGTAATGGAAGTGCAAGGGTGGATGTGCCCACTTGGCATTTTGTCATTAATAATGATCATTCTGGGATCAATATGATGATAAACGCTAGTCTCCATGGATCGAATCATATAAATGGTCAAAGAAAAGGAAAGTCCCAGAACCACAATGTAGGATCATTACAGGTTGATTATAATTAATTTAATCGGTTTAAAAGAAATACCTTTGGGGTGTTCTTTTTTCATTGATGTTCTTAATCACGTTACGATGTGATTTGTTGTTGTGTCATAGAAGCCACATGTAGAATTCCTCTAGTGGTGATCCACACGTGTACCTTGTATCTCGAGAAGTCGCCAAAGGTGTCTCCGGGTGCTAGCATGGAGAAACTTTTGCTTGCGTTGTCCGCCTTAGGTCGTCTTGATCCAATGGATGACGATCTCTCTCGGTCTTGAGAGCGTTCTTGGAGGAAGAGGTTCTTTCGGTCGTGAAGGAATTATCTAGAGTTGTTGTGAACAACGATTCTCTTGTGTAAGGAAAAGAGTTGGGGTTGTGAGGATATTTATAATCAGGTTTGAGGTTGTAGAGTTATGACAATAATTAAACAAGTTACGCATTTTATTTATTTCATTAACTCCATTTTGAAAACCCCATGTCAATTCATTAATTCATTGACATGAGATCTCACTGATTTTAATAAATATCATTTAATAAAACGATATTTCCTAAAAATTCTGACAGTAAAAACTACATGGCGTGTATTAATAAATACATGGCATGTACTTGTTTTTTATTGAAAAATACACGGAGTGTACATTCAATGTACACAGCGTGTATATCGTGTATTCATTTTTCCATTTCCCTTCCAAAATAAAAACTACACTGTGTGTACATTTATTAATACACAGTGTGTACTTGTTTTCAAAATATAACTAAACAGTGTGTCATCATTGACACACGGCGTTTACTTATTTAATTTTATTCTTCCTCCAACATTAAAATGATTTAGGCTTCCTTGAATAATTATTAAACCATGTATGAGAATAATCATTATTCTACTTGAGATACTTGAATACACTTATTGTGTGACCCTCTAGACCTCTTTCTCGTTGGGATTAGGCGGGCTTACCTAATGTCCAAGATTACTTTCTAGCAACGGGTCAAGGAACCCAAGAGAAAGAAGTTGACGCTGCATTGACGTATCAGCTCATATGAATGCTTATTGTGTAATTTAATCCCTTTGTCTCGATATATCGTCAAGAAGGTTTCATGGAAGTGTCATAAACCTATATGCTTGATCTGTCGTTCTTTGAATACTAGAAATAAACTCGTCGTTTACACCATGGTCATGGAATTTAACATGAAAGTTCTACTTCAATCAATGGGCCGAGATATCAACATCCATAAATGGAAGGGACAAATCCTTCCACGACTTATCCATTAACAACATGTCACTCGTGACGCACCCAACGTACCCTACTTCGCACCAACAGTCTGTGTGATGGTTTTCATCAGTAAATATAAGTGTGTGAGTCATGACATGAGTTAATGATAATCTTCTAGTCTAATAACCATTACACACGCTCTTAGATAGCAATGTATGATGACACCAAGACATGTAGAATTGCTACTGGCGGGTCTATTCACATAATCTCTCATCTTAGAGATTACCATGTAGGAACTCCATGAGAGAGAGTCTCATCTTCTTACGAGTACTCTCACATGAAGGTCTATATAATATATGTCCCATCATAGTATGTCATCCAACCGTAGAACTTTATTTAAGAATATTGTTATAGAATTTCAAGGTTCTCATCATAGCGGGGATCTTCCATTACATTATCAATTCAACAAATATTCCAGGACATTATTATATCACAGTCATGTAGAATAATGAACAATATATAATAAGTGAACATTCATGTAATCAATGTACAAAATAGTTGGTTCTCAGGACACCAAACCTTACAAACTCCCACTTGGACTAGATCCAACTGCCTAAGACTTTTAGTCTGCTAGACCTCACATGATGATCATGTTTCTGTTGAGTCATGGATTTAATCTAGGAGTCTGCCATGTTGTCTTCCGTGGAAATACTGCTCACTACAACTTCACTTCTCTGAGAAAAATCCCTTCAAGAGATTATTCTTCTAAAGTATGTGCTTTGTCTGCTGATGTGACCTTGGATCTTTTGCAAGTTCCACCATTGTAGTATTATCACAATAGAGTGTGATAGGATCTTTACTACTCGTTACTACATCCATCTCTTGGACAAATATTCTCATCCATACTACTTCTTTAGCTACCTTAGAAGCTGTGATATACTCGGTCTCCACTGTAGAATTTTCCACCACACTTTGCTTTGAGCTCTTCCAGCTCACTGTACCTCCATTCAAACTGAATATGTATCTAGTCTGTGACTTTATGTCATCTTGATCAGTCTGGAAACTTGCATATACATGTCATCTGATGACTAGTTCCTCATCTCCTCCCTAAACCAGGAACATATCCTTTGTATGCCTTAGATACTTAAGGATAGTCTTGACTACCATCCAATGGCAGTCTCTTGGATCATCTTGATATCTGCCCACCACACTTAATGCATATGCAACATCTAGCCTCATACATAGCATAACATAAAAGACTGACCCAATTGCGGATGCGTAAGGGTTCCTTGCCATTTCCTTTCTTTTCTCATGTGTCTAAGGAAACATTTGCATGGAAAGCTGAATTCAATGTGATATTGGCAACAATCCCCTCTTGGACTCTCCCAAACTGAATCTCTTCAGTATCTTGTAAATGTATGTACTTTGACTCAGGTCCAGTATTCTCTTAGATCTATCATGATGGATCTTCATTTCAATAATATATGCTGCCTCGCCCCAGTCTTTCATGGAGAAGCATTCATGAAACCATTCCTAAACTGACTATATGACAGGTACTTCATTTACAATTATTAATATGCCATAAAGATATACTATTATGAAAATGACTACACATCCAATAAACCTCTTTTAGACACAAGGCTCACATTCTTTCTTAGCAAATCCAAATTCTATTACAGCTTCCTCAAAACGAATGATCAATGGCCTTGATGCTTGATTTAATCCCTAAATGGATTTCTGAAACTTGCACACCTTGTTGGAATCCTTTGGATTCATAAACCCTTCAGGTTTTGTCATGTAGACATATTCTTGGAGGTTCCCATTAAGCAATGTTGTTTTGACATCCATTTTCCAAATTTTAAAGTCATGGTAAGTGGAAATGGCCAATAAGATTCTGATGGATTTTAGCATCACAACCGGTGAAAAGGTTTCATCATATTCAATTCCTTGACGATGTGTAAACCCTTTTAAAACCAGTCGTGCTTTATAGGTTCTGCCATGGCCCTCAATGTCTAGTTTCTTCTTTAATACCCCTTTATTACCAATAGGATTTACATCAACTAGAGGATCTACCAAAATCTAGACTTGGTTTTGGTACTTGGAATCCATTTTAGAATTCATGGATTCTTGCCACTTGGAAAAGTTTGTGCCTTCAAATGCTTCCTTATAGGTAAGATGATCATCATTGTCAACCAATAATGAGTCACCATCCTCGGTGACAGGAAAACCATATCGTTCTACTTCTCTCACCTCTCTGGTTCTCCTATGCAGTTCTTGTGTCTCTGAAACAGATTTTTCTTCCACGGGGCTTTGTGGAATTTGTTATTGTACCAACTCCTGTGTATCATGATCCTTGATTTCATCTAAGTCTATCTCACTCCCACTATCTCTTTTGGAGATGTGCTCCCTCTCAAAGAATATGGCGTGTCTTTCCACTATAACCTTTTTGTCTGAGGGGTTGTATAGGTAATATCCCCTTGTTTCATTGGGATATCCTATGAAGATACACTTTGTGCCTCATGGTTAACGTTTATTACCTGAAGAGGCCTTAATAAATGATTCACTACCCCACACATGTAAATTCGAGAACATGGCTTTGTGTCCACTCCATAGCTCGTATGGAATACCATTTATTGATTTAGTTGGTACTTGGTTTAGTATGTGTGTTGTTGTTTATAATGCATATCCCCAAAAGGATAATGGAAGACTCGCATGACTCATCATTGATCTCACCATGTCGAATAGGGTGTGGTTCCTCCATTCACTTACACCATTCCATTGAGGTCTGTAAGGAGGATTGAGTTGAGATAGAATCACGAACTCTAGTAATAAATCAATGAAGTCATGATTACGATATTCTCCTCCTCTGTATATCCAGAGTTTCTTAATCTTCATATTAAGATGGTTCTCAACTTCATTCTTGTATTCTTTGAACCGATCAAAAGAATCTGACTTATACCTCATTAAGTAAATATATCCATATCTACTAAAATCATCAGTAAAAGTTATGATGTATGAGAACCTACCCCTTTCTTCAACTGGAAATGGTCCACACATATCGTGTGAACTAATTATAGAATCTCTTTATCCCTTTCACCTTCTCCACTAAATGGGGATTTGTTCATTTTTCCTTATAGACACGCATGACATACACCATGTGGTTTTAGTTCGAAAGAATCTAAATACCCATCTTGAGGTAATTTATTCAAACATTTCTCATTGACTGGACCTAGATGGTGATTCCAAATTTGGGTGTGGTATGAGTCATGTGAATTAACTTTGTCATCGATTTCCATTACTTGGTTTGTGTAGTCTAACACATTAAGACCGTTATATAAATGTGCCATACCAAAACAAATTCTATCTTTATAAAAGTAGAGACATTCATTTCCAAACTTGAACATGAATCTATAAGTATCTAATTTGGATACTGAAATAATTTTTTTAGTAATAGAAGGCACATAATAAAAACCCTTTAACACCATGATCATTCCAGTTGGAAATGTGAGGTGGTAGTCCCTGACAGCTACAGCAGCAAGTCTGGCTCCATTGGCTGCTCGTATTTCTACCTCACCTTGATCAATCTTTCTGAATCTACTTGGTTCTTGTATTTGGATACAGATGTGAGAACCACAAGCAGTATCTAATATCCAACTGGTAGAAATAGATAGATTTCATTAGATAAAAAATGCACCTTAAGCTTCCTCTTGCTTCGTTGGTTGGGTGCATTTTTTTCTTCCAGTGGGCCTTCTTGCCACATGTGAAACAAATAACCTTTTGTTCTCTTTCCTGCCCATTGATCTTACTTTTATTGGAAGGCCTTGAAGATAATTTGGTATTAAATCTCTTCTCCTTCCCTTTTTTTATTCACCATGAGGACAGAAGGATATTCACGATTCATGTCATTGACCACCTGGCGAATGAGGATAATAAAATCAGACAGAGACTTATCAATGTTGTTCGTGTTGTAGTTCACACAAAATTTTGAGAAGCTCTGGGGGAGTGATGAAAGAATGAGATCGGTACCCAGTTCTTTGGGGAGTTTAAACCTTAGAACCTCCAAGCACTCAATTCATCCAATGAGATTGATTACATGAGGCCCGGCTGGGGAACCCTCTCCAAACATGCTATGAAATAGAGACTTCTAGATCTCAAACCTTTCCTGTCCTGCTCTATCCTGGTATAGACCATAGAGGTGCTCGAGCATGTTGTAGGCATCCATGTATTCATGAGACTTCATGAACTCACTAGACGTAGATGACAACATCAAACATTGAATATCGAGTGCATCGCCCAAATGATGATCATAGACCAGGAAATATTCATCAATCGCCCCTGGGGAAGGAGAATCAGGAAGTGAGGACTCCAGCATGTAAAACTCTCATTCATGACGTAGGATAACCCGAATGCACCAAAACCATTCTTGGAAGTTACTACCGGTTAGGATATTGTCTTTATCCAGAATCGATCGCAGAGAAAATTTGGTTGATGAGTTTTTCATTTCAATTATATAAATTAAAAGAGAAGATTTATCAGTACCTTTTGATTACATTTTATGAAAAATAATAAATGAATTTATTAATTCTCCCACTATTTTATCAAGTCCCAATGGCCCTCACCATTGAACTCAGAATGTCTAGATTCTTTGACATTATAGTGGAAAAAATCCATATTCCCCTTCTCATAACCCCAACAACGGTTGGTCAAGCTATTTAAAGGTATTTAGGTAGGAAGGTCTTTTCCCACTACGAGCTTACAGTTCCTTGATCTGTTGAGTGGACTCCCCAATCCTGAAATCCTGACTTGGATTTCTTCAACTCTTGCCTCCAATATTACATCTAGTCTAGCAAGGGCTACTCCTCTTGATGTAATATGGTTAAGTCAACCAAAAACCGTTCATAACGGATTCCTTTATAAAAGTAAGTGTCCCAACAAGGGTTTGTCAAACACATAGTTTTATTGAGTCTTTCCCTTAATCATGTAATGAAAGGCTTAGTCTGACTTAACATGGTGTTGAGGGATTTTAATCTTTTATGCGTAGGTTTTCATTATCACATGCTTGTTAATATTAAGTGATGTGAGCTTAAGTGATTTACCATGTTCTGAAAATTGTTCTGCATAGTCTGGTTTTATTTTATTCCATCTTTGCATGATTGTTTATTAATTATGTGATCGCGAAAACACATACATAATAAATAAACCATGCAATCAAACAGAATTAAAATAAAATGGAAAGATCATGAGATTCTACGGGTTATCTTATCTAGCAGTTTTTATAAACTAAACCTAACCTAGGGAAAACACCTTGAACCTGATTGTTTTTGTTTTGCAGCTTCCACTTGTCCACCTATTTATCTTCTTGGGATAGTTTAGCCTCAACTTCTTATTTCTAACTGTATCCTCTATCTTGGGAGATCATCCATTACATGGGGTTTACGTTAAAGAAACCTTGGGCATACAGAGCATACATTTTATTGGAAGAGGGCATGTAGGCCAATGAATATAAATGAAACCAATTTAAATGAAACCATACACACATACAAAGGGTCTTTGGTCTAGCTCATGATCATCCATAGCTTGCGACGACATTTACACATTTTTAGAATTCAAATTATTTTAATCATTCTATTATTCAAGATAATTAGTACTTGAATTAAATTAATTATGATATTATAATTAATAAATTATTTATCTTAAATTCCATTCTGAATTTCCTTGAGATTCTTCTCATCCATAACCCTTGTACAGGTCTTTGTACTTTTGGAGAAAACCTAGTGAAATTTCTGGAAAGTACACGATGTGTTGTTTATATTTACATGACGTGTATTTCTTTTCACCTTTTATCTAGTGTACACACCAGGGGATTTGGTATGTTTTCTATACTTTGGAAATTTTGGAGTACACGACATGTAGATAAATAATACAAGGTGTGTACTTCCTTGTTACGCGGTAATCAGCCTGGCGATCCCGTGTACGTGGTATGTGGCTTCTCCTTTATACACGGTTTCACTTAGGCTGGATCGAACTACATGGAGTGTTTCTCCAACATACACACCGTGTATTCCAGCTCCCACATGCCGTTTAATTCTTTTCAACACGGGGTGTTAAATGCTTAGGTGGAATCAATTCACACGGTGTGGTTTGGCAGAGCAGTACCGGTTTGTTGAACCTAAGTTCACGGCATGTATTTTTCATTACACGTGATGTATTTCCATGTTGTACAGACAGAAAGAGCAGCTCTTCCATATGAGTTCATTATTTTTATTTTAATCAAAAATTAAAATTAAAATGGCTATTTCTGTGATATGAATTGAGAAATGAAGGAGGAAGAATATATCTCGTTTATTCAGATTTATAGAACGATTTATTTCAAATTGAATCAAATATAAATTCATAAATTATCAATGATAATTAAATAACTATAATCAACGTTGTAACCTCGCTCTAATACAAATTTATGGTTCTGGGCGTAGCAGAAGCGTGTGGGTGGATGTACCAACATGACTTTTTGTCATTAACAATGATCAATCAGGGATCAATATGATGATAAACGCCAGTCTCCATGGATCGAATCCTAGAAATAGACAAAGAAAAGGAAAGTCATGGAACCACAAAGTAGGATCGTTACAGGTTGATTATAATTAATTTAATCAATTTAAAATAAATTCATTTTGGGTGTTATTTCTTTGTTTATGTTCTTGATAACATTCTGATGTGATTCGTCATTACGTCGCAAAAGCCAAGTGTAGACTTCCTCTAGCAGTGATCGACACATGTACCTCATATCTCAGGACGTCGCCAAAGGAGTCTCTGGGTGCTAGCGTGGAGAAACCTTTTCTTGCATTGTCCGCCATAGATCGTCTTGATCCGATGGGAGATGATATCTCTCGATCTTGAGAGCATTCTTGGAGGAAGAGGATCTTTTGACCTTGAATGAATTATCCAGAGTTGTTGTGCACAATGATTCTCTCGTGTAAGGAAAAGAGTTGGGGTTGTGAGGATATTTATAATCGGGTTTAAGTTTGTAGAGTTATGACAATAATTAAACGCATTACAAATTTTATTTATTTCATTAACTCCCTTTTGAAAACCCCATGTCTATTCTTTAATTCCTTGACATGCGCCCACACTGATTATAATAAATATCATTTAATAAAATGATATTTCCTCAAAATCCTGACTGGATAAACTACACAGTGTGTATTAATAAATACAATGTGAGTACTTGTTTTTCATTGAAAACTCAACGTCGTGTACATTCAATGTAGACGACGTGTATATCTTGTTTTCATTTATTAATTTCCTTTCCAAAACGAAAACTACATGGTATGTACATTTAATAATACACGGTGTGTACTTGTTTTCAAAATAAAACTACATGGTGTGTAATCATTGATACACGGCATGTACTTGTTTTATTTTATTCTTCCTCAAACATTAAAACGATTTATGCTTCCTTGAATAATTATTAATCCATGTATGGGAATAATCATTATTCTGCTTGAGATACAGGAATACACATAATGTGTGACCCTCTAGGACTTTTTCTCGTTGGTATTAGGTGGGATTGCCAATAGTCCAAGATAACTGTCTAGCAACGGTTCAAGGCACCCAAGAGATAGAAGTAGACGCCGCATTGACGTATCACCTCATACGAATTCTTACTGTGTAATTTAATCCCTTTGTATTGATATCTCATCATGCAGGTTTCATGGGAGTGTCATAAACCTATATGCATGATATGTCATTCTTTGACTACCTGAAATTAACTCGTCATTTACACCATGGCCATGGAATTTAATGCGACAGTTCTATTTCAATCAACGGGCCGAGACATCATCTTCTTTAAATGGAAGGGGAAAATCCTTCCTCGACATATCCATTCACAACATGTCACTCGTGACGCAAGCAAGGTAACCTACTTCCCACTAACTGTCTTCACAATGGTTTTTGTCAGTAAATCTATGTGTGTGGGTCATGACATGAGTTAATGATAATCTTCTAGTCTAAGGACCATTACATACGCTCATAGATAGCAATTTCTGATGACACCAAGACATGTAGAATTGATACTGGCGGGTCTGTTCTCATAATCTCCCATATTAGATATTTCCAAGTGCGAACTCCATGAGAGAGAGTCTCATCTTCATACGACTACTCACACATGAATGTCTGTATACTATGTGTCCTATCACAGTATTTTATCCAACCGTAGAGCTTTATTTAAGAATATTGTTATAGCATTTCAAGGTTCTCATCATAGAGAGGATCTTCCATGACCTTATCAATGCAACAAATATTCGGGTACACTATTATATTATAGTCATACAGAACAATGAAAAATTTATAATAAGTGAACATTCATGTAATCAATGTACAAAAAAGTTCGTTCTCTGGACCCCAAACCTTATAAAAGAAACCAAGAGGAGAGACTTACCAGAGATAAACCACCTTCAAAACACCCAGAATCCCCTTTGAATTGCTTCCAAAATTAGTGGGAGAGCACCTTCATGCTCTGAAAACCCAAAATCCCAAGTGAGGCTTGAGTGAGAGAATATTAGGAGTTAAATAGGTTATGCCCGAAGGAGCCTGAATTAATAAACCCTTCCATTAAGTGGACGTACAGTTAGTCTGCACGGTTTGACAAATAGTGTGATAAAAATGCACTTGCCACTATCTCGAGAGGAGGGGTCCACATATTTTATATTCTTGGTTTGGAAAATTGTGTAAAATCCATGGGAAGGCTACTCCCTCCCCCTACACGGGTTCTTGGATAACCCGCATCGTTTCCCCTAACTGTGCTCATACTGTGCTCCCTAATAAAAGCCTCCAAACTTATTCAAAATCATTCCATACACTACCAACATCTTCTCAACTCATCCCATGAAATTTAACCACATATAAAAAAGCATAAACGAACTCTACACACCTCAAACTGGGGGGTTCAACATTCTCCCCACCATTAGAATTTCCATCCTCGGAAAGTAGGAAACCACCTTTTGCCCAAAGAGCTCGGGCCATTGCTCGACCATCTATTTCCTTCTCTCCCAAGTCTCCTCTTGGATCTATCCATGCTACCACAAAACCCAAACCATACCGATGTTTTTACCATGCAATACTTTCCCTTACCTATCCACAATCCGCATTGGCTTGTGCACCAACGAAGCATTCGTATCTAACTCAAAATGATCCCATTGAATAACATGGACCAGATCTGGCTGATACTTTTTCAACTGCGACACATGAATAAAATTGTCCATCACACTGAACCTAGATGGAAAAGAAAAATGATAATCCACCTCACCAACCCTTTCAAGAATCTCAAAAGGTTCAATATACCTTGGAGATAACTTTTCTTGCTTCCCAAACAGACGATTTCCCATCATAGGGGAGATCCCCAAGAAAACATGATCACTCACCTTGAATGACAGCGGTCATCGACGATGATCTGCATACTATTTTTGATGACTCTGATATGTCTCCATTCTCTTCCAGATTAACATTGTATTCTCTGTAGTTTTCTGGAAAAGTCTTGGTCCAACCATCGAGGACTCACATGTTTCCACCCATCATAGTGGAGAACGAAACGACCGCCCATACATCGCTTCAAAAGGAGCGATATGTATGGATGCCTGTTAACTATTATTGTATGAGAACTCAACCAACCACAAGTTCACCTCCCACAAGACATGAAAATACATGACACAAGCCCACACCATATCCTAAAAAGTTTGTATCATATTCTCGGATTAACCATCTGTCTGAGGGTGATACGCTATGCTCATAGTCAAATGTGTCCAAAGGGCTTGATGCAAGGATTTCCAAAAATGAGATTTGACCCTTGGATCTCTATCTGATACAGTAAAAACTGGAACACCATGTCCTTTTTCCACCTCCCAGATATAGATTTTGGACAGATGATCCACCGTATGAGAGTCATAAATCGGGATGAAATGGGCAGACTTTGTTAGCTGGTCTACTATCACCCAAATGGCATCATGCTTTCTGATAGTTCTGGGGATACTAGTGACAAAATCCATCGCTATTTTCTCCCACATAAAAAAAATGATTGGTAAAGACTACATCATTCTTGCTGGCATCTGATGCTCTTCCTTAACCTGCTAGCAAGTCAAGCATCTCAAAACAAACTCATCCAATCTTCATTTCATACCATCCAACCAGAATTGCGCTTTCAACGCTTTATACATTTTATAAATCCCATGATGAATAGCCCACCTGGAATGATGATACGCCCTATGAAGATCCTCTTAACAAGCAACAAGTTCAACCATCTGATTTCAAAAACAAAAAATTTAATCTCTATTCAGTTGGAAACACTCAATGGTATCCCCACCATTGAGTTTCAACCTCATGGTCACACAATCAGAATTAGATATTTGTGCCTCTATAACAAGGAAAACCAAGTCAAGAATCAACAAAAGTTGAATGAAGTCCGCTCTATCACCCTGGTCCTCACATTCCAACCGCATGTTATCTATAACTAACATCAATAGTTACTGGTCTGATGCATTTCGCAAAACATAATCATATGATTTTATTCTTAATTTATCTACCACTGAATTTCACATACCCAATGTGTACATCAAGTCAAAATCATACATCTATATATTTTCTATCCATATCCTTTGCCTCATGTTCAAATCACTTTGTGAGAAAATGTTCTTCAAGGACTTATGATCAGTATAAATTGTGAATTTTTCACTAAAGAGATAATTAAGCCACACATTCAAAGCATGGACCACTGCTGTAAATTCCAAATCATGAGTTGGGTAGTTCTTCTAATGAACCATCAACAGTCGTGATCCATACACAACCACATGATTCCCTAGCATGAGAATGCAACCCAACCCTAATCCTGATGCATCAAAATACACCATTATCTTTTCAGATCCACTGAAACAGCCCTTTCATAAATCACATGGCCATGAAAATGTACTTTATGTATCAAAAAGTAACACTTTGATAATTTTGCATACAACTGATGATCCCTCAAGATCCCCAGCACTATCGCCAAGTGCTTCTCATACTCTACCCTTGTCAATGATTACACCAGAATATCATATACAAACACCCCCACAAATGAATCCAGATATCTCAGAAATATCTGATTCATCAATTCCATGAACAACATTTTTGCTGTCATTACACCAAAGGGCATAACCACATATTCATAATGGCCATATATACTTATGAAAGTTTATTTAGGAATATCATCCATACTCTCCCGTAATTCATGACATCTAGACCTCATGTCGATCTTGGAGAACCATCGGGATCCCTTCAACTGGTCGAACAAATCATTAAATCATAGAAGTGGATATCCGTTCTTTATTATATCATGGTTAAGTCTACGATAATCAACACGGAGCATAAAAGATAGATACATAATTTTTACAAACAACACCAGCCCTACCCATGGAGACCTGCTAGGCCAGATAAAACCTTTGTTTTATAACTCTCCCAACATAACATTCAATTCTAACAATTCAGTAGGTTCTATTTGGTAAGACAGAAGTGAGATTGGACTGGTCCCTAGAAGGAGATCAATCGTAAAAACCACTTCTCTTATAAGAGGTAACCCAGAGAATTATTCAGGAAAAACATCCATGACCTGATCCACCACTGCCCGAAGAACACTATTCTCAACACCCTCTACAGATTCCAACAACAACACAGCCAACTGATATGATATCTTTCCCATTGCTGGTGCCAACAAACCCGCTGCTCCCTGCCTTTCATGCCTCTCTCCTATAAAGATATTTCTAATGCCATTGTGTGTCGTAAAAGCCAACAATTTCACATTACAGTCAATGTGGGACTTAAATGCCACCATCCAATCCATTCCCATGATTAAATCACACCCATTCATCTCAAGCACTGAGAAATTCCTTATTAGCTAAATCTCACCCACAATGATACTACATGATCTACACAAGAATGCTCGACACTCTCTTCGACTCAGAGGGGTTTGATGTTTCAAAACTAAAGGAATAATTTCTACCCTTAAACCCAGTAACTCAACCAAATGTACAACAATAAAATAGGGTGAAGCACCCATATGAAATAGCACTTGCATCAGGGTAGAATTTAATATAATAGTACCTCACAGTGTGGATGGTCTCGACTGATCATCCACCAAAACATGATTGGCTCTAAACAATGACTTGGTTGCCACACTCTAATCATTATTTCCCAGCCGAAGAGTTGTGGTGTTTCAAGAATCACCATGACTTACTTTTCTCTACTAATGAGGGGTATACTGTTGTCTTTTTCCCGTCAAACAATACGACGTCTACAATCTTTGTTGAGTTTCACATGCACAGGTCCATAGAGAATTCCGACAATTGCACTGAATATGACCCATTTACTTGAAATTGTGACATAGTCAAGGTTGTGTTGTACAGTCCTGCTTGATGTGTGCCATACAGCCACACTGAAAACATCCTTGTTTTCTTGGGGGCATCGGAGGATGATTTACTGATCCTGTCATCAGATTATGTGTCATACTGTCACCCTAGGAATAAGTGTCCCTCCTCCGCTAGAACACAACATTAGAGTTCCCACTATTACCCATGGGTACCGCCATTTTTCCTCTGCCCGGAGCTCCCAACAGATCCCGCTCAGCCACCGATTCTCGATTCACCTTCTCTGTGTAATCACAGATACACAACTCTGTTATTTTTGAATGGATCTCATTCCTTAACCTCGCATAGAAGATCCGTTCCTTCAATGATGTGCAACCCACAACATTGGGAGATAACCGCACAAAGGTCATAAACATAGCTGCAAACTCTGTCAGAAAAATATGCTCTTGCTTCAGACTGAAGAAATCAGTAGTACGCTGAATTCTGAACGTATTTGGGTAGAATTTTTTATTAAACAATTCCTAAAAGCCTTCCCACGTCATACCCATGTCTGTTCTCACTAGGGATACAAACTCCCACCATTGAAGAGAAATATCCTATAGCTTATACGTTTCTAGCATTACTTCCATCTCTACTGGAATCCCAAAGAATTAAAAAAAAAATCATTCTGGACAGCCATGCCTCTGCCCTTTCCGGGTCCGAATCACCCCTAAAGTTGGGTGGATCCTAGTTTTGAAACTGATGAACATAATCAACATGATTTGGATCATTCATTCTATTCACACTTCCCATTGCTTGGAAAGCATCAATAATGCTCTAAACTAACTACTGGTTCACCTATAGCTTAGGTGAAACCACGATTTCATCGGCCACTTCCGGTTGGTCTCCACGATGCCTACCTGGTTCCATTTCTAATAACAGAAAACAAACAACCATGAGTCTCACTTCCATTGACTTCAAGAATTCTCATTTAAAATCACATTATAGAACACTATCACAATGATGCTTTCCACCATTCCACATTTTCCATGTTTCACCATTTTTTATACAAAATCATTTTCAAAATACAAAATTTATTCACATTACAATTTCACACATTTGAAAAACCATTTCTCCATTCAGCCCATAAATCATTATGCCCAATGAAATATGCATCCTAGAGGGAAGTCATTTCAACCATATATGCCACACACATCTCATTGGCTACACCCAGAACAAAAATAATTCCAATGCCTATAAGTATCTCAAAAACACTTATGTACCCAACTCCCTGGTAACATGAAGTTCAACATAAAAGGGATTACTACATCCATTTATGTTGTACATTCCATGTTCTGACAATCCTATACATTGCTACCATCCTAACTAAAGAAATAGGCCAAGAACAAATGTCAACACAAAGACAAATGATCAACACCATGGATCGAACAACTTCCCTCAATTGAAATCTAAGGACCGAAAAAACTGATACAATTTGTAACACCCTGCCCCAAACTCAATGTCATGAGGAGGAAGTGAGGGTTACATGGCCTTAAGTGACGTTCCCAAGGCACCAAAGGCTAGAAATAAATCTAAAGGGAATCGAGAAATGATTGGGGAACAATTTCCCCTTGAAAAAAAACCAACCAATCAAATGATCCACTATAAAAAACTACATGATGCATGTCAACAAAACAACCAACACATACTTTACCAAAAGGGAACTACACTATTCTACAATACAACCCACAAACCAATACAACCAACACAATATCAGAGTACTATGTGGATGACTAAGCGAATGACCCAAAATAATCCTAAACACACTCCACGACTCTACATAAATCTCCATGCTCTAAGCATCACCCCATATCTCAAGAACCACCACAAACCACTAGCAATGAGATGTTTTACCTTTACCTGTATCCCGGAATACAAAATCTATAGAATCACCAATGTTCCAAAGCAGGGGGTGAGCACTAATACTTAGTTGTTTTTTTCCAAATTAATTCCCTATACACACCACTAGGATAAAACTGTTAGAACATTTATATAAAATAGTTTATATAAAATAATCACAATTGAAACCAATTCCATGATCCAAACATACTCTTCCCAGGCCACCTCACCCAAACAAAGCACCCAAGGGAAAGCCAAACAATCATGCAATAAGCCATCTCACCATTAAACATTAGCACAACAATTACCATCTTTCAAATATAAGCACAACAAGACCACCAAAACGGTGGGACTTCTGCCCATCCCGTTCACCCCATTCTCAACAAGAGGTACTTCCCGACCACTATCCATAATGGTGGTTCTTCCGACCACTATCCATCACCTTTTATAGTGAGACTTACCACCCAATTCTACATAACCAACACAAGACATAAAAGTCAAACAACCCACAAGAACAATGTACCAAGGTCATACAATAAGTACCCAACCATTTTAAACACATTCCAATTCACTTCAACAAATCACCCATTTATTGAAAACACCATTTAATTGTTTTCCATGATAAACAACATTTCAATTAAACATTTTTTTTTAAACCATTTTTCATCAACCATTTTTTTTTTAATCAGACACTAATGATTTTAATGTCAACATTTTGAAATTACATAATAAATCCCTTTTAGCAACCACAACCTATTTCCCTAAAGATCCACCAAATCATCACCAAATGGATTTCCAGCAAGATTTTCATATCATTATCACAATTAATTTCAAGAAAAAAATTTAATTATAACCCAAACCACTCATTCTAACAAAGTGGATTCGAGAGAGAATATACCTACCTTTAAGGTTCTGGAGAAATTGACCCACAAGAAACCACACACCAATCTGGGCAAACACTTCACAAAAACCGATCTAGATCTCCTAAATATCACCCACAAGGCAAAAAATCAAGACCCAAGGTAACCCCAACACTATATCTACATGTAACGGATATAGATCTAGAAAATCCAGAGAGAGAGAGAGGGAGATTATGATCTAGAGGAAACCACAATGAAACAAAGAGGAGAGACTTACCCAGGGGAAACCCCCTTTGAAACACAAAGAAACACCACTGAGTCACTTCCAAAATGAGTGGAAGAGAACCTTCAACCACTATGAACCCAAAATCATGATTGAGGCTTGAGTGAGAGAATATTGTGAGTGAAATAGGTTAATCTCGAAGGATCCTGAATTAAAATCCCCTTCATTTATGTG
Source organism: Viscum album (assembly GCA_963277665.1). NCBI lineage: Eukaryota > Viridiplantae > Streptophyta > Magnoliopsida > Santalales > Viscaceae > Viscum > Viscum album. Next base: position 753,260,969 of record OY728158.1, read on the forward strand.
GTCGCACGGTTAGTCTACATGGTTTGACAAACCGTACACTAACGTGTGCACACCACTATCTCGAGAGGATGGGCTAATTGGTTGCGTTTAATGGTTTGGAAAACCGTTCATAGGCCATGTGAAGCCTACTACCTCCCCCTGCACGGATTCATAGAGAACCCACACGGTTTACCCTAACCAAGCTCAAACTGTGCTCCCTAAGAAAAGCCTCCAAAAATTATTGAAAACCATTCCAAAATCTCCCAACATCTTCAAAACTCATCCCATGCACTTTAAACGCATAAATAATAATATAAAAAGGTACATACTACAAACCAGGGGTGATACATAATCTATTCGGTGCAAACCAATAGAAGTTACCTAAGGAAGATGTAACATCAATCCACAATCCCTTTTGAATTATTATCATTACCTACACCATAAAATTAAATTATTCCATGATTATAAAATAAAAATGATATTAAATATGCATATATGTTTTGGTTATAATTTTCCACCTAAACATACACACAAATATATCTATTGAGTAACGAACATACTGTTCATGTGTACAACGGACCACCGCATCACAAAATGATTTTGTTCAATTTTCCATTTCCATATCTCATGGTTGGAATTTGATTGGAAATATGTTTTTTATGTGATATTAATTATATTAATGATCTATTTATTATTTTGTAATATTAAAATAAATTATAACTTTATACTTTCCACTTTTTGTAAATAAAATAACATCATTTGTGGATGTGTGGACTACATCATCCTGAAAGTGGTGTGATTTTTGAACAATTTACATGGAATGTATAAAGGGTTGGTTTAGTAAAATTATATTATATATATGAAATTATACTTATACTAGAATTATAATATATATATTTATATGTCAGTCAATTTATTTCTAATAAAACAACAATAAAACAAAAATAATGTTCATGCTTATGTATGACATACCATCTCCATGAATGGTGTATTCCACTATATGTACCTATATTATATATATTATGATAAATATTTCTATAAATAATATATAAGAAATTTATATCATTTTTTATATTTAGAAAAAAAATTAATCATGATCAATGTTATAGTATCAAGAATAACAAGCCAAAACATATATGTTTTTTTTGGATATGACGTGAAATGTAACATTAAAAAGAAATTGTCAATAAATGTGTAGTATAATGTCATATAAAAATAATATATGATATTAGATATAATAATATGGTTTATTGGTTTATGTATAATAAAATTTTATTTATTTATTAAGAGGATTGAATGTGTAAAAAAATTCATGACACAAGGCAAATGTTTTTCCATCTCAATATTTATATCTATGTGATACATGCATTATTAGCCACCCATTTATTTTGTAGGGTGTATATAATACCCTTGAATGTGTTATTAAATTTCCATAATAATTAATATTAGTATGTATATATCTATTTAAATTTATTTATGTCATGGTTTTTGAGGTTTAAACATTTCCAAATCATTAAAATATTTTTTTCATGATTTTCCTTCATTGAAATACATATCGTGTTGCATAGCTATATATTTCAATGAGTTTTATATAAATACTTTGAAAAGTTATATCATAAAATTTATTATTTTATTTATATTATAATATTTATGTAATTTTATTCAGTTATGGGGGCCATGATTTAATGTAACAAAAGTGGAAACAATTTATTGCTACAATCTCATTATTAATAAAAATTATTTAAGATTTTGATACCATTGATGAAATATTATAATAAATATATAAATAAATCTAATTAATTGTCTTTTACTCAGGTTATTAATGTCATATAATAGTAATTTTTAATTTTTTCCAATATTTTCTACTTGATATAATTAATAAAATATATTTATCAAAATCTGAATTTATTTCATCTTATTGTCATAAATTTATGTTATTTTAAAACTGTGTTTTCTAAATATGTTTTGAAAATTGTTTTAATATTATAATATGATTTTTAATGGGTGTTTTTACACATTTTTTTACCTATTTACAAAATGGTTTTTAAAGGATTGTAATTCTTATATTCCAATCATTTTATTTTTATAAACTTTTTATGGTGAAAATTTAATTTTCGGCATGGGTGGACTTACCATATCTTAGGGTCATAATTTTAACAATGATTCAATTGTATGTTTACATGTTTATTTTAAGAAAATCTAAATATTATTATTCACTAAAATTATTTTCCAAATAAAAATTTTTTTAAACAAGGTTTATGTTTAAAAAAAATTTAAATTATTTTCAAATATTATGTTATATTTCAAAAGGTTATTTTGAAAGAAAATAATTACATGATTTCATTATTTTGTATATGTATTGAAATAAATTTTCTAGAATAGGTTTTCCAATTTTCTTATATATATTTTTTTATTATGTAAATTTTTATTAAAAATATATATTCTCTAGAATGTTTTAAATATTTAATTACGAGTATTCAAGGTGTTTTCAAAGAAAAGTGTTTCAAAATATTATTAATCTCTTCAATATGTTTTACATGATGTTTAAAAAAATGTGGTTTGAAATGATTTATGAATTTTTGAAATTGGAAAATAAATTTCCCAAATGATTTGTTTTTAATGAAATTGTATATATTTATTTCTAAAAAATGATTTTGGAAATTTTTTCTAAATGTATTTTTCGAATAAATGTTTTTTTACTTAAGAAATATTTCATGTGATATTTCAAAATAATTCCAAATCTAATATGACATAAATTTTATTCTTTATGCATTACAAGGGATATGATCCAAGAGTAAAATTCATATTTTACCCTATTGGTTTTATGTTTTAATGAAATGTTGTTTATGACACCCATTTTTCTTCAAAAGTTTATATTCTTTTGAAACCCACTTCTTTTCATGGGTAATGATTTGGTGAAATGAATATGAAACTTATCATTTTCTTCACAGGTAATGATATGATGAAATTTTTTTGCTACCCATTTCATTTCATTTATTATGATATGATGTTTATAAAACAAATCTAATTTTATGGGTCATGATATCATGGTTTTGTTATTGTATTGTGGCACATGTTTGTCTAATTTTATTATGTGGTGTGTGGGACCAATATTTCATTACAATGCATTAGGTAGATATTTATATATCATTAAATAATTATGGGAACCATGTTGGAGGGATTTATCTACATTTGAAAATGGGGAAACCTGGTCCACAATGAGAATATGGGAATAATAGATACCTTATATTGTAATGAATTTGACTGGGGATGGTGGTGTGTACTGCCCAGTTGGTGTAGTCCCATGATTTTCCATAAAATGTTGTCGAAATTCTCCTTGACTTATAGGGAATGATATTACAAGATTCATTGTATATCATACTTCCATTTTTTAATCCATGGTCATGCTTTTAGGGATTATGATCACGATTTCCTTATGATTCATGTCATATAAACTACCAATAATTTTTACATGATTCAGGGTTATGTTATCTGATATTTAGGTTGTGATATTCAATTTTTATGATAATGTTACCATACCATTTTTTTCTCATTATGCTAAAGTATATCCATTATTTATCCTTACTGGGAATTTGATCTTACCTCGTGCTTATGTTTCCTCCCCCCATCTTTTGAATAAAGGCACTATATAGGAGTACTAAAATGGATGATCAGTAAATAATTCGTTGAAGATCATTCACCAAATTAGAGTAATGTATTGTTAATTTCAAAATACGCCATAATATTAGGGTCCTCGTTAATTTATATTTTTAATGTGAAGAATATTCATAAATAATGATGTAATATCCATGTATGTTAAACTATGGAAATTATAGTTGTGATCAAGGGAAAGGATTTTTCAAAATTTGGAAAAAGGGTGAGAATTATTTAGTTACACACCTTGGTATATTTCTAAGTATATTTCTCAGGATGTCCCTAAAGATAGCCCAGTGGTGTCATTGAATTTATGGAAGGTTTTATAATTGAAATATCCAATAAGTTATTTCTCATGATTATTTAGTATTACACTTTTATAACACTATCTCACCATATAAATTAATAGTTTAATCAATTGTGATAAATTGAAAGAACTAGGTTAATATTCAATGTGACAGTCAATGTACTAATCAGAAGTGAGATGGGATAACCACTACAGTGAAGGATGTTGTAGTAATTCCTAATCAGTTTTCCTGGATCATGATAAACAATGTGTACCATAACCAAATATCAAACACCCCAAAGATAATAATGAAATTTTTTAATGAGGATTCAGGTATTGTAGTTCATCAAAGAAAGTATACTCAGTTTATATTGTGTCTAGAATTTTGAATGAATTTCCCAGGTAAATTTATTAGAGTAACATGATGTTATTATGACTGTTTAAAAGAAAAAAATGAATGTAACTGAAATATAAAAATTAAATTTTCAGTTGATAAAATGGATAGTAACATTTTCCTACCCAATATATTTCCAAACGATGTGTTTTATAAATGTGGAAATTATGGGAATTATAAAATTCAATGTCTGATGTGGAATTAATGTGTAGTGAATTAGCATGGTTGTACATGTAATGGTTTTTCTTCTGATGATAAAGTGATAACTATTGATGTATGGAAAGTATGTTCGGTTCTAATAATATTTATAGTAAGAATGATTAAATTGAGTTCTATAAATGTTATGATATGATTCCTATTTCATATTTTAGGAATGTGGAATTAAAGAATAAGAAGGAAAAGCATAGTAAATTTTTTGGAAAGTGGGATGAATGAAACATTTATGTTTTTGAATTCAATGATTTCGTTATATGAATGTTAAAATATATCGTTGTTTTAGTACACATTTTCCATTATATATTTGAATGGTTATTTTGAATGTTTCTAATAATGTATAAAATTTATTTAATTGAAATTTGATATCCTCATTAAGGGAAGGTAACATGTATTGTGTTCAAGATTCTATGAAAATCATGTTTACCCTTGATAATGTGAGGATTTATTTGGAAAATGTTAAATTGATTTTATCAATGAACATAACACCATTAAAGGATTTGTTGAATAAGTTATATATGTTGTCATGGATGAATTTTATATCATTTTTTTATTCAAGGAATCTTTCAAATAAACATTGGAATATTAAATTAAGATTGTTTTCTATATGGTGTTATCATAATTCAAGTCATCTACATATTTCAAGAGAAAATTTATTAAATGTTTTGAATATTAAAACAAAGAGGTAATTTATAATTCATGAATTATTAATGTTAATATTTCTTTGAAAAATTTAGTTATGTTATTTCTAATGTTTTTTATTTTTTTTTTATTTCGTAGGGATATATGGTTAACCATTTATGGAGTGCTTAAGATTAAATTTGGAAGAAATTTATGAGAATAAACTATTATCTAACCATGTGAGGATTTATGAATTTTGGATAACATATACTAACTAATTTTTTATAATGGTAACATAAGAAATATGGTATTAATTATCATTGATCACATGACCTATTATTACTTTTGGAATTAAAAAATCACTATATAATTTTTTTTGTATGGTGTGAAGTCGAGATTGTTCAATACAACCCCAAAGGCAGAGATTTTTCATCACAAAGGAAATTAAATCATGTAATTATATTAGTTTTTGAAAACATTCTTCAAAATTCATAAAATGGTCTGGCAATAAATTATTTCCCTTTTACCATCATTTTTTAAGAATTAGTTTCATGATTTTTCAGTTTATGGTTTTGTGTATTTTAAATTTATATGGATAACCCAAATTTTTAAATAGTGATATATATCAATAACATTGATTATTTAGGTTTTTTACAGATCCAACTTTTCGCATCCCACCCATCGTCAATTGTGTGAAAACTAGTAAAGTGTTTCATTGAGTAGTCATTACGTCTCCAACATTACCTTTTACAAGTCATTTTTAGTGTTCACTTTTCTGATGTGGGTTCCTATGAATGAAACACTCATGTATTACATTATTGATATCCTAGAATAATTTTTAGGGAAAAATTCAATTTAATGGTGGAAAAATGTTACACCCCAAAATGATTTTTAATTTTGTATCGAATTAATTTAATCATTTTAATAATTTTAATTTCACACAATATGGGATATATATTTTATCATATGAATGGACTATATTTTTATTATCTGATATGAAACACCAATTTAATGTAAGTATAGATAAAAAATATTTTATTTTCATGCACACAATACTATGTTGTGATTGTATTACATAAAATACTAAGTGCCTTCAACTACCGTCATTATAATCAATGATTATTTTTATCGAAAATAAATATACTGTTAATATTATTATACCTACCAACTATTAATTGGTATATATTTTCATAATATTATTAACTAAATTTTTAATATATGATTTAAACATGAATATAAAATGAATCATTTGGTTATCAATTGGAAAGAATTTAATGTAAGAACTATTTGAAAAAAAGAAATTAATTTTTGATATACAAAAAAATTATTTGAATAATTTGATCAAACAACATTTGGTGATTGTTTCAATTGTATTTATATATTATATATTAATTGAATATTTATTATACTCATCCAATTGATTTGACATGTGTATGATAAGAATAAATACAATTTTTTAAATACGAGGATGTATATTTTTAAATGGTAATTTTACCTCATTTTAATAGTGAACCCATTTTAAAAATAAATTTCGAAACTATTAAAATTATATTTGAAAAATAAAACATCAATTTTGATATTTTAACATTAAAATTTTATTTTTGATGTAATTTTCCTATTTTTTTAGATGTTTCATTTTTCAATGAATAAAAAAATTACTAAATTTTAATTCAAAACAACATTTTCATCTAAATAATTTATTGGGATAAAATATGTTTTGAATTGTTTTTATAGTTTAATTAGATAAATTATGGAAAAAAATTAATCCAATTAATTTCATTGGTACAAATTTCATATTGAAATGGGCTATGTACACATTTCTATATTTTTAACATTTTTATATTAAAAACAGACTTTGTCATCCCATCTACAGGAAAAAAATATAAATTACTTTCATCCAATTCTACGATTGGAGTATTTAAACAATTATTTTTAAATTAGATAAAGAAACTTTTATATTTTCTAATAAGGATAAACTATTTTTTTATCAATTTTATTAATAAAAGATATTAAAATTAATTATAGTGATAAGAGAAAAATTGGCGTAACAATGGACTAAAACATTATCTTAAGGCACAAAATGACCAATAATTTTGTCCAAATTTTTCTAATCATATTTGGACCACATTGAAATGGCCCGAAACATCCTCATCCATTAAATTGAATATTCTATTTTTTGTGGTGTCCTGGAAACCATTAGTGAGTCAGGATGGCGTCAGTGTCAGTTGAAGGGGGGCACCGTGGTGTCACCTATCAGTGCCACATAGGGGTGTCGGGGTTCCATTCCCCATTATTACTGTAACATATACATTATGTTTTAATACCTTTTTAAAGTATTTTTAAGGCCGAATTAAAGCCCATAAATTATATTTTATATTTTAGGGACCCTTTAGTTACCAAAACATGTGTCATATCACACCCTTGTCCATGTTTTCCAGCTTCCCTTGTATTTCAATTTCGCACATGTTACGTGTTTTCTCTGTTGAAATGGAATCTATTAAAACATAGTCATTATCTCCACCATTAATGTCAGAAATATTAAATCTCAATTAATTAGAATGTGTGCAACTTCCCAACCGCGTGGTAAAACCACGATCCATTTTTCTAGAACTTTGAGATTTTATTTCCCATATCTTTGGGATCTAGCCTTTATAACAAATGGATCTTCTTCATCCTTGGTCTCTTCCATTCCTATGTACGCTTGGATTCCCTCTTCTGGAGATGCGCTATGCCTGTATAATAGCCTTCCTGTTCATTTATTCTACGAGTTTCTTGCAGCATCATCCTCGGTTATAGGCACAAGGTGAATTCTTGGATCCTTTATCATCTAATTAGGGGTTTTCCTTCAGCTATATTTAATGAGAATCATTTGGGGTAGGTATGATGATGTTCCATTGGTATGTGATGAATCTAATTGAATGAAGATAATTAATAGAATATTATAGAATTATGGTATGGGAATATTGTTGATGTTGCTGCATTTTACATTCATTTTCATGTTGTAAATTGTATGGAATCATGTCCACTAAAAAAATCGTGGCCATTGGTGACCCTTTCTTGTGCACTAACTAAGCTCTATTTTTTGTGATAATCTTGTTATTCAATGGCTGTAACGTGGAAAAATGATAATAACATAAAATCAGTTGATTAAATTGATTCCAGATGAATACAATCCCATGTGTGACAACCTCGATTAACCAAATAGAAAGAAGGAACATAATTAATGGTGTGGTTATATTTGAAAATGTCTTTTCTCTATTATGGCGCTACATATGGTTACCTTGTTGATTCCTTTTATGCTGAAGTGGAAGGGAATAGAATATCTTATTATGAGCTTATTGGTTAGTGAATCTATGGTTTTGTGGAGCTGTTATGTTGGGTCTCGGTTTGGTTCTAGTACTTCATGGGATCTCAGCGATCCCTTTTGTTATTATGACTTTACAAGAGAACTGGGTGTGAATGCTTAAAATCAGGTTTGGCCTATTTTTCATCAGTCATATTTTTGGAATGTGGTTATGCTTGTTAGTCGCCCCGTAATGTAGGAATGTTTTAAATAAAATCAAATGTTCTAGAAAACAAGAACAAGTACAATGGGGGAATTGTTTTCTAAAAATGGGTTGTGTTTTGGATGTGGCTATTATATATATGTGCATGTAGGGATACCAGCAAGAGAGGTTGTGTACTCGCTGGTTGTCTATTTTCGATCCCTTAAGTTGGGATGAGTACTTGTTTGCCTATATTTATTATATTTATTTATTTTTATTTTACGCACCCAACCAATGTTTATCAAATCGTGCCAAACACACCCATTCCATGGGGGAGGGTGTTTTTTCCAACAATCGTGTGAGTCGATGGTTATTATCTCTTTTTTTCTCCCTCACCCAAGTATCCCAGGATTAATCAGGCAGGCTCTGATAGCTTAAGTTTTATTATGGTGAAAGACTCTTTAGGGAGGGTGTTTTGTGGTGGGAGGCCCAAGTGTGTGCGGGTACGTTTTTCCCAAGTGTCTCAAAGATGAGGCTCAGGTGTCTTCGGCTGTTGAAGTGGTTGTTGTGGCCCAAATGTCTGCGGGCATTGTTACGTATGGTTGTTGTGGCTCATGTGTTTATGGGAATGGTTATGTCTTGTTGTGGTGGACCAGGTGTCTGTGGGCAGGTTGCATGGTGGTGGCCCATAAAGTTATTTTTGGGGCGGTAGTGAGACTGTAGTGAGATTTTTGGGGGATGTTTGATGCATAAAATTTTCTAATTAACTAGTGGGGAAGCTTTTTGGGGTACCCAAATATCGATATTAATGCTATTTTTTTACATGGCTTGCATTATATGTGGTTTGTCCCCTGGTGAGGCTGGGTGGAAAGTTTCCTTGTTAGGTGTTTTTCTTAAACCTATTTATTTCTCACGAGGCATTCAAATTCCTCCCCACTTGTGATTGAGAGATTTAGGTTTCCCTTCTGAGTATACCTGTATACTCACCATACATATAAAAAACATCATTCAGGTATCTAGGAGGACTTTGAGGACCATGTCAAACATTACTAGCTTGGGAGATGGGATATTCTTTGTTGTTGCTTTTATTATATTTTGGTAGTTTTCTTACATACTTCCTTGTATTTTGTGTCTATTTATATTAGAAATTCATTTGGGAATGGATTTCTATGTGCTTTACTTTTACATTCTATTTTTGGTGATTTTTGGGATAAACCATCTTTTCTCTCGATCTTATTCTATAAAAGGGTAATTCCTTCCACTACATGTGAAATTTTATACCCTAGGTTCTAGTCGCCACTCCAGGGTCTATTGAAGGTAGGACATACGGGTCATTATCTCTCCTTCAACTTGAAGAAAGAAGGGTCTGGCAGTTTGTTATTCCTCCAATCATCTTGGTGAAGGGTCATGATAGAATGGCATCAGAGGTGACAGTTGAGAGATAGGATGGAATTCAAGGTTAGTAATAGTGAAAATTATGTTGGATGGTAGGTAAATAGTGTTAGGAAATATTTGTTCATGATATATGATAGGAATGAATAGATAGGAAATCGGATTTTCGGGCCCCCCATGATCAGATGCGAGGAAATTGGACCCACCTATTGACTAAGTGAGGCTACACTGATTGTAGGGTAGTGACCCTAGGAAAGGTACATGCATCCTAATGAACCTTTTTCTTATGTTCCTTGGGTTTTTTGAAAACTATTAAAAAAATATACCGTTTTAAAAAATTTAAAAGAAATCATCTAAACCACTCGGGCATAGGTATTCCTTGTTTACCATATCGCAATGGCACCCAAATGATGTCCATGAGTAGTGCACATGATCAAGGCCCATCAGGCTGATATGGAAGATCAGTTGAGGGTCGAACGAGAGGAGGGGGATGACCAGTGGCAGAAGACATTTTTTCCATTCAGTGGAAGACCCATGGGGAGTGTGAGGGATGTGTCTTAGACATAGAGACGGAGAGTTGTCTTGACGATCTGGTTATAGCTTTCAACATTATCTAAGATCCGGCAGAGTACTTGGTTCCTCTATCCATGAGATAAATGCGGGGAGAAGCACGTCAGTGGTAGATTATCTATATTTAGGAGAAGACAGATGCTTAGGATTCATGGACTGATTTCGAGAAGGAGTTTTGGGTGGGATTACTTTCTTCCACGAAGAAGGCTGAAAAAAGGCACATGCGTTCCTTTCGATCCAGACCTCATTCTGGAGGATGAGTCACTGGAATGCGGCTTAGAGGAGGCACTCTGACCTACCCTTCATTATGATGTTACTCCCTTCGCACTACCAACATACATTGGGGTTGAAAAGAAGGATAAAGTGGTAAAGTGGATGAACACTCTAGGAGGTGTAAGATGGGAGGGGAACCAATTGTTATTATCAAAGGGGAAATCCATTACCAGCATGCCTCCATCATCAGGGCCTTCCAGGTTTTATCTGATGGGGAGAATGCATCAATAGTTCCAGTTTCATTCTCATTGTCCTCGTAGTTTCTCAGCATCCCTAGGAATGAGATTCATTATCTATGGAATCCATGAGATTCTTTGGAATCTGTTTCTAGAATGAGTGCAGTACTGTAGGGGTGGGTAGTTTTAGCGCCCACCTCTACAAAACTAGTTTTTGGCCAAACCATTTCAGTAGTAGAAATAGTAAAAGGGGCATCGAGATCCCGCTCCTCCTTGGATAGACGGTATCAGAGGAGGCAGACATTAGGGGCCTCGACTCGGGCTTGGTTGGGGAGGTGACCGACAGTAGAGGGGAATTGGAACTGGGTGTGGGCATTTTCACGCCATAGAGACATCAGTCTCATTATGGTCAGAGGTCATTCTAGGTATGATTAGATTTTTTCCTCTCTTTCTTATGACTTGTTTGATTCATGATTTTTTCACTTCTTTTTAGCACCTGATTTATCCCATTCCTTGGACCAAGACATTGATTGACTATCCATGCCCCTAGTGCTTAGTAAGCTAGTTGGAGATTGGACGAGCCTGTTTGATATTTCGCGAGGAAGAAGACTAATGTTTGGGTAATATCAGTCCATTGTTGATCTCTCTCTACTAAAAATGAAGCCATTAAATGTCATAATAGGCATCGAAAATCTATTTTCTATGCCCTCTATTGTTGACTGCATCCATAGAAGGGTCATTTTCACAGATACGGGCAACTAGCATGTAGCTTTTGTTGATGAGTGGGGTTTCCATGAGGGAAGCTAGTGAGTGGAGCCCCTACTTTTCTTATTATATGTTCTATCTGTAGAATCTATAGATTCAGAGTGGGTAGATGTTATGGGAATTGTTATTGAGTTCCCCGATGTATTCACCAAAGAGTATGTGCCTCTACCCCTTCAACGTGATGTTGAGTTTGGGATAGACTTACAACCATGTGCATGTCTGATTTTGATGGCTCCCTATCGAATAGATCCTTTTGTGATGTAAGAGTTAGGAATTAACATTAACTACTTTATGAAGAAGGGTTTTATTTGACTGAGCACATCACTGTGGGGTTCTCCAATAATCTTCGCGAAGAAAGGATATATAGGTATGAAGTTGTGCAAAAACAACTGAAGGATAAATCAGGTAATTATCAAGAACCCTTACACCATAATGTGGATTGAAGACCATTTTAACCATTTGATGGGTGGATGTTGGTTATCTAAGAAAGATATGTAATCAGGATATCACTAGGTGAGGGTGAAAGAGGGTGACATCTTGAGTACTACTTTCAGGTGTAGACATAAACCCTTTGAGTTTATGGTCATGCCTTTTAGCATTAAAACACACTATCTTTGTTCATGGGGATCAAGAACACTACATTCCACATGTATCTGAACCAGTTTATAGTCATGTTCATTGAAAAAATAATGATTTACTCAAGATTAGAGGATCACGCCGTGAATCTGATGACTATTTAGGAGGTCATTCGACATCACCATCTCTATGGGGTGTTGTCCAAGTGAATGTTTTTGAAAAGAGAGGTGCACTTACATGGTCATGTGGTGTCCCAAAAAGGGATAATGATGGAACAATCGAAGGTCAAAGTAGTGGTTTCTTGGGAATAACCAATGAATGTGGATGATATTCGTAGTTTCATATGATAAAGATGTTTCTACTGAAGGTCTGTACCCATGTTCTCTCGAGTCTCAGAGCCTTTGACATTCTTTAAATAAAATTACCAAGATTACATATGGAGTGAAAAGTTTTAAGTAGATTTAGGTTATCTTAAAGGGATGCTTGTTAGTTCCCCAGTGCTGTGGTTTTTAGAGGAAGGGGAAGAATTTAATGTTTTTTTGTGATTATATCGGTCTAGGATTGGGGTGTGTGAAGATGTAGTAGTGGAGAGTGATTTCATATGGGTCCATGTAGTTACATCTTCAAAAATGAAACTATTCCATCCATGATTTGGATCTTGTAGAATCGGTGTTCATAGTGAATTTTTGGTGGCATTACTACATTGGGGAACACTTCATGGTCTTCATAGATCACAATGGATGGAGGTATGTATTTCCCTAGTGAGACCTAAACATGAGGCATAAGTGGAGGATTAAGTTTCAAAAAGAATATGACTTCATGATCTACCACACCACTTGAATGGTGTACATGGTGGCTGATGACTTGAGTAGGAAGTCACAGAAGGATGTGGTTTGGGTGTCAGCTGATGCTTGGAAAGAAATGGAGTTTTTCAATGCTTTACATTGGGGAATTAGAGTGGAAGATGATGGAGTCTATCCTTTTCCAATGATAGTTAATTAATAATTGGTACAACAATTGGAATATCCCCTATGGGGAGACCTAGAGGATGATGTTATCCACGATCGTGTTATCCAATATAATGATCGGGAAGGATGGATGAAGGATAGTCAGAATCAGATTATTTTCTGTGAGTTCAATAATTCACCCCTAGATGTACAGCCAAAAGTTTCCAAGATGTACAGGGGCTTGATAGGTAAGTTTTGGTGTCCCGAAGTGAATCGCATTGTGGCAGATTTTGTGGGAATGTTCCTCATGTGTCAACCAGTGAAGGGTGAACACCGTGTTGCCGGTGGTCTGTTACATCCCTTAGATGCTACTGAGTGGAAGTGGTATGACGTCTCATTTAATTTTTTTCATATAAATACCCAGATATAAGGGGGTACGTGATTCCATCTGGGTAGTGGAAGGTAATTTGACAAACTAGGCTCACATCATAATGATTAAAGAGTCGAGCACATTTGATTTCTATATTAGAGAAGTTTGTGGGTGGAGTTATGCAGCATCATGGAGTTCAAAAACCATCATGTTGGATTGAGATACATGCATTAAATCATAAGGGTATAAGGGATTACAATGGGATTTTGGCACCCAACATTTCCTTAGAACTGCTTTCCACCCTCAGACAGATGGGAAGACAGAGAGGACGATCATGACATTGGAGGACATGTTGTAGGAATGTGTTCTGGACTACATGGGAAATGTGGGTAAGAAACATTCATCTAGTAGATTTTTTCTACAGCAATATATATCACTCTACCATTGTAATTGATCTATTGTATGCCTTTTACGGAGACCATTCCATTCAACTATGTGTTGGACAGAGGTTTGAGAGGCATTATTTCTTGGCCCAGAGGTACTGAAGAGAAAACCAGAGAAGGATCGGCTTTGGCGTGAGAGGATTATGGTTTCTCATGACATGTAGAAGTTTTATGCCTACAATAGGAGGATACCCTTGTATTTCATGGTTGGGGACTATAGGTTCTAGAAGGTTTCCCCTCAAAGTGTAAAACAATGATTTGGAAGGGGGAGTTAGATTTCTCCCATGTTCATTGGACCTTTTGAGGTGTTAGAAAGTATCGACGAGGTGTTTTATCAGCTGGAGTTCGCACTGTATATTGAGAGGATCCACATCATCTTCCCTGTATCAAATATGCATCTTCATCTACAAAATGACTCTAATGTCTTTGACTATGGAGAGTTAGATATCTAGGACGATGCGACATTTGAGGAATGACCAGGGAGGATCGATGATTATATAAAGAATGTGATTCACAGATGTAACATTCCAATGTTTTGTGTGTTGTGGAGGCATGGTGTCCTCGAGGAGAGAACATGGGAATTGGAGGCACAAATGTGTGCCTAGTACCTCAAGGTATTTTGAGTTTTGACCTTGTGGTGTCTTTGTGTATTAATGTGATGGAATTATTGACCTTGTTTTCTATAAGAAGGGTTGTTTACATTGTTCTATGAATGTTTGTGAAAAGTCCTAACCATGGGGATGGGAGGTCCTGATCACTAATAAAGATGCTTTGATATGGATGTGATTAAAACCTTGTGGGAGATTCAGTGCAATCCAAAGTGGATAGTATCTTGACATGGAGGTAGGGTCTCCCTAATCCATATGTTTTGATAGTGTCTATTTTCAGTTTGTGTGGTTACATAGTGTTTATATACTTTTTTATGAGATATATGTGAGAGAATTATCCCTAGATGTCATGGTTTTTTCCATATTTCAGACAACTATATGGTGATTTTTTCTGAGAGGTATCTTACATGGTGGTTTTTCAGACCCCTCTCTTTTTTTCGGGAATTGTCTTGATTCTGGAAGATGAAAATAGATTGAGAGGTATCTTATGTAAGGTATAGGGCCCTCTTGATCCATTAAATTTCCAAATTCTAGAGTTTGGGGTGTCTTGGAAAACATCAGTGTGTCAGGAGGGCATCAGTGTTGGTGGTAGGGTGTCACCGTGGTGTCACCTTTCGATGCCACAGAGGGGTGATATGGTTCCTTTCCCCAGTCATCCCATAACATTTATTTTTTGTTTTAATAACTCATTGAGGTATTTTTAATTACATTTTAATGCGCATAATTTAATTTTTTAAATCATGATGACCCTTGAGTTTTCAAAACATGTGGCTGGTCTTTTCCTTTGTAGTGTTTTCCAGCTTCCCATTTTTTTCATGTTTCTCCAATATTACATGTCTTCTCCATTTAAAAGGAATCAATTAACTCACATAAATTATCTCCACAATATCTAGGAGAATTAATAAATCTCAATTAATTAGAACATGTGAAACTGCCAAGCCGCATGTTCCAGCCATGATCCATTTTTCTAGCACTTTGAGATTTCATGTCCCGTAACTCTGGGATCTAGCCTTTATCACAAAGAGGACTTTTTCTTTCTTAGTCTCCTTACTTTCCTTGGTATGATTGGATTACTTCTTATGAAGATGATTCGTTCCTACGTATTATTCTTTTTGATCAGTTTTTCTTTTTGTTTTTTATAGTAACTTCCCCAATTCTTGGCGAAAAAAGAATACTTCAATCCTTGATCATCCATGTTGGGGTTTTTCCATAGTCTCCCATTATTGGGCATCATGAAAGGGGGTATTATGATGTTCCTTTGGGATATATATGAATCTTATTTAACAATGATAATGAAATTAATGTTAAATAATAAAGCGGTAGTAAATATGTTGATGTGGATTTGTTTTACCTTTGTTTTTATGTTGTAAATTGTATGGATTCATGTCCAATAAAACATTGTGGTCATTGGTGGACCATTATAGCACACTAATGAATCTATATTTTTCTATATAATATTTTAATTCAATAATTGTAACATGGAAATTGGTTATCATGTAAACCTTGTTAATTAAATGGATTCCTGAAGAATAAAAACCTCTATTTGATCACTCTAGTTAACCAAATGAAAATAAATATCTTAATGAATGGTGTGGTTAAATTTTGATAACATCTATGCAATGTTATAGTGATATGTATGGTAAAATTGTTTATGCTTTGTGGTGTGACATGGAAGGGAATGGAATCACTTTTTGGGTGCTTGTTGGTTAGTGAATCTGAGGCCATGTTGTGGCGGTATGTTAGGGAAAGATTTGGTTCCAGTACTTCATGGTGTCGCATTGATCCCTTACGTTGTTGTGACTTTACAAGAGAACCTGGTGCGAATGCATAAAATCTTTTTGGGTCGTTTTTTCTTATGGTTGTCATTTTTTCATTGTGGTCATGATAGTTAGTTTCCCAGTAGTGTAGGAATGTCTTAAATATGATCACATGAACGTGAAAATGATAATGGGTACAATGGGAGATTTGTTTTCTAGAAATATGTTGTGTTCTATTTCTAGTTGTTATGTATTTTATCATTTAGGGATAGAAACAAGAGTTGTTGTGTATGGGATGGTTGTATATTTAAGAACTCATAGTTGGGGATGAGTTCTTGTTTACATATATATATATATATAATATTTTGTTTTTGTGTCTCTTATATGCACCCCACCCATGTTGAGAACTTCGTGCCGAACACACAAATTCAATTGGGGAGGTTTTTTTTCAACATTTGTGTGATTGGATGGTTATTAGATCATTTATGGTTTGACTCTTAGGTAGCCCATGATTATTCTGGTCGACAGTGATTTCCTATGGTTCATTATGGACCAAGCCTATTTAGGCAGGGTGTGTTGTGGTGGTAGGCCCAATTGTGTGTAGGTATGATTGTTTCCTAAGTGTCTTTGGATCAGGTCCATGTGTCTTCGGGCATGGATGGGTTATTGTCGCCCATGTTTTTTTGGGCATGTTTATGTGGGGTTGTGGTGGCCCATGTTTAAGCAGGTGGGATGTGTTGTGGTGGACCATAAGGTTGTTTCTTTGGCGGGAGTGGGACTGCAGTGAGACATGGGGGGGGAGGTTTGACACATAGGGTTTTCTTATAAACTTGTGGAGAAGAGGTGTGGGGTTCCCAAATATCAAGGTTCTTAGAATTATTTTACATGGATAGTGTTATTTGGGGAGTGTGGCTTGGTGAGGCTGGGTGGATAGTTTCTATGTTATGTGTTTTGGGTACCTCAATTTTAATTTCTCACGGGGCATTATAATGACTCCCCACTTGTTTACGAGTGATTTTTGTTTCTCTGATGTGTATACCTATATAGTCACCCTACATATATAAAACTGTTTTCAGCTATCCAAGAAGAGATTGAGAACCAAGATGAATCTTACTAGCATGAGCGCTGGGATAGTCTTCTTTGCTTCATTTATTTTATTTTGGTTATTTTCTTCACAGATTTCTTCAATATTATAGCGCTCTATTTTGGACAAGAATATAGAAATGGATTTTATTGTGAATTAATTTTACATTTAGTTTATGGAGTTGTTTTGGAATTACCATCTTATTTCCCAATATTTTTCTATAAAATTGGTAATTCCTTCCACTTCACTTAAGATTTTATACCCTTGGTGCTAGTCACCACTCCGGTGCCTATTCAAGGCAGGACTCGAGGGGCCATTATCTCTCCTTCAAAATGATAAATGAATGGTAAGAAATTTTTTGGTCCATTTAATCATCATAGTGAGTTTATGTCGTGATACACATCATTTTTTTATCTGAATTTGGAAAATTATGGGTACTACATGATATCAGAAAAATATGGATGCAATTCCCTATTAAAAAATTTACAGCAATGCAAGACCTCCTCCGCTATAAAAAGGCACCCACACTCCCACATATTAACCCCTCTCTTTACCCTTGGATTTTTTATAGTCCACCAAAATCTCCCCCAACATCGCTAAATTAATACTATTATCCTACCTTTAAGAGGAAATTCAATCAAGAAATCCTTTCTTTTCAAACCAAGAAGAGTCACCAAAAGAAGAGGTATCATCCTTACACAATATCATTTTTATTTTTATCATTATATACAACCTCAATTAGTATCATTAAATAATAATATAATAACAAAATTAACCTAAATTTACTAATGTTTTATTATTCTATAGGTTCGACAAAGACATACACACACTTACATCTAAAAGATTATTATGTTTTTGTTCACGTGTACGAAGGGCTTCTGCCTCTCAAAATGTTTTTGTTCATTTTTCCTTTACCACTTATAATGTTGGAAACTATAATGGACATAATGATTTTTTATGTTATTTATTATATTTATGATTTATTTATTTTTATGAAATTATTACATAAAACATGCCATCATTATTTCCTCTTGGTGTATCTATGATAACATTGATTATGGACTTGTGGAATACAGCTTCCTCAAAGAAATTTAATTCATTCACACTATACATGAAATTTAATAAAGATTGGTTTAGTAAAATTACATGATATATATGAAATTATTATGACACTATAATTGTAATATATATAAAAATATACATATATTTTATTTACTTTCATTTTTTAAATAAGATAGAGAAACTGAAATAATGTTCATGGGTACATACATCCTACTATCTCCATGAACCGTGTTTTCCAATTCAAATTTATATCTTTTATTGATTACAATAAATATTTATAAATTTTATATACTTGATATTTATATAATATTATATATTCATTAAAATGATAAATCATGATCTATGTTAGATTATCAAGAAAATTAAATCATATCATATATAAAAATATACTGATATTTCCTGAAAAGTTACATTAAAATGATATTTTCAATAAATGGGTAATTTAAAGTAATAGTCAAATAATATATGGTATTACATATAATAATATGGTTCGATTGTAGATTTATAATAAGATTATATTTATTACACATCATTTTTGGATGTGTTTTAAGAATGTCAAGACTTAAGGTAAGGGTTTTTTCCTTCTCACATTTTATATCCATGAGGTACATTCCATATTCCACACTCATTTCATTTTTTTGGGGTATAAAATGACCCAGAATGTATTGTGTTATTAGAATATATAAAATTAGGTGTATTTAAATATCAATATTATTATATTTCAATCATAGGGTTTTTGGTTCAACAGTTATCAAATTGGTGAAGTTATTTGGCCTTGATCTTCCTTCATTGACATACATCTCAGGTTTTGACCAGATAATTTTCAATGAGGAGTATATAATGAATTTGACATGTTATATCAGAAATTTTCATCTTATTACTACATTTCAAGCTTAATGTAGTGTTATTATCTAATCAAGGTCATGATTTAAATATACCAAAGTTATAATAGTTTGTTGTTACCATCAGATCATTTATTAGGACCTTTGTTTATTATTGCAATACTATTGATGAAATATTATAATCCATATCACAATAACACTAATTAATTTAATTTTAATAGATATATTCTTGTTATATCCAAGTAATGGCACAATTTTACCACTATATGGTACTTGATATAATTATGAAATGTCTTTATAAAATTCTAACATTATTTCCCCATCAAAATAGAAATATGTGTTCCTTCAAAACAATTTTTTATAAATATATTTTAAAAAATATTTTACTATTATCTTATGATAATTAAAGGAAATATTTCATCATGTTTATCCTTTTTTAAAAATATTCCTTAAAGGAATCATCTTGTAATTTCTCTATCACAACATTTTACTAAATGATTTATGGGGGAAAATGAGGGTTCGACATGTATGGACTTACCCGCCCTCATGGCCATCATTTCCTTGAATATTTATTTCTAATATTGAAATATTATTTTTGAATAATTTTTTTTCGTAAAATTATGTGTATTTATTATTTTAATGTAGATTTAAAAGAAAATTATATTAAAAAAGTATAATGTTAAATAAGTGTTTTAACAGATATTCAAATACATTTTTTGAGAAAAGTTATTCCCAAATTATTTTTAGTACTATTTTTATGTTTTCCATATAATTTCAATGAAAAATATTTTCAATTTTTTAAGATTTATTTATTTATTTAAATGGTGTTTTCAATAAAAATGTGTTTTAAAATATTTTTCTTATTTATTTATAATTTTTAAATCCATTTACAAAAAATATATTTCAAAATTCATTATATATTTTTCAAAGTGAAAAATATATATTCCACAGGAAATTTTTTAAATTATATTTCACAAAATCATTTATAATAAATGTATTTTTGAAATTGTTTTTTGAATGTGATTTGGAAACGAAAGAATATTTTCATTAAAAATGATTTATCATATCTTTAAAAATAATTCTCTATATGTGATGACATAAATCATTATAGTTTATCCTTTATTAGGTGTATGAGCCAAAATAAAATACATATTTTTTATCTAATGGATTATGTTTTGATAGAATGATTTTAATAAAAATTGTATCTCTTCTATTAGTTATATGATTTTGAAACCTGATTCATTTTAGATTTTATTCTTTGATTAAATTATTAGGAAAACAATATATTTGTATTTGGTAACAAAACGATCAAATTTTTGTGATACTAGGTTCAGTTCTTGTGTTATGATATGATGTTTATGAAACAAATATGTTTTCAATGACCATGATATGATTCATATTTCATTATGTTATAAAACATTAATGTATGATTTATTTATGTGACAAGTAGTACCTATGTCTACATCCAATGAATTGGGTAATGATTTATATCTCATGAGATAATCTTGAAAATTAAGTCAACGATATTGATATACGATGTAAAATGGGGATACCTGGCCAGCTATAGGAAGATTGGAAAAACCAATCCACTACTCAAAGATGGGAACACCTAATCCACTATGGGAAGATGGGGAAACCCAATCCACTTTGGATGATGGGAAAACCCTATCCCATATAAATAAAGGGTTGTGACTAGGGATAGTGGTGTTTCCCACCCAATAGCCCCCTGATAATTCATGATATGTTCAATAAATGTGACTTCACATATATAGAGTGATATTATGCATTTATTTGTAGGGCATATTTCCATGTCATATTCCAATGTTATGATTTTATAGATTATTATCTAAATTACATTATGATTCATTTGTTATAAACTACTAATAATTATTCCATGATTCATGTTTTGGTTCTCTAATATGTTAGTTATGATATTCAAATGTTATGACCATGTTATTAGATAATTATATTTTATTCATAGGTATCTTCTTTGTTTACCCTTAATGGGAATTTGATCTCACCCCTTCCTAATATCCCATTACTCTTGGATATGATGAAATATTATAATAACGAGTACTAAATGAGAATATCATTAAGTGAGTTGTTTATGTTTTTTCACAAAACTACAATAATGTGTTCCTAGTTTCAAAAAACAATAAACTATTACGTTCCTTAGGATGGTAATTTTTTTAATGTGCTAAATATTCATCTAAAATGATGTAATATATGTGTATGTTAATCGTGGGTCATTATACAAAGTAAAAAAACTAAAACTATTGGAGTGGAGAGATTTCACATTTGAACCGCAAATCTATCAGAGAAAAAAACATGCTTCAATAAAGTTTTTACTTAACATATATTATTCCTTATTTTTACAATTTACATTCTGATATGTTAACATGCCTTTTTTATTTAAGTAGTTTATCATTTAATAAAAAAAATAAAATAAATATTATAAAATAATTTTTAACCATTCTACAAATTATTAATTGAACATTTTAAAATAAAAGTGTTATTTTTCTGAAAAATTAATTTTAAATAAAGCGCATAAAACACACAATTTCATATTTTACCCTTTACCATAGTAATGTTTTTTACTATATCGGGGTCATTATAACTGTTATAAATTTCCCATTGATCCATGATTGGATTATGGATGTTATTTTTCAGAAAATATCATTAAATTACAAAAATAAATGATTTTTAGGAATTTTATTTCCTTTAATAATATCTTACTTATTACTGAAAATCATTAATTTTATTTTTAACACTATTCAATAAAATTGACAATAATAATATGAATAAAATAGTTTAATTATAATATTTTATTTCAAATCCTTTATATAATATTGTACTCATTTGAAACGTTATTTGAAGAATATAATTCATTCAAATTATATTTCTTTTAAAATTTATAATATCATTCTTTTAATTTTTCATTTAATTAAATAATTAATGTGTTACTATTTCTTAATTAGTTTAAGTAAATATATAATTACTAAAATTTTATAAATAGTAGAAAACCATTTATTTAAATTATTATTTTTATTAAAATGAACATAAATATTCATTCAAATCTTACTTGTTTTCCTTGTTTGAACAATTAATTGAAATTTAAAAGCAAGAGGCTGAAATTTAGCCTATTCTATATGAAATATAACAGTGTTCACTATAATGGAAATGATTTTCAAAATAAAAAAATTGATCCTGATTTAATAAGTGTCATAATTCAACCTGAAAATATAACTTTGGGATGTTTATAGGTGATGTAAATCATTCTCTTTTAGTTTATCCCTTGGGTAAACCTATTTTCACCATTACCATATTGAAATATTTTCTATATTATTAATTTTCATTATGAAGAAAAAATTATAATTCCTATATTAGATAATAAAAAAATTTTAGATTCTAAATATGGAATTTATTTTATTAAATTTAATTCATATAAATGTAAAATTTTAATTTTATATTAAAAAAGAACAAACGATGAAAAAATGTGGTTTTCAAGATTTGTATTTTTAAAGGAAATATGATTTTATATTTAATCATTGAATAATAATAATGAATATATAAGTCTAAATAAATATTTATTTATATAAAATCCATTATTTTTATTTCAGTCATATCTTAGTATGGATCAATTAATATAATTAAAATGTTGAAACATTATGCACATTAATGAATTTTCCCAAAAAACCCAGTTTTTAAAACTATTAATAAACTTATAATAAATTCGAATATAAATTTGATTTAAAATATATAATAAAGATAATATAAAAATTAGAAACACATATATGACATGAAATAGAATTAAAAATGTTATATGACTTTTAATTTAAATAATTTATTGAAAATATAATATAGTTTTTTTAATTTAATTTTACACTATTCACTTTAAAATCATTATTTTATAAAAAATAAAAAAATAACACCATATGTTAATTTTGGTATCATTATGTAAAAAAGAAGTTGAATTTATCAAATTAAAATTTTAATGTATTTAAATAATAAATATAATATTTTTTCACAAAAAGTAAAAAAAATCATTTTTGAAGATAATATATTTTTGGATAATCAAATTAAATTACTAATGGATTAATAAATATATTATTGATTAAGTCATATATGTAAATATATATATATATATTTAATAATGTAGTTAATACTATTAACATTTTTGATTTTAAAGGATAAGTTTAAATTGTTATATATATATATATTTCACGTTTCTATTAACCACAATGTTGTGTGTCAAATTACATAAAAAATTGTTTAGTTTTCTAAAATATTTGGTTTTTACTATATCCATCATCAATTCTATAAAATATGAAATGAAATCATCGATCATGTGTAAGACAGACTACCCCTTGTGAAATGATTTAATTTTTGTCTATCACTCTGTCTAATGGGTGGATAAAATTGTAGATTTAATATATATATATATATATATATGATATCTATGACATAATTATACTTTTGAAAAAAAATATAACTTATACCTTCAAATCATATTATCTGTTAGATAATAATTATGCCACACATCCATATTTGTGGACTATGACCTCTATGAGTAGATATGATTCGTTTTTTAAATGTATTATAATAATGGATAATTTAAGGAATATAAATTAAATATATGTCAAAATATGATTCTGGAGTTGTGACATATTATTTACGTTTGATTTGTTCCATCTCTTGGGAAAATGGAAATAACATTCAAGGGTATGTAAAACATATTGTGTTCATGAACATTGTCATTCATATTTATTATCTATATTTTATGGATTAAAAAAACAAATATAAAATGAATATATATTATATTTATATAATGGGTACCATTATAAATGTCATGACCCATCTCTCGGGGCCCATGTCGTGACTTACCCAAGCCCACCTTCAATAGGCTAGGGGCTGGCGACTAGCGCCGAAAAGGCGTATCCAAAAAATGGGAAGCAATACCTTTAAACCTATAAAAACACATAGAGAACAATGAAACAATAATCAACTGTGACATAAACAAATATTGTAAAAGTGTGTTAAATTTAAAGGGGCCATAATACAAGTGAAACTATAAAAGTGCAAGTACAACAGAAAAGTATAAAACAACTAAAAGGTGAAAAGCAGCTCCCAGATTGTCCACTACGGATCATACATGAAGGGTAGGTACATCTCACGATCCATAGTCCCTACATAATGTCACACAAAATGGTCCAACTCAGGGAAAAATCCAGTCCTGGCTCCCTCAATCCTCAGCCTAGCTGCTCGTCGTCTACACATGACACAACAAGATGTGGGTGAAACTCGTGAAGAGGTGAGTATAACAATACCTAGTATGGACCCCAAGACCCCCGAAGGTCTCTCCGAATTGTACAAGGAAAACCACAAAGAATTATCTAAATCACAAAGCACAAAGAAATAGAAATAGATCAATTAGAGTCATAGATCAATCCAGGTATACAACATAATGAAACAAGATTAAGATTCTAACCCACATAGGATCGCTATGTATAATGATAGTCAGGCACAAAATTCTCTAGGGATATTAACAAGTAACATCCCAAGTCACAATGTCGAATGCCTTGGACACTGGGGAACTCCTCCTCTTTTGAGTATAGTGGGCCCACCGCATCACATAGTCAAACTTCCTAGTAACCTTGGACTATAGAGGTACTCCTCTTGTCTTGTACCATGGGTCAGCCACGTCACACAGAGGCGTTCCCCACTGTGGGTCAGCCGTGTCACACATAGGTGCTCCCCCTTATGGCCTGCTGAGGTACTCCTCCTATCGAGTACCATGGATCTTCTGTGTCACAAAGAATTACTCCCTACCATTGTTTTGTTGTACCACACTGAGGATCTTCTAACTAGGTCACTGATTGACACCAAGCCAAAAAGCTAGCTGTCATCAAGTCTTAGTATGTTGACGGGTTGCGTATGTAGTGTGTGTGGGAGGAACACTCCTCAAGTTAATGGTTGTATTTCAACCAGCAAGAAGTCTCAAAAAAAGTAACATGATGATCTGTTGTGTTATAAGGGTTCAAATTCAATAGACGATGCTTCCATCGGAGGCTCAGTTTTTTCATTATTGAAATTTCAATGCCGAGGGCCGAGATAGAATTTAAAGTGATCCAACCTAGACATACTCAATGTTTCTCCAAAACTCTCATAGATTAAGTCAAATGGACTGTCTTGCTCTGTGTATCTTGACGCTGCTGATAGTCCATCAAACAAACGCCCGGTTTAGAAGTTGGGGCTCGTTTTCTGTAATTGTTTTGTACTAGGTTTGTGTTCGGTCTGCCTCGGTCAGACTGGATAGACTCTATTCAGTAAGGGCCGACCCGGATTGACCTAGGTCAACCCGACCTGACTTGGTTCCGACCCGACCCAGGTCCACCCGGACTACTGGGCCTAGCCTGACCTGGTTGGACCGCGTGTAGGATCACTGGGACATAGGTCGGCCATCTGGGTGGCGGGTCGGTCTGCTCGGCCGACCCGGCGGTGCAACCCACCTGGCAGCGTGGGCTACCAGGGATACCTGGACACAACACATCCAGGTCGGGTTGATGTGGTGCATTTCCATGTCAGCAGATCAAACCACTTGGATTGACCTAATGCGGCGTCACGTGGGGATGTGGGTCCTCCGTGTCGCAGAAGAAGGGCCGTTGTTTGCCACTGAGTGCGCTGCATGCACGTGCCACTTCCACCATCCACTGGTTGATTCAGCGGCCCCTGCTCCTTCTATGTGGGTGCGCCCAACCCCTACTAGTTCCATCAGGGCCATCCAGCATTCCGACCGACCTCTCCCAGGGCACACAATGGCGCGTCGTACCATCACCCGTGGTTGGGTGGTGCTTCGGCTGCCTTCCTCTAGTCATCGTAGCTGACAATCTTTAACCTTCTTTGTTCCTTGGTGGGGTGAGATAGTGCACCACACCTCCTCTCCAGCCAGATGGTGCTGATTGCTTCGATGACCACCATGATTTTGTGCCACGACATCCTCTTGCGGTGTGTATTGACACACTATCCCCAACATAGCTAGTCGGTATCAGGAAGTCGTCAGTGTTCAATGGAGGTACAAACATAACAATGTAACGGAGGGTTTGGGTCGGGTTTGTTGGGACTTCTCCATCCGTGTTCACATGAAAACATGAGGGGGTTAATGGTTTAACAAACTCTTGGAATTTAAATTAAGACTATCCTCTCAAAGATACCCCATAATAACCACTCACAAAAGAGAATGAATCGTGGGTAACCCCGTTAGTCGGTTGACCTGTGTTCTTTATATTATTCAAGTACTGGGAAGAGTAAAATCATTTAAAATTCCTAATATAATAATACCTACCTAAAATCGTTGGAGAAACGCCCGTGCTTGAAGGCAGGTCAGTGTTCTTTATTCCCACAACAGGCTTCCAAAGGGGCCGCTTGTACATCATCCTTCAGTTCATGGTTCAGTGTCGTCTATCACCTCCCACTAGGTTCGGCTCCGTCCTCTAAGGGTTCGGCGTCACCATACTATTTTAGTACTTCTATATTTATTGAGTTTGTGCCGATACCCTTCCCCATGCTCCATATATATAGGAGAGGGGAGGGTAAGTAATGACGTTAGAATTCAATGAGGCTCATCAAATAGGAAGACTCCTAATTTCCCAATGATTTCATTACTCAGGGATTGATGGTTAATCCACTTATTGGCATGAAAAATCATTGTCTCTATTCCTTTTTTTATCTATTGGAAGATATGAAATAAAATAATAAAATTATTTCATTTCATTAATTTTAAAAAGTGGAAAAAAATAACTTTTTCTCTGTACCTACTGTGGTCAAAGTAAAGTCACTGTTTTGAGAATCTCAGAACTGTGGATTCAACTGTGCTCTCATATTTTTAATCCAAGCACTAGTTCAAAAGTTAGACAATTCAACTCACATGTTTACTGAACTTACACAAAAAATAGTTCAATAAATTATTAACATTCACCCTCGACCCACGCCAGTCAAGGATAGGCTCTGCCGATGGAGAACACGCCCCAACGAACTCACAGTACTAATGGATTTTCAATCCATGTTACCATTTAGATGTTCTGGATTTTATAATAATATAATTTTCATTTAAGTATTTTATTTACGACGAAAAACTAACTTTCACTAGTGACTCGCTCTGGCCAATGTTTGTATCATATTAAGGAAATAATACCATCATGAGTTTAGTTGTGGTCTTGTATTTT
Source organism: Viscum album (assembly GCA_963277665.1). Taxonomy (NCBI): domain Eukaryota; kingdom Viridiplantae; phylum Streptophyta; class Magnoliopsida; order Santalales; family Viscaceae; genus Viscum; species Viscum album. The sequence continues at coordinate 753,288,688 of OY728158.1, forward strand.
CAATCTGAGTTACCAATTGTAAATTATATTCATTTGAAAAATAAAATATTTTTGTTTAATTATTTTATTTATTGTCATGACATTTTTGGGTTTCCCCTGGAGGCTCGCGTTGACTATACTTAAGTCACGCCTAGGGTAAACCCACCATCATGAACCCATCAGTGACCTTAGATTTCTTATCCTAGTAACCGTTTAAGAGTTATTTTACTTTTTTATGGTAACTGCTTATGATTTAAAATTAAATCTTAAAAAACATCAACAGATCATTCCTGGCACACTAGGCCTTAGAATCACGTGTCGTCAGATTGTTCCATCTCGAAATAATTTTATAGAATTTAAAAAAAATTATACAGATATTTCGGGACATTAAATTCCTTCCAACATAGGGATTTACATACTCAAAATACTAAACAATGAAAAATCAAACAAATGAGGAAACTGAGCACGAATCTGAGCCTCCCACTCCCATGTTCCCTCTTGGAGGTTCCCGTGAAGCTAGCATACACTAACTAGTGGTATCGATCGCCCATGAAGGACTTGCTCCTGTCTATCCTCAATCTATACTAGAACCTCTATAAACTCTACCGCGCCGTCAATGTCTAGATCTCCATATCGATAAATGGCAATGGATAATGCACGCATCTCCTCAGCGGTGACACATGGAAAACATTATGCACTCAGTGCATCTGTAGGTAACGAGATATATGGTGCACCACCTCACCCCCTTAGCTGAGAATATAGAGAGTTATGATGAACCTGGAGAATTTTTTCCACCCCTGCCAACCCTTCGTAATCCTCATCTAGGTGAGACCAGTAAGAAGGCCTCATCTCCCTCCTCATACTCCAAGGGTCTTCATCTCCTATAGGAATAAGACTTTTTCTTCTTCTATGGTAATTTCACTTGATGAAAAGTGAGGCATCGTGATACAAACACTGCAAATTCATTCACCATCCATTGCCACCAGTGCTGACGTCGTAGGTCCTGGTACATCTTTGTCTCACTAGGATGTACAGCCAGAGGGGATGTGTTGAACTACCTCAACAACTCCTCCCCTAGCGCAACCTATTCCATGGTACATCCTAGGAAGAGAACAACATTCTCCCCACAATCATAAAATCCTTCTAAAGGCCTTCTTGAAGATATCTGAGCACATCAGGCTTCAATTTTAATGTCCAATTCCATGCTTCCCTAATTAGATGAAGAATTGGGTGAGTTACAGAAATTGATTGGTATTAAGCTGCACCATATTTATCCAGGAAGGATATCTGAAGTGTGAATAGCTTCTCTGACACCTCACTCAGTAGATTTAGACTAGAATTACTACTAAGTGTGTCTTCCACAATGTTCCCCTTTCCAGAAGTATAGACTATCTCAATGTCATAGTCCAGGAGGGACTCTATCCATCATCACTATCTCAGCAACCAATAGCTTTTCCGACAACTCTCTATCCACAAGACTTCCATCCCCCTTCTTCGTCAAATATGACCAGGGTTTCGCTACACTGGAGATGTCAGGTATAAATCTCTAGTAGATTTCTACAAAAGTAGAGGCCCCACTCCCTTCAGGGAGGTAAACCCAGAAATGACTTTAGAAAATATTTCCCATACTCTTCAACTCCTATTGGGAACTGAATACTCGAAACTCCTGTTACCACAGGGTTAAGCCTGGCTGAATCAAGAGTGATCATATGGACCCTACTTTACATGAGTTTATGTTGTGATTCATGGGTTTCGTATTTCGCTGACCAAGGAAAACCCCATTCCAATGTTGTAGATAACCCACAAACTTTTTTACTAATACAGTCAATCTGAGTATTAATTGTGGATGCCCAGTCCATACACAAACTAATATCGAAAGGCCTGGATGCTACCACAATGATTTTCCGACCAAAACACTCTCCTAAAGGATCAGATCACACCGTCGGCATAATTGTGACTATCGAGTCTCCACCCAATGGTAACTCCAGACATAAGGGTCAAGTCTTCAGTTCAAACGGAAACATAAGGTCGTCCAAAATATTCCTAGTATAAAGGAATGATTGGTACATATGTTTATTAAAATAGAGGTTAGTATTAGACACAAATTGTACATAGAATCATTCCTTGAGCCCTTGGACCACAAGATTTGACCACATGTAGCTACTCCCTTCCCCTATCCTTCAGCTCCCTAAGCCAAGTGGGGACCAAAAAGGGGGGTGGTTGTAAATTGTTAGAATTTACACCACCTCATGCTACTTTACTAGCTCTGCTTCCAGGGATACAGCCCTACAGATTTATATTTCCCTATCACATCCTCTTTCCAAAACATTCCACACTCCCAAGTCTCTGAGACCGGTGATAGTTTATTGCTTTCCCACTACTAACATTCATTGGCTATATCCGATCAGCCAAAGAACATTCAACCAAAAAGGTTCTCTCTAGAACCCTAACATAATTTGGAATTCATAGAGGAACTGTTCTAGCTCGGATGTCCTTAAACACCCCTTTCTAGGAAGTATGAGCATGAAAGCACTGATTGTATAGTATTCATCGAGTACTAGGAATTGGCGGTACCCCTCGATGAATACTCCACTACCGACATGCCATCCTACCGAAGTTGTAGATGATCTAGGGAAAACATATCCACCTCCTCAAGATATTACTTATCTACCTATGAGTCGGGCTCGCCTGGGAACCTGAGGGGTATCTAATTCTTAAACACATGTAATGCACATAGGATACATGTTTCCTCTACCGGTACTTCCAGTTGTAACTGATGACGAACGAGCAGTGATATAGATAGCACACAACTTGAGGGTACCATATCGGCCAATAGTTGAAGTATCGAAGCTACATTACCTTGTGGACCATCGTGAAGTCCTCATACTATAAATGACCAGTAGCTAGGATCACCATCAACTCAACTAGTCATCCATCTAGGCAGTAACACAAGCCACAGCCTCTAGCCAGTCCTCATCTGCCTGAAAATCTATCATGCCTCGAAACCCAGGAGGCGTCTGCTGCTGGAACTCATGTTACGTTCTTATTTGGAATGCACCATCCACCAGTGCAGCTGGTGGTAACATCTGACAAATGGGTGGTGGCGCTTTTGATAGACCACCTGAAGGTTCCAACACAGTAAGAGGGACCTGCACGAGAGCCTCGTCACTCGGTGGGCCATCATCATGTACTCTCTGGAGAATCCTACTAAGTAGTCTTCGCAGTGGCATCCTGATAAGGAATCGGTATTCCATGTTCATTAAGTTATACATGGTGAGCTGACTCAAGAGATCAAAATGGAATCTTTTCAAAACACACACAATTATTTTTTTCGTTCATTGAGTCAAAAATCAGTATTTAGGGTCATGGTGTATGGATACGTTGGCCACCACACAAACACTAGATTCCCAAACTAAAAACCACACTCATAACACTTAACACTATTGCCACACAGAAAATATCAGAGTCCCAGTTATTCTATAGAACTAAACTCCTCTGATAACACTTTTTTCATGACCCATCCCCAAAGGCTCGTATAGTGACTAACCCAACCCAATCTTTTATATTCTAAGGGATAGCGACTAACGCTAGAAAGGCATATCACTAAAACAGGAAGGCATTGCCTTTAAACCTATACAAACTCACAGAGATGAATGCAACAAGAAGCCACAGTGAAGTAAATGGTTATTATAAAAGTGTATAGAATGTAAAGAGGATGGAATAGATGCCCAACAGGAAAAGTAAAAGTACAACCGAAATGTGAAAAACCACTTAAAGGTGAAAATCTGCTCCTGGATCGTCCACCATGGATCCTACCTGAAGAGTAGGTACATATCACGTTTAGTAAACCCCACATTACGTCACACCGAATGGTCCACCTTCGAGCATTGTCTAGTCCTAGCTCCCTTAAACCTCATCCAAGCAGCTTGTCTTCTCCACTATACACAAAAAGGTGCGGGTGAATCCCACTCACTGGTGAGTATAAAAATACCTAGTTGGGTACCCGAGACCCCCGAAGGTCTCTCAAAATTCCACAAGGAAAACCACAAATCATAATCTCAATCACAATGAAAAAAGAATAAATAGACACATCTTGATTATATTCTCAGCACAAACCAGGTATACAACTCAGAGAAACATGATTAGGATGCTGACCCACACAGGATCACTATGAATGTTGATAGCCAACCATGAGATTCTCTAGGGATAGTAACAAGTAGCATCCAAAGTTACAATGTCGAACACCTCATCTGCTGGAGAACAACTCCTATATCGAGTTCAGTGGGTCTACCTCCTCAAACAGAGGTGCTTCCCACAAACATTAGACTATTTAGGTACTCCTCCTGTCGAGTACTATGGGTCTACCAAATCAAATAGAGGCGCTCGCCACCATGGGTCTGCCACGTCATACAGAGGCACTCCCCCACGTGGCTTGATGACTTACATAACTTGTCGTGTACCATGGGAATGTTGTCTCACATAGATGCGCTCCCCATTGTGGTTCTACTCCGTCACACAGAGGCACTACCCACTAGGATGTCGAGTCACTCAGAGATGAAAAGTCAGAAGTCTTCAAGTCTCAGCCAGTCATAGAGTTCCATACGCAGTGCGCTTGGGGAGGCTACTCCCCAACACATATTCTATATTTCAACAAGCAAAAAGTCTTACAAAGAAGTAACCTAATGATCCATCTTGTCATTTGGGTTCCAATGCATCAAATGGTGCATCAATATGAAGCTCAATCTCTGTGATATTGGCATGTTAGTGTTGAGGGCCATATTGGATTCGTGTGCGATCCAACCCAACCGTACTCCAAGTTTCCCTAAAACACTCATGGAGTAAGTCAAAAGGACCATCATTATCCAAGGATCCCAATGTCGTAGATGGTCTGGCAATAAGATGTCAAGCTTAGAAGCTAGGGCTTGTTTTGTGTAATTGGTCGGTACTGGGTCCGGGTCCGGTCCACCTTGGTTAGCCCAGCCCAACCCAGTTTGACATGGGTCATCCATGATCAACCTAGGATGACCCGGTTCGACTCGGGTTTAACCCAACCTGGGTAAACCTGGCCCACTAGTCCTGGCCCGACCCGGCTAGGCTGTGGGTCGTGCCGCTGGGCTGCTGGGCCACTGGTCGGCCTGCTAGGTGGTAGGTCAGCCCCCTGGGGCAACCTAGTGGTGCCACTTTCCTAGCGGCGTATGGTTCTAGGGATACCCGGATGAAATTTTTCTAGGTAGGGTTAACCTGGCCCAGATCCTCATCAATGGGTCAAATCGTGGGGGTGGACCCAATACGTCGCCACGTGGAGTCGTGGGTCCTCTGTGCCGCAACCGACGGGCCGAGGTTTTACCGTCGGGCACGCCACTAGCGTGCACCCCATCCCCCAACCACCAGTTGATCCGGCAGGCCCTACTTTCACCGCATCAAACACAGGCCATGACCCAGCTTCTGCGTAGACAAACAGCCAGGGGTTCGCCTTACCTCTGCATGTTCCATCGTGGCCAGTCGGCGTATCGAACGACATCACCAGTGACATGTGATGGTGCAGCGCACCGTCCCCAATAGTCGGCCTGTGTGTCGGACTTCATCCTCCTATCTCTATGATGGATGATCCATGGCCTCCATTGATCCTTGGAGGTGCACGATGGCGCGTCGCACCACCTCCACGGCCGAACGGTGTTAGCCACTCCAATGACCGCTATGGCTTTGTGTCGTGGCCTCTACTTATAGCATGCATTGATGAGCTATCCCCATTTTATCATGTCGTAATCGCCACACCTTCGGTGTTCCATGGAATTGAATGATATTAAAAGTAGTGAAGGGTTTTGGCCGGGTCTGTTTGGAATGCGCCCTCCGCATTAGCTCGAAAACATGACGGGGTTAAGCATTTAAGAAACTCTTGGAATTTAAATCCAGATAAACCACAAAAAGATACCCCACAATATTATCCTAAAAACGAATGAATATAGGGACAACCCATTAGTTTATTGACCCTCGTTCTTCATATTATTCAAGAATGTGGAAGAGGAAAATTATTTAAAATGCATAAACGAATAATCCCCCTATCTCGAATCGTCGGAGAAAAGATCGCGCTTGATGGTGGATTGGTGTTATTCATTCTTGCAATAGGATTCCAACGGTGCTGCTCGTAAATCATCCTTCGGTGTGTGGTTCGGTGTCATCCTTCACCTCTCACTGGGTTTGGCTCTATCATCTAAGAGTCCGGCATCGCAGTGCTCTTTCAGCACATTATTCCTTTGTGAAGCAGTGCTGATACCCCTCCCCATGCTCAATATATATTAGAGAGTGGGTGGGTAAGTAACAACAATAGAATTTAATGGGGGTCATCCATTAGGAAGTTTCGTAATTCCCCACCGATGTCATTTCTTAGGGTTGACAGGTTTAGCCATTTATTGTCTTGACACATCACTAGCCCCACCTCATTTCTTGTTCATTGGAGGATATAAAATAAAATAATAATCTTTTTTATTTAATTTATTTTAAAAAGTCGTAAAACATAACTTTTTCTTCCAACCTACTCTATTAGAAGTAAAGTATCCCTAAAGTGAATGATGGAACTACTGCTTCAATGGTGCTCTCAGATTTTTAATTTGAGCATTGGTTAAAATGTTAGAAAATGCTTCTCGTGCATTTACTGAACGTACCCAAAAAATAGTTCAATAAATTATTAACCTTCACCCTCTACACGCGTTGGTCAAGGTTAGGATCCGCCTAATGAGAAAACACCTAAACAAACTCAATGGTACTATCAGATTTTCAATCTAAGTTACAGTTTAGAAGTTATGTTTTTTACACTAAAACAAATGTCACTTAATTATTTTTATTTATGGCCAAAAACATTCATTGACTGGTGGATGCTACCAGCCAATGTTAGTATCTTTCTAAGGAAGGAATACCCTCACGGGTTCAGCGGTGGTCTCAAATTTCCAATTTGAGTTACCACTCGTGAGTTATAGTAATTTGAAAAGTAAAATAATTTTATTTAATAATTAAATTTACAGTTATGACATTTTTGGGTTTTCTCACAGGAGGCCCACACCGACTAAACTTAAGTTGTTTCTAAGGTAAACCTTCCATCCTTAACACAATGGTGCCCTCAGATTTCTAATCTGAAAAACGTTTTATGAGATATTCCACTTTTTCAGGAAATTTTCTTAATCAAGATAATTATAGCTTAACAACACTTCGACAGATCATTCTGGGCACTCTGGGCCTCAGAATCACACGCCGTCAAATTTTGCGGTCTCAAAATAATTCTATATAATTAAAAAATTTTACGAAACTTGCATGAAATTACAATGAAGATGATGGAATCCAGGTAAAATTTAATTGAATCGAAATACAATACATAAAAAACCAATGAAAATCTAAGATATTTTTAAATGAAATGATATTTTTAGTAATAATTTCTAACAAATTGGTAAAAAAGGTCATAAAAATATATAATTGTATGATACACACACACACACACACACACACACATATATATATATATATATGAGTGTGTTTCTATAAATATGTATCATAATCCTATATTTATTTTACATGGTTCTTGACCATGTACAAAGAAATTTGAGAGTTTATTATTTTGGGTTTTCATATAGCATCGAATTTTATGGGACACATTCCATATTCAAAACATGTGTAATGAACCATGTTTTTAAATAAGTTATAGTTCCATGGGAGTTTGGATATTGGAATTTGATAGACAGATCATTCTTTGAAATGACCTTAAAAACACAATTCCAAAATCTAGAACATTGAAAAGTGGTTTTTATAATAATTTTAATGTCATAGTGGTACCAAAAGTGTGTCATTGAGTTTTGTAGCATCAGGGAATGAATATTCAAGGTTTGGAGGAGTTGATCATGGAGCAGATTTTTCTAGAAACCACTCATATCAGAGTTGAAGTAGGGAAGCTTGGTTCAATGTAGTAGCATGTGTTGCACGGGCAACTCATGGTTTTTCTAGATTGTGCAATCAGTTCAAATGATACTAGCCTCATAGGTAGTGTGTATAGTATTTCGAACAAAATTGGTGTAATAATATGTAGTACCATGTGGGAAACCATGTGAGGTATGGTTCCTATTCAGTGGGAGATACATGCTTGGTACATGCTTTGGGAAATCATTTTGCCATACCATGAGACCCAATTTTCTGGTTGATGTTACCCATTACCCATTAACAAAACCTTAATTGCCTTTTGTTCTTTATTATTCTCCTCCATCCATGTGTGTCTCACATACCCCCATGTGTTTGTCCTATGAATCTGTCCCAAGGCTTTGATATATGCCATCCTTCTATGGTCTGATTTTGACACTCTTTATCACATTAGATCCACATCAGTAATTTATAGAATCGTTTTTCTTCCTTTAAAAGTTCCAATTCTGATCTATGCTGATAATTTGGTACAATTTCAATCACCCAATTTTCAGGGTTGATATACATTTCTTAGATTTCATCCTAACCAGGCCATATCGTTCCTAGATATCGGATAAGAAGAGTTTCCCAAGAACAAGGGTGGTGTTCTATATATATTTGCAAAAAATTTCATTGATATTTTTGTAACACCCCACGATCTCATAGTACGTTATTTTTTCAAAGTAATTCAATAACTTGGACTACACACATCACCAAGTTCAAGCGCACCGTGACTTACCAAACTACCCGTTCAAAAGTGGTTATGAATAGTGTTAACTAAATTTTGAACATTATATAATACTTATAATTTTAGAATCCATATTATGTGTTTCTTTGACATAATTTAAAAATTAATTCATTTTTTTCAGATAAAATAAGTACTTTTAAAAAAATGAAATTTTACTTCCCTTTAATTGCGGCCCCTTTTTAAATCCAATATTTGAAACATTTATATATTCAATTTGAGAAAATTAACTTCTTCTTTATAATCGGTACATAAGAATTTAGTTTTAATAAATTTTTTGTGTTTTTCTAAAAATATTTATATTTGGGTGAATATTGAACAATTCTATATTTTAACTGAAGACAACTTTTTTGATCAAAATAATTTATAGTGTTCAATTATACATATTAATTGTTTGGAAGTATAAATAGATTATATTTTTACCATTTAATCCAATGTTATTCATTATAAATAATTTCACTTTGAAATTGAACAAAAACAAGTATAGATCTTTTGCTAGTTATTATTTCTTAAAAACATGCTTTTTAGTTTTGACAATGGGAATTAATTATAAATTAACAGATGAAACGTCTATGTTTTAAATTTGGTAAAATATACTTAATCCTTTAATTTATAATATCAAATTTTTTCTAGGGTGAAATTTTGGTATTTTTCTTAAAACATTCAATTTTTGATGATTCGTGAAAAACCATAAGTTATAGGTTAAAACCGACTTTTTATTTAAATAATTATTTATTTTTTTAAGTTCATTTTAGGTCAAAAAAGATACATAATACCTATATATGTTAAATATAATTAATTTAAGTCATTTAATAATATGTTTAGATATATACAAACTTTATTGAACTTTTTTCCTTTTTTTACCCACCTCCGAGAAACATTTCCAAATTTGCATAAAACATAATTTTACCGCTTCTGTGAGTTGAATTTCAAAACTCTCAGAGACATAGTTAATATCATTAACTAAAATTTGGTTCAATAAGTTGAAAATAATTTTTGGTGAATAGTATCTTTTTTCTTTTATTTACCATGGTTAAAAGTAAATTGGGTAATTATGGGTAACAATGTTATTATTATTACTCAAACACATGTATTTATTATATTGGATAAGTATAATTTGACCAAAAACAACCTTAGAAATTAAATATGAACCACTTCAGTCAACTTTGATTAGATTGTGACTTTTATTATTATTTTATTTAAAGAAGAGTTAATAGATTTAAATTCAATGTTTATTAACTAAACCATTTTTAATATAGGGTTACAAAAAATATAAATTCGACTATAAATATTAATTATAAATATATAAAGATTTAATAAATAATGGTATTTTATTTATAATTTTTAGAATTTAAATTATTAAATTTATTTATGACATAATGATGATATAGTAATTACTGTATTAATGAAAAGTTAAATTAATTGATATTATAAATACCCATATAAATGTAATTTGAGACTTTTGATGAATTACACTTATTTTATAGGTTATTATGATAGGTTATGGTTGATTCAATCAATTTTTTCCGATGTAATCACACGGTTTTGAATTTTTCAAAAAAACAATACCAAATAATGTCAAATTGACAAAAAATAGATTTTAAAACAAATAATATATTACTGGTTGATATTATATACATAAAAAACTACGATTTGGAAAAAAAATACTTAAATGATATAATATATGTCATTAATGAACCACTTTATGTTCTCTTGGAAGTTTAGAGTAATTTTCTTAACAATATACTGTAATAATTCAAGAATACACGGTAGAAGTTAAACTATTTAACTAATAGTTATTTCTAAAATGTAGGGTTTAAATGGAATACTAAACTTGTCTAAAACCTATTGGAGGAATTTATTTTAGACTCATCATCACCTAATAATTTATATAATTTATTTTGGAGCCATTATAAACCAAATAAGAAGTTATTATGAAATAATATTTTGTGTTTTTCCTAAGGTGCCCCTCACCCCTCTTATAAAAGGGCACGTCCCCTTCATTCAAATTCACACCTCCAAAGCCATTTTTCATAGAAACAACCTGACCAAATACACTACCAACTATCCTACCTACATCCGAAAGTCATTATTTTGGTCAAAAATACAACCTATGGACCCTTCCGATCAAATCAAAAGGAAGAAACCAAAGAAGAGGTAATGATTTCACCACACTATTTCAAGTTCTTTTATTCTTCCACTTTCTCTCTTTTATTTTTACCATAAGAAAAAAACAATCTTGTACCTTATATATAATTTGATATTATTATAAATATGTAATAATCATATTCAGTATTTTATCCATCTAATGAATGATAATGTCACTATTCGTGCGTACACACGGCTTACCATCTCCACGCTATGGTGTAAATTGTTATTCAACACTATGTTATTTGGATGGATATAATGATGAGTAATATGTTTATAAATAAAAAAAATAACATAATAATGTCTCTAGAAAAATAATATACATCCCAATTTCAAACATTTAAGGAAATGATATTGTCACTCGTGCGTACGTACGGATTACCATCTCCACAACGCGATTAGATTCATTTCCACGCTCACCATTCATCGACGATTATAAATATATATATATATATTACTAATAAATATGTAATATGTGAAATAATAATTCTACTGGAGATATATATATATATATATATGTATGTATTTATGTACTTACATATATCTTATTCACTTGCTTCAGTTCAATGCGATATGAAAACATAAACATCGTTTATGCGTATGTACGGTCTACCGTCTCCATAAATGGTGTTTTCCATTTCATATATCTATCTATTATTAATATTTATATTCTAAATATATATGATATATGAATCAAGGTTTTTATTTTTGAATTATTTAAATCATTATCAAAATGATACGGTCATGAATAACAAGTTAAAATACATACGATAAAGAAATCGATTATTACCCGAAATGTTAATTTAACATAAAAATAATTATTAAATGGGTAGTAAAAAGTAATAAATAAATAATGTATGATATAATAAATATTAATATGGTTCTTTTATAATATAATAACATATAATGGTCATTATACAGGAGGTTAAACATACCCTCGACCAAAGGAAGGTGCAAGGTAAGTGATAATTTCACAATCTCTTTATTATCAGAGGTTGTTTTTACGTAAGTATCTACTGGGAAATATTTATTATCCATGTCCATGTTTCATAAAATATTTTTCAATGGGATTTTTTATGGGACTTTTTACTAAAACATCATTTTAAATGTTTTAAATTTTTATTCTTCTAAATCAGTCTCATTAATGTCCATGTTCTCAAAATGGTTTTAAAAGATTTATTTATATGAACATGAATGTTTTTAAAATGTTAGTTCCATTAAAAAGTTTCAAATTGTTATGGGGCACTTTTATTCAAAACATTCTTTAAATTTCATCCTTTTTAAATTTTCTGAATTTTTAATGTTTTCATGAAAAAGTGATATTTCCCTCAAGGAGTTTTACAAATCATTTTCTTTTATGTCAATATCCTTTGATGGATTTTAAACTTGTTTGAAGTTGACTTATTATGATACAAATATTCTATATTGTATTGAAGGATTTGTGATATGTTTGACTGTGGATGTGTTATTTTTATACCATTTGTGGTTTAAGAATAATGTATTGAAATTTCATATGCTAGATTTAATAAGAATGTTTATGTTATGTTTCAAACTTTTCATATAAGGAATGAAGTGGAATTAGTAAGTGACGGGTGGAGCTCGTTATAGCTCATCGATGCATCGGTAGGTCTCATGAGACAAACTATTGTCTTGGCACAAGTCTATGACAAAAATTCTATGAGTAGTCTTGGTACAAGGCCCTGACTATGTGGTAATGATCTCTGGCGTTATGCATTTCCTAATTATGAAATTAGTTATTACATGTGATTATTCTACTAGTAAAATATCTAAGTGCATGCTTATATGGTAATGTTTGACTTATTTTTTCCATATTATGTTCATGTTTATATTTACAAGGCTATTTATTTCATTACACATCATTCCTTAAATGTTTACAGCTTCCGTTAAATTATTAACCCTTACTGAACAACTAAGCTTACCCCTTTCTTATGTTTTTCTCCTAGGATCCCAATAAGTGTTTTATGTTTGAAATGCATGGTTATGCTAAGGGAAAAAAGGGAATTCTTAAAGGATTTTTATGTGTGTTATGTTAGAAAGTGTAATTTAATGTTCATGTATCCAATCTATTTTCCAAAACTGCTAAACTGATCAGTCTTTCGAGACTTGATTCTATGTAATCATGCCAATGTATTAAAATAATGAACTGACTCTACGAATCTTGGGTCAGGGCGTTATAGTTGGTATTAGAAAAAGATTAGAAATATACTTGAAAAATATATTTAGATAAACTCTAATTAAATCACATTACCCTAAGATAGACTTTGAGTATTAGTATATAAGAACTTCCTAGAATTTTTGTAAGGTAGATATATTGTGTGTTTTCCATGCAATGCATCCCTGTCTGGATACGAACAGGTAGAGGTGGCTCTGACACAGATCTACCTAGTGGTAAAACCTGAAAACACCGCTTTGAGCTAGACTCGAATGGGAACTAGTGCATGACAACGGTCCTTGCTGAACTCTTGGTTACGACACTGTCGGAGGATATGCATAGGATAATTCACATTTTTCTTACAAGCCATTATGAAGGATTTTGGAGTAAATATTTCCTCAAAGAAAACATTTTTATGATTATGGATTATATCCAAAAACTGTTCAATTTATGTTAGGTATTTTAGAAGTTTGGAATTGTAAACTGTGATTCATAAACTGGCATAGTGCATTCCATTGTGATGAAATGGCTACTATTAGAAGGAATGAGAACTCCAGCAATACGTATAATCTAAAAAGTAAAAAGGATTATATCCTTCCTGCTATTAAGACAATATTTAGAAGGGAAATAGTCTCCCATGTATTATATACATATGAAGAAATACTATCATGTGTTAATATGATAAGTAAAGAATTATATGAGTCCTATGGCTTTAAAGGGAAGCAAGAGAAGAAAAATATGGTAGAGAGAATGATGGATAGAGGGAAGAGGGGAATAAGGATTTTCCCTTATGTGATAATTGGGGAAAGAATCACCTTGGTAAATTCTTGGATGGAAAGAGAGTTTGTTATGAGTGTGGAGAAAAAGGACACCAAGTATGTTATTTCATGGATAAAAAAAGGTTTCATGTGTATAATGATTCATCGGCAAAGAGTTTGGTCACTACACGAATCAATGTCCCAGTCATCAGATTATACCGTAAATGGTGCTATTGGATATTAATCAAGTTTTTATACTACCTTAGATGAAGTGGAATGACTAGTGTTCTTATGTTTCTATTATAGAATTATTTCATTTGATTGTTTTATCAACAATATACAGGTTATATGAATTATAGAGATAAATAAGGATTGTACTACAGTACTATTTTATTGAGGATTTGAGATTATATGGTTATAAAAAAAGTGACTTAATAGTAAGCTACACTTTTTGGAAAAATACAAGGTTTAATGAAATGTAATTCTTAATATGGTCCTGATAATGAGGTAGTGATTTTGGTAAAAGAGACGGTGTATTTGGTTAAATTATATTGGATATTCATGACTTCCTTGGAACTGATTAACAGTTTTTTTATTTTATAATTATTATAATATCAAATATTTTTGGATATAAGTAATATATCAAGTATTATATAAAGTACAAGGGGGCATTAATGTAATCAATATGGTTTTATGGTAATTCAGGGTGTTACCATGTTTTAAAATAATACATGATCCCGATATTCACGTGTTATTGCGTAGCAAAAAGGATGTTTATTATGTTTTATTTCCTTAATTATTCTGGACTGTGAGTTTGGATAGAAGTATTTTGGGATAAGTCTAAATGATGGAATGGATTATGTTTGGAATTGGATACTATTATTAAGGTTATTTTTGGATTTTTATAAAAAGACAACACACAGATCAAGTGAAAAACCATCGCGTCGGATAAAGTTGTGGGAATCAAACCCACAAAAATAGTGAGATTGGGATTTATCGCCTACCATTTGACTACATGATGTACCTTGATTTTATAATGTTGTTTCTTTTTTAAAGGTTCTGATAGGTGAATTATAAATTCATTTTTTAACCCTATACGAATAGGATAAATAGAATATTTTTTTATGTTCTATTATCTTTTAGAGGGAAAGAAGAGTTTGTGGTAGAAATTAATTAAAGTATGGAACTCTACTTGTCAATTATATATATATATATATATATCATCTCTTATTCTATGAATAAATTAATTCTAAAACTTTATGTTGGAGATCATAAAATTAAAAATGTGTTATCCTACTACCTTATGTTTTGTTGAAGTGGTGATATTTTAAATCATCATATATTGATGTCTTTGAGGCCCTCAACTCTACAATTGTTTGTGAATAATGGCCTCAATAACTTCCTATATATAATTAAGTTTTTCCACTAATTATTTGTCTTTAATTTCCACCAATGTTCTCATAATCGATATCATAATTTGGTGCTGACTTTTTTATTCCCCATTTCCCCTTATTAAGACTAAATTTTATTAATCCAATTTTTGATGTGGGTTTTCCACAAAGGTATTTTTATATTTTTTTAACATTTATTATAGAAGAACAATTTAAAATTGCAAGGATGAAATTTATTTAAGGAGGGAAGAATGTAACACCCTATTCTCTCATAGTAAGTTATTTCTTCAAAGTAATTCAATAACTTTCACCACACGCAACACCGAGTTCAAACGCACCCAGACATATCAAACTAGCCATTCAAAAGCAGTTAAGAATAGTATTAAATATAATTTTAACTTTATATAATCCTTATACTTTTAGAATCTATATTATTATTTTCTTAGAAATAATTTAAGAATAAATTAATTTTTTCTGATAAAAGAAATATTTTTCAAAAAATACAATTTTACCAACTTTTAATTGTGATCCTTTTTTAAATCCATTATTTGAATCTTTTATATATTCAATTTGAAAAAATAAACATATTCTACAGAATTGGGACATAATAATTTAGTTTCAATAATTTTTTGGTGTTTTTCGAAAAACCTTCATATTTAGGTGAATAGTGAAAAATTCTATATTTTAACTGAAAACAACTTTTTAAATCAAAATAATTTATGGTGTTCAATTATAAATTTTAACTGTTTGTATGTATAAATAGATTATATTTTTACCATTTAATCCAATTTTATGCATTGTAAATAATTTCACTTTGAAATTGAATATAAACAAGTATTAATCTTTTGTTATTTATTATTTCTTAAAAACAAGCTGTTTGGTTTTAAAAACGGGAATTAATTTTAAATTAATAAATGAAACATATATGTTTTGAATTTGGTAATATAGACGTAATTTTTTAATATATAATATCTAAATTTAGTTTGTGTAAAATTTTCGTAATTTTTATAAAACATTAAATTTTGATGAATAGTGAAAAAAACTAAGTTATAGGTTAAAACCGACATTTTATTTAAATAATTATATATTTTATTTAAATTATTTAGGGTCAAAGTAGATACATAATACCTATATATGTTCAATATAATTCATTGGAGTCATTTTATAATAAGTTTAGACATATAAAAATTTAATTGAACTTTTTAACGTCTTTTACCCACATTTTATGAGCATTTGAAAATTGGCATAAAACATAATTTTACCACTTCTGTGAGTTGAATTTAAAAAATAAGAGAGGAACGGTTAATATCAGAAAATAAATGTGGTTTAAAAAGATGAAAATAATTATTGGTGAAATGTAACTTTTTACTTTTATTTACCATGGTAAAAATAAATAGGGTAATTAAGGGTAAAATGATATCATTATTACCCTAACACATGTTGTAATTCTACTAGATAAGTATAATTCGACCAAAAACAACCTTAGAAATAAAATATGAACCTCTTTGGTCCACATGGATTAGATTAGGACTTTTATTATTATTTTATTTAAAGAAGAGTTAATAGAGTTAAATTCAATGTTCAACAACTAAACCATTTTTAATATAGGGTTAAACACCATATAAATTAGACTATAAATATTAATTAGAAAGCTATAAATATTTACCACATAATGGTGTTTTATTTATAAGTTCTATTAATTAAATAATTATATTTATGTATGACACAATGTTGATGTAGTAATTATAGTATTAATGAATGATTAAACTCATTGATATTATATATACCCAAATAAATGTAATTTTAGATTTTTGACGAATTAAACTAATTTTATATTTTAATATGACATTTTACGATTGATTAAAACAATTTTTTGAAGTTATCATGCTGTTATAATTTTTAGAAAAAACATATACCAAATAATGTCAAAATAGATACAAAATTGTTTTCAAAACAAATACTATATTATTGGTTGATATAATATTCCGAAAAATCTAAGGTTCTTCCAAAAGACCAAAATAATATTTTATATTTCATTAATTAACAACTTGAGGTTCTCTTTGAAGTTTAGAGTAATTTTATTAACCATGTTGTGTGAGAATACAAGAAGACACAATAAAAGTTAAACTATTTAACTAAGATTTAAATCTAAATGAATTGGTTAAGATAATACCCAAAACTTGCCTAAACCGTATTGGTTAAAAGTTTTTAGACCCATACCCACCTTATCCTTTAAATAACTCATTTTTGAGACATTAGAAACCGAAAATTAATTTATTATAAAATAATATTTTATGTTTTTCTTAAGGTTCCCCTCACCCCTCTTATAAAAGGGCACTTCCACTTCCCTCAAATTCACACCTCCCGATCCATTTGGCTCGGCCTACCCCTACCCAAATATAATCAAAACTATACTAAATTCATATTAGAGTCCTTATATTGTTCAGAAAGCCATCCGAATGATCTCTTTTGATCAAATCAAAATGAAGAACCCAAAGAATAGGTAATAATTTAACCACCCTCTTTCAGGTTCGTTTATTCATCCACTAACTCTTTATTTGTTATTACCATATGAAAATAATAAATCCAGTACCTTATATATATTGAGATATTATTATAAATATGGAATAACCATATTCAGTATTTTATTGATCCTACGAATGATAATGTCACAATGCGTGCGTAAGTACGGCTTACCTTCTCCACGTCGTGGTGTAATTTGTAATTCAACACTATTTTATTTGGATGGATATAATGATGAGTAATATGTATATAAATAGTGAAAATAACATGATAATTTCTCTGTAAAATTAATATTCCATCCAATTCCATACCTTTAAGGAAATGATATTGTCACACATGCGTACGTAAGGATTATCATCTCCACGACGCGATAAGATTCATTTCTACATTCACCATTCATCCACGATTATCAATATATATATATATTAATAATAATTATGTAATATATGAAATAATAATGATAATATATATATATATATGAATTTATGTACTTAAATATATATTATTCACTTACTTCCATTCAATACAATATAAAAAATGTAACAGCGTTTATGCGTAAGTACGGCCTACCGTCTCCATAAACGGTGTTTTCCATTTCATATATCTATCTATTATAAACATATATATTCTAAATATATATGATATATGAATCATGGTTTTTATTATATAAGTATTTAAATCATGATCTGAATGATACAGTCAAGAATGGCAAGTTAAAATATATACGATAAAGAAAGCGATTATTAACCAAAATGTTAATATAACATGAAAATCATTCTTAAATTCATAGTATAAAGTCATAAATGAATAATTTATGATATAATAAATATGAATATGGTTCTGATATAATCTAATAACATAAAATGGTCATTATACAGGAGGTTAAACATACCCTCGACCAAAGGAAAGTGCATGGTAGGGGTTAATTTCACAATCTCTTTATTATCTGAGGTTGTTATTATGTAATTATGTAATAGGAAATATTTATTATGATTGTCCATGTTTCATTAAATAGATTTATAAGCGATTATTTTTAAGGAAATATTTAATAAAACATCAATTTAAATGTTTTAAATATTTATTCTTTTAAATCGTTCTCATTAATGTCCATATTTTCAAAATGGTTTTTAAGGATTTATTTATATGGACATGAATGTTTTTAAAAAGTTAATTCCTTTGAAAAGATTCAAAGTGGTATGGTTAATTTTTATTCAAAAACATATCTAAATTTATTCCTTTTAAAATTATGTGACTTTTAAATGTTTTCATGAAAAAGAGATATTTCTCTCAAAGAGTTTTACAATTTATTTTCATCTATGTCAACATCCTTTGGTGGATTTTAAACTTGTTTGAAGTTGACTTATTATGATAAAAATAATTCATATTGTATTGAAGGATTTGTAATACGTATGACTGTGGATGTGTTATTTTTATACCATTCATGGTTTAGGAATAAAATATTGAGATTTCGTATGATAGTTTTAATACGAATGTTTAAGTAATGTTTAACCTTTTCGTATAAGGAATATAGTGGAAATAGTAAGTGATGGGTGGAGCCCACTACAGCTCCTCGATGCATCGGTTGGTCTCACGAGATAAACTATTGTCTTGACACAAGGCAGTGACAAAAATATTATTTGTAGTCTTGGCACAAGGCCCTGACTATGTAGTAATGATGTCTGGCGTTATGTATTTCCTCTTTATGAAATTAGTTATTACATGTGATTATTCTACTAGTAGAATATCCATGTGCATCTTTATATGGTAATGTTTGATTGATTTTTTCCATTTTATGATCATGTTTATATTTACAAGGCTATTGATTTCATTACACATCTTGCCTTAAATGTTTATAGCTTCCGCTAAATTATTTACCCTTACAGAACATCTGAGCTTACCCATTTCTTATGTTTTATTTTCTCAGGATCCCAAGAAGTGTTTTAGGGTTGAAATGCATGGTTAATCTAAGGGAACAATGAAATTCTCAATTTTTTTGTGTTTTATGTTAGAAAGTGTTATATAATGTTCATGTATGCAATCTATTTTCCAACACTGCTAAACTGATTGGTCTTTTAGGACTTGATTCCTAGTATTCATGCCAATGTATTAAAATAATGCACTGACTCTGGGAATCTTGGGTCGGGGCGTAACAGTTGGTATCATAGAAAGTTTAGCAATAACCTTGAAAAGTAGATTTAGATAAACTCTGATTAAGGCACATTACCCTAAGATAGACTTTGAGGATTAGTATAGAAAAACTTCATATAATTTTGGTAAGGTAGATATTTTGTGTGTTTTCCATGTAATACATCCTCATATGGATACGAGCAGGTAGAGGTGGCTCTGGCATATATGAACATAGAGGTAAAACCCGAAAACACAGCTTTGAGCTAGACTCAAATGAGAACTGGTGCACGACAATGGGCCTTGTTACACTCTTGGTTGTGACACTCCCAGGGGATATGCAAAGAAAAATTCACATTTTCATTACAAGCCATTTTGAAGGATTTAGAAGTAAATATTTCCTCAAAGAAAACATTTTTATAATTATGGATTATATCCATAAACTGTTCAATTTACAATAGTTAATTTACAAGTTTCGAATTGTTAATTGCGATTCATAAACTGTTATAGTGTATTCCATTATTATTAAATGGCACCTAGTAGAAGGAGTGAGAACACCGACAATACATATGATCAAAAAAGTAAAAAGGATCATATACTTCCTGGTATTAAGCAAACATTTAGAATGAAAATAGTCTCCCACATATTCTAAACATATGAAGAAATAGTATCATGTGTTAATATGATAAGTAAATAATTTTATGATTCTTATGGATTTGAAGGGAAGAAAGAGAAGAAAAGGATGGTAGAGAGAAATATGGATAAAGGGAAGAGGGGAAAGAAGGATTTTCCCATTTATGATAATTGTGGAAAGAATCACGTTAGTAAATTATTGAAAGGAACGAGTGTTTTTTATGAGTGTAGAGAAAAAGGACAGCAAGTACATGATTGCATGGATAAGAAAAAGGTTTCATGTGTACAATGCTTCATCTACAAGAAGTTTGGTCACTACATGAATCAATGTCCCAGTCATCAGATTACACCTTAAATGATGCTATTGGATAATAATCAAGTTATGATACTATCTCAGATAAAGATTAATGACTACTATTCTAATGTTGCAATTATAAAATTATTTCATTTGAGTTTTGTATCAAAAATATACTGATTATATGAATTATAGTGATAAATAAGGATTGTACTGTAGTACTATTTTATTAAGGATTTGGGATTATATGGTTATAAGAAAAGTGACTTAATAGTAAGATACACTTTTTTGAAAAATACGGGGTTGAAGGAAATGTAATCCTTAATATGGTCTTGATAATGAGGTAGTGATTTTGGAAAAAGAGATGGCTGATTTGGATATATTATATTTGATATTCTTGACTTCCTTTGAACTGATTAATATTTTTTTTGTTTTATCATTGTTGGAATATTCAATATTTTTGGATATAAGTAATAAATCTAGTATTATATAAATGTTAAGGGATCATGAATGTAATCCAAAAGGTTTTATGGTAATTCAGGGTGTTACAATGTTCTAAAACAATACATGATGATGGTGTTCACATGTTATTACATTGAAAAAAGGATCTTCAATGTGTTTAACTTCCTTAAAAAATTTTGGACTGTGAGTTTGGATAGAAGTATTTTGGGATAAGTCTAAAGGTTGGAATGGATTATGTTTGAAATTGGATACTATTATTAAGGTTATTTTTTGATGTTTATAAAAAGGACAACACGCAGAACGTGTGAAAACCTGTCGCGTCAAACAAAGTTGTGGGAATCAAACCCACAACCGTAGTTTGATTGGTATTTATCACCTACAACTAGACTACATGAAGTTACTGGATTCTATAATGTAGTTTTCTTTAAAGGTTCTGGCAGGTGAATTATATATTCATTTTTATGGAACCCTATATGAATAGGATAAATAGAATATTTTTTTATGTTCTATTATCATTTAGAGTGAAAGATAAGTATGTGGTGGATATTAGTTAAAGGATAGAACTCTACTTTTCAATTATATATATATATATATATTTCTTATCTTATTCTATGAAGAAATTAATTCTTAAAAATTAGGTTATAGATCTTAAAACTAAATATATGTTATCCTAATACCTTATTTTTTGTTGAACTGATGATATTTTAAATCATCATATATTGATGTCCTTAAGGCCCTCAATTATACAATTGTTCGTGACTAATGACCTCAATGACTCCCTATATATATTTACATTTGTCCTTTAGTTATGTGTCTCTAATATCCACCAATGTTCTCCTAATAGAGATCATAATTTGGTGGTGACTTTTTCATTCCCATTTTCCACTTATTAAGAATAAAATTTATTAAACCAATTTTCGATGTTGGTTTTCCACAAAGGTATTTTTCTTTTTTTATTACATTTATTATCGAAGAACAATTTAAAATTTCAAGGACAAAATTTATTGAAGGAGGGAAAAATGTAACACCCTAAGATCTCATAGTATGTTATTTCTTTAAAGTAATTCAATAAATAGCACTACACACAACACTAAGTTCAAACTCACCATGAATTTCCAAAATAGTCGTTCAATAGCGGTTATGAAAATTATTAACTAAATTTTTAACATTATATAATCCTTATAATTTTAGAATTTATATTTTCAGTTTCTTAGAAATAATTTAAGAATAAATTCATTTTTTATTATAAAAGAAGTATTTTTCAAAAAAATGTAATTTTACCACCTTTTAATTGCGAACCCTTTTTAAATCCAATATTTGAATCTTGAATGTATTAAATTTGAAAATATAAAAATCTTCTTTATAATTGGGACATAATAATTTAGTTTCAATAAATTTTTGGTGTTTTCCTAAAAATCTTCATATCTAGGTGAATAGTGAAAAATACTATATTTTAACAGAAAACAAATTTTTTAATCAAAATAATTTATAGTGTTTAATTATACATTTTAATGGTTTTTATGTATAAATAGAATATATTTTTAACATTTAATCCAATTTTATGCATTGGAAATAATTTCACATTGAAATTGAATATAAATAAGTATCAATATTTTGTTAGTTATTATTTCTTAAAAACAAGATTTTTGGTTTTGACAACGGGAATTAATTTTAAAATAATAAATGAAACTTTTGTGTTTTAAATTTGGTAATATAAATTTAATTTTTGAATATAGAATATCAATATTAGGTTTGGTTGAATTTTCGGTATTTTTCATAAAACATTCAATTTTTGATGAAAAGTGAAAAACACAGAGATATAGGTTAAAACCGACTATTTATTTATTTAATTATTTATTTTATTTAAATTTAATTTAGGTAAAAATAGATATATAATACCTATATAAGTTCAATATAATTAATTGGAGTCATTTTATAATAAGTTTAGATATATAAAAATTTTATTGAACTTTTTACCGTCTTTTACCCACCTCCTAGGAGTATTTGCAAATTTGAATAAAACATAATTTTACAACATCAGTGAGTTGAATTTTGAAAATATTAGAGACATGGTTAATATCAGTAAGTAAATTGTTGTTCAATAAGATGAAAATAATTTTTGGTGAATAGTAACTTTTTACTTTTATTTATCACGATTAAAAGTAAATAGGGTAATTAAGGGTAAAATTGATATTATTATTAGTCTAAAACCTGTCATAATTCTACTGGATAAGTATTATTCGACAAAAAAAACCTTAGAAATAAAATATGAACCTCTTTGGCCCACTTGGATTAGATTAGGTCTTTTATTATTATTTTATTTAAAGAAGAGTTAATAGAGTTAAATTCAAACTTTTATAACTAAACCAATTTAAATAAAAGGTTAAACACTATATAAATTCGAAAATAAATAATCATTAGAAATATATAAATATTTACTACATAATGGTATATTATTTATAAGTTTTATACATTAAATAATTAAATTTATGTATGACACAATGGTGATGTAATAATTACTATATTAATGAATGCTTAAAATCATTGATATTATAAATACACAAATAAATGTAATTTGAAACTTATGATGAATTATTATAATTTTATAGGTTAATATGTCATTTTAGGTTTTATGAAAAAAAAAATCTTGAAGTAATCATGCTTTTATAATTTTTACAAAAATGAAATACCAAATAATGTCAAAATAGACATAAAATTATCTTCAAAATGAATACTATATTATTGATTGATATAAATTTGATAAAGAATAAAGGCTCAGCCAAAAGAC
Source organism: Viscum album (assembly GCA_963277665.1). Classification (NCBI taxonomy): domain Eukaryota; kingdom Viridiplantae; phylum Streptophyta; class Magnoliopsida; order Santalales; family Viscaceae; genus Viscum; species Viscum album. The sequence continues at coordinate 753,312,645 of OY728158.1, forward strand.
TTAAATAATATTATATATGTCATTAATGAACCACTTGAGGTTCTCTTGGATGTTTATAGTAATTTTATTAACCATATATTGTGAGAATACAAGAAGACACCGTAAAAGTCAAACTATTTACCTATGATTTAAATATAGAAGATATGGTTAAAGTGATACCCAAAACTTGTCTTAAACCTATTGGTTGAACGTTTTTCGCCCCATACCCACCTTATCCTTTAAATAATTCATTTTTTGGCTATTAGAAACCGAAAATTAATTTATTATAAAATAATATTTTATGTTTTTTCCAAGGTGCCTCTCACCCCTCTTATAAAAGGGGACTTCCCCTTCTCTCAAATTCACACCTCCAAATCCATTTGTCCTAGCAATAACCTACAAAAATATCTTCAAAACTATCATATCTTCACCGTAGAGGCCTTATTTTGGTCAAAAAGACATCCTATAGAGCCCTTTTGTTCAAATCAAAAGGAAGAACCCGTAGAAGAGGTAATGATTTCACCACCCTCTTTCAGGTTTTTTTCTTCCACTTACTCGTTCTTTATTATTACCAAACCAAAATAATAAATCCAGTACATTATATATACTGAGATATTATTATAAATATGTGATAACCATATTCAGTATTCTATCCATCCTATGAATGATAATGTCACTATGCGTGCGTATGTACGGCTTACCGTCTCCACGCCGTAGTGTAATTTGTTATTCAACACAATGTTATTTGGATGAATATAATGATGAGTAATATGTATATAAATAATGAAAATAACATGATAATGTATCTGAGAAAGTTATATACCATCCAATTTTACACCTTTAAGGAAATGATATTATCACTCGTGTGTACGTACCGATTATCATCTCCACGACGAGATGAGATTCACTTCCACATTCACCATTCATCGACAATTATAAAAATATTTATATATTAAAAATAAGTAATTTAATATATTAAATAATAATTCTAATGGAGATATATATATATTTATATACATACAAATTTCTTATTCACTTACTTCCATTCAATACGATATGAAAAAAGGAACAGCGTTTATGCCTACGTATGGCCTACCGTCTCCATAAATTGTGTTTTCCATTTCATATATATATATATATTATAAATATTTATATTATAAATATATATTCTATATAAATCAAGGATTTTATTCTAGAATTATTTAAATCATGATCTGAATGATACTGTAAAGAATGACAAGATAAAATATGTACGATAAAGAAAGCGATTATTAACCAAAATGAAAATTTAACCTGAAAATTATTATTAAATGGGTAGTATAATGTCATAAATGAATCACGTATGACATAATAAATATGAATATAGTTCTGCTATAATCTAAAAACATATAATGGTCATTATACAGAAGGTTAAACATACCATTGACCAAAGGAAAGTACATGGTAAGGGTTAATTCCACAATCGCATTATTATCCAAGGTTGTTTTTATGTAATTATGTACTGGGACATATCTGTTATCCATGTCCATGTTTCATAAAATAGTTTTCTAAGGGATTATTTCTAAGTGACTATTTACTAAAACATCAATTTAAATGTTTTAAATATTTATTCTTCTAAATCGTTCTCATTAATGTCCATGTTTACAAAATGGGTTTTAAGGATTTATTTATATGGACCGGAATGTTTTAAAAATGTGAATTCCTTTGAAAAGTTTCAAAGCAGTATGGGAAATTTTGACTAAATAATATCTCTAAATTTCTTCATTTCAAAATTGTGTTACTTTTAAATGTTTTAATGAAAAAGAAATATTTTTATCAATGAATTTTACAAATCATTTTCATCAATGTCAACATCCTTTGATGGATTTTAAACATGTCTGAAGTTGATTTATTATGATACAAATCTTCTATATTGTATTGAATTATTTGTGATATTTTTGACTGTGGATGTGTTATTTTTATACCATTCATGGTTTATAGATAATGTGTTGACATTTTTTATGCCAGTTTTAATACGAATGTTTATGTTATGTTTCAACCTTTTCATATGAGGAATGCAGTGGACTTAGTTAGTGACGGGTGGAGCCCGCTATAGCTCCTCGATACATCGGTAGGTCTAATGAGAAAAAAATGTGTCTTCGCACAAGTCCTTAAAAAAACATTATTTGTAGTTTTTGTTACAAGGCCTTGACTATGTGGTAATGATGTTCGACATTAGGCATTCCCTCATTATGAAATTAGTTATTACCTGGGATTACTGGACTAGTAGAATATACATTTTCATGTTTATATGGTAATGTTTGATTTATTTTTTCCATATTATATTAATCTTTATGTTTAAAATTATATTTTTTTCATTACACATCTTGCCTTAAATGTTTACAGCTTCCACTAATTTATTTACCCGTATTGAGCATCTGATCTCACCCCTTTCTTATGTTTTATTTTCCCAGGATCCCTAGAAGTGTTTTATGTTTCAGATGTAGGGTTAATATAAAAGAACAATGGAATTCTCAAAAGATTTTTTTTGTGTCTTATGTTAGAAAGTGTAATTTAATGTTCATGAATGAAATCTATTTTCCAATACCGCTAAACTGATAAGTCATTCAAGATTTGATTCCTTATAATCATGAAAATGTATTAAAATAATGCATTGACTCTGGGAATCAAGGGTCGGGGCGTTACATTATAAATGACCTACTTTTCATCACATCATCCTTTTTCATTCAACACCTTAAAGATTTTGTTTTGCAAAATAATTTCTATATGAACCTTATTATACACACATTGATATTTTTTAGTAAATAGAGGATTCCTTCCTTGATAACGGACACCCATATGGTGTGATAGCTTGAATATTCCCCTTTTTTCATTAAATGATTAAAAGACATGAAGTTTGTGTAATCATTTTTTAGGATTATAAATGATGTTTACATTAATATATGAACTTTTATTGGAATTAAATAACCTCCAATGTGAGTGGATTGAATTGTATTTAATATTTCTCTTATAGGTAGTAATTTAATTCTAGACATCAACTTTAAAGAGTGTATTTGATCCGCGAAAATTGTTTCTTTAATATATTGTTATTTTAATAAAATGTACTCAAAGTGGCTTGTGTTATGCATAATAAATGTAATGCTTGGGTGAGATAAAATAATAGTTTGTTAAGGAATATAATTTTTATAACAATACCCCTCGGATGAGTTTCATTGTCTTATAAAATAAAAAGTAATGATTTGTGATATAAATATTTCATGGCCTTATGGAATTATTGAATACATATTACCTTAATTTTTCATTATTTGTATGAGATGTTTCATACCTGACATCTAATTAGATTATTAAATGGACTGAATTAGTAGGCATTGACTTCATTGGAAACTTTTGTTTCAAAGACCACCCCCATCTAGGTTGGATGAAAATCCTTGAATATAAATTTTTATTCCTTGATAAATCGAATAGATTTTTTTTTAATGTTGGGTTGATTAATTAAATGGATAAGTAAGTTGTGTGGTATTACCGTACAACATTATATATTTAAATGAGCATGGAATATGTAAATTTTGATAAATGTGACACCCTTGTATATATTGGGCTTATGGATTTAATATGATATATTGTAATTGACTTATTTCAATTGGTATTATAATGGTTATATATGTAATGTTATATAATGTTATGGGGTCCCTTGTGAATAATGTTTCATTCTACAATACATTTGGGTTTGATCAAAAACTCTCACTCTATTTACACTATTTGGATGGTGGGCATGATGCACCACGTCGCTTGAATTTATAGTTTTAATTATGAAATGTTATACTTTTTGAGTTTTGTCATGGTGGAATACTCCCTATCCCAAGTTAATATCATGATGTCTCCAATTAATTTTGAGATTTATGGAATGTACCCTCTCATGGAGCTTATAATCTCATTCACACCAGTTATGGATGATGTAGTTTGGCCCCTGTCCAATAAGCACCTACTATTCCAAGTATATTTCCACTTATGTCCACACATACATAGATTATATAGGATGATGAAATATTTATCTAATATATCTATATATTTAGTTATTGAACAGTAATTCATTTTTTCCATGGGATGAAGCAGGTTGAGTTGGCCATGTGTCCTTTTGGAACAAGAGCCAATCTGTATTTGTTTGTTCACTATTGTTTACTATTCTCTCTTCCTTCACACTAAATAGAATTATATTGGTGGACATTATTTTTCAGTATACACCATTCTTGATGGCCTACTAGTATTTTTCCACACACTTTTCATGGGCCTCCATTGCGCGGAAGAACCCAAGCTAGTATTATGTTCACAAAACCCTAGATGATTCCGTGTGCAGTTATGATTGTACCGTGGATTTAGGAAAACATTACTGATTATATGTTAGGATTATTGTTGAATTTTTGACCCAAAAATATATTTTTATTCATTATTACAATATCAAACTATATCTGTATGGATTTTTTTTTCCACTATTTAATTATGTATCATCATCTCGAAATGCATTATTTGTCTTAGATATGAATTGTTGAATATTAGTGTAACATTATGGTAAATAAATAAATAATAAATTTTAAATTTAATTCATATTATGTGAAATAAATATTAATTTTACTTTAATGGGGTTTCTATGTTTGATGGCGTACCCAATACGCAACAACAGGTTTCTTTGAATTCTTATGTTGCATAATAATAATATAATATTAATATTTTTAATGGTAATTAACGCCTAGCCATTTTATTGGAGAGAATGAATATAAATAACTAAAATATGATTCTTCATGTTTGTTAAATGGTTTTACATTTACCCAAAAATCTTTAGAAGCTTAAAATAAGAAAGAATCATAATTTAACCATAATTTACTTTAAATGGTAGATTTACAACCTTTTGATGATGAAACCATTTTAAATCTTGTTTTGGTTACACTTATATGTTCTATTTGAAAAAATAAAATTAGTCTTTTCAATTGGGATGTCAATATTTACTTTGGGTAAATTTTTGTACTTTTTATTATAAAATTCAATTTTAAATAAAAAGTGAAAAATATTGTATTTTAATTCAAAATATACTTTTAATATAATTTATATATATGGTTAGATTATATTTTTATTGGTTTTAAAGTATAATTATATTATAGTTTTACCGTTTAATCCAATTTTGTTCACTGGAATTAATTTCACATTGAAATTGGACATAAACAAGTTTTAATCTTTTAATAGTAAATATTTCTAAAAAACACGCTTTTCGTTTTGATAGAAGGATCTGATTTTAAATTAGATTTTTCCACTTTTTTGTTTTGAATTTGAAAAAATGGATTCCATATTTGAAATTATGAGGTCCAAATTGTGTAAATAGGTAACTTTTAATTTATGACATTTTGAATATAAACTTCAATAAAAAATTTATTTACCATGGTTAAAGGGTAAATTGGGAAAATAAGTGTAAATATATATTATTATAATAATATAAAATTACCCTAGAATGTGTCATAATCCTATTGGTTGACACATATCCGACCATGGGCATATTTTGGTCGATTTTGCGACCCCATGGTGCCCTATTGGAGTGATAATGACACTTTATTTTATTTAACTTAAAGTAAAAACAAAAATGTCGTAAACAAATATCATTTAGTAAATTTATTTTTAAATAGGCTTATATAAGTAATCCTTCAAAATATAAGTATTATTTGGAAAGATAAATCTATTTCATACATCATGGTAAAATTTTTATAATTTTTAGACAGCAAATAAATTAAATTATTTATGACACAATAATGATGTAGTGTTTACCTCATTAATAAAGGATTTAAAACAAATAAGATTATAAAGATTCAAATAATGTCTATCAACTATAAAATTCTTATTGGATGCTTTTATCTCTACCATGATTCATCTTATATTTGAATTTAATATGTTTTGGTTCTTCAGAAATAGAAAATCATTATATAATAAAATAATGCTTTCAGACTTCCGTAAAATCCCCTCCTCCTCCTTATAAAATGCCCTCACTTCTAACCAATTCCTCACACCTCTCAAGCACCTTGTATAGTCCAAAACCTTCCCAAATAATCTCTCAATATCCCTATATTTCTCCTAGAATCCTTAACTTAGGCAGAAGACACTTCAAGTAATCCTTTTAGTTCAATCCAAAGGGAGATACCCAATTTAAAGGTAACGTCCCCTCTTAAGTCCGTTTGTTTTATATTACATATCCAACCCCCTAAACTCTTTTTATTCATTTAATTTATAAAAACACCAGTATAATCAATATAATAGGTTTATTATAATGATATGTATTGTAACTACACTTACATACAACTGCATCTAATGGGTAAAGAACATACTTTTTCTGTGGATGGCACACTAATGCCTCACGAAACGATGATTTTTCAGTTATCTCCTACCGCCTATTATGGTAGACATTATAATGGAACAGTATTTATATATGATATATATTATTTATATGTTTTATTTATTCTTCTGTATTTTTAAGTTATATCATACCTTTATGGTTTCCATTACAAGAAAACGTGATAATTTCATTTGAGGAAATGCGAACTACCGCCCCCTCAAAGTAATATGACTCTTTAATACCATACATGGGATGTATAATGGATGAGGTTATAGATATTTTATATTATATTATAATGAAATAGTAATATAACTATGTAGAATTATTTTATAATTCCATTAAAATATGAAATAGAAATGAATGTAGTGTTCATGCGTAAGTACGGCTTACTATTACCATGAATTGTGCATTTCATTTGTTATCTCCAAATGTTATGTACTATTATAGATACATATATATACTAGATATATATGATATATATGATATCTAAATAATGAATATAATTATAGAGATAATGGAATTTTGACCACCCAAAAAATTTATAATTATAACAATTCATTTAAACTCATGTTCCGAACAACAACAAAATATCCGATATGAACTCAAATAATTAACTAATTGTTATAGAAAGGTAAAAAGTGATATAAAAGGAGTGATAAAAGTAAAAAGGTTATTATTCAAGTATAAATTAACTTATGTTTACTATTCATGATATTATATAATGAATGGGTCAAGTCAGACACGAGGAATGTGATTTCTTATCTCACTTTTAATTTTGTGAGATTTCCATTGTTCACCACTAATATATTGCTTGTGATGTATTATGTACTACCATTTTAAATATATTATCTTGATCCTCTTTATATTAATTTTATTCTGTGAATAATTTGGTGGTATGTACCTTTTGTTCATACGACTCGATTTATTAAACCGTGGTAAGGGATATTTATCTCAATTTTTAATCCCGTGATATTCATGATATATTTTCCACTATTTACATTTGTGTGGTGTATGAATTGTAAAATATTGTGTTAATTTTAAAATTTATTCAATTTATAGTTATTTACATCTTCATTTTATGATCCTTCTTTCATGGGTTGTGTGTTTCGTAAGTTAGAAAATGGGTAAGATAACCTTTTAACCCAATTTCCATTCCTTGGGTTCATATTTTATTCATAATTATGTCTTGTTATGATTATGTGTGGAACCAATATTTGTTTATTTATATTTTAATTTTCACTCCTCCTTTTGTGTATATACTTTTGATACACATAATCACTCCATTGATAAATTCTCAAGTCATCAATAAGAACTTGATACAAGTAATTTTAACTCAATTTCCTTTCACAGAGTTAAACATCCATTTCGATGGTGTTTTTTTACAAAACAATTGTGAATGTTCTATGATTTATTTACACTTAATATCCAATAACATTTAGTCTATATATATTTGTCACACATTATTATGTTACTGATTTATCCTTAATCTAAAAATACAGTTTTAAAAGGGATTTTGTCTCAATTTACATTCCATTGAGACTTCGTTGTTGTTATGCACCAATTCACTTTTATATGGTGTATATACTATCCTTTGGAAAATAATATCATCAATAAATTTATTATAATGATATTATAATATTCAGATTCAATGTTATTAATCATTTATTTATATTCATGAGTCTCTCATTTTGTTAAAAACTCATTAACTAAAATATAATTTTAAATATTTTAATGATTTATTCCTATTATTATTTATCATTAATGTCCATGTTTTAAAAATAATTTTAAAGTTTTATTTATATGGACATTAATGTATTAAAATATTAATTTATTCGAAATTTTCACAGTGGTAGGGGACACTTTGACTAAAAAATCATTTTATTAAATGTTTTTATTGGTTTGGAAAATGGTTTGTTTAAGCATTGATTATGTAAATATATTTAAATGATATATTGAAATTTCAATTTGGAAATCTTATTAGTGAAATATTTATCTTTGAAGTATTTTATGTGTTTTGATTTTATAATGGTACATGGACATTTGATGGGTGGTTACATGATAAACCAAATGATTGGTGGTGTCGTGATAATCATGGATGGATGGTTAAGTTATAACCTCCAATGCATTGGGTACGGAAGTCAGCTGTATGGCTATTCCATTTAGTGATATGTGTGTTTGTTTACCGTATTGTTATTCAATTTAATTATATTTATGTCCCAAGTTACCTATATTTGTTATGTGAGCATTATAAGGGGTTTATGGTAATCTATTTGTTACAAAGAGGTCAGAAATGATCTTTATTAATTGGAGAGTATTTAATATTTCATAAAAGTAAAAAGTATTACTTATGATAGGGTATTCATGTTTTAAGTAATGTTTTGAAAAACTAATTGTTTTCCTTCATTGTGTATCCATTTCTGAGCTTTTTTCTCATCCAATGTTTTTGAAATGTTTTTCACAGGACATGAAGTGGAATAGGGACAAGGATGTGGACAAGGAAAAGTCATGTTGTCTAAAACATGGATCTGGCACATGTTTCTTATTAAGAGTTTATATTTTTGGTAAAAATGGATATTGAGTAGTAGTTTCTACTTGTAATATTCATACTGATATGTAATAGTTACAACCTAATTTTCTAAAACTCTAAACCTGAAAAGATCCTCAATGTGAATTCTTGATTTAACTCTAGATAATAAATTGTTTATGGCCGGGTCCATATAGTTGGTATTAGAGGTTAGTTTAGATATCTTTATAGGTTAGGGTGTTATTTAATTATATGTTACAAAACCATAATCGTTAGGATATCGGAAAGAGTAATAGTTTTTTTAGATAAATCGAATGAGTTTAACATAACATGAAAAAATATTTTATTTCTATTTACCATTCTCCTAAGATAATATATAATGATTTTACCAATATACTCACACTAACATTTTGGTTTTTAGTCAATGGATATAACTAGTAGGCCTCAAAGTTATAATGTATGTGAAGAAAACTGTGACGGATTTAGGAATGAGCAATTTAATGAAATGGGAGCTGCAATGAAAACTCTTGTGGTTATTCTCAACTATCTATATAGAGTCATGATTGACCAATTGAACCTTGGTGATTTTTATAAGGAATCATATATGCGAGAAACATATCCCCACAAATGTTTAGATAATAACCATAAAAGTAAGTATATTCAAAAATCTAAGGGTCAAGGATGTGGAAAAAAACACATAGGATAATGTTTCAATGGAATGGGAAGAAGCTATAGATGTGTAAATGATGTTCATAAAGCAAGTACCTTCCATATAAAAAGAAGAATCCAATAAACCCAAGGAAAGGGAAATAATTTCATTCTGAGGGATCAATTGAACATTTTAAATGTGGTGTGCATTGTGATTAAACAAACAGATGCCATATGAAGAAGTTTCGGGAATGGGATCACCAGGATCATACAAGTATTTGTTTATCAATACCTAATGCCATTCCAGTTGAGGATGAAGATACTGACAATACCCAATGAATGTTAAGGAATATTTCTAAACATATGTTTTGATATTATTGAAACATAGGATATGATTTATGATTTTGTTTGTAGGAATGATGTATTTTAGAATAATTTTGTAAGGAATGGTTAATGGATCATGAAGAACGTTGAATGAGTAATACATCAACATATAAGGGATTCAAGAGTTATGGTAGATTTTAAGATGGTGAAGAGTTTAGAACTATTATGGAACTCTTAATGATGGGATTACATTAGAAGAAATGTATAGGATGTGTAATCCTGAAGTTTGAAATATGAAAATTTTATTCCAGGAATAATTATCTTTTCTTTTATGGATATAGATATAAATAACCATTTTGTAATATATTGTCCTTGATTTTGAGTAAATTATAGGTTAATAAATATTTGGAAGAAAAATTATTGTTAATAGATAACCTTTGTGGTTAAAATATGTAATGGTTATTTTTTATGAGTTTATCTCTTTTTGGGAATGTTATAATATTATATAGTTTTTGAAAAAGGAAAACACATAGACCGTGTTCCAAACCTCCACGTCGAATAATGCTATGGGAATTTAACCCAAAACCAATGTTCGATTGGGATTTATCACCGACCATTAGAATACGTGAAGTCACTGGTTAGTATGACTAAATTTATTTAGTTAAATGATTTTACGGATCAAGAACAAGATTATATGGGATCACATATTTTATTGAATAGACATACTTAGTATAGGAAAACGAATTGACGATTATGTGATAAAAGTTATTTTGGAAGAAATTATCTCTTTTTGGAACACTATATGCTTATGGAAAATATAATATTATGAGATTTAATTTGTGGAGTAATAGTATAAATATAATTTTGGAATAATATATATTTTCATTGTGGACATAAGGTGATTTTAGTCATTTATGGAAATAATTAATCTATCATAGAGAATATGTGATTAGGTTAATTACACTTTAGTATGAGACTTTAAGAGTAGTTGATGTTTTTGGAGATAAATATTATGATTTACTATGGAAGACTTTGGGATTTAAATCCTTATTATTTTTGGTTTTGAATTTTAGTTTTGATTATTTTGAATAATTTTAAGGACAATTATATATTAAATGGTCTTTCTTGACCTTTGGGTACTTTTTGTAGGATTTTTGAGATTAAGTGTAGTATTTGATTTTATAAAGTATTATCCTTTTAGGGATTATCTCATCTCATAATACCAATTTTTGTTTTGGTTGATGTATAAAGATAAGGGAAATATATAGTTTATATTTTTTTGGATTATGTGATACTTTAGATGTTTATTTTAGAGCTTTTAATTTGACCAATCTAGTTTAAATATTCATCGTTTGGAGAAAAGAATATTTTGTGGAATAAATTTAGTAAATAATGAAAGTATTCATGAAAAGTTAGTATGTTTCTTTATGTTTATAGTTAATCTAATAATTAAATTCCAAAACCTATTAAAAATTAACCTAAAACAAAATAATTTTCTTTTAACATTTCCTAATGGGAAATCAAATACCATTTAACCCATCATAAGCTTATGATTTTCGGGTCGTTAAATTTTTCCAAATCATGTTTTCTATCACTCTCCATCAGAACAAGATAGTCTATTTTCTCCTCCATATCCATGACTTCAATGATTCTTAATATCTTTTGTCTTTGGTGACATTTTTTCTTCTATTAATTTATTTTAATGTGATATATTTATTGACTCTTTTTCCGATGTGGGACATTCAATGATGTTTCTGAGCCCAATTTTAAAATTGCATGGACTCAATTTCCAAAAGGGGGAAAGGATGTAACAACCTAGGAAAATAAAGAAATGATAATTTTCATTATAATTAATATTTTTTCAATTAAATATTAATTTTAATTTAAGGAGTTTCTATGTCCGATGGCGTACCCAGTACAAAACAACTGGTTTCATTGAAATCTTACGCTTTAGAATAATAAAATAATATTATTATTTTAAATGGTAGTTAACGCATATACATTTTTTGGGAAGGAATGAAAATATATAATTATAATATATTATACATGTTTTTTAAATGTTTTTACATTTACCTAATCAATTTTAGAGGATTAAAATAAGAAAGAATATGATTTTAAGCATAATTTACTTTAAAAGGTTGATTTACTGCCTTTTGATGGTGAACCCTCATTAAATATAGTTTAGTTCAATTTTATATTTTCTATTTGAAAAAATAAAATTCCTTTTTAGAATCTGGAATCAAAATTTTCTTTTGGTAAAATTTGGGTATTTTTCTGATAAAATTCAATTTTTAATAAAAAGTGAAAAATACTATATTTTATTTCAACAATTCCTTTTAATCTAATTTATTTATATGGATATATTACCTTTTTAATTTGGTTTTAAATTGTAATTAGATTATATTTTTACTATTTAATCTAATTTTGTTCAGTGGAATTAATTTCACTTCGAAATTGGACATAAACAATTGTCAATCCTTTGATATAAATAATTTCTTAGAAACACGCTTTTTTGTTTTGACTACAGGAAATAATTTTAAATTAATTTCTTACAATTATTTGTTTTTAATTATAAAAAATGGATTTCATATTTTTAATTAGGAGTTCCAAATAGTGTAAAAAGGTTACTTGTATTTTTAGACATTATGAATATTTATTTCAGAAAATTTTTTATTTACCATGGTTAAACGGTAAATCTGGTAAATAATGGGAAACAATTATAATAATAATAATATAAAATTACCCTAACATGTGACAAAATCCTATTGTTTTATACATATTCGACCATGGGCATCATTGGGTCGATTTTGGGTCCCCAAGGAGCCACATGTGAGTGATAATGAAACTTTATTTTACTTAACTTTAAGTAAAGACAAATATGAAATAAACAAATATTATTTAGTACATTAATTCGTATAATTTGTATATAGGATTATATAAATAATCTTTTTGACTGTAAATATTATTTGGAATGATAAAATTATTTCCTACATCATGGTATTTGTTTTATAATTTTTAGACATCATATAAATTAAATTATTTAGGACAAAATAATGATCCAGTGTTTACCTTATTAATAAAAGATTTAAAAAAAATATTATAAAGATTAAAATAAAATATAAATCATATCCAATTCTTATTGGATAATTTTATTTCAACCATGATTCATCATATCTTCTACTTTAATATGTTCTCAACCCTTAAAAAACGAAAATCATTATAAAAAAAATAATAGTTTCACACTTTCCTAAAGAGACCTTCCCCCCCCCTTATAGAAATTCCTCACTTATAACCCATTCCTCACACCTCTAAAACCATTTGGATCATCGAAACCCTTCCCAAATAAGCTCTATAGATCTATAAATTCCCCCTAGAATCTATACTTTAGGCAGAAGGCAATTCATGTAAACATTTTGGTTTAATACAAATGGAGATACCCAATTTAAAGGTAATGTATTCTCTTAAGTCATTTTGTTTTATTTTACATCTCCAACCCCTAAAATCTTTTTATTCCTTTCTTTTATAACAAAAAAATTATCTTAAATATACTATTTTTTTTGTTATGAGAATGAATTTAAAAACACTTACACACACCTCCATATAATGGGTAAAGAACAATCTATTTATATGGATGGAAAACTAACGCCTCACGAAACAAAGATTGTACAATTATCTCTTACCACATCATAAGGTGGCCATTATGATAGAAATGTATTTATATATAATATATATTATATTTATGTGTTCTTTATTCTTCCTTATATATAATATATAGAATACCTTTATGGTTTCCATTATGAGTAAACATGATAATTTTATTTGAGGAAGTGCGGACTACTGCCCCCTCAAAGTGATATGACTCATTCATACCATATGTGGGATTCCTAATGGATGAATTTATTGAAATTATATATGATATTATACTGGAGTTAAAATAAACCTATGTATAATTATGTTTTAATTAACTTAAAATTTGAAATATAAACAAAAGTAGCGGTCAAGCGTATGTACGACTTACCGTCTCCATGAATGGTGAATTTCATTTCTTATCTGCAAATGTTATGTACTATTATAAATATATATATATAAAGGATATATATTATATATATAATATCTAAATCATGAATATAATTATATAGATAATGGAATTTCTACTACATGATCAATTTTTAATTATAACTAATTCATATTAACTCAAGTTCCGAACATCGACAAAATATCTGATATGAACTCAAATAATTAACTAATTGTTATTGAAAGGTAATAAGTGATATAAAAGGAAAAATAAACTTGAAAATTTTTCTTAAGAAATTAGAAAATAACTTATGTTTATTTTTATGGATATTAAAGAATGAACGGGTCAATTTAGACACGAGGTAAGGGATTTCTTTTCTCACTATTAATTCTGTGAGATTTCCATTGTTCACCACTAATTTATTGCATGTGGTGGACTGTGTACATCCATTTGTTGTATATTATCATGATACTATTTTTATTCATTTTATTCTATGAATCATTTGGTGGTTATTAACTTTTGGTCATATAAATCAATTTATTACAACGTGGTAAGATATTTTCATCTCACATTTTATTCTTGTGAGATTCATGCTATATTTGCCACTATTTCATTTTTTCTAGTGTATGTACTACCCCAGATTATATTCATTGAGTAATATAATTCAATTATCTGTATTTACATTTTTAATTTATGATCCTTCTTTCATGGGTTTAATGTTTTGTAATTTACCAAATCGGTAAGGGAGCCTTTTAACCTAATTTCCATTACTTGGGTTAATCTTCTAATTCTTAATTTTTTCATGCTATGATTATGTATGGAATCACTTTTTATTTATTTATGTTGTAATTTCCACTCCCCTTTGTGTGGATATAATTTTGATACACATAATCACTCGATTGACAAATTCTCATGTCATCTATTTGAACTTGATAAGAGTAATTTTAACTCAATTTCCATTCATTGAGTTAGACATCCAAGTCATTGGTATTGTTTTTACAAAATTATGTGTGAATGTTATCTGATATATTTAAACTAAATATTCAATCATATTGAGTGAATTTATATTTTTCACTCATTATTATGTAATTTATTTATGCTTAATCTAAGGATACTATTTTATATGTTATTTTGTCTCAATTTTTATTCCATTGAGACTTCATTGTTGTTATGCACCAATTCACTCTTAAATTGTGTATATACTATCCTTAGGCATATTATATCTTGAATCCCTTTATTGTAGGGATATTATAAATTTATGATTTGATGTTATTCTTTAATTATTTGTATTCAAGAGTCTCTTATTTTGTTAAAAACTATTTAACTAAAATATCAATTTAAATGTTTACAAGATTTATTCTTAAATTGTTTTATCATTATTTTCCATGATTTAAGAATGGTTTTATGTACTTATTTATACATACATTATTGTTTTCAAATGATAATTTATTTAAATATATCAAATTTGTACGGGATACTTGGATTAATAAATATATTTATTATATGTCTTCAATGGTTTTGAAAATGTTGTGATTAAGCATTGATTATATCAATATCTTGAAATGATATATTGTAATTTCAATTTGGAAACGTTATACATGAAATGTTTATATTTGCAATATTTTATGCTATATGTTTTTATTATGGTGCTTGGACATTTTATGGGTGATTATGTGATAAACCAAATGACGTGTGGTGTCGTGATAAACCAAGACAGTTGGTTACATTATAACCTCCAATGAATTGGGTATGGAAGTTGGTCGTATATCTATTCCATTTAGTGATATGTGTGGAATTCAACTGTATGGTCATTACATTTAAGTATATTTTTTCCAAAGTTATCTATATATGTTATGTGTGCTTTCTATGGGTTTTATTGTAATCTTTTGGTTACAAAAAGTTAAGAAATGATCTTTATTCCATGAAGAGTATTTACTAATTCATTAAGGAGAAATGTATTACTTATTATAGGGTATTCAAGGATTACTTTTTTATTTAAAAAACTAATAGTTTTTCTTCTTTGTGTATCCCATACTGAGATTTTTTCTCAACTGATGTTTTTGAAATGTTTTTCACATGACATAAAGTGTAATAGGGACAAGGATATGATCAAGGAAAAGTCATGATGTCCAAAACAAGGTAGTGGACATGTTTCTTATTAAGAGTTTATATTTTATGAAAAAAAATGGATACTGAGCAGTAGTGTGTACTTGTAATATTCAGGATGATATGTAATAGTTACGACCTAATTATCTAAAACTCTAATCTTTAAAATATCCTCAATGTGAATTAATGTTTTACCTCTAGACAATGAAATGGTTAAGGTTGGGTCCTCATAGTTGGTATTAGAGGTCATTTTAGATAACTTTAGAGGTTATGGTGTTATTTAATTATCAGGGACAAAACCCTAATGGTTAGCATATGAGAAAGAGTCATATTTTTTAGATAAATTTAATGAGTTTAAGATAACCTGAAAATGTATGTTTTTGTGCTTTCCATACTCAGAAGATAATATAGGATGATTTTACTAATATACTCACACTGACCTTTTTGGTTTTAGTCAATGGATAGATCAAGCAGACATCAAAGTAATAATGTATGTGAAGAAAACTGTGACAGCTGTTTGAATGAGCAATTAAATGAAATGGGAGCTTCAATGAGAAATCTTGTGGTTATTCTCAACCAATTATCCATAGTCATGACTGGCCACCTTCACCATAGTGATTTTTATTGGGCATCATATATGCGAGAAACAAATCCCCATGGATGATCAGATAATAATCATAAAGGTATGTATATTAAAAGACATAGGTGTCATGGATGTCGAATGAAACACATAGGAAAATGTTTCAAAGGGATGGTAAGATTCTATATATTTGGAAATGAATGTCATAAAGAAATAACCTACCATAGAAATAGGAAGCATCCAATTAACACAAGGAAATGTTCAGAAGGTCTTTCTGAGGGATCAATCGAATGCTTTAAATGTGGTGGGTATGGTCATTATACAAACAGATTCCCTATGAAGATGATTCAGAATGGGATCACCAGGATCGTACAAATTTTTTTTTTATCAATACCTAATGCCCTTCCATTTGAGGATTAAGAAACATACAATGACCAATTAAAGTTATGGATTATTTATTAACATATGTTTTGATATTATGGAATCTTAGGATATGATTCATGATTTTTTTTTATGGAAATAAGTGTTTTAGAATAAGTTGGAATTTAATGGTTAGTGGATCATGAAGAACATATAATTATTTAGAATTCAACATATATGAGATCCAATAGTTATGGTAGATTTTAGGATTATGAAATGCTTAAAATTATTAAGGCTATCTTGATGATGGGATTGCATTAGAAGAATATTTATAGTATGTGTAACCATGATGTTTGATATATGAAAATTTTATTCAAGAAATAATTATATTTTCTATTGTGGATATAGTTAGAAAAACCCATTATGGATTATATGATCCTTAAATTTGAGGAAATTGATGGTTAATACATTTTGGGATGAAAAATGAAATTTATTAGATAACCATTGTGGTTAAAATATGTTATTGTTATTTTTTAGGAATTTATCTTTTTTTTGGGAATGTTATAAAATTATATATTTTTTGAAAAAGGAAGAAACACAGACCATGTGAAAACTTTTCATGTCGGACAAAGCTACAGGAATTGAACCCACATCTAATGTGCGATTGGAATTTATCACCTACCACTGGACTACGTGAATTACCTGGTTAGTAGGACTAATTATTTTTAGTTAAATGATTTTATAGACAATGAATAAGTTTATTTAAGATCTTGTGTTTTGTCGAATGGACATAAATAGTATAGGAAAATGATTTGAAGATTAAGTGATAAATGTAATTTTGGAAGAAATTCTCTCTTTTTGGAACACTATATGCTTAAGGGAAATAAAATACTATCGGATGTAATTTTGGAGTAATGGTTGAAATATTATTTTTGAAGAATATATGTTTTTATTATAGACATAAGGTGATTTGAGTTCTTTATGGAAATTATTAACCTATCATAGAGAATATGTGATTGGGTTAATTACACTTCAGTATGAGACTTTAAGAGTAGTTGATGTTTTTGGAGATAAATATTATGATTTCCTATGGAAGACTATGTCACCTAAATACTTCTAAGTTTTGGGTTTAAATATTAGTTTTTATTATTTAGAATAATTTTAAGGAAAATTGTATATGGAATGGTCTTTCTAGAACATTTGGTTCTTTTTATTTGATTTTGGAGATTAAGGGTAGTATTTATTTATATAAATTATTATTCTTTTAGGGATTATCTGATCTTGTACTAATCAATTTTGTATTTGGTTGATGTCTAAATATAGAGGAAGTATATTGTTTCTATTTTTTAGATTATGTCATTCTTTAGATGTTGATTATCGTGCTTTTAATGTTACTAAGCTAGTTCAAATACATATCGTTCAGAGAAAATATTAGTATGTGGAATATATTTAGTAATGAATGAAAGTATTCATGAAAAGTAAGTATGTTTCCTTATGTTTTTAGTTAAGATCATAAATAAATTCCTCATATTTAATAAAAGTAACATAAAACACAAAAAAAAATTGTTAACTTTTATAGCTTGGGAATCAAATACCATTTAATCAATCACATATTGGTGATTTTTCTGGTGGTTAACTTTCTCCTAATTCTGTTTTCTATCACTCTCCATCAGAACATTATGGTTTTTTTTCTCATCCATATCCATGTTTTCAGGTAATCCTAGTATATTTTTTCATGGGTGACCATTGTTCTTCTATTCCTTTAATTTAATTTGATAAATTTATTGGTTCTTTTTCATATGTGGGACTTTCAATGATGTTTCTGAGCCCAATTTTTAATTTGGGAGGACACAATTACCAAAAGGGGGGATGTATGTAACATCCCAAGTAAATAAAGAAATAATATATATTCATTTTAATTATTTTTTTGTGAATTAAATATTAATTTTACTTTAAAGGGGTTTCTTTGTTCGAGGACATACCTGATACACAACAACTGGTATATTTGGAATCTTACATTGCATAATAATAATAATATAGTTTTATTATTTTAAATGGTAGTTAATGCCTAGATATTGTATTTTCTAGAATAAATATAACTAACAATAGTATTATAATACGTTTTTGTTAAAAGTTTTTACATTTACCCAATAAAATTTAGAGGCTTAAAATAAGAAAGATTTTGATTTTAAGCATAATTTACTTTAAAAGGTTGATTTACCACCATTTGATGGAGAACCCTCATAAAATCTAGTTTTGGTCACTTTTATGTTCTATTTGACAAAATAAAATTTTTATTTAGAATCTGGACATAAAAATTTACTTTGGGTGAATTTATGGTATTTTTCTGATAGTATTCAATTTTTAATAAAAAGTGAAAAATTCGATATTTTAATTTAAAACATCCTTTTCATATAATTTATTTATATGGTTAAATTATCTTTTTAATTCAATTTAAAGGGTAATTATATTATATTTTTACCATTTAATCCAGTTTTGGTCATTGAAATTAATTTCACATTGAAATTGGGCACAAACAAGTGTCAATATTTTGATAGTTAAATTTTCTAAAAAACAAGCTTTTTGTTTTTACAGCGGGAATTAATTTTAAATTAATTTCTTCCACTTTTATGTTTTGAATTTGGGGAAATAGATTTCATATTTGGAATTAGGAGGTCTAAATGGTGTAAATATGTAACTTTTAATTTCATACATTTTGAATATTTATTTCAGTAAAAAATTCATTTACCATGGTTAAAGGGTAAATCTGGTAAATAATGGTAAAAATAATAATATTATAATAATATAAAATTCCTTAACATGTGTCCTAATCCTATTGGTTGACACATATCTGACCGTGGGCATCTTTGGGTCGATTTGTGGGCCCCATGGAGCCACATGGACTGATAATCACAATTTATTTTAATTAACTTAACGTAAAGACAAAAATTACATAAACAAATATATTTTAGTACATTAATTTTTACAAAGGCTTATATAAGTTATCGTTTCGACTATAAATATTCTATGGAAATCAAAAACTATGTCCTACATTATGGTAATTTTTTTATAATTTTTAGACATCAAATAACATAAATTATTTATGACACAATAATGATGCAATGATTACCTCATTAATAATAGATTTTAAAAAAAAGATTATATAGATTTAAATAATGTAAAAAACCTATCCAATTCTTATTGGATGATTTCATTTCGACCTTGGTTCATCTTATATTTGATTTTAATAAGTTTTTGACCTTTAAAAATTGAATAAAAAATTATAATAAAATAATAGATTCACACTTTCTTAAAGAGCCCCTCCCCCCTTATAAAACAATTTCAATTCTAACCCGTTTTCACACCTCTCAAGCCCCTTGGCTCTTCCATAACCGGACCAAATAAGTTATCTAAATACCTAAATTTCTCTTAGAATCCTTACTTTAGTAAGAGGGCACTTCAAGTAAACATTTTGGTTCAAACCAAATGGAGATACCCAATTTAAAGGTAAAGTCTTCTCTTAAGTTATTTTGTTTTATTTTACATCTCCAAACAACAAAACTCATTTTATTCATTTATTTTATAACAAAAAATATATCCTTAATATACTAGGATGTTTCTATGTGAATTATTCTAACTACACTTATACAAACCTCCATCATATGGGTAAATAACACACTGTTTCTGTGGATGGAAAACTAACGACCCACAAAATGATGATTGTTCAATTATCTCCTACCGCTTCTAATGGAAGAAATAATGATGGTATTGTATTTATATATGATATATATTATGTTTAGGTTTTCTTATTCATTTTTATTTTTAATTTAGATCTTACCTTTGAGGTTTCCATTATGAGTTAACGCGATAATTTTGTTTGAGGAAGTGCGGACTACCGCCACCTCAAAGTGATATGACTCATTCATACAATATGTGAGACATATAAAGGATAGAGTTATTGAAATTATATATGGTATTATACTGTAATTATAATATAATTATGTATAATTATGTTTTAATTACATTAAAATATTAAATATAATTGAAAATAGCGTTCATGTGTACGTACACCTTACTGTCTCCATGAACGATGCATTTCATTTCTTATCTCCAAATATTATGTACTATTAAAAATACATATATTTACTGTAAATATATGATATCTAAATCAAGAATATAATTATGTATATAATTTAAATTTAACTTAATGAACAATTTATAATAATAAAAAAATTCATTTTAACTTGAGTTCTGAACATCGACCAACTATCTGATATGACCTCAAATAATTAACTAATTGTTATTGAAAGATAATAAGTGATATAAAAGGAATAATAAAATTTAAAATGGTTCTTGAGAAATTATAAAGTAACTTATTTTTATGATTCAGGAGATTAGAGAATGAACGAGTCAAGTCGGACATGAGGTAGATGATATCTTATCTCACATTAAATTCCAGGAGATTTCTATTGTTCTCCACTAATTTATTACATGTGGTGTATTGTGTACAGAAATTTGATGTATATTATCCTGTTCCTATTTATATTCATTTTATTCTGTGAATATTTTTTTGGTTATTAAATTTTTCTCAAATGACTATATTGATTACAATGTTGTAAGATATTTTCATCTCACTTTTTATTCCTGTGAGATTCTTTCTATATTTGGCACTATTTCCTTCAATGTGGTGTATGTACTGCCCATGATTGTACTAATTGTGTAATATACTTCAATTTATGGGTATTTACTTCTTCATTTTTTGATCATACTATCATGGGTTGTATGTTTCGTAAGTTACCAAATCTGTAAGGAAACATTTTAACCTAATTTCATTTCCTTGGGTTAATCTTCTAATTCTTGATTACGTCATGCTATGATTATGTGTGGAATAACTCGTTATTTATTTATGTTGTAATTTGACCTCCCCTATGTGTGTATATACTTTTGATACACATAATCACTCTATTTATAAATTCTCAAGTTATCGATAAGAACTTGATAAGAGTAATGTTAACTAAGTTTGAATTCATTGAGTTAATCATCCAAGTCATTGGTGTAGTTTTTACAGAAATATGTGTGAATTTTCTCGGATTCACTTACAATAAATATCCAAACATATTGAGTGTATTTATATTTTTCACACATTATTATGTAATTGATTTTTTTTATCTAAGGATACAGTTTTATAATGGATTTGTCTCAATTTACATTCCATTAAGACTTCATTGTGGTTATGCCCCAATTCACTACTATATGGTGTATATACTGTCCTTTGGAATATTATATCTTGAATATATTTATTATCATGATTGTATAAATTTCTGAATCAATGTTATTTCCCAATTATTTTTATTCAAGAGCCTCTTATTTTGTTATAAAACTCTTTAACTGAATCATTTTTAAAAATGTTTTAATGATTTATTCATGGAAATCAATTTTATTAATGTTCGTGTCTTAAAAATGGTTTTAAGGAATTATTTATATGAATATACATGTTTTAAAATGATAATTTATTTAAATGTTTCAATGCATTATAGACATCAAACTATACAGGTTTCTTATTAAGATTTTATATTGTATGAAAAAATCATTTCTAAGTAGTAATGTGTACATGTAATATTCCGGATGATGTGTAATAGTTACAACATAATTCTCTATATCACTAAACATGAAAATATCCTCAATGTGAATTCATTATTTAACTCAAGATTATGAAAAGTTTATGGTCGGGTCCTTATAGTTAGCATTTGTGATTTTATTTCATTTGATTGTTATTATTACTCTAGTGAAATATCATTCATTTATTTTTCTTTATTCTATTTTCAATAATTTATTTTCAAATATATAGTTGTACTACACTAATCAAGAGGGTATAGTCTCTTGATTTTTAGCTCATTATACAATCACTTCTAGTCAGAAACCTCTCATGTATGGGGACACACATGTGACACCATGTAGAAACCGGAAAAGATACTAGTTTATAGGGTAGTTGGGTTGGGACATAAAAAGGTATTATTAGAGGATTTATTATATCCTTAATATTACTATTTAGGGTTGGTATAAATAATTCTATGAATTTTTCTGGACATGTTAAATTGTTTTGTCTGGGTTTAATCACCCCACCCATTATGAAATTTCCATTTTCCCAGTGCTAAGATTGTTATTAATGAAATTATTTGTTAGTGATGATTATGATTTCACCTTAATTGATTGTTGTACATTCCACTTCTTATTGATTTTGAATAAATTTGGTATTTTCCCTTTTTTCTTGTATGAAAGTGAAGTAGAAATATATGCATCATTATAGGAACATTGATATTTATATGTAATGAATATTATCTGCTTCCTGATTATTTATCATCTATTTAATAAGTATTTTTTTCCCTCAGAATTTGGGGATGACCTTGTTGATTGAAGGTTAAAACATTCCAATCGGTTTCTAACGTGTTTTTTCGTAGAACCAGAAACATAAAATGATTCCATATACATTTTGACTTACATTCCAAAGGTAGGCACTCATTAGTTGTGAACCGATGAGGCTTATGCATTTGCATTGGTCGAGAGGATGGGAGGTCGGACTCATCACACCTTTTTTAGGGGAATTATTGTCTACTCTGGGACTCACTTTATAGATTTAAGTTTTGTCCGTGAATCCTTATTACATTACCAGGTATAAAATGAGCTTTCCATTAGTCTGACAATCAATCATTGATATGTAAGAAATTCAGAAAATCCTTTATATTTATTCGAGGTTCTTCATCGATGAAGAATCATCTGTATTTCATAAATATTCTTAGTTGATTGTATCCTTAAAATACCTAAATGTCTCTTCGACATTATGATGACCATACTGGTTTTAAATCCACTCAGTGGGGCACTTGAAGTTTTCTGTCATTTAGGAGGACATGGATTATTTCAGAATTGGGATCGTACCCATTGATGGGATACCTGTGTATCCTTTTTTTTGGAAAAGAAATCAGAACCCACGTAGTTCGAATAAGGGAGTATGATGCTTATTCATGATTTATGGATCATAGAAAGGAGTCATGATTACTTTTACACTCTAAGCTCACGTGATTCATGCTCGGTGTGAGAAATAAGATGCATTGGTATAACCAGACAATTGTGCCACGAAATATGAAATGATGTGGGGATTATGTGTTTATGAATGCCCAAAATAGATGAGTATTAAGAATTAATTTAGGGAAGATATCTAGGAACAGGTTCCATAAATGTATATGTAATTTATGGAGATTTTGGATACTCTAATCTTGGGGATTACTCTTAAGGAAGATTCCCATGTTAGGAGTGGACTTATGATTGGGTTTTACTCCTGAGAAAGAAGCCCCAAAACAAAAGTAAATTAGAACTTGTTAATAGAAATTAAGACTGGGGATTACTCCTGAGAAGGATGCCCAAGTTAAGGAACTTGAAAATTTAAGGGACTTGGGGCTTACTCCTAAGGAGGATGCCCATATTTGAGAATTATGACTGGGGATTATTCCTGAAAAGGAGGCCTAGGTTAATGAGTTCTCTCATCTTAAAGTATGAGGTTGAATGAATTAAATATCAATATTTAGTGACATAAAGATATATAAATCACTAGGTTTTGAGAGATATTCCAAATAATTCTTTTCAGATATGGAATCCAAATCAAGAAATCATGCCAAAAATGGCTTTGAAGAGTGTCTTGAAGACTGGATTGTGAATAGGAGAGGTGGAATAGCATAAGAGGGGTGAAATGGGCATGAAGGGCACCCAAAAAGGCAAGGGCACACAAGTCCAGGCAGGCGCACAGGTACTGCGTGGGCGTGTAAGTCTAGGTCGCGCAGGTATACCTGCACGACACATGGGTGCTGGCATGTTTGTAAACAAGCATGTTAATACTTGGGCGATACATGACCAATACCTTTATCATTATCCTGAGGAACTTCCAGAAGAGAGGCGCACATGTTTTGGTGAGGAAGTAGGGTGGCGCATAAGTATGTTCATTTCCCTTAAGGGTAAAACACTTAAGGCATGAAAGTGTTAGTGAATTATAACACTTAGACCTTACTCCTATTGTTTAGACCTTTCATTATAGGTAAAGAATTACCTTAGAAGTGTTCAGAAGACCTGAATAATAGACATGGGCGTTCAGAGCTCTAAATCTGAATTCTGGAATAATTCCCCTAGAACTGGGGGGCCCACAGGGTCTATTTATTGGCTGGAGAAGACCCTGGGTGGTTATCATTTAGGGCGCGCAAGTCACTTGCGCGACCATTAGGCGTCACGCAAGTGGACTTGTGCGACAGTTATGGAACTTGCGTGGCACATGTGCTTTTGAAGCCTTGTTCATGCCATTGTCGATTTTTGATGTTATCTTCAAAGGATGAATCAATTTGTGCTAAGTCATTTCCCTTTCCATTATTTTTAGACAATGTGACGAAAAGGAGCATCAACAAAAGTTCCCCCTCAGAGTTGGATCCAAAATAAATTAGGATGTGACTCTGTGGAAAAGAAGTAAACTAATGGAAAGGTGGCACGCAAGGTTTGTCGTATAAATCAGCTTCGGGCGGGCAGGGGTACAGGCTTTGGTCACGCAGGGTATGGCATGCAGGTTTATGTCCTTGTCTATAAATAGAGGGCCTCACTTCCATAGAAAGCATATGGATTTGAAAATTTCCATCTCTTGCCGCGCAAGTTTCATTTTCCACGCTAGTTGCTCAGTTTCCCACTGTTTCCTTTATGTCGCGCTGTTTTTATGGTATCTGGGCCTGCGCGGTGATACTTGCGCGCCAAATACTTGTGCGGCACATCCATACTTGCACGCCAAGTTTGAGACTTGCACACCTTAATGCCTTAGCAATTTTTCTAAATTCCTTCACAAATTTTATGAAAAATAAACCAATTTAAGAGTTAGTTTATTCAACTTTTGTGCGGATTCAATGGCTCTTAGGAGAATCGGAATAGCTGATAGCAAGCGGATTGATGACATGATGAACATTTTTGGCCATGATTACTATGATATCTGTGACAACACTCTCCCAGATTTGGCTAAGTACATGAAGAAATATCATTTTAATTTCCCACAGAGAATCTACCTGTCCCTGTATGGTCATTGTCATCTGCAAGGAGTCAATGTTCCAGATTCAAAGAACTATATGCATGAAATGCAGCTGCAATGCTACTCCTCTATTTCGGCTATGCTGTGCATTAAGTGGAACAACATTGGTGTGAACATTCAATTTTTTCCTCCATTTCATTTCCATGAAGATATGAAAATGGCAAACCCATGGGCTGAAATGTTTCCCACTGTCGGTTGGTGGAGAGAAGACAAACATGGTATTAGACAAATATCTGAATAGAGTACTCTCTCCAAATGGATCTTTACTTCCAATGCTCCATTCTCAAATCCATGTAACCTTCTTCCATGTCTCTTGGACAGAAATAGAGTCATTTTTTGATCAGCAGAAAATTTTCTCAAACCATACTCAATAACATCCTTTTACAATTGTTCCAAGAAGAGCTGGTATCACTAAATCTATTATTGTATCCAGTTGAATGAATGAATTCTAGGTGGTTTCTGATGAAGCTCGGGATGCAGTAAATCAAATGAAGAGTTATGTTGAAAGCCTTTTGTAATTTTTGAAAAAAAAAGAGAAGAGACTCCAGTCTTTGGATGTCCTTCTATCACCTGTGTATCAATGAAAAACACTTTCATCTTCAATCATTCGTACCTGCATTATTTTTCTACATGCTTTATATTTTACCGAAGCCAATGGGCCTAGTAAGCATAGTTTGATTTTTACTAGGATTATTATAAATAACCCTACAAACTTTGAATCTTTTAATTTTTCAATATTACCTAAATCATACAAAATGTATGTTTTATGAGCTGGAAAATGAGTATTATTCAAGGTTCCTTTGTCTTTTATGGGTATTTTAAAGTCATTCACGTCGTACATACAGTGGCTAATGTTTAAGGTCGGAAATACAGTTGCTAATGTTTAAGGTCGAAATATATTTGACCGAATGAATTAGAATTGACTCAATTCCTTGAAAATATATCTGAAAACACATTACCATACTCATGTATGTGGGAATATATGTAAACTATGGCTTAAGAATATTTGAATCTGAGGAATGATATGAAAAAGAGCTAAAAGGCATCTGAAGAAGTAGTTTCCAAGAATAATGTTACTATTATTTAACAAACCGTTTAGGGGGTTGAATTATGCAGGGACACCTAAGGGTATTGGCTGCATAGTCAAATAAATAAAATGTTTTGGCTAACAAGTCTGTTATGTATACTGTTTATGCAAGGCTGCCTAAGGGTACGTGCTGCATATTCTGGAAAAAGAACTCTCAGAATTTTACTTTCCTAGTGCAAAAAAGCCATTGAGATATTATGGAGACTAAAATTTTCCAATGTATAGAGTTTGCTATATGGAAAGAGGTACTTGAATATGGAGTAGATATTTCCAAACAAGATTATCAAAGAACTGAAAGGATATCACTCCTACGAAAGTCTGACCCAAGCATAGTGAAGGAGAATATAAACCATAGACTTGAATACTTTCAGATAATGAAAAAGGATATGGGACAAATATGTAAAGGATGGATATTTTTGCGGATCCCTACATACTATCATTTAAGACCATTAAGGACAAAAGAGGATTTCATCCCAAGAATGATGTTACCAATATCCGACAAACCCATTAGAGGGTTGAATTATGCAGGGCCACCTAAGGGCATTGGTTGTATAGTCATATAATAGTATCTTTTGTCTGACAAATCTGTTATGGAGACTGTTTATACAAGGCCTCCTAAGGGCACGAACTGCATAGTTAGGTAAAAGAACTCTCATAAATTTGACATTTTTTGACTAAAAGTCTTATGACACATAAAGATAGATATTTTTTAATGTATATAGAGATACACAGATCAATGCTAACCATAATCATGTTGTGGCTGGGTCTTGAATGGAAATGTTGGACTTCACTACGTATCCCATGAGGATAGGAATCAAGCTATATGTAGTTCTTGAACTACAGTTTAACGTCGTGTGGGACAAAAGAATTAGAGATCATTGTTTATGGTCACTGATCTTGGACCATTGTGAGAAATACACAGTGCGTGTTTTCATGGGGACTTGTCATCCAATGGACTAGAAGTGGAATTTAGGGTTAGGCCCAAAAGACTTGGGGATGGATTCGAGGGACACTCAGACGTTTCGACATATCCCATAAGGATGGGAATCAAGCCCACGTAGTTCTAGAAATACCCTCTGTATAAATTTGGTTCATACATGTGATGGTTGAAAGGGGACTTTAGTACAATGATGGTTTAACCCAAGATAAAAGGTTTGGGCATTTCCATGTATGCACTTAGACTTTGAAATGAAATATGATTGAAAAAATTAATGTAAATAATGGTTCCCTCTCAGGTGAGGGTATCAAAGAATATTTGTAGTTTATTGTCATACTGGAAAAAATAGTTTTGTATAGTTTAATGTCGTATAGCAAGGACGAAAGTGAATCAATGTAAAGATATTGATTCTAGGGGCGGTTTCACGAATCAACATCGTATGAGATGGAGGTGAACCGATGTGAAGAGATTGGTTTTGGGCTTGAACCTTGGGAGGTTGCCTACGTACCCATCCAAGAAGGCAAGGATAAAAGTCCGCGTAGTTCAATTAAGGAATGAATTAATGATCAAGTTGTTCTTGGGGACAATGACCAAAAAATGAAGTTGGGACTTATGCGTGGTTAGAGGCCCAAAGAGATGTTGTGGTTAAAATTTTCACTAAGCTCACGTGAGTTATACTCAGTGTGAGAAACAAGAGGTAATAACAACCTTATTGATGCACAGTTTAACATCATGTTGGACAAAAAGACGACTTTGTAGTTTAATGTCGTGCAGTAAGGACAAAAGAGTACACCATTTAACATCATGTTGGGCGTATTAGGGACTTTTTTCATAGTTTAACGTCATGTTGGAAGAATGTGAGAATAGTTTAGGGTCATATTCATAGACTGTGGATGGTGCAGTTTAATGTCATGCTAGACATAAGGGACTTCTGTACAGTTTAGCATCCTGTAGTTAGAATGTTATAGTTTAACATCATGTGAGATAAAAAGAATACAAACAGTTTAAGGTTATATGTATGGACCATTGCTGTATATTTTAACGTCATATAGCATAGATGATGAAGGGGACACAGTTTAAAGTCATGTTAGACGTATGTGCAAATAGTTTAGGGTCATATGCATGGACCGTTGATGATGTAGTTTAACGTCTTGCTGGACGGTGGTGCATTTTAAGGTTATACTGGACCATTGATGATATATTTTGTGTTTATACAAAATACTTCTTCAAAAATATGGCATTAGATGGAGTAGTGATGAGTTCTCCATCCATTGAGATTAAAGAATAAGCTTCATTGGAGTAGACCCTATGTATTGAGTAAGGTCCTTCCCATTTTGTCTTAAGCATGAGAGGTTTTATTCCTGGTATCAGTGGATTTCTGAGAACTAATACAAATTCTACCTGAGTGAATGAACGAAAACAAACTTTTTTGTTAAAATCTCGTGCTATTTGATTTTGATAGACTTCCAAGTGGTGCAAAGTGCACAATATTTTCTCATATAACAGTTCCAATTCATTCAATCGCTTTTGAGATTGTCCATATGTAGATGATTGATCACAAATAGCAACTCTAAGCGAGGGTAGTTGAACTTCAATTAGCAAGACTGCTTCCGTTCCATATACCAATGAATATGGAGTTGACCGCGTTGCAGTGCGGGTGGTAGTCCGATAACCCATAAAGCATTAAAGAGTTTATTAGGCCATGACCTATTATCTTTATCCACCATCTTTTGCAGTATATTTGAAAGATTCTTGTTGAAGGCTTATATCTGGCCATTTTCTGCTGCATGATACCGAGATGAATGGTTGGATTTGATGTTGTATTCATGATACAACTTCTTCACCTCAGATGAACAGAAGTTGGTGCCATTGTTCATTAATATGGTATTTGGGACACCAAATATGGTATTGATGTTAAACTTCATGAATCTAACAACACATTTAGAACTGACTTCCTTGAGAGGTATTGCCTCTACCCATTTAGAAAGGAAGTCATTAGTAGTAAGAATGTACATAAACTGCTTGGCTGTAGTCGAAGGGTAAGGTCCAACCACATCCATTCCCCATGTGGAAAATGGCCATGAGTATTTGGATGTATGAAGCAACTCTGGAGGTTGATGAATGAAGTTGGCATGTACATGTCATGAATGACACTTCTTTGTGAAATCAACACAATCTTGTATCATTGAAGGCCAAATGTATCCAAGCCTTCGAATCTGATCAAACAGTCTATGTGCAGACTGGTGGGCACCATAGACTCCTGCATGCACTTATTTCATGAAAACCATTGTCTCTTCACCATCAATGCATCTGATGAGAACTACATCAAAACCACGTTTGTAGAGAATTTTCTCTAGGTGACCTGGGCTATCATAAAGAGTAAAATTGATCACACGTCTCCAGATTTGTTCTTTCTCAGCTCTATCAGGTGGAAGTGTTCCTTTTTAAAGGTATTCCCTAATAGGTGTCATCCATCCTGTAGTATGACCATATGGTTCAGGAATGGGACTAATTTCATTAATTTCTACTCTTCTGATTTGAACATAAGGTGAAATTGCACGACGGTAGGCAATACTAATGGTTGTCTCATCCCAACTTGGATCTTCCAGAGTTGTGGCTATATAATCCAGTGCATCAGCTTTAGCATTTTTTGATCTTGGGACATAAGAAAATGTCAGTTCCGAATGGAATTCTTCCATTAACTCTCTAACGTAATCATACAAAGGGATTAGTTCTTCTATTATGATGGCATAATCCACATTGACTTGTTTGATTACTAGGTCTGAATCACCTTTCAACTTGAAGTGATTCACTTGTTCATGTAGCGCTAATTCTAATCCTGCGATGAGAGCTTGGTATTCTGCATCATTATTGGTACCACCTTCCCACAATAAGAAGGAATAGGGTAACACTTCCTTTTCTGGAGAAATGATCACAATTCCTAATCCAACTTTGTTGAATTTATGATTTTCCATTTTCCTCCCTGTTGGACTTCTGGAATCACCATCAAAATACATTTCCCATGCCTGAGGAAGTTCTTGAATAGAGAAGACTTCCTCATCAGGGAGCTCAATATCTGAAGATGTGTCTTCCACTGAAGGGTGTTCACCTAGGAAATCAGCCAGAGCTTGGCCCTTTATCGCCTTTTGAGACACATACTGAATGTCGAATTGCTGAAAAATAAATTCCCACCTTGCCAGAAGTCCTGTAAGCATTGGAGGACTAAGGATGAATTTGAGCGGGTTATTACGAAATACCAATTGGATGTCGTGATGTTCCAGGTAGTGTCTCAACTTCTGAACTGCAAAGATTAATGCCAGGCAGCACTTCTCAAAACTTGAATATCGGGTTTCTGCTTCAAGCATAGTTCGACTGAGATAGTAGAGGCTGTTTTAATTCCCAGCATCATTCTTTTGAGCAAGAAAGGAACCAAATGATCACTCTAGATATGTCACATACAGGATAAGTGGTCTTCCTTCAATAGGTGGCATGAGTACCGGTGGACTCAAGATGTATTTCATGAGAATATCGAATGTTTCTTGAAATTCTTCAGTCCACTGGTAAGTGACTCCCTTTATTATCAATTTGGTGAAGGGTAAACTTTTGCCTGCCAAATTGGAGATAAAACGCCGAATATAGGCTAAGTGTCCTTTAAGTCATCTTAATTCATTCAAATTTTTAGGAGGTGACATACCAAGGATTTACTTGGTCTTCTCAGTATCGACTTCAATACCATGATGGTGTACAACAAAGCTAAGAAATTTTCCTGACATTACCCCAAAAGAACATTTTAAGGGGTTCATCTTCAAATTATGTTGTCGAATCTTGCGGAATATGACTTCCAAATCAGCCAAGTGATTAGAACGTTATTTGGATTTAACCACCAAATTGTCTACATAGCATTCAAAATACTTCCCTAAGAAGGGTTTGAAGAAACGATGCATGGAATGCTGATATGTTGCACCTGCATTCTTTAAGCCAAAGGGAATTACCCGGTAGAAAAACACCCTTGGGGGACTCTGAAGGATGTAGATTCCTCATCTTCTAGGGACATTCAGATCTGATTATATCCGGAATATCCATCCGTGAAGGAAAGTGCTTCATATCCAGTTGTTGCATCAATTAAAAGTTCTGTAATCGGAACTGGGAAATAATCCTTAGGAAAATGCAGATTAAGATCTCTCAAATCGATGCAAACTCTAATTTTTCCGTTCTTCTTCTTTAAAGGTACAATATTATCCAACCACATGGGATATTGAACTTCTCTTATGAAGTTATATTTGATAAGCTTATCCACTTCAGCCATAATTTTGGAAGCATAAGTTGGGTGTGTTCTTCTTGAGGCTTGCATAAATCCTCGATGTTCTTTTGGTAAACCCAAATGATGAGTAGCAACATCAAGATCAAGCCCGGGAATTTCTGTATAGTTCCAAGAAAATATATCTCTATTTCACTTTAGAAAAGAAATATAAATCTCTTTCTCTTCAAGAGTCATGACCGCACTGATTAAAGTGGGGCGTGGATCTTCTTTTGTACCTTGATTTATTTCTCTGAGTTCATCCACAGTGGTAGAGATACCCTCTTCAAATACTGGAGGAGCATCTATGAGATCTTCCTCTTCATCATCATCATCTGTTATTTCTTCCATTTCTACTTGCATAGTAGATGATAAAGCATAATTTTAATGATCAAAAGAGATGTCAAAATTTGCACATCTTGAAGAAGAAGCATCTATTTTTGACCTGATTGATGATGAAGGGTCTTCTTTGGGTAATAAAGTGGAGATGATGGATTGAGAATCGACATCATTGTTCACCTCCGATGTTTCTATAACTTATTCTGGCCTAATTGGCAAAGAATGTACTTGTTGGATTTAAGTATATGAAATGAAGACGTCACCATGTGTGCTTTCATCACTGCTGGGTGGGTTACCAATTTCTCCCATGTTGTCTGGCT
Organism: Viscum album; assembly: GCA_963277665.1. NCBI lineage: Eukaryota > Viridiplantae > Streptophyta > Magnoliopsida > Santalales > Viscaceae > Viscum > Viscum album. The sequence goes on from OY728158.1 coordinate 753,345,637, forward strand.
CGATTGTCATAATTGACAATATGGATATTTCCATAAGAGTATTCTGATTTGGGTCTATCTTGTCAATTTGACTGATAGGAAACACATAATCTGTACTCACATGTGTAAATTGATTTACTGGAATCTTCTCCAAACCATATGGAGCATTAACTTTGGTAATCACCTTTGTTGTGGATTTTTCCCTTCCCTTCATGTGATAGAATTCCGCCTCAATGTGTTGAGACTCACATGTCGTGAATGGGGCCTTATATCCATAAAATGTCCCAATATGACCATCGAAACAATATTTGAGACATTGATGGTATGATGAAGGGATAGCTGCATATTGATGTAGCTAGGGTCTTCCAAGAAAGATGTTGAAATCTGAGTCATGATCAACAACCATGAAATCAGAATTTGATACAGGATCTCCAAACTGAGTTCTGAGTGTAACTTCGCCCAGTGGGTCTTGTTCATTTTTATCATATCCAAGTAACATCATGGTAGAAGGAGATAAATCAGATTTTGTGAGGCCCAATCGACAAAGTGTACGAATGGGCATGAGGTTGACTCCGGAACCATTATCAATGAAAGCTCTTCAGACATCTATGCCATTGACCTTGCTAGATAAGTACAAAGGTCTAATATTCCCATGCACAACATCATCTTCATCTTCATCAGTAAAAGATATTATTTCATGGAATTCTACAGGATTATTTTCTATGTGATAGACTCAAGCTGAAGCCATTTTAGTTTCAAACTCCTGAGGACATGAAAAAGCCTCGATGAGTGCTTCCCGAAGATCTTTTGATAGATTCAAAGCATCCAAAATTGATAACATAGTTGGTAGTTGGGCCAAGTGTTTCAATAAATCATACTTTTGATCTTGAGGTCTGCGTTTCCCAACAGGAACATGTGGTTTAGCAGGTACCTTGGAAGCAGATGCTTTCGAAATTGACGCATCTTGTATTGGGATAGGAGTTGGAAATATTCCTGATTTTGGAAGATTAGACCGATTAGATCCATTTACTTGCTGAGAGGAAGAATATGGAACCTTCAACCGGTCTTCCAAAATAACTGTGCTAGGACTGAATTTTCTATTTTTAGAAGAACATGTTTGTTCTTACTGAGCTCGCTGAAGGGCTCTACCACAAGTTTCTGCTGCGTACACAGTTCTAGCTGGGGTAGAATTGGAATAGTGGCTTCTAAAAGATCCACGTCTTCCCCTATATCCTGAGCCTCTGGAACTTCCTCTGATTCCCCTATTTGATACAGGGAATTCAGGCTCATCGAAATTGAAACTCCGAGTGGAATATGAATCTGTTAATTGAATCATATTAACAGAATCGAAGATCAACTCTTCGTCTATTGAATACTTCTCCTGATTAGCCTGTTTAGGCTGTGCCGTATGGTGGGGCGGTGCCCGTGGCTTTGAAGTAGATGGAATGAAGTCTGCCAGAGTCAATGACAACTTACGCTTTGACACATACTCATCTTCTTCTGATTCTTTTTCTTTCTTTGAATCATTCCGTTTCTTTGAGGACTTTCCCTCTAATGAAGAGGGTTTTGGTGAAACATTCATGGCAGAAGACAAAATATGTTTCTTTAATTGTGTTCGCAAAAATAGCATGAGTTCGGTTGATTGTCTTTCTGACCATCCAATCATAATACTTTTGTGCATTTTTGCTTTTGACTTCTTTCCATTCGCCTTCCTCCTCTGGAACTGTAGCAGTAACACATGCTACCTGAGCTGAAGAAACTTTTAGTTTGACATGTCCCGAGTTAACCATCTTTTGCAAGAGGTATTTGAAGAAAAAACACTCCTGGATGGGATTCCCCAACATTTGATGAAAAGGAAAATAATTGCGACGATCTTCATCTCTTACCTTGTTTAACCTCTTAGGCCTTGGCAATTGAACCAGATTATTTTCCAGAGCTGAAATGAAGTAACCAGAAACATGTTCATTTCAGAAAGAGTATGTTTTTCTCTTCAGATCCTTATATTGTTTTTGTCTTTGATCTCTTTGATCATCTGGATGAAACAGCCTGTTTTGTTGGCACTCAGGAGGTGGAGCCCATCGAGAAGATGAACCTTTTGAAGTATAAACAGGTACAGGTGCTTGTTTAAGCATAACTGTAGAAGTTTCTACTTTACCCATTATCCTTCCTGGAGCTAATGGAATTACATGAGATTTATCCTTAGCCTGTATAAGGGAATCATCAATCTGCTGAGCGATTGAAGTAAGGTCTCGAAACCCTCCTGTGTATTTCACAGGGATCAACGGTGTGCATAATTCGTCACGATGATTTTCCACATAGATTGGAAACAATTCCTCTTGAGGGAGTGCTAAGCATAGGGAATATGTTAATCCCTTCCAGTGAGCAATGAAATCTGAGACCCTTTCATTCTTTCTTTTCTTACAGTTTGTAAGATCGGAAATTGTTGTCTTTGGCAAAGTTGAACTGAACTGAAGAAGGAATTTTTGGCAAAGATCCTCCCATCCAGTAATTTACTAGGATTGCAAGCTTGTATACCTGACAAAGGCTGGTCCTTGCAAGTTCCGTACGATGTATCTGAGTTTTACCGCTTCTTGTTGCTTCGGAGTTCCCATAATAGGATCACAACAAGAAACATAATGTGTCAAATGCTGTTCAGGGTCGCCTGATCAATTGAAAATAGGGAATACAGGGTTTCCAAAACTGCATGGAAGAGAGATTGAATCTACCCATTCAGGGTAAACATTATTTTTTTGGTTGAACCTATGCACGTTTCAGTTCCATAGTTTCTAACTGAGTTGTTAATGACTCAATGGTAGTTATTAACTTTTGAGAAACATCCGGTTGAACTTGGACTTGGGTAGGTGCAATGATTGGAGCTTGGAAAGATCTGGTGGTTGGTGCTGCAACTGATTGTAGCACTACCAACTGTTGTTGCACTTGACCCGTAGGATTAGACTTATGAGGGTGTACTGATAGAGGAGGATATTCTTGATCCATCTCAGTAGTTGCAACAAATTCCCTTGGCTGACTAACTTTAGCACTCTTAAGAAGACGACTACTCTGAAGTAGTTCTGCATTCATCCTCCTTAATTCCTTCATTTCTTCTTCATGTTGTGCAAACCTTTTCTCTAGTGAGATTGATTGGCCTTCTCTAGAGGAAGGATATGTAACCTGATTGTTTCCCCTCCTGTTGTAGGATCCTTTTTGAAGACGGGGAAGTGGGTTACTCGAAGGATTACCTAGATTTTGAGTAATCCTTTGATTTTGTGTACGCACACATTCTTCATTTGTGTCGGTTCATACATCTTCTTGAGTATGAACCTCTTCATCTGATTCCCCTCAATGAGCCTAATCTATTGGATCAACAAAAACGGCATTAATGACATTGATTGATGTATAACGCATTGCATCCCATCTATTAGCATTTCTGTGATATTTTCTTCTTCCATGTCTTTGATTAGAAATTTCCTTTTTTTTATTCGATCCCTTAAGTAATTCTTGACGAACCATAATTTGGAGGGAATCGTCTGATAATTTGGCTCTTTGTTCCTCTTGATCCCTCTTTACCAATCGAGAAAAGACCGACTTTGTCTGAGGAGGGGATTGATGATTTGAAAAAGTCCCTAGTCTGGTGGACTGGGGCTGTTCCTGCTGTTCCTGATCTACTCCTCGAATCCTATTTGTTGATTCTGAGGGTTGTTTTAAAAGAGTCCCCAGTCTGGCAAGCTGGGGTGTCTCTTGACATGCTATATCTGTGACATTCTTAAAATCTCTCTTGATCTTGAAAATCTTAGTCCATAAATTAGCTGGATGCATTAACCGGTATCCACATTTCTCACCTGGTTCAAAAGACCGTTGGATGATTTCTGACACTTATATCACTTGATGATGTGCTTGCTCCATACGAGAGGCCTGTTCAATATTCTCGTTTTCTTGATGTAGGAGTTATTCAACAACTTGTTCAATGTATTCTTGATTTTGAGATGAACTATTTGAAGCCTGTTCTTGGGAAAGCTTTTGATTACAAAAAATTCCCAATGACTTTGGCAGGCCATGGGCAACAACATTGCATGAGACCATTTTCAGTGGGCTTTGCTGACTAGAGAGCACAGTGAAATGTAGTGCTCCATGAACACCCGATCCTATGACATGAATAACAGATGGGTCATTGGAAATTAACTGACGCAATCTTCTTAGTGCGCCAAGGCATGAATGTTGAAGGGCTCTCTGTTTCTTTTCAGCCTTCAGATATCGAGAGACTGATAGAGATTCCAATTCAATCTGACATTGAAACCCTTCAATTGTCTTAAGATGATTTTCATAATCATCATAAGATAATACTTTCTTCTTCAACTGACAAATATTTTTCCATATGTTGAGACGAATATCACGAATTCCATCTTCCTTCAACATCTTTGGAATGTCATACTGAGAGTCAGTCAGAGGCCAAAACATGACTGGTACATCACCTTTTTCCAGTTTTTTTCCCATGTTAAACATTTCCTCTTTATCATTAAATGAAGATTGTTCTACCTGATTTAACCAGAGCTGGTGCTTCTTTGTTACTTCATCGGATTCAACAAGATTGGTAGAGAGATCACTGATTAAACTAGAAGATGCATGACTTAGGGGTGGTTCAGAAAATGACCTACACCCTGGGCTATCATCTGATTGAGAAAGTATTTCACCTGCTAGCAATGAAGCATCAGACATGACTAGTTTCGCATTTTCAAGTTCCTCAAGATAAGAGGGATTTCTTGGCACTGCATTGTACACTAAAGCATTTTTCGGGAAATGTTCAACACTACTGCGGAGAGGGATTTCTCAGTGAAATTCATCATCATGGGGAGGACCACCATGGTGGGTTACAGCAAAAGAAGAGATCTCTTTCTCCTTCGTCTTCTGACCACACAGAGGGTTCCTGTGTCTCTCATCTGAAGATGAAACTTCAATATCGACCTAATTGTCATGAAGCAAGCCTTCATGAGGAAGTGTCTGTTGAAGACCTTTAGAATTATTGTTCCCACTATTGGAAAATGAGGGAGTATAATCTTGAATTACAACATATAACTGTCTGAGGGCTAAAAGAACTCCAGCATCGAGCAAGGACTTGTTACAGATTGGCTCTTGATCTCATGACTGTGATGGGAGGGTATTTTTATTAGAAACCTTCTTACTTGCCTTGGAAACCACTTGTTGATGAAAGTGGATACTCTGAGCAGGTGTATGTGCCTGATCAGGAAAGATGGCTAGGTTAGGCTGACGATCTCCACTCAAATCATGTGTATGTGCCTGACTTGGTTGTCCGTATGATATGGGGGAGTATGCCCCACAACCCTCTTGGACTGGAACAAATGTGTGTGTGTGTTCTGGAGTGAACTGTTGATGTGTAACTTCACTTGTAGGGATAGATTTATGTGTCTTTCCTCGAGATGCTACTGAAGTTGTTTTAATATCCTGGCAGACATCTAGAATATGAGCAGGGATTTTCTTCTTCTCTTTCACCATTGATAGAATGTGCATGGTGACTTCAGCTACCGGAACAGGGATATACGTCCATTATGTGCTTGGAGTAGGTGTATGTGCCTGCTCCTGTCCTCCTTTTCCTGTCAGTGAATCCTGACAGTACTCAAATGTGGGGGCAGAGAGTTGAGTCTTCCTCGTGTTTGTCGTCGAAACTTTCTGACTGACTTCTCTTTGGGCTACCAAGCGAGACGGTTGGTAATATTGATTAATACTACCAGGTGTATGTGCCTACTGATTGTACTTCACCGAACATTGTTGACGAGCTCCATCATATGTAGACAGACGAGCCTGCTGACTACCTGAAGATGTATAAATAGGTGTATGTTCCTGCCTATAGTACTCCTCCGGAATTGCCTAGTAGGATTGATGTGATGCTGTTGGACGAGTCTACTGGACATCATAATTAAAACGGGCAGGTGTTTGTGCCTGCTCATTGCCCGCCACCATGTTAGGTTGGTGGACTTCTCCGGAGATGGCAGAGATGAGAAACTACTCACTGTTGACCGGATTCTGCCTCTGGCGGTTTATCTTGCCTGCTCGGGTTCAAGGAACCTGAGCCGAACGCCTGAAGTTGGTACCCTCATTATATTGAGGGCGTACTGCCACACGATTCTGGCTGCGATTGTTTATAGGATCCCTCGGGAGGGACTCCTACTTCATTTAATTAAAGCCCTGAGCGACCTGCTCATTCACCTCCACAGAATATGGGAGTGAATGGTGATTGCTTTATGGGGATAACGACCCAAAATGGTTGGAGACGGTGGTTAGCACCGCCTGCTTCTTGATCACTGGTCATCATTGTTCGGACGACCGATGTGAGTTGTTCACATGGAGGGCTTCTCAGGCAACATCCAAAGTTGGGATGGTACCGTGTTGACGGTACTTCTTAACCAGCAGATTTGATACCCAGTTTTGAAGATGCTGAGTAGGTGATGTCATCCTTAGAGCGGATGACGGTCTAGCAGGAGTAGCAGCAATGGAATTTGTAGGAGCAGTATTCACAGGTGTGAACTTGCGAGAAGCCATTATGGAAATGCAGAAGATCTTGGAATAGAGTGCCTATTTGATATAACAGACGTAATCAAGATAAAATCAGCCACTACATCTTTTGGATGAGCACATATGTTAATGATTTTTTTGTTGGCCCTCTCATTGAGTTTTAAATATGGTCCTAACAAATAGGTAAAACATCATTTTAACTTTGTTACGGATTCACGTCGGGTTCACCATTTTTGGTTTCCCTTGGAATTTGGGGATGACCTCATTGATTGAAGGTTCAAACATTCAAATCAGTTTCTAATGGGTTTGTTCGTAGAAATAGAAACATCCAATGATTCCATATCCATTTGGACCTACTTTCCAAAGGTAGGTGCTCATTATTTGTGAACTGATGAGGCTTAGGAATTTGCATTGGTCGAGATGATGGGAGGTCAGACTCATCACACCTTTTTTAGGGGAATTATTTTCTACTTCAAGACTCTCTTTATAGATTTAAGTTATGTTCGTGAATCCTTATTACATTACCAAGTATAAAATGAGCATTCCATCAGTCTGAAAATCAATGATTGATATGTAAGAAATTCATAGAATCTTTTATATGTATTTGAGGCTCTTCATCGATGAAGAATCATCTTTATTTGTTAAAGATTCTTAGTTGATGGTATCCTTAAAATACATCAATGTATCTTGGTCATTATGATGACCATACTAGTTTTAAAGCTACCCATTGGGGCACTTGATGTTTACTTTCATTCAGGAGGACATGGATTATTTCAGAATTGGGATTATACCCATTGATGGGCTACCTACGTATCCTTTGTCTTCGAAAAGGAATCAGAACCCATGTAGTTCGAATAAGGGAGTATGATTATTATGCATGATTGATGGCTCAACGAAAGAAGTAATGATTACATTTACACTCTAAGCTCACGTGAGTCATGCTCGGGGTGAGAAACAAGAGGCATTGGTAAAACCAGACAATCGTGCCATGAAAGATGAAATGATGTGGGGCTTATGTGTTTATGACTGCCCAAAATACATGAGGATTAAGATTTACTTCATGGAAGAAATCTAGGAACAAGTTCCATAAAGCTATATCTAATTTATGGAGATTTTGGATACTCTAATCATGGGGCTTACTCCTAGGGAAGATTCCCATGTTAGGAGTGGACTTATGATTGGGTTTTACACCTGAGAAAGAAGACCCAAATCAAAAGTAAATTAGAACTGGTTAAGAGAAATTAATACTGGGGCATACTCCTGAGAAGGAGGCCCATGTTAAGGGACTGGAAAATTTAAGGGACTTGGGGCTTACTCCTAAGGAGGATTCCCATATTTGAGAATTAAGACTTGGGCTTTTTCCTGAAAAGGAGGCCCAGGTTAATGAGTTCTCTCATCTTAATGGTTGAGGTTGAATGAATGAAATCTCAATCTTTTTTGACATAAAGATATATAAATCATTAGTTTTTGAGGGATATTCCACAGAATTCCTTTCAGATAAGGAAGTCAAATCAAGAAATCATGCCAAAAATGGCTTTGAAGAGTGTCTTGAAGACTGAATCTTGAATAGGAGAGGTGGAATGGCATAAGAGGGTGAAATAGGCAAGAAGGGCACCCAAAAAGCCAGGGGCGCGCAAGTCCTAGAAGGCACGCAGCAACTGTAGGGGCGCGCAAGTCCTGGTCATGCAGGTATATCTACACGATACATGGGTACTAGCGTGTATGTAAACCAGCATGGTAATACTTGGGAGATCCTTGAACAATGCCTTTATCATTATCCTAAGGTACTTCCAAAAGAGAGGCACACAAGTTTTGGTGAGGAAGTAGGGCGGTGCGCAAGTATGTTTATTTCCCTTAAGGGTAAAACACTTTAGGCGCACAAGTGTCAGTGAATTATAAAACATAGACCTTACTCCTATTTTTTAGACCTTCCATTCAAGGTAATGAATTACCTTAGAATTGTTTGGAAGACCTAAAGAAGAGACTTGGGCGTTTAGAGCTCTAAATCTGAATTTTGGAAAAATTACCCCCGAAATGGGGGGCCCACAGGGTCTATTTATAGGCTAGGGAAGACCCCGGGTGGTTATCCTTTAGGGCGCGCAAGTCACTTGCATGACCATTAGTTGTCGCACAAGTGGACTTGCGTGACAGTGATGTAACTTGCACGTCACATGTCCTTTTGAAGCCTTGTTCATTCCTTTGTCGATTTTTGTTGTTTTCTTCAAAGGATGAATCAATTTGTGCTAAGTCATTTCCCTTTCCATTCTTTTTAGACAATGTGACGAAAATGAGCATCAACATTATTGATCCTCTATATTTTTTCTAATGTTTCTATATGTTCACTATTTTTGATAACATGCATAGTTTATTTATACAAATAATTGGTTATAATTAATCAAGATTCCATCATCAATTGTTTGGTGTATGGGATCATTATAACTATTGAAAGGTAACCCATGTACTCAAACCGTCTTTGAGCCTTGTATATAACTAGATACCAATTTTAAAATGTAAAATCTAATAATGTAAATATTATAAAGAGAATTATTATTGAATAATGGTAGTTGATCAGTAGTCTACATAGGTTGTGTGAAATATATATATATGAATATTAAAACCCATATAATCGATCCTTTAAATATGACCATTATAAGTTTTTAAATGGGTATAAATGTAAAAATTGTTTATTTTACATCTAACATTTACTATTTGTATGTGGAACCCTTATCTGACTTGAATCTAGTGAGTTGGTAAGAATATTTAATAATATTAGAAAAAAATTTAGGGTATTTTAAAAACATAAATAGTTGATTGTTTTATTAATAACGTCTTGTGAATTAATCACATGAGGATGGAGATCCATATTATTAAATCATAAATTTCACCACTAGACCCATGTAGTTCATTTGGGGGCATGTTTCTTATGATATAAACTCCAACGGGTGTTTTAAAACAATTATAACTAAAAAAATGTTATCAGGATCCATTATGATGAACCCTGGTTAGCATACTTGGACACTCATAAGTCACCTTATCTTTTACCATGTAATTTGTTTTATATTTGGTACATGATGTTTTAATGTTAATATTTTATGTGTAAAAATAATGAATGTGAATCAATTGAGCGACATAAATGGGAACCTCAATGAGTGTCCATAATTTAATATTCTCCTTATATTTCCATGGAATGAATACATGAGAATTTTCTAGAGAACACATTTTATTTCTATGGAACTCTTAACTGATAGAATTTGGTCCTATTGAAATCTATATTAAATAACCTAGTGATTGGGATGACAATTATCCATTTGTAAGGGCATATCCCCAGGTTGGTCACACCGTATGATCTTAGATGCCATGATAAATGACATCACATTATAATGTATAGTTCTATTTGGGTGTCATTATCCCTGGTATGAATCTTACCTACTAAATGAAACCCTTTCTTGAATGGATGTTCATAGTATCCTTGGACATTTTTATAGGAATGATCATCATTTAATTATCAGTTTCATCAGGATATATATTCCTCTGGAATTGTCAGCCACATATTAGGTTATTCAAACCTCTCTTTTTCTTAAGAGATGGATGACATGGTACATAAACATCTAGGTTTATTTTTGTCCATTGAAATATTAATATGGGATATATATCATATAAGGACAACATGATACATGGATTAATATAGAATAAAATATTTGTATAGTATAAAATATATTCCATCTTGCTTCTTTATCTGGGGTTCTATTCATCCATATCCACTATCCCCACTAAGTTTCTACATGATATAATAGAATGGTTGAGTTTGGTAGAATCTTTGAGCACAATTCTATTGATTATATTCAAGGTTCCCCTCTATAGTAGAGTTACCTGTGAATTAATCAAAATCAAATCTCCCAAATTCTTGGGATGGTGATCCCTAAGAATCAAGTGTTTTAAAATGTCATGTATGCTGTTTTTGATTTCATTCCAAATGTTACGATGTCTTTTTTGTGATTTGGAGAAATTTCATTCAAGTGTCTTTGGTGAATATTATCTATATATCCTATGGGTGGCTTGTTTGTCTATCTTATTTCAATTTATAAGATTTTATAATGGTGGGGAGTGTCTTTTCTATCATTTTAAACATGTCCTTCTATGTAGAAGGGACACAATTAGAGAAAACCATATGAAAATTTTCAACGTGGTTTTTGAATGCCTGTAAGGCTGTTGATTCTTGTAAATATATGTGACTATGTGGTATCATGTTGTTGATGAGGATGTTTATGTATTCAAAAATAAAAAATTTCTTTTTTATGGAAGGAATCGATTGTAAATCAAGATTGATCATGGAATGACTTGGTTGGATAAGTCCTATGATCAGTTAAGGACAACTCATCGGCTGCTGAATCCAAGATCCTCTTAAGAAGTATAAAAATTGTGGTCAGACTGCTCATTATTCTAGTGGTTGGGTATGGTTGTTTGGAAACCATACATAGCATTCATCTTGGATCTGATATAGTTTTATCATATATTTTTGGTAAGTCTTTATAAAATCATTGGGTACTCTTTCTTAATGGAGAGTATGTACCTTAAGTTTTCATTATCCTTGATGCAGTAAGGGAGCATCGTTATACAGTGAAATATAAGATTAAAATTTTAATCTATTTCAATAGCCAATTTTTATTGGACTTTTTCACTACACACATGGTTTTATTAATGGAATGATTGATCTAATGTGATACAATGGTTCCAATGTAAGAACATGCTATAAGGTCTCTTAGACACGTTCAGTTTTATTTTAAATTCACCTATAAGTGGATGCTGCTCTGGGCTTAGTGAATAACATATTGTGGATTTCATGGCCTTGTAACAATATCTCAATTGTATAAACAGATTATAGAATACATTGGGATTTTTTATTGGAATCCAATTTTATGAATTTGATGTTATCCCAAAAATTTTATTTGGCTCAGAGGTGATGTTTAGTGAAAACAATTGCAATCCATTGGATCCTGGTTATACCGTATTTTTATTAATGAATCATGACTCACTAAATAGTATGGTTATGGATTAATTAGTAATTGTCACCATTATTCAAGATTTTATTTGTGTTAATGTGTTTATGGTGAATGTAATATTCCTAGGAAGAAGGTGTCATATTTCAGATTGTAAGACATCGACTCTCTATGACAGGTGATTTTGAGATATGATGACTAGAGAGACTCAACATGTCATCATTATTTTTCAATGTGTATGGGTAAAATGAACTATTTTAGGCACACCATTAGGTAAAGGTAGGGGTTTTGCAAGACAATGTCTTTTGGGAAATCTTGTGTGACTAGTATCTGTTAGGTTGATCAGGATTCGACCATTTGAATACGATGAGGCCCTTGATATGACCTCATATGTAAACATGTTCCCAAAATATATGAATGAATTCAATAATAATTGTTATATTTTTTAGGGAATTCTATTTTGGGAATTAAAAAGGTGGAGGTTATATGGGGTTGAATTGGCCCTCTTTTAGTGTTATGACCAATAGAACGAAGAATATTCAGAAAAATGTTTAAAGAAAAAATGATGTGATCATATATATAGGTAAACATGATTAGGTGAGAACTATTTAGGTGTCTAAATCATAAAACATACATTGGATCCGTTATCACATCTCAAATGACATATGATTATGTAATTATTTCTCATGAATTGGGTGTTTGGAAATGAAACATGAATGTATGAAAAAAAATATCAAGTACCGTGTATTTAACATGATGTTTTAATTTTTCAATAATGATTCTTAAGGATGATATGTTTTATAGTTAAGAGGTGTTAATGGAAAAAGTTTTGATTCAAGGTTTAATTTTATGGAAATTTGAATTTTGTAAATTGGTGGATGTTCCATTCTTTGTACCAAGTTTCAAAACCCATTTCTGAGAGTTGGGACACTCTAAAGTGTTTTTTAAGTTGTGGTTGATGGTCCAAGTGGTACTATAACTATCAGTTTCAATTTTGTAAGAGCGGAGTCTTAGAGAGTCATGAAATGGAGAAGTTGATTTGGGTGATGGTTTTGTCTAAAATAGTGTGACACTCATGTGAAACCATGCGGCCTATCATAGAGTTGTAGTATGTGTCCCAAAAGCTACACATGGGATTGTTATACCACACACCCAACCCGTAGGTTTAGTTCTAAAAAGACAGTATGTGAAAGTTTTGGTGCATTTTTGGAACTACGTTATTGAAAAAAGTGCTGGGGAAACTGTGCGATATTGGTTTTCTAGGTTTTGGGATCCCCACAGTTGAAGCACAGTTTGGACAACCCTGTAACCCCATTTTGAGGGTGATGATAACCTTTCCCCTTAATAAACCATTAAACAATTTTTCTTATTTCTTATTATCCAACAGCCGCATGTGGACCTCCACTACCCCAGGGGATTCTCCTCACATGTCTAACATAATCTATGATAGATCCCTCCTTCCATAGTTCAATTTGAACATTGTTAGTCTAATTGGATCCAAATTGGTAATCGCTCAAATCATATTACATCTATTGTATATTCATCTTCTAATTGGTTGCATTATTTTTTTGAGATCTCATTCACCTTATTTTTCTATCGAATATTGACTTTTCCTATTTTTCCATACATGACCAAATAGATCCTTGATATTGGATTATTAGAGAGTCCTAAGTACAATGTAGCTGGTCTATATTATTTTCTAATTTTCCGTTGAATAATAAATGATGTCATTGTTCCACTCATAGACCATTGTCTTGAATATCCCTATTTTTTTAAAACTAATTGGTTTTTTCACCTTGTTATACAGTAATTGATCATTTTTTACTACTTCGTTTATGTCAACCATGATCACACAGACCTCATGGGTGTGCCGGCTTGAATTTTCTTATTTTTTATTTAATTATTAGATGCTCGGAATTCATTTTTTCCATTTTTAATTGACTATAAATGGGGTTTAACGTATTATATGAATGATTAAATGAAAAAAACTATTAAATGATATTCTTGACATGTATTTGGAATTTCTATTAATTTAATTTTCTTAATTGTAAAATTATCCTTTTATGTTCTTCTTTTATCCTTGTTAATTGGTTTTTCAATTTTTGAAGTTTTTATAAAATGTTCTTATAGTAAATTTTGAAATTCCTATTATATTAGATATGTGGTTTAACTAATTGAATTTTTCTAGTTATTTATTATCATATTTAATTATAATACCCATCTAATGAGGTGTACAGTCTTTTAAATTAAAAGTAGTGATTTATGATTTAAATTATTCTTGGACTTATGGAAATAAGGATTATAAAACCCTTTAAGTATTTTTTATTTATGTGGAAATTTTATTACTTTTCATCTAATGATATTGTTAAATGCATTGTATAAGAAGTAATTTCCTTAATTATGATATTTTGATTCAAAATCCATCCACTATATAAATGTGTTGGAATTACATGAATATAAATTTACATTCCATGATAAATTAAACATATTATTTAAAGTTTAGTGGATTAATTAAATGGATAATTGTGTTATATGGTATGACAATGCCAATTGATACATTTAAACAATTACTAATGATGTGAATTTTAATAAATATATAACCCTTGTATATATTGGGATTATGGATTACCTATGATAGAGACACAATGACTTACTTCTATTATTTTTAATAAACCATGATACACACTACGTAATGATATTAGGGGTTCATTTAGGAATTTTGTTTCACGCTCCCTTACATTGGGTGTATTTTCATGCTTTGTCACACCATTTACACTATTTTAATAGTGGATATGAAACACCATGTCCATTTCCCTATGTTATGACACAATAATGCGTTTAATTTTTTATGTTTTGACATGATAGAACACTCAACATATCGATTGATGATCATGAATTCTCCCACTGATTATGAGATGTATGTCATGTACCCTATAATGGACCTTATAGGATCATTCAGACTAGTTATTTCTTTATATATACACTTATATCAAGATTTAAATGGTTTATATTGGTGGATGAAATATATAACTAAACAATATATATAAATAGTTCCTAGTTAGACAATCTTTTTGACCAAGGGCTGTAGAATGAAGAGTCAACCAGGTGTTCTATTTTATCCTATGCTAAGTGGTATTTATTTATTCATCAATTTTTACTTTTATGATTACCTCCACACCACATTATGTTATAATCAAAGACTATATTTAGATATATACACCGTTAGTGGTTTCCAACTTGGATTTTATCTCACACCCTTCGTGGGATTCCATAGAATTGGGGTACCTGAGAGGACATCATGTTCGGATGACCATAAATTATTTTTTTCACTATTATTATTTAACATGGTAGTTAGGAACATTTGAATGTGATAGATCTTAATATTCATATGAATTTTTTCTTCAAAGAATTTATTTCTTTTACTTACTAATGTTCTGCATAACATCATTATAATTACCGTATTTATACACTTTTAGTTATGTATCATCATTTAGAAAAGAATGGATTGTTCTATATAGGAATTTTTCATTTTGATTCATTTGAATATTATTATTCTTAAACTTATATGTTTTTAATCTATTATTGTTTCTAATTGTTTTTTGTTTAGTTTATAATATACCATTGTGATACTCTGACCATGAGTGTTTATTCTACCCACTATAACCTCCTTATTCCTTCACTGCTAGTCGGTAGCCTTGGGTATATCGGGAAACAATGTTGAGACCATGTGATGATAAGTATGAATACTAGTATAGTGGACTGTTGGGTTTGGACATTAGAACTTGTTTCTCTTATTTTGTGTATAAACAACCCATTATATAATTTTATTATTTTTATAATTGTAATTACAAGATATCAATATCTATATATTTTTCCTTATTTCAAGGGTTTTATGATTCAAACATTACGAATTTGGTAAATGTTTTATGAAACAATATCATTATATATGTTGATTTTTTATGATTATGTTTCTAGTAATGAAATATTTAAATATACCTCTAATGAAACCTCATGACGATTATTCTCATATAGTTATTTTTTTTTAAAAAAATTCTCTTTTTATTTACCACTCATTATGTATTAAAGATTGAAAATAAATGAATTTAATTAAAATTATTGTTATTTCTTCCTTCGGGTGAAAATCATTTTTATTCCATGATAATGTTTTCAGAATATGAATTTTATCTTCTCATTATTATTATCCAATTACAATTTTAATTATTTTTCACCCTTTTGAATTTTAAATAATTTTTTTATACCAATTATTATTTTATTTTCATCAGAATGTGCTTTCACTTTTTATTAAAATATTATAGCAATTCATTTTTTATGGTTAATAAAATAAATATAATATTTTTAGTTATATAAACTAAATTATTTATGGTTTTACATAATTATTATTATAAAAAATAATTTTGATTAATATTTATGTTTTTTTGTTTCAAATAATCGATTTAAATGTTAATGGGATATTTAACTAGAAGAATGTTTTACATGACCATTTAATTCCATTTTCCATCAACGATATATTCCTTGATGTTTAAAAATTTATATTTTTGATATAATACAACATCACAAAAATTATTCATTTTCTGAATGGTTTACGGTTTATGTGATGTTGTTTTTATGAAATATATTATCTTATATGTCTTATGAAATGATGAAATGTTTATGAAACCTATTTATTTTTCATAGGTTGTGATATAATGACCTTTTTTGAGATATTGTGGAACACATATGTTTGTTTTTCAAAATATTATGGATGAGACCATAATTATATATGTCTCTATTCAATTAAGAAATGGATTATTTATAATGTTCTCAAACATTAAAGGGGATGTTATCGCTGTCCACAAAAGGGTATACAGGTTGTTATAAGAAGAAAAACGTTGGAACATGGTTCTTCATTCCAATCCTAGAATTTTATTAAAGTCTTGGTGGGCAGCATTGATATAAGATTTTCTATATTTATGAGTATTCCAAAAATCTATTTTTATGACATTTTTATGTCATCATGAATTTTTATATTATTCTGAATCATTTATTGTGAACTACAATATTTTATTCCAGGACTCAAGTTCATGATCTATTATAATCCTATTATGGTCTTCAAATGTTACTCACATGCTCTCATACCCATATACTATTGTTATGTTGACATCTACAATGTTTACAGCTAATTTTTATATGATATCATCAATTCACATGTCCTCCTTCCCCATGTTTTGATGAAATGTATTATTTATGATATTTCTAAAATTAGAGGTAGTTATAAATAATATAGTTAGAGAAAATATAGTTCACTAATAAACTGGTTATTTATATATAGATGGTTCCAAAGACACTAAACATTTATAGTAACAATATATGTTTATTCTCATAAATAATAATCATCTATTAAAATTTAATATTAACATAATGATGTTATGGGTCACTATAACGTATGTTAAACATTATGGTATATAATTTTACGAAGACCCATATTAATGGAATGTTTGGTTGTTTATTTAGCGATTAATATTTCAAATTGGAAAATTATACTAAAAATGTTTGGATTGAGATTAAAAATTAGATGAATATGTGGAATGATGATACTATGGTCATTGTAGGTTATGCACTGAGAAACTCATTAGGTTTTTTATAGTAGAACAAATAATGGTTGTGATGGGAAAATTGATGAAGGTTTATGGTCAACATAATAAAACATGAGAACAAAACACATACTAAAAAACACAGGTCATGTATAGTTTCAATCCATGTATAGTGTTTTTAGGGAGAAGTTAAATATCATATTGAATGTGAAATTGTTGTATATTCTATGTATTGTAATTAGTGGTGTCATTCCTTGTAAATCAGCGCACCATAGAGAAGTAGTGTGCGGATGAATATGTGTTTTTTAAAATTTCATTGATATAAATTTGTCCTGTGTGACTAGTTATGATCTGATCCCATAAATATTGAACTCAATCTTTCATGAATGAAAAAAATTAGATAGGCGAGGCACATAATTTTATAACAAGATTTTTTTATTCTATGGGTTCCAACTCCTTATTATGATTGTGCTGTGAAAGTAATAACTTTTACACTAACAATAAATCAATGATTATATATTGTTTCATGGGTATAATATTCTATAATTTTATTAACTAAAAGTAAACAATATTACAAAGAACATAAATTTTCTATCGCTAGTACAATTTTTTTTAGAGTAGGATGAGTTAGATCAAAATAAAATATGGGTTTGTTTTGCAACTAATGTTGACCTTCCCCCCAAGACATCGAAATTAACAGATTATAGTAATATATATTCTTCACGAACCCCAACCAATTATATTAAATTTTGAAAGATGATTAATCATCACTTATCAGTTCACATAGATGGAAGCGATATTATTATTCTCAATATTTAATTAATGAAATATCATATTCTGGAAGCTTTTCTAGAATTTTAAAAAATTATAGGAAAGTATATGATTTCCCTTATAAGTTATTTGGCCTTAGTGTAATTTAAATTTTGACATAATATTTCTCATTAATAAAAATGTTTAAATATTCATTAATTAATTAAATTCAAGAAAATCAATTCTAACACAGCTATTATATAATTCTCATAGATAAATGCTACACCGAGATCCATTATGAGTTACATTAATTAGTTATTTACACAATTTTTCTCCATGAACTTCTTGATACTATCATTTTAATAGAATCATTATTTCCATTTAAATTGTATGAATACAATTAATCTCATTTTAGAAAAGAAAAAACCCCTTTTATTTATTCAATAGATATATACATTTCAAATAATTAACAAATAACAAAAATTAAAATTTTATATAAATTTATCGTAGTAATATATTCATCTCATCTCACCAAAATTCCTTTAGTTTAAATCACACTATACAATTTACTTGATGCATGACACATATTCTCATGATGAAAAACATTTACTATCCATTATGTAAATTAAAATAATTAGATCCATGTGATTTCAGAGTTAAAAAATATAACTATATCATCCTTTTAAATTTCCTCAGATGATTTATTCCTTAATTTAGAAAACAATTCATTATATAGTATCGTCAAATATTTCTAACTACTCATATAAAAAATACTCTTCAAAATTGTAAAATTAATTTATATGAGCCTCATATAGATTCCACTCCGTTGTAAAAATTTTAAGACATGTGATTTTTATTAGGGGTAGGGTAATTTTTGATTATATTATATCATCCATAAAATCTTAATAATAATATTTAAAATCTAGGGAATCATATATATGAATTAATGAATAATAGTTTTGAATTTTGGGCTCATAATTATTATGTCAAACAATTGACTCCAAATTAAGTCCTTAATTTATCTGAACACAATATAATTTTTAAAAAATTTCATTATATATATGGAATAATTCTAATGGAATGTCAATAATCTCTATAAAAAAATTATTCTTAATCATTCCATTTTAAATTTAGTAAATCTATTCTTAAACAAATATTATGAATCGAATGAATGCTTCTTATATATGTATACATAAACAATTATTAGCTTATATATGTAATTGTAAAATCCATTCAAATCATCTCTAATTTATCACGGTCCTTCTCAAATCATTTGAAATTAAATAAAAACACATGAATGAAAATCTAATCCACATAAAATGATCTATATCCAATTTAAAAAAATAAAAACTAGTATCAATTAAATTATTACCCTAAATGACCTCCTTTATATTTTTTATCTCCATTAAACATTGTTATATCCACTATATAATTTATAATACAATCATATATTATCAAGAATTAAATAGTTAACACAAAAATTAAGAAAACATAGACATTATAAAATGATAACGTTCTTTAATCCACACAACTTGGTATGGTAATGTTTTGGAGTGAATTCCATCTCTAGATGGTAATAAATATTTTTTCAAGTGATAATTATTTTCTCCAACTCTAACCTTAGTTTAATCTACTTAATTCCTTTGATAATAACCAAAAAAAATTGAAAATAAATAAAGATTTATTCCACTCACAAATTGACAATGTAGTGTACACTACCACTCCCCATTGAGAAAACATTCCAATGCACTGGGGATGATAAAATCAACACATCATCAATTGAGAGGTGCATGCAGCCATGTGGAATCGGAATGCAGATTGTGTAGTAGGACTTAACGGTTTCCCAGGTTCGTTCTACATGGGATCTTGGCATGAGGTAAAATGCGATCTCATTTCTTCCATATAAGATTTTTTTGAGGGGGTGTTCCTTTATAGATAGTGTTAGCAACCACACCATTTCTCTTCCCAAAGATCAGATTCATGTCTTCTATCTTCAATTATCTACCCGTGAGTATGTGCAACATTCCCTATAATTTATTAGCAACTATTATCAATACGTGGCCATCCAGTCTTCTTCCTCAGCGGATATCCATGGAGAAACATGTCTTCGTCAAAGACAAATCGATTTAGGGAGTCATACCGATGACACCAGAGATGTTGATAGATCTCAATTCATCATCTAGTGGCTCCAATGTGTCTATTAAACTGGATATGAACATTTCATTTGACCAGATGTATTGGGGTTTCATCAATAGAGTCCTCTCCAAGATGAGAGTGTCTAACTGGACTTGTAATATCATTTTCAGTTGTATCTACTTGACATGGATGGATTTGATGTTTATGGGGAGAAAGAATGGTTTTTTCCAGACCATATGTGGTCTTCAGCAAGGTGATCCCCTATACCCATGTATATTTATTCTTATGCAAGACACTCTACGTAGGTTACTAAATAATGGTATTTGCGATGGGGACATTCTTCTATAAATTAGAATGTATAGCCTCTCCCATTATCACATTTGATGTTTTCTGATGATTCAATAATACTAATGAAATCTCGATAGAGGTACCCCTTGGCTCTTAATAGTATTATCACAGATTAATTGCATTAGAGTGGGAAATATTTTACCCGAAGAAGAGTAGATTATATGTTCCCAACTCATGCAACCAAAGTAGGGTAGTCAGGATGGGAAACAATCTAGGAAAGGGGAGAGGTTCCTTCTCTATGGAGCACCACAATACCCATGTTTCTCTAAGAAGGATGAGTACCAAGATCATTGAAAAGGTGGTGAATAGGAATAATAAACATGTTCCGAATTGAAAAAATCATTTACAATCTTTTGGAGGATGGATCACCTAGGTTAATAATGTGATCTCATCGATTATGGTTCATGATTTGTGCTCTACCAGTGTGCCGAAGTGGATTCTATGGTTCACTGATTTGATTCTTGTGAGTTTCATTTGGGATTATTTAGCAGGGGGAAGAGGCAGTGGGTGTCATCGGGTAAACTGTCCTGGCCCATATGTGAAAGGGAAATTAATGTTATGAGTATAGTGGACACAATCCATTTCATTCATGAAAATATTGCATGGGATATCAATGAGTAACACACCTTATGGTGGAAGTAAATATCTCGAATATACACGGATGATGTTATAACTAGTTTGTTTTGGGGGTCAAATTTATGGTCCTCAGTGTTTAGAATTATCCCGAATTTACTTTCTCTCTCTCAATTGATTATTGGGGAGGGGATAATTATTTACTAGTATCATAATTATTCGGGTGATGTTATGGGTTATCTAGGATTCCCAGCCCCATCTATCTTTTTTAGAAATAAATGAATGCATCATCTGTTTTTATGATTCGTTGTGGATGCAACCCACAAAGAATTTTTTTGACTATGTTAATATCAACTCTGATCAAGACAGATGCATTTATACCCTTTCCACCTCATGTAAGTTTGACTAAAAATATTTTTGTAGGAGGAACGTATTACAGTGGAAACTTGATAGGTGGAACAATATGGCTTGGTGAAAAATGATTCCAACTAAACTAAATTTCCTTACATTGAGGATTTTTAATAAGTCCATTACCTCTGATGATCACATAAAATTGTTTGGAATTAGTATGGCTTACAGTTGTTATTATTTCTAGAATAAATGTGAAGAGAGCATGAATCACATATTCTTCGAAGGAGAATGGGCTCGACTGGTTTGAAGATTCTTTGTTGTTTCCATAGGGTTCTTTTCCCAAGAGGTTATCATCAAGCAGCTTATGGAGTGCTGGTTCCAAGGGTTCAATGGGTCTATTATGGAGTTAGAGGCGTGATCCATCATCTTAAATGTATCATGTTGGTGTTTATGGAATTCCAAGAATCAGACAAGGTATGAGTGGAGAATTTACATAGGAATAACAGTGGTGACTAGATCTTGATGTTTTCTGATTGACCAGGTCAGTATTGCTGGCATCGTGAGAGAAGTGCCATCACATCATGTGAAGTATGTTTCTTAAAGGGGGCCCTCTAGAATATTGATGGGTATCAGGGGTTATATATTCATTGGCTACCCCCAAGGGGTTGATCTCAATCCCAATATAGACAGTTCTTTTGTACTGGATGACATGCGAGGCAGAGGTGTTATCTGGGACTTCGTAGGAAGTGTGGTGTCGGATTTCACAGATCATTATTAAAGTCTAACTTCTATTCAGGCATAGGCTCTTGTGGTGCTTACCGGTCTATCCTTCTACATTCAGAGGGACATTACCATTTCCCACCAAGAAAATGGATTATATGATTATTCATGATTCTCTACATGGTAAAGTAACCACTCATTGTTCAATTTCCTATACTATTAAATAGTTCCATTAAATTTTTTACAACAACTTTAGTTCCACTTGATGTGAGCAGAAAAAAGTGGCGGACAATCTGGAATCTTCTGTGGTTCTGAGTGTCCTTATTTTGTGTTTCTATAATGTGTCCTAATTTTAACCAGAGGGGGTGAATCTAATTCAGGGTGATGCCCTTAGCCTGCATTATTTCAGCCCCCCCTAATGCTGGTTTCCTTTTCCTTGTATTGTCCTTTTTTGGGAACTTCTTTTGAATAATAATCCTAATGTTGGATGGATAATTGGTGAAAATATATTCTAGTTTCACATCATCATTAACAAGTATCACTGTATTGCAATAAAATATTATATTAATGTTATTTTTTCTAATGTGTTGAACTATATTTTTTTAATGATCCATTATACTATAATTGGGACTTGATATTCACAATACCTTATTGAAATAAAATTGAACATCTTACATCTATGATTTGAATTGTAACATATTGGTATAATTATCTATTTATATTATATAATGTACTTAAGATATCATAAATGAAATAGAAATCTTCTTCTTACAACAATCTAAAACATCAATTTTAGTCATTCCTTTTTTTGTGCTAGTAAATAGATTTTATTATTCTTTAAGGTAAGTTAATGATATTATGTGGTTTCTGAATGTTTTAATAATAAATACGGTTAGTCTAGTGAACATGTTGTCTCTTAGATATAAAACAATAACTTTATAGACATTCTAGTGGAGTGTTTTTTCTATAGTGTGGCTATAGATCGGACTGGACAACAGGTGGGTAAAATGCGAATAATTGGTTCTACATAAGAGACATTGACAAACAGGTGAAGGCCACAAGATTATGGGCGGATTATTTTGCTGCGTGAAAGGGATTCAAATATTATATGATTCTTTTTAAATTCGTCCCTTCTCCCTTTTATCACACCTAATTTCCATCCATATACCCCCAACAACCTTGGAACACAATTGGATGATTTTAGAGTTCTCTCCTCCACTTTTTCATCTTTATTCAATGCCTGAACAATTAATTGATCACAAACATACAATCTATAGTGTCCATTCATTTTCAATAAAAATTATATTCTCATATCTTTGATAAATATTTATTATTTAATTGATACTTTGATTAGAACAGGAGGTTATGGCATGGATTAATGATGTTTTTTATCATTCATAGAATCAACACTCGAATTCAGGGAATTTCTATATGCAATTAAAGCAGTACAATGTCATAGATATAAGTAGATGATTTCATATATATCTGATCATGACATAACATTAGAATGTTGTTTCTTTAAAAACATTTTCATTGGATTTCATATCATGTCAACTCATAAATGGTTCAATTTTTTTGTAGATGAATTAGACTCAGATAGAAAAACTTTTTATTGATCATCATTTCACCTATGGTATGATTCCATTTAAATTAGAATGTATTTTATAAACGTCCTGGTAATATTTTTGGTGTGGTTGATTCAAACTATGATTGTGTTTCATTCACAACAGTAGTGATGATTATGACACATACATGTTTTGACATGATATTGATCTATCATTTTTATCTACTACCATATGTGTTGTTATCACATATTTTCCATTTGAGGGTATATGTTGGTACTAATAGTCTATCCACCTAGAGGGATGTTGAAAAATATAGTCAAATATTAATTTTACTATCCAATAAATGGGGATATATCGATAATTTTTAGGTCTATTAGAAAGAGGGGGATGTGTTAGGCAGCTAGTTGACATTTCTACAAGTATGGGGCTAAAACTGGAAGATTTAGTCTATATGGACCCTACATATGTATTGAAATTCTGTTATATACCAATATTCTGTGGTATACAGATTACAATCATATTATTCATTTTATTATCTTATTCAATTGAATTTCAGTTAATCCGTGGTGTCCTACTTATCTTTATACACAATCCGTACACAATAAATTTTGTTAGTGTTATTATTTCATAGCTAAGGATCACAAAAATGGAAGTAACCCTTTTTTGGACTATTAAAATGTTTGAATGATGATTTTTATGAAAAAAATATGGATATTAAGTTGGATATCTGCAGTTTTTTTGGATTTACCTTTTGCATTGTATCATTTTTTAGTTATTGATTATGTATACTAAATCACATTCTTACACTGCATGGTCATGTTTTATTTTTTGTATTCTATAACTCTGATGACGGTTCGTTCATTTGTTTTATACTATTTGATTACAGTAATCACTTCCATTAGTGTACTAAGATGTTTACCTCACACCTTTCACATATTATCCCTATGATTTTCTATAGACAATCAACTCTACTCAAAAAATTTCTTATGGGGAGATGCATGGGGTTATGGGGAATTTAGGGTTGGACCTAGTGGTTCAGTTCAATTTTTTAAGAAATGGTCTCAAATGAAATGTTATAATGGAATTTTTTTCTCTTTTCCATGATACGGTATATGGTATAAAATATAAATGATTGATAAGGATTAGTTTGGGGAACTATATCTATTTCTAGGTCTCACTATATCGTGAACCCTTGAGTTTAAATTAACTGGGAGTTAGTGTTCTCTCTATTTTGAGGTTACATTTGTTTTAAAATCTACCTTGATTGGAGAAAATTATGTTTTTATATTAATTTAAAAGATTTATCTATCTTTATGTATCTTTCTAGGAATATTAGATCACATACTGTATACATGTTTATTTAATTAGAACAAGACCAGATAATAAAATTCTTATTATGATTTTGATGTGTACATTTGGACAATTGTTTCTTGAGTGAATTTATTTGGTCCTATTTTATTCTTATAAAGAGTTTACAGATTTGGATATGTTTAAATCTCAAGAATTAGATTAGTTTTTTGGGATATGAGTATGGATTAGGGGTTATAACATGTCCATATTTGTATCCAAATATGTTAAAAGCTTGTTTTGAACCTTAGTGAGTGTATGTGATTGGAAGAAAATATTATATTTTTTGATATTAAGCTTACCATAGGCTTTTTTACATTTTTAAGAACATACCCTTCATAAATTAATTTTATATCCAGTTTCAATAATTATTTTTAAAAGGATGAAACAATGATTTATCTGTTGGTTGATATTAATGATCAAGAACTACAACTAGTCTAGTAATTACTTGTTTTAATGGTCTGTGTCTATGGAGGAGTATCCTACAATTGTGGAACATGATAGTCAATTATTTCCAAAAATCCAAGCTCAGAAACCCCTATCTGTTAAAGGTAATGTGGGCCTCAGGATTTGGAGGACTTGATATGTTTCAAAATGAGGATTTTTTAGTTATATAAGCATCATAGTAACATGAGGTTAATATTTTGAAATTTATTATTAATGGTGTATCTATAAAATGGTGTGATGTCATAATATTAGTAGGTATTCACTATTAGATGATATGGAATACCTTCAATTAATGATTATTCATCAAGTTCATCCATGATGTAATTATGATGAACAATTATCAAGAGTTCATGGAGATCTAATAGGGTATAATGAAAGAGTATTCTTATTCAACATGCTTCACCGAGACCGTACAATTACATCCTATTCTGGAAAGAGATGATGTAAAAAAGGCCATAGATTTTGGGATCAGAATTCACACAGATCTCAAAAAACTATCCATAAAATTATATCCAACAACCTTTACTGTAGAAATTAATATGGCACTATAATCAAGATTGGATTTCAGGATGAAATAACAATTAACCTTATGCTAGATTTATTTAGATCAACAGGTAAAATCCTTAAGACTGTACCAATATTCCATTTAGATAATAATAATATTAATTAAGAGGTATTAGATTTGGGTGATACTTAATATTAAAAATGGATACATTATACCATGAATCCTATAGTGGAATAATATTATACTAAATAATAATATGTTGGGAGGAAGGGACTCATTCTCAAGGAATATTAAATTTCCATAAAAACATTTCATTGGTGTTGAAAGACTTGTAATATGAAGAGTTTCTGCATTTGGTCTTCATGGAGGAATAATGTACTACTTGGAGCATGAACACATAAGTTGGTGCAGACCTCAAAAGGGCCAATGATTCTAGTAACTAATGATCTAATGTGCGATAATAGAGTAGTGGATGGTAGGGATTATGAGTTTGAATATTCTTTAACTGATGGTGGATAGGGATCTTCTGTAGTTTGATTATAACAACCTGATCTGTTATAAATAACATTTCCCTTGTGATTTAATTAAATGTATTATTATGTAATATGGTTATTGAAAACACAATAAATTCTTTAGTTTTATTATATCCTATTCTTTTGAAAATATTTTTAAGCATCAATAGAGTTAATAATATAGTATTACAACATTTATTACATGTTTATTATAAATATAGGGTTTTAAAAAATCCAACTGGGACAGAATAAGAAAGCGATGGACTCAGCCAGTAGGATCATACAATATTAAGACCATTGATTAGATATTTCATGTAAGGTGTAATAACTGTAATTTTCCCTTGACTTTTCCAAGGGTGAGATCCATGTACATAATCATTAGTGAAAAAGTTTACGGGATATGTTCATGCTCATCGAGATCACTACCAAAACCATTTATGCCAAACCACCCAAGGAAAATATCACCATCATGCACCTTACTATTAGGGTGGTTTAATTTTTATTAAAGGGATATGAATCAATACCCTAGATATATATGCAATTAAATTATTTTTTTATAATAATGAATATATTTTAATCCTATTAGTGTATCTGTATAATGGATTTTGTTTCTCATATATTAAAACAAAAAATAATATTATTGGTTAATATTTAAATTCAAATAAAGAATACATGATGATGAATTAATTATTTTTTTGAAATAAATATTTTTTTTCATAAAATATTTTTATTAAATAATTATTTATTGAATATAAATTTCCATATATATTTTATGAAGTCAAATGTACATTTTATAATGTTTAGAAAAATGCCATTGTCAAAAAGTGATAATTTCTCAAAATAATATTGACACATATTGGAAAAGTTAAAATACAAATTTTAAAAATATTATTTAGATAAAATGAGTAATATTTTTCGAATCATAATGTTGAACTTATCCAATAGTGATTTTTTCATATTTTTTTGAAAGGGATGAATTTTTGAGTAAAAATTAAATAGTGTATAAATTTATGGTGTATATTATGAAAGCATTTTAAACCAATTGTGATGTAATAAATTATTTAAAGGGTATCCAAGACCAAATATACTTTCACTATAATATAATGTGATTTTTTTTATTTGTCTAATTTAAAAAATCTTTTAAGAATCCTCCAAAATAATTATTATATGCTAATGTTATACAATACTCTCATTGAGAATATGACTAACATACACATAATAAATGTTTTTATTTTATTGATTTGGTCCCTTTTTATTATAATACGTGGGAAAAGTCTAATTTGGTAGAAATCATGGTAAAAACCATATTATGGTTTCTGGTTTTGGTTATTATATTATATTGAGTCTAAAACCTTTGTTTGAGAAATAGTAAATAAATTCCCCACTCATCCCCCATATAAACCCTCCAAAGACCCCATTTATATTTACTCAACACACATTGATCACGTATTTACTCTCCCCTTCCCCATATACAGTTCACCCATGGTTTCCCAAAGCTCTCAAACAGGTCCTCACATTCATTTTTGGTCACACACTCATATATGAGATCTTCACATTCTCTTATATATTAATGTTTCTATTTATACTATACGTTATATTTCAAATTCATAACATTGGTATATTTATTTACATATCCATATTAAATACCATTTTATTTTAAAATCCTGAGATACTTCGTTTCCTCTCACCAACCCAATTTTTTAGTTTCTTAGTGATGCTGTTATGCTTCCAAAATATCACAATTGCATTCCATGCCTAAACAACAATATAGTAAATACCATACACATTACCAATCATTGAGGATCAATTTTATGAACATATTCTCTTTGACCTGGTACTTATATGTATTTATTCAACACTCCCTAATTATGAAAAAAATACTATGGTGACTGAAACCATATTCTATGTTCTATGCGACGTACTTAAAAATGAGAATAAAAAAAAGTGTTGGGTGCACCCTGAATTATATAGTCTCCAATGCATTGGGTAATATTTAGTGTCATGAGACATCATGTTGGGACTGGGGGTGAACTTTATTCCTTAATGTTACTTTTTCAGTCATGGACTTTTATTAGTTATCCTTAACCCATGTTTATGATGAAGTGTTTTAAGTTTTTTCCACATTTCCAATGTTTCCTTTTATAATTATTAGGCTATATAATTCTCATTTATCACGTTTAGGATTCTTTCTTCTTTTTGATATTCCAACTATATAACATGTATTAAATTCTTCATTTAAAGCCTTGTTTTTTCCCTTAATGATATTTATATATCACCCATTTTTTAAGAATTTCCCATGGGTATCCAATTAATTTTTACGAATGAAGGAATATTATTATCATGTTAAGAATTTTTTCAATAATAATGATGCATTCCATATTTTTTACTGTTATATAATTTTTCTAATTCCCAAATACCCTATTATTCTCAATATTACTGGGATTTTATGTGTAATTTATGTAATAAATCAGTAATTAATGTGTAATAAAGATATAAGTTGGTGTAGTTAGTATCAAATGAAACATTTACTTATTTTTTGTACAATTATTAGAATACTCTAGTGAATTTATTAGGGATAATACTATGTATAAGAAAATATACCTAAACATTTGTAAGTATACAGTAAGTTGTTTATCATAAAAATTTTTCTCTATATATATAATAAATGTTGATGTATTTCAAGAATAGATGTAAATATGGGTAAAACTAAAAAACACCACATTCATCTTGAATCAATCTTGAACTGGTGTGTGACCACGAGCCATGCTTCCAAACTAGTTTGACCCTCATAGTGGTTATTCATTGGAATATTCATGAACTAATTATGAAACATTATTATGGGAACAAAAAAACTATAATAATATAAATTTATACCTAGAACAAGGATGAAATTATTTGAAGAATATAAATTCAAATGTTATGGGAAACATGTAATTTAGAAGTTATATATTCAATTTCATTAGGTTTACTTATATTTTCTTAATTATTTTGAAATACTCATCTATAACATTACCTCTATTCTAGATAATTTTTTGAAATATTTGGAATAAGGTAAAGAATCAGTACGATGGGAAATGAGATGACTTACCAAATGAGATTCCATGCCCAATAGGAGAAAGAGTAACAAAATTTGTGACGATACTCTCTAATTTGACTCTGGTTATGAATGGAAACCTGTATCAAATGGAGCACCAAAATACACTGAAAAAATAACAATCTAAAATTGACAGTTTTCTATAATAAAGGCCTCTAACATTCAATGTATTATCAAATCCCTTAAATAAATAATAATAGATTAACTCTATTGAGAAAATATTCTATGTCCGTTGAACTTCTTTGAAAGATATTTTTCATCAATATATTCATTGAATGGAGGGTGGAATAGGATATGTAGTACAAATTGAGTTAAAATATGAATCCAGAGGAAGATATCGATGTTAATGTTTCGTAGGAATTTTGTAATATTTTTTTCTTTATTATTTTACTTACACTCTCCAAAAAATCATGGAATGTCATTTCCTTTCACAAAAGAAAAATGATGACAAATATATTTGGGAATATGAGAGAAACGTAAAATTAATTTCATTATTCGCCTCCTTATTTTTTATTATACCCAGATTAAATTTTGAAAACATATTTTTTGGGATAAAATAGAGTATATGAAATTCCCATGTGATCCGTAACAATGATTGTTGTGAAGAAATTTTCCGATGAACCCTCCAATTTGAAATAGAGAACAAAAAATCTCTATGGCATTTCACTATTAAGAAGTATAATATGTTGTTTAATTATGTCAGTTTCATTGATAAATATAATATTGATAACAAATTTCTACATCACAGTTTTCATCGATGTGTAAAAAATCTCCTTAGTTATTTCATAAGGGGTATTAATAAATGTAATAGGTGTAGGGAGTAAGGGAACCTAGAATGAAATTTCTAATAGGAGATACCATTAATGTGATTGAGGAATGTAATAATCTGGTAAAACCTCATGGCATTTTTTAGTTGTTTAACTACAAGGACCCATGACACTTGGATAACCATTTCAATAATCCAATGATTTTTAGAGGCTACCAACAACCTCCAAGGAAGCAAGGGTGAGCTTTTTCCCATCACGATTGTTGAGGTGGAATTTGAAAAAAAAATTCACATCTATGATAGTTATTCATTCAAGAATACCAAATATATTTTTTATTGTGGTTTTATTCATTCATTCTTATCACAAATGTTTATTATAACTATTCAAACACCACCAAAATACATATAAGTAGATCTGTCTGTGAAAATGAAAAATGGGAAAATTATCACACCCCATCTATATAATTCATCCCCTATCAATATTTGTGGTAAATAATTCATAGAGAACTTTTTCTTACACACTTTGGTGTAATTTGATGAAACTCTAGTTATATATTGTATTTCCATATATATATCCAACATAAATTTTTGGGGTAAGTAATTCATACTATGTATTGAAAATAAACCCGTGATTTTTTATAAGTGAAAGGAAGATGATGAATCTTCTTTAGAACCAACATCAAAATCATGGAAAATATTTCCCGATTAGAATGAATATCAATATCAAATTACCTAGTATATATAAATTATCATAATTGAAGACATTACCATCATGTTGGAATACACTTATGTGTATCTCTATGTATTGTTGTGTCTTATTCCTATTCGAGATGTCAAATTTTCTGTTGATCATATACATGGGGAAATAAATTATCCAATACTCTATATATAAAGGCTATTGTGGGACATGAGATGCTGAAGAAATAAATACTAGAGAATCTGGATAAAGGGTTAATAAACCCTATTTCTTCATAATGGTTCTCGCAAGTCCTCATAGTCAAGAAAGAGGATGGGTCAATGTGCCTTTCCAATGATTATCGTGATCCCAAAAAGATCAAGATGAATAACAAGTATCATCATCGATATATTCATTACAAATTTTATTAACTATATGGTGAAGAATACTCCACCATTATGGATATGTTGCTGAGATATTACTATGTTAGGGTGAAGAAGAAGGATATCCCAAAGACTAATTTTCATAAAAGGTATGAGAAATATGACTTTATAGTAATTTCATTCAGGATCACAAATTATCTAGTAATATTCATGAACCTGATGAATATATTCATTATATATTAGCTCAAAAATTTATAGTCTCCATATAATATATTCTAATATTATAAAAAACCAAGGTTTTGCATGAGAAGTATCTTACAAATGTCTTAGTGTCCTTAATAATGGAGTATCTTTGTTCCATGTAAAATGAATGCATGTTTTGGGTGAAGGAATTATCATTCATGTAAAATTTATTACAATCAATGGGATATCAGTGGAACCTTCAATGATAGAGGAAATTGAATCACGAATGAGGCCATGATCTATTATAGATATCCATGTTTTCCTTAGATTTCATTAGTACAATAATTAAATTGTGAGAAATATTTCATGATTTATAATCCCTATAAACATGATAAATCATAAGGGAGACACATTTTTCTAGAATAGTGAATGTTAAGATAGAATGAAGGTGATGAAAAAGAGGCTTATCACTACACATGTTCATACTACCCATATGTGGAGAAATTTTCACGTTATTAAAAGATTCTTTAAAGAAGGGATTATGATGTGTATCAATACAAAATTATAATTTCAAAGTCAATGGTTCAATGAATTTTAATGTTTAGGAATTGAAATAGCAAACATATGACATGGATTTGGCTGTAATGATCTTATATTTGAATATATGGATTAGTTATCTATTTTGGGGGAATTGTAAAATATAAATGTATGGAAGAATCCTCGAGTATATATTCACAATGAAAGAGATGAATATGAACAAATAAAAATGTTTAGAGTTGATCAAGTATAAGGATAGCTCAATACAATACCATAACAGGAAATAGATAAGGTATAAAATAATTTATCTATAATAGATCAAATTTTTTAACAATGATCAGAATTTAGAAGAAACTTATCTTCTTATATTTTAAATGGATGCAAATGAGATTCCTAAAGGAATAAACAACATCAATCAAATCGAAAATAATTTATCAATCATTGCTTCTATGGTGGTTAGAGAATTATCGATGTGATTATGTTTTAATTTAAAAGAAATTAGAAACTATATAAATATTTGAATTCACATAGTTAAATGATAATGAAGAAATTTTTTTGATATTTGGGTAAAGACTATGTGTACCATCATATCATTATTAAAATAAGGAGTTTATGGGTGACGTATAATTATCAACCTTCTCTCTCAACCCATGAAGAACAAACTTGTATGATGATCACTGAGAGAATTATTTTTGTTAAATTATAATAGAGGAAAAACAAGAATATATATCAATATGTCTTCTATGTAATCATGTGAACGAATGAGGAAAAATATAGTGGGAGGAAGAAAACATTACCCATATATACTTGAAAATTAGAAAAACCCAGCACAGGAATTGTGACATGTCTTCTGAAAAAATCAGGTAAAAATAATGAAATATGGGTTGTGGTGGATCATATTATGAGTAAATATCACTTAATTTTGAGTTTATAGGATTTATCACTCAATCAACATTCACAGATATACATTATAGAAATGGAAAGGCTTCATGGATGAACACTATAGATTTTAGATAATCAATTCCCAATATTTAGCTATATATTTTGGAAAATTCCCCAACATGCTGTAAATAAAATTTGAACTTATACTTGGACTATCAATGTTATACTGATATCCAATCTATGCGGACAATCTAGAAATTTTGAGGTCATGTTGTGGGCATGTTCTATTGACTCTAATGGTGGATGGGATCAACAACTTCTTCTATTAATGTTCTCATACAATAACATTTTCCACATAAGCATCCAAATGGATATATATAAATACGTTTATGTTAAGTGGTGGAGAACCCCTACATGATAAGATGATGTAGGGTAATGAATAACGCTAGGTCTTGAAATGGTTGAGTAAATAGTGGAAAAGTTATAGACTATTCATCTGCACATCAAGACTGCACCGATATGACAAAAGTGTTATGATGTAAATCATCAATAATTCCTATAATTTTTTGATATAAACATGGTATTCCTATGAATAACATCATGGAATAAAGTGTTGGGATTTTGGAAGAAGTGAAATCTTTGTCCAAGATACATCGTTCCCATTGAAATCCTTGATCACATAGGAGTCGTGGCCTAATAACTACCACTGACACCTAACCTATCACAATTACATGATTTATTGCATGCATCCCTTTAAGGATAATACATAAAAGACCCCTAAAATGTACTCAATATATAGGTGGGACTACTGTAAAATGAACATTCTTAAGAGGTTCATTTGTTGAAGAACATAGATTGTAGAGAATGTTTTCTATGAAATATAACAAATAACCTTGTCAATGTGTTGTGGATAAACTACAAGTTTGATGAACCGATGTGGGAACTAAAGGAAGATATAAAATAGAGTTACCCTCATGCTTGAACATGGGAAATGAAAATTTTGATGAAAATATTGTAAAGGGGTAATATTTTAATGACCCAAACAGTTATAAAGAAAATTCCCATTATTATTTAATTAAATATATTTTTCGGTAATATGATTATAGAAAAATATGTAACATATTTGGTTTCATCATATCTCATCTGATTTACATGAATACTAATCTTATTTACAGTTTATAATAGAGAAATTTAATAGTGATGTCCTGATTAGTATAAATATACGGTTTTAAAGAATCAATTCGATACAGAAAAAGGAAGTGATGGTCTCAACCAGTAGGATCGTACCCTAAGAATCCCATTTATCATAGTTTTTGGGGGAGATAGAATCACTGGGATTTTCCCTTAACCAATTCTAAGATGATATCTAACAATATAATCATGAGAAAATCCATTTATGTTTTACGTTCATGGACATTGAAACCACAACACAAACTTTGTGTGTTGAACCATTGTATGAAATTATCACAGTCACACACCATACTTTGAGGGCCTTTGTTAGTGTATTAAATGTATATATATCAAGACCCTTTAAATATGATTATGTAAATTATTTTTTGTAGAATAATGAATTTATTTTCATTATATTTTTTACAAATAATAAATTATTTTCATTTTGATACAATAAAAAAGAAATAATATTTTTTGGATAATATTCAAATTCAAATAAAGAAATCATTTTGATGAATTAATGGATTTTTGAGATAAATAATATTTTAATAAAATATTATTATTAATTTTTTTATCTAATATAAATGAACATATATTTTTTATGAAGTCAAATGTAATTTTTATAAGGGTTTAGAAACATATACTTCCAAAAAACACACCATTTATAAATAAATGTGGATTATTATTTTAATATTTATGATATTATTATTTAAAAAATTTTGAAGATAAAATCAATATTATTTATGGAATCATAACATTGAAATTATCCAATGGTGAAATTTTTATTATTTTCTAAGACAATTGAATTTCAGGTAAATATTAACTATGATACAAATATACAGTGTAAATTAATACATCATAATAATCCATAAGTGATTTAATAAATACTATAATGTTCACAAAATACCAACTATATGTTTTAACATTAAAATAATTTGATTTTTTGTATATTTTATTAATTTTCCACGACTTAATGAATCTTCTAAGACCATTAATATATTTTGAGGTTTTAAAATCATTTCAATTAGACTATGTCTCACTTATGCATAAGTAAGTGTATAGATTATTAATTTTTTCCCATGGACATATAAAATAATTAAACACAAAACCATTTTCAGTAACCATGGGAAACTATCGGGGTATTGAATATAGTTTTGGTTATTTTATTATATATATTCCAAAACCTATATTTGAGAAAAAATGAATAAATACCCACTCATATTTTATATAAACCCACCCAATCCCCCATTTAAATTCACTATAAATCATCGGTGGACATCATAACTCTTCATTACCCACTCTAGAGTCATTACAATGTGCGGAATTATTCTCAAGAAGCATTACCCAGTAATTTTGTTTCACATACTCTAGTAAGGTATCCTCACCATATATTCTATATTGAAGATCATTTTAACATTATTAATTCCAATTCCAATTCATAATGAAGGGAAATGTCTTTACATGCATATATAACAATAGAATTTCATACCATATTATTAGATACCACTTTTTCAATCATTATTCATTTTTATGAATTTTTAAGTGACCCTGTTATGCTTCCGAAATATAATCATGATTTTCAATGCCAAAATAATTTTATAGTGATTACAATAGCAATTTACTATCAATGGTTTCCACCTGTATACACTTATAATAATTTCATAGAATACATAGATATATTTATTCTACTCTAATTGATTTTGTAATGAAATATGATGATGAATGAATCCAAGTTGTATGATCTATTTGGAACACGTAGGCATACTGATGAATGAATGTGTCTAGTGCATCATAAATTATCTAGCACTAAAATAAATTTTGAAATGTTTATTATCATTTTACATTATGTTTGGAAAGTTAGTGAAATTGAATCCATTTTTATTATTTTACAATCTTGATGTAATTTCTGTTATCAATGACCAATTTTTATGATGTAGTGTTATATGTTGTTTACAAATTCCTCCTGTTACTTTAATTTTTTATGTTTTATCATATATCATTAATCATGTTTATGATTCTATCTAATTTTTTATATTCTTACTTTCTAACATGTATTATTATCCTCATTTTATTCCTTTTTTAGTCCCTTAATGGGATTTATATTTCCACTGTTCTTATGAATATCCCAAGGTTTTCCCTGATGTTTTAAGAATGAAGTAATATTTTTATCTTGTTATAGATGATGTCAATACAGACAATGCATTCAATGTTTTGAATTGTTATATAATGTGCTGAATTTGTAAAGACGTTATACATCATTATATTCAAGATAGTTTTATATGTATTTTTTATTAATCATGAATTGTTTACTAATAAAGAGAATGGGGTTTTATATTCATGTAAGACCCTTATTTGTTTGAGACTATTTATTACATTTTCTAATACCTGTGAATCCTAATAAAAGACACATGTTATCATTTATTTCTTACCATTAAAAAGTATTTGTCTTAAAATATAACATATTAAAATGGTAAAATGAATAAAAAATAATTTTATTTCCAAAACTAGGAAATCCATTTACATACCTTAACCCTTAAGAATGACTGTCAGTAGAAAAAAATCTAAAATCAGAAATTATTTTTTTTTTAATACAAAAGGAAAATTATGTGATTGAGAACTGTTATTTGCGATGTTAGAATATAATTAATTAATGTGTAATATGGAAATTTATCATTAATATAAATTATATTGAAGTGAATAAAGTCATTGGTTATAATACCTGTAAAAATTTTACGAATATATAATTAATTTTTTTTAATATAGATAATGTCTCTTTCTTTGATATTAAAAATATATATATAATATTTATGAAATAAATTATATAATATTCAAATAAAAAAATATCAAATTCACAATAGAAAATAAAATGGATTTTAAGGATACTTTTTAGGAGTAATATATTTTTATAAAATTCACTAACAAAACATGTTGATAAATTTCCAAGGACTATTATTTCAAAAAGTGTTATCTATAAAGAAATATATATGTACTATTAAGGAATGCTAATTTAATTATTCAGGTCTTTTTGAAATTGATTTCTTTAAAAACATTGTATTTATTATATATTATGTATTTTTTATAAGTTAAATTTATCATATTTATACTATTAAATTAAATTAAATATATTTATTTTGTATAGAAATATATGAATAATCATATATGTGTTTATAATCAAATAATTAGTAAGAAATATAAAATATTTTAATCATAAAAGTATTATTTTCAATGAATTCTGTATCTATTTATTTTTTAATATTATAAAATAAAATCTTGATTGTAATTATTTTAATGAAAATATTTTTTTATATATAGAGAAAAATAATTAACATCCATTTAATTATTATTGCATGGAAATTTATATGATAAAATTGGTTTTTATTCATAGAAATATTGATTTCATAATATAGTGTTGTTATTCCTTATGTGTACCAATATTTAAATTAATTTTCATACATTTATGAAGATTTATGAAATAATATTTAATTATTATCAATAAATAATATTTACTTTCATTTTAGGGAATAAAAATAAGATACTAAGGTATTCATTGACTGGGTTTGGTTAATATAAAAATGAAGTAAATGGGTTTAAATAAGGGATAAAGGCCTATAATATCAAATAATAATATAAAAGTGTAGATGAGGGAATTATAGAACTCTTGTTATTTTATATCTGGTTTTAAACTTTTTATCCACTTTTCATGTGAAATTACATTCTCTATTCATTAAAAAATTGGAATTTTGGAAAATGCCACTAAAGATCCTATATAAAAATCCCTCATATTCTACCAACAAAAGGACACAATTACTTCTATATCCTCCAAAATATCCACAAAAATCTCTCCCGAAGAAGCCTTTATTAGGTTTGTAACCTGTAGTTATAATAAGGAGTTGAAAACCCATCGTTTTATCAAGGCTCTCCAAGAGAATATTGAATTCTTTAGGCTTATTTATAATATTCTTCATAATCATTTTTCTTTTCTTTTTTCATATAAATAATATTATCTATGATTTATAAATAAAATGTCATTATTTATAAATAAATATTTTTTCATAAATTAAAAATTATTAATATAATATTACAAGTTCATACACATTCATTCATTATAATGTTTTCCTGATTGAGTTTGTTGTAACATCAACATAAATTATGTTATAACAATTAAAACATTAATGAATTTGATAAAATTTATAATAAAAAAATATTATTTAAAATTTATTATGACCTCATAACAATATAAGAGATATATATTTGTATATTCCTTAATAAAATCAATTATTTCTTTAGAAAAGAAATTCAAAAAAGGGATATATTATCCACTCTTTATTAACTAACACCATAATATAAATAAAATATCCACTGGACTAAATAAATATATATATATCAAATTGAAATATAAATTCAATTTATAAGGTGTTAAAAAGCATATGCAAGGATTACAGAGAAAACAACTGAACTAAATTTAGCAAGGAACAGAATAAATAATTAATAATTTAACATAAATCCTAACAAAGAAAATAATGGAAAAGGGATAATAAGAAATTTTGAATATATAATATAATATAAAATAAATATAAATATGGTTCTCATAGATATAAATAATAATCCAAAATATATTAAACTGGAGTTCAAATCAAAGGAAATCATATAGTAATCCATGTTTAGGGTTTTCCATGATAATTTTCATTCATTGAGACACATTCCATATTATGCACTAATACTAATTTATATGGTGTGAATAATACCTATAAGACAGATTTTCTTATAGTCATATATTTATTATTGTAATATAAATGTCAAATTCATTCTATATCTTTAATGGTATTCTAATTAAAAATTTATCATAGGGAAAAGGCATTCTTTTCCAATATCACATTGAAATCAATATTCTCTCTGTCAAATTTTATATTTGGAAAAAATTGTCTAATGACCCAAAAAAAGTTCCATATTTTTGTATAAAAATAATTCATTTGTATACTTATAATGAAAACTGAGATCTCAAAGGCATAGAGTTTTAGTCCTCGAATATAAATTTTTATTTTAAAGTCACTTTTTGGACATGCGGAAAACCATAGTTCACAAAACAAAGACACTACGTACTGAAAGAGCTCAAAAAATGATTAAACCCAAGACTAAGATTATTTAGGCTAGTCACTCTATATTATTCCTAGTGTAGAGTACTAACATGTGTGTTTTTATCCCCTCTGATATGTTCTTCAAGGTGAGTAACCATTTTGTCCATTTGTCTAAATAAATTCCTCCATGATGATTTTGCATTGCTTAAAGACCCGAGCTATGATTCAGCCTTGCTTGTCTATCCACACTTCTTTATCCTCGGTGTCATCAGCATTCAACCTTCTTTCACAAATTCATGTAATGTCCTTGTTTAAGGCATTGGGTAGAAACACTTTCTCAAACATTTTTTCCTCAGAGTGGAGGATAAGCTTTGGACACCCTCTACCTCTTCTTCTATCAATCATGGTTCATTGCTTGGGTATCAACTTTCCCTTTCTTTATTAATATCCTTTTCTTGTTTCCATCATTCTTTATCGACCTTTTTTCCATTAGTTTTGTCATGTTATAGTAGTCATTGAGTCCCATGGGTTTTTTCCCTTGGACTAGAGTGCATTTCCCATAGTCACACTTACCTTTTTTCAACTTCTTCCTTATTGGGTTGTGAGGGAGTTTCTCTTGGTAATATTCCACACTATCCTCTGTGAATTAGCTACAACCATTATCACAAGAATCATAATCCTCCTACATCAATGTTTGTTCTTGATTTGACAGACCATCAAAATAGGTTTTTCAACTCCACCCCCATGTCTTCTTTGAGTAGCCTCGTCCTGCACTGAAAATATGCCTTGCCTGCTTTGACCTACAAACCATACTTCTTCCCCACTCTCTGAACCTGATGGAATGAGGAGTTAGGAATGGGATTGTTTGGGTCCAAGGACCCCAAGACACTAACATCATCTTTCCTACCTTGTACACTAATTGAATAGGCAGTAGCTTGCAAAAAAGACATTCTGTGTAGTGGCATTCCCGAATCCTCGGCCTCCATGTTGTTTTCTCCCACTGGGGAAACACTACATGGGGGTATTTTCATATATGGGCTTGTGTGCTACTCAAAT
Organism: Viscum album; assembly: GCA_963277665.1. Taxonomy (NCBI): domain Eukaryota; kingdom Viridiplantae; phylum Streptophyta; class Magnoliopsida; order Santalales; family Viscaceae; genus Viscum; species Viscum album. The sequence continues at coordinate 753,385,805 of OY728158.1, forward strand.
CATCAACCCATAAATTGAGGCTTCTTGTTAGTATCCTTTAAACCCCATCCTTATTTTTCAACATGATTGAATTGACCTTTTGAGGAAAGCTTATTTTTTGGAAACCCCTTTCCAGGACTTGATCTCAACCCAGTTGAAATCCTCACCCACTCACCTTTATTTTAATCTGATCCACCTTTCCTAGACGCTTGCATGTCCTTTTCATGGCCCTCCCTCTCCTCCTCATTGCCACCTAAAGGTTAGACCATGTCTTGATGGGTCACCATACTTTCAATTTCATCATCCATGATCTCAACACTATCATTGTAGACCAAAGCTCCTGGATTGCACACCCCCAGATTGCATTTCAGTACTTCATACACTATAGAAACTCTTGGGTTCATAGACTTCTCCACCAACTCCTTCACGATGCCCTGTTATGCAATACTAGGACTAGACCTCACCAGCTCCCACTCAGCTGGATCATGATGCATCTGCGGAGAAGGCATATATTTTTAAAGACTTCACATACATTGAAAAATCCATATTAAATATCTAATAAAAGGAAAGATAGAAACTATTCAACACATGGTTTAAAGACCTTAGTAGGACCTCGATTAATATCTCTCTTCTACATGTCCATAAACCACGTCAAAATAGATTTTGAATACATAGGGTGAGAGAAAATACGTAGTAATGGTTTTTTAAAACAAAAATGAAACCAAATAGATTTTTTCTATTAAAATTAAATGTAATACAAATTATAATGTTTATTAAATCATGATTTGGAAAAACTTGTATACATTCCAAAATAAAACATTATATTGAAAAACTATTTCTATTTATATATACAACATTTTGGAAATCTACTTCATTCAATCATATATTATTAGTAATTACACTTGGAATCCTTATAAGCATTCATAATTAAATCTCCAAGGTACCATGGATCATAGCATGAATTATCGGTTAACTCCTGAGACATGGTTGGAATACTCCCATGATGCAACTGATTCACTCCCAAATACCATATTGTTCTAGGGATAAACCTCATGTGCACCACAATGTGATCCAGATAAACATCGCACGCATAATGATGCGCTTTGTATCAACCACCCACTCACCATGATGTTCTTGGGATAAACCTCATGTGCACCTTGATGTTCCTGCAATAAACCTCCAACGCATCGTGATGCCTTTCAGATAAACCTCCTTGGAACCATGATGTGCTTGGGGTAATCCTCCCACACATAGTGATGATCTTGGGAAAAACATCACACATGTAATAATGGGCTTGGGATAAACCTCTTGCACACCATACATGACATCTCATGAGATTAAAACATTAACCAATGCCTTGATGTGATATAACGGTACCCCATTCAAAATAATTTATTTCTCATACATCCAAGTAGGATTTTGATAATTATAACATTCATTTCATTATGAGGATAATGAAATTTAATTTTTAAATATGGATTATTTGAAAACCATTTCCTTAAAAGAACCTTCTTGATTATACATTTAATGTGATAAAAGTATCATTTAATTAAAATAAATAATAATTCCATCATGTACATGTATGTAATAGTTTTCATAAATGGTATAGGTATGTACATTTTCATATATAAAAATTATTGTATGAATAAAACATGATTTCATACTCATGAATATATATATAAATATATGGATTAAGAATAACAATAACATTTTAATATAAAATTACACAAACACATTCCTACATATATTTACATATATAAAAAGCAAACATAATATAAATATTTTTATTGTCACTATAAATCTAGTGGTTTTGAAAATAAAATTAATTTAAATAATAGATAACCTCACTAGAAACCATAGTGGCTTAATTAAAAATTCATTTAACCATTAAAATGATTTTATTAAAGTGGTATCCTTTGGAGAATAAAAATTTATGGATTATATGATCTATATATAGTGATAATTATAATATATATAAACATACCTTCAAAACTAATGGCGTTTTAAAATTCTAATTACACATTCATATGAATATGAGTCTATATAATGGTCATTAAGTATTCAAAATAATTTCATGATAAAAAAGTCACAAAGACCAAAACAATTTAAATATTTAATACTAAAAATTATTATTTAAAGCATAACAAAGATAGTATTTTCATTTAAAAAACAATAAAAATACAATATAAAATGAACTTCTGATAGATTAAAATAATTTTGAATATAAAGAAATGAAGTATCTGTATAGTTTAAAAATATTGAGAATATCTTTAAAAAAGTCATATTTCTATCATAATGACATAGTAAAAATTATCTAAAAATTTATGAAGTAAGTAAAATTCATAGTAAAAGGTCCAAAAGATATTCATGCATATAAAATGCATATTTTTCTAACTATATAAAAACCATAATAATTTGGAAAATCACATAATAATGCATTGCGATTAAAAAATGGGAATAAAATACATGAATTGCATAAAACACCTAAGCGTTTTTCAGAAAAAACAAATCAATTATTATGAAATTGGTTCCACAACATCACAATAGAGAATACAATTTTATAGAAAGGATGTTTAAATACATATGATAAATTTTGGAACAATTAAATAAAGAAAAATTTGTTAAATAAAATTTTGACCCAATTACTAGGTAGATGACTCTACTACTTCACAATAGGGGTAAAAAGACCACATATCAAGATCCTTTGAATAACAAATATTATCAGTTATGAACAATTTAATGATAAAAAAGTAAACTATTTTTTTAGTGTTTTGAAAATCAGAATTCCACTTACTATAAAACCATCACATCTTCTATCTCGATTCACAACAACAATAGGACTAAGCTAAAAACTATTGGAAGATTACCCAAAGTATCCTATCTCTTTCTTATCTATTTCAACACAACATTTTTATATATATAATATTCATTTATATATATTATTTAATTATACATTTCTTAAAATATAATTTATTAAAATTTCTCAATTATATATGTTATATACTGTCTTATTTATGTAAGCAGATTAATGTAAATATATTCCCTATTGTGACATTAGTAATATTATAACAATTATAAATAATTTATCTTTTTGTAAACTTATGTGTATTTTTATTTCTTGGAAAATAAAACAACATTTAGTATTAACTCTTTATAATATTTTAATTAAAATATTAATTTCAATTTTTTAAAATTACATTTTTTTGGGAATGATATTTCAATTAAAAATATAAATTTGAAAATAAAATATTATTTAATTTAATAAAATTAAATATTTATATTTATATTAAATATTCACTAAGATTACAAATATTAATATATGTATTTAATTGAATTATTGTTATTTTTTATTTGAAATAAAATACAAATACATACTTTTTACATAAAATTTGATGAATAATTCAAAATTCATAACATGAATAAAATGTAAAATTGATATGTTAACTAATTGATTCATTGTTTATTTAAATTAAAAAAATGTTTTATATAAGATTATATTCATATTCACACACACTAAAAGATATTGTATCACATATCATTGGAATACACACACATTGATATATATATTATTTACCTTATTATTAAAACTAAAATTAATCCTCAAACAAAAGAAATTAATAACTGTTAAACTATAAAAATAATTTTAAATGTGAAAATATTATATTTACTAAAACATAGGATGCCAGAGTCTACCCCTCTAAAATGAATTATATCCTTGTAATTACATCACCACACTTATAGAAATTATAAATTATATTATTAAGAATTTGTAAAAGCTAGAGTTCAAAATATTCCCTTAACATAAAATAGTAAAACAAATTACATAATTCCACTAATGGTTAATGGGTTTTCTATGTATCATAACCTCCATATTTATCTATAACTCATCTCTAATACCATATGTAATAACCTAGAATCCTAATCCATATTCTTTTATAAAACATTCTCATTTATTTTTTTATAACAAAATCCATGTTCTCAAAGGTATAGTGTTTTATAGTGAATGGATGCAATGGAGATTCCTCATTACGAATCAAATAAAAGGAAACACCCAAACTATTATATACAAGGGTTAAAACATCTTAGGAGGCGATCGACCACTATCTCACTTATAAATGTCCTTAAACCCTTTGATAAGTGATTTTGAAAACATATAATGATTGATAGAAAGCATTGTAAGGGGATTTTAAAACAAAACTGAAACAAAATAAGGATTTCAATTATAATAAAATGTAATAAATATTATACTATTTAATAATGCGAGCTTTAGAAAAACATGTAAACATTCTAAAAATTAACATTATGCTGAAAATGTATTTTCATTTATATATACAACATTTGGAAAATTAGATTTAATCATTCATGTATTATTAGTAATTTCACTTGGAATCCTTATAAGCATTCATAATTATGTCACAAATACACCTTGGATCATTGCCTGACTTCACAGTTCACTCTCGAGACAAGGATGACATAATACTATGATGGAATAGGTTCACTCCCAAATACCATATTTTTCATTGTATAAATCTATCACAGATAATAAAAGGATTAGGATAAACCATCGGGCACTATGATGTGCTAGAGATAGCACTCCTAGGCACCGTGATGTGTTTGGGATAAACCTATCGTGCACCGTGACATTATTTGGATGAACCTCCCATTCCCCATGATATGCATGCGTTATACCTCCCACACACCAAGATGTTCTTAGATAAACCTCCCACACACTGTGATGTGTGTGGGATAAACCTCTCATTCACCATACATTACATATCATGAGATTGAAACATTACCCAATGCATTGGGGCATTATCAATGCGCACTCTTCAGAATCATTTTATTCTCATACATACATCTTTGTATTTTTTTAATTGTGACTTACTTTTCATTATGAGGACCAAAAAAATTCATTTTAAATCATCATTCATTGAAAAACATTTCATCAAAAGAAACTTCTTGATTATACATTTTACTGTTATAAAATTAGCAACTCATTAAAACATATAATTTTACATTTATGTAAATGTATGTAATATTTTTTCATAAAAGGTAAATTTATATTAATTTATTTACATAAAAATTAATTTTTGAATAAAACATGATTTCATACTAATGTATATATATATATATATATATAGGTTAAAAATAACAATAAAAGTTTTATATAAAATTACATAAACACATTTCTTCATATTTTTATATATTTAAAAATAAATCTTAATATATATATATATATATGTATATATATGTATAATATTTTTATACATACATTTTTTATTGAAAAACATTAATTTGAATGTTTGATAACCTCGCATTAAATCTTGGGGATTAATAAAAAATTTATTTAACCATTAAGTTGATTTTGTTATGTTGATATCAATTTTTAGATTTAATTTTAATGATTTTAATCTATATATATATGATTATAAATATATGTATATACACATACATAAATTTAAAAAATATTACTTTGGAGAAGTCCAATAACATAATTTTCTTGCATATGAGTCCATCTTAAGATCATTAATTATTCAAAAAAAAATTATGATTAATAAGCCCCACGGAGAAAAACCATTAAAATATTTAATCATTAAAATTAATCTCTAAAGCATAAAAATGATCATATTTTCTTCTAGAAAACAATGAAAATATTTTATATAAAAAACTGTTGATAGATTAAAATAAACATGACATTAAATATACCTGGTTTATATATATATAATATTAAGCATAACTTAACAAAATTCATCTTTCTATCATAATTACATAGTAAAAATTATCTACAGTTTCCTTATGTACATAAAATTCTTAGTAAAAGGTCTGAAGGATATGCAAGCATAAATAATTCTTAGTTTTGTAACAATATAAGGAAATAATAATTTGTACAATCAATTAAAAAAGAAATATGATTAAAAAATGGGCATAAAATACATGAATTGTGTTAAACACCTGGACAAATTTCAGAAAAGAAAATATATTTCAATGAAAATTATTCCACTACATCACAAAAAGGAGAATAATTTCAAAGAAAGGAGGTTTCAATAATATTGTTAAATTTTGGAAGAAATCCAAAATGCAATAATGGTTTTATAAAAATTGTATCCCTTTACCATACAGATGACTCCACCACTTCACAATAGGGGGAAAAGGATCACATTTAAAGATGTTCTGATCAACAAAAGAAATCAAATTTGAACAATTTAAAGATAAAAAACATTTTAATTTCCTAATGAATTTGAAAAAATAGAATTATCCTTACTATAAAATCAGTACTTCTTTCATCTCGGATCACAATAATAATCCGATTAAGCTATAATGATAGGAATATTAACCAATTCTACATCTCTATTTATTCACTATTTCAATGTTATATGTTTATATACATACACTAGATACCTAGAATTACCAGTTATCAAAAAAAAAATGAAACCAGTATGACAGTGGGATTCCCTAACCATAAGATTCTCCAATTTCTAATAAAGTATTACCCTATTTCGATTGAAGATAATAATCATGGAACCCTATACCCAAAAATTGTAATTTTATAAACCCTCTCATACCTATTGTATTCATCCAACTCCTTGAGATCTGACACATCGTTGTGTTATAAGATTTGATGGAAATCAATTCCATAAGAAACTCAATAGTCTCAAGATGAATGTACAACGGATCACTGAAGCCACTTGTAGGTTGACAATCAGTAGGTCATGGGCCATCCACGTTTTCACAAGACCATCCACAGGATGACATGATCCCCAATCAAGAAATTTCGAATACCAGACAACCTTCTATGGATAGGTGGAGTGCTGACTGCATATTTTCCACTTGCGATAGTGGTTCGTAGACCATCTGACGAGGAAGAATACACACATGGGAGGGGAAATCTGCATCAGCTTCAAACACCCCGCCCAAAAACAATTCTACCTTTAAAAATTTTAACAATTTTATTATATTATTACTATTTTCATTACATACTATATTATAACTATTTTATCATATATTTATTATTTCTTATAAATATATTTAAATATCATTAATTGAATAGATGATACTCAAATATTAGTATAAAAATTCTTAAAATAATTAATAGTCCACTTATATGTATGTAAATTATTACTACTTTTTATTATTTTTCTTATTAAAACAATAATATTCATTTATATATTTGGTAATTATTCATTTCTTCCAATATATTTTATTTAAATTTCAAAATTATATATGACATATATTATCATGTTTTTTTAAGGTCCTTAATGTAAATATATTCTTTATTATGACAATATTAATATTTAAAATATCGAAAATAAATCATGTTTTTATAAACTTATGTGTAGTTTTACTTCATGAAAAAACAGAACAACAATTACTATAAATAGTTTGTAATATTTTCATTAAAATAATATCTTTTAATGTGTTAAAATTAATATATATATGAATGATATTTGAATTAAAAATATAACATTGAAAAAAATTATTTAATTAAATCAACCTAAATATTTATATTTAAGTTAAATATTCACTGAGAAAACAAATATACATATATGTATATGAATAAATTTTTATTATTATTATATTAGAAACAAAATACTCGCACATGTATTTTATATAAAATATGTTGAATAATTCAAAATTGAAAACATTAATAAAATGTAAAACTGATAATCTAACTAATTGATTAATTATTTATTTTAATTTACTAAAATAATTCTATAAGATATTTTTTATATTTATACACACCAAAAGATATTTTCTTACAATCCTTAGTTACACACATATAGAAACACACACACACACATATTTATATACAATTTTCCATAGTATTAAAAATTATATTTATCCTTAAACAAATGAAATCAATTAATATTGAAATATAAATCTTCAATTTAAAAGTGAATGTATTAGATTTACTAACACTCAGGACATCACATTCTACCCCCATTAAAAGAATTGAATCCTCATAGTTCCATCAGTGCACTTAGATTCTTTCTAAATTTCATTAATATGAATTAGGAAAAATAGGAGTGTAATATATTCATCTAGTGTAATATCATAAGAAATTAAAAGAATACATATAAAGGTTCAAATGGTTTATCTGTATCTTAACCTCTACTGTTATCTAAACATTGGCTATGATACCAAATTTAATGACCCAAAAATGTGTGCCAAATTTTTTTATAAAAATAAGTCATTTATTTATTTATAGAAACCCCGATATTGAAAAGGTATAGTATTTTAGAGAGTCCGGATACATTGGAGATTCCTCATTACACATCCTATAAAAGTAAAGTCCAAAACTATTCTATACATGGGTTAGACGCCATAGCAATTCATCTACCTATATCACACTTCTACATGTCTTCAATCCCTATGAAAATAGAATTTAAAAACATCGGGTGAGTGAAAAAAACAACAATAATGGTTTCTAAACCAAAAATGTAATAAAATAGAGTTTTACAATTAAAATAATAAGTAATAAATATTATAATGGTTATTAATTCCAAGAAAAGAAAAACAAGTATACTTATAACATGTAGATATTATATTGGTTAGTGTTTTTTTATTTATATATTCAAAATCTGGAAAAAAATTCTTCATTTATTTATATAGTATTAGTAATTATACTTTGAATCATTAGAAGAATTCATAATTAATTATAAAAGGTACCATGGATCATAGAATGTATTTCCAGTTCACTCTCGAGATATAGTGGACATAGTCTCGTGATGGAATAGGTTCACTCCCTAATCTTGTAGTATGGCAAGGAAAAATATCCTACGCTGCATAATGGGTTTTGGATAGACTTCGAATGCACCATGGTGTGATTTGGATAAACCTCCAGCGCACCATGATGTGCTTGCGATAAACCTCCAACCCACTGTGAAGTTCTTGGGATTGACCTCCTATGCACCATGTTATGCTTAAGATAAACCTCATGTGCATCATGATGTGCTTAGGATAAACTTATCTCGCACCATACATGACTTCACATGAGATTAGTACATTACCCAATGCATTGTACTTCTATCAGGGATCACCCATCATAATCATTTCATTCTCATATATCCAAATCCGATTTTTTTTTAAATTATAATTTACATTTCATTATGAGGACCATGGAATTTCTTTTTAAACCATGGTAATTTGAAACAAATTCCCTGAAATGAACCTTCTTGATTATACAAGTATCATGATAAATGTAGCCTCTCATTAAATTTAAAAAGTATTCTTTCAAGTACATGGATGAAATAGTTATACATAAAATATACAACATATACATTTATTTTCAAAAAATTAATGTTTTAATTAAAAATGATTTCATACACATGAATATAAATATATATATATATATATTGAATAAAAATAATAATATCTTTTTTACGTAAAATGACATATACACATTCTGTCACAAATTTACATGTATAAAAAACATAATTAACATTTATATATATATATATGTGTGTGTGTGTGTGTGTGTGTTTATTAACAATATTGTTTCAATTTTATTGAATAAACCTTAATTTAAAATATTAATAAACTCACTTGACATCATAGGGGCTTAATTAAAAATCATAGTAAACATTAATTTATTTTTATTAAAGAGATATCTGTTGAAGGATGTAATTTTAAGCATACCATGATATATATGTGTTTATATATATATACATTTAAAAAATATTATATATGAAAAGTCTAACAACATCATTTGAATGCATAGGAAATATTATGTTCATTGATTATTAAAAATTATTTTAAAATAAATAAGTCTCACAAACCTATAGAGTTAAAATATTTAATACATAACATGATACTTTAAAGAATAACCCATATCATATTTATATCGCAAAAACAATCAAAACACTGTACATAAACAATTAATGAAAGATAAAAATAACTTTTAATTTATAGATACCATGTATCAATAGATTAAAAATATTAAGAATAACTTTAAATAAATTCCCCTTACCTTCATAATGATAGATTAAAAATTATCTAAAAAGTCATGAAGTAAATCATCTTTATAGTAAAATTTTGAAAAAATATGCATACATGAAAATGCATATTTTTATATCTATATAAAAAATAATAATGTTATGGACAATCAATTAATAATTCAAAGACAATAAAAAAATGGTAATAAAATACATGAATTAAATAAAACAAAAGAACATATTTCAAAAAAATAATATCTATTATTATGTAACTGGTTCCACTACTTCAAAACTATGAAAATAATTTCATAGTAACGAGGTTTAAATACTACAAATATATTTGAGAACTATTCCAAAATTCAATAATAGTTTCATAAATATGACATCCCTTTACCATGAATATGAATCCACAACATCATTATAAGAGAAAAGGATCACATGGAATGAGGGTTTGGTAAAAAAATGTAAACAAATTGGAACAGTTTATTGATAAAAAACAAACTGATTTCTTAATGTATTATAAAAAAATAATTCCCATTACTATAAATGCAACACTTCATCCATAATGGATCACAACAGTAATATGACTAAGATGAATATTATAAAAAGATTAACTAATGAAGCATGTACCATTCTACCCAATTTAAATGTAGAATGTTTGCATACATTAACTCGAAAACCAAAAAGGTCTGCAGGCACAAATAATAAAAGAAACCAGCCTGACAGTTGGATTCCCCAAACAAAATAATTTCTAATTTATAATAAAGTATTATCCTATTTTGATTAGAGATAACAAACATGGAACAAAAAAACATGAAATTTAAATTTTATAAATCCTCTCATACCTATATGATTCATCCAAATAACTATGATTCGACTGATCACTATGTCAAAAGATTCAAAGGCATTACATTCCACAAGAAACACAAAAGTCACCATATAAAGGTACCATATGTCATTAAAGCCACATGCAGGTTGACCATTGGTAGGGCATGGGTTGACCTCATCCACACTATACCATCCCCTCAATGGGAGGATCCGCAATCAAAACATGTCGAGTACCGGACAACCTTCGATGGATAAGTGGATCACTATATTTATGTTTTCCTGTATCGTTGGTAGTTTATAGCCCATATGACAGAGAAGGTGTCACACAGGGGAGGGGAATTTTGCATCGTCTTTGAACCACCTTTTGAACCTGATCCGCCATTTTCAATTTTTAATCATTTAATTATATTATTACTATTTTATTTATATAACATTTTATAACTATCATATCATACAATTATTATTTCTTATAAATATATTTAAATTGTTTTTATTATTGGATGAAACTCTAATATAAGTATACTATTTATATAACTAAATTATTTTCCACTTAAAAGTAAATATATTATTATTACAGTCTATTATAACTATTATAAAAACCATAACATTCATATTTATATTATGTAATTTTACTTTTCCTGAAATATAATTTACTTAATTTTCACAATTATATATTTCGCATACTATATTTATTTTTGTATGTTTCTTAATTCAAATATATTCTCTATTGTGAAATTAATAATATAAAAAAATAGAAAATATATTAGGTTTTAATAAAATAATGTGTATTTCTATATCTTAAATATCATAAAAAAATTATTGTAAATTTTTTATTATATTTTAAAAAAAATATTATTGTTTAAAATTTTAATTTTATGTTAATGATATTTGAATTAAAAATATTTCTCTGAAAAGAACATTATTTTAATACAATGAACCTAAATATTTTAATTTTAATTAAATATTAAATAAGATTACAGATATTCATATATTTATATAAATAAATTAATATTATTATTTTTTGATTAGACTGAGAATACATGTACATTAATTTTATGTAAAATTAATTCAATAAATGAAAATTCCATATATGAATATAATGTTAAAATTATATGGAAAATAATTGATTCATTATTTTTATTTCAATTAATTAAATGTTTCTACAATTTATAATTTATATATTTACAGAGAAAATATATTTTCATGAAAACCTAAGTTATAAAAACACACACACACACATATATATATATATATATATTATTTACCTATTATTAAATAAAATATTTATAATTAAATAGTAGAAGTCAATAAATATTAAAAAATAAAAAATCAATTTGAAAGTAAAGATATTATATTCAATAAATCCCATGATGTCCAATATTGAGTATTAATTATTTCTACAACCCAATATATTGTATTATATTATATTATACTATATTGGTTTCTTGGGTACACTCCTTTTAGAGTCTAATTTTTTCATGAACTACTGAATGGTTTATTACATGTATAGCTTATCATATCTCTTCTTTCTGTCAATAATATTTTTGACATGATATTATTATATATATTTACATACGTATGTTTTGATATATAATTATATATGATATTAATGTAATTTTCTACTAAATATAACAATATTAATTTTTTAAAGAAATTTATTTTCAATATTTTATCAACAATTCATTTTCTTTAAACCCTTGTATTCATTAAAAAATTATGATTTGAATATTTTTTTAATGAATTTTATAAAGTCAATTTCTCAAGACATCATTATATTTTTATTTATTCGGATTCCCTTCCATGTTTTTATGTTTTCCAATGTAATTTCAATATTTATTTTTTAATAAGGCATTTCTTTTTTAATAAATGTAATAAAAAGTTGAGGGGTTATATTGACTAAATATCAATTTAATGAGTCATAAACCATAATATATCAATATTTTTTTCAAAATATATTTTATTTTACCCTCTATCATTATAATATAATATTTTTAACATTGTCTTTGGTGAAATTACATTTCTATGTAAAACCAATCTCTTCAAATTGATCTCTATCATTAAAAAATAAAATGTTATTAAGATTAATTCTAATCCCCATGATATTATCTCTCTCTTCATTATCTATGTACATTTTTATTAAAACTTTCATCATTTTCTTATTTTATAATATAAATAGTAATAATCCTTTCTAATATACATACATATCATCAGCTCTTTAAAAAAAGAAATGTATTCAGATTTTCATCAATGGGTTTTTTCACTAAGAAATAAAAAAAGTTTAAAAGGGAATTTTTTTTATACTTTCACTCATTTTATATCTTCCACAATATTTTTGATTACATTATCTTTTTTTTTGAAAGCTTACATTGAACATTTTTATCTAAAAATTATATTTTATAAATTAACCAAATCACCTTCCCATAAATGTTTTATTATTGTTACTTATAAATTCATATTTGGGTAATAAAATTAAAAACTCTTTATGAAAACACTATTAAGTTTTTATTCTATTTTAACTATATAGTTAAAATATCTACATCATATAAAGATGTGATTCAAGAGTAATTCCAAAATTATCTTGTCATATATTTTTTCTATAAGATTGAATTATTTTCATCAACCAATTCAATTCTTGATTCCACTTTATAAAATACCATTTAAGATTGTGAAGTAAGATTTTTTTATCATGGGTCATTAAGAAAAGATAAATGATATATTTATTATAGAAAAAATATTGTTTAATATTAAGTATTGTTTGGGTCAGATATATTCTTTAAATGTGTTTTATAATGATTTATATGTCATGAAATTATAATATTTTGTTGGTAAAAAATTAATATGTCCATAAATGTACGAATGGATTAAATTGATATATGAAAAAAGAATTGTCTGGAATTAATTTTATCAGCTATGTTCATTACTATATCTTTTGAATTAATCGATGTGCTAATAACTATATGTGTACACCAAACAAGTATGTGAGATAATATTTACATTGACCAAACTAATGTGTTCCAAACCCTATATATCGATATCCTAGATATATTCACAACACTCAACATGAATTTAATAGAAATATTTATAACCCTATGTAAGGAGGTAATTTATCTATTCACTAATCTATGCCTTGACCTGATTTTCTTTAAATATGTTCACAATGTTGTGGTATTCGTATGGTTCAATTTTCTCACATTGATTCTTTTTTTTTCATGGATCATGATTATTGTATTATTATCCTACATTATTACATAATGTAATATTTTATTATCTCAGTATGTTACTTTTGAGGTTATATATCTATATAGTATTTCCCATAGGAAATTATGGAGAATTAATATTCATCTTTATTATAATTTTCTCCTCCCATATTGTTTCCTACATGCCTATACTCAAACCCTTGTTGACATGATGATATTTTTTTCTCTCATTAAAAATTTGAGATTACATCGATTTATATTATAAATTTAAGCGTGGAACTAAATATTAGAATATATTTTATATGATATCGAGTGTTAAGACTTCTACCATAGATTTTAAATAAATAAAATTGAATACTTTATTTTGGTATCAAATCTCTAAAATAAACATAATTCTTTTTGAGCTCTGATTTTGTGTGTAACTATGTGATTTAGTGTTTTAATTATAATAATGGTGAAAATATATAAAGGTTATGATAAGAACATATAATATAATCAAAATAGAGAGTTTTAACATCTCATTAAAAGATTCATATAATTGGGAGATGAAATATTCATTTCAAAATTTAGAATCAATAATTTTAAATAGAATAGATTATAGTTTTGGTAAGTACATAATGATGAAAATTGTAAACGGGTATTATATTTATCATTTTTAAGGTAGAATTTTTTAATTAAAAAACATTATTTGGAGATGTTTAATATCGATAAATATATTGAATTCTATGTCTCTCTCTTCCTTTTTATATATTTCTCTAAAATCTTTAGGAAAAAAATATTTCACATTTACTAAAACATTCTATGTAGGAATATTTATTAAATAAATAAATCCATGTTATGTAAAATCATAATTTTAAATTATAATGTTTTTGTGAATATTCCATTAGAATTATCAAACACATCCAACTAATGGGTATCTACATAGAAATATATATATTATTCTAGTATTATGAAATGTATGTATCTTTTTAACCCAATTATTTCCACATGTTTCCCTTTTTCTAGAACCTGTTTTTATTAATTTTAACATTTTCAATATTAAATAAAATGAAATATATACTCTATTAATTGGTACCTACCTATTCATACATGTTAGCTGATCTTACCAAACCATTTTACTTCTATTGTAATGAGTCTATAATATTTGATTATTGAATTGTAATAACTAATGGTTTGAATAGTTTTTTGAGTAATGTATTATTTTTATTAATTTATATTTCTATTATGTAATGAATGATATCATAGTATACTTTTTCTCAAGAAAGGGTATATTTTCAGTTATTGATATGCATGTTATCACTATGTAATGAAAATTATGTTAAATGGTATTACTATTATGTAATCTTGGTAATTTTTCTGATTCACTATAATAAACATGTCATTTATGTGTTATATTGATCAGGATAGTTGTTATAGTTTGCAATACTTCATAAATAAGTGTTACTACATCTAGAATGGAATCATTGTTCCTTGATAACAATCATTTCTATGGTCTAGGGAAATAATATTGTTATTATGAAATTATTAAGAAAGTGTATCATATGTGGATAAAAATATTGTTGTTTTGATATGGTATCTCAATGTTGTAACTCATTTGGTATGTGGTTTATATAAACCCCCCAACTCATTATTCCCTTTCCCTCTTTTATTGGACTGTAATATGAGATTTAACAAACGTTATAGGCCTAGTATTCATTACTGGGAAGGGTAACTTTGACATGGAATTCATTATAATCATCTACAATTATATGTGTTTTCATATTTATATATGTGTATGTTATTTATATGAATAAATGTTTACTACTTCATGGGATGGAATTGTAACTACATCTATGTTATCATGTTGTGGGTCATAAAAGGTAGATTAGGTTTTTTCACATATAGTATTGGGATTTATTGGCTACAACTAAAATTTATTTAATTATGGATCTTCTATTTAATTACTTTGGCCTTTTATTTTATACAAAAATATATTATATTTATATAAATAAGTGTAAATTATTATGAATACCACCATTATATCCAAGTTTTGTTGATAAATAACTAGTGTTTCTTTATATATAACTTTATGGTGACATAACACATGGACTCCTTGGTAGACATGGAATGACCATTTTACTACGTTTTAGGTACCTACACATATGAGATTCAATTAAATGATCTTAGTGTATAATTGATTATCATTATTGAAGAGGAGTTAGTTTCTCCATTATATATTGGAGCTATTTTTGTCGTGTGAGTATTAATTTTGGCTTGTTTCCATCACTACATTGGTTGTGTTTTCTTATGACATTTGTCTTTTCTACATTTCTATGAGTTGGTATATTTGATATTTGTTTTCTGAGTATATTGGATATATAAAAACTATTCTCTTTTTTACACATTAATACATGATTTATTATATAATATTACATATATAAAACTTATAGGATCAATATGTCTACTGTCTTTGGGAATTAGGTTCATTACATAACAACTTTAAAAAATAAATGCATCACAATTATTGAAAACAACCTTAATATTCTCCTACTTCAAAATACACAGGATAACCAAGGGAAATACATATAAAATGGGTTAAATATAAATCCCAATAAAGAAATAAACACTGAATATGTTGATATATGTTGTAAAATACGCATATCAATGTGGTGTAAAATATGTTTGAATCATAAAGATAAACAATGAGACATTATATAACAATATAATCTTAAAGGAAACATGGGAAATGTGACAACAACATAAGACACTAATTTATAAACTTTGGTGAAGGATAACTACCAAGGAATATTGAAAAAATAGTCCATGTGATGGATTATGTTCACTCCATAATACTTTATATGATGTTCATGAGACTAAAATATTACCTTCTGTATTGGGGATATATATAATTTTTGGTGCACCCAACACATTTATTTAATGTTCATTCTTAAGCGTTCCATATAGGTCAAAAAACATGGAAATATTTTTCATCACTTTTTAATCCTTAATCAATTATTGTGGAATAAATACAAGTATATCCAAATTAGATAATTATAATTGTAAAATTTTGAATACATTTGATATCAAATAGTAATTTTATTCACTACACAATTGTAATAGCACAGAAAATATCAGTGAAATTTCTGTAGCATAACAACATCACATAAAGATGCATAAAATTTGTTGATGTGATAGTGAGTGGTCTCCAATAATCTGGAAATAAAATTTATAGAAATTGGGATATTGAAAAAACATCCCTATATTTTGAATGGGAAATATAGGGTGCAGGATAATGAAGAAACATGAATAAAAAGAAATGGAATAGATCCCTTACTTGAGTATATTATTCATAATGCATTGTAGTGTCTTCTTGAGATATTTAAGGCAACATGGGTGGGATCTAGAGATGGGATATCAAATTAAGGGAGTTCTATGAAGATTTTTAGTAATGAGGAATGATATATCAGAGGTTTTATGCAAGAAATGGTTGTGTGTTCCTTTATTATTTCTCATATATAATTTTTGGAGTCTATAAATTAGAATAACCAAAACAAAAAATCGTCGCATTGTTTTTTACCATTGTTTTGGAAATGGGAGTGGATATAATTAATTTATAATGTCGTTGGTTGTAATTAATAAAAACATACCCTTGGATAGATGAAATAATGTCATATTTTTAATGATATTATTTTAATAACTTAAAATATATTTATAGTTTTGGAGGATTCAGACATGGTTTATAAAATTAATAAATATTAATATAATCACATTATTTCATAGGAAGAAATATATTTTGTCATTGATATATATTATGGTAATTATTACAACACCATTTCATTATTATGATTCCTTAATATATATCATATATTTATATCAATTTTTATTTTTTCCCAAAAATTGTATTATATCAGAAAATTATGTTCAATTCCATATTGGTAAATTTAGATTTTATAATTCCAAATATAATATTAATTTTATTTAAATATTTTTAAAATATTTTTTTTTTAACTATCAAAATAATAATCGACATTTATTTACAAATAATATTTTTTTTAAAATAACATCATTCGAACCGTTATAAAAATAACATTAGACATCAAAAATTTTGTACGAGAATTTATATTGGAAAATAATTATTCAATAATAATATTTTTAAAAATATTATTTATTTAAAAAATACATTAATAATTCAAAAAAATTCCTAAAATGAATTTTAATATAAACACCAAAACTATTCTATACAAGGGATAAATACCTTCAGAGGAGATTGACCATTATCTCACTTTTACGTATCAATAAACCCTTTGAAAATAGATTTTGAGAACATAGGGTGAGTAACAAAAAACAATGTAAGGGTATTTTAAAACAAAACTGAAACCAAATAGAGTTTTAAATTAAAATAAAAGGTAATAAATAATATAATTTTTTATTAATGTGAGATTTGGAAATCCATGTATACTTTCTAAAGATAAACATTTTTGTGAAAACATATATCTATTTATATATACAATAGTCAAAAAATTATCTTTGATCATTCATGTAATATTTTTAATTACACTTGGAATCCTTATAAGAATTCATAATTAATTCACAAAGGCACCTTAGATCATAGCATGACTTCTCGGTTCACTGTCGAGACAAGGTGAACATAGTCCATTGATGCAAATAGGTTCTCTCCCAAAATCCCATTGTTTTCATTGGATAAAACTCTGGCACATGAAACAGTGTCAAGGATAAACCTATCGTGCGCCATGATGTGATTGAGATAGGCCTTCTAGGCATTATGATTTGAATGTGCTAAAGCTCTCATGCGCTATGATATTCTTGAGATAAACCTCCCATGCACCGTGATATGCTTTGGATATACCTCCTACACACCATGTGGTTATTATATAAACATCCCATGCCATGTGATTGCTTGGGATAAACCTCTCATTCACTATACATTATATCTCATGATATTAACACATTAACCAATGTATTATAGAATTATCAAATCATAAACTTTATAATCATTTCATTCTCATACAACCAACTATGGATTTTGGAATTGTAAATTACTTTTCATTAAAAGGACCATGAAATTTCCATTTAAACAATGATTTGTTGAAAACCATTTCATCAAAATAACCTTCTTAATTATACATGTATCGGGAAAAAAGTAACCACTCATTAAAATATATAATTATACATTAATGTACAAGTATATAATAGTTTTCATAAAAGGTACCTTTATATACATTTATTTACATAAAAATTAATTTATCAATAAAACACGATTTCATACTCATGCATATATATATATATATATATCGGTTAAAAATAAAAAAAATAACTTAAAATTACATAAAGCCATTCCTTCATATATTTATATATATAAAAATAAATTGATATATATGTGTGTGTGTGTGTGTGTGTGTGTTTATTATCATTATAAATCCATCTCTTTTAAAAAAAACATTAATTTGAATGTTTGATAACCTCACATGAATTCTTAGGGTTAATAAAAAATCAAGTAACCATTATGCTGATTTTATTAAATTGATAACCATTTTATGATATAATTTTAATGAGTCCAATATACATATTTTAATATATAAATAAATATATACATACATACATTTAAAACATATTATTTTTGAAAAGTCTAATAACATCATTCATATGAATTGGACTCCATCTTACAATTTAAAATTATCAAAAATATTTCAAGATAAATAAGACTCACGGACTAGAAAAATATAAATATTTAATAATTAAAATGATACTCTAAAACATAAAAATAATATTATTTTCATCTATAAAACAATCATAATACTATATATATAAATTCAATTATACATTAATATAAGTTTGAATGTAAAGATACCGGGTATATATATTATTTTAAAGTATTAAGCATAGATTTAAAAAAATCATCTTTCTATCATAATGACATAGTTTAAATTATCTAAATTTTCTTATAGTACATCAAATTCATATTAAAAGGTCTGAAATATATATATTCCTGAAAAATAATTAGTTTTATTTATATATAAAAGAATAATTTATTGTACAATCATGTAAAAACATAAAGGTGAATTAAACAAATGGGAATAAAATACATGAATTATATAAAAAACCTTAACAAATTTCACAAATTAAAATATATTAATATGAAAATGGACCCAGAAGTTCGCAGAAAGGAAAATAATTTCAAATAAATGTGGTTTCGATACTATAGTTAAATTTGGGGACAATTTCAAAATGTAAGAATGGTTTTATAAAAATTGGATCACCTTACTATGAAGATGAATCTAGCATGTCACAATCGGGAAAAATGAATCACATTGAAAGATGTTTAAATAAGAAAGAAAACAAATTACAACAGATTACATAAAAAAACAATCTAATTTCTTAAATAATTTTAAAAAGCAGAATTGTCATTATTATAATAGAAGAACATATTCAATCTCAGATGAAAAATGTAATCGGACTAAGCTAAAAACTACAAGAATATTAACCAAACCAGCATCTCCCTTTCTTCCATATTTCAATGTCATATTTTTATATACATAAGATCAACAGCTCGAATGATCAGTAAACACCAAAAATAAATGAAACTAGAATGATTGTGTGATTCCCAACCAATAAGAATCCCTAATTTTTAATAAAGTATTACACAATTCTGATTGAAGACAATAAACATGGACCCCTATACCAGAAAATTAAAATTTTATAAACTCTACCATAACTAATGGAATCATCTAAATCATTTTGATCTAACACATCATTGTGTCAATATATTTTAAGGATATTCATTCCACAAGAAACACAATATTCGTAAGATGAATTTAAATCGGATCACCGATGCCAGTTACAGTTTGATTGTCGGTAGGGCATGTGTCAGCCTCTTCTGCACAAGACCATCCCTTGGATGATTGGATCCCCAATAAAGAAATTTCGAATAGCAGATAACATTTTATGGACATGTGGAGGTTTGACATCATATTTTCTAGGTGTTCTGGTGGCTCGCATCCCATTTGATTAGGAAGAAGACACACATGGGAGGAATAATCTACGTCGGCTTCGAACACCCCCAAAACCAATCCCCCCTTTACAAATTTTAAGAATATTATTTAATTATTACTATTTTATTTACATACTATATTATAAATATTTTATCATATAATTATTATTTCTTATTAATATATATATATATATATATATTATTTAATAGATGATATTAAAATATAATAATACTTATTCTTAAACTAATTAATTTCCTACTTATAAGTAAGTATATTATTATTAGTTTTTATTACTTTTCTTTTCAAAACAATAATATTCATTTATATATTTATTAATTATATATTTCTACAAATTTAATTTATATAATTTTCACATTTATATATTTCATATACTATCTTGTTTTTATGTAAGGGCCTCAATGTAAACATATTTTCTATTTTTACAATAGTAATATTTAAATGATTGAAAATAAATTATGTTTTTATAAACACAAGTGTATTTTTAGTTCTTAAAAAATAAAACAACATTTAGTGTAGTGAATGTGTAATATTTTCATTACAATAATAAATTTTAATGTTTTAAAATTAATTTTGATATGAATGATATTAGGATAAAAAATATAACATTGAATAAAAACATTATCTAATATAATAAACATAAATATTTTGATTAAAATTAAATATTCATTAAGATTACATATATACATATATTTATGTGAATAAAATATTATTATTATTGTTATATTAGACAAAAAACACACATACATACATTTTATATAAAATATGTTAAATAATTAAAAAATCTTTACATAAATAAAATGTAAAATAGATATGCTTAATATTTGATTCATTTCATATTTTAATTTAGTAAAAGTGTTCTAAATGATATTATTTTTACTTATAAACACCAAAAGATATATTCTTACAAACCTTAGTTTCACACACACATATATATTATTTAATTTAATATTAAATATTATATTTATTCATAAACTAAATAAATTAATTAATATTAAACTATAAAACATATATTTAAAAGTGAAAATATTAGATTTACAAAAACTCGGGATTTCACATTCTTCCCCCATTAAATGATTTTAGTCCTGGAAATTCCCTCTATGTAGTTACAAAAATTTTGAATTTATTTATTCAAAATTAGGAAAACTAGGAGTCCAATATACTTTCTTAACATAGTATCATAAGAAATAAACATAATACCTATAAAGGTTTAAATGGTTTATCTGTATCCTATACTCAAATGTTATCTATAAATCAGCTCTGATACAGACATTAATGACCAAGAAATGTGTTCCATATTGTTTTTTATAAAAATAATTCATTTATTTATTTTGTAATACAACCCGATATCAAAAATGTGTATATTTTTAGAGAGTTTGGATAACTTGGAGGATCTTCATTACACATCCTATAAAAGGAAAGACTCAATTGATTCTATAAATGGGTTAGACACTACAACAGATCCTCGACTAGTATCTCACTTATATACATTTGTAAACCCTGTGAAAATAGATTTTGAAAACATAGGGTGAATGACAAAAATATCAATAATGTGGTATTAAAACAAAAATGAAACCAAATGGTGTGTTTTCTTTTAAAATAAAAAGTAAAACATATTATAATGCTTATGAATCCAATCATTGGAAAACATGTATACTTTTAAAAAATAAATATTTTGGTGAAAAGGGGTATTTATTTATATATACCACATTTAAAAAAACACACATCGATTATTCATTTAGTAATAGTTATTACATTTGTAAACATTATAAGAATTGAAAATTAATTCTCAATGGAACTATGGATCATAACATGATTTATCGATTCTCTCCTGAGACATGGTGGACATATTCTCATAGTGGAACAGGTTCACACCCTAATCTTGTAGTCTGTTAAGGAAAAACACCCAGTCCACCATAATTTTCATTGGATAAACCTCTAGACCACCATGATCTGCTTGGGATAAACCTCTAATGCCTCGTGTTGTGCTTGGGATAAAACTCACGGACATCGTGATGTCCTTGGGATAAAACTCATATTCCCTATTTTGTGCTTAGGATAAACCTTTTGTGTATAGTGATGTTCTTGGGATAAACATCCCGCACACCAAACATGACATATCCTGAGATTAGGAATTACCCAATTCATTAGAGTGGAATCTGGGCTCACACTTCATAATAATTTCCTTCTCATACATCCAAATGTGACTTCTAGAATTATAATTTAATTTTCTTTATGAGGACCATAAAATTTCTTATAAAACCATGGTTATTTTAAATCCATTTCATAGAATGAACCTTATTGATTACACATGTATCACAATTAATGTAGCCTCTCATTAAAATAGAAATGTATACATTCCTGTACTTGTATATAATATTTTTTCATAAATGCAACAACATATAAATTTGTTTACAATGAAATTACTGTTTGAATAAAAAAAGATTTCATATTCATGTATATATATATATATAGATTAAAATTAATAATAACATTTTTACGTAACATCACATATACACATTTCTTAATATATTAAATTATATATAAATCAAAATTAATAAGTATATATATATATATGTTTATTAATATTATACTTCTAATTCTAATTCAAAAATTAATTTGAAAGATTAATAAACTAATTTTAAATATTATGGGGTTACATAAAAATCCAAATATACATTAAGTTTTTTTATTAAAGAGATATCCATTTGAGGATGTAATTTTATGCATACCATGATATATATATGTTTATATATACATATAACATATTACTTTTGAAAAGTCTAATAACAACATTTGTATGCATTGGAGTCCATCAGATGTTCATATATTATTCAAAATAATTTAATAATAAATAAGTCTCATAGTCAAGTACAATTAAAATATTTAATACATAACATGAAACATTAATAGACAATAAGGATCATTTTAACATCTCGAAATCAATCAAAATAATGTATATAAACAACTATAGACAGATTAAAATAAGTTTTAATTTAATGATTTCTTGTATCTAGAGATTAAAAATATTAATAAAATCATTAAATAGAGTCCCCTTTATGTCATATTGATAGAGTAAAAATTATCTAAATTTTCACGAAGTAAAACATCATCATAATAAAATGTCCGACAGAGATGCATGCATGAAAATGTGTAGTTTTCTATCTATAAAAATTATAATGTTATGGAGAATCAAAGTAATAAGGCAATGATATTAAAAAAAATGGGGATAAAATACATGAATTTAATAAAACACATGAACATATTTCACAAAATAAAATCTACTACTATTTAAATGGTTCCACTAGTTTACAATTGATAAAAGAATTTAATAGCAATTTTGTTTAAATACTATTGATAAATTTTATAACTATTCCAAAATTATATAGTAGTTTCATAAAAATTGGATCCCCTTAACATTAAGATGACTCGATAACTTCATAATATGAGAAAAGGATCACAAGGAATGATGGTTTGATTTAAAAAAGTAAACAAATAGGGACAATTTAATGACAAAATTTTTTTTTTCTTAATGTAATTTTAAAAACATAATTCCCCTTTCTATAAAAGCAACACTTCATCCATCACGCATCTAAATATTAATTGGACTAAGATAAAAACTATTTGATGATTAAGAAAAAAGTGTATCCCATTCTACCCTATTTTGATGTATCATGTTTACATACATTAACCCGACGCCCAAAATAATCAGTAAGCACATCATATTAAAGAAACCATCATGATAGTCAGATCCCCACACATCTAAATTCCGAATTTCTAATAAAGTATTATTCTATTTCGATTGGAGACAAGACACATGGAACCGAAAACATTCAAATTGAAATTTTATAAACCCTATCATACATATCGGATTCATCCAAATCAATATGATTCGAATTATCACAATGTCAATATATTTGAAATCATATAATTCCACGTGAAACATTACAGTCACAAGATGTAAGCATCAAATGTCATCGATGCAACTTGCAGCTTGACCGTATGAAGGGCATGGGATGTGCATGTCTACATGGGACCATTCCCTCAATGTTTGGATCCCTAATCAAGATGTGTTGAATACCATATGTCCTTTGATGGATAGGTGGAGCACTAAATTCATGTTTTCTAGTTGCATTAGTAGTTCATAGCCCATCTGACGGAGAATGTGTCATATAGGGGAGGGGAATGATGCATCGTCTTTGATCCCCCTCCTGAACCAGATCCCCCATTTCCAATTTTTAACCATTTTATTATATTAATACTATTTTATTTATATAATATATTATAACTATCTTATCATATAATTATTATTTCTTATAAATATATTTAAATAAGGAATTATTACTGGATGATACTCAAATATAAGTGTACTATTTCTTAAACTAATTAATTTTCCACTTATAAATAAATATATTATTATTACATTCTATTATAATTCTTATCAAAGAAATAGTATTCATTTATATATTTATTTGATGATACATTTCATACAACATAATTTAAATAATTTTAACAATTATATAAGTAATATATTATCTTTTTTAAGTAAGATTCTTAATACAATTATGTTAAATATTGTGACATTAATAATATTTTAAAAATACAAAATTGATTTTTTTTTATACAATAATGTGTAGTTTTTTCTTAAAAATCATAACATACATTTACTGTAAACATATTATAATATTTTCATTAAAATAATAAATTTTAATGTTTTAAAATTTCATTTTATGTGAATGATATTTTAATTAAAAATATTACTATGAAAAAACATTATTTAATTAACTCTACCTAAATATTTTTAATTAAATTAAATATTCTTGAAGATTATTGATATAAATATATGTATTTAAATAAATTAATATTATTATAAATTTTTTAGTAACAAAATACATGTACATAAATTTTATTTAAAATTTGTTGAACAATTAAAAATTCAAAATATAAATAAAATATAAAAATAATATGTTAACTAATTGATTCTTTTTTTATTTTAATTGAGTAAATGTTTTCTACAATGTATTATTTATATTTTGACCCAAAAAAAGTATTTTCTCACAAACCGTAGTTATTCAAACATATATATATATATATTCTTTACATTATAATTAAACTAATATTTTCCCTTAATACAAATAAATCAATAAATCTTAAATTATAAAAATCAATTTCAAAGTGAAAATATTATATCCACTAAATATCATGACATCACATATTTAGTATTCAATGTCTCCACAACCAAATCTATTAAATTAAATTATATTAAATTATATTATATTATATTATATTATATTATATTATATTATATTATATTATATTATATTATATTATGTGGGTTTTTTATGTACGTTCATTTTAAAGTCCATTTTTTCATGGCTCAGCAGAATGGTTTACTATAAGTATAGCTTATCATGTTTCTTCATTCTATCTATAATATTTTTTTACATGATAATATTATATATATTGAGAGAGGTATGTTTTTATATATAATTATTTAGGTTATTAATGTAATATTTTACAAAATATGACGTTAATAATTTTTTAATGAAATAAAATTTTATCATTTTATCCTCATGTAACTTTCTTTTAACAGAATAATTCGTTACAAAATTATTGTTTAAATATTTTTTATGATTTTTATGAAGTCAATTTACTAAGAATATTGTTAATTATTATTTATGAGGATTAATTTCCATGTTTTTACGTTTTTCCAATATAATTTCAATATAAATATTTTAATAACGCATTTCTTTTTAAATAGAAGTAATAAAAAGGTGAGGAGTTATATTGACTCAATATCATTTCAGTGAATCATAAACCATCTTATATCAATATTTTATTATAAATATATATTATTGTACACTTTATCAATATAATATAATATTTTATCTATATCGTTGGTGAAAGTAAATTTTTATGTAAAAACCAACTCTTCTTATTGATATCCATCATTCAAAAAATATGATTTTTTTTATGAATAATTATAATCCCCAAGATATTCCCTCTCTCATCAGTGTTAATATACAGTCTTATAAAAAATTTCTCCATTTATTTATTTTATAATCTAAATATTAATCATCCTTTATACTATTCATACATATTTTCAACTCCTTAAAAAATGAAATGTGTTCAGATTTTCATGAATGTGATTTTTCTCTAAGACATAAAAAAGATTCAATGGGAATTATTTTATTGTTTCACTCATTTTATATCATCCACTGTATGATTCAACACATTATATTTTTTTTACATGTTTACATTGATCATTTGTATTTCAAAATAGTATTTAAAAAAATTTCCTTATCACCTTCCAGTAAATGTTTTATTAATGTTACATATAAGTATATATTTTTTTCATAACATTAAAAATTAATAATGAAAACTCTTTTCTATTTTTATTCCTTTTTTATATATATTGTAAAAATATTTAACTCATATGGTTATTTTTTCATTTGAAATTCCAAAATTCTCTTATGATATATTTATTCTATGAGGTTGAATTTTTTTCATCACCCAATTTAATTCTTGATTCCACTTTATAAAATACAATTTAATATGGCTAGGTGTGATGTATTTTTATCTTGGGTTACTAAGAATAGATAAATCATAGATTTAATATAAAAAAATATTTCTTTTTCTTACATATTTGTTGGGTCATATATATCCCTATAATTTGTTTTTAAAAAATTTATATGCCATGAAATAATAAAATTTGATAGGGACATAATTCATATGTCAATAACTATATGAATGGATTAAATTGATATCTGCATAAATACATGTCTACAAATAATTTTTTTAGTTATGTTCACTAATATATTTGTTGACTAAATTCATGTGTTCATAATTATATGTCTATACCAAAAAGATATGTTTCATACTCTATACATTGACCAAACTAATGTGTTCCAAACATTGTATATCGATCTAATTTATATATTCACAACACTAAGCATGGGATTAATTGAATTATTTTTAACTCTATATGTGGAGGTAATTTATTTATTCACTAATCTATGCATAGACAAGAATTTCATTAAATATGTTCCCAATGTTGTGGTATACCTATTAGTGCATTTTTGAAAATTGATTCAGTTTTTTCATGGATCATGATTATTATGTTATTGTACTTTATTTTTACATATTGGTATATTTTATTATCTCAGTATGTTACTTTTGTGGTTATATTTCCATATAGAATGACTTAAAAATAATCATAGTGATGTTTTGTTCCTCTTAATTATAATTTTCTCCCTTCTTCTAGTTTCTCACATGCTTATACTCAAACCCTTATTGACATGATTTTATTTTTTCTCTCATAATGAATTTGAGATTACATCAAATTATATTATAAATGTTACTAGGGAGCTAAATATTGGAATATATTTTATAAGATTTAGTGTGTGAATACTTATATCCAAAATAATAAATAAATAATATAAAATACAACATTTATGTATCTAATCTCCAAATATACAAATTCTTTTTGTGCTCTAATTTTTGTGTAATTATGATATGTAGTGTTTTAATTATAAAAATAATGTAAATATATAATTGTTATGATAGGAACATCCTATATAATCCAAAGATTGAGTTCTAACATACAACTAAAAATGTGATATAATGGGGATATGAAAGATTCATTTCAAAATTTGGAATAAGTGATTCAAAATGGAATGGATTATAGTTTTTGTAAGTACAAAACCATGAAAATTGTAAACTATTGTGATATTTATTTGTTTTTAAGTACGTATTTTATAATGAAATACCATGATTTAGAGAAGTTTAATATCAGTAAATTATATCAATGTCAATTATTCCCTCTTTTTTTCTACCTACTTCTAATAATTTTTTAACAAAAACATATTTTACATGACCCTAACCATTCCACTTTGTAATATATATTAGATAAATAGAACCATGTTATGTGAAATCACAGATTTAAATTATAATGTGGGGGTGGGATTCCATTAGGATCGTCAAACCAATCCAACTTATGTGTATCGACTTATAAACATATATTCTTCTAGATGTATGAAATGTATGTATCTTTTTATCCCAAACAATAAAACATATAACCGTTATTCTATAAATTTTTTTAATTTACACATTTGTAGTATTTTATTCATTGAAATATATACTCTATTAATTGGTAACTACATATTCTAACATGTTAGTGGATCTTACTAAACCATTGTGGTTATATTGGATTGAATCTATATTATTTGATTATTACACTGTAATAACTACTTATATGACTAGTTTTTAGCATTATGTCTTATTTTTATTAATTTATATGGCTATTGTGTCATAGGTGATATCGTGGTATACATTTTCTCAAGCAAGGATATAGTTTGATTTTTTGATATGCATGTTATCAATGTACAATGAAAATTATGATAAATAGTATCACTATTATGTAAACATGGACATTTATCTGATTCCCTATAATTTATATGTCATTTATTTGTTAAATTGATTGAGATAATTGTTATATTTTGTATTAATTCTTAATGAAGGGATACTATATCAATAATGGAATGTATTTTCCTTGATAATAATCATTTGTAGGGTCTAGGGAAATGATATTGTTATTATGAACCTATAAAGAAATTATATCACATGTAGATAAAAATATTTAGGTTTTGATATGGTATATCAATGTTGTAACTCATTTTTTATATGATTTATATAAACCCTCATCTCATTATACCCATTCCCCATTTTATTAGAGTTGGATTTGGGAGTTAACTTACTTTATAAGCCTAGTATTTGTTATTGGGATGGGTAACTTTGGGGTGGGATTCATTATATTCATATACAAATTTGTGTGGTTTCATATGAATATATGTCTATGTTAATTATATGTAAAACTGCTTACTCCCACATGGGAAGGAATTGTAATAACATCTATGTTCTCATGATTAGGGTCATAAAAGGTAGAGTAAGTTTTTTCCCACCTGGTATAGGGATTTATTGGCTTTTGATAAAAATTTACTAAGGATGAATCTTATACGTCATTACATTGACCATTTATTTTATAAAAAATATAATCTCTATATATAAATGAGTTGAAATTATTATGAATACCACCATTGTATCATTGTTTTATTGATAAATAATTAGCATTTTCTTATATATGGCTTTATGCTAACATAACACATGGGGTCCTTGGTAGACATGGAATGTCCACTTTACTACTTTTGAGGGACCTACATATATTAGTGTCATTTATATGATCTTATTGTATAATTAATGATCATTATAGAAGAGGATTTTTTTTCTTCATTATATTTTAGAGCTATTAGTGTCATGTGTGTATTAATTTTGGCCTATTTCCTTCCCACCATTGGTGGTGTTTTCTTATGCCATTTTTTTCTTGTCTTCATTACTATGAGTTTGTATATTTGATATTTTTTTGTCTGAGTATTTTTGTTGTATAAAAACCATAGTATTTATTATAAATTAATAAATGATTTATTATATAGAATTACATATATACAACCTGGATGATTAAGAATTATAGTGTCTTTGGGAATTAGGTTCATTACATAACAACTTTAAAAAATAAATGCATCACCATTATTGAAAGAATTTTCAATATGATCCAACATAAAACTACATGGGATAACCTAAAGAAATACATAAGAAAGGGTTGAGCTAAAATTCTCTATAAGGGGGAAAATGGAATTAGTTTATATATGTTAGAAAATACGAATATCAATGTGGAATAAAATTATTCTGAATGAAAAAGAAGAATATTGAGGCATTACATAGTGAGATAATCATAAATAAAACATGGTAAATGTGACAAAAACATAAGACACTGCTTCATATACATTTGTAAAGGATAACTACCAAGACATCATGAAAGATGAAACCAAGTGATGAATTTTTTTTACTCCCAAATACCATAGATGATGTCTCGTGTGACTTAAATGTTACACAACGTATTAGGATATATATAGTTTTTGGAACTACCATCACAATCGTTTCATTTTCATTCTTATGTGTTCCATATAGATCATAAAACATGGAAATATTTTTCATCAATTTTTATTCCTCAATCAAATATTATTAAAAAAATACATGAATATCCCAAATTAGATATTTATAATTGAATAATGTTGAATAACCTTGATAGGAAATAGTAATGGTATTCACTACACAATTTTTATAGCTCAGAAAATACTGGTGATATTTCTGTAGTGTAACAACATCAAATAAATATTCATAATTTTTTTTGATGGTAGAGGGACTTGTCTCCAATAATCTTGAAATAAAAGGTATATAAAAAGGGAGATTTAAAAAAATATCCCTATATTATTAATTGGAAATATAAGTCGTAAGATACTGAAGAAACCTAAATAAAAAAGGGACGAAATAGATCCCTTAATTGGGTGTTTGATTCAAAATGCAATGGGGTGTCTTCTTGAGATATTTGAGGCCCCATGAGATGGATCTAGAGAAGAGTTGTCCAATTAATGGAGTTCTATAAAGATTTTGAGATATTGGGAATGTGATATTATAGGTTTTATATAAGAAATGAATGTGAATTTTTTTATTATTTCTCAATTATGATATTTGGACTATATAATTAAATAACCAAAACCAAAAAACACCCAATAGATATTGAAAATTGTTTTGGAAATTTGAGTGAATTTAATTATTTTATAATGTAAGGGGTGATATTAATAAAACCATACCCTTGTATAGATAGAATAATGTTATATTTTCAATGAAAATTTTTTTATAACAAAAAATATATTAATGGTTTTGGAGGATTCATACATGTATTATTAAATTAATATAAGATTCATAAAATAAAATTATTTTAAAATAAATCATATATATTGTCATCGATACACTTTATGGTAATTATTATAGCACCATTGGGTCATTATGATGCCTTATTATGCATCATATATTTATATCGTATTTAATTTCAACACAAAAATTTGATTATATCAGAAAATTATGTATAATTAAATGTTCGATAATTTAGATTTTAAGATTCCAAAAATAATATTTATTTTATTTATATATTTTTTTATATATTTTTTCACTTTTAAAATAATAATCTCCCTTTATTTATAAATGATATTTTAAAAAAAATTAATATTTTTTGAACAGTTTTAAATGTTACATTAGGATTTATAAAAAAACTACAAGAATTTATATTGGATAATAACTATTCAATTATAATATTTTTTTAAATCTTATTTATTTTAAAAATCCATTAATAAATCAAAATTAATTCCTTCTTTGAATTCTAATATAACAAAAAATACAATTTTTGTTTTATTGTATCACAATTAAAATATATTTATAAAATATCAATAATAGGATAAAAACATAAAACTTATTATATGAAAAATAATGTACAAATTAATATTCCAATTTTATTGAAACATATCCCATTAATAAACTATAAAAATCCCTATAGTAAGGTGTGTGATAGTGAGACTTTCATGGGGTTGTTATTTGTAAGTGGTTTAGGTAATGACCAAATGAGCTTGAGCATTTTCCGTAAAGGGTTTAGATCAAGATTATGTTGTAGGATATCATCTTGGACACTGTGAAGGTAAAATTACTTGGGCGTGATCTCCCGTAGAAGAATTGATAAATGGGCCTCATAGTGTAAGATCATACTGGTTGGGGTTTTCACGTCCATTGTCTATGTCAAATGGATTTTTCAAAAACCTATATTTATATTAATCATGTGATTGATATTAAATTGATATATAATCAATGGAAATTATGCTTAATATTATTTTACATAGGATATAATAAGATCTTTGAACTAGATTTTTTTTCTATAATCATAATATAGAACAACTAATTAAAATAAATATAAAGGGGAGTTTCATTTATAACAAATTTGGTCGTTATAGTCTATTCCCAAAGAAAATTTTCCATCAAGATTCTTATTTATCACACTAAAACCGATGAGGGTAACTCTATTTCATCACCAACTCATATTCCCATATATCTTCTACAAAGATATAGTTCGTCTCATGCATGTTGACAAGGTTCATTGTCATATTTCATAGATGTTTTTCTATACGATCGTTGACATTCACCAGATTCTCATTAGAAGAAATGTCATTCTCCAACGGTTCCACCTCTGAATTGATTGAATTTGAGGTGTCTATTATTTTTAACCACATGGTGAGTACTAGGAATAAATCATGTTCTTTAGATAGGTTAGGTGTTAATTCTAGTCGATACGCCACAACTCTGATGCGACCCAGGATCATAAAGAGAATTATGTATCTTGTACTCAACCTTCCATTCATCCATAATTTCATCATTTCTTACAAGGAGATATATAGGGGAATACCATGTCTCCAACATCAATATCTAGGTATCATCAATGATTGTCAACATAAACATTCTGTCAACTATGAGAAGCCTGGATGTGTTCCAAAATAGTCCTAAAATTTTCCATCATTTCATTGACCATTGAATGTACGAGCTGTTTTTGGTCCACAACATCAACCTAGTATGTAGTTTTTTGGTACCTCATCTCATATAGGTATTCATAAGGATCCATTTTAATTATACAGTATAAAATGTTATTTCATTAGACCTCAACTAGAGAAAGATATTTTTCACATCCTCATTCAAAGTCAATTGAGATTGCTCTCATAATTTCATCAATTGTTTGGATAGAACACTTAGATTAGACATCAATTTGATGGTTCTAAGACATGATAATGATAAAATCGGTAATTAGATCATGTTATAGCATCATCTAGAAATTATAGGTAAATCTTGGGTACCGATCTAACACAAGTTTTTTTGTTTTTCCTTATAGCCTCCCCACTTCTCTAATGTACATCATTGCATGTTGGTTGAGTGATAAATCCTCTCAAATCACAATGAAGATTAAATTAATCATACGAAATTCCACAAAATCCCATATTGTATAATACCCTATTTGTTACCTCTAAATTGATGTGAAAATTTCCATGGTGGTGTTTTCCAAATTTCATGTAGGAAGGAGTAATGATTCTATCATCTACTTATATTTTTGACTTTCCACATACCCATGCTGACATACAAAACATGTTGATGTACATCTCATGATCTTGTTATTTATATTTTACAACCAAGAGTGCTCTTAATGATGTTGATTCATCTTTTTGCTTCCATGGTGGATGGAGAAGGTTGAACTATGTGTATCATCAAAAAACTCCATGTTTAACCCTTAATTTTATGGTACACACAATCATAACTCAAATCTAACAAATCCTTCTTCAATAACATTTTACTCTTAGGTTTTTTAATTTATTATTGTTTCCACGTTCTTATAAATTCAAACAAAATATCATTTAGAATCAGTTAATCACTCTTTTAGGTGAGGTAGAGAAAAAATTTGTGAATGGATTAATGATCGTACATTATTTATGATTCCCATGTTTATACTATTCATATTGAAGAAGATAATATCCATGTCAATTCCCATCAATGATATAATTGAAAGATCCATTTTACATAGAGTTTTCACCACATTATATGATTTATAAAGGCATTAGTGGAAAAATCAATCATAGTAAACTATCATCTCTGACCATATTATTGTCACATGTTCAACTCTTTCGAAGTGTAAATATACTTGAGGCTTTCACAATCCATTTATATTTCTTAAAACTCTAAAATGTGACAATGAAAAAATATTTTCAATGATAACATCAATGAATCCAACTTTAGATCATGTGTTACTTAGTTTTATTTATGAACAATCAAATAACTTGAATCATATTCAATGAATTTTTTATTCTGTATCAACAAAAAACCCATGCCCTTCTTCCATGAATCGCTGAATACAATGAAAATATCGCCACGTAGAGGTAGAGTGAGTACATGTGTAGTGATTATCCTCCTTTTCAACTCAATGATGCTCTCTTCACATTCACCATTAAAATATATTTTGGATCCCTTCATAGTTATCTTGGTTAGAGGGTTTCCAATCATGAAAAATTTCTCACAATTCAATGGTAATAACCACCTAATCCAAGGATACTATAGATATATATTGCATATGTTGGAATCATCCAATTTTAATTTGATTATATTTTTAAGGGCCTCCATATTTTCCATTTTTTGCTTATATTCCATATGAATGATGCATCCTTCAACCATTACTCACATTTGATGTACTTTTCATAAATCATATCCTTTCAAGATT
The DNA here is from genome assembly GCA_963277665.1 of Viscum album. Lineage (NCBI taxonomy): Eukaryota > Viridiplantae > Streptophyta > Magnoliopsida > Santalales > Viscaceae > Viscum > Viscum album. The sequence goes on from OY728158.1 coordinate 753,420,942, forward strand.
ATGCCCTCATCCTCGTAATGGTGCACGAGGTCATTGATCACCCTTCGTTGGGTGACTTTGGATGCGAAGATGGGTCATGAGCACCCAAGGGCCATAGGTTTAGAGGTCGTTGCGGAAGAGGCGGATCTGTGCGGGTTTGCCGCATTGGCACTGCCCATGCCCCTACATCAGTGTGCAGGTAATGATCGTGTTCTGAGTGTAGAAACTTGATTCCTAAGAAGCGGGGAAATTAACTCATCATTTCTGAATGAAAAAAGAATCGATGACCAATTCCCTATGTCATTTTGTCTTCGATGACTGGTAATAAGGATCCATGTTGACAATGTTGTAGAATGGGATGTCCAACGTTCTACTGCCCCCAACTTCTGGTGAGTATCATGCCAAGCCCACTATTTGCCTAGCGGGACCCGGCGCCGGATAACAGGATCTGGTGACATGCTAATCCATTGATTCCTCAAACTCTACTAATCTTCATGTTGAGAAGAAGCATTTCGCATTGGGTTCACCATTTCTATTTTTGACTCTTTCACAGGGGCGTTCACGTCCATCTCGTTTGGTGGGACGACGATGCTGTCTATTTCCCCGCATTCCCTCATTCCAATGGCGGGTGGCATCTTCTTTTTTTCTGGGATGTTTTCTCCTTCATCAAAACATTATGATGGGATGAGGATTCATCCTTTTGTGGATTCCTCATCAGAACTTGTCACCTAGTCTGGGTCTCCCTTATTGATTTAAGATGTTGTTCATGAAACTCATCCTAGCACCATATCATCAAGGACACCAATTAATTATACTGCTTCTGTCAGGAAATTCCAAGGGGTCCAGTCATGGCAGCAACATTCAGTCAGGGGTGTAGTCACGTTGGGTATCACATGCGTGTCTTGATGCTGGGAAACTAACGCATCTAGGTTTCTTTCCATAATTACAGGGCTTCTCGAGGGTTCAAGTTCTTGAGGAATCCCACATAGAACGTAGGTAATCATATTCCATGGGCATGTATATAAGTATTTCCTCATCTTCCCTTGATTAAAATAGGTTATACCGTATGTTTAACTTCAAGCGGAGATAGACCATACTGATCAGAACACTAATTGAAGTGGATCTGATGGGTGTAACCCAGGAGGGAGCACTGATGTTGGGGCCAACATATGGATGACTTCCCGATCATTGTTGAGGGGAATAGAGAATGAGATGGCATGATTTCACTGGGATGTGGTGGCTCAGAGATGAATCAGGATGGATGATAGAGCTGTTGTATGAAGTAAATGGTGAGTGGTATGGAGCCATCAAGGGGATGATGATGGTTTTGGGCTGGAGCCTCGAAATGGCTTCCTACGTTTCCCCATGGCATGGAATCAAAGCTTACAAAGTTCAGGGTGGTGTAACAGCTTATCATTGACTGGGGAAACAATGGCTTACCACTGATTGGTGTCCACTGTTTAATGTCTTGTATGATGAGGGCGATCTGATGTAATGACAGTTAGAGTGACCGAGTGTTGGGTTTGATCCTTGTGGAGGCTTCCTACATACCATTCCATTGCATGGATCATAGTCTGCATAGTTCGGAAGGGGTAATTTGGGGATTACTACAATGCCTCTACCCTAGAAGCACAATGTTGGTGCATCATTACATATCATTGTCATGATCACAAAAGATCAAATCTCAAAATACCAATTAGTTTAGTAGCCTTGGACGTACAGGATACATTCAGAAGGTTTACATTACATCATAAAATTGAAAACTACAATAACATTGTTTCCATAGACAACACTGAGATCCCATCAACTATCCATAGTAGTGAGTCATAATATACTTATTCGCGTCCTGGGAAAAATAAAACATAGAAATGGGTGAGCTAAGATGCTTAGTAAGGATAACAATATAGTGGAAACATTCATAAATAAGCATAAACATTTAAGGAAATGTATGAAACAAAAACAAAATCCTTTTCAACATAAACATCACCATAATATGGAAAATATAATTCAAAATAATACCATTTACATACTCACATGGATATTCTTCTAGTATAATAATCACATTCAATATCTATAGCCACTTTCATAATGATGGATTGCATAATGCCAGACTTCATAACCACATAGTCAAGGCCTTGTGCCAAGACTACAAATAATATTTTTTCAAGGCCTTGTGACAAGACACTAGATTATCTAATGAGACCTACCAAAGCATTGAGGTTCTATAGAGGGCTCCACACATCACATTCTAAGTCCAAATCATTACTCATATGAAAAGGTTTAAACATAACATAAATATTCATATTAAAACTAGCATACGAAATGTCAATAGTTTATCCATAAACAATGAATGGAATAAATATAACACATCCAATGTCAAAAATATCACAAAACCTTCAATACAATATGGATGTTTCTTATTATAGTAAATCAACATCAAATAATCTCACAATACATCAAAGGATGTTGACATAGATGAAATCAAAACTTTTTTAGAAAAATATATCTTTCTATTGTGAAATCATTTTAAAGACATATAATTTTAAATGAAAACATTTATTTTGAAAATATTTTTATATTCTTGTAAGGGAAACTTCAACAATGTTATAACGGTGGAAAATAGATGCACCCTCTGTATAAGTTATAAAAACATTCTTAACATAATTTTGTCGAAAAGTTCATAACGTACCTTTTTTGGAAAACGATGGAAATATTCCTTTCAAACCATTTTATAAAAATTAAAAAAAAGGTATAAATGAATTTTACCCATAGTCTAGTAAATAGTAAATATTTTTTGAAAAACATTTAAAAGAAAGATGGATATGGATGATAAAGAGGTCCTAGTAGATACTTACTTAAAAACAACCTCATATAATAAAGGGTTTGTGAAAGTAACCCTTACCTTGTACATTTCCTTGGCCGGGGGTATGTTAACCTCATGTATAATTGTGAAATAATTGTTATTAAATTATATGAAAAACATATACATTAATATGATATCATATATGATCTTTCAACATTGTTTTGTTAATAATATCTTAGTATTATCGTCGTTTCGGGAGATAACTGATTCATTTTCCTCTGTATGCTTTGTTACATAAGTAATGTTTGTTATGGATCCTATTTATATTAATCATATTCAGAATGATATTAATTCTTTAAAATGTATTTTTAATCATCTAATGAAAATCAGTCTTGAATGGATACGATGGGAATGAATCTCATCGCGTTCGTGGAGACAGAAATCCGTACGTACCCACGAGGGACAATATCATTATTTTGATATTAAAATAATATATAATTGGATGGTATATTATATATAAATAATAATTATCATGTTATAATTATTGTTTACATAAATTACACATCATTAATATACCCATCCAAATAATAATGTATTGAATAAAAATTACACCACGACGTGGAGATGGTAAGTCGTACGTACGCACGTATGGTGACATGTCATTCAAAGAATGGATAGAATAATGAATATGGTTGTACCATATTTATAATAACATCACTGTATATATATGATAGTGGAGTTATTATTTTGTAATGGAATCAAAAATAAAAAAGGTAGTGGAAGAAGAAAGGAACTTGAAAGAGATGATGAAATATTTACCCCTTCTTTGGGTTCTTCCTTTGGATTTGATCAAACGGGCTCCATGGGATGGATTTTTGACTAAAAAAAGGCCTCTAGGATGAAGGTATGATAGTTGATAGGGTATTTAGGTAGGGTTTTTCCGATCCAAACGGCTTTGATGTAGTTAATTAGTGATAAGGGGGAGTTCCCTTTTATAAGATGGGTGATGGGCATGTTAAGAAAAGCTAAAAATATTATTTTATAATAAAATAAATTTCGATTTATAATCTCTCAAAAATGAATTATTTAATGTATAATGTGGGTATGGGTTGTAATCCACTCATACAATGTGTTTTAGACATGTTTTGGTCACTATATTAATCTTATCTTTTAGATTTAACTCTTAGTTAAATAGTTTGACATTTACCATGTCTCTTTGTATTTTTTTATTATATGATTAATAAAAAATATATATACTTCCTAGAGAACCCCAAGTGGTTAATTATTTATACACCAATCATTTTATAAATATTTTTCCCAAACCATAGATTTTTAGGAATAGAATATCAACTAAAAAAATAATATTTGTTTTGAAAACTCTTTTATGTCAATTTTGACAGTATTTGGTATTTTGTTTTTTCTAAATTCATAACAGCCTTAGTACTTATAATAAAATTTATATAACCAACCCTATAATGTCATATTAACCTAGAAAATTAGTGGAATTTATAAAAGGTCTCAAATATCATTTATTTTGATATTTATAATATCAATAATCTTAATATTTAATTAATTAGGAAATTACTGCATCATTGTGTCATAAATAAATTAAATTATTTAATGTCTAAAAAATATAAATAAAATACCATTATGTAGGAAATATTTTTAGTTTTCTAATAAATATTTATTGTCTAATTTATCTTATGTTTAATAGTATATTAAAAATGGTTTAGTTATCAAACATTGAATTTAACACATTTAACTCTTCTTTGAATTAAATAATAATAAATGTCATAATCTAATCCAAGTGGACCTAAAGGATCATATTTTATTCCTGAGGTTCCATCCATTATAATTACACTTATCCAATATAATTAGTACATGTGTAATGGTAATAATAATATCCATTTTACCCTTAATTACCATATTAAATTTTAACAGTGGTAAATAAAAGTAAAAAGGTATTATTCACAAAATATATATTTTATTCTTATTCAACCAAATTATATATACTAATATAAATTGTGTTTCTCAGATTTTTTAAATTCAACCATAGAAGAGGTAAAATTAATTTTTATGTAAATTTTCAAATGCTCCTACGAGGTGGGTAAAAGACGGTAAAAAGTTCAATAAAATCTTTATACATCTATAATTATTATAAACTGACCCTAATGAATTAAATTAAACATATTTAATTATTATGTGTCTATTTTTACCTAAAATAAATTTAAATAAAATAAATAATTTTTTAAATAAATATTCGGTTATAAACTACAACTCAGTGTTTTTCATTATTCATCAAAAATTGAATGTTTTTAGAAAAATACCAAAAATTCACCCTAAGAAAATTTCGATATTACGAATCCAAAAATGATGTTCATTTTGAAAGATAAAATTTATAAAATTTCAAAAAGTGGGTATTACTATTCATAACGGCTAGTTTGATTAGTTGTGGTGTGTTAGAACTTGATGTTGCGTACAACACACGCTATTATATTATTCGAAGAGAATCATACCGTGGAATCTTTGGGTGTTACATTCTCCCCTCCTTCATATAATTTCATCCCAAAATTTCTATGATATTTCCGCATTAAGAAATTCTAGTGGTTCTTCATCAAAAGTTGCTCAGGTTCCCACGTTGCCTCTTCTATCTTATGATTTCTCCAATGAACTTTTACTTAATGAGTCATCCGGTTTCTCAGCACTTATTCTCTTGTATAAAAAACCTTGAGAGGCTCTGCACAATATTACATATCGGGTTCCAGTTCTAATTCCTCATAGGTGAGTACAGGCGTTGGGTCATGCACATATTTTCTCAACAGTGATACGTGGAATACAACATGAACATTGGAGAGACTTAACGATATTTCCAAATTGTAAGCTATAGCCCCCATTCGTTCTAGAATTTCAAATGGTCCGGTGTACTTGGGACTCAATTTACCCATCATACTGAAACATAAACACCCTTCTATAGAGATACCTTCAAGAAAACATGACCTCCTACATGAAATTCCAAATCCTTCCTCCAGTTATCGGCATAGCTTTTCTGCCTACTTTGAGCTGCTTTGATGTGGGATTGGACTACATTCACATTTTCTATCATTTCCTCTACATGTTCTAGGCCTATGAGTTTTCTTTCACCAAAACCATCCCAACATGTTGGTGTTTGACAACTCTTTCTGTATAACACATCATATGGTGCCATCTTAAAACTTTAATGGAAGCTACTGTTATTATAAAATTTTACCCGAGGTAAATATTAATCCCACATACTATGAATGTCAAGTGAGGAATATCTCAAAATGTCTTCGAAGGTTTGAATAGTCTGTTTTGACTGTCCATCAATTTGAGGGTGGTAGGCAGTGCTCAAATGAAGTTCATTATCCAGGGATTTCTGAAGACTTTTCTAGAATCATGATGTAAAAAAGGGATCCCAATCAGAATCAATCTGTAGTGGTACTCCAAGAAGTCTTACAACTTCATTTATATATATTATTTCAAAATTATAAAGTGGTAAATCTTCTCTTATAGCAATAAAATGTTATAACATGGTAAGCCGATCAATAATGACCCATATTGCATCATTCATTCTAGGAGTCTTTGGCCGTTCCTTGATAATTTCCATCATAATATTATCCAATTTCCACTCAGGTAAGGGAATATTTTTCAATACGCCTCCATGCTATTTCCTTCCATCATTCACTTGTTGACAAACCATACATCTTGACAAAAAATCAATAATATCCCTCTTCATGTTGTCCCACCAAATATATTCCTTCATATCTCTATACCGTTTGGTGTTACCATGGGGTATAGAGAAATTGGAGCTATGAGAATCATCTATAAATTCCTTTTTAAGATTAGGTATATTAGGAACACAAATTATCCTTCCAGATTTCAAAATCCCATCTTCATATATGAATTCGATCAATCTCCCATCATTCAATGATTTAATCTTCTTTTGAAATTACTCATCATCAGCCTGAGAACTTTTTATCCTTTCTAGTAAATATGGTTTGGAATCCATTTGAAAAAGAATTGATGTTTCACCTTCCATGGTTATTCCCATATCCATATTTACAAGATCCATTAAAATAGGATCCATTTCAACTATCATCTTAGTCAAAACTCCATGATATTTTCTGCTCAAAACATCTGCCACCTTATTTTCCTTCCCTGGGTGGTAGTGTATCATGCAATCATAATCCTTGAGTAGTTCAATCCATATCCTTTTCCTCATGTTGAGTTCATTTTGTGTGAAAATATACTTCATACTCTTGTGATCAGTATATATCTCACATTTTTTACCATAGAGATAATGTCTCTATATCTTCGAAGACAATATTATAGGTGCTAACTCAAGCTCATGAGTAGGATAGTTTTTCTCAGGAGTTTTTAGCTTTTGTGATGCATAGGAAATAACCCTATCTTTCTGTATAAGGACACAACCAACTCCTTTCATTGATGCATCACTATAAATAAGAAACCCATTATTGATTGATGGTAGATTCAAGATAAGAGAATTGACTAATGTTCTCTTCAATTCTTCAAAACATTCTTCACGCACTTTTGTGAGAACAAATGTAACCCCTTTACATGTGAGCTTGGTTAATGGGTTAGCCAATCGGGCAAAATTCTGGAAAAAATGCTGATAATAACATGCTGAACCAATAAAACTGCATAACTCAGTTATACTCATTGGTGTTGGACATTCTTGGAATGATCTTGTATTAGAAGGATCAATGGAGATTCCATCCTTAGAGAAAATATGTCCATGAAATAAAATCTCCTAAATCCATATTTCACATTTTCTAAACTTTCCTTATAATTCATGTCTCTTAATAGTCTTTAGAATATTGTGTAATTTATTTTCATGATCTTCGTATCTTTTGGAGTATTACTTGATATCATCAATACATACCACTACAATGTCATCATGATATTCCTTGAAAACTCTATTAATTAGTTCCACTAAGATAGAGGGTGCATTAGTCAATCCAAAAAGGCATTACTGTAAACTCGTAATGCCCGTACCTAGTTTGAAATGTTGTTTTCAGAACGTCTTCCTTCTTCATACACAACTAATGATATCATGATCGAAGGTCAATCTCTGAAAATTATTGAGCTCCATGATGTTGGTCAAATAAATAATCAATGTGAGGTAGAGGATAATTGTTATTTATTGTTATAGCATTGATCTCCATATAGTCAATGCACAACCTCATAGATCCATCTTTCTTCTTAACAAAAAGTCAAAGGGCTCCCCATGGAGAAAAACTAAAGCGAATAAATCCATTATTACTCAATTCCTCTTGTTGTTTATTTAGTTCCACTAATTCCATATTGTCCATTCTATAATGGTTCATCGATATGGGCCTTGAACTAAGAATTAAGTCAAGAGAAAACTCAATTTCTAGTTCTGGGGGATGTCTAGGTAAACCCTCTGGAAACACATCAACATACTCTTGCACAATAGGTGCATCCTCTAATTTGAACATTTTTTTCCTCACCCACCATTATTTTAATGTCTTCCTCCCCAATAATTTAATTTTTTGAGCTACTGGGGGTGGATCTAGATAAGAATTAGGTAGTGACATTTATGTTCTAATCATAATGTACTCTTTATCATCATAAAAAGTTGTAACCTCCTTTTCTTATAATAAATTTTTACATCATGGTCCGAAAGCCAATCCATACCTATGATTATATCAAATTAAATCATATGTATGACAATGAGATCAGCAGATAGAAAATGTTTATATGCCTTAATGGGGACTCATTCACAAAACATTGTTGCAATGATATAATTTCCATCTGTGTAAGGTTATTATTCATAACCTGAGTTAGTTGTCCCAATATAGTGATAATATTATCAGCTACAGTTGTATCGCTAGCTCCACTACAATTATCTTGAGTAGGAGGTAAATACATAGAAGGATTTCATTCATTAATACAGTTTCCATTCCTTCCACTAGGCTCCATTTCTAAACAATGTCATAATGTATCTCAGTTTATGAATCGAAATACATAATTCCAAACTTGTAAAACACTTAACATAAAAGGAACAATTTATGGATATAATCCATAATAAAAAAAAAATTCATTGGGGAAGTATGTACTCATAAACCCTTCAAAATTGTTAATAATGAATGTCAATATTATCCTAAGCATATCCCCTGGGAGTTTTGTAACCAAGAGTGTAGTAAGGGCCGTTTTCGTGCACCAGTTCACATTCGAGTCTAGCTCAAAGTGGTGTTTTAGGGTATTACCCCAAGGTACCTCTGTTCCAGAGCCTCCTCTACCTGATCATATCCAGACAGGGATGCATTTCTTGGAAAGCTCAAAAAATATCTACAATACCAAAATTCTAGGATGTTCTTCTATATTAATCCTCAAAGTCTATCTTATGGCTATCTGCACTAATCAGAGTCTATCTAAATCTAGTTTCCATGGATTGTTCTAAACATCCTCTGATACCAACTGCAATGCCCCGACCCTAGAAGCCCAGATTCAGTACATTATTATGTATCATAGTCATGGTCACAAAAGGTCAAGTCTCGAAATAACGACTAGTTTAGTAGCCTTGGAAGTACTTGATACCTTTATAAGGTTTACATTACATCATAAAATGGAAAAATACTATAACATTGTTTCCAAATAAAACATTGAGATCCCATAGACAATCCCTATAGGTCAGTCATTATATAATTCATCGCAAGCTGGGAAAAATAAAACATAGAATGGGGTGAGCTCAGATGCTCAGTAAGGATAACAATAGAGCAGAAACATTCATAAATAAGCATAAACATTTAAAGAAATGTAAAAAACTAAAAGAAAATACTTTTCAACATGAACTTCATCATAATATAGAAAATATAAATGGAAATAATACCATTTACTTACTCACATTGATATTCTACTAGTCAAATAATCACATGCAATTTCAATATCCACATTCATAATTATGGAATGCATAATACCAGAGTTCATAACCACATAGTCAAGGCCTTGTGACAAGACTAAAAATATGCTTTTTTCAGGCCTTATTCCAAGACACTATTTTTTCACATGAATCCTACCGATGCATCGAGTATCTATAGTGGGCTACACCCGTCACTAAGTCTAATGCATTCCTCAAATGAAAATGTTTGAACCTAACATAAACATAAGTATTAAAACTAGCATATGAAATGTCAATAAATTTTCCATAAAACATAAATGGAATAAAAATAACACATCCACCATCAAAAATATCCCAAAACGTTAAATACAATATGTAAGTTTTGTATCATAATAAATCGACATCAAATAAGCTCACAATCCATCAAAGGATATTGACATAGATGAATTCAAAACATTTTCAGAGATATATCTCTTTATATTTTGAAATAAATTAAATGTCATATAACTATAAAAGAAAACTTTTATTTTTAAAATATTCTTATATTATTCTAAGGGAAACTTTTACGATGTTATAATGATGGAAAATAGCCGCACCCACCATATATATTAATAAAACATTCTTACCTTAATTTTGTTGAAAAGGTCAAAAGGTACCTTGTTAGGAAAACAATGGAAAGATTCCATTAAAACCATATTATAAAAAGTAAAACAAAGGAATAAATGACTTAAACACATAGTATAGTCAATAGTAAAAAAAATTGGAATATATTTTTATGAAACAAAAATGTGGGTGATAAAGATGTCCTAGTAGATACTTATATAAAAACAACCTCAGGTAATAAAGAGATTGTAAAAGTAACACTTACCATATACTTTTCCTTGGTTGAGGGTAGGTTAAACTCCTGTATAATGATGAAATAATTTTTATTAAATTTTACATGAATCATATAGATTAATAGGATATCATATATGATCTTTTAACATTGCATTGTTAATAATATCTTAGTATTATCGTCGTTTCGGGTGTTAACTGATTCGTTTTCCTTTGTACGCTTTGTGATGTAAATAATATTTTTTATGGATAGGATGTATCATATTAATATTCATAATGATATTAAGTATTTAGACATTAATTTTAATCATCTAATGAAAATTAGTCTTAAATGGATACAATGGGGAATGAATCTAATCACGTTCGTGGAGACGGTAATCCGTACATACACACGAGGGACAATATCATTATTTTTATATTAAAATAACATATAATTTGATGTTATATATTATATAAAGAATCAGTATAATGTTATATTTATTATTTACATCAATTAATTATCATTATTATACCCATACAAATAATAATGTATTGAATAACAATTACACCACGAGTGGGAGACGATAAGCCGTATGTACGCACGTATGGTGACATGTCATTAGAAGGATGGATAGAATAATGAATATGCTTGTATCATATTTATAATATCATCACAGTATATAGAAGATATTATATTTAGTATTTTATAATGGATACAGCAAATAAAGAGGATGTGGATGATGAAAGGAACCTGGAAAAGGTGATGAAATATTTAACTCTTCTTCCGGTTCTTCCTTTTGATTTGATCAAAAGGGCTCCTTAGGTTGGATTTATGACTAAAGAAAGGATTCTATGGTGAAGTTAAGACATCTTAGAGGTTATTTGTTCTGGGTTTTTCCAATCAAAATGGTTCTGAAGATGTGAATTATGGAAAAGGTGAAGTTACCTTTTATAAGAGGGGTGAGGGGCATCTTAGGAAAAGATAGAAATATTATTTTATAATAGAATCATTTTTTGGTTTCTAATGGTTCTAAAATGAATTATTTAAATTATTAGGTGGGTATGGGTCTAAAAAAACTCAACTAATAGGTTTTAAAAAGCTTTTAGTCACTATATTAACCTTATCTTTTATATTTAACTCTTAGTTAAGCTGTTTGATATTGAACATGTCTCTTTGTATTTTTATATTATAGGGTTAATAATCAAACTATATACATCCAAGAGAACCACAAGTGGTTCATTAATGATAAATATATCATTATATATGTATTTTCGGCGAACCTAATATTTTTAGAAATATAATATCAATTAATAATATAATATTTGTTTTAAAAACTATTTTATGTCATGTTTGACACTATTTGGAATATGATTTTTTTTTAATTCATAATTGCATTTTTACTTCTAAAAAAAATTCATTTAACCAACCCAAACATGGAATATTAATCTAAAAAATTAGTGGAATTCATAAAAATCCTCAAATTACATTTATTTAGATATTTATAATATCAATTATTTTAATATTTCATTAATTAGGTAATTACTTCATCATTATTGTGTCATAAGTAAATTAAATTATTTAATGTCTAATAAATATAAATAAAATAACATTATATAGGAAATAATTTTATATTTCTAATGAATATTTATGGTCTAATTTATCTTATGTGTAACCCTATATTAAAAATGGTTTACTTATTAAACATTCAATTTAAAACTTTTAACTCTTCATTGAATTAAATATTAAAAAATGTCTCAATCTAGTCCAAGTGGACCTAAAGGATCATATTTTATTCTTAAGGCTGTTTTTGGATAAATTAAACTTATCCAATAGAATTAGGACATGTGTTAGGGTAATAATAATATCATTTTTACCCTTAATTACCCTATTTACTTTTAACTGTGGTAAATAAATGTAAAAAGGTACTATTCAAAAAAAATTATTTTCATCTTATTGAAAAAAAAAATTCATACTAATATCAACCATGTATCTCAGTTTTTTGAAATTCAACCCATAGAAGCGGTAAAATTATGTTTTATGTAAATTTGCAAATGCATCTAAGAGGTGGGTAAAAGACGGTAAAAAGTTCAATAACATTTTTATATATCTAAAATAATTATAAACTGACTCCAATGAATTACCTTGAACATATATAGGTATTATATATCTATTTTGACCAAAAATAAATTTAAATAAAATAAATAATTATTTAAATAAAAATTCAGTTTTAAACTATAATTCAGTGTTTTTTACTATTCATCAAAGATTGAATGTTTTCATAAAAATACCTAAAATTCACCGTAAGAAAATTTTGATATTCCGAATCCAAAAATGAAGTCCATTTTAAAAGATAAAATTTATAAAATTTCAAAAAGTGGGTATTACTATTCATAATGACTAGTTTGATTGGTTGTGGTGTGTTAGAACTCGAAGATGTGTACAACACAAGCTATTGTATTATTCCAAGAGAAGCGTACCGTGGAAGCTTGGGGAGTTACACATATGCTCTGAGGAAGCCCAAAGTGTTGGAGAACCAACATGAAGATAGTCAGAATGACCGGGGTGGTGGGCTTGAACCTCAGGGAGGCTTCCTACGTACCTTACCTTAGCAAGGATCAAAGACCTCATAGTTAATGGTGGTGTTTGGTAGAACTAATGTAAAAGGGGTCGGAGCGACTAGGTGTTGGGATTGAACCTCAAGGAGGCTTCTTACGTACCATGCCTTGGCAAGGATCAAAGACCACCTAGTTCATGGTGGGTTTGTGTGAACCGATGTAAAAGGGGCCAAAGCGACTCGGTGTTGGTCTTGAACCACATGGAGGCTTCTTACAAACCATGCCATGGCTAGGATCAAATACCTATTAGTTCATGGTGGGTTAGGTCGAACCAACGTTAAAGGGGTCGGAGCAACTGGGCGTTGGGCTTGAACCTTAGGGAGGCTTTCTATGTACCTTGCCTTTGCATGGATCAATGACCCCATAGTTCATGGTGGGTTTGGGCGAACCGACATGAAAGGGGTCGGAGCGACTGGGTGTTGGGCTTGAACCTTTTGGAGGCTTCCTACATACATTTCCTTGGAAAGGATCAAATACCTCGTAGTTCATGGTGGGTTTGGCCAACTGACTTGATGGGGGTTGGACGACCGGGTGTTGGGCTTGAACGTCAGGGAGGCTTCCTACGTACCTTGCCTTGGAAAGGATCAAAGACATCGAAGATTATGGTTGGGGGTGGGACTTAAAGTCTAGGATTCCTAAAGAGGATGACTTAGTTGATGCTTTCTCTAAGCCATCGTGAGTCATGCTCGGTTTGAGAAACAAGAGACAACAAAGACTTAACTATCATATCGCGAAAGGTGCTTCAATGGGATGTAGAGTGGGGCTGATGTGCAGGTAGCGGCTCAAAAAGGAAACATGGGCTTACACGTGGTTCGCAGCCCAAGGAGGTGAATATTGGGACATACACATAGAATGGAGGCCCAGTGGCGACAAAGCCCAAACAGAGATGGATTTGGCACTGAAGAAATGAGGGGAAAGGATACTGCCTCTTGCAAAAAAGCTAGGGGCTTACACCAGGGTGGTTTCCCTTTCCCCATGAATAGACTCCGCTCTGATAAAGAGGATCTCATTCCATGTGAGGAATTATCTCACTCCCTTGGAGACCAGTTGGTGTGCAGAATGTCCATGTTGGGGGATCCGTACGTGCGAGGCACGGGGCGAGGTTACAGTTTAACGTATGTGCTGAGGATGATGGTGTTTGGCAGTTTAATGTCATGCAGCTTGGCTGAGGTGGGTTCACTCTGCACCACTATGACATACATAACTGGTACCCTCTGCTCCTTGGTGAAGTGAAGAGGTAGGCAGAGCCCTGGTTAGGGGGTGTTATTGGGGGAACCATGGATAGGTCCACATTATCTTGGCTATGTGAATAAGAAATAGTCGTTAGCATGCCTAGGTGCCGCGAATAAGGGGCGATGGGGCATGGGGATTACACATAGAAGCTACCCGTAATGTCTTTCTCATGTATGGTCATGAGGGCATCCCAACTCACTGGTGGGTTGAGGGATATTATTAAGGCCTACACCTATGTGCTAGTGCACAATCGAGATAACGCCAAGGGGCATTGGAATCAATCCAAACAAAGGAATGTTAAAAGTGTGAATTACAATATTGACATTCAGAATGCAATGAGGGTGTCATGGAGATAGAGGATAATTGTTGACCATGTTCAAAAAACAACATCCATATTGTGTTTTCCCGATATGGTGACAAACAAATGTGGGTAGACTGCTTACCATGTTTTAAATACTAGACTTGACTCGAAGTGTTGTCCAAAGTCTTATGGGGTGTTGCCCCAGGACAGTAGGCGAGCCGATACGGCATGGGACCAGGCTGTTAGGGGGTCCCTTCGGACATGGAATTGGATGAAGATACGAATAAAGGGCACACAAATCATGAGGTGGAGTGATGTAATTTTTTAATGGATTCTAATGCTCTTGATATTATTCCATTGTAATCAAGGAATTAGGCATCTCATGATTGGAGCATAAGTCATCACTTGTTTGGAACAAGAGGCATCCAATATTTGTAACATAGGGAATACTACAGTTTATAGTCACATAGATAGGATTGTTGGAATCTTATTCTTGGCACATAAGGCATCTCTTATTTGGGGAAAGAGGCATCCTATGTTTAGAATATAATGATTACTACATTTTAAAGTCATGTAGACAAGACTATTAGGCAAAAGACGCCTAGCAATGGTTGGTGTTGGGACTTACACAAGGGCGGACCCTTCTAGTTCAACAATGCATATGAGCCAAGTGATAGGGTTTGAGGAGTTTCTTGAGGAATTGTTCGATTCAAGGTACTTAGGGAATTGATGATGTGAATCTGAACTCATGACATGGGAAACGAACCCAGAGGAGTATGTTGACTAAAGGTGTTTCCGGGTGTGCGGTGGAGTATCTCAAATCATGGAATTCCATAGGTGGAAGGTGGGTGATCATATGGTCACAATGGAAAATTCCAACGTCCCAGCCTGCAAAGTTCATGGTGAAACTCTCCATTTTTTATGAGAGTCAGTGACGGTAGCGAAACATTCCGCGTGATCAAGGCGATGCGCGGAAAATTCTGTAAGTGCAAGTTGGTGCCCTTAAAATTCCGCACGCGCATGGTAGTTTGTATAATATTCCCGGCATTCAAGTGGTTTTCCATGGAAGGCGATGCTCATAAAATTCTGTGCGCGAAAGGCATTGAATGGAAAATTCTACGTGCGCTAGTCGGTGCACGTAAAATTTTGCACATGCAAGGCAGTGCGCGTAAAATTCTGCCTGCACAAGAGGTTTATGCACAAGGCAGGGCACATAAAATTACGGGCGCGCAATACTATGCGCATACAATTCCTCACATGAAAGCGGTTTTCCATGCGAGATTCCCTTTTTACGCACAAATCCTTAATTTTCCCCAAAACAGTCCTGTATGGCCATTTCTACCAGCTCGACTTCTAATAGCCATAACTTCTGATCCGTAACTCCATTTGGGCCCCACGACTAGTCAAATCTACGCTTGCGGAACGAGCTATGCTCCAGGATGATATATGGATGCATTCAATGAATTACATGGATACATTTTCTGGTGTCAACCGGGATCCTTATATATAGCTTATTTGAATATACCTTTTTTCACTCACACCCATATTTATTTTATTATATATATATATAATAATACATAGACCATTATAAATAAATAAATATATATATATATATATATATTCATGCTAACAAGGGAGGATATGCATATAATGTGGGAGATTATACACACAACACACACACATATATATCCCTACCAATGAATAAATGGTAAGTCTTTGTTGACCCCAACAACTCAAACCCACCCAAAGTGTCATTAGAAGTTACTATAGATAAATGTAGGAACTCAACACTACTAAAAATTAGGGAATTAAAATCACAAATTATATATGTTTTATTATATCTTTAAAAACATTGACATCACGAGCAATTTTAAATGAGGATTTTAATAGTTCTATGAATGGGGTTTATGGAACCCTTTTTCAACACTTAAAAAAAGAACTATTTAAGGCACCATATATCACCCCTTTTTTAGAACTGTTAAATGGTTCCTTTAATAGTGAATTTTTAACATGTTATAGGGTGACTTTAACATCTCTTTTTTAGCACTATTAATTGATGTCTTATAATAGTTCTAAAAATGTTCTATTACAAATATGAAAAACTAATTATTTCGTCATGCACCCATGTTTTTCAGTTCTTATTGATCCTTTCTCAATTCATTAAATTATCCCATCATCAATCACACACCCACCCACTTGAACATCACTAGAAGACTACCTTGAATACCTGTTCATGCTTGGCATTGATCCAACGACCACCCTTATATGGATGAGTGTTGTTTTCAACTATGCCATGAGTGTTTTTTTGTATATTTAATCACCTTTCTATTTATTTTTATATATTTTCAAAAGAATGATATGTCTATATAATTTTTTTTAATTTAAATATATTATATATTAATATTCATTTATATATATTAGAATATATATATATATATATATATATTAAAACACACACATATATATATATATAAATTATATATATATATATATATATTATTTTATTTTTATATGTTCAATAAATTGGTTAATTTTTTACTTTATATAATGTGAATGATTAATATTTATTTTTTACATTTAAAAAAACTATCTTATGTAAATATATTGATATGTGTATTTAAACAAGTGATTTATTATATGTAAATATATGAAAATATGCATATATTTAATTATAAATAAACAATTATAAAAAATGATTAAATTTAAAAACCATAATATCAATATGAATGTATGTTCTTTGAATAAATTTAATCCCCACCAAAAAACAACTATAAGACACTTAAACGACGCTGAAAATCCATCGAATGCCAAAAAATAAAGCTACCCCGAATAAAAACAAGGTTTTAAAGGCATTGTGGGACTTATATTACCTAAAAAAGAGTAACCAATGTAATCATAGTCAACATGTTGAAGAGATCATCAAAATATCTGATTTAATTTGTGGTAGATCCCAATCAGGCACCTGGTTAAATAGTTATGTAGTATGAATATTGACTTATGTTTTTTAATTTTTTAAAACTTTTATATATTTTTTTTATTTTTATTAAATTGAAATGTAGAGACCCCGGTTTTGGCCTAATAAGACTTTGAAATATTTCAAAGAATATTTCTAGAGATGAGTATTGAGACGGCGTGCAATTCCGAGGACCGGTGTGCCCAGAATTAATTTTATAAAAAATCTTAAGTGTCTTTATATTATGCATGTGTAGTTAACTAAAGAAAACGGGATACCTCTTAAACAGTTGATTGTATCAGAAATACAAGACCATAGTTGGGTCTGGAACCCAGTGTTTCCCCTAGGAGCGACATAAAATAAGTCAGCACAGAATGTTCAGACCCCTCGCTCATTGGCGGTGTATTAAATGGATAAAATAAATAATTAATTTATTCATTTAATAGGTCAAACCTGAATATCTCTAGAACAGAGACACGGATGAAAACTCTTAGGCCAACGATGAGCTCGAAACGTAGGTTTTACCCTATTAAAGGTATAACCATTATCCGCATCAGGTGTTTGGCATATGCGCCATCGTGGGAGAATAATTAAATAATTAAATAATTATATATTTAATTATTTAATTAAAATTGTTTTAACCTAATTTGAGGTTATAAATTTGAGGCTTTAAGGGGCTGGCCTCATAATTTAGTTTGACCAATGACGGGAAAGCCTCCCCCAACAATTCCTTGGATTTAGACGGATTGAGGCATGGCGAACGTAACAGAGCTCGGCGAATGCGTTCTTCACCAACGATCACCGGGTAGGAATCGTCCTTGGTGTTTTTATGCCTCTAAATAAATTTTGAGCATATTTATTTCCTATTAGTAAATCTGCACCTTTACACGATTCTAGAAATTGAAATAAACTATTTTTATTTTATTTTTAAATACCTGGTCCGTGCAGAGGTGTGTGGCAGGTTAGGCAGCAGAGGCGGTCTGACGGTGTGCGAGCGGGGCTGGGCGTGCAGCTTCAGCTGGACGGCGGCCGAAGGAATAGGGCTAGGAGGCGGAGGCCGGCGGGAGCTGCGGTAGTCTAGTGTTGCAGGGCACTGGCTGGAGCAGGGTTTAGCGGGCAGACCGAGGCGGCGACCCAGGGTCGCCTTTTGACGCAGGTGTTTTGGGGAAGTCGATATTGGAGAGATAAAAATAAAATATCATAATGATATTTTAATTCAAATGAATGAAAAGTTTGGGCGGTGCGTGACTGAAGGGTTGGCTGCTAGGGTTGTAGTGGGGTAAATCGTGAAAAATAAGAAGTTTAGAGTGATAAAGATATTTGAGAAGTAAAATAAAAAGAAACAAAAATAAGAATAAGCGTTGGTGATCGAGTCCGATGCAAAAGAAGAATTTGAGTGTGGATTGTTTTTTTGGAGTTAGGAAATATGAATAAATAAACAATTAATAATAATAATAAAATATTGTTAATATTAATTTTGTTGATAAAAAAGCTTTTTCGTCCGTAACTTCATCGTGCGATCTCGTTTTCACGAACTGTCACCGGTAGTGCGACCCTGACTTCGAGATGAGATTTATGAGTCCAATATTGGTTATCTTTGTCGGGTTTTCAGATCGGGTTCCTGAAACGCTCAGAAAATAATAGATTTTATAATATTATTAAATTTTCGACCCTCCATAACTCATGCGTGCATCGTCCAATTGGATTTCCGTCAGTGGAGATGTAATCCTGTCATTAATAATGTCGATTCAAGTCTAATATCGGATACTAAATTCTGGTTCGTGGCTCGGGCCCATGAAACACCGAATAATAATAACAACATTATTATTACGGGATCTTGTATCTGACATATCTCTCTCATACGGTGTCGGAAGGACAGACCATCTGTGAAGTTGAGACCCTAAAATCAAGAAGAATGTTTCAAGACATGTTTTATATATTTAAGTCAAGGTCGAGGTGCGGGCCCCATGAGGCCCGGTTCGCGCATGTTGCTGTGAAATTCAACTTTTTCACCGACTATTCGTTTTTGACCAATGGGTAGTCCATCTCGAGTGTTTTTTCGTATGGATCGCAATGGTGTGACCGGTTTGGTTAATCAGCATCGTTTGAAGTACGACCAGGTTGGATCAAGACTGAATCCTACCGGGGCCTCGGTAATAAAATGCCTATAACTTACAGACTAGGCGTGCGATTGACACACAGTCTGTCGTGTTGGAATCCCTATGACATGGCGGTCCTTCGGGTTTCTTCATTGTGGAACTTTGTGGTTGCTGAGGTATGACTGACAACCCGATGAGCAGAACCAGAGTGTTTCTTTTAGTGAGAGCTAGGATGACTATTCCATTGATGACTCAAGGCGCGAGAATTCCTGACTCTTCTGCTCCAGTAGAGACGGGACTCCCCACCTTATGAGTGCAAGTTCGTTTTCATCTAAGATGGTTTTCTTATCATTGGGGTCAATACTCCACTACGTGGCTAGACCAGGCCAGATGCATGGGTCACATTGTGTTCTGATTACACAGGTTGACATAATGGGTTGAGATTTTGTACGGGCACATGGCCAGCGTACACGGTGCGGACCCCCGATACTTTGACACGACTGGTGATCCTTTCTACATGTTGTGTACATACTTTTTACACGAAAAGACTGGAAACATGGGCCGTTTACATGGGCAGTACACGGAGTCAAGGAACACGGCGTGTGATCCTACTACACGTCGTGTAACATGTTTTACATGGCTTGAGACATTTTTCTTTTGTTACTTGGACTAGCTTCTTAGGGTTCGTACCCTTGGCCTTTCCCCGAAGGTTTCTGGTATCATTTCCTATGTACAAGAGTATGACCCCTTCTACAGGACTTCGTGAATAGAGTTGTTGGAATCACCTCTGTGAGACTTAGAGCTGGATCCTCTATTCCTTCCTGGTACCCTAGGTAGAGTTATTGGTATCGACGTGACCAAATTTACCTGGGTGCCGATCCTCTTCTTAGAGGGTTGGTTCAGATTGAGTTGTTGGAATCACCCCGTAGCTATTGGTTTTGATCCCCATCTGAACATCATATTCTTAAGCACTTGTGGAGTGAGTTCTCCCAGAACGAGTGCTTCGTCTCTCTCTCTTCAGACCTAGGAGTGTGTTCTCCCTATTACGAGTACTTCGTGGAAATCGTTGGACTGGATCCCTAGTGTGGGTATGTAGTTGTGTAACTTGTCTCTAGACTACAGGCCTGGGTTACGAGTATATCTGGTTTCCCTAGGTTTATGTATGGGAATATACTTGGTGTGAGATGTGAGATAAAGATCCCCTTACTCTACCGTTTGGGTTTCTTTGAGGCATCATATCTATTACCGGGTGGAGCTCTACTTTTTTTGTTCACTCTTGTTGTACCTTGTTCTCTCTTACTTCTCTCCTCTTCAGTACATCTATTACTGCTCCCCTGAGCCTTTGGGGAATCCTACTGAGTATTTTTATACTCACCCCTGCTTGGGCTTTGCCTGCATTTGGCGTGCCCTTGCAGACGACAAATAGGTTGATCGTGACATCAGAGGAGCTTCGGGATATGGGGTGCTTGGACCGCGTGTGGTGGTCATATCTTGGGATTCAGGAGTGGGACTCTTCCAGCTATTTTACCTTTTCACCTGTTGCCGGGTTGTGGCATTTTTCTAGTTGGGTGTGTATTTTTTCCCCTTTCCTTTTCATCTGTACTTTTCTTATACTTGTACTATTAGAGGCCAATGCATTTTTCTTTGGTTCCCTTTTTATAGTAGAGTGGAACCTTGCTTTCTTCTTTTTCTCTGCACTTTTGCATTGAGTTAGCTGTGTGCGTGTGTACCGATTCTTAGGCAAAGTCCTCCCCGAGATTATTGTGCCTTCGGTGCTAGTCGCCACCCCTGGCCTATGGAGGCGGGCTTGGGGTAGTTGCGGCTCGAGCCCTGGTATGGGTCGGGTCGTGACATGAAATTTTTGTGAAATGACTATTACTCTATTAAAATTTCTATATTATAAATTTGTAATATTTGTTTAATTATTTTATAAGCTGTTTTCATTAAATATGATATATATTATCTGTAAATGCTTATTTAGACTTATCTAAAACATATTTATAAAATATATATTTTATTTAAATCAATATGAATATATTTATATATTAGTAAATATTTTATTATGAAATATTTTTTCTAAATATACCCTTGTGATTTATTACACGCACTGATAAATCCCCACCATTATCATCACTTTATTAGAAGTGCTGATAATGCCCCATTTATCAGTGCTTTGTTACTAGAAGTTATATAGTGTGGCCTTTTCAGTGCCTTTATAGAAATTATCATAAAGTGACCCATTTAAAAGTTTTTTTTGGCACAATTAACGACCACCTTTATCATTCTTAAAAAATTATTATTGAATACCCCCTTTAACTGTTCTTTTTCAGTGCTAACAAGGGGGTTCCTTAACAATGCTTTTAGATTGAGTTGTTAAATCCATTGAACCAAATAATCCATGTTTTGTAGCCATTAATGCTCTCTGAATGATGCCAAATAAGATATTATTAGACCAAATAGTGGAAGATTAAATTAACTCAACCAGAAATGGTAAACCAAATGGACATGAAATGCCTTCCCTTTGGCATTGGACATCAAAACATAAAAAAAGGTGTCCCATGAGACCCAATACATGCTCTAACATCAGAATAAAAAAATTGTGGTTAGAACTAACCCCGGGGTTTAGACTAATGATGTAGGGAAATGAGTTAGAGGGGGAAAACTAGATACAATATGGGAGAATATGGATATCATACCCTACTTTAAATAATCGAAGGTATACATGATTAATTTTAAGGGAAAAAATGATCGAGGAGGGATCCATAGAGGAGGTTCGACTCACATACTGGACAAGATAGGGGTGTGGTCTGTATCTCTTGTGTGAGGAGTGGGGGGGGGGGTTACATTGGTTATTTTATTTAATTTTATTTTTAATTAAAGTAATATATTTTTTAACTGGGACACAACACACTATTTGGCTAAAACATGATAACAAAATGTGCACCAACTATGGACACTCTACACTGAACCTGGAGGAACCTTCTTGGGCTAACCACATGGCTTGGAAAACCATGTACGAACCATATAGTGAATATTCATTAGGTACATACCAATTTCCACTTAATGTGAGGGATAGGAAAAATATTTGTTGAACTGTGTGTATCCAAGTGACACCTTTTTTTCACCTAAAAAGGGTTCAAGTGTTTTCTATAGAGGGCTATACTATTTCATATAAACTAAGAACCTCTATCGGAACACAACACCATTAATTTTTATGATCCCATAAATTCCATAACATAATGTTAACTTAGAGGGATCTCTCAATCCTTTACCCAAGTCCCCAAAACAACATTTTTATGAGTTTAAACTCTCAAAATTATGTTTAAAATATATCCTTTAGAAACATCCCATATAGTAATGCGGGAAACTAAAATTCTATCATATTTTTATCCAGTTCAAAAATTATTTTCATTACAACCTTCATAACACAGACATTATCATCCCTAAGAATCTGTCAGGAAAAAAGAAAACATCACCAATCCTATAAGGGGCGTGAACTCTAATTTGAATGGTCTTGTTTAAGGACATATATGCACATGAAACACAATCCATCGACACCAGATACAAAACCAATTTTAAAATAGAATAACCAAAATGGAGTTTACAGGATCATGTTTATTTAGAGACACGATCACATCATTGTGTCTGTAAACATCCGGTCACAGGTTCCCCCCACCCTAGTATTTATCATTGGAAGATGGATAATTAAAATCCAAAGGTCCTCCACTATCATAATTTCTATAGAATGTTAGAATCTATAATTTTTGATGATGACCCTCAAATGATTTAATTAGTTGGGTGAACCTGATTACATTTGAGACCATTACAGAAAAAACAGTAGAAGGAATATTAGAATCTAAATTGACCAAATAGAAAATAGTCACGCAATAATTCCTTGAAAGACTCTTCTGACCACTATACCACAAGCCTTATAATCCAATGGCGTGTTAAATCTATTTCCATCATACTATACAAATGGAATATAAATAATAACAAATCAAACAAACTATAGATTTCTATTAAATGAAAAGATCATCTTAGAATGGAATACCATTACAAACTAAAGAGATATTCCTTCAATAAGGAATCTCTCATTTAGAACCAAAACATTAAACAATGATTATACCAGACTAGTGATGATGTTCCTTTGTGAAAATAACACCTAAACACATTGAATTTTGTCCCTTAGCATGAAAAAGATGTCCAATACAAATATAAAACACTAGAATATTTACCATTTAACGATCACCTCTGAGACCCTCAACTACTAGAAGGTTACCTTTAGATTCAATGAACTAGAGGTGAGGAACTATCCCAAATAAGTCCACCCTCCATGCTTATAAGTGATATGTTGGTACTAGTGTAAGAAGTCCAGTTTATATTGTTGAATGATCCCAAAATGGATTCCTTCTTACGATCGATTCATTAGAAGTCAACTGGTGTCCAAAAATTAGAGTAATTAATTCCATCAGGGGAATCTGTTGGTCACTCATAACTAACCAATAATTGACAAGAACCACTCACCAGCATTCATCACGGTTAAAATCCGAAAACAAGAGAAACAACTTTTAAATATTATTCACTATGTAAGACTAATCTTCTCTTAGTGCATCAAGTAATATGTTAATATAGGGTTTTTGAATGTGGCTAAACCATATTACACTAAGTGTTTTAGAAGATTACCACGTAGAATAATTATCGAACCAATTTTGGTCGACATGCTTTTAAAGATGCTCAACTTCACCTGCATACGCACCACCGTTACTTTACCAACAGAGGAATCTCATTATTTCTCAATGTTTACCACAAAAGTAAATTTGAAACAAATAATGTTACTCAAGTGTAACTACACAACCAACCACAATAGATTCAAGCTACATGGAAATCAGAAACATGATTCAATACTTTATGCTAGAAAGGAATTCATGCTTGAGAGAGGCATTTCAAAATTGTCATCCATGGATGTGATCCTTCTACAAGGAAGGAAACATTTACCAAATATTACACAATGATCACCACCTTAATATTTCCCATGAAATCAAATGAAGATACATACTATATTCTTTTAATTGATCTAGATCAAATTCAAGTTAGACACACACATGGCACTTCTCTTAACCACACTCACATAAATTATAGAACATGGTCATTAAAACCAAAACAAACCTCGATGGCATGTCAAAAAACATGATCTTCTTGGAATGTCATCCAAATCAATGGTAAATATTGACTCCATAACTCATAGTTCAATCTACAATGTAGATATCCTATGAACATACTCAACAGCTCTAGGCTCATTGATTACACTGAAATCATGTAGTTTGCTACAATATTTATCAATTGAGAAGTACAAAATTTGTAAATGTACCCTGCCCTATGGTTTTAGGGACAAAAACATCATGTATTCTATTCATAGAATTCACTCCATACACATTCATGTATCTGATGGCCTGAAAATATTACTTAAACTAGATGATGAAATACCAAGTAATGCATTATTAAGGAAAAGAAAGGGTCACACAACCTATAAAGTTATTGATCAAGATTAATGCATGTCTTACCTATTGAAAATGATCACTACAATATGATAAATTAAAATCAATGGTTAAATATACCAGGACCACCCATTTGACTAGGGTATCACTTAGAAACAATGAGACATAATGGAGATAACTAAACCTGCATATCACCGTGCTACTAAAATCTCCTGAGATTTATTAAAGAATTTATGTTCAAAGTGATACACACACCACTAGATAGCCCCTTATCAAAGTACACACATAGAAACTATCACTAGATCATGTAAAAAATATAATTTTCCAGCCCAAGATCATACCTTCTAAGTCTTGAAAAAAAATGGTAATTCCTATAGAAAAGGCTTATAGTTCTGTTTCAATGCATGTGAATGAGAAGTATAATCTATACATACACGAGGGTATAAATTAATTACACCACCAAGGGTTCCATTTTTAAGTAAATTACTTAATTCAAAATCAATATATACAATTTAAAAATATTTATTCCAATAAACAAGGTAAAAATGACAGTCTTATTAAACATCCTTTTTTGTAACATTATTGTTCAATGAAATCATATTAAAACATGATCATTATTACATAATCTATGTTTTAAACCAACTGTATTTATTTTAAAACATAACAAAATATATTCTCAAGATGATTAGGGTGACTTTAACTAATTATGAGTCATATTACCCAGTAATAAGGCTCAATTATTGAGACACTTTAAAATAACCACCTACACATAGTATAACATAACCCTATGTGGGTTGGCACACTACAATTTAAAAGAAGGTGACATGTTGGGTTACCATTAGCCATTTTTCTTTTAAAAAATATATCCAAAACATTTTAAACAATTATATTTAAAAAAATATTTAGAGGATTTATTTTATTAGCAACAAGACCCAAAAGATGTACTTGCGTCCTGTTTTTCATTTTGGAATTATCCATACAGGTCATTAAAACCAAATAAAATAAAGTAAAACACTTATAAAGGTGTCCAAATTCATATGTTAAAGGTTTAACAACATTTATAATTACCAAATTTTAATATAAATTAATGAGAATAAGAGGTTCAGTTTTATGGGTTTCCACCTCAATTTATAAAGAACCTACACACCATACAAGTTGAAGGAGACTCCCATGTATCCTTAACAAATTTGATTAAAATAATATAGAATGATTTAGTGAGATTAATATATATTCTATAGTAATTATCTTTATTAAGTGAATTAACAACGATTTTGTTATTTGGATTGTTGCATTCCAACTTATAAGGTGCCCATACACCATATGAATTCCATGTGGACTCCTAGTTAATCGCAACTAGAAAGGTTTATATTATGCTAACAAGCATTACAACATTGAAATTCAATAATACCACACTAATAATTTATCTAAAACTGGAAATCAATCACACATTCCCATATAATATCTAGCCATAACAAGTATACATGGCCTATAAAAGGTAGGAAAATTCCACACAAGGTATATCAAGAATTTCAAAATATTGTAACAATAAAACTACATAAAATGGAATATCCATGGTATGTTAATCATATGAAACTATAATGATGAATGTAATTATTTTCCTTGTCATACCCCTACATAGAAAGTTGTTATAAATTTGAAAACTCATTAAGCAACGAAATGTAGAAAAATCAATCTTGGTGAAATCATTTAAGTTGTTATAGGGAAAAATGTCTCATCCATGGCCACTTATTTTTCCCTATTAGTGGGGTGATCAATATAAGAAACAAATATTTAAATTATGATGTCATGATCTTAGTATCTAGTGAATAATAAAAAAAATAGTAAGGAAAATGAAACAACTATTCTCTAATACTATTCGAAATGGACAATTCTATCACATGATCCAGAGATTGTGTTGATTGGGACATGCCCACATAGTTTTTATTTCCCCTATCTAAAATACTCAAGGACACCCTTGGAAAATTACTTCTGATGATAGAGGTATCCACACCACTATATAACTAATCCCATTATGCTCCTCCTCATTCGATGTTGGATATCCATAATCCCACTAAAACACAAAAAGGGCCAAACGTCCTCAATGACATATCAATTGGACACTTTCTTTGAAACCACATTGTAATATCCTGACTAAGCTCACCACTAAGAAGGTGGAAATATTGGTGGGTCACATGGCCTTATGCATGAATCCTTGTACATCCGAGGCTTACAAATAACACCAGGGGTCTGTTGATGGTTTGGTTGGGAGACTATACCATTTAGATTATAGTCGCATTGCGGCATATTAATATTACAAAAAACATACTATAGTGGAATTTTTAATAATAATGATACAACTATTCTATAAAAATAATATAATAACTAAATAAAAGTGGTTGACCCCAATTTAAAAAAATGAATCTAGGGAATATGATTTGACAACTGAAATAGTGAATTTAATAAATATCAATAACATGGATTAAAATAATAACTTCCCAATAGCTAGCTCAATGAGAATCCAGGTCACCTTCTCCATCCTAGGATGACTATATTTTATACACGTAACACAACACACTCAATGAGTCTATAGACCTATGAACAATAATTCTACTCTAGTACCAAATAGTTTTTTAGTAGAGTGTAGGGTACAATTTTCAGTAGGCCAGCTCCCACAGTGTATAGGCCAAACCATATCATGAAATATAAATTATGTATCGTGTGATGTATAATAAATAAAGATAAAATAAAAATAAAGAGGCAACATCTTGGTCTTAGTTATAAAACAGACACCGATCCCATACCACCTGCTTCACCAAAATATGATTGTCTCAAAGAGGCACCTGTGCAAGGAATAATATGTATAGATAGTCCATTATAATCATGTGAAACCATGAAGGAATACCCCAAATATTTTCAGTAGTCTTGGGGTCTTATTCACGTTTCATCATTCAAGCATGATAGTAGGTAAGGTATAATTATCACATGGGCACACACAACTCTTCATAATAAAAAATGACACATTTCAACAGAATAGGAAAATAATAAGTAAAAATTCCAAATATATTGGTTGATTATGGGTACCATCTAATGGGATCTAAAATAATATCATGTATCCCTATAGTAACATCAATGATAATAAAATATTGCAACATCCATATAAGGTTAACCTTAGAGAATCATTGGTATCACTCGAGGAAAGGTGACTCTTAATCTAATCTAGGTATCACACATAGGGACCGAGTATAACACATCAAATGCCATAGATATCAATCTAATGGTTTCATACAAAGTTTCTCCCCAAGGGAAACTATATCACTAGGGATTATAATGAACCTCTAGGGAAGACCTTTTCTTGAAATCATATGCATCACTCCCTGGACGATGAGTCATAACCAACCGAGCCCATTGAGTCCAATCTAGAATTCATAATATAGAACCCATGTTCTCCCCTATCCCATGTGATGTGATAAATATCTAAACCAAATATATCAATGAAATAATCCATATATTATATCATGTTATCATGTATGCATTATAAGTCCAAAATATATTCAATCCATCAAAAAATACAATTTAATCAATCATCATGGAATAAGATATTTTGAATGATTGAAAATTGAAATCTCCAAATAATGATCAATATGAAAGTATATAATTGAATACAATAAAAATGTTCATATGTATTATGTACTTTAATATTCAATGGGATAAAAGCATAGGTTGCATGGAATCAACCTGACACCCAAATACATGTCATTAAGGATATTCAAATAAAAAAAGCTAACAAGATTTTTCAATCAAGGAATTACAATAAAGCCATCCATCCAATGTGCATACCAATTTATTATAAAGAATGTGACATATTACATGAATCACTAAGTAGAATTATAAAAAAATGTGAGGTATTATGCTCAAACCAAAACATTTTGGCATATGGACAATGAAAATAATAATTATGCCCATGAATTAGCAGAAAGGTATATGGAGTTTAAAATGTATTTTTTTATACTGCATATAACAAACTTCAATGATGGGTTTTATTAGAATTAATGTCCTTGTTTTAACCAATTCATTTCATTCAATTATTGGTTTCAATTTTATATCATTGTGTACGGTATATTACATATGTCACAATGTAATGGTGATATACGAGACAAAAAAACACATAGGAACTATCAAATATAATTTAAAAACAAGAAAAAGTTCATTAGAACATGATATAAGGAATACTCAAAATAAATAAATAAAAGGAAACAATCAAGGACCCCAACTTCAAGATAAGAATTCTATGGCTAATGCAAGGGAACTTAACATTTTCATTGACAAACATTTGATGTCTCACTTTCCCTTTTATAAGAATATGAATATATACATGTACATAAAGAAACATATCTTCTATGAAAATATTGACATGGAAATGAATATGTACAAGGGGGTCCTTAGGTATAACTTATATGCTTATAATTATTTTCACTCACACAAATATGCATTTTAATATATATACAAAACTAAACCTTTCCCCATATATATCTATATATTCACGCTGCCATGGGTGAATATGGAAATAATATGAAAACATATATATATATATATATATATATATATATATATATATTCATACCTAGGCATATGTGGTAAGTATACATTCACTCTGGCGAATTGAACCCACCCCAACGGTGAACAAAAAATTGTATTGAAAAATCTTAAAACTCAAGATCACTAAAAATCCCCAACTAATAATGATCTAGACCAATATGTGGGTGATGAAATTATTTCAGTATTTGAAAAAAAATAGATCAAAAATGCCTTTACGTTGGTGATGAACATCAGTAACTAAATAGATGTGTCTCAAGAGACCCTCTAAATTCCCTAACATTATAATGAAAACAAAAACATTGGGTTATACCTAAACAATGGGTTTAGGCCAAGAAGCGTTGGGTGATAGCAGAGATTAAAAACTGCAATGATGAGGGATATGAGAGAGGAGAAACCCTACCTCAATGAATCAAATGAGAAAAATAAATAATTTTTGTTGAAATGATAACTAAAGAGGGATCCATGTAGGAGGTGCATCATGGGAACTAGAGAGGAAGGAGAGATGGGTGTGTCACTCTCAATTATGGAGTGAAGAGAGAAACTCATGGTTCATTTTATATTATTTTAAATTTAATTAATAATTTTTTTTAAATGTGGGCTATATCGCATAGTCTTGGTAGAATTGTTTATCAAACACTACACCAGTCATGCACCCTCTACTGGGCACCTAGAGCAACCCACTTTGGTTAGCTACACAATTGAAAAAAAAAGCTCTATCCATGTGGTCATTAGTGTAGAGGCACTACCAAACTTCCACTAACTGTACTCGTCACGTGTGACACATTTTGTTCCTATGAAAAGGGTTGCATGATTTTTTGTAGAGGGACAAACTATTTGAGACAAATCATGAGCCTCTTTAATACCACCCAAGTCATATGGTTTTGGAGGCCAATACTTATAAAACTCAACATGAACAATTAGGGATCTCTTGGGCCATTACCCAAGTCTATAAACAACAGTTTGGAGGCTTATATGTCACTAAATTATGTTCTAAACCTTGAGTTTAAAAACCAACAATCTAGCAATTAAATAAATTCAAATTCCATCACATTTTCATTCGGTTCAGTAATAGGGTTCATTACATAATAATGTTTTATAATTTCAATTATTTTTTTCATTTTTTAATTTAAATTTTTATTTTTAAATGGAACATGTCTTATTGAAAACCAACTTAATATTATTTTAATTTTATTTTTGGCAGTGTATATATAATCCTGAATTTTTATTTTATAATTAGAATGAATTAGTGATTAGATAATGGAAATAAATTTTAGTTTGAAAATATAATTTAATATGGATTTAGAAAAATATGGGTTCGTATATTCGTTTATGTTATTTATCAATTAGATAAATTAAAACAAAATTAAGTACTAGGAATAGCTAGGTCATGTACTAATTTAATTGTGGGCATTATTATATCTTTTTTTCAATATAATTATTGGTATTAATAGGATTACAAGGTATTTAACATACAATGTTTATGATATAATGTAACGTATATTTTGTTTTATATTTTGGAGTCATGGAATTATAGGTAAATGGAGAATTTATGTATTTGTAATAATGTTTGATTACCATTACATTATCTACCATAACTTAGTGGAATTTAATGGGCTTTAATAATACATTATTTAATTTGGTGAGATTTGACCAAAAAATATTTTTATGATTTATAAATGGAATAGATATTTTTTTATATCATTTGATTAGAAATATAGGTTTTGAAAAAAAAAACATTTTATCATAGTTTTGTTTTGTGTTGAGCCCTCTGGAAGATTGATTGATTTCATGTCTATGATTGATGTTTTAATAATCACAAATCATCACATACCATTAATGCTTAATCTGTTTTGATTTCTCACAAACTTAATTAAAATCTGTTAATGAATCTGTTATCATGTTTTTGTCTATGCTTATTGACTTACAAAGTATTTTGGAAGTCTTCTGGATTAAACAGACATCGGAATCACCGATCCAATATCAACAGTCATCAGAAGCACCGATCCAATATCAACAGACATCGGAAGCACCGATCCAATATCAACAGACATCGGAAGCACCGATCCAATATCAACAGACATCAGAAGCACCGATACAATATCAACAGTCATCGGAAGCACCGATCCAATATCAACAGACATCGGA
The DNA here is from genome assembly GCA_963277665.1 of Viscum album. Taxonomy (NCBI): domain Eukaryota; kingdom Viridiplantae; phylum Streptophyta; class Magnoliopsida; order Santalales; family Viscaceae; genus Viscum; species Viscum album. Next base: position 753,452,876 of record OY728158.1, read on the forward strand.
AGCACCGATCCAATATCAACAGACATCGGAAGCACCGATCCAATATCAACGGACATCGGAAGCACCGATCCAATATCAAAGGACAACGGTCGCACCGATCCGATATCAGGATGCAAATGACTCACCGATGCAAATGACTCACCGATCGCATGACTCACTGATGCTGATCAAAATGAGTCACCGATCAGATGACAGACCGATGCTGATCAGTCTGACTCACCGATGCTGATCAGTCTGACTCACTGATGCTGATCAGTCTGACTCACTGATGCTAATCAGTCTGACTCACTGATGCAAATGACTCACCGATCCAATGACAGACCGATGCTGATCAAAATGAGCCACCGATCAAATGACAGACCGATGCTGATCAAGATAAGACACCGATCGCATGACTCACCGATGGTGATCAAAATGAGCCACCGATCAAATGACTCACCGATGCTGATCAAAATGAGCCACCGATCAAATGATTCACCGATGCTGATCTATCTGAGTCACCGATCATTACTCATTAATGCTGATGACCTACCGATCACTTGATTCTTCAATAGTCATAAACAACTGTTTGAATTTCTTTATCTTTATCTTTATTTAATCTAACCAACGGTCATATTAGGTATATTTTAATGCTCTGACAATTAATTAATAAAGGTTGTCGGATGTCAGGAAACCGTACCTCATACCTGCTGAAAAGAAACCTCTTCTGTCTTCCGGAGCACGTGATATAAAGATTAGAAGACTCTGCTGCAAAAAGAAGAGACGAAGGATATGTTTCAGAGAACATACGAGGAATACAAGAAGCAAGTTGAGCAGAACTAAGTAGAAGAGAAGATAAATATCAAGAGATTACACAGAATCTCATATACAATCAAGCCTACTCAAAGGGAGTTCTGTGCATACAAAAGAACGATTGAAGAACTTCATCGACTACATCTTACTGCCTATGAACAAGAAGCATACGACACTCTTCTTCTCAAACAAAAATGAGAAGAGGACTCAGAATACATTCTGACCAAATACAAAAGAGTCCAGAGCTACACTGAAATCACCAGAGCCATTTCTAAACTCTACATCTCTGCTCTGTGATACATTTGTTTTACATTTTGAGCAGTGTGTGTTATCTGCTGTATTAAACACACACACTGACTCCTGTACTTTCACTGGAGGATCTGTAAATCCTCAGCAAACATTTTTACACTTCATTTCCCACTGTGGATAGTGGTAGAGGTCGTGTGAGACCTGGACAACTCTGAGCTGTTGTTTGTTTTCCCACGCAGAACTGTGGTAGAGGTCTTGTGACCTGGATAGTGTGTTCACTGTTGTTAACCCCGATCCAGGGTGTGGATCATTTTTATATAAACTTTTGAGAGGACTAAGTCTCAACTTGAGACTAAACCTCTTGGTTAATTCACTGTGTTTGTAGCTACATACTATATCCATACTATACATATTTATTTCATATTCCACTGCTACTACTTTGAAATATAATTTATTTTCAAAGCTACTTTGATAGTTAAACTCGCAAGTGTTTATATTTATTATAAACCAGTAAGTTAGTTTCAAAAGTTAATTTAATCATAAGATTAAGTTAACTGAGAACTAATCAATCTTTGAGAAACTAATTGAACCTTTATAATCTGTATAAATTCACTACAGTTTAATCTGTTTTTGAAATAGGGGGATTTTAATAAACATTGTTTTTAATAGAAAATTTTAATTGGAACTCAATTCACCCCCCTCTTGAGTATCCACTCCGACCAACATTTGGTTCCAGAGGTTGGGAAATATTTTCTAAAGTACTCTGTTTTTCAACTGTGATTTTAGTTGTATTTTAAAGTTCTTAAAATTTCTGTTATTTCTAAATTTTTTATCTCTTTAAAAATTATTTTTGTGATATCATGGATAATAGACTTGAGGGTGCTGCTACTAACCGGCCACCTTTCTTTAATGGAAACAACTATGCTCAGTGGAAGCTAAAAATGAAAATTCACTTAGAAAGTATGAGCTTTGATATTTGGACTGCCATTGAAGCTGAATACAAAATTCCCAGTACAGATAGATCTACTTGGGATGAACCTACAAAGACTGCTTACAATAATAATTGTAAAGCTATGAATGCCTTGTACTGTGCTCTAGGAGATGAGGAATTTAATAGAATTTCTGCATGTAAAACTGCATATGAAATTTGGGATACCTTAGCTGTTTCTCATGAAGGAACAACTAATGTTAAGGAGATGAGATTGAATATCTATACTATTAAGTATGATAATTTTAAGATGAAGCCTGATGAACCCATTTCTGATATGTATCTCAGGTTCAATGAAATTGTCAACACAATGACTTCTCTGGGAAAGGATGTTCGAGCAAAGGAACAAATCATGAGAATTTTGAGATGTCTACCTGAAAGATGGAGAGGAACCTCTGTCTCCATTAGATAATCGTGTGACATTGGAGAACTGCCGGTCAAGGAACTAATTGGAAAGTTAATGATGTATGAAGAAGAACTCAAGGTAAACAAAGAAGAATATGATGAACCTAAAAGGAAGTCTATTGCCTTCAAGACTACAACCTCAAAGAATAAGGATAAGGAAAAGCTTCAAGCTATCAATGAAAGTTCAAGCAGTGAGGAAAGTGAGAATGATTCTGACAGTGATGCTGAGATGGCTCACATTACTAGAAGATTTAAGAAATTCTATAGGAAGAAGAAGTTTTTCAGAAAGTCAAACTACAAAGGCAAGTATGATAACAAAGGACACTGAAAAAAGGATTGGAAGAAGTCTGATAAATCAGATGAAGTTGTCTGTTATGAATGTAAAAGAAAAGGACACATAAAAGCAGACTGTCCAAAGATGAAATACAGAAAGAAGTATGAATACAAGGATAACAAGTACAAGAAATCCATGAAGGCTACTTGGAGTGCTTCAGAAGACAGCACAAGTGAAGCTGAATCTTCAGACTCTGAAAGGAATCGAGCCAACATGTGTTTCATGACAAACGCTTCTGAGGTAACATCAGAAACTCCTGCTTCAAATTCATATTATTCTGGAGATGATTTTGAATGTGATAACATGTCTAAATCTGAACTGTTTGAATATTGTGATATGCTTGAAGAAACCTGTAATGAGCTTAAAGATAAATATAAAGGTTTAAAGAAACAGTATGCTTTAAGTGTTAAGCATAAATCTGATCTGGATATAGAATTAGAAAAGAATGATCAGTTTCTTAAAGAGAATACTGAACTAAAATTGTCTAATGAGCAAATCAGAAAAGACTTAGAGAAGTTCACAAATGGAAAGAATACTCTAACACAAATTCTAGGACAGCAAGTTGCACCTAGATATACTACTGGTATAGGATACCAACCTGGACAAAGAAAAGTTGCCAAAACTAGATTCATTCCTAAATCTGGACAGAAGATAGTTAATTCTGGAACTTCATATGCCTTAACCAGTTATATTCATAGTTATGGATCTAATAAGGCTTATCTTTCAAAGAATGTTAATTCTACAATTTATATGAGACCCATTAGACAAATATGGGTACCTAAAGTATTATTGGATAACATGTTTGGACCCAAGAAGATCTGGGTACCAAAATCATCTTCCATCTAAATCTGTTTTGTAGGAGACCTTCTTGAAGAGCTGTCACAAGAAGATATGGTACTTAGACAGTGGATGTTCAAGACATATGTCAGGAGACTTTTCATGTTTCAAGAGTTTAGTAAAATTTGATGGAGGCTTTGTCACTTTTGGTGATAATTCAAAAGGAAAAATCATTGGCTTAGGCCAGATTGGTAACACTGATTCAATCTTGATTTCTAAAGTTTTATTTGTTGATGGACTTAAATATAACTTGTTAAGCATTTCTCAGTTGTGTGATGATGGTTTTTATGTGAAATTTAAAAATGATTCTTGCAATGTTTTTAACTCTAAAAATGTTTTAGTATTTTCTGCTTTAAGAAATGAAAATGTTTATGTTGTTGATTTAGATTCTTTAGCTAAGCAGAATATTCCTTGTTTAAATGCTTTTCATAAAGAGTCTTGGCTTTGGCACAGAAGATTAGGACACTGTAATGTGCACTCACTTAGAAAACTTTCTAGGAAGAACTTAGTTAGAGACTTACCCAAACTTGAATTTCCAGTAGACAAAGTTTGTAATACCTGTCAAAAAGGAAAGCAACATAAAGTTTCTTTTAAATCAAAGAAAGAAGTGTCAACTTCTCAACCTCTCGAGTTGGTTCACATGGATTTATTTGGACCTTCTAGAGTTTCTAGTTTCAATGGGAAGCACTATGTCTATGTTCTTGTAGATGACTTTTCTAGATATACTTGGGTATATTTTCTAGCTCACAAAAGTGAAGCTTGTTCTTACTTTGTTAAATACTCCAAGTCTGTAGAAAATCTTAGTGGACTCAAGATTAAGACCCTGAGAAGTGATCATGGTCATGAGTTTGAAAATCATGAGTTTGATTCTTACTGCTCACACAATGGCTATAGTCACAATTTCTCTGCCCCTAGGACACCCCAACAAAATGGTGTAGTAGAGATAAGGAATAGAACCCTGCAAGAAATAGCTAGAACCATGCTAAATGAATATGAACTGCCTATTTACTTTTGGGCTGAAGCTGTAAATATAGCTTGTTATGTCATTAATAGAGTCTTGATCAGACCAGTTCTTAAGAGGACTCCTTATGAGTTGTGGAACCATAGGAAACCTAAGGTTAACTACTTCAAAGTTTTTGGCTGCAAAGTCTTCATTCTCAATACCAAAGACAATCTTGACAAATTTGCATCCAAGAGTTATGAAGGAATTTTCCTAGGTTACTCTATCTCTAGTAAAGCCTATAGAGTTTTCAATAAAAAAACCAAATGTGTGGAAGAATCTGTTCACATCAAATTTGATGAAACTGATCCACATGAACCTAAAATCTCTCTTGAAGAAAATCTCTCTGGTTTGAATCTCAATGATAAAGACAATGGACCTATAGTTAAAACATCCAGTTCTGAAAATTTTCCAGAACCCGCTTCTGTTGAACCTCAATCTGTAGATGAATCTGAAATCTCTAGCCCTATCTTTTCAAGACCATCTAGGACTCTAAAGAACCATCCTTTAGATGCTGTTGTAGGAAATCTAGATAAAGGAACACAGACTAGAGCTTCTCTAAGAAATCAGGTTGAACATCAAGCTTTTCTTTCACAGTTAGAACCTAAAAATATCAATGATGCTATCAATGATGAATTTTGGGTAATGGCTATGCAAGAAGAACTAAATCAATTTGAAAGAAACAAAGTCTGGAAATTAGTAGAAAGATCTAAGGACACGTTGACCATAGGCACAAAATGGGTGTTTAGAAACAAAGTTGATGAATCTGGAAACATCATTAGAAATAAAGCTAGGCTAGTTGCACAAGGTTACAATCAAGAAGAAGGAATTGACTATGAGGAAACCTTTGTACCTGTAGCTAGATTAGAGGCTATTAGGATCTTACTTGCCTATGCATCACATCTGAATTTCAAGCTATATCAAATGGATGTAAAAAGTGATTTTCTAAATGGTTTTATTGTTGAAGATGTTTTTGTAGAACAACCACCTGGTTTTTTAAATCCTCATTTTCCAAATCATGTTTTTAAACTTTCTAAAGCTTTATATGGTTTAAAACAAGCTCCAAGAGCTTGGTATGAAAGGCTTTCAAACTTTCTTATTTCAAAAGGATTTACAAAAGGAGTAGCTGATCCCAATCTTTTTATAAAAAGGATTTCAAAAGATGTATTAATAGTACAAATCTATGTTGATGATATTATTTTTGGATCTTCTAAAAATTCTTTATGTACTGATTTTTCAAAGGTTATGCAAAATGAATTTGAAATGAGCTTAATGGGAGAGCTTAAGTATTTTCTTGGTTTTCAAATTTTTCAAACTAAAGATGGAATTATTTTAAATCAAAGTAAATATACAAAGGATATTTTAAAACGTTTTGGATTGGATAGTATTAAGGAAAGTGATACACCTATAAGTACTACCTGTAAATTGGACACAGATGAAGCTGGGAAACCAGTGAATCAAACCAATTATAGAGGTATGATTGGGATCTTACTTTATCTTACTGCTAGTCGACCAGACATTATGTTCAGTGTATGTATGTGTGCTAGATTTCAAGCTAATCCTAAAGAATCACACTTACTGGCTGTTAAAAGGATTTTTAAGTATCTTAAGTATACTATAAATTTAGGTTTGTTTTATCCAAAAGGACAATCATTTAACCTAACTAGCTATTCAGATGCTGACTTTGCTGGATGTAAGTTAGATAGGAAGAGCACATCTGGAACATGTCATTTGCTTGGAAAATCCCTAGTATCATGGTGTAGTAAGAAACAGAACTCAGTTGCATTGTCTACTACCGAGGCAGAATACATAGCTGCTGGTAGTTGCTGTGCACAAATTCTGTGGATGAAACACACTTTATTGGATTATGGTTTTGATTTTAAACATGTTTCAATTAACTGTGACAACACTAGTGAAATCAATATATCTAAGAACCCTGTGTCTCACTCTAAGACTAAGCACATTGATGTCAGACATCACTTTCTAAGAGATCATTATTAGAAAGGTGATATTTCTCTAGAATTTGTTAGTTCTGAACATCAATTAGCTGATATCTTCACAAATCCTTTATACTATGAAAGAATGAAATTTATTAAACAAGAGTTGTGTATGATTGATCTGTGAAACTGATATGTGAAACTGATCTGTGAAACCGATCTGTGAAACTGATCTGTGAAACCGATCTGTGAAACTGATCTGTGAAACTGATCTGTGAAACGGATCTGTGAAACGGATCTGTGAAACTGATCTGTGAAACTGATCTGTGAAACCGATCTGTGAAACCGATCTGTGAAACTGATCTGTGAAACTGATCTGTGAAACTGATATCTGAAACCGATCTGTGAAACTGATCTGTGAAACTGATCTGTCAAACCGATCAATGCAACCGATCTGTCATACCGATCTTTTTTTTATTATATTGTAATTAATTAGTAAAGTTCTTTTATACTTTTTATGGGAACCCTAAATGATAAAATAAATGATACGCGGCTATTTATCTTCCCTAAACCTTTGACCTTTCATTTCCCGCCGAACCTTTCAACCTCTCTTCCCCTCTACTTCGAACCTTTGAACTCCTGCCTTCCCAAAATCTTCGAATGGATAAGCAAAAGAGACCGAGCAAAGGACCAGATAGCCCTGTACCTCCAAAGCGTGCTCTAGGCGAGTCGAGTAGTGTCTGTCAACGATCAGTAAATCCAAACTTGGAAACTCGGATTGTTGCTGTAGAAAGAGAAGTCAGCTCTGCGTGGCTTTTGTCATGTAAGTCACTGTTGCTGCAAGTTCTTGAATCGCAAGGATGGATAGACTGGTTTTATAACAACTCTCGAATAGACTACCCGAAGCTAGTACATGAGTTCTACATGATTATGAAAATCACTCTAGATGGTGTGGAGGCTTCCAGGATGTCGTCTGTGGTAAAAGGAAAGAAAATATCCTTCTCATCTAAGCAGTGGGCTGAGTGCTTGAATGTACCTCATGAATGTCGATATGAGGACTATGTTGGGAATATACCTCCAATCACTGACTATTTTTCTTATGAGATAGCTCTAGAGATTCTGACTGGAAACAAAGAGTCACGGAGAATCACAGCTTCAGAATTAGATGGTGAATGCAGACTTCTTTTCAAGTTTATTCAGCACCAACTTTGCCCTAGGAGAGGAGATTTTGCTGCTGTAAAGTACCAGGATGTTTTCCTGTTGTTTCTTCTGAAAACACATGAGAAGATCAATTTGTGTAGATATGTGATGGTACACATAGATGGTATGATGAAACCTTCCAAGAAATCCACTGCCTTGTTTTATTCAAAGATGATATCTATCATGCTCAAGAATCTATAATGTGTTGATGAAGATGATGAAGTTGCTGAAACAGATCATACCTTCTGTCTCAACAAAGAGATCTGCAAGAGGATGAAAATCAATTGGAATCCATGAAAGAAGTGCTGGGTTGCAGATGAAGATAAATTGTATGAAGCCTACAATCCCATTGATCATGGCAAGAGGCCAAAGGATTTGAGAGACCCTGGCTTGAAACCAGATGAGGAACCAGTTTATTCTGATGATGATGAGCACGAAGAAAGAAAGGATGAGGCCACCAAAGCCCAAGAGCAAGAAGAAGCTGAGACTGAGGAAGGAAGTATGTCATCTCCTGATGATAGAAGTGATCCTGACACTGCTAGTCCCAAAAGAAGAATAGAATTTGGACCTGCTAGTCCACCCTTATCCCTACCAGAATCAGAACCTATTCTTGGTGATGAAGAAGATTCTGATACTGAAGAATATCACAGTGAAGCTTCTGAGAAGAGTGACGATGGACATGCTGATGATGTTGAGGCTACTGTTGATGGTGATAACAGACCAGTGGATGGTCTTTCTGTAGATCAAATAGAACCACCTTAGTCAGTACAAGAACTACATATCAGTGGCAAGGTTGATTCACCAAAAATCAGTGGAACAGCAAGCTATGAGAAACCAAAATACACCCTATGTGCTGCTGTTTGGGATGACTACCCTGGTTATGCTGTGTTGGGCTTAGAATATTCTGAAGAAGAAGAAGAAATGTCAGAATCTGCTGCAGTTGTGAAGAGGAGCCTCCCAAGAGAAGCAAGGTCTGTTCCTGCTGTTGATCCTACAAATGTTAATTTACCTGGTTCTGGAATCTCTCAAGCTGATCTTGATAGGTTTAAGATTGAATTGCTAACTGCTGTGAGAGACACAGTTAGAGAAGAAATTTCCAATGCCCTTACTCAAGTGTCTCTACAAGTTTCTGAGAATTCATTGGAAGCCTTCTCACAAAGAGTATCTAATGCTGTGAAGCCAGACCTGGACAATACTGGTGAACTTATTGGCAGGCACATAGCCTCTTTGAATCAGACTATGAAGGATCTTCACACTGGCTTAGTATCTCTATCAAGCGAATTCAGATCAACCATCTCTGGTATGATGGAAGTTTTGAGAAATTTGATTGAACATCTCAACAAGTCTGACCTGAGGAAGTTGAAAGATGAGATAACTCACATAGTTGGCCAAGCCAGTACAGCCAAGGTTACCAAAATCACTACCCGTGAGCTAGAAGCTCTAAGAGAAGTTGTGCATGATGAGTTAGCTGCTGTTAGACAAATTCTTGATTTAGAATCTTTGAGGAAAATGAAAGAGATCTGTGATAATAGTCATAAGATGGCATTGGTGTATTCACCAGATGCTAAGAAAGCTCTGCAAGAGATCAAAGAGAAAGTTGATAATTACTTTTCCAAGATTTATACAAAGCATGAGATGGCTGCAAACTTCAAGGTGTTGGCAGAGAATCTGAAATTACCTCCAGTCACTCAGGCCTTCAAAACTCAAGTTCGTCAATTGCAAGATTTTACCCCTTCCTTGGCACAGTTCATGGAGAATAAAGATGATTTTGAAAAAGCTATGAAGTATGGGGCAGAAGTCATTCAAGACTTCATTCATCTTTTGAAGCCCTATTTGAATGCACATGCCATTGCAATAGTACTTCCTACTTATGAACCTCTCAGTGACTCTGATGTAGCTCCAAATCAGCTCTCTGTTGCTCATGCTCTATCTCAGTTAAGACCGGTCCCTCAGCAAGCTTCTCAACCAGCTCCTGTTTCTCAACAACAACTCTCTGTGGCACCTACTCCTCCACCTACCAGAGTTGTCCTACCACCACTTCCGATTCGCCAAGTACAGCCTGCCTCCAAGCCTTCAAACTTACCCACTATTGATCCCAAAGACAAAGGCAAATCCCCTTTGTATCCCAACAAATAGTTGTGTATTGTTTTTGATAGGGTGCACAATGTGATGCCTGTAATATTCTGTACTTTATAAAATATTTTTTCCCTCTATACTCTATGCTGACTGCTTTTACTTTCACTTATCTGTTTTCCCTCCTTTTTGATTATCCCAAAGGGGGAGAATAAAAAGAAATATTTAAGGGAGAAGAAAGATTTATGGGAGAAGAAAGATGTATGGAAGAGATATATGGGGGAGAAAAGATGTATATATCTCAGGGGGAGAAATACGTATAATATATATGGGCAATTTAAATTAAGGGGGAGATTTATATATCTCTTTATATTTATTCTCTTTATGGTTTAATTCTCATTATGTTTTTATTGAAGATATATCATATTTTTTTTATGGTTAAGATTTGTGATTATCAAAAAGGGGGAGATTGTTGAGCCCTCTGGAAGATTGATTGATTTCATGTCTATGATTGATGTTTTAATAATCACAAATCATCACATACCATTAATGCTTAATCTGGTTTGATTTCTCACAAACTTAATTACAATCTGTTAATGAATCTGCTATCATGTTTTTGTCTATGCTTATTGACTTACAAAGTATTTTGGAAGTCTTCTGGATTAAACAGACATCAGAAGCACCGATCCAATATCAACAGTCATCAGAAGCACCAATCCAATATCAACAGACATCGGAAGCACCGATCCAATATCAACAGACATCGGAAGCACCGATCCAATATCAATAGACATTGGAAGCACCGATCCAATATCAATAGTCATCGGAAGCACCGATCCAATATCAACAGACATCAGAAGCACCGATCCAATATCAACAGACATCGGAAGCACTGATCCAATATCAACGGACATCGGAAGCACCGATCCAATATCAAAGGACAACGGTCGCACCGATCCGATATCAGGATGCAAATGACTCACCGATGCAAATGACTCACCGATCGCATGACTCACCGATGCTGATCAAAATGAGTCACCGATCAGATGACAGACCGATGCTGATCAGTCTGACTCACCGATGCTGATCAGTCTGACTCACCGATGCTGATCAGTCTGACTCACTGATGCTGATCAGTCTAACTCACCGATGCAAATGACTCACCGATCCAATGACAGACCGATGCTGATCAAAATGAGCCACCGATCAAATGACACACCGATGCTGATCAAGATAAGACACCGATCGCATGACTCACCGATGCTGATCAAAATGAGCCACCGATCAAATGACTCACCGATGCTGATCAAAATGAGCCACCGATCAAATGATTCACCGATGCTGATCTATCCGAGTCACCGATCATTACTCACTAATGCTGATGACCTACCGATCACTTGATTCTTCAATAGTCATAAACAACTGTTTGAATTTCTTTATCTTTATCTTTATTTAATCTAACCAACGGTCATATTAGGTATATTTTAATGCTCTGACAATTAATTAATAAAGTTTGTCGGATGTCAGGAAACCGTACCTCGTACCTGCTGAAAAGAAACCTCTTCTGTCTTCCGGAGCACGTGATATAAAGATTAGAAGACTCTGCTGCAAAAAGAAGAGACGAAGGATATGTTTCAGAGAACATACGAGGAATACAAGAAGCAAGTTGAGCAGAACTAAGTAGAAGAGAAGATACATATCAAGAGATTACACAGAATCTCATATACAATCAAGCCTACTCAAAGGGAGTTCTGTGCATACAAAAGAACGATTGAAGAACTTCATCGACTACATCTTACTGCCTATGAACAAGAAGCATACGACACTCTTCTTCTCAAATAAAAATGAGAAGAGGACTCAGAATAAATTCTGACCAAATACAAAAGAGTCCAGAGCTACACTGAAATCACCAGAGCCATTTCTAAACTCTACATCTCTGCTCTGTGATACATTTGTTTTACATTTTGAGCAGTGTGTGTTATCTGCTGTATTAAACACACACACTAACTCCTGTACTTTCACTGGAGGATCTGTAAATCCTCAGCAAACCTTTTTACACTTCATTTACCACTGTGGATAGTGGTAGAGGTCATGTGAGACCTGGACAGCTCTGAGCTGTTGTTTGTTTTCCCACGCAGAACTGTGGTAGAGGTCTTGTGACCTGGACAGTGTGTTCACTGTTGTTAACCCCAATCCAGGGTGTGGATCATTTTTATATAAACTTTTGAGAGGACTAAGTCTCGACTTGATACTGAACCTCTTGGTTAATTCTCTGTGTTTGTAGCTACATACTATATCCATACTATACATATTTATTTCATATTCCGCTGCTACTACTTTGAAATATAATTTATTTTCAAAGCTACTTTGATAGTTAAACTCGCAAGTGTTTATATTTATTATAAACCAGTAAGTTAGTTTCAAAAGTTAATTTAATCATAAGATTAAGTTAACTGAGAACTAATCAATCTTTGAGAAACTAATTGAACCTTTATAATCTGTATAAATTTACTACAGTTTAATCTGTTTTTGAAATAGGGGGATTTTAATAAACATTGTTTTTAACAGAAAATTTTAATTGGAACTCAATTCACCCCCCTCTTGAGTATTTACTCCGACCAACATTTTGTTTGGTTACATAATTTTTTGTCATGGGTGACTAGTGATATGTTCATATATAGTCCATCATAGATTAAATGTATTTATATATTTGTGAATTATAGGATTAATGGAAATAGATTTTTTTAAAAACATCACCTAAGAATTATTCAAAATAATAAGATATATGGTGAGGGTTATATAACGATCTATGTAATGAAATTTTTTTTGAAAACATTTTATATCATGTTTTATAGTCACATGTGTTTTATGTAATATATGTCTAAAATAAAATGGAATTTAGTGGATTTTGTGTCTTTATTTTTCAGGATATCATTCCCTGTAAAATTTTGATCTTTAATCTCCACATATGTCTGTCTTATCAAAAAGGTAGTATGTAGGTCCATGTGACTAACAAAAAGAAAGAATTAAAAAGGGTGAGGTATATTTAATGAGTGGGTACCTAGTGGGAGTGTATTGGTCACCTCAGGGGTGTAAAATTCTATAGTTTGTTCAATTAAGTAGAATAAATTACGTTGTTGTCCTTATACTAATTACCTGATAGACACCTCGATGTAATCCAATGATATAAAGATATTTTTTTCTTTTTCAAAATTATTTTTTAACCTTAATCCCCACATTGGACATGGAATAACATCATTATAATAAATTTTCTCACCCATTTTGGGTCACCCACCCCTCTTTTTCACTCTCTTGAGACCTTCTTTCCTCTTTGGTTGATGTTCAACAGGGTTGATCAATAAAGACCATCATTGCAATAGAATATTGTTTGTTTCAGTTATAATCATTTTATCTTTTATATAATTACATTAATGTGAGTAAATTATATTGTTCATAAAATTTTGATCTCAATTGTGTTTTCAATCCATTTGTTTTCCCACTAACATATATACAATGAATGATCTACCAAGATTAAATAAATAATTTTATGGTGTTTTTCATTCCATAAATCCTTTTAAAGGATGTTGGTGATGTAAAAAATGTTTATCCTTCAGGTATGTTTTCTATGGTTCCTTTATTTTTTCATAAATAGGGACCAAGTATTATAGATTTTCTTCATCATAGGATAAGGTCAGTTAATATTTCTCTATATCACTTACATACTCAGTGATATGATGATAGGATCATGGGGATGACTGATGTATAAAAAAAACTAATGTTTTATATTAAAATTATCTTTTTTATTTATAGTATTTATTAATATTTTCATTTTCTAGATAATCCTCTATAGTTTTCAATAATTTTACCATTGTGTGAGGTTCTACCATTATATTAATGTGTATTAATTTCATTAATTTTCTCACATGGGTTTACTTTTATTTATTTAATTACATTATAACATGTTTTTGGAATACCATGTGAAGTATACTTCTATAAGGAATAGTTTTATTATTATTTGGAATAGTTTCAAACATTTTAGGAATTATTAATCATTGATAGTGGGAATCCCTTCTAGTTTTAGTTTACAGACATAATCATACAATTTACTATGAACTCCATGTCTAATTTGTGAAATTTATGGCATCTATTGTATTGAGAAATCTATTATCCCTAATAACTATTGAACTCTTTGTAATTATAATGTATATTCTGCAGATTTAATTCATAAATTTTATTACATGGAATATTATTTTGGAACCTATATACTCATGAACCCTTATTTTGTGTTCTGTTATGATCTTGTTTTCCTAGGATTCTTTGTTAATATTTCATTTATTTACTCTATAATTTTTTTACCATGAAGGCTTTTAAACATCATATTTACATAACAACAACGATATATATAATGGTTATATATTTTTAATTATTGAGATATATGATATATTTATCCCAATTAATAGAGATGACCTATATTTAGAAAAGTAACACGTATATATATGATTATGTTATATGTATAATTATGCAATTAAATATGTACAAATATACATGTTCCATATAGTGGAAAGATGAAATATCTACTTGATAATTATTTTAATATTTATTGACTATTAAAAATGGACAATATGACTACCCAGGTTTGAGTGATACATATTTTCTTCTTGATAGTGTAAGGATCATGACCACAATAACCTGGAATTAGTGTTAACATTATTAATTCGGTATAAAATTAAGGGGACACCATCACAAAGGATCAATCTTTCTATAAATCATTAGAGACTATTCAAATACATAATTTCAATATTATAATTGAAAAGTAAAATAATACATGAAAAAATTATTCTATCCCTGAAGATCACTCAACAATTACTTCTAAACATCATTAGGAAATGAAAAATAATAAAATTCTATATTAGATGCCAAGAAAGTTAAATAATGAAAACATATAATATGATTTTATAAGATGTAATAAATATGAATTATTGGATAATGAAAACATAACCCATTTATTAAAAACGTGGATCTTCAAAACTTATCCAAAAAAAATATCAAAAAACCAAAGAATTACAAAATAAAAAATAAATTATTAATGAAGGAAATTCGATTTTTTTATTAAAATGGTCTTACTATCAAGGGATCATTTGATGAAATCCTGAATCTTATTATAATGGTATTTTTCAATGAAATTTCAATGAATGTGTAGATATACACTAAATACACAACAAATTTGGACAATTATTTATCTCATGAGATAGGTAGATGAATCTTTGGGCTATCTATATTAGGTCCCCACCGTTGACATAAATATTTGAAATTCATTATTAACTTATTGAGTCAGATATATAATAAATTATCATGATTAAATATTAATAAATAAAAAGTAATGTTGAATCATGAATACAGATAATCAACATTTCCACAATAAATAAAATACAATTAAAAATAAATTACCTTCATTCAAAATTGTATATAGAAATAATACTCGTTTATTACCATAATTATGTCCTATAAATGATAGAAAATAAAAATTTAAAACTATAAATATAGATATTAATTAAAAAAATAATTTCCATGGAATAATTGAGAGTGATAGAGAGCATGATAAAAAAATGTGAATAATAAAAATTTAATCTATAATACATAAATCGATAATTTATTATAAAAGATAAGAAATTATTTAAAATTTAGAGTTCAAAATAATGGAAGGTATTTTTATGAAATATAGATGAAAGTTATGTAAATAATAAAAAAATCAAAATGCTTTCATAACATTTTTTTAAATATGATGTTATGAAAAATTTACCAAATTCTTTTCAAATATTTAGAAAATAATTCATTTTTAATTTTAATATAATAATAGAAAAATCATTGAATAATGGATAAGTATATTGATTAAAAACTATAAAATCATTTAGAGGAAGCTAAATGGTGAATATCATTCATAGATTCATTAAAATCTATTTATTTCATATATTATAAAAATAAAATTCTTCTCAACCATTTGTAGGGATATAAAAAATGAATTTTATTGAAAATATCATATCGTTTAAATTTAAAAATATTTTGATAAAATCAAATAATGGATGAAAAATAAATTTACCAAAAATTTATTTATAGATATAATCATTTATTAATAAATTAAAAAAATATGGATATGAAAGAAAAATATTTTCAACCTAAAAGAAAATGTATGTTATGTTATTTAAAAAACATTTATTTCAGTCTTTGAGTACCAAAGATAAGAAATGATGGAAGAAAAACCAAGGAAAACCAAAAATTATTGAACAATATGATTTTATAGTTTTTCAAAAAATATAAATGTTATACGATCCTTCCAAAAAATTATACACGAACAACCTAAAATATGTGTGAGATTGTGGAATATACCATTATGGTTATATCAAATTTTGAAAAAAATATATAAAATCAAAAATAAAATAAAAAACAATAAATAAGATAAATAAGGACTAATTAATGACCCAATATGTAAACTGGTAGTATATACAACATATATAATGAATTAGGAACATAATATAAAATATGTCCCAATGGAGTATAATTGAGATGAAAAATGGTTACCTTGGATTCTTTCTTGGTAGGGGACATTATATCCTAATGAATAATATAAAAATTAATATAATACTTCCATAATAAACATTCAATATATATTTAATATATTATTTTTTTTATAATAATTTTATATCTATTCATTGAATAGTTCTCTCTTACATCGATCATTTAATGTTTTTCGACAAATTCCTCTTGATATATTTCATTTTATTGTCAATTTTTTCTGGTGTTATAAAATGATTCCATCATCTAAATAATATTAATAATTTTTTAAAATGTTTTATTCAATATATAAAATTTAAAATCAAACATGTGTGATATTAATAGAAAATTGAATTACATCACATTATGGATGTGGAAATCAACACACACACATGAGAAAAATTTTCATTTTCCAAAGGATGGCCAGATAATAATGTAGATGATAAATTATATTTCATGAATAATATTTATATAATTAATATAATATATATTTATAAATTTCACATTTATTAAAATCCATGTGACTTGGTGATGAAAAATCAAATACATCACTTCGTCAAGGTGATAGTCTACATGTATGGCTGAGTGATGTTTTCAGTTTACCTAGGATGGAAAGGGGATAAAAATTCGATGTTGTATTAAAATTATTTTCTTAATAAGGTAAATAAACTTATATAATTAAATTAATGTGATCAATTTATATATTAATGAGTACTAATATGAAAATATTTTGAAAAAGTTGTAGGAACATATAACTATTGTTTTTTAAAATCCACGTGGCTTACATTTTGACAATTTATCAACTGTACTTTTATTGAGCACAAAACACCTTTGCTATGAAAAATAATTTTGCTAATGATTTTGGTAATATCTATTTTGATATATGTATTTCATGATGTGTATATAATTTAAGTGGTTAACATTCCTTTTATAAGAGATATTTTTTTTGGAAAAGTTTAAATGTTTAAAATAATATTATAAATATTTAACATACTCATTTAAGATGGCTCAAAATATTCATAGTTATGATATTTATAATGGTATGTATTATATAAAACTAACAAATTAAATTTAACCATTGTTTTGTATTATTTTGATTCCATATACCTTTATTTAAACCATTTTAACTCATTTTAGCATTTACAATGATGACATATATTTTCCATGGTTACTATTAATTTTATAAAATGTTATGGTTTTATTAGAATGTTAATTTTAACCAATTTATAAATAAAATTTTTATAAATGGAGCCTAATATGTCAAAATTTGGTAATAAGGGTCTACATATTTTTATTAATAAAATAATTGAAATGATTAATATTTAATTATTTTAAATAAGGGTTAAAATAAATATTCTAAGGTGGCCTAATTTTTCATAAATAATCATGGCTATAATACCTACTTCTAAAAAATGTATTAATGTCTTACAAATATTTATCACTAACCAACCCTCTCTAAACTCACAAAATTGTCATGCATTTTTATTATTAAATGACATTCAATTCAAAGGAAATCCATTATTCATCACTTATAGTAGGGGGTAACTTCCACATCATTAAGAATTAAAATCTAATCTAAAAATAACTATTCAAACATACCCAAATATCTTATCCCTAAAGTCCCCAACATTCTCAAATGATCTGGGGAAAAAAATTATCCAACATCCGTCAAATCTATGGCCTTTGTTAATAGTAATTTTATGGTCTCAATAATGGTAAAACATATTTCTTATTATTTATATCTAACACATTACATTATAAAATACCCATCATATTTTTATAATGAATACCTAAGAATAACTAGTTCATATAAATGTGACTATAATAATGGTTAAAATATTATTTATTCTAAAAAAACTACTATAAAAACACAAATCATCTTTTTTGTGTTCGTTTTTATAACAGCCTCTATGAAGCTATACTTTGAGTTTTTCATTTCCACAACTCATGTAAAGAATAAATGATGCATTTATTAACAAATATTATTTAAAAAATTTTATTCCTTAAATTATCACTAAACCTTCACCTTTAATCCTCTCAATCATTGAGTAAAAAAATAGTAGTTTTGTATTGTATAGACTATCGCCTACCTAAAGAATCATTTATTTATATTTATAATTATTAACTTTTGATCGAAAAATCATGAAATCAGGTTGAACATTATAAAAACAAAAAATTAATATCATTATTATTCAGTTATAAGTATTTTATTATAAAATTACATCACCATAATCTTACTCATAATATTATTTAACACGTGTTCATGATTGGGTTGGTTTGACTACCTATATTATAAATGATATGTAATTATATCATTGATATTATTGAAAAAATAATTTATTTTACATTTTCAAATAATAATTTAAATAGATAGTTTTTTCATTTTGGAAAGTATTTAAGAATATTTCACTCATTATTGAAGAAAACATTTCTCATGTATTGATAATCACTCCATAATGTTTGTTCATAATTTTATCAACTAGGATAATGGATAAAAGTACACATGAAAGGAAATTTAATCAATATAAATAATTACAAGCTATTAATTTATCTAACAATTATTATTATTATTTTATTAACTTTGGAAAACAATGAATACCAATATAACTCATACGAATCTACTTCAAACTATAATAACATTAAACACCTGATGTTGGACAATATTAAAAAACTAACTAATATAAATTTGGATAATGATTGTAAATAAAAACTAAAAACATTTTTTTGTATGAATATGGTTTTATAATAATATATTAAGTTTTTATATAGTAAGATAAATGGAATATGACTATGAATAGAAATGTTTAAGGGTGTCTATGTAACAAATATGAATCCCAAGAGACATGTTCATTATATACATTGTGTTTCATTTTCAATCATCAAATAATACCAAAATATTATATTGAATAATTATTTAATTATATTTTATGATGATAATATTTATTTTAAATTCCATTTTATCTTGTGATTTTGATTAAAAGGTAACAAGGAATGTAAGGGTTTTCATCTCACTGTCTCTCAATTGAGACTCATTTGAATCTATTTCACCAATTTTATTATTTTTTCAAATATATATCCCATAAATGTATTTTGAAAGAAAATATAACTTAATGGATATTTTTTATTTAATTATATTATAGTTATCTTTATAATAAATTTTTATTCCAATGATAATAAACCCATAATGGGATTTTCATGAATCAAATATCATTATCAAGTTATAATATTTTTTCTTTTCATGTTGTGTTCTAATATTGATCTATTATAAAATATATATTTTTAGTTTCTTACCAAATTATGTCGTGGAAATAAGGTTTTAAATCAATATATGGTTTTAATGATTGCATAAAATGCATTTTTTAAATAATTGGAATCAATTTTAATGTATTTTGTATGATGTCTATTTTTTATTTTCCACTAATGTTCACCATTCCCCAATGTAAAAAATAAATATTTATATTTAAAATGATTTTAATATTTCCCTTAATTATTTTTAAAATAAATGGGTTATTTTTACTTTATAATGTAAATTGTTTTTGAAATTATTAGTTCACAATTATCGAATTATGTTCTATCATTTCAAAATTAATGGTATTATCATCGAATCAAAATTTTTTGGATAAAATATATATAGTGATCTACTTTCATTATTCAATATTAATTAGAAATTAGTTTTTTCAAAATTATTTTCAAAATCCATTTAAAAAAATTTCATTTTCATTTTTCTATTAATAATGATAAATTTTAAACATAATTTTTTGATTATATTTGAATATATCATTATTATGAATCCTTGGGTATTTTCAATGATGAATTATTTAAATTTAGTTTTATTAATGTCATCATGATCTATTCTATTTTCCTTCTAAAAAACTTTTGTTCTTAATGAATTTTAAAATTCATATTTTATAAATTTGTTTTAAAATGTTTTATGGAAAATATTTAATATACACTTAATTTTTCTATGAGGATATTATCCTATGAAGTAATGTTTCATTCAAAGTCCATATGTTATAATGTTATAAATCCTTTTAGGAAATTTTATTTTTAAATACCATGATATCTTATGATATTGTTTTCTAAAGTTTTAGAATACCATTTTCCATGAGATATTTAGAATATAATGATGTTTGATTTTATGTGGAACACATATATATTTTTGATGAATGATGTCCCCTTATATTAACATCAAATACATTTGAAAAATATTATATCTCATGAGATATTCAGGCATAGATATAAATTGGTTTTTATATAGGATTGTGCATGATAGTTTTTAATGAATGTTAAGGTAACGAAATAATTTTTTTTCTCATATAGGAATGAGAATGTTGGGTTCTATCCAATATGTATTCCATTGATTTTGGATGTGGGATAGTTACATATTTATTTTATTATGTAAAAATATAATGTTTTTCAAAATCTTATTCGATACTCCTTTTTTTATCATGTTATGTTAGTTTCAAAAGATTCTTTTCATTTCCATGAAATGCCACATTTTTATCTTCATTACCATTTTAATGTATTCCAATCATTTATATCATTCTCACTTATTTATTGATTATTGATTTGTGATTTTATCCATTTCATATTTTTTATGCTACTTTAATGATTATTTTTATGTTATTATATTTCTCCGTCATTTTTTATTATCATCATTCATGGAAAAATGATCTTATATTAAGATATATATATTTTTATTTTATTCTCTTACTTGTTTATGATCTAATACCTTAAGATTCAAAATTTCCCACACTATAAAATTTTTCTCACAAATTTATTAGCCTTTTATGCCCTAGTTTATGACGATTATTAGGTCATGTGTGGTATCTAGATAATGGTATCTAGAAACACAGTTTTGTTGAAATGTTCACCATATTTGTAAAATAAGATGTCTATATAGATATTTTCCCAGAAACTAAACCATTTTGCCCACAATTTATGTGAATATTAATGAGATTTGGTATTTATATCATGATAATAATGTGAATTTTATTCTATGATTGAAATAATTCAGTTTAGTAGGTATTAAAATGGGTATTATTTATTTTATATTGATTATTTTATGTTTGTGGTGGATTTTTTTAGAAAAACATAGTGACTCATCTATAGACGAGACTCTAAACATGATATTATCTATAAATACTCATAATGTCTTGTTTATATTGTCTTCCATAGATATACCTCTTAGTCCATAAACTACAGGTGGATATGGTTGTGGTATATATGCAACTAGGTGTAATCACCTAATAAAGGGTAGGTTTATGATTGGCATAATCATCATCCTGAAGCCCAACAGATGGGCCTAAGACATCACACCAGGATTGAAACTCCAAGGGAATTTGATTTTGATGAATTTTTTCACATTAAAAACACATTAAAGAATTGTTTTTTAGTGATGATGAAGTAGTATTATGAAAAATAAAATATAACCATACTTAAATTAACATGGGTCAATCAGATATTGATACAGGTCAAACAAATGTGACTATAGTACAATTAGACAATGTAAAAGAATAATAATTTTTATGTTTTAATTATATTATTATAATAAAAATTTTATTTTATTGCTATTTTGTTCACTATTGTAAACTATCTTGGTTTTAGTGATGGATATAATGAGAAGGATCAGATTTTACATAGGGGTGAAAAACACTAAAAGGATTACGTTAATAGTCATGTTTTGGGAATGATAGTTTGAATAAATTATTTAATGATTATTTTAATACAAATATAATTAAATTATGTAAAAAATGTATCCATATTTGAAATAAATAGTTCACGAAAGAAAAAATGATTTAGGATCATGAAACTCAAACAATGAAGTTAATTAAATAAAATAAATTCAATATATTTTGGGTTATAAATTGGGTAAGAATCATCATGTCAATTTTCTCAAGGGAATAACTTAATATTTAATGTATTGTGTGTTGGGTACATGATCATTACCCAACCAATACCCTAATATATAGAATATTGAGGTTGGAAGGAATCTATAAATTACACATCCTTGGAAGAATGAACAATCCTTCGAAATTACTATAGATGAATATGATACTAGTTATTAGGTTTTTAGTTAACATGCACCCAAACTTACCAGATGTATTTTTGTTCTATCAACCCCGTTTTATATGTTATGTTTTTTATAAACATAAAGTCATAAACCCTTTTTATTTTTACATCATGGAAAACATTTGGTGTATGATTATTATGCTATTATAAATAAATATGTTAAATATCATAATATCCATCTCTAAAAATATTGAATGTGTTTTTTTAATAGAATTGATATCTTCAATTGGACCCCATATTAATTTCTTGAATAAGGGAAAACACATTATAAATCAACTGTGACCATCTATTAGTTCATGTCCAACTATGAATTATCTATCAAGATAACTGAATCCACCACATAGGCCTTAATTCCTTGTTATGAGATATACTTATTTGAAATGGTTATGGAAATTATGTATTTTCTAGTACCCGCTATGATATTTAAGATAATATCATGTGGAAGTTAATCATTTTCAATATTTAACTATACCTAAAGGTAAGTGATAATTTATTATTGCGGTCATAATTATTTCGTGGGGTATAATATAATAACATTATTTTTTATCCTTAGATATATACCATATAATTTTGTTTCCTCTACACACAACACTGAAAACTAAAACAATATAGGCTACCATTATGTAGACATAAAAATTTCATGTAATAATATTGGTAAAATAATTATGAAAAATTTATATAAATTAATATATATATATATATATATACACAATAAAATCTACATAAACAATGAAATCAATATGTATAAAAAATTAAAACATAGAAAATATCTTTACATATAAAATATTTTTTACCTAATGGATAGTTTTTCTTTAATTTGAATTTATTTAAGAATAACACTAAATTTAGACGAATTGTTAGTGTTTAAAAATTTTGATTTCTTATAATAAATAGTTTTCAATTTATTTTAGGAAATTATTTTAATGGTAAAAATTTAAATTTTATGAAATTAATTTGAAAATGTGAATATCATTTCTGGAATTATCATGCTCAAATTAGATGAATATAATTTTTTTAAAAAAATTTAAAAAATATATATATTTTTAGTAAAAATATAAAAGGTATAATTTTAGAAAATATAATCTATATTAAAACCAAGAACAACAAAAATGATTTCTTGACCAAATATATGTCTTGAATATAAAATAATATATTTTAAAATATAATTTTTCATAAAAAACCTTTATTTTATATATTAAAATATAATTAATATTTTCTCAATAGTTTTATTATATAAAAAATATAATAGTATTATAAAATTATTTTTTATAAATTAAATAAATTAAAATATATTTTAAAATTGATGTAAGTGGTTCCAAATTTTAGAAAAAGTTAAATTATTATTTTTAAAGATTATTATTTTACCATTGATAAATATTAGTTACTCTACTAAAATTATTATTTTTTAATGAGTAATACTTTTCTAAATATCATTATGATATATTTTATTTAGAATTAAATTTAGGTTTTATGATATTAGGTTTATTAATCATACATAAAAATGAATTTTTTTTGAAATTAATTTTATATAATATTACGACCTATATTGATTAAAATTAATCATTTCAAGAAATTATTTTTCATAACATTTTATGTTTTATTTAGAAGTTAATTTTATCCAATATAAAACATTAATTAGGATAAATGGAGAGAAAATTATGAATATACATGTTCAATTTATTTAATAGGTGCCTATTTATTTTTATTATAATAAAATAAATGACAAGATTCATATTTAATTAAGTGTAAAATGTGTTTAAAGGAAAAATCCATGGATGATCAATTTTTTACATTTTAATGACAATTTTAGAATTTAGAAAAAATGATTTATGTTCTATTGTATCTCCTACACGTCCTTCAAACCTCCCCCTCACCAAACACACCAAAAATTCCTATTGTAACTTTCTTACCCCTTACCAATAATTCCAATGGAAATTATTCACTTCCTTAACTATAAAACGGGACTAAAAACCATTTCAATAATCCACTCGTATTTAAAAATTTACTTGAAACCCTTTCCAAATAGAATGGCGGTGACGTCCTTTAGAAGACCTAATTAAAATAGTCCATAAAAATTATCTTATATCCATCTAATATTAGATGATTATCATGAGGATGTCTAATGTATCATTTTATGTTTCTATTATTTCATAATATTCCGTTCTTAAACATTACATTGAAATCTAACTATAACCATAGTTTAATAAAACAAATACATATCATTAGTGTTTTGGTTTTTTATAATAATAATGGTAAAACATTATTAATTATCTAGTATATACTATGAAAAAAATGAATCATTGTAAGTGAACGTTAATAGGTAAAATAATATTTAACTTAGTGAATTTGGAAACAATATTAATTGTTCGAAAATAATTGATAAATATTTATTAATCAATATTAATTATAGGATAAGGAATATATAAAAATGAAATTTTACTAAAATATAAATATTAATAATCCATATTAATAATATTTATGATCATTGAATAATTTTCTTTGGAAGAATAATGAAGATCAATGCCACTGTTATGAATCTACTACAAACTGTCAAAACTGTAAACACCCAACTAGGGAAAATAACCAAAAAAATACTAATATACATACAATAAATGAATATCAATGAAAATAATAAATATTCATAGGTAAAAATATGGATATAAAAATTTATGTAAAGATAGTTATTCTTTTTTTATACTGTATGTTAGAGAGTATTTGACTAAGCATGGAATGTATGTTAAGGTTTCTTTTCTAAAATATATATCCATTGATACATGATCACCGTATTCACCATGTACAATTTTAGTAGGTGTAAATACTACCTAATTATACTTTTGTATAATTATTTATTTATATTACATTATTATCATTTTTTGTTCCATATTAATTCTACATTGGGATTATTATTCAACAGATACCAAGGATTTAAGTGTTTTCATATCATCTTCTACTAATTAGGGCTTATTTTAATGTTCTAAACCAATTAAATTTATATATAGTGTAAATTAATCATTATAATTTATTTTTAAATACTATATGATTTATACCATTAAATTTATAAAGAAATTCAATTTGTATCACTCTTATCAATTATTACTTCTAAAAAGAATATTTAAGTGGTTATTCATGCCTCAATCCTCTTCATTGGGTCTTAGTCACTGACATTAGTCTATTACCTTTCATCATCAATCCCATATAGGCTATGAAAATTTTAGGATTTATTTCAATTCACATCTTTGAGAAACCATGTTTCATACAATATTAACTTTCATAATGATTTTAATGTATTCTTAAAATTAATTTCTTGTAACAAATAATTCCTATTTATTTTAATAGATTCTTATTAATTGTCTATATATTATAAATACCACTAATTTTCTCCTTTAACATGCGGAAAATAGAATTTTATTTATCTAAAAGGACCCTTTTATTCCTCTTATTTCATTTTAATGAATATGTTAATTTATCATTTTTAATGATTTTTATTTTCAGTACAAAATTTTAAAAATGATTGAAATATTTTTATAACCATAAAAAATAAGAGGTTTTATCATCAACTCTATATTTTATTTTTATAAAATTTATGACATTATTATGTGTTTATAAATAATGCATATTTTTACAGTAATGGTTGAAAAATTATTATCACAATACCTTTAGAGACAATTTTTTTCATGTTTCATTTATAAAATAATTCTTTCAATGTAATAAATATTATTTTTAGCATTACATATTTTTTTTAAAACCATAATTAATTAAAATATATATTATTTTTAAATATTTATTTCTATAATTTTAAAAAAAATATTTACATTCACAAAATTATGTTTTTAATGTAATTCACAATTATTATTTTATAAAAATGAGTATAAGGTGTTATTGAATAATATTGTATTTTCACATCAATTACTCTTCCAAATATTATCTCCGATGAATTTTTTTTATCAATCACCCTCCATATGTTATTATATTATGAATCCTTTTGGTAAATAAAATATTCATAACATATGATTTGAGAAGAAAATTTTTATTTAATATTTATGAAACTAATTATTGTCACATGGGATGTTTATGATATGATTATGGTTTATGTTTTGTAGAAAATAAATGTACAGATGATGATCGGTGGGATAAAATATATTCCAAAAATGAATTTTTATATTATTATTCATCATGAGATATCTAGGTAGTAATATAATGGTTTTTTAACACACGCTAGGGAATTATGGGTTTGCAAACATTTTCATCCGTTGACATACAAAATATCTTCAAATAGGTGTGGGAATAGTGGGGTTTCTCAAACATATTTTCCTAATCTTATGAAAGCAAAAAATTTTAATTTTTATTATGTTATGATATATTTTTAAGTTGTTTAGAATGATATAAAACATTACAGTGTTGTTTATAATGTTATTTCAATTATAAAAGATTCATTGTATTTCCATCAGATCCCATGATTCCACATTCATTAATTATTTTAAATGTATTGTTAAATTTTATATCAATATAATAGAACTTATAATTACCGTTATGTTTTTAGTGACATGTCATGTGTTTTATGATTCCTTAATTATTTTAGTCTGATTATGTTACATTTTATTATGATCATTTGTAGAAAGGATCATGAGTATGAAGAAATTCTCACTAGTGTTGTAAAAAATATGTTTATATCAGTTTTATATAATACATTAAAACATTCATTCATATGGTTCTATAATTATTGTTGATTTTTATTATTTAAATCAAGATATTATTGTACTATTTTTATTATATTCATATTATGTCACTAAACCTTTCGATAAGTTCTCCGTTAAATATATTATAAAAAATAAAATATATTCCTGTCAACTGATTAAGACATACCCATTTCCTATTTAATCAAAATTTAAATAACAATCATTCCACACCATAATATATAAACTAATAAAAATCATGATAAAATAATAAAATTATTAATACTATTAATTATTTTAATAATAAAATGTACACATGAAATTCATTCAATCAAATAATATTCATGTTTAAACTCTTACTTCCACTCATTAATGAAATATACACTTCATCACAAATAAAACTTATTCTACAGTTTTTTGAACACCATTTTCAATAAAATCATATAATTATCAATACAGAGTAAAATATCATGTGTTTGACAATAATGTGATATATTCAACACCACTTTGTATATGAAATATTTTCCAATATTTATTTTACCTTTAATATATAAATGAAAAAAAATTATTTAATTATTTTCACATCATCAAGCATATTATTTTAATTCATCCCATTTGTGATCAACACTACTAGAAAACTTCCACTCATCATTAATTAAACATTTGAATAGGGTAATACAGAAACCATCAGGGAATGAATCTTATCCATTATCTTGTAATGAATGTTATTCATACAATAGAATGTCAATAATCAACATTAATCATGAGTAATATCATTAAACAATTATTTTATTATGATACTCAATGTTATAATACAATGGATGTAGAAAATGAAAAGGCTATAAGGAAGGTTAAGCAATAATGTAAAAATGGTAAACAATTGAATGATCAAAAAATAAACCACTACATATGCATTATATAATAATAAATTCATCCATCCTCATCCAATATGATAATTTTTTTTGAAAACCTTTCACCATTTATGGTCTGAACCTCGTCTTTTTTCCATTAATACACTATATTTTGGTGTTTCAATCCATCCTTATAACATACCTACTTATCATTCACCACTATATTGATTACCAATGAAATAACCCTGATCATTCAATGAAGCATTATCTTATTCCCAATTCATTATATTTTCATCATTTCCAAATGATAATATCCCAGATACTACTTCTCTTTATATTCCAGAAGGCTCATGCTATATTTTATTGGAATCATGATATCTCCTTGGCTAGAAGATATATTTATAATGATCAAGTGTATCAATATTGGAATATTTTATTTGTTTCTAAATATTAATAGCCTTTTATCCTACTTGTCAAAACTTTACAGAATCATGGAACCTATCTTCCCATGTATCTATTTCTCTCTTATAAATCATCTATTATGCATGTTATAGTTCTCATGGGATGATTTCCTGTCAACATGGTCATGTGAATCAAGGTGTTCGGGAAACATATTGGTTTTTATATACCACTAGTCCATGAATATTGATAATGGTAGTGACCCATGATTTATTATAGTATGAGTTATCTCATGGGTATTCCTCTCACATTTAAAAATCTTATATCCTTGATTGGTAAGGTCGAATCATTTTGAAAATTGCTATCTATTAATGAAGTTGTGATGATGATTTAGAGTTCCATGGAAGCAACGATACATGTTGAAATACATATATGTATCCCTTTACAAAATCACATTATTTTTTGTAGGTTATAAGAAATATGTTTTGTAATGACTATTATTCATCCATCATGTAATTTAGTTTAATTTTTTTGGGTTATAAGAAAAATTAATTTTTACATAATAAAGTCGATGCTCCTCATCTTTTTTCTATTGACATCCTAGGATATCCTCTTCCACTATTTAATCAAACTCATGATATCTACCCCCTCTCCACCTTAAATGTTTCAACAAAATGGATTCCTTAATCTATGTAGATTTTTCGTTGGAAGACACAATCTATGAGGTTTTAGGTATCTCAGTCCCTCTATAGGTCAACAAAGAATTTAATGTTTTCTGCCTTTCGGGTGAACATTATGGAGTTCTAGATGATAACAATGAGGATGATGAGGAAAATTTTGATATTATATATTTATATATATTCATAATACTTTGGGTTGGTTCATACATATCCACACTAAATGAATCATCCCTTCAACATCCTAATTTTATAAAATCATTGATGACTATTTTTGTTAATAGATCATCCCTTATAATGGTTTCAAGGCCTTCTTTGACCTTGTAAGCACACTAGTTTTTATTATTATTTTTATGCATATCCAAACACATTGTACCTCTCCTTAAGACACCGCAAATGATTATATTTAGTTATCTATACTACAATCTCCATAACGTCCCTCAAATATCATACCTACATGAATTCCATTTATATAGAAGCTATGGATTATTTGGATTAGCTATATTTGGACTTTCTCATTACATGTATCAAGATGTATAAAAAATGAATAAATAAAAAAGTATAATGTGGAGTAATAAACATTGAGAAATGATATATCTATATCAAAAGGTAAGTCTCCATCACCTCACATTTAAGTTTGGAAGTTTATTAAGACCATAAACAACACTAATTATGTCATCAATTTTCATATTCAATTCAAGAGAACAAGGTCACAATATGAAATTTGAATACATCCAAAACAAATCCTCCAACCTCTATGTAATAGACATTATAGGGGCCAAGAAAAATTATGTCCACGTCTAAAACATTACATATAAAATATAGGTTAATAAATAAATTAATGATATTACAATTAATGATCCTATCTAGATATCATCGAATGGTAATGTAACTACGTTGTTATTGGTCTCATTCCACCAATTATGTAATGTTAAGATGAATACATGGAATAATATGATGTTTCATACCTTTGTATATACCACGTTTGGAACTCGAGATATTGATGTTCCATGAGAGGTTCATTATAATTTCTAATAATGATCTATTTCTTGGACCATTGGTGATGAATTTTGAATCTGGCATGAAACATTGAGAAAAATTATTTCTTTAAACTCGAAGAAGAATATATCAACTTTTAAAAAATCATAGCCCCTAATAATTATAGTGAACTTGGATTGCCTAGAGAAAATTAAACTTCATGCAATAATAAAAATGTAATTAATATAACATATAACCTCCTTGATATGTGTATGTTCAATATCTATGGTACTTATTGTTTTCAAAATTGAGTAGACACTCATAGGGCTAGATCTAAATTACACCACCCACCACTTTTAATCTATTTGAGATTGGATTTCAGTCAACCTAAAAATTATATCATTACCACGTTCTAGATCGAAGCAAATAATTTTTCTTGATAGTGAGGAAATACTCAAATGGCCTTATTCAAGAAAAATATTGAATATCATGAAATTAATAAAAAAATTCTACAGGGAAGTACTAGAAGAGTGGACATATTTCCATTTAAAAATTATTCATTTTATAAATGCATTATAAAATAATAATATGTTTTTAAATAAAATTATTAAAAAGAATTTGATTGATATAACTCTAATTGACCTCTTAAAAAACACTTACATCTATCAGATATATTACCATACCATGAAAAAGATTCTGATGAAAGTGAACGAGTTATATGGAACAATAAAATATACCTGAACACTTCCATCTTCATTTCACCCATCAAAGAAATAATTACTCGCTAGTTTTATGAATATCAAAAATGATGATGGATTATTAAGTAATTATTTAATGGTATTTTCCCAAAAGGAATCCAACAACTCATAATATTTATAATCTAAAATATGTTTATCAAACAAGGATTCTCTCTAAGAGGTAACTTTGACATAATTGTTTATGAATTATTCTAAAATCATTAAAAAAATAAATAGAATGACCTACTTAAATCCCTTAAAAAATATTTTGATATTTTATAATATATCAAGAATTTAAAATTTGATTTTTTTTTATTCCTAGTTCATTTACTTTGTGATTTGTATGTTGTAAAAGGGATGTTATCTAGGATGATCTGTCTAAATATATCCTTGATTACTTATAGGTGTCCACTTTCCAAGAACATCATGTTTCACGTCTCTCAATCATATTCGGAATTCCAAATTCCCCCTGATTTGTTTAGTATAACATAATATGTTTTTTTAATTTCTATTAATTGTTTTATAGAAATACATTAATAACATAATATTAATCTTCTTGACATAGTTATATGAATTATAAAAAATAGGATTCGTATAAATGGGTATAGGAAGATAGTTTTTCAATAGAACATAAAATTATACATTATCATAATGGGATACTGATTAGATATAAAATTGATATTATTTTTTTCATTGAAGAATACTATTCCATTTTATATTCGATATTCGTCATTAAACTAAAGTGAAAATCAGTATTTTCATCTGTTTTTGTGATATTTATAATTTATTGTTTCTACTATCTAGGGATATGTTTTTTATGTAATTTGTTTCAAATTATTCATATATACCAAATGCCATTATAAAGGATAACATATTTGGCATACAATTTTTGATTACCCAAGAATCCATTGTAGAAACGTGTCAATTACAATTCTCTCATGTTTGATCCACCATTAAAATAATATGTATTGCACCAATGGAATCTCTCAAATCTTTATGCTAAAGATATATTAAATTTTTTAAAGAATTAAAGAAATTGATAAGTTGATTCAATACAAATAAGTATAAATTTGAAAAATTGAGTAGGAAATTGGTCAATAATTCATATAGGAATGTACATATATCTGATTTTTATTCTGCTTCTCATGCTTCTAGTATTATGAAAATTATGGGGGTTAACATAAGATATATTCCAAAAGAATATATAATGTATCCTATTAATCATGGATATACCAATATTTTTTTCATTAAAAATATTTAAAAAATAATAATGGCGTGCCTTATCAAGTGTAAGGGATGAAATCATTATTTTTCTTGTTGTATAACACTCATTAATTATTTCCTAACCTCTATACCAATGAATGACATATCTATGATCAATCAAACTGTTGTAGGTTTTCTCGAAATTAATAATAGTAATAAAAATTTTATTTTATCACAAAACTAGAATTTAAAATCAACACAGATAGATTAAAAAAAATGAAAAATTCTAAATTTTTTGGAAATATGGGGATTATAGTTTAGGAAGAATCCATGAATTTCATGAATGAAAAAACTCATGTCGGATATTATCATGGGGATTATTTGTGGGTAGCCTGAATAAGAAAACAACTATGTAGCTCCTGATGCAACTAAAAAAATTAGATGATTCTCCTCACCATTGTGGAAAAGAATTTATGGTCCCCTCTATATTCCTTTTTTTCACAGTATATGGGGAATATGATGTGGATATATTTATTTTATCAAGGACAACTGATTGAGCTGATATCCTATTTTTTTCTAAACTATCATATTCGGTGATATGATTTAAATGGGAATAAAACATCACAATCCTAACTATTAATTATCTATTTTATATCAAATGAACTATATCCAACAACATTAGATTAGTTAATTTATATCATCTATGAAGGTAATCTCTCCCAGATCTAGTATACTTTACTTATATTATCTACACAAAACTCTCTCATGCTTCAATAGAGAAGTCCCTTGGGGAAAAATAAGTTGGGACTATTCCATAAAAGAAAAACTCAAATTCATAATATGGAATTGTTTTTAAATTTATACCACAATAAAAGAAATTTTTAGAAAGAAAAATTAAACTTAGTTTCTAAATATCAATGTTGGACATCCCCAAAACATGAATTGTATGAAAACATATTCCCCAATAGTGATGCTATTGTCATTTTATGAAATATTAATAGGAGTATAATGGAATATAACTTTACATAATAATGTTTGATCATCCCTTGAATTCATGGCATAGAGTTTCTTTGATAAATATTGATCTTATAATGGATCATAAGGTGGATTTGTTTCTCAATAAGGTATATCTTGTACAACTAAAATGGATTCAAATTCATGGTAAATTCTTATAAGCACCAATGTTACATGAGAAAGATACTATATTAGTTTTTTATATATTTTTTATAAAAATGTTTTAAAATAGTGGCTAGTTTTTCTCCTATTATATTTCTTCAGGACACATCAAATTTTTTCCTAGATGTTGGTTATATTTAAATCTATCAACATCCCGTATAAAACTAAATATTTATTGGTCCTATAATAATGTAACTATTAGAGGGATATTCATCATTCATGACTATTTTTTTGAGTTCCTCGTATAGAGAGTCTTTTATAGCATATACATTCACTATAAGTAGAATATAAATCTCTACATTTTAGTCTATCTCTTGAATGTTAAATAATATTCATGATTTTGATGGGTGAATCATATTCGATTTTGGTAGTTAAATATTTTTTTCCCACATCCCTATTAGATGTTTGTGTCTTTTACCATCAATGAATATATAATATTACCCAATTGCAATTTATGAATTATACATACCTATAGTGAGAGAAAAAAATATGTAGATGTTCTAGATAGACATTATTATTAATTATTTTTTCAAACTATTATTACAATTTAATATAATGTCAATATTAATGAAATATACCCATAGTCGAGGACACAATCAATTATCACCATTTTAGTCATATGGGACGTCTTCTTATATATCCCCAATTACATTTCATAATTTAAATTTTCTTTTTGGACAATCAATCAGTTTCTCATATAATTTTTTAACAACTTTTTTCACTTTTAGAGGGTAGATAATATTTTATATTTAATGTGAATTTATGAATAATTTCCCCAAAATTAATGGAATAAACTTCACAAATACACATTTTCAATACAAATCAACCACCATTATATTAGGAAATATGATAAACCCATAAATAAATTATATTTTGAATCTGAATAAAATATTATTTGTAGGGTTGGAAGGATAAATAGTTTTTAATTTTTCATACAAATCATGGAAATAGATGGATTTTATGATATTAAGAATAATTTTGAATATAAATTCATGTATATATAGTATTAATAGATTAAAAAAAATCCTCAATAAGTGTAATTAGATTTTTTATTCATATCATTAAGATGCGATCAATGAATGTTTTAATAGTTTAATTATATCATGTAACTTATTATAAATACAGATTAAAAAGGAATTTGTAAAAATACATTAATATCCATTTTATACTGGGAAATCTAATTTTAAACAATCCCCCATGTAATAGATAATAATAACAATAAATTTAACATAAAAATAAAATATGAAATCATACAAGTTTTAGGGGGATTATATCTATTTAAATCAACTAATATTACCAAAACAAAAATTTACTAAATCTATTATCTCAATATTTCATTAACTCATAGACATTTCATTTTACTCTTTCAAACGAATTAAAATGATACATGAAATAATGAATAACTTTCATATAGAACTCATAAAATGAAATTTTAAAATTATAAAATGAAATAAAATTAAGGGATGAAAAATCACATTACCATAAATAAATGAAAACATATATGGGTAGGTAAAACTGATAAAAAATATAAACTAATTAAACCATATCCAATGATGATATTCCCAATAATTTAAAATAATATATTCTTCACCCTCCCTTCCTCATTTTCAAGTAGGTAAAGAATTAATACGACCAAGTGAAACTGAATGATCTTATTCTTTTATTATTGAAAAAATATGATTCATTGAATCATTATGAAAAAATTGTTTCTCCAATGAATTGGACTGAGATGGTTCACAAAAAATGGTATCAAACCTATAGATCATATGGTGGAATAGGTTCTTTAATAATTCTCTTATTTTTGGGGGAGTCTGGTAGAATGCATATAGGAAAACTTAGACTCGATATATAGGTTCATGGGGGACTAGATATCTATTTCATACCACATTTCCTATAATACCATAGGATTTCAAAATTTAAATCATGAATTTAAGCTTTTTCTTACATCTATTGATATTATTTACTTCCATATATGGTATATTGATCCAAAATGTGTACATTGGTGATTTTTTAGAACCAAATAATATTTGAGAATAAAAATTAAATAAGAACAAGAGTTACATTTTTATTTCATTATTTAGAAAACTAAACATATATCAGGATGATGGATCTATATAAAATTGTAAACATTGTTTTATAGTTGGCAGTTGTATTATTAACCCATTAATACAAACCATGAATACATTTTTTTTAATATGTTGTTTTGGATACAAATAATTACTAATTCACACCTTAGTCATTACCTCCTTTTAAGATAAAATTTTTATTTTCTGTAGTGATTTTTTATTTTTTATGATGTTTCAATGGATTATTTATACACTTATTATTCATTATTTTTTAAAAACAAATTTACTTTTTATATCTTGGATGAATAATTATATCATGGAATTGGATATCCAATTATGTATTTTTTTATGAATTCTTCTATGATTGACATGGAAGATAATATACGACTTGTAAAATGTCATGAATATGATAATCCTTTATAGTTAAATTTGTTGCTTAATATTTGTATATAATTAAAAATATGTTTTTAATGGTCTTTTATTCATTAAACTGAATGTTATGAATTATTCATAAATCGTATTTATTAATTTGAAATGTTTTATAGTTTGATGAATATAATATAATATTATGAGTACATTTTCAAATGAAGATGGAATTGATTGAAATTAGAAGAAAAAAATTAGCTTCCTTAGAATAATTTAAAATGAATGTGGGTTTTCATTGAAATGGTTTTGAAAGGAACTATTATCTACCTGAATAATTTTGGTTCTATAATAAAAATAATGAAATAAATTTGAAATAAATGGGATCTTTAGGAATATGAGTTTTTTTTAATATAGAAGTTTTTTTAAATAATTTGGGTTCTTCTTTTAAATAAGTTTTAGACTCTATTAAAATATTGATATTATAAATATGTTTTTTTATATGTCTTGAAATTGAATTGGTATTATTGTAAAGGGGATAATTTTTTTTTCAAAGTGTACATGTGTTTAGAAAATTAATTTCATAATCAATCAAGAAAAGTGTATGGATAATTTCAAAATTGATGTTTTGAGCACATTTGATCTATAATCTCCCCTAATGGATTTCATAATTTAACATGTATCATGTATTTAGATAGTTCTATTCAACTTTATTGTTAAAAATTAGTGAGTTTCATTATCATCCCTTTTCATATGAGTTTCCCCACGAATGTTCTTTAGATAATATATAGAATCAGTCTTTTGAGATTTTCCATATGGTGAATCACTTAATTATTTCCTATGGATTTCGATGGTTTTTTTTACAAAAACCTAAATAGATTTTAGGTTCTTGATCCTACATTTTCCATGATATCATGATTCTACATCCTTTATTTTATGGAAATCTATTTCATTTTTAGGTATTAAGGAGGTTAGTTTTTTCTTAAAAATCATGGGTGTTGAATTACTACGATTTATCATGGGGAATTGTTTATTTTATTAGATTTTATACTTTAGATTATCAACTCTTGATTATCGAATGGTGTATTTTTATGGATTCATAATTTAATCATTTTATTGTTCCCAATTTATGCGGCGTTATTTGTGATGGTTGTTCTTATTACTTGATGTATGATATTGATGTTTTCGATGGATTTTGGAACATTCTATGGTTGCGTATTAATGATTTGAATATGGAATGTCCTTGAGTGTGTGTTTTGGGTGACAATGATATAATTGGAAAATTTTAGATTATGTAATCACTAGTGTAGGTTTTTATCTTCTTTTGTTTAACTGATGTTCATGTTTTGGGTATGTGGTCCTAGTTCATCCCT
The DNA here is from genome assembly GCA_963277665.1 of Viscum album. Lineage (NCBI taxonomy): Eukaryota > Viridiplantae > Streptophyta > Magnoliopsida > Santalales > Viscaceae > Viscum > Viscum album. Next base: position 753,489,808 of record OY728158.1, read on the forward strand.
TCCACTCATTATTCTGATCATAGGATAGATCCCTTTTATTTTTAAGGGAATTTTTTATTTTATTTATATTTCCCTTTCTACGTTATTTTGGATTTATTTTATTGAGAATATGTTTCATTGTGATTTTTTTATCCAATTAATTTCGGTATATTATGATCATTCTTGAGTTGTTCTTCCATTATGATGTTTAAGAAGATTTCTTAGTAACATATTATGGATAATAAATATTTATTATCACATATTCTAATTTATAGATTCATTTTGGGTTGGTGTTTGTATTGTTACACTGGGCTTTCATATATGAATATAAAATCTTTTTATATTAATATTTGTAACATTTGAAAAGAACAAGTCGTAGGGCCATATTAGTTTAGTACCATTGGAATCCAGGATCACAATTGTCTTAATTAATGAATGATATTCAATGTATACCATAAGGATCCTACACATTGTAACACCTCAAAATCATACCCCACATAAAAAAATCTCAATTGTTTTTGTAAAATAAACATAAGAATTGGTGATATAAGATTCATTATATGGGAAATGAAAGGATTTATTTATGTATAACATGTACATAATTTTTTCAAAACATGACCATAACATTTGATAACCACACCTTGTATATCAACGATCATAATCTTGAATCATTTCATAAATATTGGTATTTTATAAGTCATAAATGATAATAGAATCATTGGACCTGATAAATAAGAAAATAAATTTGGCATAAAACATAGAATGTTGGAATATATATAAGCATTGAAATAAAATTTCATGTCTAACCACCATAGAATTCATAACATGGTAGTATTCGGATAACCAACCATACACCATCTTTATTCTTGAGATAACCTCCTATGTACCATCTTTTTTTCTTGGGATAACCTCTCATATGAAATCTATTCTGAAATAACATTACCAAAGGAATTGATGAGTGATATAGTCCTCACCCATCAAATAATAGAAATCATATATATGTGTGAAATGAGATCATAAAATATTATTGATATCAAACCCCATTAATTGAATATTGGTTTCAAATAAATTTCAACACATTTTAGCATGTGTAAAAGATACTGGTTACATAATGATTTTACCATTTCAACATATCATATACTAGGAAAAGTTGTAGGATTCATAATCATTTCATCATGTCATAACCAATGACAGAAAAACAGTTTTCATATACATCTTCTCATCATAAACATAAACCAATAAAGGAAGTATTATGAATGATATAATTTTATTGTAACACTTAAAATCATGTGTACAAAAAATTTATGTTATAAAAGATAGAAATTTATTTTGAACGATCACATAGATAATTTATGAAGAAAAATAACATTTTCACATAGAAAAAATATTTTTAAAAAACAATTTTGTTATATTTATCGTTGAAAATAACATTTTAAAAATTTAATGTAATAACTAATGAAAATAATGGTCTTGTGTTTTGTAAATTTTGTTTATCTCATACACATTAAAACAAGGATTCAATTTGTATATACAGAAAAAGACGAAGTAGTTTTTTTATAAATTTATAAAAATATTATTTTCAAAAAGCTTGAAAACAATGTAAAACATGTTTAAAATTTAATTCATTAAATCATATGGTGCATGTAATGGCTCGGACCTCTCCGGCCCATTCCTTTGTCAAAAAGAGGGTCATGAAGTGTTCTGGAGGGTAAAATGGACTTTTCCCACACTTTTCAGAATTTTGAAACTACACGCCATGTAGTGTGAGTACACGTCGTGTACCCCCTTTCTGGGTATACCCCGTATTGAAGGTCGTGTCCTTGCTGTGTGAAATAAATGGGTACACGTCGTGTACCCCATACTACACGTCGTGTTGTCCCACCCCGCGTACGCATTACCCTCAAACCGTGTGTTAACCAGTCAACAGTCGTGTGCTATGTTGGACTCGTGTCGTTACCGTGTGAAATAAATGGGTACATGCCATGTAACCCATAATACACGCCGTGTAGTCCCTCCCCGTGTATGCGTTACCCTCAAACCCGTGTGTTGACCAGTCAACAGCCGTGTGCCGCGTTGAAGGCCGTGTTGGAATCTGCATGGTGACCATGTGAAATGGTCGAGTACACTCCATTTACCCTAAAGTACACACCGTGTACTTTTGTTTTACTCACTTATAAAAGGAGGGGTCCCCTCATCCTTTTCAACTCACTCTTATCCTCCCGATTCCCTCGAGCAGAGCTCTCCCAAGAGACTCGAATGCTCCTTTCATCCATAACATCTTCATCCGAGCTCTGATTTACGATCCGTCAGCAGCCACAGGATCGTAACAACAAGGTGGAACTTCTAAGATTGGATTTGTTGATTTCATTTCGGCCTTTCCTTCCCATCTTCCACCTGAGGATGTTTTTCCGGGTTTTTCCAAAAGCGACAGATGCCAACGGACGTCTTCTAAAGTTGATCCGGGGGAGCATTGTTATTAGAACCTATTGAGGTAGGGATATTACCTAGGTCTCTCTAATTTGTGCAACATGCGGGGTGGGCGTCCTCTTGTTTACGTGAAAAACTTTTGAACCAGTTTATTGATGATTATAACTGGCTTATATAACGGGGTTGGGAAGTTTGTGATTACTATTACATTATTTTATATCCTGTGCTATTATGTTGTGAATTGAATAGGATTATGCCTACTAAAAATCATGGTCATTGGGACCTTTGCTTGTGCAATTAAATGCTGCCCTATCTTTATAGACCATTTATGGATGGAAACTTTATGGAATGTGTAAATTGGTTAATCACATAAAGTCGGCTGATTAAATGAAAATCTGGAACCCTTGTGTGATCACCCCGGTTGAAGAAAACTGAAATAATAAACATGTGGGTGCTATTTGGGGTTAATTTATGTGAAGGGATGTTTTGTGGGTTTTTGTGGATTGGGTGAGCAGCGGGGATACTGTTGGCTTGGTTGTGGGTTGGTGTGAATGCTATTTTAGTGATGGGTAGCAGGGCTGCGATAAATGGTATCAAGGGGTGATGATGTACCATGTTGTTGTGGTTATGGGGGTTGGCAGCGGGGCTGCAGGGTTGGGTTTGAATGTGAACTAACTATGGGTTGTGAATAATAAATAAAATTTGGAAGTGTGAATGAATTGTGGGGCTTGGTAATAGAAAGGAAATAATAATCAGTGGGGTTGGTTGGTCAATAAGAAGGGACATGTTGTGTTGCTTGTGTTTTCCTAACTTGATTTGTGGATGGTAGGGATATCTTTTACGAACGATTGATATGGTTGGTTGTAGTTGATTGCATAGTAGTTATGGAACTGATAAACAGATTCTGTTGAAACATAAAAACCTAAATGGGGTTGGGGTTGTTTGTGGTATGCATGCTTCATAGTAGCAGTGCCATGTAACATGCTCAGTTCTCTGTTTAAAATCCACATGTTGGGCTGAGTGTTTGGTATATATATATATATATATATATATATATATATATATATATATATATATATATATATATATATATATATATATATATATATATCTGTATCTTTTTGTTTTGTCGCACCCCACCCATGTTAAGTACATAGTACCGAACACTCCCATTTCATGGGAGAGGGTGTTTTCCCCAAAGTTACTAGCTCCTTCCTTCTCCTTCTTCCATAGGCTGTGATGGATTGAGGCGACCTTACACCCATGACTCTTCGTGTAGGTTTCTATTGGGGTGGTTTTATCCCATGACTCTTCGGGAAGGTTTTACTGTTTCCCAAGAATCTTTGGGATGATTCCCTGGTGTGTGCGTGTGGGATACGTGGTTGTGAGCCCCAGGTGTGTGTGGGCGGGATATGTGGTTGTGAGGCCCAGGTGTGTGCGTGCTGGATACATGGTTGTGAGGCCCAGGTGTGTGCGGGAGGGATGTGTGGTTCATGAGGCCCAGGTGTTTGCGGGCGGGAAGAGTGTGGTAGCATCAGGACGTTCGCCATTAGGAAGAGCAGCTAACTAATGAGAAATGGTTCAGGGTACCCAATAATCTTGTTCTTATATACAACTACTACCTATTGTTTTGTGTTTTGATGAGCGTGGCTGGTGAGGTTGGGAGGATAGAATTCCTTGATAGGTTTTGGTTTCTTCAGTTGTTCTCACGGGACATTAGGATGTCTCCCCACTTATGCATGAGAGCTTTAGGTTTCTTTACTGAGTATACATGTATGCTCACCCTACGTTTACATTCAGGTTTCCAGGAGGACTAGCAGGGCCGTGCGAGACCCTACTAGTCCAAACAGTTGGAGTTGATGCAGTTGCTGCTTCTTTTGGTATTGTACTTTTGAGATTTCTTGTACTTGTACCTTTTTTCAGAACTATTTAAATATGCATGTGGGATTGGTTTGGGTTTATTTACTTGTCTTTCCTTTCTTTTCTTTTTGTGGTTGACTCATCCTATTTCCCGATCTTAAATAGTAAAAATGGTAATGCCTCCCCTATTTGTGAAAACTCATACCATTGGTGCTAGTCGCCACTCCGGGGCCTACTAGAGGAAGGACTCGGTGGTCATTATCTCTCTTCCACCATTGCTAGCTCAGGAGGGGCATCTTTGGTGGGAGGGGGTCATGACTGAATGGTATCAAAGGGAGGTTGAGTGATAGGATAGAGTTTGGAGTTAGGCATAGTGAGGATTGCATGGGATGGTAGGGAAATAGTGTTGGATGATCTTGGTGTGTGACATAGGCTAGGGAAGACCGGCTAAGACAATGGATTTTAGCCCCCCCCCCCGTGATCCGATGCAAGGACTCTGAGCCAACCGAACGACCAAGTGAGACTACATTGATTGCAGGGTTGAGACCCTAGGTAAGGTACATGCATCATCATGATTGTGTTTCACTTGATTTGGGTGTTCTGGGAATGAAATTGAATAAAATGATAAAATGAAACCTTGAGAAATTCCTTGATACTTGGGATTAAGCGATCGTTGTTTACCGTACAGCTATGGAACCTAGACGTTATCCCCGGGTGACTCAGACGGCCGAGGCCCAACAGATTCAGGTGGTTGATCAGTTGAGGATTGATCGAGATGAGGAAGATAGCCCGTGGAAGAAGACTCTCCATTCTTTCCAGAGCCAAACCCTCAAGAAGTACGAGGGTAGTACTTCGGATACGGGGATGGAGGGGTGTCTTGAGGAGATAGGGATCACTTTTACCTTGATCCGTACTCCGAGGGAGTACTGGGTTCCCCTAGCAGCCAGTCAGTTGAGAGGTGTGGTGCGATAGTGGTGGACGCTCTACCTCTGAGAGAGGATAGAGGCAGAGGTTCTGTGGTCTGAGTTTGATATGGAATTCTGAGAGGAATTCATTTCTTCCATGATCAAGGCAGAGAAGCGGCAGGAGTTACTCTCCCAACAGCAAGGAATTATGTCCGTACGAGAGTTGGGGATCAAGTTCAAAGATCTCCTACGCTTTGCTCCAGATCACTTTCTGGATGAGGAGTCTCGGGCGAGATGTTTGGGGGAGGCGCTTCATCCTTCGCTCCAGAATGGTGTCACCCCCTTCACCCTTCCAACGTACTTGGAAGTACAGAAGAAGGAAGAGGGTGTAGAGAGGATACACTCACAGGGAGGTGCACCACATGAGGGTATCCAGCCAGGTTCGTCGAAGGGTAAGGCAGTCAGCAACAGGTCTCCTACGATGGGACCTTCCAGGTTCAGGCCAGTAGGGATCAGGCCCTAGTAGTTCTGGTTCAGATCTTCAGGTCCTCGTCCCTTTCTCACGAGCCCAGGACCAAAGTGTTTTTCTTGTGGAGGTTTTAGGCACAATTAGAGTCGGTTCCTGACCCGAGCTCAGTACGGTGGAGGTGGGTAGGTTCAGCGCCCACCTCAGCAGCACCTATTGCTAGTGAGGTCCTTCCAATTGTAGCAAGACCAGGCTCCTCCGAGGGTAGATTTTTCGGGAGGAGGCCGACCTCAGGGTGCTCCTCAAGGACCTCAACCAGGGTGTGGTCGGGGAGGTGGACGACATCGGAGAGGCAGAGGATCTGGGTGTGGACAGTTGCACGTAGTAGATTTGGTAGCTCCAGCAGGACCAGAGGTGGTGTGAGTTACGATTTGTTTGTTCATCACTCTCGTTTCTACTTTGTTTGATTCAGGAGCTTCGCACTCCTTTTTTGCACCCAATCTAGCCCATGCTTTGGGTCTAGACGTAGACAGAATTTCCGTACCCTTGGTGCTGAGTACACCAGTTGGATGCCAGACCAGCGTATCGTGTGTTTTCTAGGGATGTGGGCTGACGTTGGAACCACATCAATCTAGTGGGAATCTTCTTTTGCAACAGATACACCCATACAATGTCATTATAGGCATCGACTGGTTTTTTTCTGTTAGTTCCGTTATTGACTGCTTCTGAAGAAGAGTCATGTTCTCCGACGTGGATGGGAAGTGTGTATCTTTTGTTGTCAAGAGGAGATATCAAGTGGGAAACTGGAATGTGAAGCCTATCCTTTCCTTGTTATGAGGGTTATTAGTGGTTTCAGGTGATGCAAAGATGATGGATGTCTCAGAGGTTGTTGTGGAATTCCTCAATGTTTTTCCTGAGGAGGTTGTGACTCTACCCCCCCCCCCCCCCCGACGTGACGTTGAGTTCGTAATAGACTTACACCATGGTGCCCATACGATTTCGATAGCCCCTTATTGGATGGCACCTTCAGAGTTGTGGGAGTTTCGAATTCAAATTGATGATCTGATGGAGATGGGTTTTGTTCGACCCAGCGTGTCGCCATGGGGTGCTCCAGTTTTGTTCGTGAAGAAGGAAGATGGTGGTCTTAGGTTATGCATAGACTACCGAATGTTGAATCAGGTAACGGTCAAGAACCCTTACCCCATTCCAAGGATAGATGATCTCTTCGACCAGGTGAGGGGAGCAGGTTTGTTTTCTAAGATTGATCTACAATCTGGATATCATCAGCTAAGGGTGAAGGATAGTGACATCAAGAAGACAGCTTTCAGTTGTAGGTATGGGCACTAGGGGTTTTTAGTGATGCCGTTTGGAGTTACGAATGCACCAGCTATGTTCATGGGACTTGTGAACTTTGTCTTCCAAGAGTTTCTGGACCGGTTCATCATTGTGTTTATCGATGAAATCTTGAGATAGTCATGATCAGAGGAGGAGAACGTTGAGAATCTCAGGGAAGTTTTAGATGTTCTTCGACACCACTAGCTTTACTGGAAATTGTCGAAGTGTATGTTCTTGACACAAGAAGTAAACTTCCTTGAGCAGGTAGTGTCTCAACATGGAGTGTCAGTGGACCCGTCGAAGGTGGAGGTAGTTTTTTCTTGGGCAGTACCCAAGAGCGTGGAATAAGTTTGTAGTTTCTTGGGTATAGAAGGTTACTATCAGAGGTTCGTTTTAGAATTCTCTCGAGTTGCTTCTCCATTGATAGCTTTGACTAGAAGAACCAGGTATTCCTATGGAACGAGTAGTGCCAGAAAGATTTCGACTACCTAAAGGAGAAGTTGGTCAGTGCTCTAGTACACATGTTTCCAGTGGAAGGGTGGTTGTATGAGGTGTTTTGTGATGCTTCTGGCCTTGGTTTGGGGTGCATACTGATGCAGAAGAAGGGTGTGATCTGTTATGGGTCTAGGCAGTTACGCCCTCATGAGCGTAACAATTCCACCCATGAATTGGAGCATGCAGCAGTAGTGTTCGCACTGAAGTTGTGGAGACATTACATCTTTGGGGGGTGCTTTTTGGTCTTCTCAGATCACAAGAGGTTACATTATATCTTTTCCCAACATGACCTGAACTTGTGGCAGCGGAGACGGGTCGAGTTTCTCTAAGAATATGACTTCGAGATCTCCTAAACTAAAGGTAAGGGAAATGTTGTGGTTGATTCCCTGAGTGGGAAGTCGCATAAGGAAGTGGTTCAGGAATCCACTGATGCTTGGAAAACAATGGGAGAGTTGGACGCCTTGCACTTGGATGCAAGGGTAAAAGGTGTTAGAGGTTGTTTGTTTAAGATGACGGTGCAGTCCTCCTTATTGCAGCAGGTGGAAGAGTCTTAGTGGGGGGACTCCGAGGAGGAAGTAATCCGGGATCGTGTCGATCAGGGAAATTCTCTAGAATGATGGTCAGAGGACAGCCGACATCGGATTCTTTTCCATGGAAGGTTGTTTGTTCCGGAGGAGATGCGCGAGGGAGTTCTCCGTGAGTTCCATAGCTCAGCCTTGGAGGTACATCCGGGAGTTTCAAAAATATACCGAGGCTTGAGGGAAGAGTTTTGGTGGCCTGGGGTGAAACAGGATGTGGCGGAGTTTGTTGCTAAGTGCCTAGTGTGTCAGCAAGTAACGACTGAACACCGTGTTCCCAGTGGTTTGTTGCATCCATTAGATGTCCCCAAGTGGAAGTGGGATGACATCTCGATGGACTTCATCACAGGACTACGCAGAGCTCAGAAAGGTTATGATGCTATCTGGGTGGTGGTGGATCATCTGAAAAAATCAGCTCACTTCTTAGCAGTGAAGGAGTCAGGATGGTGAGTATATTAGCACAAAGGTATGTAGATGAGGTGGTGAGTTTGCATAGAGTTCCAAAGACAATCATCTCAGACCGGAATACTCAGTTTACCTCACGAGTCTGTAAGGGGGTTACAACATGCTTTTGGCACCAAGCTACACCTTAGCACTGCTTTCCACCCTCAGACTGACAGGAAGACAGAGCGGACTATCCAGATGTTGGAGAACATGCTGCGAGCATGCGTTCAGGATTTCAGAGGGTCACAGGTATGGCAATTTCCTTTAGTAGAGTTTTCCTACAACAACAGATTCCATACTACTATTGGCATGGCACCGTTTGAGGATTTTTATGGAAGACCATGTCCTTCACCCATTTGATGGGCAGAGGTTGGTGAGACATGTGCTATTCGGCCAGAGGTAGTACAGACCACCACAGAGAAAGTAAAACTTGTACGTGAGAGGATGAAAGCGGCTCAGGACTGACAAAAGTCTTATGCTGATCATCGAAGGAGGCCCTTGGAGTTCGAGGTGGGAGATCATGTGTTCATGAAGGTTTCCCCTCGACGGGGGCAGTGGAGGTTTGTGAAAGAAAGCAAGATCTCACCTAGGTTCATCGAACCTTTTGAGGTGCTGAGGGGAGTCGGCGAGGTGGAATATTAGCTAGCCATGCCACCTCAGTTGGAAAAGGTTCATGACATCTTCCACATCTCCCAGCTACATCGATACATACACAACAACTCTCACGTTATCGACTAGGGAGAGTTCGATATGGGAGACGACACGACCTTTGAGGAACGACCCATCAGAATCGAGGATCGTAAAGAGAAGGTGCTCCGTGGACGAACCATCACCTTGGTTTATGTGTTGTGGATGCATGGAGACCTTGAGGAGAGCACTTGGGAGTGGGAGACTCGGATGCACGCTTAGTACCCATAGATGTTTTGACTTGTGTTTTCATTGTTCTTGTGAGCCTTGTTTTGATGTTATACTCTATACCATTGATATATGTAATGCTTGGCTTGTTAGTTATGATACCTTTTGTTTCATTGTTCTCTAGAAGTGTGTAGCATGTCCGGATGTGTGGGAAAAAGGAAAAAACCTGATCCTTAATCGAGACGCATTAATGCGGATGCAATTGAACCCATGCAGGTGTGTCAGTGTCACCTAAACAGGATAATATCACGACATAGGAGAATGAATTCCCCCATACCACTAGTTCAGGCAGTGTGTTGGTTTTGTGGTGTTGGGGGTAGTGCAAGTTGAAAAATCATAATGTATAAAAGTGGGAAGACCCAGTTCTTAATCGAGACGCATTAATGAGGATGTGATTAAACCCGTGTAGGTGATTTAGTGCTGCCTAAAGTGGATAATATCTTGACATAGGATAATGAATTAAAAAAATATATGATTAGGGTTTTTCTATGGGTTCCTATTATAATGAGGGCCCTAAGAGGTATCTTGTTGGGTTCCTCTAGGTTGGATTTTGAATTCTCGGGGTCGAGAATGTTTTAAGAGGTATCTGTTGTAATGGCCTGGACCTCTCTGGCCCATTCCTTTTCTAAAAAGAGGGTCATGAAGTGTTCTAGAGGGTAAAATAGACTTTTCCCACACTTTTCAGAATATTGAAACTACACGCCCTGTAGTGTGAGTACATGTCGTGTACCCCCTCGCTGGGTATACCCCGTGTTGAAGGCCGTGTCCTTGCCATGTGAAATAAATGGGAACACGCCATGTACCCAATTCTACACACGATGTAGTCCCTCCCCGCGTACGTGTTACCCTCAAACCGTGTGTTGACTAGTCAACGACTGTGTTCTGTGTTAGAGTCGTGTCCTTGTCGTGTGAAATAAATGTGTACACACCGTGTACCCCATACTACATGCCGTGTAGTCCCTCCCCATGTATGTGTTACCCTCAGACCGCGTGTTGACCAGTCAACGGACGCGTGCCACATTGAAGGCCGTGTTGGAAGCCCCGTGGTGACCGTGTAAAATAGCTGAGTACACGCCATGTTCTATATAGTACACACCGTGTACTTTTTTTTCTCACCTATAAAAGGAGGGGTCCCCTCCTCCTTTTCAACTCACTCCTCTCCGCCTCATTTCCTCATGTAGAGCTATCCCGAGAGACTCAAAGGCTCCTTTCACCAATAACTTCTTCTTCCAAGCTCCGATTTACGAGCTGGTAGTGGCCACGAGATCGTAACGACAAGGCAGTACTTCTGAGCTTGGATTTGTTACTTTCCATTCTGCCTTTCCTTCCCAGCATCCACCCAACGAGGTTATTCTGGGTTTTTCCAGAAGTGACGGACGCCGACGGACGTCTTCTAATGTTGATCTGGGGGAGCGTTGTAATCAGATCCTTTTGAGATAGTGATATTACCTCCGTCTCTCTAATTTGTGCAACATGTTGGGTGGGTGTCCTCTTGTTTACGTGAAACACTTTTGAACCGGTTTAATGAAGACAATAACTGGATTATATAATGGGGTTGGGAAGTTTGTGATTACTGTTACATTATTTTATATCCTGTGATATTATGTTTTGAATTGAATAGGCTTATGCCTACTGAAAATCACGGTTATTGGGGGCCTTTGCTTTCACCATTAAATGCTGACCTATCTTTCTCGACCGTTTATGGATGGAAACTTTATGGAATGTGTAAATAGGTTAATCATGTAAAGTTGGATGATTAAATGAAAATCTGGAACCCCTATGTGATCACCCCGGTTGAACAAAACAGAAATAATAATCATGTGGGTGCTGTTTGGGGTTAATATTTGTGAGGGGGTGTTTTGTGGGTTGTTGTGGATCAGGTGATCAGCGGGGATGCAATTGGATTGGTTATGGGTTGGTGTGAATGTTATGTTAGTGACGGGTAGCGAGACTGCGATAAATGGTATCAAGGGGTGATGATGTATGCTATGGTTGTGGTTATGGTGGTTGGCAGTGGGGCTGTAGGGTTGGGTTTGAATGTGAACGAACTCTGGGTTGTGAATAAAAAATAAAATGTGGAAGATTTAATGAATGGTGGGTATTGGTAATGGAATGGAAATAAAAATCAATGGGGTTGGTTGGTCAATAAGAAGGGACTTGTTGTGTTTCTTGTGTTTTCCTAACTTGATTTTTGGATGGAAGGGGTATGTTTTATGAATGATTGATATGGTTGGTTGTGGTTTATTTCCCAGTAGTTAAGGAACTAATAAACTGATTCTATTGAAACAAGAAAACCTAAATGGGGTTAGGGTTGTTTGTGGTATGCATGCTTCATAGTAGCAGTGTCGAGGAACGTACTCAGTTATCTATTTAGAAGCCATAGGTTGGGATGATTGTTTGGTATATATATATATTTATCTGTATATTTTTGTTTTGTCGCACCCCACCCATGATGAGTACATAGTACTGAACACTCCCATTTCATGGGAGAGGGTGTTTTCCGCATAGTTAATAGCTCCTTCCTGCTACTTCTTCCATAGGCTGTTATGGCTTGCGATGACCTTACACCCAAGACTCTTCTGGTAGGTTTTGATTGGGGTGGTTTTATCCCAAGACTCTTCGAGAAGGTTTTACTATTTCCTAAGAATCATCGGGATGAGGCCCAGGTGTGTGCGGGTGGGATACGTGGCTGTGAGGCCCAGGTGTGTGCGGGTGGGATACGTGGTTGTGAGGCCCAGGTGTGTGTGGGCCGGATACGTGGTTTTGAGGCCCATGTGTGTGCTGGCGGGATGTGTGGTTCTTGAGGCCCAGGTGTGTGCGTGCGGGAATAGTGGGGAAGCGTCAGGACGTTCGCTGTTAGGAAGAGCAGCTAACTAATGGGAAATGGTGCGGGGTACCCAATACTCTTATTCTTATATAATACTACTACCTGTTGTTTTGTGTTTTGGTGAGCGTGGTAGGTGAGGTTGGGTGGATAGAATACCTTGATAGGTTTTGGTTTCTTCTGTTGTTCTCACGCGACATTAGGATGTCTCCGTACTTGTGAACAAGTGCTTCAGGTTTCCTTACTGATAATACTTGTATTCTCACCATATGTTTACATTCAGGTTTCTAGGAGGACTACCAGGGCCGTGTGGGACTCTACTAGTCGGGAGAGTTGCTTTTGTTGCAGTTTATATTTCTTTTGGTATTGTACTTTTGAGCTTTCTTGTACTTGTACATTGTTTCAGAAATTTTTAAACATGCATATGGGATTAGGTTGGTTTTATTTACTTGTCTTTCCTTGGTTTTCTTTTGGTTGTTGACACATCATATTTCCCGATCTTAAATAGTAAAAAGGGTAATGCCTCCCATATTTGTGAAAACTCAAAACCTTGGTGCTATTCGCCACTCCGGGGCCTACTGGAGGTGGGACTCGGGGGGGGGGGGGGTCATTATCTCCCTTCCACCATTTCCATCTCAGGAGGGGTGTCTTTGGTGGGAGGGGGTCGTGATAGTGAAATCTAGAAATATTTTTAAAATTATTTTTAGAAAACGGGGATTTATAAGAAAAATTGTTTTCGACTAAGTAGATGATATTTCATAAAAACAATCCATTAAGCTATTGAATATATAAAGAGAAAATAATGATATCAAAACATGTATAATTATTGCATAAGTTTAGTATAATAAAATTTATGAGTTTATTAAAATATAGACCATAATCATTTATCATTGGTTTCATCATCATAAACATTCATGATAATTGATAAGGATGTAACATAAAAATAATACCATTTTGGTAGCATTGAATCAAAACCCCCATGAAATAATCTCTTTAAATGAAACATAAAATATCATGAATATACATAGCTTATTTATATATCATTTCAATTGGGAATTATATTAATTTCAAAAATGATTCCTGGTTCATAACATAACATATGTCCCAAAAATGGAAAATTGAGATAAAAAACCACTATCGATTTCATAACATTTTAACAGTATGCCACAATAAAATGAGGTAATAAAAAGGCTATTTATATAATAATAATTTCCATGGGAATAATAATTAAATAAATTCATGGAATATATATACATCTTATAATATAAATACTTAGTGAATATGGCATGTCTCATAGAGGTAAAAAGTGTGATTGAATTCCATTTCAACTTATGTAGTGTTTCCAATCATAATCCCCAATAAATAATTACAAAAATATAAACATTAAATATTTATAAAATTATGATATTAATGATATTTAATATCAATGTTTCAGTATATACACCACAAAAACAAAACGTGTGATGAATTTTTATATATCTCTTAGAATTAAAAGATATACTACATATCCCTTTCCTTAAGAGTCAATATCCATGATAAATATTCAAACATCCTTTATAATAAATATATTTATATTTTAAATATATAATAAAAAAATTATATCTATTTTAAATTTTTGTAATTTAATTATTACTATTAAATACATGCTTGTTACCAATTCCTTGTTAAAACGATGTTTCGTGTAATAATAGCTTTGATTTTCATATATATTTTTTTCTTCTTTCATTGATAGTGGTTCCATAATATATTGAATAATAATAATATCATAGCTATAATATTGATATATTAATTATTAAATTTAAACAAATCATGTAATGTTTTTTTAGATTTTAATCTCGATATATTTGTAGATATTATAGGTCGTACAAACACATGAGTAACATATGCATTTTCAAAAGATGATTATTGAAAATATGTATGTTTTATTTTATGTAATAATAATGAAAATAATATCATAAATAACATATTCTTAATTTAAATAAACTTATATATATCATCTATGTTGTGTGGTGTTGAAAATAGCGATTCACATTCATTCCTGAAGGTGGGAGTCCACACATACATGAATGAAATTATCATATTTAATTGAGTTAAAGGGTAATAATTATAATGTTATATTTTTATATCATAATGATTAATATTTAATTATAAAATAATAATTTCATTTATATTAAATTTATTCAATAAATTTTTCAGTATTATCTTCCATTTTAGGATTTAGTGAAAAATAAATTGCATTGCTTCGCGTGGCGGTAGTCTACTTTACACATGGGAGACATTATCATTTCACCTACGTAACAGAATTTAAAAGAATTATATATGATATAATTAATCAGCATTTATAATTATTATTTTAATACCATATACATATGCAATATATACATCATTTTACTGAATCATGAGATGTGTTAATCGAAAAACTAAAGACATTGGTTCATGAAGGGGTGGTTTGTTGTACATAAGAATGCTGGTTTCAAAACATATTATATAGAAGCAGATATGGTTTTTTGTAATTAAATTAAATTCATAAAATTTATATTAATGGGTATTTTATATAATCAATTATTAATAATAATTGAAGGATTTGGTGGATGAAATAAAATAAAAATGATATTTTAAGAACGTTACCTTTGGATTAGGTATCATCCACAAGTTTGGAAAAAATGTTTTCCTAGGATAGATATATTCCCAAAATAAGGATTATAAGAAGGGATTTTTTAATTTTTTAATTTTTTTTTGAACATAAACTAAAATGGTTTTCAAGGTTTGAAAAATGGAGGAGAACAATAGGGAATTAATAAGTGCAGTGAGAAGGGTACTTGTAATATTCATGAAAATTAAAAGGTTTACAAACATTTTTATCATTTCAAACAGAAACAATGATTTTTCTTGAGAATTATAATTCCTTGTCCCTGAATATGGAAATAAAATATATTTTAGATAATTTTTTTTGTGTTTCACTAAACCATAACATTTTTGTTTAACCCACATGTCATCTTATTAGTACCATACTATCGGTAATAATGTTTTATTCCTAATAATATTCAATTTTTGAAAAAATAAAAATTTTACCATATAATTTAACATAATTAAATATTAATCAAAATAATTAATCAATTTATCCAAATTAAATCAACCTATATAGAAAATGTTTATTTAAAAGTAATCATAAAAACACGACATAAATACAAGGCTTCAATGAAAATGTATTCAAAAGATTAAAGAGTTACTATATCCAAAAAATGTAATTAGATAAAATTATATATATTGTAAAAAATATATATATTTAATTTTTTTTAATTAAATCTAATGGAAAATATAGTACGATTTATAAATAATTCAATCAAAAATCCAGTTTTGGATTAAAATTGAGTATTTTTCACTATTCATTAAAATGATTATCTACTATTTTTTAAAAAAAACGTAACTACAATATAATTTAGGAATTATTATATATAAAATTAAATATATTATTTAATATTAATTTTATAAAATTTTCAAAAAATAAATTTTTAGCAAAACCCAAAGACATGTCGAAGAATATTATTGTAGCGTTGTTTATTTTTCAAGTGCAAGATGAATTTATATTAACTATATATCAAATAATAATTAGGCTGTGAATCCAAAATCTTTTTTATATATTATATATAAATTTCATTTGGAAAATTATGCATCAGATATTATATTATTATTTTTTTAAAATTGAGAAACAGTATCTATGTGATTTTTTTTAAAAAGCCATCTTTTTAAATCTCTATAATACAACTATACTAAAATCCAATATAATTTTTATTCAAAAGTAATTAAGTGTTTTAAATATAAAATAATAATACTAGAATTAAATTAAAACATAATGGTGAATTTAAATTAATTATTCTATAAACAATAAATGATAGGTCTATAAAAATTGGTATTTATTACTATTTACTAAAAAATAAATATTTTTTTGAAAAATCAGAAATTTTATCTATGAGATAATTATCATATGATGATTTAAAACAATTTTTTCTCTTTATAAAATAAATGTTCTAAATTATATATATTTATTATATTATAATATCAAAAAATCAAATAAAAATTAATTTGGATGAAAACATATTTGTTGAAAAATATTATTACTTTATAAAAAACTTATTGATTATTTATTTGGAATTTATAAAAAATTCAGATTATTATGTGATTTTAATAAATTAGGTAATAATATTAATATATTTTTTATTCTATGGATATGTTATAAATATTAAATATAAAATAATATTTTCCAAAGTTCACTGAAGCTCAGTGTTTCAAATCATGAACACTATCAAAGAAACTCATTGTAGAGTGTAACAAAAACTAATAATAGCGTTAAAATATAAAGAAATCTATCAAAAACAATAATTTTTTTTAAATTTTGTTACATAAAATATAAATCTTTTAAATTATACCAACCTTATAGTTAATATCTCTCATAGAATTCAACTCAATCATTAAATGTTTAACCTTTGAAAACTCATTCATAAAAATCCACATTGTACAAATGACATAAAAAATTCATAAAAATGGAAAATTTGGAAACATAAAAGTTGTATATTGTGACTCATAACTTGGTTTCCACATAAGAGAATATAGGTTCAATGATAAAATATGAATGTAGAAGGAAAAACAAATACCAAATACCGATAGAGAGTGATAAGGAACCTATTTAGTAGAAAGTCAAAAAAAATAAACAAAAAAAACAAAAGATGCGTAAAAAAGGTAATTGATATCATAAAAATGATGAAAATTAAAAAAAATATTTCATGATCCCTTATATAATTTTTGTGTAATTTTCATTGGTATATCTAATTACTTTGTCTCAATATATTTCATAATCACAATATCACCCTTTGGTAGTGCCTTAATCAATTTTCCCTTCATATGTTACTATAAGATATTAATTTCATTTTTTTATTGACTAAATATGATTCATAATAGAATTATAATTCTTTTTTTTATAATTCTAGTGATTATGAAAAAAAATGGCTAGAAAATAATACGCAAAAAACGTTACATAGTAATATAGAACATTAATCACCAAATCATCATCCAAAATTCAACTTAATTCATTCCATAAATGGTTAATCTTATAACCCTTCCAAAATAAATTTTTTTAAAATATTCTCACAAAATATATAAAAATTAATATAACATAAATCAATTATTTTGTCGTAAATTATCACATGATTTTCATATTCCAAATGTTTGAATATCGTAGTCTTATATCAATATAGAATAATTTAAATGACCATAATTACCATAAAACCATAATGAAAAAATAAATACTTCCTTATTCCATGAATATAACCATATATTATTTATTATATTCTATGAATATAAATTTTTAATAAATTCCATCAATGATAAAATAAAACACATTGTCCAAAAAGTATAAATCAGTTCCAGGGTATTCAATACTATCAAATATACATTATTTATATGAACAACTTATTTATTGAAACTAAACACAATTTTACGTACATCTGGATAAAATTAGGGATTATCTCCTGTTAATAAAATTATCAAAATTACATTAAATGAATTTTCATGGTCATGATAACCATTTAAAATATTTTTCAAAGACCATAAAAAAGTATTATACTATAAAATCATTATGTATTTCATGATTCAAATTAAATAATTCATTAATTACAATATATAAAAAAATCAATCATTCCACTTATTCTCAATCCATTAACTGGGATTCATCCTTTTATTCCATAATACCACTACTATTTTATATGATATTCATGTTTTCTTCATTATCAATAATATTATTATTACTCTTATAACATTTCTTGTTTTATTCATGATCCATCCCCATAGAAAATTATTTTTATAAGTCATATACATTACACATTAAAAGTATAAATCCATTGATAATTATTTGGGGAGAAATATATTCTAATTTTTTGTGTTAACTAATCATTTAATTTTTTATTGAGAATTAAATTATTTTTGTCATTCTCTTCACACACAAAACAACTTCTTATTCTTATGAGACATTCACTTCGGTACTTCTTTCCCAAATTATGGACATATATGAAATTAAATCATATTTTTTCCATGTATTAGATTTCCTTAACACACAGTGACATCAATCCTCCTTTTTATTGGCATGTCTGAGATTTGTTTAAGGTAAACATTTTTTATTAGATATCTTGATAATGGATTAGAAAAAGTCACAATATACGTATCTTCCATCCTCATCCCAAATGTATACTAATAAAAAAAATTCCATCATATTCATTGTTTAAATAATTTCATATGTTCCATTACATGTACTAAAACTAAAAATCCTAGAGTGAGTAACAATATTCATATTGGAAAAATAATAATCAGGAAAAAAAATAATTGGATTTCTAAATCGTGAAGAAATATTTTTAATAGATGATGAATTAGGTTAAACCACATCCATTCATGGTCATTATATATTTAAATCATACTTGATGGTTCATAAATAGTTTCGGAATTTTGAATTCATATCCCAAGTAGTAACTATTAATGTTTTTTGTATAACCTATTATTGTGAACCAGGTGACACTCAAATATAGCTCAATACATGCTTTTCAAAGTTATTACCCTTAGGTACCTCTAGGAGAGGAAAATATACACTTGTAGTATCAAGATAGGGATATAATTCCATTCAAATAAATATCCCATCCTGTAACATTATTTGAATACATTTTTTATAATTTGACTCAGCATTAGACTTATCTTTAGATAAATACATATAAATATACTTATATTTTTCAAAAGGGATATTTATAATGTTTTTTCAAATTGGATTCCAATTTTTTAAGTAAACCATTCCTTTAATACCAACTATCACAAACCCAAGATTTTAATACATGTAAATTACATTTTTTTATATGAATATTCATTATATTACACAAATAAAAACATGAGGAATATTATGTTTTAGTTCCACTAGAAACTAGGAACCTAATATTATTATGTCTTGAATGATATTCAATATCTTTCATAACAATATTTCAATTTTTTACTCACCCCAATAATACCATATTTCAATCATTTTTTCATTACATGTGTCAGGAAACATTATAAAGGGTGAGGTCACCTAAAAATTTATTGTAATAAAAGTAGATACATTAGAATAACATGAACATAAGGGTGTGATAACATTATCATATCCATTGAAATCCATTCTCTTCATGTCAATGATAACAATATTGGGTCGGCTAATAATGGATGGATGTTTGTAAAGCATGAATCAAAAGGGAATCAAACAAAATCTACTATAAGATCATAACATTGGAATATGACATAGAATTGTTGTGTACACATAAGAATATGAAATATTGTGTCCAAGATACCTACTTATAAAATCATAACTTGTCATTCTTAGCAAGACAATTTTTTTACCTACTTCTATAAAGGTCTGACATTTCATGTACCCACTCTCAAGATTAGTATAACCGTACATTAACCCTTCAAGCTCATATAAAATTATTTAATTCATTTTAGGGAAATATATGTCCCACCCAACATATTATAAAAAAAATCAATATGTATCCCAAAATATAATCAAAATTTAATCATATCATAACCCGTGAAATGACTATGGGATTCATATACATTTAATCATATCTCAACCAATTGATAATAGGCTGGATTAAAAATAATTTCATTGTTTTATCATAGCATAACCCATGAAAATTAGAAGGATTAATAATCATTTCATCATATAATAACATGTGGGAGATAAAAAGGGTTAATAAGTATCTTATCGACATAATTATAATCTATTTATAAAAAAATAGTTGTAACATGGAATAACAACCCTAGTACATCATAAATAACATCAATGGATGTCTTTATATATGGAAAATTATATTAAATAACAACATATAACATTTCATGAAGAAAAATAATATTTTAACATTGAAGAAAACTATTTAAAATTTAAAATAAATTTAAAATAATTTTTTAATGACAATAACCATGAAAAAATATAATATAATATTCAAATAATATAGTGGTTATGATGGAGCTAAAATTATTTCCTGGCATAGACATTAAAACCAATATTATATTCATATTTTTTGTAAAATCAAAATAGTCTGTTTTTTGATAATAAAAATTATATTATATAGAAAACATTTTGAGAATGATTACAACATTAGAAAAAGATATTTAACAATTAATAATATATTTTATAAAAATAATTTCATAAAGATTTTGTGAAAAAATATTTTTCAATTAAAATGGTTTTTGATTGAAGAGACATTCAATCTTATAAACAATATTTTGATCTATTCAGTACATAAATAGAGTAAAATCTTGTGAAAACAATTAATCTTAAAAAATAACCACAGGAGATTATATTTTATGATATTAATATGATATATTTAATAACATTTCATCATTGGAACCCTAACCATTATCAATCACATTAAATGAAGAGATTATAACAAAAAAAATATTACAACTTTGGTAACACTGAAAATTTATCTACATAAAATAATAAAGTCGACTGAAAAAAGTTAATGAATATAATAGGATTTATGCTATAAAAATTCAAAAGGTAATTATATATATCTTATAAAATAATTGTGGTGAATAACAAAATATATGTCTCTAATAAGGAAATTTGAGACAAAAATCACTTACCACTTCAATTACTTATGAAATATAAAACCCGTGAAAGAGTTTTACAATAGTGGATATTTAAATACAAATAATTTCTTGGATAATAATAGTAAAATACAAAATTTAATTTATTTAATCAATATAAACAGAAAAGGTGGAGAATATTGATTGTTTCTCACCGAAGTAAAAAAAGTGAGATGGAAATACCTTATTGGTTATGTAATATTTTTAATTCTAAGCCCCTATAATGTATAAAATTAAATGAAACGTTAAATATTAGGAAAAATAATATAATAATTATATAAAATTTCAAATTGGAAGTATATACACCACACAAAGGAAAAGAGTGTTGAATTTTCCTATGTCGTTATGCAATAACATTTAGACTAGTAACCCCTAACCTGAAGTCCCAACATCCTTTATACATTTTAATAAAACTAAAAATTAAATATTAGTTTATTATAAATATATTATGGAGATATAAATATATATATTTTTCAATGTAGTATTTAATTATGAACATTCATTACCCCTCTATTACCAATTACTTGTTAAAATCATGCTTTAGTTACTAATCTCCATGTTTTTTCATATATGTTTTGATTTGTAATTTTTGCTCCTTTTGTATTAATCTTGGTTCCAAAGAATCCAAAAAATAATTTTAAAACATTTAACATATTTATAAGTAAATTATGATTTTATTTCCATTAGTTATTGATTGTTTTTAGAAATTAATCATTGTACGATCATGTAGGCGATAGGTCGTACTTACCCATGAGTAACATTTCCATTTTTTAAACAGTCATTATTTTATAGAGGTAAGTAATATTTTAAATTTAAAAAATTATTTAAATAAATTAAATTAAATATTATTAATTTAAATATACTTATACATATGATCGATGTGTTTTGTAGATGAAAATTTAGAGTCACATCACTTTGTGAAGCTGGTAGTTCTCACAAACATGAAGGATGTTATCATCATTTAGGGAGTGAAAAGGTAATACCTAAATTTATATATCAACTATTAATAATGATAAATATTTCATTAATGTCATTAAAATTTAATTTATATAAAATATTCTCATTTAATAAATATTTATTATCTTTCATGTACAACCTTTAATAAAAAAATCACTTCACATGGTGGTAGTCCACTGTGCACATGAGCGACACTATCATATCTCCCACAAAACCAATTGCAATGATTTATCTATTATATAATGAATTAAAATGTATAATGATGTAATATTTATCATCTATATACCTTAGATCAGTCTTAATACCCAACCATGAGAGGTATTAATTGGAAAATTAATGAAATCAGTTCGCACTGTTGTAGTCCACCGTAAACACAGATGATTATTTCATAACCCATTTTACCGATTTGGAGATGGTTTTATGTCATAATAATAAAATTAAATTTTTTAAATGATTCTAAGGTTATTATATCATCATGTAAAAATAATAATCTAATAGTTGGAGGAAGAAATAAAATAAAAATTCATAATGGAGAACATTACCTCGGCATGGAGTATCCTATATAGGTCTACACAATAATCCATTATAAGATGGATATATGAAAAAACTAAATCATATAGAACGTGTGGATGTATGTTTGGAAGGTATTTTTTATTTATTTTTTAGACAAAATTGGAATTAATTTGTGAAGTGGAGAAGAGATGGGGTGGCCTTCAATATGTTTTAGGGGTGGCACACTTGTAATATGTTAGAAACAAAAAAGTTTCCCAACATTTTTTAATTAAAAAATGATCCAATGTTGAATATTATTGTGAGTTAGACATTATTGTTTTGAAATATGACTGAAACATATATTTTTGACAATTTTTTAGGTTGTTTTATCCCTTATCATTTTAGTTAAACCCAGACTAATCACATTAATACATTAATCAGAGTAATTAATTTCCACTATTTGAAAATTTAATTTTGGTGAAAAATATGATAAAATTATTAAATAATAGATATTATTATGATTCGAATTGTGGAATCTATTTTTATTAATTCATTTCCCTGATATGGAAAATAATATTTAAAATTAATAGCAATGTTATGATGAGAATGCGAGTTTTACAAGAGAAAATGTTCAAATGTTTACAATGTTTTTTTATCCAAAATAAATATAATAGTTCATAAAGATTCCAAAATAAGATTAATAAATATTTATCTAAAAACAATAATTTTAATATAATTTAAAATATATTATTTCTTATAATTAATTTAAATGTAAAGGTTGTCTTCAATTTAAATTTAGTAATTTTCACCAATTATATAAAATCTGTTTTTTTAAAAAATATAAAAAATAATTTATAATTTAATTTTAAAAATTATGATTTTAAAAAGTAATGATAATTTTTGTATTATAATTTTAAAAAGTGTGAAAAAGAAAATTAAAATGAATGCACGTAGACACGAGGAAAATTCTGTTTTTTACGAAGTGTATTTTTCAAGCATAAAAGGATTTTATATTAACTCTATATTTATTATTATTGATTTTATAAATATAAATTAATATTTATTATATAAAACTATAAATTTAATTTATATTAATCATTTTTAGGGATTATTTTACTGAAATAAAATGTAGAAACATTATGACATTTAAAATTAATTTCTATGAGAATAAAAAATGTTTCAATAAACCTAAAATATAGTTACCCAAGAAACCAATAAATAAATTATTAAAAATTAATATAACTGGAAAAAATATTACTAAATAATTATTATTTAACTTCAAATAATAATGGTTACTTTCAGTTAATTAATTTATTGATAAATTAATTATTGTATAACAATAGATATTTTTTTTACTATTCAATAAAAAATCAATATGATCCAAAAATACCTAAATTTAACCATAAGTTAATTTTAATATACTTTTTTCAATGATTAATTTTATTTTTGTAAAATTTTATAAATAACTTATAACTAATTTCACTATTTTTCCTAAAAAAATATGTTTTCTATAGAATACATATTTTTCAATATAATTACATTAATAAATATGTATTTATTATTTAGTAATGATTTATTAATTAATATTTAATTAAATTTATATTTAATAAATTATTTAGTAATTTTATTATTGGATTATTGAACAAAAATATCCTAATGTCTATATTTAAGATAATATTATTTGATGGTTTTTAATGACAAGAGTCTTATGACAGACAAGCTATTAAGGAAACTCATTTAAGAATCTATCAAAAACTAATCACAGTGGTGCATATAAATCAAGATATATATAATTTTAAATTAAATTGAAAAAATATATTAAAAAAATCCATATGTTATAGGTAATCCCAATAAATAATTTGTTTTTTGTTACTACCATAGAATTAGATTATTTATAAACAGTGGGGAGACCTATGCAATATCATTATCATCACATAACACATTTAAATAGGATGATGAGTCAATTATTCATGAAGAATTTTTATGATAATGAGTATGTGATCCATGATTCTGAATAAAAATTTATTCTACTATTAAACAAATATATGAAGACCTTCATTATCTGTCATTCCCCCACTTACCTCTTATGTAAGATTAGAAGATTGTAGTTGTCATTTTCTTTTTATGTTTTCAGAAAAAATCATCAAAGGAAAAATAAAATGGTTGGGAGAATTGTTACCCTCAAAACATCACTTTTGAATTAACATATTCATATTTTAGGGTAATTTAATAAATTTTATGATTTGGGCATGAAACCTGGGTTTTATAGAATCTTTCACCCTGATTGAGTGTTACATTACACTTGTAATGGGAATCATTGAATATTGTATTGTGATAGATATTATATGATTATTTGGATGGGTAATTGGATTTTTTATTTATATAAATTTTATTGGATCCAAATTATATATTATATAGTTGGAAGTATTTAAATCATTTTTGAATGGTGGTGTTGGTGCATTGATAGATAATTGTTAGGATGAAAATTTTGAGTGATTGAAAAGTAGGCATGCAACTTTTGGTAGTGTTATTTTTCCAAATTAAACCCCTTTATTTAAAGGCATGTTGATAATCTAGGAATTCTTATTGTTATTTTATTTTATAGATTAAAAAGTGAGTGAAATATTATACAAACTGTTTATCCAAACCAATCATGTTTTATAGACTCACATAAATGAGATTTTCTATAACTATCATTATTTCATTTTAAGGCCATTGTCCTTTCTATAATCCCCTCTAAATTTGGTTGGTCCTATGGAATATATAAGGGATCTCCAAACCACAAATCTATCAATTTAATGCATAATTAATTTATAATCTAAAAGGATTATTATTATAAATCTCTCATTCTACAATTTCACCCTCTCTCTTCCATACACCTATTTCTTATTGTCTCATCCCCCCAATAGACACTAGGGGACGTGTTGGCCGAGATACGATATTTTTTTGCACATAATTGGGGTTTTTGGGTATTTAGATCCTGAAGATGGTTGAACCTTTTTAGTATCTGAATTCATCGTCAACGATACATGTAATGTCTTGGATGTTATTCTTTTAATGTAGTTTTTTGCCTTACAATGTAATCTCATTCAACACATGGTGACACCAAATACATTTTTTTATACATTAAATAAAAATGATATAATTTTTATGAATTCACAAAATTGTTTAATGGGTTTCTCAACTCAGATAATGGATTTTAAATTATTTTTGCTGTTTTAAAATTTTATTAAATTTCATGTGATTACGAAAATGCATAAATGTACTATTTGAAATGAATTTTTTCAAATTAATATATTTGGATACATTTGGATTACGTCTTTATAGTGTATTTTTTTTTTATAATTTCTTGGAAAGCATAAAAATATTAGATTCCTTCAATGTTATAAAAGTAGAGGGGGTTTTGGGTTTATATCATTTTATATCTAGAAATTCCATATTTAAATTCAATGAATGTTTCAATGAATTTGAAATGGAATTTTTTATTTGAATATTCCATGGGTGAAAAATGATTTGGCATCTTGATAATATTATTGGAGTCATGTTCACCACATTTTGAGTTGTTTATTCAATATTGTGAAACCCTTTATTATGCCCCTTATTATTGATATGCCCACTTTACAATGTAAAACCATGAGTGATATATTTAATATTTGTACCTTTATATATTTTATATGTTGTAAAAGTTGTTGTTTTGTGTGATGGTGTGGTAGGTGAGATATGGGATTTATTTATTGATTTTTTTATAATCTTATGATTATTTTTCTTGTTTGTATTGTCACCATCATTTTTGGTCTACTATTGGTATTATATATTTTTTTTGGAATACATAAAACCTAACCAATTACACATATTATTACATTATAATTAACACATATGTTAATTAGTTCAACAACATGGATCAAAAGGGCCAAGTTTTACTGCAAAACTACCATAAAAAAATTTAAAGGGAAACTAAAATATATAACCGTTATTTAATTTTCCTTGAAGACCTATAAAACCCAATTTAACTGGTAAAACTACATAGGATAAACTATGGAGTACATTAAAGAAACAACTGACCTAAAAATCATAGTAAAGGAATAATTAAGATAAGGATACATAACATATGAGTCAAATGTATAATATAATTTAATAAAATAGAAGTCTCATAAGTAATCACATGGGATCATAAGGTAAGGAACAATGTAATTTAAGATCATTGTATCATATAATATATATTAGTAACATAAAAAATAATATAAACATGATTTAGGGATAACATAAAAGACAACATCACTTGGAAAACATTTACCATATTTTATTTTGTGTACTCTTAATCCCATACATGACTCATTTTGAGACTAGAATATTACCAAATGACAAGATTCATTATCTAGGACCACTCATCGTAAATGTATTATGACTCGCACTAGACACTATCAGTGTGCACCAATCATTAAATTTTAATGACTTATTGTTTCCACAAAAATGAAATCAATCATAATTTATAAGATGAGAATTTTCCTTGGAAAGAAAATGGGGTGTATAATCACACCAATATCATAATTAAAAGAAATTACATAGTGAATGCATTTGTGAGATGAGGATAAAGAATTTATTACCCCATCCATTTTATCATTAGTGATAAATATATATATATATAATATAAATATGTATACACTAACCTCATTACATACAGGAGTTATAATATTTCTTATTCAATTTTATCATTTCATAAAACATATTTGACTATGTTAGTGGATATATTTTGTAGGACATTATGTAATGGACCAGACCTCTCTAGTCTATTCCAATGTGAAAATGTGGTGGTGGAGGTGTTTTGGAAGGTCAAGGTGGCTTGGGGTGCATTTGGGTGGACTTTTAAGGAAATCTAAAGGGTTATGGCCTTTGCACGAGAGGTGCACGATTTTCCTAAACAGTGAGGCCAAATCGTGCAAGGCTGGTCATGGAGGCATTTGATAAAGCACGGTTATCACACGGTTTGTCTAACTATGCGGACTAACCGTTCGATGAGTGATTGTCGAGGTAGAATCTACCGCACGGTTAGCACACTATTTGTTAAACCGTGCAGACTAACCATGTGGGCACATAATGTTAGATCCTAAAATTGTGTATCTAACTCTTTTTGCCTTTAATCACCTAATTTCATCCCCTAATCGGCCAAAACTCAGGATTACCCTTCCTTGGAGGTGGAAGAACCTCTACCAAGCATTTTGGAGGCAATCTGAAGGCTTCTCTTCACGAATCGATGCTGATTTCTCACGGTATGTGATCGATTTGTTTGGTTTCTTAAATCTACCAAGATATGCTCCCCCTCTTCTCTCTGGATCTTAGATATACACTTGTTATGGGTAGATCTATGTGTGTGGATTCCGTTTGTGATGATATTTTATCTTGGTTGTGTTAGGAGAGGACATATAAAGAGGATTCATGGAGAATCGACCCGGTTTCTTGGGCGTTCATCGACCGTTGTGGTTTTCCTCCAAAACCATTGACGTGAGGGTTTCATGGATTCTCAAACTTTTTATGTGAAATAGTGGAGTTACCATGATTTAGACAATTGAATCACAATGAAATTGACCTAATTAAATACTTGAACCAGATTAAAATAATTGGTTTGATTGCATATTGTTGCTTTGTACCATGATAGCGGTTTTCCTCTTGATTTTCTAGATAAGTGTAATATCCATGCCTTTCTTGTTAGCATGGGGTTCTTGATGAAATTGATAAAGAATGTAAAGCTGGAATTAATTGATAACTGGTTAGATAAATATAATTTGGCATGAAAACAGACCAGGTTCTTGTTGTGACTTGTTTTGATCAAATTTGGAATATTAAGTATATCTAATCTTCACTGTTAGCTTACTGAATTGGTTCATGATTTTGGAACCAACGAATTGAATTTTTTAATTCAAGATGGATTAAATAACTTAATTGAGTTCCATGAAGGGTAGAGAGTACCCTATTTTTGTGAAGTAGGGCTAAAAGTCCAATTGATGTGATTGTTGGTGTTTTTTGTTTGATGGCCGAATGCCTTCCTAAAGGGACAAGAGCCCAAAATGTTATAATGTTTGTTTTCCTACTACTTTTGTTGTGCGGTAACCCTGGAGTAGTGGTATGATATCTTGTGTTTTGATGTGATCCTAGATGGGTCTTGTGATATGTGGAGGCAGGGAGGCCTTGTGGTTGTGGCAGCGGATGACTCCTAGAGTGGCGAGATGCATCAATTTATGCATGTGGGTGTCAGGGAGGACACCTGGGATGATGGAACGGGATGGATGAGATTGTTGGATGTTTGTCGATTCTTGGTTGTTTACCTGATTTACTTTTCCCCACTACTCAAGGATTTTGGTCTTTCTTACCCTTCTTCCAAAGGAGTGGACGACACGTAGGGTATGCCACATGCTTCCGTGTTTAGCCTCTTAAGGGAGAATGGGTCTACGCTCTTGCTATAGGCAGAAAAGACTCGATGGGTAGTACGTCTACTCACCGAGTTGATCCCCCTTGTGTTTAGTAGCATAGGTTACTTTTCTAGAATTCCTGGGAATATGGGAAGGTAATTATGTAATGAATGTTTGAATAAATGATGTTAACCCATGGGGTTGGAGTTGTTGGAACTTAATGATGAGACTGATAACTTTTAAAGGGACAATAGTTTTTGGATGTGATTTAAATGGGATTTAATGTGAAAATTGTTCATGGTTAATTAATGTATAAAGAAGTAATTAACGTACAGTGGAATTGATAAAAAGGTAATGAAGTAATCTAATAAATCCCTTTAAATGGTTGTGTGCTTATAGGATACCTAGTCTTAGGAGTGGTATCCTGGAGTCCGAGAGACGTTAGCTACAGTTGTGTCTATGACTAGGTTATGCCCATAGTGTGGTTGTGAGTTATAATATATTATGTACCTTTAGTTTTTCTATATGCTACTCCACCCAGTAATTAAAGGAAACTGACACCCTGGGGATTCTTTTCCCTAGGGGGTGTTTTTGCCAAAATTCTGGTGGGAGGATGAATGGATGACTACCCCATTTGACCCCGCTCTCTTCTCTTGGTAGATATTAGTGCTATGAGGCAAAACTGTTAGTTTTTCCCATATATGTGTGTAGAGGGCTATAATGACTTGTGGATTTTTCACATACAGATATTCTGGATATAGTATCCTATGGACTACTGTAGGGGTAACGTGTATAGGCTGTGATGGCTTGAGGATCCTTACTCGGTGTATATGAAATAATGGCTTGAGGTATAATACTCGATGTATGATACACGTTATGTGAGCTATGGTGGCTCCCAGAAACAACCTAGTTACTTTTGGTTGTGAGGATGGTGTGGTGCTTCACCCAGGTGTCTGCAGGAAAGCCATTGTAGTGCATGTGCTGTAGATTGTGGAGCTTAGCCCAATTTTATACGGGAAATCCTTTGGAGAGAGATGAAAAGGACGTATGACATTGGGGAAAAGTGGTAAACCAGTGGGGAATTAGTAGTGGGACCCTTGATTATCTTTATTATATGATATATTATTGTATCCGTTACTTGGTGAGAGTAGGCATGGTGAGGTTGGGAACATTTTATACCTGTTTAGGTGATGAGTTAATTTCAATGTTGTTCACTGTGCTTTAGCATGCTTTCTTTACATTTGCACGAGAGGCTTCAGGGAGGATCCTATTGTGTATACTATTATACTCACCCTATGTATATATAAACTATTTTTCAGGTAAGTTGTAGTAGGTTGGAGATTAAGCTGGTTTCTACTAGCTTGGGGGTTGGAGGAGTTGTTCGGGCTTGTGGTCACTGCTATTTTTGCTTTCTTTTGGTTACTCATAGTTTCCCATTTCAGTTGTGGTAGTTTTGAATGGAATTTCATATATGTACATGGGTTTTTTTATATTTCAGTTCTGAGTTGGAGTTGGTTGATGTCTATATTATCTCTCTCTTCTGCATGTGTTCTCTTAGAGTGTAATGCTTCCCATTTGTGTGTTTATTACACCCTCGGTGCTAGTCTCCAACCCGGGGCTTACTGGAGGCGGGACTCTGGGGTCATTATCTCCCTTTCCACATTGCCGGCCCCGGAGGGGTACACTTTGTGGGGAGGGCTTCATGAAAGAGTAGTATTAGAGGTCTAGTTGGGGGATAAGATGGAGTTTGGAGTTAGGCACAAGTGAGTATGCATGGGTTGGTAGGGCAACGGTGTCATTCATGTTTATCAAGTGAGGTAAAAAATGGAGACTAGATGAGACATGGGTTTTAGGGACCCCTATGATCTGATGCACAGACCTTTAATTTTACAATGGCTACTAAACAGGGTGATATTAGTTTCAGGGTAGAGACCTAGGAACGGATCATGCATCATTCTTTATTGTGCATGTGTTTGAATGGGTAGACCTTGGGATTGGTTAACCTAAAATGAATAAAATAAAACAATTAATAAATAAATGTTGAGTCTTCTATATTCCAAGATTATGATCTCTAATTGTACGTTATTTTGAAGGTATGGCTCCAGGTCGACGTCCACATTTGGGTTGCATAGAAGATGTCCAGCAGGCTGTTCCAGAAGGTCGTCGTAGGGTAGAGGTTGACGATAAAGACACATGGAGGAAGACACTCCGAGAGTTTCAGTGCTAGTGTCTGCAGAAGTATGAGGGCTCTGTTTCAGATGCAGTCACAGAAGACTGGTTAGAGGAGGTTGAGATTGGATTTAGTTCGATCCGTGGTCGGAACGAGCAGTGTGTGTCCTTAGTTGTGACTATTCTGCATAGAGCTGCGAGGCATTAGTGGTTATTGTTCCTCAGGGATCGTGAGGTGTCAGTGATCCCATGGGAGGAGTTCTGAGGCAAATTCAGAGTCGAGTTCCTTTCCTCAACTGCAAAGGCGTCCATTCACCAGGAGCTTCTTACCCTTCGATAGGGGTGCTCCACTATTCGAGAGTTTGGAATCTGTTTCTGAAACCTTTTACGGTATGCTTCGGACTTGTTACCAGGTGAGGAGGCCAGGCTGAGGCATTACGAGGAGGCTTTTCATCCAGAGATCTAGCGCCAGGTCACCCCATTTATGCCGAAGACATATCTCGAGGTGTTGGCAGAGGTGGAGGTTGTCGAGAGGACTTTGGCCAGGACCGGATCACCACGAGAGGGGAATCATCATGATTCCTCACGAAGCAGAGCTGCGGTTCGGGGTTCCCGATTTTTAGGGTATGAGAGTTTCTATTCAGCAGTGGGTAGGTCCCATACCTTCACATCTCGTTTCTCTGAGGTAGTAACTCTCAGGCCTATGCCAAGGGATCAGGAGCTTGTTTTTCTTGTGGTGGTCATGGCCATCAGCAGCAGGAGAGCCCAACCATTCAGAGCGGTCATCGTGCACCGGGCGCTCCGCTCTAGGTTCCTCTGTTGAGGAAGTTGCAGCCGAGGCAACAACATCCAGTTTCACCAGCTTTTGATCAGCAGAGTGTAGATGGGGAAGGCAGAGGAAAGCCCCAAGACACTCCTCATCCTCAGAGAGTAGAGTGCGGTCGTGGTGGTGGTCATCATCAGGGTCAAAGAGGTTGTGGAGGAGGTCGTGGTCAGCTTCATGCTCTAGCATTTCCAGCTCCAGGTGAGCCAGACATCATTAGAGGTACCCTTTTCTTTTTTTCTACCTTGGTGTATGCCTTGTTTGATTCAGGATCGACACACTCCTTCATATCCCCAACCCTTGTCCATGCCTTGGGACTTTAGGTAGAGAGGCTTTTAGATCACTTGGCATTGACTACGCCAGTTGGAAGTTGAGCTAACTTGTTTGAAGTATGTAGAGATTGTGAGATAGTGTTGGGGTAGCACCACTCTTGGGGATATTTCCTATGTTTATGAATACAACCATATGATGTCATCCTCGGCATGGATTGGTTGTATTCGGTGTATGCTATCATGGATTGCTTCAGGAAGGAGGTCGTATTCATTGGTGCAGATAGAGAGCAAGTCATGTTTTTTTGGTGAACTAGACCCTCAGATGGGTCATAGGAGAGTTCCATCCTTATTAGCCATGGTGGATGAGATGATGCTAAGTTCTTCAGAGGTTCGACAGTTGGCGTTTCCTAGGGTTGTACAAGAGTACCCTGATGTTTTTCCAGAAGATTTTGTAGCCTTAACCCCATGATGAGAGATCGAGTTAGGTATTGAGCTACAGCCAGGAGAGTCGCCTCTATCTATTTCCCCATATAGGAAGGCCCCTTCTATGTTACGAGAGCTACATATACATCTCGATGGATTTTTGCAGTGTGGTTTTGTTCGACCAAGTGTGTCACCATGGGGTGCTCCAGTTCTGTTTGTGAAGAAGGCCCACGACAGTTTGCGGTTTTGTGTCGATTATCGTCTCTTAAACAGAGTGACAATAAGGAATCGCTATCCTCTTCCGCGGATTGATGACTTAGTAGATCAATTGAAGGGTGCATGTTGGTTCTCAAAGATCGACTTGAAATCAGGATATCATCAGATTCGTGTGAAGGATGAGGATATTCTGAAGACTACATTCTGTTGTCGTCATGGGCACTATGAGTTTGTTGTAATATTGTTTGGTGTGATGAATGCTCCAGCTATGTTCATGGGTCAGATGAATGTTGTGTTTTTTGAGTTACTGGACATGTTCATGGTAGTTTTCAATGATGAAATCCTTGTGTACTCCACATCTGAAGAGGAGCATGCATATCACCTATGAGCCGTTTTGGGAGTTCTTCGTCGATATTAGATATTTGGGAAGTTGTCAAAGTGTGACTTTGGGACTCAAGAAGTACGTTCCATGGGGCATGTTGTGTCGCAATAGGGAGTAGCTGTGGATCTTTCGATGATAGAAGCAGTTGTGTCTTGGGCAGCCCCCAAGATAGTTTCATAGGTGCAATGTTTCCTTGGGCTTGCGGGATACTACGAGAGGTTCGTAGCCAATTTCTCATGGGTTTTGACTCATCTGATAGCTTTGACCAGGAAAGATCAGGCTTTCATATGGACTAATCAGTGTCAGGTAGCTTTCAGGTATCTAAATGAGAGGTTAGTAAGTGCTCTAGTTCTTTGTCTTCCGGCTGTGGGAGTTCAGTTTGATGTTTTCTGCGATGCTTCACATCTGGGGTTAGGGTGTTTCCACATGTAGCGAAGTTCAATTGTTTCTTATGGATCTCGATAGTTGCATCCCCATGAATGCAAATATGCCACTCAGGACCTTGAGTTGGTAGTCATGGTGTTTGCTCTGAAGTTGTGGAGACATTACCTCATTGGTGAACACTTTGTGGTTTACACTGATCACAAGAGTTTGAAGTATGTTTTCTCCCAGCATGACATGAACTTGCGACAACTTCGGTGGATGGAGTTCTTGCAGGAATATTTCTTCAAAATATTGTATACACCTAGAAAAGGGAATGTTGTGGCTAATGTGCTGAGCCCAGAGTCACGTAGTGATGCTGTGCATAAATCAGGTGATTCCTGGAGAGTAATGGAAGAACTGCCAGTATTACATATTGATATGGGAGAAGTTGGGGGTAGAGGCTGTCTTTTTCAGATGACGGTGCAGTCATCCCTGGTGCAGAAGGAGGAAGAGTCCCAGTTTGGGGATCTTGAGGTGGAGGTCTAGAGAGGCCAAGTAGTTTGTGGTGAGGCCCCTGATGGTTGGTCTGAGGATGAAAAACACGGAGTGTTGTATCATGGAAGGCTTTCTGTTCCCTTGTTGATGCGCGAGATGGTCCCCAGATATTTCCATGGTTCTCCTTTAGCGGTGCATCCTGGTGTAAAAAATATGTACTGATCCTTCAGGATCCAGTTTTGGTGGCCTGGGCTGAATCATGCGGTTGCGGAGATTGTGTCTTGATGTTTAGTCTGCCAGAAGGAGAAGGTCGAACACTGTGTTCTGGGTGGACTTCTCCAGCCATTAGAGATTCCTCAGTGGAAGTGGGAGGACATATCAATGGACTTCGTTACTGGTTTACCTCAAGATCTGGGAGGATATGATTCTATTTGGGTGGTAGTGGATTGTTTAACGAAATCAACGAACTTTATAGCAATCAAGGAGTCAATCTCAGTGGAAGTTTTGTCGAGGAAGTATCTGGAGGAGGTGGTGAGACTTCATGGAGCCCATAGGATGATCATTTATGATCGAGATCCTTGTTTTACCTCTAGGATGTGAAGAGGTCTCCAACATGCTTTTGGTTCTCAACTGTGCCATAACACTACTTTTCATCCTCAAACAGATGGTCAGACGGAGCGAACCATCCAAACCCATGAAGAAATGTTGCACTATTTTATTCTTGATTTTGGAGGTTCATGGAGGAGGAACTTACCCTTCGGAAGAGTTTTCCTACAATAACAGTTTTCACTCCACCATCGGTATGGCGTCATTTGAAGCCTTGTATGGACGACCTTTCCGTTCTTCGTTGTGATTTATTAGGGTCAGAGAGTTAGCAATTCTCGTACCAGATCTAGTGCAGAATACAACAGATATGGTTCAGGTGATTCATGAGAGGATGAAGAAAGTGCAAGATTGTCAGAAATCATATGCTGATCAAAGGAGGAGACCCATAGAGTTTAATGTTGTGGATCATGTGTTTTTGAAGGAGACTCCCCATCATGTGCAGCGAGGGTTTGGTCATGGGAGTAAGATTTCTGCCCTTTTTGTTGGGCCTTTCGATGTGTTATCTCGTGTTGGATCTGTTGCGTACCGAGTGGCACTTCCCCCACAGATGTGTCAGATACATGATGTTTTCCATGTATCGCAGCTCCATAGTTATCTCTATGATGACTCTCACATCATCGATTGGGGAGAGATTGATTTTTATGATTATTCCACCTTTGAGGAATGACATGTGGAGATCCAAAATCATAAGGAGAAGGTGTTGTGCGGGCATTCCATCCCCTTAGTTCAAGACTTGTTGTGACATTGTGGCATGGAGGAGAGTACATAGGAACTTGAGTCACAGATATGTGCTCAGTACCCAGAGTTGTTTGATGTTTACCTCTTTCTATGTATCATTATAACTTATGTGGTTTTGAAACCTTCATGTTTATGAGATGTCTCCCTTTGTTGCTTTGGTGGCTTGCTCTCTTTTGATAGGTATCTCGGTGGGTGGTTGTTCAGACCCTGTTTCATTTTCTCTTTAGGTGGGTTTTGGATTCTCGAGGACGAGAATGTTTTGAGAGGTATCTGATGTATTGGCCCAGACCTCTCCGGTCAATTCCTTTGTGAAAATGTGGTGTTGGAGGTGTTCTGAAAGGTCAAGGTGGCTTGGGGTGCGTCTGGGGGGACTTTTAAGGAAATATAAATGGTTATGTCCTTTGCATGGGAGGCACACAGTTTGCCTAAACTGTGCGACCAAACCATGCAAGGCTTGTCTTAGAGGCAATGGCTAATGCATGATTAGAGCATGGTTTGACTAACAATGTGCATTAACAGTGCGAGGAGTGATCATCGAGGCAGATGCTACCACACGATTAGCGCACGGTTTGTTAAACCGTGCGGACTAACTATGTGGGCACATAAAGTTAGATCCTAAAATTGTGGATAAAACTCGTTTTTCCTTTAATCACCTCATTTAATCCCCCAATCGGCCATAACTCTGTATTACCCTTCCTTGGAGGTCGATGAACCTCTCCCAGGTGTTTTGGAGGCGATTTGGAGGCTTCTCTTCGCGCATCGAAGCCGATTTCTCGAGGTATGGGATCCTTTTGTTTGGTTTCTTAGATCTACCAAGATCTTCTCCCCCTCTTCTCTCAGGATCTTAGATCTACACATGTTATAGGTAGATCTAGGTGTGTGGATGTCATTTCTGATGATATTTGGTCTTGGTTGTGTTTGGAGAGGAGATCTAAGGAGGATTCGTGGAGAATCAACCCAGTTTCATGGGTGTTCATCGACCGTTGTGGTTTTCCTCGAAAACCATTGTGGTAGGGAATTTGTGGCATCTCTAATTGTTTATGTGCAATCGTAGAGTTAGTATGATTTAGCCCTTTAGATCACAATGAACTTGACCTAATTAAATACATTAACTGGATTAAAAGAATTGATTTGATCGCATGTTGCTTCTTTGTACCATGATAACTGTTTGCCTCTTGATTTTCTAGATATGTGTAATATCTATTCCTTACATATTAGCATGGGGTTCCTAATGATATTGATAAATAACGTAATGCTGGAATTAATTGAGAATTTTTTAGCTAAATATAAAGAGTCATGAAGGCAGACCTGGTACTTTTTTTGACTTTTTTTGATCAAATTTGGCATAGTAAGTATGTTTGATCTTCGGTGATAGCTTACTATATTGGTTAATGATGTTAGAATGAACGAATTGAATTTATTAATTCATGATGGATTAAATATCATAATTGAGTTCTATAAAGGGTTCAGAGTTACCCTCTGGTTGTGAAGTAGGGCTAAAAGCCCAATTGATGTGATTGTTGGTGTTTGTTGTTTGATGGTCAGATGCCTTGCTAAAGGGCCAAGAGCCCAAAATGTTGTAATGTTTGTTTTCCTACTGCTTATACTGTGATGTGACCATGGAGGAGTGGTGTGATATCTTGTGTTGTGATGTGAACCTGGAGTGGTATTGTGATATGTGGATGCAGGGAGGCCATGTGGTTGTGGTAGAGGATGACACCTAGAGTGGCGAGATGCATCTGTTTATGCATGTGGGTATCCGAGAGGACACCAGGGATGATGGAATTGGATGGATGTGATTGTTGGATGTTTTTTGATTATTGGATGTTTATCTTCTTTCTTTTCACCACTGCTCAAGGCAGCTGGTCTTGCTTTCCCTTATTCCGAAGGAGGAAAGACACGCAGGGTATGCCACATGCTTCCGTATTTATCCTCTAAAGGGAGAATGGGTCTAAGCTCTTTCTATAGGTGGAAAAGACTCGACAGTTAGTATGTCTTCTCACAGTGTTGAGCCCCCTTTTTTTACTAGCATAGGATGCTTTTATAGAATACCTTGGAATATGGGAAGGTAATTATATAATGAATGTTTGAATAAATGATGTTAACCCATGGGGTTATAGTTGTTGGAACTTAATGATGAGGTTGAGAACTTTTGAAGGGACAATGGTTTTTGGATGATATGTTAATGAAATTTAATGTGAAAAAATGTTCATGGTTAATTAATGTATAATGAATTAATTAACATACAATGGAATTGATAAAAAAGGAATGGAGTAATCTAATAAATCCCTTTAAATGGTTGTGTACTTATAGGATACCTAGTCTTTGGAGTGGCATCCCGGAGTCCGAGAGACATTACCTGCAGTTGTGTATAAGACTAGGTTATGCCCGTAGTGTGGTTGTGGGTTATAATATATTCAGTACTTTTTGTGTTTCTATACACTACTCCACCCTGTCAGTAAGGCAACTGACACCCTGGGGATTCTGATCCCTAGGGGGTCTTTTCCCCAACATTCTGGAGGGATGATGAATGGATGACTACCCCCTTTGACCCCGCTCTCTTCTCTTGGTAGATACCAGTTCCATGAGGCACAACAGTTAGTTTTTCCCATATATGTGGGTAGAGGGATATAATGGCTTGTGTATTTTTCACATACATATATTCTAGATATTGTATCCTATGGACTACTATAGGTGTAACGTGTATAATCTATGATGGCTTGAATATTCTTACTCAGTGTATGGGCTACAATGGCTTGAGGTACAATACCCGACATATGATACACGTTATGCGAGCTGTGGTGGATCCCAAACACTACCTGGTTAGTTTTGGTTGTGAGGATGGTGTGGTGATTCGCCCAGGTGTCTGCAGACAAGCCTTTCTAGTTCACATGGTGCATATTGTGGAGATTAGCCCATGTTTATATAGGCAAGCCTTTGGGGAGAGGTTCACAGGACGTATGTCGTTGGGGAAAAGTGGAAAATCAGTGGGGAAGTAGTAGCGGGGTACCCTTGATTATCTTTACTATACGATATATTCTTGTATACAAAACTTGGTGAGAGTAGCCATGGTGAGGTTGCGAACATAGTATACCTATTTAGGTGATGAGTTAGTTTCACTATTGTTCAGTGTACTTTAGCATGCTTTCTTTACTTTTTCACGAGAGGCTTCGGGGAGGATCCTACTAAGTATACTGTTATACTCACCCTACGTATATATAAACTATTTTTCAGGTCACTTGGAGCAGGTTGGAGATCAAGATGTTTTATACTAGCTTGGGGTTGCAGGAGCTGTTTGGGCTTGTGGTCGCTGCTATTTTTACATTTTTTTGGGTACTCGTAGTTTCCCCTTTCAATTGTGGTACTTTTTCATGGCATTTCATATATGTACTTGGGTTTATTTTATATTTCAGTTCTGAGTTGGAGTTGGTTGGTTTATATCTTATCTCTCTCTTCTACATGTGTTCTCTTAGAGGGCAATGCCTCCCATTTGTGTGTTTATTATACCCTCAGTGCTAGTCGCCAACACGGGGCTTACTGGATGCAGGACTCGGGGGTCATAATCTCCCTTTCCACATTGCCGGCCCAGGAGGGGTATACTTTGTGGGGAGGGTGTCGTGACACATTTCCATATTAATCTAGAATATAAATGGTTTATTTTACATAATAATCATCATTAACATATTTTATAATTTTTCAGTTTAGATCATGTGATTAATTTGGTTTGTATGACATCATAATAGATACATATAACACATCATGAAATTTGAAGTTTTTTTAAAGAAGTTTCAAAAGATGACATACCATCCCAATATAATGAATAATCTTAAAGGGGTTGATAGAGATGTGTCTTAGCTTCACCAATGATCAAAATAATCAAATATCATTCAAAGGTGATATTTTAATGCATAGATTCACCAAAATCATAATCCATATCACATCAATTATTTGTACCATATTTTTTTGGGGACTATGAGCTTCTCTAATGTGATATTAAATGGTTTTAATCATATATATTATTTTTATGCTATATTAGGTTTCATTGTCTTGAATTTTCTAAAATCACTAAATTTTTTTTTGTCCATACTCTTTATTCGATGTATGGAATCATTAAGAGCCATCTAGTCCCTCATGTGGATGTTACTATCATATGAAAATATAGAGACAATACAGTTTTGATCCCAATCACATCAAAAATCAATAGGGAAAGCTATTAATATATATGATTTAATTAATATATATATCTTAATAATAATCTACATGGGTATGATATTTGTTTCTAAATATCATCCTCTAATTTCTCTCTTACGAAATAAATCTCCAAAACATCAATGTAAATCTTGGATCTTGGTCAGAAATGATTGAAATTGGTTATCCAATAAACCATACCACTTCTTCAATGTATATTTATTCGTGTATATCCCATTAGGAATCATCACTAACAATAATGAAATTAATTGACATTGTCATGAGATCAACTATAACCAAAGATAAAATTTGGACATCAGCTATCTTATGGAGTCCAATGTTGAAATCTATGGTGATGTTTTCTAATTTTGATAACATTATGGTTAAATTATTAAAATTTACAATTGTATTAAAACATTCATCCATATATTTATAACATTCAAGGAATTTGGGAGTATACTATAATATATAAATCATAATATTCTCTGACCAGAAATGATCAATGAGATATTGATAAAACATTATACTTTCATAATGGATATAGAAGGCTGAGAAT
Organism: Viscum album; assembly: GCA_963277665.1. NCBI lineage: Eukaryota > Viridiplantae > Streptophyta > Magnoliopsida > Santalales > Viscaceae > Viscum > Viscum album. The sequence continues at coordinate 753,529,775 of OY728158.1, forward strand.
TGTGCATTATCATATATATATTAATAAATTATGTTATATTTGAGAGGAATTAAAGTTTCCTAATTAATTTCATTCAAGGATTATTGTGGTTGAAATCATGAATAAGGATTGCCTTCATTTTCTAACTCTTTATCATCATTTTTGTGAATCCATAATGCTTAACCTAATGGACAGTTTAACATTCATTTGAGAATGTAATAATCTCTACCATTTAAATATGATTTCAATATCCAAATTCTTTATAACAATAATTATTTAATCTCAAATATTCTACATCATAAAAGAGGTGTTATTTTTGTTTTCACTCATTGAATTTTCTACATTTGTCACCTTCCCTAGGTGGTAATTTATAGTGATTTTTAAACTTTTTATTAACCAAAACCATCAAAATAGGTGAAAATTAATATTTTTATATTTATATATTAATAATAATATTTTATTAAATCTATATTTAACATTTCATTCACCGGGATGATAATTAAAATGCATTTTAAATGGAAATATTACTACATAGAACACAAATAAATAAATATGGTGTGTTTTATAACAACACATAAACTGGAAGAAGCAATATACTATTATTATGTCATTTTACATAAGGAAATATCCAACACATATATTTTATGCATTAATTTGTTTTATACACCATTCTCAACTATTTTATATTTTATGAATTGGTTCACTAACCAACCATTGCCTCATCAAATTTATTTTTTATAAAAAGTAATATATCCAATGTAACTTTTAATGATCCACTAGTTTCATACATTAACGTATCATCATTTATAAGGAATAATTAATACATTACACAATAGAACCAAAACACCATATTAGTCTTGTTCTACTTGAAACAAGGAAACATAACACTAGTACATAAGTAAGACAAAAATATATCCCACTAGGTTCCTCATGACTGTCACCCTTCTTTGGATCCTCATATATAATACATATCTTCTCAACATTGGAAATGGAAATATAAAATGGGATTCTCAATGATGTTCAGTAAGGGTAAAAAAGATGAAATGTCAATATAAAGAAGATAATAAGTGTTTGAGAATGTGATCATGATATTAGAATATCAAACACTACATTAAAATGATCATATACATGAATCATCATATAAATACTGTCCTTTAAAAAGACATGACTCATAATGGAATCAATATCATAATCCATGAAATCCTAACATAGGAATAAGACATCGATTCATGGTTCACAAACATGATCATCTTGGTAGAAAGGATTCACTATGAAGACCATCTTAGAGGATAAAGTACTTTACCGAACTACAATCACATAAATTTCCATCCATTTCAATATAATTAGATATAAATATTTAACAATTCCATTTAATTGAGATATATGTCCCACCAATATGATATTGCAACAATATATACATATTCCACAAGATCATAAAAAACATATCATAAACCCCTAAAATGAAATTGGTATCATAAATATGACACCACAACATAACATATTGAGAATGGATTGGATTAATAATCATATTATCAAATAATAACCATGTAAGAGGGTTTAATGACCATATAACTCATAAAAGACAAATTGTTTTTATAAACATATAACCTATGAAAGGGAAATAAGATTTATAATCATCATAACATCAATATATAAACCATTATAAGATAGAATATGAATGGAACAATTATTTAATTTCCAAAAAAAATAATGAGTAACACCATTGAATGTTATCATATATTTAAAATAAATTGTAAATATATTTCAAAAACATTACCTGAGAAAATTTTTATTTCCTCTTGAAAAAATATATTAAAAAAATGGAAATCCTTTTCATTGGAAAATATATATTGAAAACATATAAATTTGTATTTGAAAAAAACAATTAATTTTTTTTCCTTTAAAACTAGTTTAACAAATCACATTAAAAAAACATTAAATAATTACTTTTTGAAAACACTGGTTTTGAAATAAACTGATTTCCGACTAAAAAGGAAAATGAGATCAGATATATTTAAAAAATAGTTATTAATTACTATAAGAACAAAAGTGGGGGAAATGGTAATAATAAATGAAGACATCATAAATAAGTAGTGGATAATAAAATTTATGAGTTTTATTGAGATATAGATCATAATATTCATTCAATGAAATTGAAATCATAAACAATACCGACAAAATATGAGATTATTGGAATAAATGTTTAAAATTATGGTAATGTTAAATCATAATAAAATGGAATTAATTTCATTAAATTAAACATAATATTTCATAAAGAGTATTAGATTCATGATATATCATGTCAAAGGTAGTATATACACCTCAATGAAAAATATAGGTTCCTAAAATGACAAGTATCACAAAGAAATAAAATTCAGAAATAATTATATTTTTAATTAGGAACCATTTGAACCATAAACACCATGAAATAAAGACAATAAATGGGATATGTAAAGAAAAATAATATTGAGGATATTAATAATACAATATATTAATGGATAATATATACAACACATAAAAAATTGGAGTTTTATTATTCATAAATGTCACAGAAAATAAAATTGATCTAAGAAAGCACTTATTGTATGTCTTGAATCTCATATTACTCATACTAACCTCCTATAAAAAAATATAATTTTATTATCAATATAATAAATAATAATATTTCAATATATAATACAACATATAATTTCATTTTGAATTTATATTATGTGATTAATTGAAATTCCATGTTAGTGTTACACTTTGGGTTATATCAACAATATTTTTCACACATGTTTTAACACGTTATTATTTTCCCTATTACATAGATATTTTAAAAATTATATACATAATTTAAAAAATGATTTAATTATCAAATATATTCAGTATACAATTTTTCACAATAATATATATAATATATAAATATGAAAAATAATACATTGTTTATAGAGATGGTACGTTGTATGTACACATGGATGTTGTTTCTATTTTATTGTCCTATTGGAAGTATGAAATTAAATAATATATATAAATATATTATAATTAAATTAGAATTATTTTTTCATATATATCATTTATCTTCACTAATAAAATCAGTAATATATTCTATGTAAAGTGTTAATGAATCATATTTCTCTGAGAAGGCGGTAGTCCAGACCCCCTTAAACGATGTTATTGTATTTACACAAAATGGAAAGCATGAAGGTATTTTTATATAATAATTTTATAAGAATAAATTAATCATGAATATAATATAAATCATATAAAAAATTAGTTCCAATCATAATTATCTCCCATGATAGGTGTCAATGCTAAAACAAACAACATCGTTTCGTGAGGCAATAGTCAGTCGTACCGATGAATGGTATGTTCATTACCAAATAGAAGGATGTGTGCCTATGTTTAGGTATAGACCCTAGAATAAAAAAATATATTTATATTATGTATATTTACGTAATTATATAATCATTTTTTATGAACAGTTGATGGTGGATAATTAAAATAAAACAAAGGATCTGGAGGAAGAGTGTAACCTCTTCTTTGGGTAACTCCTATTGGTGCGCACCAAAGGGATTCTATTGATGGATAACTACCCAAAGAGAGGAATAAAACCCTATAGGTGTGATTTAGGGAGTATATTTTGGTGGTTTTTGGATATGATAAAGTTTCATGATAGGAGTGAGTAATGAGGGGTGCGAGTGCCCTTTTATAAAAGAGTAGAAGTTCCATTCTTGTAAATATAAAAAGTGAGAAACAATTGAGAGGTTTACCATGAGTCATGTGCCTAAAATAATTGTTCAAATTCTATAAATTATGGTAATTGGTCGAAATGTTTCCATAAAATTGATTTTGGAAAATTTATAGGTCAATTGGACTATTATGATTAGAGTTAAACCATTAAGTAATCTGGTTTTTAATTTATACAATGTAATTAATTTTATTTACATTAACTATTATTTTTGTAGAAAATATAGTAGAAATTATTATAAATTATAAAATATGATGATTCCAAAAGTGTATTCCATTTTGAAAAATTGTAATTACAAAATTGGTATAAAATAATTTAAAATTATTCCCTTAGACGTGTCGTGATAAACAGTTTTTAAGTTAAAATATGCAAAATAATGAGATATTTTTAAAGCCAATTTAAGTATGGAATTCGTTCCAATGACCTAAAATACATGTAGTGATGTAAATATTTTCTAACTAATTTTTATAAAAAATTAAAAATATAATTTAAACCAATATTTTATTTCGATAGAATATTTTTTTTTGAATTAAAATTCATTATTTTCTAGTAGTCAGCATAAAATGATGTTTTTTAGAAAAATAAATAAAAATGACCCTAATATAATGTCTAAATACGTATTTTGAAATTTTATTTTATTTTAACATATTCAAACTCTAAAATTTTCTAAAATTAATTTTTTTTCCTAGAATTATCGTAAAATAAGTTCATCTGTTAAAATAAGATTTTCAAACAAATAATGGATTTTCCCAAAATTACATGTTTTATTATCAATATTATTTTTATATATATAAAATTTATAAATATAGATTTTATAAATTAATTAGTACTATAAATAATTATAAATTTATTGGGTTGGTTTTAATTATTTGGTTTAAATAAATATAATAATAAAATGTTGTTTTGTAGAAACTCATAGTTTTGTGCAACACTAGCCAAGTTAGAGTTGTGTGTATTGCAAGATTAATTTTTTTACAATATTAATAATGAATAACTTAGTGTATCATGAAATTAATGACACCAAATAAAAAAATATTCAAAAAAACGGGTCATAAAAATTCAGGGTGTTACATTCTACCCTTATTAAAACGAATTTCTAACATGAAATTCATTATTCTATTACAAAAAATGAGGATAAATAAAAATCATCCTAAAATAAAGATCCCATGAATCATCCTCAAACAAGTTATTTGTCCACAAAACATTTACCAAGTGATGGTCTTGATTCATAAACATTCACTCTATGATTTATAATTTCAACTGGTTGTTGTTCATAAGAAATATCTTGTTGTATTGGTATTACCTTGGAGTTCAATACAAGTGGAGGGTTAGATATGATTTTCTCTATAGATATATATGGAACACATTATGTAATTTATAAATATTTATATGTTGTTCCAGGTGATAGGATACCATCCCTATATGATCAATAATCTCAAGGGGACTGATATTCCAAGTGTTGTATTTCCCTTTCTTCCAAAATATCATAACCATGTCCCTTGAAAAAAAATACACAAATAACTTATCACTTATAGAAAATTCTATATCATATATATAATTATCATCATAACATTTTTGTTGAGATTGATATTCCATGATATACTATTGAATAGTTTTATTCATCACATCCATTTCATCAGTTATCTCATGTCCTAATAGCTTTCTTTCTCGACATTCATCTCAAAACATTTGAGCTCTATATTTATTCCTATATAAGGCATAATAAGGATACATTTTAATTATTATGTTAAATTTAATACTGGAAGAAAAACTACAAGTGGAAGGTAATTATTCTAACCACCAATTAATCAAAAGAACAAGATCTCAACATATCATCTTAGTTTTGAGTAGTTCGTGAAGAATACACATTCATATGATGATGGTAAGTGGTGATAAACCTCAATTTTGTATTATGTTCTTTCTAAAGACTTCTCTAGAACATTGAGATAAACCTTATATTCTGTTCATATATAATAGAATATGGTACACCATGAATCTTAAAGAGATCCTTAATGTATATCATAGTAGTTTAATATAGAGATAAGTTGTATCTGATATCGATGAAGTGTGATGACTAAGTGTGATGATCTACTAAAACCCATATATAATTAAACCCTTTAGAGGTTTTTGGGTCGGAAAAACATAAAAAATACAGAGTGATTTTCTCCCATTTTCATTCTGGTATTCTTAATAGATGCAACACCCCCTTAGAATTTCATTTTTCAAACTAAACAGGCTGGCATACCAAGCACTATGATACAAACTCTATACTATCCTTCTCCTTGAAATCCCAAAAGAAGTATTATTTCAGATCTATATACATATTCAAACATTTAGGAAGAATAGATATTGAAGAAGATTGATATTCCTATAACAGATTCTTCTTCAAATCTTGTATGGATGGAATAAAAAAAAGTTCTAAAACCTTTTTATTTTATCTTAGTAATGGTTAATATCAGGAACATTTGTAACAGTCCTTTTCAACTCTACATGCTTCTATTTTACTCATTAATCTTTAATTCAATAAATGGTTTAATATTATATTGTGAAAGATATGAATTTACCTATTTTATAAGGATTTCTAAATATATACTTCAAAAATGTAGAAATATTGAATATTTTATCATCATTATCACAGATAAGATAGTATGATCGTTTTGACTCAAATCATCATCCACCTTTCTTGCTTTCCTAGGGTGGTAAAGAAATTAGAAGTCATAATAATTTATCAACTCTAACCCTATTTACTAGTGCAAGTTCAACTCATTTTGGGTGAAAATATATTTTAATATTTCCTAATCAGTATATATATATCGCACTTTTATTTGATAAATATAATTCCTCCATACATTTTATTTATAAAATACAGCTGATAACTCAAAATCATGAGTTCTGTAATTTTTATTGTGAGTAATCAATTGTTTGAAATCATAGGATATAACTATATTATTATATATAAGAACACATCCCAACCCATATTTCAAAGCATTGATATATATTAAAAACAATTATCCACTATAATTTAATATAAGAATAGGAGCACAAACCCACTTTATCTTTGGTTCTATGATATTTTTCCCACATTCATCTGTCTAGAGAATCATGTAACCCATTCCAAGTAACATAGTTAGAGGATTAAATATACATGATAAATTATCCCAAAATAATTTATAATATCCTCATAAACTAATAAAACAATGGATATCATTCATGTTGGCTTTTTTCATCTATCTTTCAACAGACTATGAGTTTGATGGATGTATTTATATACATTATCATGTGATAGGGTGGCCTTTAAACAAATCCTTTTGCATCCAATATTCATACATTGTAAATTTTTCATATATATTTTCCTTATACATGGTATTTAGTTGAATTGTCAAGTGGTATTCAAACATTTTTGTTCTATTTGAATACGTATTAATATCATCTATAAATACTAGCACAAACTTCTTGAAGTTATCTCTAAAGACACTATTCCTCAAATCCCTAATGATATGATGGAAATTAGTAATACCAAAAGAATTCACTATATATCAAATTTTCATATACATTTTATGAAATAATATCTAAATTATATCCCCCTTATTGACCCTCAAATGATTAAATCCAACATTATTGTCAATTTTATAAATGTATTGAGCTCAACCTAGTTTATAAATCATTTATTAAATACATAGAAGAAGATAATTTTACATGATCATGATACTGTTCAACACCAAATAATCAATCTACAGTCACATTAATACATATTTCTTTTTCACAATAAGAGGAGGTTCCCCCCATGTTGAAACTATTGGATGAAAGAATACCACATCAAGGATTTCTTGGGGTTGATTCTTCAATATTTTTACTCAATTGGGTCCATTATATATGGTTTCATTGAAATTGGTGTCGAACCAGTATAAATTAAATCAAGAACACAATATCCTATTTTGGTTGGAGGATAGGTAACTTAACCATAAAGACATCCAAAAACACTAAAATAGTAGGCATATCTTGGATATTATTTTACAGCCGCACCATTTTAGATAAAAATTAATTATAAATTAGAATTATGTCCCATACACTATATAAAATCTCTCTAGGAAGTTCATTCTTATCACCATATTAATAAAAGATCAATGGTTGGTTTCAAATTTCAAGCATTACATCCCTTCATTGATATTTTAAGTGTTATTGATGTAGATAAATCCAATACATTCCTAATATGACATTAAATTATATAAAAGATATAAAGATATGTTTTTCAGGAATTACATTCCCATAACCATCAACCAGAGATGAATCACAGACTATAGAGGCAATCATCAAACCCATAGGGTTTTTTAATATTAATTAAACGTATAATAATTTGAGTAGAATCATAATACAATTATAAAATACTTCAGATACAAATGTCTATTTATAAACTGAATTAAAGATGACATTAGAAGATCCAGTGTGGATGGTAATTGAACATTTCACAATATCATTACCACACACCTCATCAGAAACATTGATTTCATGATAATACCTTTTGTACCATGTCCTAAAAGGTTTTTTATGTGGATCATAATCACTAGAACTTGGGTTTTGGTACTATTTATCCTTATCCACAATATTCTTATATTTTTAGCAGTCAAGAGGATGAGGTGAATTCGGTGAGGTTTTCTATCCATTCACATTGTTGTTTGACTTTTTTATATCACTTCTGAAAAAAAGGCATGATGACATTCACTTACACATTTAATTATTTTATTACACCCCATAAGATAATTTCATCCATTATTATTTCCACAAATAGAGAATAAATAAAATATCATTGTCTTCTCTTAAGGTTTAAATATTTTCCATTCAACCCCATATTCATTTTTTTCAAAACCATGAGATTGATACACAAAACCATCCTCAATATCAAAATTAATTAATAAATAAAAAATATATCCATAGATATAAATTTATCCTATGTCTAACACCCATTAGATAATTTATTTTTGCCACTTAAGAACCTATTAAATTTATATTTGTGTTGAATGATAATACTAGAATTGTACACTGTAAGTATTGTGAAATTAGTCTCATTTATTCTAAGATATTCATCATCCATTTCCTTTAACTAAAAAAATCCTTCATCATATTTGTATGAATAATATTAGGAAAGTACATATTGATAAATTAGTTCATTAACTCATCCCAATCCAGGGATTCAATTTTATGTTGCTGCCTTGTATTCAAGATTGGATTCCACAACTAGCGAGATTATCCTTCTATCTGATAAACCTAATGAATTGGTTTAGCATGTTTTAAACAATGGATTACAAATAATATCTTTTTAGTGGTACAGATCCATTGTTCATCAGTAGATGGATCTAATGACCTAATAAATGATGTTGGACGTTTCTATATGATGCACTCAATAGAATATTGTTTCCCCTTTTTCACATTTCTATGTCCATCATGATTCATATCATTGGGAATTAGTGTGAGAATAATAATGAAAATTGTTATTCCAAATCACATAGTAATTTACTTATTTTGATAAAAAAATATTTCATTTTATGTTGAAATAACCTTAAATGTGGTTGTTTCAGGATCTATACTTTTACTAAAACCGAAACTCTTATATTAAGAAATAGGTATCATAGTGAGTAACCTCATAATCATGATAATCACTTATATGAAATCTATGTCATGAAACATTATTTAATCTAAAAATCATATGTTTATCCTTTGTTATTCATAGCCAACATATTTTTAAATCCTTTACGATGGTATATGAATATTTTATAAATTTGAAATGCATATCCCTCTAGAGTTACAAACCAGATATGAAAGTATTCTTGTATGCATTTAATAGTTCCCAATCAAATCTAGAACAATATATAGTTTTCAAGGTTCTTACACCTATTTCTATCTATGAAAAATCCATATCCAAATGTAGTATACTTACATGAATTCATTTATAGGAAACCATTCAGTATATCCTTTACCAAAATTCAAGAACATTTTTACATACTCTTACTCATTCTTAATAAAATCCCAAGACATGACCTTAAGGTTTAAATTATGTTTTTATTATCCAATATTCCCATCTGTAACAAAAAAAATCACTAGATAGCAACTATAATGACCCAAACCCTTTAATACATTAACATTTAATCATATTCGTAGAATACTTAATAATGTACACAATGGATTCCCAAAGACCGTACCAGTCAAGCATGTTCGGAAACATATAATCATAAAAACTGGAACATAAGTGAAAATAATTATCTCATACTAGGGGTTTCAATACTACCCATCTTCTTAGAAAAATCACACTTAATAAATTTCTTCATAACATGGGGATAGGAATCATAAAATATGGGAGATCAAATGCTTGGTAAGGATAAGGCAATTACATATGTAAGTGTAAGAATGAGAATAAGGGTATAAAAACATTATCATGATATTATAAGAACATAACATATATAATAAAGACAATAAAAATTAATCATTGAATAAATATAGAAATTCATAAGACAGGAATCATAAGGGAATGAAGATCATAATCTAAGAAATATTAACATTTGAATATGGCATATAATTTGGCGTAGAAACATAAACATAAAACATATTTCCATATTTTTTAAGGACTCACTTCCCTCGACGTCTTATTATTATTCGTTCACTCCTTACACCACCTTGGTAGATATGGTTCAAACCCATGACCATCTTAGTAGACACAGTTCACTCCTAAGACAATATTTGTAAAAAATATTCATTTACTGAATTTAGATCACTCCTCATTATAGTAACATATATATCATGAGATATAAATCATTAACCCATTAATTGGTTAGATATATAGGTCCCTCCCATCTTATAATTAAATCCTTCCTAATTTTTCTAAAATATCACAAAAAATATAATAAATCATGAAATGAAATGTGAATAATAAACTTGTCATCATATCATAACCTAGAGTGAAGAGAATGGTTTTATAAGAATTTTATCAGTTCATAACCCATGATAACAATCATGTTTTATAAACAAATAAACCATGATAGGGAAATGGGTTTCCTAACCATATGATATGTGATATAGAAACATGTTTCATAAGTATTATGAACCCAAACATAAATCATTTTGGGGAATAAAATGAATGTAATATTTATATCATTTCCTAAAAAATTGATGAGTAACACAAATGGATGTTAGATTATATGGAATAATTTTTTTTATAAATTTTAGAAACATTTATTTAGGAATAAATATTTTCTTGATAATTTTTTTAATATAAACAATTTTTATGAAAACTTTATTCTTTAAAAAATTTATCTAAAAAACTATAAATGAATCATTGAAAACCATAAAATTGTTTTGAATATTTTTTTTAGATTAATATGATATTTCAAGATAATTTTAAAAAATTAAAAAACATTTTATAAAATATGGATTTTGAAATAAATTGATTTCTTATAGTAAATATAAATAAGATCTGATTTTATTAAAAACAATTTACTAATTAGCTAAAGTAAAAAAAATAGAAATATTGGTAGAGATAATTAAATAAATCATAATTAATAATATAATAATAAATTTTTTCATATTTCATTTAATATTGATCATAATATATCTTTAATAGAAGCATAATTATTAATAATCTAGCTAGATGAAGAGATTATTATATCAATTCGTTACCACATTGGAAACATTAAATCACTATAAAATGGAAAAAATAATATTTAATGAATCTTAAAATATAATAAAGTGTTTATGATTAATTAAATATTATTTAAAATACATTATATGAACATTATATAAAAATAGAGGTTTATAACATGGAATCTATCTCAAAGAAAGAAAAATAGAGGCAAAATTACATTACTGAATTGGTAGATTTTGAATTAATAACCCAGTGAAATAAATATCCTAAAATAGATTTGTAAATAAAAATGTATTGTATTATAATAATAATATGATATTTTAATTATCATAATATACAACACAAAAAATAACTGACTTGTAAGTTAGGTATAAATTCTACAAAAATAAAAGTGAGATGAGAAAACCCTTACCATAAGTCTTGAGTCTACTTATACTAATAAAAACATAATATATAATAAATATAAGAATATTATAAATAAATTATAAAACCATATTCTAATTTAAAGCACTATATATGATTTTATAAAAACATTATATTACCTTTTTGTTAATAATTCCATGTTAATGTTATGTGTTAGGTAAAATCTATATTGTTTGTTTTACAGGTTATAAATTTTTAATATTGATTCTCTTACATAGATAATTTGATTATTATTTCCATAATTTAAAACATAATTTCAATATTATATATAGTTAAATGATAATTATTTTTTATAATATATAATATATTGACATATTAATTAGAATACACCGTTCTTGGAGACGATGGTTCATGCATACTCATGAACGTTGTTTCTGTTTTATTTACCTATTGAATGTAAGACACCAAATGACACACACACATAGCCACATAAATATATATATATAAATAGTATCATTAAATTATAATTATTATGCATTATATATCATTTAATATCTCTAAATATTTTTTTTAAATTCCAGGTAATGTGTGAATAGATCACATCGATTTAAGGAGGCGGTAGTCCACACGTCCACAATTGCAGTAATCATGTTTATAAAAATTAGAAATATTGAAGTTGAGATTTATATAATAATAAAATAAGAAAAATGAAATCATATATATAATATTTATCATATAATAACTGATTTTCCATAATAATTACCAACCATTATGGGTGGTAAATGAAAAAACATCATCATTTTGTGGGGTGGAAGTCCAACGTAAACCAGAATGATAAGTTTTTTACCCATTAGATAGAAGTGTAATTTAGTGAAAGAAATATAGATAGAATAATAAAATATATCTGTATTTAATATACTGAGGTTATTATATAATCATCTCATATGAACAGTTGATGGGTGTGGTGATTGAAAATAAAACAATGGAGTATGGGGATGGATATTATATCTTCTTTGGTAAATCCATTTGGTATGAACCAAAGGGATTACATGTTTGGTTTATTCATTAAGTGAGGATTCTATGTTAATGTTAAATATATTGGAATGATATTTTTTTATTGTTTGGTTGAAATAATGTATCTTTTTTAGGTTTGAGAAAGTGAGGGTGAGAGTTCCCTTTTTTAAATGAGGAGGAGTGGCATTCCTGTAAATATAAAGAGGTTAACACTATTTAGAGGTCTCTCTTACATAATTTTACACTAATAATTGTTAACATTAGATAAAATTGTTTATGTTTTTGATATATACCCATAAAATTTATTTTTTACATGATTCTAGGACAATTGGCATCTAAATTTTAATGTTTAACAATTAAGTAATCATTTTTTACCTTAATTGAGGAATTTAATTTTAATTACCATAAAAAATACGTTTGGTAAAAAACAAATTTTACATTATTAGAAATTATAAATTATGGTGAATCCAAATAGGGATTCTATTATCTCAAATTATAATCACATATGTGGAAGAAATGAATATAAAATTAATCTCATAGATGTGTTCTGACAACAAATGTTTTTTATGTGAGAATTATCAACAGTTTTCAATGATTTTATGTCCAATTTCAATGTGAAATTGATTCCATTGACTCCAACTAGATTATGTGATTTAAAATAAATCTAAATTAATTTTAAAAAATGTAAACAATTAATTTAAACCTAAAAATTATATTGATGAAAAAGAAGTTTTGAATTAAAATTTAGTATTTTACACTTCTCATCCATAAATGTTGTTTTTCAGAAAAAATCAAAAAATTCACCATAAGATAATTTTTATATTATGATTTGAGAAATGAATTGTATTTTATCAAATTAAATTATTGTAAGTGTCTAAATTAAATTTTAATATTATTCACAGAAGGATATAAAATGAATTTCAATTGAGAAAATATTATTTTCATTAATATAAAAACCAAAAAAATTACTTGCTTTATTATCAATTTTTTTTTATAAAATTATAATACATAATTTTAAAATTTTATTTTTAAATACTCTATTTACTTTATTTACCAGCTATGTTATAATATCATGTTTAGAAATCTATAAAAACCAAAAAATTGCTTCAATGAAAATTATTATTTCACGTAATGCATGACAAGACGGTGTTGTGTTTATCACATACATAACATATTGTAGTGTATAATGAAAAAATCATCAAACTTTTTCTCTTTGTAGTAGGGAAGTTAGAATTCATAAACCATTATCTTCTCTAGCAAACTTCTCTAGTTCATGACCAAATATTTTAGTGTGAGAATATATTTCATTACATTCATAATCAGTATATATATCACAATTTTTTCCATAAATATAATTCCTCCATATGTTTTATTTATAAAATATAACTGATAACTCAAAATCATGAGTCGATTAATTTTTATTTTGAATCATCATTTTTCTATAATCAAATGAAATAACTATGTTATTCTATAAAAGAACACATCCCAAATACTAATTGGAAACATTACTATAAATTGAAAAAAATTATCCACTATAGGTTAATATAAGAACAGGTTCACTATACAACAATATTTTTGGTTCCATGATATTTTCCCCACATTTATCTGTCTAGAGAAATATGGAACACTTCCATGTAACACAATCAGATGATTATATAGACATGATAAATTATCCAAAAATAATTTATAATTTCCTCATAACCTAATAAATATATGGATATATGTCAAGTAGGTTTGTCTCATCTAGTCGTCAATATCCTATATATTCGAAGGATATATTGTTGTATTGTATCATGTGACAGTGTGACATTAAAACAAATCCTTTTACAGCCAAATTTACCACATTGTATGTTTTTCATACAGCTTTTCTAATCTACATGGTCTTTAGTAAAATTATCAATTTGAATTCATACGTGTCCTTTATATTTGTATAGATAATCATATCATCTATAAATACGACCACAAACTACTTGATGTAATCTATTAAGTCACTATTCCTCATATCCATAAATATAGGATAGAAACGAGTAAGTCCAATGGGAATCTCTCTATATTAATTTTTCGGATACATTGTATGAAATACTATCTTGGCTATATCCTCTATCATGAATATAAAATGATTATATCCAAATTTATTGTCAGTCTTAGACTATTATTGAGCTTGGCATAGTCGATCAATCATGTCATCAATACATGGAAGATGATACTTGTTATTGTTCAAGATATTGTTGAACTAAAATTAATCAATCTAGAGTCACTATGATACAAATTTATTTTTCAAAAAAATAAGAGGTTCAACCCAAGGTGAATCTCTTGGATGAACTAATCCCATATCAATGACTTATTGGAGTCAATTCTGTAATTTCTGTAACTAAATTGGTATCATTCTATATGGAAACATTGAAATTGTGGTCAAACCAGTATAAATTCAATCGAGAACTCAACGTCCTATTCTGGTGGGAGGATAGGTAACCTTACCATAAAGACATCCAAAAACACTGAAAAAATAGGCATATCCTGTATATTGTTTTACACCCAAACTATTTTAATTAAAAATTCATTAAAAATTGGAATAAATTCCACACACTAGATAAAATCTCCATTGGATGATCATACATATCACCACATTAATAAACGACGATAGTTAGGTTTAAAATTTCAAAAATTATATCCCATCCAAGAAAATTTATGTGGGATTCATGAAGATAAAACAAATCAATCCTTAATATTTCATCAAATTCTATCAAAGAATGAATGATATGTTTATCACGAATAACATTCCCATTTCCATCAACCAAGGAGGAATCCTAAACTTCAGAGGAAATCATCATACCCTTCGGGTTTTTCACTTATAAGTACACTTATAATCATTGGGGGATAACCCAAATACACTTATAAATTTTATAAGATACAAATAAGTGTATAGAAACAAAATCAAATATGACATTAGATATTCTAGAGTTTATGGTAATTGAATATTTCACTACATCTTTGTCATGAATCTCTTCATAAATAATGATTTCATGATATTTCCCATTGTATCACGTCCTAAAAGGCTATTTTTGTAGATCATAGTCACTAAAACATGGGTTTTGGAATGATTTTAACATTTCACAATATTCATATATTTGTAGCACTGAAGTGGAGGAGGAGAATTTTGTGAGGTTTTCAATCCATTCACATTGTTTATTGACTTCTTCCCATCGCTTCAGCAATAAAAGGAATGATGATGTTAAATTCAACATTAAATTAATTTATTAGACCACTTAATATAATTCCATCCATTATTCGTTCATCAGATATAGAATAAAACTAATATCACCATCTTCTCTTCTGGTTTTAAGATATTCAATTTAACCCCATCTTCATTTTTTCAAAATGAATTGATTGATTCATAAATCTTACCTCTATTTCAACATTGATTGAAAAATAAAAAATATCTTTATTGATATTAATGTATCTCATGTCTGACACCCATTAGATACTTTCTTTAGGCCACTGAAGAACCAATAAATTTTATTTTATTATTAGATGATAATACTAGAATCGTACACTACAGGTATTGTGAAATTATTATCATCTATTCCAAGATATTCAACATCCATTTTTTTATCAAAACAAAATTAATTATAATATTAGTATGAAGAATATTAGGAAATTACATATTGATGAATAAATTATTTAACTCATCCCAATCTAGGGACTAAAGTTTATCTTACTTCCTTGTATTCAAGATTAGAGTCCACCACTTGAGGGATTCTCCTTATATCTAATAAACCATTTGAATGTGTTTATCATGTCCTAAATGATAGATACCATATAATATATTTTTAGTGGTACAAATACATTAATCATCAACATGTTGATCTAATGGCCCACTAAAAGAAGGTTGTTTTTTCGACAATATGTACTAAATATAATGTGGTTTCCACCCTTTAACATTTATAATACCTTCATGATTCATATCATTGGGAAGTTGTTTGTGAATAAAAATGAGGATTTTTATTCCAAAACCCATATAATATTGTTGATTTTGATAAAAATCATTTCATTTTATGTGGAAATAACATTTAATGTGGTTCTGTCTGGTTATATCCTTTTAATGAAAAAAAATCATATATTATAAAATAGGTGTCATAATGAGTAACCACGTAATCATGAATAACAACTTATAGGATGTCTAAATCACAACTCATTATTTAATATAAAACCCATATATTTATCCTAGATTATTCGTAGCCATCATATATTTAATTCCTTGGTGATGGTTCATGAATAAATTTTAAATTCCCAATGCATATCCCTCAAGAGTGCTAAATAAGATGTGAAACTAGTCCCATTAGCGTCTACTAGTTCCCAATCAAACCTAGCACAATATAGCATTTTCAAGGTTCTTACATATATTTAATTATATTATTGAGCCATATCCCAATGTAGTATCTATACATTATTGTATTTCTAGAAACCACTTAGTTTATGCTTTACCAAAATTCCAGATCATTTTTATATACTCTTCCTCATTCATAATCTAATCTTCAGACATGTCCATTAGGTACTAATTATTTTTTTGTCGTCCTGTTTTCCCTTGTTTAACTAAAATTTTAATTTGATTCCAACTATAATGACCCATTTTCTTTCATAAAATAACATTTAATCAATTGTCCATTATACTTAATAAACTACCCTATGGATTCCTAAATTCCATTTCGGTCGATCATGTTTGGATACATTGAATCATAAAACGTGTACAAAAGAGAGACCAATTATCTCCCAATTGTGTTTTGAATAGTAACACTCTTCTTAGACATATCACAAATAATACTTTTTTTCCTAACAAGGGGAAAGGAAGAATAAAAATGGGTGAGATCAAATGCTCAGTATGGGTAAAAAAATAACATATGTAAGCATAAGAATGATAATAAGGGTATGATAACATGATCATGATATAATAAAAACATACCCTATATAAAAAATACCATATAAATGAATAATTACATAATTATGGTTATTCGTAATACATTAATCATATGTAAATCAAGATCATAATCCATGAAATTATTATATTAGAATATGGCAAGGAATTTGGGGGAGATAGATAATCATATAAACTTATTTCCATAGTATTTAGAGAATCACTTACCTAGACATCTTATTATTATGGTTTCACTCCTCATACCATATTGGTAGACATGTTTCGCTCCCATGACCATCTTAGTACACACAATTCACTCCTATGACCATATTTGGAGAAAATGTCCTTTACTGAATCGAGATCACTCATCGTTATAATAATATATATCTCATGAGATATAAATCATTACACAATTCACTGGAGAGATATATAGGTCCCACCCATCTCATAACTAATCCTTTCATATGTCTTCCACAAGAACACAAAAAAATCATATACATTGAAATTAAATGAGTATCATATATGTGTCATCATATCATAACATATGGAGAAGAGAAAGGTTTTATAAAAAATTATATCAATTAAAACACCATGAAAATATTCATGTTTACAAAAATATAATTGATGAAAGTGAAATTGGTTTCATAATCATATAAGATGTGTTATTGTGACATGTTTCACCAACATTATACCACCAAAACATAAACCATTTAGGGAAATAATATGAATAGAATATTTGGATAATTTCCTAAAAAATGCTCGAGTAACACTAATGGATGTTATAATAGATGGAATATAATTTTAAAATTAATTTCAAAATTATTGATTTAGGAAAAAAAATCTTCATCAAAATACAATTTTTAAAATATAAAACACTTTTTGAAAACTTCTTTCTTTAAAAAAATATTTGCAAAATTATCAATGAATCATTGAAAGCCATAAAATTGTTTTGAAATGTTTTTTTATGATTAATAAGTTATTTCAATATAATTTTTTAAAAAATAAAAATAATTTTTATAAAACACGGTTTTTGAAATAGAAATATTTTTTACTTAAAAGATAAATAAGATTTGATTTTATTAAAATCAATTTACTAATTAGCTACTGTAAAAAATAGTCAAAATAGTAATAAAATATGAATAAATTATAAATAAAAATAGAATAATAAAATTACAAATATTTAATTAAATATAGATCATAATATATCTTCAATTAAAGCATAATTATTAATAATCTTCCTTATTGATAAAATTTTTGTAATAAATCGTTACCACCTTAGTAACATTAAATCACAATAAAATGGAAAAATAATATTTAATGAATATTAACATATAATAAAAAGTGAGAGATTAATTATATGAAATGTTAAATTCCTTATATAAACCTTATATAAAAATATATTTGCATAACATAACATCTTTATCAACGAAGGAAAATTGAGGAAAAATTACATAACCAATTTGGTAAATTTTACATTATTAACCATGTAAATAAATAACATAATTCATCTAAGTAAATAAAAATATATTGTCTTATAATAGTAATATAATAGATTAATGATCATAATATAATCCACACCAAATAAATAACTATTAAATTAGGCATAAATTGTACAAAACTAAAAGTGAGATGAAAAAAACCTATACAATATGTCTTGACTCACATTATACTCATAACACATAATGTATAATAAATATAATAATATTATAAATAAATTATGGAACCATATTCTTATATATAACACTATATATGATTTTTTTGACTTTATATTACATATTTAATATCAATTCCATGTTAATGTTACACGTCTGGTGATATTTTCTTTGTTTGTTTTATATGTTATAAATTATTAATATTGATCCTCTTACACAGATCATTGTTTTATTATTTTGAGAATTTAAAACCTAATTTCAATATTATATACTATTAAAAGATAAATAATTTTAATAATATATAATATATTTACATGTTAATTGCAATACACTATACATAGAGATGGTTGATTGTACTTACATATGAACGTTGCCTCTATTTTATTGTCGTATTGAAATTATAACACTAAAGGGAACATACACACCCACACACACAAATATATATATATATTATCATTACATTATTATTAATTTGTGTTATATAAAATATAATATCTCCTAATCTATCTTTTATATATTTCATGTAATATGTGGATGGATATCATTGATTTTAAGAGGCAGTAGTCCACACGTCCAAAAATATAGTAATAATATTTAAAAAAATTGAGATCCTGGATTTATGATTTATATAATATTGAAATAAGAATAATATAGTCATATATATAATATTTGTAATAAAAAATTGATTTCCCCACATAATTCCCACCCATGATAGGTGGTAAAAGAATAAAATAAACAACATCATTTTGTGGGGCGATAGTCTAACGTACACACAAATAAAAAGATTATTACCCATTAGATGGAAGTTGAATTTACTGTAGGTAAATTAGAATGAGTAATAAACTATATCTATATTTAATAGAATAAAGTTATTATTTAGTCATTTCATATGAAGAGTTGTTGGGTGTGGAAATTGAAAATAAAACAGCGGAGCTTTAGGAAGGATATTACCTCTTCTTGGTAACTCTTATTGGTTTGCTCTAACGGCCTTCCATGTTTGATTTATTCAAAAATGGAGGATTCTATGTCAATTTTAGTGATGTTGGAATGATATTTTGTTACTGTCTAGATTGAAAAATGTGTACTAAGAGGTCTGAGTAAGTGAGAGTGTGAGTTCCCTTTTATAAATGAGGAGGTGTTGTATTCATGTAAATATAAAGAGGTAAACACTATTAAGAGGTCTCCTATAAATAATGTGACTCCAATGATTGTTACTATTAGATAAAATAGTGTAATTTATTTCTATATAGACATAAAATGGATTTTTTACAAGTTTATAGGACATTTGTATTCTTAATATTATAGTTTAACAATTAAGTAATCATATTTTTACCTTAATAGAGGAAATTAATTTTAATTACCTTCATTAATTTTTTTGGTAAAAAACAAATTTCCTATTATTAGAAATTATAAATAATACTGATTCAAAATATGGAAACCATTTTCTCAAATTATAATCACCTAATTGGTAGAAATTAATTTAAAATTAATATTTTAGACGTGTTGTTACAATGACATTTTTATGAGAATGGTTCCAACATTATAAATGATTTTATACCCAATTTCAAGTAGAAATTGTTTTTATTGACCTACATCTGATTAAGTGATGAGAAATATATCTAACGTAACATTTAAAAAAACACATATTTTATAAACATATATATTATATAGATGAAAAATATTTTTTGAATTAAAATTAAGTATTTTACACATCTCATCCCAAAATGTTGTTCTTCAGAAAAATTCAAAAAAAAATAAAAAAAATTCACCATAAGATAACTTTTATATTATGATTTAAAAAATTAAGTGTATTTTATAAAATTACATTTTTGAAATTGTCTAAATTTAATTTTATTATTCTTCATTAAAGGATATAAAATGAAGATCATTTGATATAATAGTATTTTTAATATATAATGACAATACAAAAAAATTAAATGTTTTATTATCAATTTTTTTAATTTTTATAATATAATGATAAATAAAATTAAAATATTAGTTTTAAATATTTTGTTTACTTTTTTATCATCTAGGTTATAATATCATGTTTAAATAACTATAGAAACAAAATATTGCTTCATAGAAAATTATTATTGCACATAATTCATTCCATGTCGGTGTTGTGTGTATGACATGATTAACTTGTTGTAGTGTATAATGAAAACAACATACCCCTTTTTCTCTTTCATAGGGATGTAGTGTAATTAAAAGACATAATCAATTATCAACATTAAAAAACTTCTCTAGAGCATATTTAACTAATTTGGTGTGAAAATATAGTAAAATATATTTTAATCAGTATATATATCACACTTTTTTCCATAAATATAATTCCTCCATATGTTTTAATTATAAAATACAGCTGATAACACAAAATCATGAGATGGGTAATTTTTATTGTGAATGATCAGTTGTTTGGAATCATTGGATGAGACCATGTTATTCTATATAAGAACACAT
Organism: Viscum album; assembly: GCA_963277665.1. Lineage (NCBI taxonomy): Eukaryota > Viridiplantae > Streptophyta > Magnoliopsida > Santalales > Viscaceae > Viscum > Viscum album. The sequence continues at coordinate 753,551,515 of OY728158.1, forward strand.
ACAAAACCCTTCATAGAAGCATTACAATAGATTAAAACCCATTCTCCACTATAGGTTAATATAAGAACATGTTCACTAACCAACTTTCTCTTTGGTTCCAAGATATTTTCCACACATTCATTTGTCCAGAGAAACTTGGAACCCTTCCACGTAACGTAGTCTGGGGATTATAATATCATCAACAGCCTATGTATTTGATTGATATCATTCATGGTGTTTTTTCTTGGCTAGCATTCAACAGCCTATGTATTTGATTGATGTATCGTTGTATTGTATCATGTGACAGTGTGGACTTAAAACAATTCCATTTTCATCCAAAATTCACACATTGTAAATTTTTTATATAGATTTTCCATCCACAAGGTATTTATTAAAATTATCAGATCGTAATCATTATTTTCCTTTCTATTTGAATAGATAAGCATATCATCTATAAATACTACCAAAAACTACTTGATGTAATATCTAAAGACACTATTAATAAAATCCATAAAGATATGATGGAAATGAGTAACCCCAAAAAGAATCACTATATATTAATTATTCCAATACATTGTTTGAAAATACTATCTTGGGTATATCCTCCTTCTTGACCCTCTAATGATTATATCCATTATTATTATGAATATTAGAAAAGTATTGAGCTCGGTGCAGTTGACCAATCATGTATTCAATACATGGAAAAAGATACTTATTCTGGATCATGGTATTGTTAAACTCTAACTAATCAATCTAGAGTCTCATTTATACATATTTCCTGTTTTACAAAAAGTAGAGGTCTACCCCATGGTGAAACCCTTGGATTAATGAATCCAATATCAAGGATTTCATGGAGTTCATTCTATAATTTGATTAACATAATTGGGTCCATTATATGTGGTTTCATTGAAATTGGTGTCAAATCAATATAAATTCAGCCATGAACTCAACATCATATTCTAGTGGGAGTATAGGTAACCTAACCAAAATGAAATTTAAAAACTCCAAAACAATAAGTATATCATTGATATTTTTCTATACACCAACCAATCAATGTAAAAATTATTTATAAATTGGAATTTAGACCCATGCACTAGATAAAATCTCTTTAGGAAGTTCATCATTATCGTTACATCAATAGAAAATTAAAGGTTTGTCTAAAATTTCAAACTTTACATCTCGTCCTTGAAAATATATGTGGGATTTATGAATATAAATATAATCCATTAATAACATTACATCAAATTATTTAAAAGAAAAAATGATATGTTTCTTCATGAATCACATTCCCACAACCTTCAACTAGAGAGGTATTATAGACATCAGAGCAATCATAATATCCTTAGGGGTTTTCACTATTAATTACACTCATAATAATTTTGGTATAATCCTAATAACCTTATAAAATTCTTCAAATACAAATGTATGTGTAGAAAGAGAATCTAATATGACATTATAAGTTATAGAGTGGATGATACTTGAATATTTAAGCCCATCATAGTCACACACCTCATCACAAAAAATAATTTCATGATATTTTTCTCTATCTCATGTCTTAAAGGGTTGTTGTTGTTTATCATAATAACTAGAACATGGGTTTGGGAACTATTGGTCACATTTCACAACATTATTATATTTATTGCATTTAAGCAGAAGAGGTGCATTCTGTGTGGTTTTCTATCCATTCAAATAGTTTGTGGACATTTTCCCATAACATCTATAATAAAAGGCATGATGATGTCCACTTCCACAATTAATTATTTTATTAGAACCCTTAATATAATTTCATCCCATTTTATTTACACACATAGAGAATAAATAGAATATCATCATCTTATCTTCTAGTATTAATATTTTCCATTAAACCCCATCTTCATTCTCTTCAAAACCATAATATTGATACATAAATTCATCCTCTATTTCAACATTTATTGAAAAATAAAAAATAAAATCGTGGTCATTTATGTATCTTATGTCTAACACACATGAATTTTTGAAATAAATAATATTTTAACAAAATATTAAAATTAATTAATGTTTATTAAATGTAAATGATTATATAAAACCAATGAAGACAAATTTAATTTTTATAAGGGTTAAAAACTGGGATTATCAAAAAAACCCATCATCTATAAATAAATGTCGATTATTATTTTAAAATTGATAGTTTAAATATTTATAAAATTATTTTGATAAAATAAATATTATATTTGGATTCAGAATATTAAAATTATTCAAGAGTAAATATTTTTTAAAAAAAATTAGATAGTAGATCTTTCGGGTAAAATTTAAATATTGTATAAATATACCTTCTGTATTATGACATAATAATGAAAAGATAGTGTTTTAGTAAATCCTATAATTGGTAATAAATAAGAAATATATATTTTACCTTGAAAATAATTTTATTTTATGTTTATTTTATTTGTTTTATAAAACCATTATGAATATTCCCAATCTATTAATGAATTTTTTGGTTTTTAAATCAATTCTTTAAGTATATCACTCACTTACACATTAGAAATGGTATTATTTTGTTAATTTAATCCAGTATCGATATGAAATAATTAAAATAAATCACTGTTTTCTGAAACCATGGTCATGACCAAGGAATTGTTTTGGTTTTGGTTATTTTATTGTATTGATTCCAAAATCATTATTTTAGAAATAAAAAATAATTCCCAATTCATTTCCTATATACACCAACCCAAGAACTCATTTATCATCACATTAAATCACTGGATATCAAAATTAATCTAACCTCCCCTCTATATATTCATCCCAGGTTTTCCCGAATCACTAAAAAAGATCTTCCCAAGCATTTCTAGTAAGAGAATCATGTAAGAGATCCCCACATTCCTTTATTATTTAAGTTTCTTTTAATTTTTTGTCGTATATTTCCCATTACTAATTTTGGGATATGTATTTTCATGTCCCTATTACTCCAATTTCTAAAAAATATATTTTTTTACCGATTTTCTTCTTATCAACCCATATTATTGATTATTATGTTACACCATTATTCTTCATGAAATTTCACTGTGATCTTTCAGGCCAAAACAATTATGAAGTGTATACCATACCCATTTCCAATCACGGGATTTAACCTATATGAACTTATAAATCATCTAAATGGGTCTTATATGTATTTCTTCATTACTCCTTGACCATTTAATAAAATATTAAAATGAATGATTCTGTGTTATAAGATCATTATTTCACACTTAAGAATGAGAGTGAAAATAAAGAGATGGGTGAGACCAAAATTATATAGTTGTCCAATGGATTGGGTAATCCTTATATGCATGAGATGTAATTATTGGTCTATAAGGGAACATTATTCCTTCATGGGACATCTTTAATCAATATTTCGTGGTATTTAGCCTTGACCTATGTTTATAATGTAGTGTTTTAAGTTGTATCAATAGTTCCGATGCTTCCATTACGCTATCGTGTTATATGATCATCATTTTCTTATATTTTTGGTTTTAAATATTTCTATGCCCTATTAATATATCTATTGTATAATATTTTTTATTCAATTCATGTTTTGACATGTTTATTCTTTTACTATATTTTATAGGTCTACACATTCCCTTGTGTGTCCCAATATTATCCAATGTAGTTTTATGTACGATGGAAAGCTATAACCATGTTAAGAAGGTTTCCAATATGGATGATGTATTACTTGCTTTATGTTTTTATTCAACAAATCTAATTACCAATACACCAGTTTTATTATTATTCTATGTTTTATTATGTTTATTTTAATTTAATAAATCAATACTTAATTTTCAATAAAGATAATGTTTTTAATAGTTGGTATCCACAAAAATGTTTTTTTATTTTTGGGATTAACATAAAAAAATAATTAAATCCTTAGGGATAATGATAAGTATAATAAAAAATAACTACATATTGGTAAGTATAGATTATGTGACTTTTAATTAAAAAACATCACTATCTAGACACTACAAGTGGATGTGTCTTTGGAATAGATATACCTTGGGCTAATACCCGAAAACACTGTGTTAAACTAGAATCGAATTGGTAGTGGTCTATTAAAATGGACCTTAATAGAAAACTATTATGAAAATATGAGGGGGTATTATATTTTAAATTCATAAGATCATTAATTTATATTCATTTTTTGACACAAAATACCAATATGATTGTGTGTCATGAAATTGAGCATGGACAACATAGATTGAGGCATAAAAATTCATATTTAAGGAAATAGTTATAATTTATATGTTATCCCATTACATTCATTAAATTACCCTTTATATGTTTTATATATTAAAAATAATCATCCCTAATTTTCCATTTATTCTACACAATGACTTGATAAAGGAATAATTGGTTGAAAACTAAAGTAATGGGAAATGTGATGACTAACCCAATGAGTTATAAAACCTGATTCGTGTATGAATCGAGATCATTATCAAGATACTCTAAAAAATGAAACATGTTCTAAATAAAAACATAGATAAATAGGATTTCCCAAATTTACCCAAGATATAATAAGAAGATATTATGACCATTATGTGTCAATGGAATCTATCTATCTATGGATCATCAGATCCCTTACTCTCAGAAAAGTTGACAAACTCCATTGAGAAGATCATTTCCATCCTTCAATGTTTTGATATAGAAAATGCATTAAATTTTTTTATCACATGAAGATATAATCTAATATGTGGGGGACATTGATTATAAATATTAATCATGAGGAAGATATCAAAGTTATTGTTTAGATGGAATTCCTGAAATTGATTTTTCATTAAAAATTTCCACAAACTCTCCAACTTAAAATGGAAAGAAATTTTCATGACCTGAATATAATATATGATGAATATATATGGGTGTATAATTAAAATTTTAAAATACATGAAATATATGAAACTGTCCTCAATGATACCCCTGAAATCAATGTTGACCACTAATTTAGTGGTATAAAACCAAGTCCATGAAAATACCTCATGATCTGAGACATCGATAGTAATGCTGAAATTCTCTGATGTGCCCTCAAATTTGAAATGGTTACTAGAAAATATTAATGGTATCATGGGGATAATAATTACAAAGTGGATTTTAATAATAGTGGTATGATGGGGAAATCTAATAGTGCATAGAAATTTAAACATCCAACATATTAATGGTGTTGGAAGAACCCCAAAAATTACATATGGGGGTGTGGAATTTGTTTTAATGTTGGAAGGAGGGAACCCAGCTAGAAATTTCAGATATGAGAAACCCACCAATGCGATGGAAGACAAGAATAATCTTGAAAACCCTCAGATCATTATTCATTACATCTACTGTATGGAACGAGGGAACTTTTCAAAGAAATTCACAAAGCCAAGGGTTTTCAAAGAAGCTAAGGACCTCAATGGAATCAAGGTTGATATTTTTCCACTACAACCATTGAGGTGGATCCCAACTTCAACATGGTTTTTGTTGTAATTATTAGTAATTTAAGAATTTTGAACATATTTATTGATTCTAGTTTTAAGAATTATTTTATATCAAACATGTTTAGTATAAATATTCAGACCCCAACACAAATCCTGGATATATGGATTTCTATAAGGATGGGAAATGAAGAAATTATTAAATCACAAGTACACGACTCCTCCCTAGTCACAATTTTTTTAAGAAAATTTTAGAAAACCTTTCTACTCCTCTTGGTGGAATTTTATGTATTTATTGGCATGGATTGTATTTCCATATATTGATATAACAGAATGTGCCATTAGATATAAATCACTATCCATATTACAATGTGACCCCCTAATTCTATATAAGTCAAAGGAGGAGGATTAATATTATTTAGAACCAATATTTAGATCAATTATATTATTTAAAAATAAATAATATTATCTTTAAAAAATGATTTATTATAGGGAAAATATCATACTTCAAGACATTCCCATTATGAGGGAATATACTGATTTGTTTTCTCAATAATTTTAGGGCATCCTATAAGGCGAGAAGTTGAATTTTATATGAAACATATACTTGGAGAATTTTTGTAAACCTTGACTCTAAATAACGTGCCTATTGTGGAATATATAGAGCTAAAGAAAAAACCATAGAAGATTCTAGGTAAAGGGTTTATATATCCAAGTGCATCACCATGGAGGTGAAGAAGTACATTTTATTAAGAAATATGGGTCAATGGACATTTTCATTAATTATCCTTAGATTAAAAAGATCATGATAATGGAAAATTATCATATTCCACAGATTTATTACTTGTTTTTTAAATACATGGAGCACAATCATTGAATTTTTTTTTGATAATTTTACGATGATGATCGAACCCTATAAATAATATAACTCAGAATGGGCTACCATTTTCCTAGAATGAATAATGTGAAGAGGGATCCATGGATTTGAAAAGATGTCTCATCACTATACATATACTCACATTACACACCTATGGGAAACATTTTCTTATATTCAATGATTTTTTGAAGAAGGTATTGGGTTGTTTGATGATGGAAAATGATAATTTGAATACATATTCTTCAAATTAGTTGAATGTTCATTAATAGAATAACACAAAAAATAATCTGTAGTTTTCAACATAGATCTTTCAATATAAAATCTTGTTTCATTACCTATTTGAGTTAATGTGTGAGATATATACAGATCACAAAATCCTCATGTTTATATTCACAAAAAAATAACTAAATTTGTTTCAATGATGATTGTTAAGGACAATCAATTACTATGAATGATCAATCCAATACCTTTATGGTAAAAAAATGATTGTCCAAATGATCTAATTATAAAGGAACTAATAAAATATATCATGGATGAGAATTTAGAGGGATCCAGTTTAAATTAAATTGAAGAGGATGTACATAGTAATAATAATGGAATAACAATCATTATTCCATTAAAAAATGCTTTATAAACCTTTTATTTTGGAAAATATAAATGATTCTCAATGTGATGATGTGTAAATTCATAAAAAGGTTGAATCTATCCAAAAAGATAATTTTGTACAGTTCAAAATTTATGAGGACAGACTCATAAAATTCGAGTCAGGAATATGTGTACAATATAATCAAGAAATATAGAGAGAGAATCTCAATGAAAGAATTATACCAGCCTTCTTTGTTAACCCAATGGTATAAAAGATGTATCAAGATCTCCCAGAGCTCTATTGGTGGGAAAATAATGATAATGAAATCATAGAATATACATAAAATTGAATGTTATGTCATCATGTGATGGATTAATGGAAAACAATTAATGAGAAGATGAAACCATTACCAAAAAAATGGAAATGATAAAATATCACTAAGGAATTTGGCCGAAAATGTCTGATGATATCCATAGGAAACAGTGTTATATGGGTTTTTGTGGATCATCTTACAAAGATCAATCAATTTATCACAATTTGGGAAGACATTTAACTTGATCCACATGAACATATAAAATTCAATGATCTTGAAAGGCTACATGGAGTTCAACTATTGATTTTATTTGTCCAATATCTAAGATTTACATCCATGTTTCGGAAAAGTTTACAATATAATCTAAAAACGAAGATAAATGTTAGTATGTCTTATCATCTTCAACCTGATTTCTAGTATATGCGGAATATTCAGACACTAGATGACATATTGGGACCATGTTCTACTGACTTCAATGTAGGATGGGATCAATATATTCATATAGTTGAGTTCATTGAAAATAATAGTATCCACTCAAACTTCCAAATAGATCTTTAAAAAATACCTTTATAATAATAGTTACAAAACACCTAAATGTTAAAATGATGTTATGGAATGATAAATTCTAGATCATAAAATGGTAAATGAAACAGTGGAGAAGATTATGTCTACTAAGAAACAAATCATGGACACTCAGTGTCGACAAAAAAACAATGATGTAAATTGTCATAAAAACTTATAAATAGATGTTAGAGACATGGTATTCCTCCACATATCATCATGATTGAATTTCATTATATTTGGGAAAAAATGAAATCTTTTCCAAGGAAATATCATCCACTTTGAGATCTTTGATCACATCAGCGAAGCAAAAAATTGAATAGAACTGCCACATAACATATATCAAATAAATGATGAACTCTGTGTATCCCACTAAGGTACATAATACCCTATGCCTTATATGTACTCAATCTATAGGTGGTACCACTGGGTAATTATCTCTCAGATTAGGAGTATTTGATGAAGATCTTATATCCTAGAGACAATGTTCTATGGAATAAGAAAATGCACTTATTCCAAGTGCTATGGAGAAACCACATGTTTTAAGATGTAAAATGTGAACTTTAGGAAGTGATGAATCACTAAATATCTCAAATGTTTTAGTGGGGGAAATGAATAAATAAAGGGGGAATTTATATTGGGAAATATATTGTAATGATATGAACAATTATTAATCAAATTTAGCATTTTTTTAATTAATTGTATTATTATGTATTATGGATAAAAAACATAGATTCGCTTCTTTTATTATATTATATCCTATAATATTTAAATGATATTCAATAATCATTATCATAGAACATAAATAAATTTAAATGTGATCATATTATTATTATAAATATAGAGTTTAAAAAAAATAAAATTCACTATTAAAAGGGATTTGATATCCTGAACTAGTAGGATCATACCCTAAGAAGCCTGTGTATTAGAGATTTCGAGGGATATAGAATCTTTGGGGTTTTCCCATGAATGTGCCTGATTTGAGATCCATCAAATTAATCATCATATTACTAGTTTATAGGAGTATTTCATGCTCATTGATATCACAACATAAACCTTGTTAGCCAAACCACCCCTGAAAGCCTTGCCATCACACACCTTAATCATAGGGAATTTTCTAGTTTATTATAGGGATTCTCATCAAAAGCATAAGAATATGAATAGGTAAATTTTATTTTCCAATAGAATAATATTGATATTTTCTTATTATATTTACATTATAAATGATTAAAATATTTTACAAAAAACAAATGATAATTTTGATATTTATTTAATAAAAATTAAGACATTTATTTTGATGAATTATTGGATTTTTGGAATAAATAATATTTTAATAAAATATAATATTATTAATTCTTGTTAAATATCAATGTTAATCTATTTTGAATGATATAAAATTTAATTTCTATAAAGGTTCAAAAACTATTTTTTTTAAAAAAACTCATCAATTCAAATTTAAATTATTATTATTATTTTAAAACATAAAATAGAAATATTTATAGAATTATTTTGAAAAAATGAGTATTACTTTTGGAATCATATCTTTGAAATTATATAACAGATAACTTCTCATAATTTTATGATAATGTAAAATATTTGGTCAAAAATTAAATACCGTACAAATATATGATACATATTAGGACATCATAGTGACATAAATGTGATATAATAAATAAAATTATTGGAATTTAGGACCAAATATAAAATTTTCACTTTAAAATAATGTTAATTTTTAATTAATTAATTTTATAAATGAATTATGAATCATCCAATCCCATTATTACGTTTAAGATTTTAAAGTAATTTATGGAATATGATGATTCAGTTACACATCCATGAGGGTATAATTTTTTAATTTAATTCCTTAGACATATAAAATAATTTATACCACTACCATTTTGTAGAAACCATGGGAAAAAATAATGAGAATGATTTTTGTTTTTGTTATTTTATTATTTAGAGTCGAAAACCTATGTTTATGAAATAATAAAGATTTACCTACTCATTTTCTGTATAAACCAACCAGTTTCTGATTTTTGTTCACTCAAAATCATTATAGAATGTCCTTACTCTACCATACCCTTTCTATATTCCTCATATTGTGACCCAATCTCTCATGATGCTTATCCCATGCATTTGGAGTTATACACTTAATAAAGGAATACTCATATTCTCTTAAGTATTCATGTTTAATTTAATAATTTTACCTATATTTAAAATTAAAAATATTAATATATTTCTATACTTGTCCCAATTACATCTAATATTATTTTTAAATTATGATAGACCTATTTCTTTCTCATAAACTCGTTTTATTAATATTAATGTGACACTATTTTTATTCGAAAAATTCACCACATTTTTTCATGCCAAAACTCTTTTTTAGTGAAAATCGTGCTCATTTCCAAGAATGGGAGTTCACCATTATTCAATTATAGTTATTTAAAATGAGAATTAAATTTATTAATCACACTCCCCTTTATTTTTAAATAAAATTTTATAATTAATGAATCCATGTTTTTTATCTATGTGTCACACTTAATCATGATAATGATATGAATGAAATGGGTATGCCCAGAAGTATATTGCCCTCTAATTCATTGGGTAATGTCTACTCACATGATAATCTATGTTGGGATAGATAGTGGGTTAGATTAATTTATGAGACTTTTTCAATAATTACATCATTCTAGTGAGACCTAAAAAATGGTAATCATGTAGTGTTTTATATTGATTCATATTTACCATGTTGCCATTATGTTATCATGATATATCATGCCTAATCATTCAGGTTTATGATTCTCACTCAATTTATTACACATTGTTAATTCTATTTTATAACATATATTATTTTCTTCATGGTATTCTAGTTTTATTTCAATAATGGGGTTTATTGCTCAACCCTTTCTCATGTATGTCTATTGGTAATCCCATAATGTTTTAAATACAAAGAAATATTATGAACATGTTAAGGAGGTTCTTAATAAAAACGATGTATTCTATGTTTGATGTAGTAAAATAATATATCTAATTCACAAATAAACTAGAATTATCGATCTTCTTGGTTGTGTTATGTGATATTTTATTTAATAAATCAATAATTAATGTGCAATACACATAAGGGTCATTAAACAAAATAACCACCTTCCACTAATGTCCTACTTAAAAGAATGAATGATATGTGTAATTCGGTATGATATTTTTACATACCATTCTTTCTTTGAAAAATGACGTTTTAGTAACACTTAATGTAGGTTTTTTGACAATGTAATTCTAAAATGTTGATCCCTGGATTACTGATGTCATGTTTAAATTTTAGGGACTCAATTTATTTAAAATTGGGTGAATTTGACACCCCAAATGTTTTTAAATACAAACATCATATATGGAAGCATGTACGACACACTACTATAAACATTAAAATTAATATAATATACTAAGACTTCATAATGAATTTTATTTTATAAATATATTCAATCTATTATATGGATTTAAATCCCCGCATTACTAATTTATATTCACTTACATGAAAACATGAGTTTCTTCACTAGCTTGTGTTATATGCAAGACTGTGTTTCACAAAACTAATATATAATATATTTATTTTTATTTCATATTATAGTTATCTCTATGAAGATAAATAGGATTCTATAAATTTTATAACTCACTTATGATAATTTATGGTCGAATTGAGGGGTTTCCAATAAATTTTAAATTACTATAAAAATCTATTGAATATAGCATACATGTTTTTATAATAAACTATTTTTATGTGAAAAACGTGTATTATATTAACAATTTAAATTAATGAATTTTATTTGGTGATTATAATTAAATTTATAAATTAAAGATTCAAAAAAATTCATTTACATTTATCTAAAATATTTTATTGGAAAACTATAAGAATACAAGTAATTTTACCCATAAAAAACTATATTTTTCTTAACAATGTGTTTTCTCCTTTTAATGGTCTTCAAGTTTTAAAACAAAATGTTGAAACTTTTATAAATTATATCAGATAAAATTTAATTTATATCTGAATTCATAATTTCAAAATAATTTTCTGGTCAATCTTTCTTATTATTATATGTAGATTCATTTTTTGGTAAATAATGAAACATACTGAATTTTAAAACAAAACTGACATTCAATATAAATAATTAATAATGGTAAATTTTAATTTAGATTTAATTTTAATGTTAAATTAGATCCATTAGATATATATAAATACAATTAATTTGATTGGAATAATTTTTTTACATTTAATTTAAATACTAAAACAAATTAATCTTCTCAAGATTTTAACTTTAAAAACCTACTTTCTCATGTTATATACTTGATTAATTTCAAAATAATTTGTTGAATATTTGTGAATTTAATTTGGATATTTTTAGTCCATAATTTGATTAAGTTTTAGTTTTAAATTCTAATAAATTTAACATATTTTTTACCAAAGTGATTACTCAATACTATTAAAATTGATTATAACAATTATGATAAATAATATTACCAATGGACTAAACATTAATCTTAAGATAGTATTTCCCGAAAAAAAATATCCTAAACCATATGGATAGACATATTAAGACCAAAATACATATATTATAAATAAACTTACCTTATTTCATCAAATTTATGTGAAACAAATGTTAGAAAACTCAATAATTTTAAAAAATAACAAGTGTGACCACCCCACCACTTATGAAAGGCTACAGACTCTACTCATGTTTTCACATAATAAAATAATAGTGTTCCATTCAATCACCATAAAAATAAAATCTCAAATACCCTTTCCCCATCAAATAATATATACTTTGGGACAAAATAAAAACATATCATGATTTTAGTGAAAACCTATGGAGAATCCCAAAGAAGAGGTAAAATTCATCAAACTGTATTTTAATTTTATTTCATTCTCCAAATACTCAAATTTTTATTATTCAATGATAATGTAATATTATAATTATATTACACATACTCTAATTTATTTATCTTATGTTTATGACCTAAAACCACACACTCTTTTATCAAATGGGTTAGGAAAATATTGTTTTCCTATATGATGGATTGCCACCTCAAGAAGATATGTATTTTCTTTTTTCATTAACACATTTTAAGGTGTGGAATAAGGATTGATATATAGTTTAAATATGATATTTTTTATATTTTTCATTTTTAAGCTTCTTTAATTATTATATCACACATAAAATCATTATTTCTATTTTTTAAGAATATGATAGCCTCACTTATATATAGGACGATGACCATTTTTCGTAGAAATTGATTCGTTAATTATTAAAATGAAATATATTAAGGATTGTTTTAATTAACATATGTGATACATATAAAATAATTAAAATATTACAAAAAATTTTTTTTACTTTTTTTTATCTATAAGGTAGTAAAACAGAAATAATTTTTATTCATAAGTATGAGTTACCAACTCGAGAAACATTCTATTTCATTCTGTTTCCCCAAATTTTATAGAATAATTAATATAAAAATATATTTAATATATATGTCCTTAAAATGTTTTTTAAATTTTGGGGATGATTTATTTTTTATCTACATATGAGAAATAAATAACAATTCAAAACATACTCATTAAACATGATATTTAAGAACATAGTTAATAAAATAATGAAGCATTATTAAAAAACGGGAGATAAGATTATGTAAAAGAATATTATATAATATCATATATATTAATATTGATCTATATTATTTTAATAAAAATATTAAAACCATTGTAAAGTATGATAATGTTTGTTCATCCAAAAAGAAGAAAAATGTATGGGTTTTCGTCTCAATTTCATTTCATTGAACTATATTATAGTGTTATTCAACAAAATTACCTTTATATGGTTTATATACTACCACATAAAATTTAATATCATGAATGAATCATTATATATTTTAATTTATTTTTCAATTAGGATTATTAGATCTCTGGGTATTTGAATTTTTTTTACCAAGTGGTGATGATATTCAAAACTCAATTCTTGTTCATTGGGTTGTACTAAATTCTTATTGACCTTAATATTCTATGATTTTTTGATCTATTAATTATGAATAACTACTATTTTATATATTTTTTTGTGGTTTTAATATTTATACACATAATGTATTCTTTTATTGATTCACACTTCCTCATTACAATTTCATAAGGGTTTACTATACAGTCTCATTTTATTCTGGACTGATTACACCTAAATATCGATTAAATGAAATTATTTGATTATTAATTACTAAACACTTTAATTTTATTCAAATCTATTAATTCATGGTTATTTTCATGTAACATGAAATTTTATCCACTCTTTGGTAATTAAAATGTTTTAGAAAATGTTTTTTAAAACCTGACTTCATTTCATTGTATAGTCAGAAACACAGTATCTTTTAAAACTGTTTTTGCTAAAAAAAATTAAACATATGAAAATGACTTATCCATGAAATATTTTCTGTCAAATATTTTTTAGTAATTTTTTTATTGAATATTCTTTTTGTTTTCTTAAACATGGGTCTTTTTGAATCTTTTTATAGTGAAAATGTAATATTCTTTATACATTGTATGAAATGTACGAAATTACCTACATTTGTTTCTTTAAAGGTTACATTGGTTGTTTACAAATAATTTTTTAATGATTTTTTTTAAAATAACATTTTCAAAGAAAAGTATTTTTAAAGGTTTTATATTTTAAAATTATATTTTCAAAATGAAATGGATATTTTCCACATTTATGTTTCTAAAGTTATTTTTTTAATAAGTTAAAACATTCTTTATTCTTATTATGATGGGTATACATTGAGTTTATACCATCATTATTTTTAATCAGGATAGATTTAGAGTATTTTACCATGGATTTTATTGAAATTCACATCCTTGTATATTATTCTGAGTCATTAACATCCCCTTGAGTGATTCACATTCTTATGATCATCAAAAACTAAATTCCCCCCAAATAACCATATCATATATCATGGATATGACTATTTTCTAAACCGTAAACAATTTTATCATAATTGCTTAAAATTTTAATTTATGTTTTAACTATGGTTGTTTAGCTAAATCTATATCCTTTACACAATACATATATTTTATAAGTCACTTTTTCATGATCTAGATCGATTATTTTATATATATATATAATGATTTGTATTTGCAAGACATGGGTTGTGGAAAATTTAATGAACTACCCTCGATGAGTCGGTAGTCTCATGGGATGAGTCAATTGGCTAGTATATGTTAATTGGTTTTTTCCCTGTAAGTTGTGAACAATGTTGAGGATATATCATTATAGTAAAGTTATCATCGTCCTTGGAAAAGTGACATCTAATTATTAATCATTTATTTCATTTAGAATTTAGTTTTAATAATCCATGATATTTTGAAAATGAAAAAATTTGTGGATTCATTTCATTCTAAATGTATTTGTTAAATTGAATGGATTTTTGTATTTTTATCTAGCCATATTATTTACATAATATCCCCTCATTTTATTTATAATATGTAATTTATTTTTAGTTATCAACATTCAATATATAATATTCTAATATTCTAATTATTTATTTCTATTTTACATAACCATTACTAAAGATTTGAGCTCACCCATACAATGCATTCATTATCTAGGATTCTATAAAGTTTACTAGGACTCATATACTAAGAAAATATAGTTGAAATAAATTTATTCTAGAACAATAAAATATAATATTTTGGTAATTTTATGTATTCAAATGTAATGTGGGAATTATAATTTTATCTAATTTAAGAAAACGACTAAAAATATCAGTCTTTTAGAATTTTTTTATATCTTATCTGATTGTAATGATAGCATGAACTTGATCTATGTAGCTAGTGTTGGGGTCATTTTAGTTGATATTATAGGAATTTTATTAGAATCCTAGGGAACAATAAATAGAAGAACATATATTAGAAAACATATACAAAAGGAATATTTTGGGGATAACTGTATTATAGTATCCTAACATTTTGATACGATAGAGATTATGTGGTTTTTTTCTATTTCATACATACTTATTAGGATAAAAAAGTGGATATTGTTTTGGAATAGATTTACCTTTAGGTAATAAGATCAAAAAGGGAACATCAGTCTTGAATAAAGAATAAACTACCTGTAAAGACCTGAGTTTTTTAGATTTTGGAATATAAGAAGAAATTGAAATTTTTGATCATGAGTTATCATGAGGCATAAAATAGTCATTTTACAATTGATGGTGGTCTCTAATAAATTTTCGGACCACCCTTTTTCTCCCTGTAAAATTTTTTACCCTCTGATATGAGTTTGGTGGATTTATGAGGAGTTGGATTTTTTTATTGAATATTGAATTTTTAATTAATAAAATATTATATTAATTATGCACTTTTCTGTGACTGTATCTCTTTAACAGAGTGTCTTATTGTGATTTTGACTCTGTATATGAATATAGAATGGTGGGTTTATCCTAAGATAGGTATTAACACTCTTAGGGTTACAGGACATGGTATGAGTGTTAAATACGAAATTAATTAATTAATTAATTATTTAAATTACATAAAAGAACCCCCCCCCCATTTGGGGTTCCCATGAACAACATGAGAATGGAGGGGCTTGACAATCATGAAATATGGACAAATAAAAGTGTAAGGGTTATGAGATACTACCAGACATCATCCATTACATAGATTAGGACCGAGTCGATATTAAATAGATTTTGTGAATAGATTTGAACCCAAAGAGTTGAAATTTATTGCATGAGGTAGGACGAGTTTTGAAAATTATGTCGTGATCCAATTAAATTATTTTCTTATTTTTTAAATTCTTTTAATGATTCCTAAATTACCCATTAGGGTGTATCTATGTTTATATGTGAAAAAATGGATTTTTCAGGAAGTTTTGGAGTTTTTTCCGATTTGAAACACCATCTACATTGTGTGTGGTTCTATGAACACACACCATGTGTTCTTCCCATTCATGGAAGATGGAATTTGTAAAATTTCATGTAGTCAAATCCATGTATGAACCGTGTTGTCGTACGTGGTCATGTGTTTGAACATGTGAAAAAGAACATGGGAAGATGATATTAGGTAAGTAAATGTGATGTACAATAAGTATTTGATTTTTAATAGTACAATTTCCCACCACATGTTTCTCTAGCCATGTAATACTACGTCGCATAAACAAGAGATTATAGTATATTATTTATACTCGAATGTACATGCCATGTACCTTTTCTATCTATGATTTTTTGTGTATTTTTTTCATGGAAGATAGAATCGGTCGTGTTATTAGTCCATTATGAGCATTTTCCAAATAGTTAAAAATGGTGGGATCCTTTTGACATATAAAGGTACTAAAATCAGTGTTTTATAAATATTTCATTTATAAGGAGGATTTCATTGAGGTTTGTATTTAGAATATTTTAGAGGTATGTGTTTTGAGCTAGGAAACCATGGTGAGGATTTTGAGCTCAGGATTTCATCGGGAATGAGCATACCATGTTTTCATCCATAATGATTTTTGAATAAATCCTAGAATATAGTATTTCAGTATTATCAATGGGATAATTTTATTTTTCCTTGCATATCGAGACCAGTGATTGATGTTAGAGAATTTGAGCTTTAAATATTACATTTGAGGATTAGGTTGGATGGTGCCTTTGGAGTGAAGTTTACACCATATAATTGTGTTTATATAAGTGTGCCATTATGGTGTTTAATTTAGTCTAAGTTACTCTTCATGATTCTCTTGGAGGGAAATATTTTTTTAATTGATAATTGTATGCCATGGTTGATGGTTGAGAATGCATGTGCTGCATGGGATATGTTTTAGATTCCATGGGGGATTGTAGTTGATCAAGGATCAATTAGACTCTATTAAGGGAATCTTGTGGATGCTTGTTGTACAATGGATTGGCCCGAGAGATTTGTTGTTACTATGGTTTAGTGATGATCCCTTTTCAAGAGTGATAGTTCATTGGATCTTATGGGGAATACCTCTGTATATGTTTTGAACTAGAGGTTCATGTGTGGGCCTGACTGATAAAGAGGACCCTGAGTGTGTGTGTGTGTGTGTGTGTGCTCATAGATTTTGAGGGTTCCATGGGACCTAGGATGATGTTTGTTCCAATAGGGATGACATGACACTTTCTGAGATATAAATATGGCAACGTGTTATTATTTTTTAGTTCATTGAGGTTGAAACCAAGATTACTACCATGGATAAATTTGATATGGGTTGGTTTCCATGTTCCTGATACTAATTTATAAGTAATAATTGTGATTCTTGTAATATCTGGATATATGATCCCCATGTATAGCTATGGATATTCATGATTGAAATTGTTGGTTTGATGTTTCATATCTGTACTGATAGTTTTTTATGGTTTTAGTGCTGGATAGAGTTTCTGGGAATGCAATGTTAAACTATTGAGAATAGTGATTTGATGTCACATGTTTGGGGTATGGCACTATAATGAGGTTCCAGGAATAGAATGTATATTAATGAGAGGCTTTCAAAATGAGGCTCTAGATACAAACATTATGGATCATGGATTGTGCACCAATCTGTGGATATTTTCATTAATGGCATGTCATGTGAGAAAGCATCATTGAAAGAGGTTTCATTTTCATTGTTCTAGAATAGACTGATGATATGGGACCAAAAAATGTAATATTTTCTAGACCGAGGATCCAGGAATAGAATTTATACTATTGATAGGGTGTCACAATGAGGCTATACACATCAATAGTAAACTTTGTGGACAGTTCTCTAGACTAATGATCAGGGCATTGATGGTTTACCAGTTGGGATGGATGGTGGAATAATTCTCTACATACATGGTTATAATACACGACTGATGATCCTGATGTGGTTGATATGATGTATATTGTTAAGATGTCGGACTAATGCACCATTAATGGTTGTTTTGACATATATAGAATTTGGGCAGGAGTGATTCATCATGCACTATAGTAATGATACAAGAGGTAGATTTCCAGATGAAGGTCTAGGCTTGGTAGTACTCTTGTGTGGAAATATGGATAGATATTTCTAGGTTCCGGGTATGAGAAAATATTTGGTAATCAGGAGATGGTTTGATTTGACTTATATGTTTATCAGGGGAGGAAGGACTATCATACGATGTGTTACAGATATTGTCAGGGTTGTTATGACCTCTATGGGTACGGATCTCGAAGGTTGGTTGGTATGCACGATCATTGAGACGTGCTTAGAGATATTCTAAAAATTGTCGAAGTAGGTATGGTTAATCTAGGCCATGGACATATAGAACAATAATAATTTTTTTACTTTTTGTTTTCCTATTATATATAATCTTGGCTGAGAATTCATCATGAGCAATAACTTAGGGCATCAGTTTATAGGTTCACCATTTGTGGTGACCATCTGAGATTTATTTCTCACCCCATATACCTGCACCTCAATACACATTCATAAATTCTATCAACTTTTAGGTTGAGTAGAGATGAATGATGGAGAGGTGTTATGACCCGTCCTAGTGGGGCATGTGCCGTAACTCCCCAAGCCCGCCTCGAATAGGCCAGGGGCTGGTGACTAGAAATGAGTATCATGTCACTAACATGGGATGAATTTCTTATAAACCTTTACACACACACACATCTCCAAGCCCATAAAGTTGAAAAGTAAAAACTACTAAAAATGCAAATGCATTCATACACTAAAATCCCAGCCAACAGAGTATGACAGGAAAGTAAAGTACAGTAATGTTAACCCCTGGGCCAAAAGTACAACCCCACTAAAAGAAGTTCTGCAACAAAGTCCAACCTAAAAAGAAAGGTATTGGGACTGCAATCTGTAGCTGTAGGAACACACCTTGGCCTGCCTAATCTCACTAAGCACCATCCAGTCCTGGTCCACCTATAATCCTGTCAAAGGCTCGGTCAACTTCACAGGACACGACACGTGTGGGAAAATCCCATTTAGGGGTGTGTATAGAAATACCCAGTAGGACACCCCGAAAACCACAACAGAACACAACAAAGTAAATACCACAAAGAAATGATACATTCAACTCTACACAATATATGATTACAAAACATATAACAAGAATATCCAGATATACTCATATTCGATCAACTATTGTGAAACCACCAATAAGATCCATCTCGAAGATTCCACTAAGAACATAATAGGGAGAACACACTCCTAGGTCTGAAGAGAGAGATATGAAGTACTCATTCTAGGAGAACTCACTCTACAAGTACTTAAGAAAGATACTTGATGCCTCAGATGGGGATCACAACTAGTAGCTATGGGGTGATTCCAACAACTCAGTCTAAACAAATCCGCTAAGCAGAGGATCAGCACCCGGGTAAGGTAGGTCACGTCGATATTAAGAACTATACCTAGGGTACTAGGAAGGATTAGAAGATCCGGATTTAAGTATCACAGAGGGGATTTGAACAACTCTATTCAGGAAGTCCTACTGAAGGGATCATACTCTTGTATGTAGGAAATGATACCAGAAAACTTCAGGGGAAAGACCAAGGGTACGAACCTTAAGAAAGCTAGTCCATGTCACAGAAGACAACTGGCTCAAGCCATGTAAAACAATATACACAACGAGTAGTAGGGTCACACGCCGTGTTCCTTGGCTCTAGGTACTACCCATGTAACACGTCCCGTGTCTTAAAAAATTTCATATAAAAGCATCTTCATGACATGTAGAAGGATTACACATCATGTTCGGGTGTCTAGGTTTCGCTCCATGTATGCTATCCATGTGCCCCTACACGGCCTCAACCTGTGTCACCTTTCCCATGTACCAGTACATGGGTTATTCCGTGTATCTGTCCGGGTCTAGCTGGGGAAGGGTATAAACACCGTGTCCTTGGTAGTGTACCCAACCTGTATCTGTGTACTCCTACAGTACACGCCAGGTATTCCACCGATGAACACATGTCATGTAGCCCATACTACACACCGTGTAGTTGGGATTTCTCCAAAACCTTCGTCTTCCTCATCGTGCCTCGGCCAAGCCTCCTGATTCGCAATCCTTCATCTGTTTGCCGCAAAACTTGAGATCTCATGTCGCCTCACTATTGTGATGCCGAATCTGTGGGTTTCGGACATTCGATTGGCTCTGAAATCCGATTCTGGACACCCATGCGGAAATCGTTTGAAAAACGTTATCTTTCAATCTGCTTCGATCCATCTATAGCCACTACCGCCGCACCTTCGTGGGGTTGTCCCGATTCCAGATCATCAGTTTGTGATTGTTGCGTCTCACAACAGATGCACAACGATCAATCATTCATACCTCCGAGAATAAAGTGTAGAACACACACGAAGAATGTGAGAAATTAGGGAAGAAAGGAACAACAAATCGAGAGGAATGAACCTCGATCTATGTTCATGTCGATCATGGTTTATCACCGTTAGAAGTCTAAACAAAACCAAAATAACCTTCAAGAATCAATCCCCAAAAGATTCCACAGATAACCCTTCCTGCATATTGATCAATCCATAGGTCAATCAGTTTGTTGATTGGTCTGCGTCTGTTGTGAAAATAAATAACGGGAAAGAAATCACAAAGATATCAAACACCCTACCTGAATCTACGACGTTTGTTGGCGAGGATATGGTCACCGTGTCATCGTCGCTGGTGAAACTAGTCAAGAATGTCATCTCCGTGTTTGGAGGTTTCTTCCAGAGCATCCCATGGCCTCCAGGGGAAATTTAGGGTTATGAGAGTTTTTTAACCCTGATCCCGTATGAAATAATTAATTTAAATGATTAAATGACTTTTCTGTAGAAATATTTTTTCAAATATTTTTATAAGTTATTTTATTACAGTTATCTCTAAAAACTAGATTTCACCAACGACCTATGCTGACTGATGTTCGGCCTCGCCTAAGGTAAATCTGATGCTCTGAATGCAACAGTGCCCTCAGATTTCTGATATGAGAACCTTTTCAAGAGATATTACACTTTTTCCGGAAAACCCCACTCGCGTGTTATTTAATTATTTAATTAAATTCAAACATTTGTTTCGGGTTTACTGGGCCTCAGAACTGCAAACCATCTCAATGTCTGGTCTCGAAATAATTCTCATATAAAATTAAAATAATACAAGGAAAAATCTGGGAAATTACATCCTCCCCACCTTAGGGATTTACTTCCTCAAAAAGCCAAAACAAAGGATAGTCCAAAAGATGTGGGTACTACGCACGGATCTGAGCCTCCCTCTACCACGCTCTCTCCTAGAGATTCATGTGCTGGCACCAGACACGCACCAAGGGAATAACTCACCCATGAAGGATCTTCTCCTTTCGATCCTTGATATCCACATGGTACTCCCCAATGGTCACTCCATCATCGATGTCCAGCTCCCGCCAGTTGATAACGTGCGATGGATCAAGCACGTCGTTCCGTAGCTGCAACACATGGAAGACGTGGTGAACCCGGTCCATATGAGGAGGTAGATCCAAGATGTATGCCACCTCACCAACTCTACTCAGAATCTGAAAAGTGCCGATGAACCTCGAATATAGCTTGCTACCTCGGCAAAATCTCCACATTCCCCGTCGAGGTGAGACCCGATGGAACACATGGTCTCCCTCCTCGAACTCCAAGGGCCTCCATCTCTTGGCAGCACAAGACATTTTCCAAATCTATGCAATCTTCATCTACTCCTAGATAACCGGCACCTTCTCTGTAGTAGCTTGCACCATCCCCATGCCAAGAAGTGCTGACTCTCCTGGGTCAGTCCAACAAAGTGGTGACCTGCAAGGTTGCCCACACAATGCCTCGAATGGTGCCATACCAATAGTGGAATGATAAATTTTGTTATAAGAGAATTCCACCGGTGGTAGGTGATCCTCCCACCTATGACCACAGTCAAGTATGCAAGCTGATAACATATCTTCCAGAACTTGGATTGTCTGCTCTTTCTGTCCATCAGTCATAGGATGAAACACTATGCTCAAGTGTAACTGAGTCCCAAAAGCTTCCAACAATCCCTTCCAGAAACGGGATGTGAAACGAGCATCACGATCTGAGACGATTGTTGATGGCACTCCATGAAGTCGAACTATCTCTTGCACATAGAGACGTCCCAAGCTCTCTATTGAATTATGCTCCCATATGGATTCGAAGTGGGATGCTTGGTGAGTCGGTCAACAATCACCCAGATGGAATCGTGTCCCATGGAAGTACATTGTAAACACATCACGAAGTCCATGGA
This sequence comes from Viscum album, assembly GCA_963277665.1. Classification (NCBI taxonomy): domain Eukaryota; kingdom Viridiplantae; phylum Streptophyta; class Magnoliopsida; order Santalales; family Viscaceae; genus Viscum; species Viscum album. The sequence goes on from OY728158.1 coordinate 753,574,473, forward strand.
TATACCATCCCACATCCACACTGGCACATCAAGGGACTAAGTCAAACATGATGTAACCAGGTGCTCAGCATTTACTTGCTGACAAGTAAGGTATAGAGAAACAAACTGTGCCAAACAATTCTTCATTCCTAGCCACTAGAATTGACGTCGGAGGTCCTAGTACATCTTTTCCACACCTAGATTCACCACTAATGTAGATGTATGGAACTACCTTAGAACCTCCTCCCAAAAAATCACTAGTACTATTGTTCTCCCTCTGAAAAGAAAAACGTGCTTCCCACCTTTTTAATATCTATCAGTAGCATCACCTGCGGATATCTGAGCACGTAGAGTCTCACAACTATCATCCTTGATTTGTGCTTCCCTGACTCGCTATAAGAGTGGATAGGTAAAAACCATCGAAGGAAGGTAAGCCTCCACATCTCTATCAATGAAGGATAACTATAAATAGGCCAACTACCTTGTCACCTCATCAAGTAATTGTGAACTGGATTTTCTGCTGAGAGTATCTGCCACAACGTTCCCCTTCCTAGGAGTATAAACGATCTCAAAGTCGTAATCATGGAGGAACTCAAGCCACCACCTGTGTCTCAAATTCAGAACATTCCAAGAAAATATATATCTGAGACTCTTGTGATCAGATTAGCTGATAAACTGCTCACCCATAAGGTAGTGTCTTCACATCATCAATACGAAGACTACCGCTGCCAACTCAAAATCATGGGTCGTGTAGTTCTGCTCGTATGGCCTCGACTGACGTGAGCCATAGGCAACCACCGCTTGCCTCTGCATCCATACACAACTACGCCTTGATTCTGATGCGTTATAGAACACTACGTAATCGACACTCTCTTCTGGTAGTCTCATGATCGGGGCGCTCTTTAGACTTTGTCTCAACTACTGAAAAGTCTGCTGCCATCTCTCGGTCCCCACGAAAGGCTTCACCTTTTGGGTCAAAGATGTCATGGGTGCTGAAATTCTGGGGAAATCAGGAATTAATCTCCGATAGTAGCCTGCCAACCCAAGGAAACTCCGCACCTCCCTTAAGCTCTGAGATGACTCCCATGCTAACACTGCCTCTACCTTGTCTAGGTCCACTGCTACACCATCTGCTGAGATAACGTGTCCCATAAATTGGAACTCTTGTATCAAGAATTGAAACTTAGAGAGTTTCCCGTAAAAATGGAGCTCTCAGTGTGTGTCTAGAATCACCCTTAGGTGCCTCGCATGATCCTACTTGGACAAAAAGTACACAAGGATATCATTGATGAAGACCACCATGAACTGATCTGGATAAGGCTAAAAGATCTGGTTCATTAGTCCCATAAACACCACCGAGGAATTCGTCATGCCGAAGGGAATCACCAAGTACTCATAGTGATCGTAGCCACATCTGAAAGCCACCATTGATATATCCTCATCCTGTACTCACAACTAGTGATAACCTAACCATAGATCAACCTTCGAGAACCATCGTTCCCCTCATAACGGGTCGAAGAGGTCATTGATCCTCGGTAGTGGATACCGGTTCTTCACGGTCACAGGATTCAAGTGATGGTAATCCACAAATAGCCTCAATCTCCTGTTTTCCTTCTTGGAAAACAACACTGGGGAAGCCCAGGGTGAAACACTAGGTCCCATGAAGCCCTTCTACTAAAAATCTTCCAACTACTCTCTCAGCTCACGAAGCTCTGCAGGAGCCATCTGATATGCTGATTCTGATATCTATGTTGTCTCTGGTTACAACTCAATGCATAAATATATCTCCTGATAAGGAGGTAGTCCAGGGACATCCTTCGGAATGACGTCCTCATACTCAGCCACTACCGCTGGAACGGGAATCTCATAACATCTACTGCGCCTAGGGCTAGGCTAGCCAACTGATGTGAAATTAGTTGTACCTTCCTATGCATGAGTCCATCCTACGCTTCTTAGGTCTCATTTTCAATGACGAAGGAGAACCTTGTTCCATCAAAATGGAAAAACCACACCCTTCGCCTAAAACAGTCATTCTGGCCATGAACTGTGGATAGGCAATCCATACCATGAATGACATCGTAAGGCCTCGATGCTACAACTAAGTGGTTCTAACCAAAACTCTCGCCTCCAAGGGTTAGGTTAGACTGTCTTCAAAGGTGTGTGATATATGAATCTTCTACAGTCTGCATTTCTAAGCATAAGGGTCGAGTCAATGGCTCAACTAGAATCTCAAGGTCTAGAAAAAGATAACCAGTCAGAAAATAATGACTAGCACCTGTGTCTATCAGTATGGCTTCCAAAGTTGAAAAGGCACAGATTTTACCTCTAATCATTCCAGGGGTACATGGGTCATAATCCTCCATTGCCTACAGCTATCTCTGCCTCTGTCCACCTGCTCCCTGAGCATGGGGTGGACCTCATGGGAGTGGTGGTGGTAATGGGTCAAAACACCGATCACCTCTATCTCATCACCCAGCTCCTCTACCACATCTACCTCCCCACAGATCTGTCTTCTCCACATGTTGCCTCTACCTCAGTGGTCTATCCACTGCTCCCATGTCAGTAGAACGGCGGGTCGGATAATCTCGAGTGAGATGTCCCCTGCCATCACATGAGTATAATCATCGCTCTTGAGGATAGATGGATGCACCTTGGGAACCATGTATGAAAGATCCACTGTCCTGGGATCTCCTCTGAAAACGTATCCCATGAATGGGTCCCTGACATTGGGTCCCTGCTACCGAAGTCTCTACTCCAGCTCACTCACTACTGAAAACTGTTGGCTATCTCTACTCTGCCAAGAAGCTCTCGACCACCAAAGCCCACTTGAGCACGCCCAACATAAGTAGTAATTATCATAGGGATGATTCTAGATCAGATGTCTCTACGCAATCCCCACTAAAAAGTATGAGCTCTGAAGTAATGATCCCTGACCATATCCATCGAGTACCATGAGAGGTCAGTAAACCTCGATGAATAGTCAGCCACCATCATGGTTCCCTGTTGGAGCTGAAGAAGCTCCTGTATACGTACTGCTCTCAGGGTAACCAATGAAAACTCCTCCCTAAAGACATGCTCAATATCTGACCAAGAAAGAGTCACCTCATCATGAGTCTGGATAACCAAACTCCACCATCACCTTGCCGAGCCCTGCAGAAGGCTCACTGCCAGGATCAACATCTGGTCTGCTGGTGTCCTGACCAAACAAAAGACTCTGGACACTACCTCAAGCCGGTCCACTCCTGTTTGAGGGTCAGTCTCACCTAAAAACCTGAGGGATCTCTACCTCTGAAACTCGTGGAGTGCGCTCAGCCTGCGCTCCTCTACTAGTACAGCAGGTACTAAACACTACTCCACAGGTGGTGGAACAACTGGCACACCACCCAATGGTAAAACTGGGGGATCTTGTCCCTATATTGAAGCTTCATCATGGAGGGGGTCATCCTTGTGATCGAGCAGTTGGATCCTAGCGGGTGTGCATCGTGGAGGCATCCCACAAAGAAACAAGATGTATCCTAGTCAGTGATTATATCTGGAGAGCTGACTAAAGATGGAAATGGAAACCACAACCCATTTTTATATGATTCATGTACCATTATTTTCCCCTGCTACTAGTGTTCTCATGTTCCAAGTCGAAAAGAAAGTTATCATAGTCCTGGTGTATGGATACATCGGCCGCTCGCACCAACACCGGGGTCCCTGTCCTAAAAGAAAAACTCGAAACACATAACACTGTTTCCCCATACCAACTCACAGACTCTCGGTCCTAACATAGAACTGACCACCTATGATAACAATCTTTCACAACTCGTCCCAGTGCAGCCCGTGCCACAACTCCCCAAGACCACCTCCAGTAGGCCAGGGGCTGGTGACTAGAACTGAGTAGGCATTTCACTAACATGGGATGCATTTCCTATAAACGTGTACACACACACATCTCCAAGCCCACAAAACTGAAAAGTAAAACCTACTAAAAATGGAAATGCATGCATACACTAAAATTCCAACCAACAGAGAACGATAGGAAAGTAATGTACTGTAATGTAAAACCCTGGGTCAAAAGTACAAGCCCACCAAAAGAAAGTCTGCAAAAAAGTCCAACCTCTAAAGAAAGGTACTGGGACTGCAATCCGTATTAGTAGGAACGCACCTCGGTCTACCTAATCTCACAGAGCAATATCCGATCCTGGTACACCTAGAATCCTGTCGAAGGCTCACTTTTCTACACAAGAAATGACACATGCAGGCAAAGCCCATGTAGGAGTGAGTATAAAAATACCCAGTAGTACACCCTCAAAAACCACAATGTAATACAACAAATGAAATACCACAAAGGAATGATAGAGTCAGCTTTACACAGTATTTGTTTACAGTACATATAACAAGAATATCCAGATATACTCATACACGATAAACTATCACGAAACCAACACTATGATCCAGCTTGAAGATTCCACTAAGCACGTAACTGGGATAAAAGACTCCTTGGTCTGAAGAGAGAGATACGAAGTACTCGTTTTGGGAGAACTCACTCCACAAGTACTTAATAAAGACACTTGATGCGTCAGATAAGGATCACAACCAGTAGCTATGGGGTGATTACAACAACTCAGTCTGAACTAATCTTCTAAGGAGAGGATCAACACCCAGGTAAGGTAGGTCACATAGATATAAAGAACTCTACCTAGGGTACCAGGAAGGAAAAGAGGATCCGACTCTAAGTCTCACAGAGGGGATTCCAACAATTTTATTCAGGAAGTCCTGCTGAAGGGATCATACTCATGTACCTAGGAAATGATACTAGAAACCTTCAGGGGAAATAACAAGTGTACGAACCATAAGAAATCTATTCCAAGTCATAGAAGACAACTGGATCAATCCCTGTAAAACAAGTTACACGACCTGTAGTAGGGTCACACGCCATGTTCCTTGACTCCGGGTACTGCCCATGTAACACTACCCGTGTCTTATAAAATTGTCATATAAAAGCAACTAAACGGCGTGTATAAGGATTACATGCCATTTTTGAGTGTCCGGGGTTCACTCCATGTACGCTGGCCTTGTGCACATACACGGCCTCAACCCGTGTCGCCTTGCCCATGTACCAGTACACGTGGTATCCCATGTATCTGGCAGGGTCTGGCTGGGGAAGGGTATGCACGCGGTGTCCATGGCCATGTACCCAACCGATGTTCGTGTACTCCCAGATTACATGCCAGTTAGTCTTCCAACGAACACATTCCATGTATCCCATACTACATGCCTTGTAGTCGAAATTTCTCCAGAACAGTCGTCTTCCTCCTTGCACCTCGTTCGAACCCCCAGATTCACAATCTGTCATCCATTTTCTACAAAACTCTATATATCAGGTTTCCTCTCCGTCGTGATTCTGAATCTGTGGTTTTCAGACCTTCGATCGACTCCAAAATTCGATTATGGTCACCCATGCGGAAATCATTTGAATAACGATATCTTCCAATCTGCTTGGATTCATCCATCTCCACTACTGTCGCACCTCCGTGGGGATGTCCTGATGCCAGATCTTCAGTTTGGGATCATTGAGTCACACAACGGATGCACAAAGATCCATCATTTATACCTCCGAGATGATCTCATAGAACGTAGACGAAGAGCACGAGAAATCAGGGAAGAAAGGAACAACAAATATATTGGAACAAACCTCGATCATTTTTTGTGTCAATCATGGTTCGTCACTATTAGAAGGCTAATCAAAACCAAAATGACCTTCAAGAATCAATACCCAAATTATCCCACAGATAACCCATCCCGAATAACGGTCAATCCACAGGACAATATATTCGTTGATTGGTCTGCATCCATCGTGGAAATCAAGAACAGTAAAGAAATCAAAAAGAGATCAAATGCCCTTCCTGGATCTGTAGTGTTCGTTGGAGAAGATCCGGTCACCACATCGTTGTCACCGGCGAAACACGTCAAGAATGTCGTCACCGCATTGGGAGGTTTTCTCCAGTGCTTCCCAGAGCCTCGATGGGAAATTCAGGGTTATGAGATCTGTAACCCTGATCCCCTGGGAAATCATTAATTTAATGGATTAAAAGGCTTCTCTACACCATGATTTTATAAAATATTGTTATTAAATATTTTATTATTGTTATGTCCAATGACTAGATTTCACCAATGACTGGAGCCGACTGAAGTTAGGCCTCATCTAAGGTAAAATCGGTGCTTTAAACGCAACAGTTCCCTCAGATTTATGATCCGAATACCCATTAAAAAGTTATTCCACTTTTTCATGAAAACCCCACTCGCGTGTTATTTAATTATTTAATTAAATTCAAACATTTGTTCCGGGATCACATGGCCTCGGAACTGCACTCCGTATCAAAGAATGGTCTCGAAATAATTCCCATATAATATTAAAATAATACATGGAAAAATCCAGGTCATTACAATAGGGTGGAAACACTTGATTGCAGGGTTTAGTGGGATGCTCATGTGGATTTGAAATTTCAAGCTAGAGCAGCTTGAAAGGATATTGGTTACATGGTATGTGTTACGGCCCGAAGTTGGATGTAGGGATTGATTTATTTAATTTTTTGTTTTTTATTTCTTGAACATGGTATCATCGTTGTGGGTGATTTTCTTTCTATATTACGAGGATGTTGAGAATTTTAATTCAGTTTCATATTATTACATTATGATTAGTTTTAGTGTGTTTGTTCTTCTACTCTCCCTTTTGTGTCGGTGTTTGGTTATTTAAATATAGTTGAACACTTTGATATGTGGGTATTATGTACTCAAAATATCAACATTATTCCCCCCTCTTCTAGTCAGTAGCCTCTGGAATATGAGGAGAAACTATTGAATTTTTGTGGAAAATTGGCTAGGAGCATCGATTTAGTGGTTACCTAGTCGGGATGTTACAAAGTTGTTAAAGAGCAGTTACAACCTTATTATTTCACTATTTAGTTTTTTTAGAAAGTTGATATAAGAATTTGTCAAAACATGTGGTAGATAATTGGATGGTCCTTTAGGAACACATATTACGGTAGGAAATCTAGGTTAATAGGAAATGTGATTTATGTTCATGATTTGTGATGTTAGGGTTGTATATGATTCTTTCTTAGAGAAATGCATATGTTGGTTAGATATAATGGTTTAAAAAGGATTTCGGGCTGTAGGACCATTGGAAAGTAAACTATGATAAGGTTTTGAATCATTTTCTAAAGAAAAAGGAGGCATCTCATGCACAATGATCTGCATGTTGGATTCCCATATTTTAGGACTCATATAATGTCATTTTACATACACTCTTACGATGGAATGTTTTTTGGTTCAACGATGAGAGGCTTTGGTGGTGGGGTTGATGGGGGGGGGGATTAGTGTTCGATTTTTGAAGTGAACTTGGTGGGTTAGTATGGTTAATTTCTGGGATGTGGTCCCCTTGTAGATGGTTTTGTATAATGTTGGTAGAATTTTCTGGTACTCCAAAGAGTTTAATGAAGTGCACATTCATTGAGAGTATGGATTCCCTCGATGTAGGTAGTTCATTTGTGTACGAATCCATTATAGCATGAGTACATATAAATGGGTGTTTTTATAGTAGATGTTGTGTGACGATGATACAAGTGGATATTGTTTTCCCATGAGTAATGTCTTGCTGTGATTTGGCTTAAACATGGGTGGTTAGACCTAGTGACGTGATATGGGTCTTGATCAGAAGGTATATATTGGAGAGCCTGGTGACATGTTTTTACATGACATCAGACTAGGGAGTTTGATCTGTTTGGTCTTGAGGGTAACCCGTGAGATGGGTTGGTCATGTAATGAGTTCCTTCTAGTGTGTGAGTCAAAGATGGATTTCTTGTGATTTTTATAATGTTTTAGGAAGATTGTAGAATGGATTGAATTTTATGCTTGTTTGATGGCTTTTGAATTTGGGATGGTGTACTAGGTTGACGATGTTTCCACATTGTCGTTGGTTTCAAGATGGGAAGTTTTTTTTTAGGTTCCTGGCTAAATAAATAGTTGTAAAATAATGTTGAGATATGTAAAATTAGGTTTTATAAGGATCACAATTAGACCTTTAGATTGCATGGTTTTGGCTATTAAGCTTAGTTTTCATAATAAATATCTTGTTAGAGTTAGGGTATGATTTCTTGATCTGTTATACAAGGTCATGTATTAGTTTTCTAATAGTGGAACCTTGGAGACATGAGAACAATAATGGACTATATAATTTGGTTTTTGAATTTGACGTTACAAGAGTATAAGTCTGAGGTGCTAGAGTTTTGTATGAATCCTTGCGTGGGCTGAAAATTATTGAATTTAGGGATAGACTTATAGGAATGTAAACCTAAGGCCATGATATAGAAAAGTGATTTTCTTGGATGGGTGAGGTTGTGATGGTATTAATCAATATAATATTTTTAAACTAATAGTATATAGAACCTCATGCCCTATATATTGGTATCAGCTTGAGTATACTAAGAGAGGTTCCTTGAGTTGATAAGGTTCCTCCTTTGAGGTTGTGCCCATGGAGAGGTATGTGTGAAAATGTATGGTGATGAGTAAACCACCAGCCTTGTATGAGTGATGTCCCAATGATGGGTCTGATTTCAAAAAACAACATGGGTCTTGTTTTTATGTTTCAAGAATGGAAAATATAATATGTTTGGTCGTTTTGGTCTGGTAGTATGAATATAGATGTGTCCATCTCTAGGCTTAGACATGATTGTTACATGGGATAGGAGAATAGTTTTTTTGTTTATGAGGAAATGATAAAGAAACTAATTTGGTGGGAAGTACAAAATCAGGCATAGTGGTGTGACCCAAATGTTTGTAGGGTCGTGGATGTTGTGAGGACCATGTCAGGAGGGATAGTGGATCACATATGATGTGTGTTGATAGGAGATTTCCATGACCCTAAGATCCATGGATAAGAAAAAATATAATTCAGATGACTTTTATGGTTAGGAAAACCTAATTTTATCAAAATTTTAAAAGATATTTTGGAATATTAATATGGACAATTGCTTTTCGGAACTGTCCTTATGGTTTGATAATGATAGTTAGCTGTGGATTGACCTTTGATGGGTTTTACACCATATTTTTGGAGATATGAAGAGAATATATGTTGTCATTCAAGGATATAATTAAACAATTTGATCATGTTTTATGACCACTACAGGCCAAGATATGTTATTGGAAGACAACCTAGGATTCTTGAAGAGGAGAAGGATTATGGTTGAGAAGATTTAGAGTCTCGAGTTTTTTCTATGCTTGTTGAGAAGATATTAATGTTTTTGTTGTTGGGTTCCCAAGAGGGGAAATTGATCATTTTACACTACAATATACTATCAAGTAGTTTTTCTAACCACTATGTTGGTCCTGGAATTGGGTATTTACCCTGGGACAGGTGTTTAGCAGAGTTAAGAGAAGTTGGACTTTTGGATCAATATTTAATTAGTACATAATTAAATATTAAATTAGTCAGGCAGTTTTGGTTTGCTATATCTATTCAGCGAAGTGTCATATTGAGTGTCTGACTCTTCGGCTAATTCCTTAATGGGGGGTTTTTCCTACATGATAAATTAACCTCTGTTGAGTTCCTAGACTCGAGACCAGTGTTACATGGGTGATTAATTTTTCAAATAATTATTTCATTAAATTATTTTAAATAATCCACCCCACAATTGAAGATCTAAAAAATATATGGATTGGGGAGAGGCTTCTCCACTGCATGTGGCGGCCATATTGAAGGGGAAGGGGAATATACTAAAAAACTTCATCCATAGCATAGATTAGGACCTTATCGAGGAGAAATAACTTCCATGAGTAGATTTGAACACATAGTTTCAGTGATTATGCCATAAGTTTGTCAAGTAATTCAGTTTATTTCCACCTCTGTAAGTTTTTTATGTTTTATTTCCTTATAATTTTTTCTAATGTCCCCAAGGGGTATTAATCTACGCTTATATGGGGGGTTTTCATAGGTTTCAGAGTGGTTTTCTGTCAGATTATCTATATAAATGGTGCATATTTATATGAGAACATTCCATGTGTTATTTCCATTCAAGAAATAAGTGATTTTCAAAGGTATAAAATATATACATTGTGTACACTCTGTGTAGTTGTACATGGCCATGTGTGTGGCCATGGGAGGATGAACATGGGATGATGGTTTTTTGAAAGCACACATCATGCACTTTATTTACAAACTATGTAGTAACACACAGGAAGACTCTATTTAGCTATGTCCATGAAAACATATGATCCCATGAGACGATATTAGAGTACACACCATGTACTAGGAAGTAGATGCCATATAATTTTTCCCACTTAGAGGATTTTGGTAATTGGTGCCCTAGAAGTTAGACTAGGCATGTGATTCATAAAAATTGATCATTTTATAACATATATTGCAATGGGTAGACTCTTTTGACAAATATATAGGTCTTGAAATATGAGTGTTTACATAAAATTAGTTTAGAAAAAGCTCTTCCACAATATTTGAATTCAGAATCCTTTAGTGGGTCTGGTTATGAGATATGAGACCAATGTGAGGGTTGTAAGCTCAGTGCTTGATCTAGAATGAGTGTAACTTGTTGATTTTCACGAGTTTCTTAGATGAATACTAGAATATATAATTTGAGTATAATCTATGGGATGATGTTGGTTTTCATTACGTATCAGAAATAATGACTTGAGGATAGATTATTTTAGGTTTAGATCATACATTTGGGGTTCTGGGATGATGGAGCCTTTAGGGAGAGGTTAACACCATATGATTCTAGATATGGTAAAGTGTCATTGTGGGGATGAGTTGAGTCTGAGGTACTCTTGATTATTCTATTGGAGGGTAGTTTTCATTTCATTTGATCATTGTTTGTCATGGTTGATAATTAAATGTTCATGTATCAAACAGTGTTGATTTTAGATTCCTTGGTTGCTTTCCATTACTCAAGGATAAGTTGGAGTCCACTGAGGCCCTCTTGAGGATGGTTCATGTGTTTGGGATTTCCCCGATAGATTATTGAATACCATTTTTTATGGTCGATTCTGTGGATTGAGTGACACTTTAGGGGATCCAGGGGGGCTGCCTCTGTCTATATGTGGACCTAGAGGGCCTAGTGTGGTCCTGAATGATACGATGACTCTATGAGGTTGTTTTTGAATTTTTACATAGATTATGGGGATTTCATAGGGCCCAAGATGATGTGTCGGCCAATGGATATGATATGATACTTTCTAATTTGGATGTATGAACACTTGTAATTATGTTTTTGTTCATTATGGTTCCGTACCAAATTACACCCATGAGTAAATTTGATAAGGTGGGGTGGTCCGATTTTAAACCCAATTTATTATGAAGGGTTGTGGTGGATATGAGAGAAGGGAAAATTATCCACATGTAGTGTTCCACATATCCAAGAATGAGATTTTTTTTTTGATATTTAGTATTGGAAAAATAGTTTCTTTTGGTTTGACTATTGTACTGAGGTTCTTGGCATGCAATGTTATATTATTGAGAATATTTTTGAGAAACCAAATATATTTGGTTTGGTATTGGGATATGGTTTCATAAATAGAAATCATAATATTGAAAGGGTGTTAGACTAAGTCTATAAACATTGATGGTATTCTTCATGGATAGTGTGCCAGAATTTGTATCTTGGCTTTAATGGAATACCATGCAATAATGGATATTGGATTGAGACTCCATCACATTAGGATTCTTCTATACTATTTCTCTAGGCCCCATCGATGTTATGTTTATTAGACTATAGTTCCAGGAATAGAAATTATTCAATGGAGATGGTGTCATACTGAGGCTTTAGAAAAAAATAGTATACTTCGAGGATGGTACTCCAAAATGAGGCTTTGGGTATCAATGGATAATGAGCTGGGATGGATGGTGGAATAATTTTGTATATCAATGGTCAAGAATCCATATGATGCTAAAATAATAGATTATTTGATATATATGGATAAGATTCTAGAATGAATCTCTAAGAAAGGATCATATTATATAAGTGGCTTATGAGATGTACTAATTTTTTGAGAGAAATGGTTATTATACATGTGGTAGATGTCAACCTGATGGTCTGAGTTTGGTAGGAATCATGTGTTGAAATAGGGATAGATATGGTGAGGATCTACGTATGAGAAAATATCTAGTTTTGAGGACTTGGTGTGAGATGACTTAGATTAGAATGAATGGTGAAAGAAATATTGTATGATGTGTTATTCGTATTGGCTAGTTGGTTGTGGTTACTATGCATATAAATCCAATAAGTTTTTTGGGTTGTAGGGTACTTTAGATGTTCATAACAATATTCCATCAGTGGCTGAAGAAAGAATTGTTGATTGAGTACTTGGACTTACATATCAACATTTTCTTTCTTGTATTTTTTTCCTATTGTATATCGTCATGGCTTATCATATTGCATGAGAATGATCTTATAGAATCATTTAAAAGGATCACCATTGGGGTGGCCTATTATGATTTATTTCCCAACCCCTTCTATATCCACAATTATGTGTTTACATACCTTTTTTTATTCAGGTTGATAATTGATGTAGAATGGATGTGTCAGGGGCCCTAGATTCCATGGTTGAGCAGGACGCTTGTGTGGAGTCGACTATTGGGCTAGAACAACAAGAATGTGTGTTGGAGACTTGGTATGTGTTATGGCCCAGAGTTGGTAGTTGGGATTATTTTATTTTATTTTTAGTTTTTTATTTTTCTTTACATGGTATCAGCCCAGCGGGTGATCATGGTTGCATGTATGACATGGTTGTTCAGGCTATTATTGTAGTTTCATTTTAGTATTTCATGTTTAGTTTTAGTTTATTTATTATTCTGTTTTTTTTTGTGTAAGTGTTTGATTATTTACATCTAGTTTTTCACACTGATATGTGGGTATAGTCTATGAACAATTTCACATTTAGTCACCCACTGCTATTAAGCTACCCCTGGCTTATAAGGAGGTGCTCTTATGGTCTTTTGGGGAACCGTCTGGGAGCACTAGATTAGTGCACTCTAGGATTGGATGTTACACTAATAAATAGGAGTGGTTTTTAATGTTCTTCTAGTTTGTCACTCTTAATATATATACATTGGATAATTCCCATTTTCATTACCAACCTTTATTAAGGAATTGATTAGATAATGGAAATTATTAACATAGGGTAAACCTAAAGTGACACAGATAGAAAATAATGTGTGTTTATTTAGAAATACAAAAAATGATTATATTATTTTTCAACTATGATAACTATTTATCACACTATGCTTTCTATTGTTATTTAATTCCATGAATATAAAGAAATATTATCAACAATGAACATAAAGAAAATGAGGTGATGAGAAGAAATCGATTTAGATTAACATTAGTGGGAAATATATCATGTGTATGCCTGATAAAGTTTTGAAAAAAATGATTATCGACATATAACACAACTGAATCCCAACCTCATGAAATTAGATAAGGATTGTGTTTTCTAATAGATCATGTTTTGGGGACTATAGAGATTTAAAGTATCCAATTCCATTATGCAATGAATTTGGAAGGTCTAACCTAGTAAAATGTCTCAATATAATGGGGAAATTATTTTTGTGTGAAACAAAATTGAATAAATCAATGAAATGTAGAGGCAAAATAGATGAGTATGATAAAAGGAAATAAATATAAACCTAATGGTCTATCTATCATTAATTGCCTTAAATTTGGGGAATCTGAGAATTACCTGAATCAATGAACTCTATTAAAGGGTAACCACTAGGCCATTTAAGGACTAAATGTGATAAAAAAATTATCTAAGTATCTATATATTTTGATACAAGATATATTTTTATTAAAGGGTTACTCCAATAGTATTTTGGTTACATGATTAATTAAACATATAATGATTTTCATAAATATTAAAGTTTATGTGTCATAATTAACATCAGTGTTATGTATACAATCATGAGTTTATTATTTTAATATATATCGAAAGATCAATGTTAGAAAAAACAATAAAAAAGTTAAAAATTTAATAAATTTATAAACACCTATTCTTTAGGTATAATTTTAGTCTACCATGATTTTGATCATTTTAGAAAATTTATTTTAGGAATATATTTTAGAGGAAATATTTTTGAGGAATAATGCATTTATATTTTATAGACATAATTTTAAAGTTGAAGTAAACAATTATTATTGATGTGATCAATATAATAATATTCTTAATGGAGTATTATACTTTTTAAATAGAATATATAAATATTTTGTGTTGAAAACATTAGTATAAAGGTTATTTAGTGATTAAATATATTTCAATGTTGTCGACCATATTTTTGGGAACATTATTGGAATTAGATGAACATAGATTATAAAACTAACAACACACATGCATAGTGATAACACATCACATCAAGAAATATGGTGGTGCTTGATCTGTTAACCGATGGAAGAAAATAGTTTTACACGTACCACTGTAATACATGATGTATTGGTTAATATTTCGTTATTTTATTTTAATAATCTCATGAAAAAATATCAATGATGAACCAGTATTATTAATTTTTTGGATTAGAGATTATATATTAAAAATATTATTTTTTGGAAAAAAATTACACATATGGAAAACAAATTTAATATTTTTTGGATCATATGATTTCTAGACTTCAATTTTATTCTTTCAAAAATTATAAAATTGTTTTTTGGATATTGAATTCATTTAATAAGAGTTTAATTATTGATGGATCGAAGAAAAACCAAAGGATGAAATTTTTATAATGAAATAGAAACATATGATGTTTGTTTATTTCCATAGATTCATATAATATTAATTAATTCCTAAACATTATAAAAAGTATCACTAAATATAATATTTTCTTATTTGTAAAAATTCTTATTAAATCTATTACATTTTCAATAATATTAGATTTATGATATTGATCCCCTTATAATTCCCTTAATCATTAAATTGATTGCGATAAATTTCCTTAATCACACTCTATTAATATATATAATTTACCACTAATTCTATATCTTCAATTTCAACTAATGTTCTTATACGTAAAACACAAATATATGTTCTCATATATAACTTCTGTACTTATCATTATCTTTTATTTGGGGCATATTGTATTGACTATATTACAATTTTTGTTTTTCAAAATAGTTATCTTGAAAAGTAAAACCATTTTTACCGAGATAATGTCTAAATTAAGGGGACAAAATTCATTTAATGTGGTGATAATGTCGTTCCCAAAATTTTTATAATATAAACACCATATTCTATAGAGTGTATGATTTGAAATTCCATTAATATAAATAAATATAATATCTAAATTTTTTTAAAAAATATTTACTATTTTAAATAAATTCAATCAATTATATAGATTTTAATGAAATAAATACTTGTTTTAATTTCATTACATGAAACCCCAAGATTGAATGATTAATGTTTCAACATGAAAGAAAATGTTTTGATGAATAAAAAAGACAATTAATATTTTAATTCAGTATGATAGTTTTATCATTGTTGTTTAATTGGAATTTATAAATAGAATTGAATAAATTATTAAAATATATATTTTATTTCATTGCGTTCCAAATTATTTGAAATGAATATAAAAACCAATTGAATATAATTGTATTTTTTTTCTAAAAATACATATTTTTTTTTCCAAATGAATTTTATCATGATTAATTAAATTAGTTACTATTATTAGATGATATTAATGATAATAATATATTATGTAACCAAAAAAATTTCCATTCAAATAATAGATTTGATAGCCCTAAGATAATAACAATTCATATTTTACACATAAAAGCTGTATATTTCTAATGGAAGTTTTGAGGCTTTTTTAGGGAGAGATTATTCTAAAAAATAATAATAATAATTTTATAAAATTTATTTCAAAAATAAATTTTTCATGTTTCAAAATTTAATGACAAATTGTTTTAGAGAATTTTTTGTTCTATTTTTTAGATGTTTGAATTTAAGATAATTATTGAAAAATGTGGAATTTTAATTGAAAACTGACTTTTCATCTAAATAATTTATAATGTTAAACTCTATTTTTTGTAGTTTTGTAACACCCCAAGATTTCATAGTGTGTTATTTCTTCAAAATAATTCAATAACTTTCACTACATGCGACACCGAGTTCAATCGCACCATGACTTACCAAACAAGCCGTTCAAAAGAGGTTATGAATAGTATTAACTAAATTTTAAACTTTATATAATCCTTATAATTTTAGAATCCATATTATGAGTTTCTTAGACATAATGTAAGAACAAATTCATTTTAAGTATTGCACTTTTATCCACTTTTAATAGTGAACCATTTTTAAAAACAATATTTTAAACATTTTGACTAAATGGGGATGTCAAAAATTTAAAATGAAACATCCCAAGCTTCTACGGTACGCTTCTCTTTGAATAATTTGATAGCGTGTGTTGTACGCAACACCGAGTTCTAACACACCATAACCATTCAAACTAGCCATTATGAATAGTAATACCTAATTTTTGAAATTATATACATTTTATATTTCAAAATGGGCTTAATTTTTTGATTTGGAATATCGATTTTAGCCTAAGGTGAAATTTTGGTACTTTTCGGATAACTTTAATATTTTGATGAATAGTGAAAATTACTAAATTTTAATTAAAAACAACTTTTTTAATCAAAATAATTAATAGTGATAAATTATTAATTTGAGAGGGTTTAAAGTATATTTAGAATATATTTTTTCCATTTAATACAATGTTGGTCATTGGACATAATTTTACAATTAAACCGGACATAAACAAGTGTCAATCTTTTGATAGTTATTATCTCTTAAAAACACGCTTTTTGTTTTAACAATGGGAATTAATTTTAAATTAATTTCTACTACTTATGTGTTTTGAATTTATAAAAATGGATTCCATATTTGGAATCAGTATGTTCAAATTTTGTAAATAGGTAACATTTATTTTTAGGCATTTTGAATAATTACTACAGTAAATATTTTATTTAACATGGTTAAGGGTAAATCCGGTAAATAAGGGTTAAAAAATAATATAATAATAATACTAAATTACTCTAAAACGTGTCCTAACCTTATTTTTTGATACATTTACGACCAGGGGCATCTTTGAGTCGATTTCGGGACCCAATGGTGCCACTTGTAGGTGATAGGGACACTTAATTTTAATTAAGTTAAAATGAATACAAAAATGACACAAGCATATATTTTTTAGCAAAACAATTTTTTTACATAGGGTTATATATGTTGTATGTTCGACTATAAATATTCATTAGAAAGATAAAAATATTTCCTACATAATGATATTTTATTTATAATTTTTAGACATTAAATAATTTAATTTATTTACGACACAATGATGATGCAGTAATTACCACAATAGTGAAAAAATTAAAATAAATGATATTATAAATACACAAATAAATATAATTTGAGACTTTTTATGAATTAAACTAATTTTATAAGTTGATATGACATGTTAGGAATGATTTAATTAAATTTTTTCGAAGTAATCATTCTGTTATGAGTTTGAAAAAAATCTACTATTGAATAGTGTCAAAATTGACATAAAAGTGTTTTTAAAACAAATATTATATTATTAATTGATATTAAATTCCTAAAAATATAAGGTTCGGCCAAGAGACTTATATCATGATAGGTGTATCATTAATGGACCACTTGGGGTCTCTTGGATGTATATAGTATGTTTATTAACCATATTATATAAAAATACAAAGAGACATTGTAAAAGTGAAACTAATTAACTAAGAGTTAGTACTTAAATATAAGGTTAATATAATGACCCAAACCTGTCTAAATTATATTGGTTGAGTTGTTTGAGACCCATCCCCACCTTAACATTTAAATAATCAACTTTGGAGCCATTAGAAACTGAATATGAAATTATTTTATATTAATATTTCTAACTTTTCCAAAGGTGCCCCTCACCCCTCTTATAAAAGGGCACTCCTCCTTCTCATTTCATCACACATTCAAAGCCATTTGGTTAGGCCAAAATCTGACCAAATACTCTCCCAAAATCCCTCACTACATCTTATAGGCCTTAGTTTGATCAGAAAGCCAACCTAAGGATCCCTTTTGATCAAATCAAAAGGAAGAACCCGAAGAAGAGGTAATGATTTCACCACCCTTTTCCAAGTTCCTTTATTCTTCCACTTCTTATTTATTTATTATTACCATTATAAAATAATAACTCCAGTATATTATATATACTGTGATGTTATTATAAATATGGTACAACCATATTCAGTATTCTATCCACCTTTTTAATAAAATGTCACCATACGTGCGTACGTACGGCTTACCGTCTCCACGTCGTGGTGTAATTGTTATTCAATATATTATTATTTTGATGGGTATAATAATGATGTGTAACTCATGTAAATAACAAATAGAACATGATAATGATTATTTATATATGATATACTATCAAATTATATATTATTTTAATATCAAAAGAATGATATTGTCGCTCGTGCGTACGTACGGACTACCGTCTCCACGAACGCGATGAGATTCATTCTCCATCGTATCCATTCAAGTATAATTATCATTTCATGATTTAAAAATAATGTTTAAGGACTTGATATCATTATCGATATGAATAATATACAACCTATCCATTACAAAAATGTCTTACATAACAAAACATATATAATAAAACGAGTAAGTTAACACCCGAAACAACGATAATACTAAGATATTATTAACAAAGCAATGTTAAAAGATCATATATGATATCATATGAATGAATATGATTATTGTATAATTTAATAACAATTATTTCACTATTATACAGGAGGTTAACCTACCCTAACCAAGGAAAGGTACAAGGTAAGGGTTATTTCACAATCTCTTCATTATCCGAGGTTGTTTATACGTAATAATCTACTGGGATATCTTTATCATCCACATCCATGTTTCTTAAAAATGTATTTCAAAACATTTTTACTATTTACTATAATATGAGTTAAAGTAATTTATACCCTTTTTGACTTTTATAAGTGGTTTATTAAGGAATCTTTCTGTCGTTTTCAAAACAAGGTCCTTTTTAACCTTTTCGACAAAATTAAGGTAAGAATGTTTTTTTAACTTATACGGCGGGTGCGGAAATTTTCTGCCATTATAAAATCTTCAAAGCTTCCCTTACAAGCTTATAATAATATTTTCAATGAAAATGATTTATTTTATATGGATCTTAAATGATTACAAAATAAAAAGAGATATTTCTCTAAAAAGAGTTTTGATTTCATCTATGTCAACATACTTTATTGGATTTTACGCTTATGTGAAGTTGATTTATTATGATACAAACTTCTATGTTGTATTGAAGGTTTTGTGATAAGTTTGACTGTGGATGTGATATTTTTATACCATTCATGGTTTATGGTGAAAGTATTGACATTTTGTATGCTAGTTTTAATACGAATGTTTATGTTATGTTTAAACCTTTTCATATGGGAATGCATTGGACTTAATATGTGACGGGGGGAGCCCGCTATAGCTCCTCGATGCATAGGTAGGTCTCATGAGACAAACTAGTGTCTTGGCATAAGGCCTTGGAAAAATCTTATTTGTAGTCTTGGTATGAGGCCTTGGATATGTGGTTATGATAGTCTGGCATTATGCATTCCATCATTATGAAATTGGTTATTGATATTGCATGTGATTATTCGATTAGTAGAATATCCATGTGAATAAGTAAATGGAATTATTTCATTTTACTTTTTCCATACTATGTTGAAGTTCGAGTTTAAAAGGCTTTTGTTTTAGTTATACATTGCCTTAAATGTTTATTCTTATTTTGGAATGTTTCCGTTATATTGTTATCCTTACTGGGCATTTGATCTCACCCCTTTTCTATGTTTTATTTTTCCCAGGATGTGAAGAAGTATGTTATGAATGACCTGCAGGGATATTATGAGGGGATAATAGTGTGGACAATGGAGACATTATGTTGTTGTAGTAGTTTTTCCCTTTATGATGTAATGTAAAACTTTATGAATATATCTAGTGTTTCCATGGCTACTAAACCAATCGGTCTTTCGAGATTTGATCTTTCTTGTGATCATGCCAATGTTATGTAATAACGCACTGACTCTGGGTAACTAGGGTTGGGGCATTACAGTTGGTATCAGAGGAAGTTTAGTACAAACCATGGAAGCTAGATTTAGATAAACTCTGATTAGAGTACATATATTTAAGATGGACATTGGGGATTAGTATAGAAGAACTTCCTAGAATTTTGGTATTGTAGAGATTTTGTGAGTTTTCTGAGCAATACATCCCTATCTGGATACGAGCAGGTAGAGGCGGCTCTGGAACAGAAGTACCTTGGGGTAAAACCGGAAAACATCGCTTTGAGCTAGACTCAAACGGGAACTGGTGCACGACAACGGGCCTTGCTGCACTCTTGGTTACGACACTCCCGGGGGATATGATTAGGATAATTCTCATCTTCTTTACAAACCATTATGAAGGGTTTATGAGTATATACTTCCTCTAAGGAGACATTTTTATGAGTATGGATTATATCCATAAACTATTTAACTTATGTTATGTGTTTTACAAGTTTGGGATTAGGTATTGTTATTCATAAACTAATCTAGTGTATGCCATTGTTTAGAAATGGCGCCCAGTAGAAGGAATGAGAACTCCAGCAATGCACATGATACAATGAGAAAGAAGGATCATATATTTCATGGTCTTAAGCCAGAATTTATAAGAGAAATAGTCTCGCATGTATTATCATCATATGAAGAAATAATATCATGTGTTGATAAGATAAGTAAAGAGTTTATTGAGTCCTATGGATTTGAAGGGAAGCAAGAGAAGAAAAGGATGGAAGAGGGAAATATGGATAAAAGGAAGAGGGAAAAGAAGAATATTCCAATATGTGATAAATGTGGAATGAAACACCCTGTAACTTTCCTGAAAGGAATGAGAGTTTGTTATAAGTGTGGAGGAAAAGGGCACAAAGTACATGACTACAAGGGTAAGAAAATGGTTTCAAATGTACAATGATTCATTTTCAAGGATTTTGGACACTATGCGAGCCTATGTCTCAGTCATCAGACTACGCCGCAAATGATGCTATTGGATAATAATCAAGTTATGATACTACCACAAATGAAGAGAAATGATTACAGTTCTTGTGTTGATTATGTCATTTGAGTTTTGTACCAACAATGTATTTGTTTTAATAATTATGGAGTATATAAGGATTGTACTGCAGTACTACTTCATTATGGACTTGAGATTGTGTGGAACAAAGAAAAGTGACACAATAGCAGGTCAAATTTTTGGAAAATATATGGTTGAGAGAAAGATAAACCATAATATGGTTCTGATATAGAGTTAGTGATTTTAGAATAATACATGATTGTTTTTATTGGATAATCTTGACTACCTTGAAAATGATTTATGATTTTTATATTCCATCATTGTTGGGGTTTACAAAATTTTTTGATAGAAAGAGTATATCTATTATTCTATAAGGAATAAGGGATCATGAATGTAATCAATATGGTTTTATGATTATTCAGGATATTGTAGTGTTTTAAAAGAATACATGATGAAGGTGATCACATGTTATTACGCGAAAAAAAAGGATCTTCATTGTGTTTACCTTTCTTATAAATTTTGGACTGAAGTATTTTGGATATTTCTAGTTTGGATTATTTTGGATTGCCATAAAAGGACAACGCGGAGGTCGGGCGGCAACCCGTCGCGTCCGGAAAGGCCGCGAGACTTGAACCCACAAACAAAGGGCGACAAGGGTGTATCACCTACCACTGACCCACGTGATGTCTAGGATTAAATAATGTATTTTTTTAAAAGATCTGGTAGATGAATTATAAATTCATTTTTTTGAACCCTATACGAATAGGATAAATAGAATATTTTTTTTCGTTCTATTATCTTTTAGAGTGAAAGATGAGTTTGTGGTAGAAATTAGTTAAAGGATGGAACTCTACTTGTCAAGAATATATTTTTCTTCTTCTCTTATTCTATGAAGAAATTAATTCTTATACTTTATTTAAGGAATCCTAAAACCAAAAATGTGTTATCCTAATACACTATGTTTTGTTGAACCGATGGTATTTCAAATCATCATAGATTGATGAATTTATGGACCTCAATTTTACACTTGTTTGTGATTGATGACCTCAGTCACTACCTATAAATATTTACGTTTTTCTCCCATTATATGTCTCTAATTGCCACCAATGTTCTCCTAATAGAGATAATAATTTGGTGGTGACCCTTTCATTTATCTTTTCCTCATATAAAGACTAAATTTTAGTAACCTAATTTTTGATATGGGTTTTACCACAAAGATATTTTCTATTTTCAACCATTTATTTTCGAAGAACAATTTCAAATTGCGAGGACGCAATTTATTGAAGGAGGGGAGAATGTAACACCCCAAGATTTCATAGTGTGTTATTTCTTCAAAATAATTCAATAACTTGCACTACACGCGACACTGAGTTCAATCGGACCATGAATTACCAAACAAGTTGTTCAAAAGAGGTTATGAATAGTATTAACTAAATTTTAAACTTTATATAATCCTTATAATTTTAGAATCCATATTATGAGTTGCTTAGACATAATGTAAGAACAAATTCATTTTCAGTATTTCACTTTTATTAACTTTTAATAGTGAACCCTTTTTAAAAACAATATTTTAAACTTTTTGACTAAATGGAGACATCAAAAATTTAAAATGAAACATCCAAAGATTCTATGGTACGCTTCTCTTTGAATAATGTGATAACGTGTGTTGTATGCAACACCGAGTTCAAACACACCATAACAAATCAAACTAGCCGTTATGAATAGTAATACCTACTTTTTGAAATTATATATATTATATATTTCAAAATGGGATTCATTTTTTGATTCGGAATATCGATTTTATCCTAAGGTGAAATTTTGGTACTTTTCAGATAACATTAATTTTTTGATGAATAGTGAAAATTACTAAATTTTAAATAAAAACAACTTTTTTAATCAAAATAATTAATAGTGTTAAATTATGAATTTGAGAGGTTTTAAAGTATATTTAGAATATATTTTTACCATTTAATACAATGTTGGTCATTGGACATAATTTTACAATTAAACCGGTCATAAACAAGTGTAAATCTTTTGATAGTTATTATCTCTTAAAAACACGCTTTTTGTTTTAAAAACGTGAATTAATTTTAAATTAATTTCTGCTACTTTTGTGTTTTGAATTTGGAAAAATGGATTCCATATTTGGAATCAGGATGTTAAAATTTTGTAAATAGGTAACATTTTTTTAGGCATTTTGAATAATTACTGCGGTAAATATTTTATTTACCATGGTTAAGGGTAAATCCGGTAAATAAGGGTTAACAAATAATATTATAATAATACTAAATTACCCTAAAACGTGTCCTAATCCTTATTGTTTGATACATATCCGACCATGGGCATCTTTGGGTCGATTTTGGTACCCCATGGTGCCACTTGTAGGTGATTGGGACACTTAATTTTAATTAAGTTAAAATGAATACAAAAATGACACAAGCATATATCTTTTAGAAAAACAATTTTTTACATAGGGTTATATATGTTAGATTTTCGACTATAAATATTCATTAGAAAGATAAAAATATTTCCTACATAATTATATTTTATTTAAAATTTTTAGACATTAAATAATTTAATTTATTTATGACACAATGATGATGCATTAATTACCATAATAGTGAGAAAATTAAAATAATTGATATTATAAATACACAAATAAATATAATTTGAGACTTTTTATGAATTAAACTAATTTTATAAGTTAATATGACATGTTAGGAATGATTTAATTAAATGTTTTCTTAGTAATAATTCTGTTATGAGTTTCACAAAAATCAACTATTGAATAGTGTCAAAATTGACATAAAAGAGTTTTTAAAACAAATATTATATTATCAATTGATATTAAATTCCTAAATATCTAAGGTTTGGCCAAGAGACTTATATCATGATAGGTGTATCATTAATGGACCACTTGGGGGTCTATTAGATGTATATAGTATGTTTATTAACCACATTATATAAAAATATAAAGAGACATTGTAAAAGTGAAACTAATTAACTAAGAGTTAATACTTAAAGATAAGGTTAATATAATGACCCAAACCTGTCTAAATTATATTGGTTGAGTTGTTTTAGACCCATACACACCTTAAAATTTAAATAATCAACTTTGGAGCCATTATAAACCTAATATAAATTTATTATAAATTAATATTTCTAGATTTTCCAAAGGTTCCCCTCACCCCTCTTATAAAAGGGCACTCCTCCTTCTCATTTCATCACACCTTCAAAGCATTTTGGATAGGCCAAAATCTGCCCAAATACTCTCCCAACATCCCTCAATACAACCTAGATGCCTTAGTTTGATCATAATTCCAACCTAAGGAGCCCTTTTTATCTAATCAAAAGAAAGAACCCGAAGAAGAGGTAATGATTTCACCACACTTTTACAAGTTCCATTCTTCTTCCACTTATTCTTTATTTATTATTACCATTCTAAAATAATAACTCCCGTATCTTATATATACTGTGATGTTATTATAAATATGTTACAACCATATTCAGTATTCTATCCACCCTTTTAATAACATGTCACCATACGTGCGTACGTACGACTTACCGTCTCCACGTCGTGGTGTAATTGTTATTCAATATATTATTATTTTGATGGGTATAATAATGATGTGTAACTCATTTAAATAACAAATAGAACATGATAATGATTCTTTATATATGATATACTATCAAATTATATATTATTTTAATATCAAAAGAATGATATTGTCGCTCGTGCGTACGTACGGACTACCGTCTCCACGAACGCGATGAGATTCATTCTCCATCGTATCCATTCAAGTATAATTATCATTTCATGATTTAAAAATAATGTTTAAGGACTTGATATCATTCTCGATATGAATAATATACAACCTATCCATTACAAAAATGTCTTACATAACAAAACATATATAATAAAACGAGTAAGTTAACACCCGAAACAACGATAATACTAAGATATTATTAACAAAGCAATGTTAAAATATCATATATGATATCATATGAATGAATATGATTATTGTATAATTTAATAACAATTATTTCACTATTATACAGGAGGTTAACCTACCCTAACCAAGGAAAGGTACAAGGTAAGGGTTATTTCACAATCTCTTCATTATCCGAGGTTGTTTATACGTAATAATCTACTGGGATATCTTTATCATCCACATCCATGTTTCTTAAAAATGTATTTCAAAACATTTTTACTATTTACTATAATATGAGTTAAAGTAATTTATACCCTTTTTGACTTTTATAAGTGGTTTATTAAGGAATATTTCTGTCATTTTCAAAACAAGGTCCTTTTTAACCTTTTCGACAAAATTAAGGTAAGAATGTTTTTTTAACTTATACGGCGGGTGCGGAAATTTTCTGCCATTATAAAATCTTCAAAGCTTCCCTTACAAGCTTATAATAATATTTTCAATGAAAATGATTTATTTTATATGGATCTTAAATGATTACAAAATAAAAAGAGATATTTCTCTAAAAAGAGTTTTGATTTCATCTATGTCAACATACTTTATTGGATTTTACGCTTATGTGAAGTTGATTTATTATGATACAAACTTCTATGTTGTATTGAAGGTTTTGTGATAAGTTTGACTGTGGATGTGCTATTTTTATACCATTCATGGTTTATGGTGAAAGTATTGACATTTTGTATGCTAGTTTTAATACGAATGTTTATGTTATGTTTAAACCTTTTCATATGGGAATGCATTGGACTTAATATGTGACGGGGGGAGCCCGCTATAGCTCCTCGATGCATAGGTAGGTCTCATGAGACAAACTAGTGTCTTGGCATAAGGCCTTGGAAAAATCTTATTTGTAGTCTTGGTATGAGGCCTTGGATATGTGGTTATGATAGTCTGGCATTATGCATTCCATCATTATGAAATTGGTTATTGATATTGCATGTGATTATTCGATTAGTAGAATATCCATGTGAATAAGTAAATGGAATTATTTCATTTTACTTTTTCCATACTATGTTGAAGTTCGAGTTTAAAAGGCTTTTGTTTTAGTTATACATTGCCTTAAATGTTTATTCTTATTTTGGAATGTTTCCGCTATATTGTTATCCTTACTGGGCATTTGATCTCACCCCTTTTCTATGTTTTATTTTTCCCAGGATGTGAAGAAGTATGTTATGAATGACCTGTAGGGATATTATGAGGGGATAATAGTGTGGACAATGGAGACATTATGTTGTTGTAGTAGTTTTTCACTTTATGATGTAATGTAAAACTTTATGAATATATCTAGTGTTTCCAAGGCTACTAAACCAATCGGTCTTTCGAGATTTGATCTTTCTTGTGATCATGCCAATGTTATGTAATAACGCACTGATTCTGGGTAACTAGGGTTGGGGCATTACAGTTGGTATCAGAGGAAGTTTAGTACAAACCATGGAAGATAGATTTAGATAAACTCTGATTAGAGTACATATATTTAAGATGGACATTGGGGATTAGATGTATATAGTATGTTTATTAACCACATTATATAAAAATATAAAGAGACATTGTAAAAGTGAAACTAATTAACTAAGAGTTAATACTTAAAGATAAGGTTAATATAATGACCCAAACCTGTCTAAATTATATTGGTTGAGTTGTTTTAGACCCATACACACCTTAAAATTTAAATAATCAACTTTGGATCCATTATAAACCTAATATAAATTTATTATAAATTAATATTTCTAGATTTTCCAAAGGTTCCCCTCACCCCTCTTATAAAAGGGCACTCCTCCTTCTCATTTCATCACACCTTCAAAGCATTTTGGATAGACCAAAATCTGCCCAAATACTCTCCAAACATCCCTCAATACAACCTAGATGCCTTAGTTTGATCATAATTCCAACCTAAGGAGCCCTTTTTATCTAATCAAAAGAAAGAACCCGAAGAAGAGGTAATGATTTCACCACCCTTTTACAAGTTCCATTCTTCTTCCACTTATTCTTTATTTATTATTACCATTCTAAAATAATAACTCCAGTATCTTATATATACTGTGATGTTATTATAAATATGTTACAACCATATTCAGTATTCTATCCACCCTTTTAATAACATGTCACCATACGTGCGTACGTACGGCTTACCGTCTCCACGTCGTGGTGTAATTGTTATTCAATATATTATTATTTGGATGGGTATAATAATGATGTGTAAATGATGTAAATAATAAATATAACATGATAATTATTCTGTATATATGATATACTATCAAATTATAATTTATTTTAATATCAGAAGAATGATATTGTCGCTCGTGCATACGTACGGACTACCGTCTCCACGAACGCGATGAGATTCATTCTCCATCGTATCCATTCAAGTATAAATATCATTTAATGATTTAAATATAATGTTTAAGGACTTGATATAATTCGGAATATTAATAATATAAAACCTATCCGTTACAAAAATGTCTTACGTAACAAAACATATAAAATAAAATGAGTAAGTTAACACCCGAAACAACGATAATACTAAGATATTATTACCAAAGCAGTGTTAAAAGATCATATATGATATCATATTAATGAATATGATTCTTTTATAATTTAATAACAATTATTTCACTATTATACAGGAGGTTAACCTACCCCAACCAAGGAAAAGTACAAGGTAAGGGGTATTTCACAATCTCTTCATTATCCAAGGTTGTTTATACGTAATAATCTACTGGGATCTCTTTATCATCAACATCCATGTTTCTTAAAAATGTATTTCAAAACATTTTTAATATTTACTATAATATGAGTTAAAGTCATTTATACCCTTTTTGACTTTTATAAGTGGTTTATTAAGGAATCTTTCTATCTTTTTCAAAACAAGGTCCTTTTTAACCATTTCGACAAAATTAAGGTAAGATTGTTTTTTTAACTTATACAGCTGGTGCGGCTATTTTCCCCCATTATAAAATCTTCAAAGCTTCCCTTACAAGATTATAAGAATATTTTCAAAGAAAATGTTTTATTTTATATGGATCTTAAATTATTTCAAAATAAAAAGAGATATTTTTCTAAAAAGAGTTTTGATTTCATCTATGTCAACATCCTTTATTGGATTTTATGCTTATGTGAAGTTGATTTATTATGATACAAACTTCTATGTTGTATTTAAGGTTTTGTGATATGTTTGACTATGGATGTTCTATTTTTATACCATTCATGGATTATGGTGAAAGTATTGACATTTCGTATGCTAGTTTTAATACGAATGTTTATGTTATGTTTAAACCTTTTTATATGGGAATGCATTGGACTTAATATGTGATGGGTGGAGCTCGCTATAGCTCCTCAATGCATCGGTAGGTCTCATGAGACAAAATAGTGTCTTGACACAAGGCCTTGGCAAAACCTTATTTGTAGTCTTGGCACGAGGCCTTGGCTATGTGGTTATGATAGTCTGGCATTATGCATTCCATCATTATGAAATTGGTTATTGATATTGCATGTGATTATTCCATTAGTATAATATCCATGTGAATAAGTAAATGGAATTATTTCATTTTACTTTTTCCATACTATGTTTAAGTTCATGTTTAAAAGGCTTTTGTTTTAGTTATACATTGACTTAAATGTTTATGCTTATTTTGGAAAGTTTCTGCTATATTGTTATCCTTACTGGGCATTTGAGCTCACCCCTTTTCTATGTTTTATTTTTCCCAGGATGTGAAGAAGTAAGTTATGAATGACCTACTGGGATATTATGAGGGGATAATAGTATGGACTATGGAGACATTATGTTGTTGTAGTAGTTTTTCACTTTATGATGTAATGTAAAACTTTATGAATATATCTAGTGTTTCAAAGGCTACTAAACCAATCGGTCGTTCGAGATTTGATCGTTCTTGTGATCATGCCAATGTTATGTAATAACGCACCAACTCTGGGTAACTAGGGTCGGGGCATTAAAGTTGGTATCAAAAGAATTTTAGTACAAACCTTGGAAGCTATATTTAAATAAACTCTGATTAGAGCACATAGATTTAAGATGGACATTGGGGATTAGTATAGAAGAACTTCTTAGAATTTTGGTATTGTAGAGATTTTGTGAGTTTTCCGAGCAATACATCCCTTTCTGGATATGAGAAGGTAGAGGCGGCTCTAGCACAGACGTACCTAGGGGTAAAACCTGAAAACACCTCTTTGAGCTAGACTCGAACGGGAACTGGTGCATGACAACAGACCTTACTGCACTCTTGGTTATGAAACTCCTGGGGGATATGCTTAGGATAATTCTCATCTTCTTTACAAACCATTATGAAGGGTTTATGAGTATATACTTCCTCTAAGGAGACATTTTAATGATTATGAATTATATCAATAAACTATTTAATTTATGTTATGTGTTTTACAAGTTTGGGATTAGGTATTGTTATTCATAAACTAATCTAGTGTATGCCATTGTTTAGAAATGGTGCCCAGTAGAAAGAATGAGAACTCCAGCAATGCACATGATACAAAGAGAAATAAGGATCATATATTTCATGGTCTTAAGCTATAATTTATAAGATAAATAGTATCGCATATATCATCATCATATGAAGAAATAATATCATGTGTTGATAAGATAAGTAAAGAGTTTATTGAGTCCTATGGATTTTAAGGGAAGCAAGAGAAGAAAAGGATGGTAGAGAGAAATATGGATAAAAGGAAGAGGGAAAAGATGAATATTCCAATGTGTGATAAATGTTGAAAGAAACAACCTAGAACTTTCCAGAAAGGAATGTGAGTTTGTTATAAGTGTGGAGGAAAAGGGCACAAAGTACATGACTACAAGGGTAAGAAAATGGTTTCAAATGTACAATGCTTCATTTGCAAGGAGTTTGGACACTATGCAAGCCTATTTCTCAGTCATCAGACTACGCCGCAAATGATGCAATTTATATAATAATCCAGTTATGATACTACCATAGATGAAGAGAAATGATTAGAGTTCTTGTGTTGATTATGTCATTTGAGTGTTGTATCAACAATGTACTTATTATAATAATTATGGAGTATATAAGGATTGTACTGCAGTATTTCATTATGGACTTGAGATTGTGTGGAACAATGAAAAGTGACTCAATAGCAGGTCAAATTTTTGTAAAATATATGGTTGAGAGAAAGATAAACCATAATATGGTTCTGATATAGAGGTAGTGATTTTAGAATAATACATGATTATTTTTATTGGATAATCTTGACAACCTCAAAAATGATTAATGATTTGTATATTCCATCATTGTTGGGGTTTACAACATTTTTGGATAGAAAGATTACATCTATTATTCTATAAGGAATAAGGGATGATGAATGTAATCAATAAGGTTTTATGATAATTTAGGATGTTGTAGTGTTTTAAAAAAATACATGATGAAGGTGATCACATGTTATTATGCAAAAAAAGGATCTTCGTTGTGTTTACCTTCCTTACAAATTTTGGACTAATGTATTTTGGATAGTTCTAGTTTGGATTATTTTGGATTTCCATAAAAGGACAACCCGGAGGTCGGGCGGCAACCCATCGCGTCCGACAAGGCCGCGAGACTTGAACCCACAAACAAAGGGCAACAAGGGTGTATCACCTACCACTAACCCGTGTGATTTCCGGGATTAAATAATGTAGTTTTTTTTAAAAGATCTGGTAGATGAATTATAAATTCGTTTTTTTTGAACCCTATACGAATAGGATAAATAGAATATATTTTTTTCATTCTATTATCTTTTAGAGTGAACGATCCATTTGTGGTAGAAATTAGTTAAAGGATGGAACTCTAGTTGTCAAGAATATATTTTTCTTCTTCTCTTATTCTATGAAGAAATTAATTCTTATACTTTATTTAAGGAATCCTAAAACCAAAAATGTGTTCTCCAAATACCCTATGTTTTGTTGAACCGATGGTATTTCAAATCATCATAGATTGATGAATTTATGGACCTCAATTTTACACTTGTTTGTGATTCATGACCTCAATAACTACCTATAAATATTTACGTTTTTACTCCAATTATATGTCTCTAATTGCCACCAATGTTCTCCTAATAGAGATAATAATTTGGTGGTGACCCTTTCATTTATCTTTTACTCATATTAAGACTAAATTTTAGTAACCTAATTTATGATGTGGGTTTTCCCACAAAGATATTTTCTATTTTCAACCATTTATTTTTGAAGAACAATTTCAAATTGCGAGGACACAATTTATTGAAGGAGGGGAGAATTTAACACCCCGAGATTTCATAGTGTTTTTTTTCGTCAAAATAATTCAATAACTTGAACTACACGCGGCACCGAGTTCAATCGCACCATGACATACCAAACAAGCCGTTCAAAAGAAATTATGAATAGTATTAACTAAATTTTAAACTTTATATAATCCTTATAATTTTAGAATCCATATTATGAGTTGCTTAGACATAATGTAAGAACAAATTCATTTTCAGTATTGCATTTTTATCAACTTTTAATAGTGAACCCTTTTTAAAAACAATATTTTAAACTTTTTGACTAAATGGGGATGTCAAAAATTTAAAATGAAACATCCCAAGATTCTACAGTACACTTCTCTTTGAATAATGTGATAGCGTGTGTTGTACGCAACACCGAGTTCTAACACACCATAACCAATCAAACTAGCCGTTATGAATAGTAATACCTACTTTTTGAAATTATATATATTTTATATTTCAAAATGTGATTCATTTTTTTATTCGGAATATTGAATTTAGCCTAAGGTCAAATTTTGGTACTTTTCGGATAACTTTAATATTTTGATGAATAGTGAAAATTACTAAATTTTAATTAAAAACAAATTTTTAAATCAAAATAATTAATAGTGATAAATTATGAATTTGATAGGTTTTAAAGTATATTTAGAATATATTTTTACCATTTAATACAATGTTGGTCATTGGACATAATTTTACAATTAAACCGGACATAAACAAGTGTCAATCTTTTGATAGTTATTATCTCTTAAAAACACGCTTTTTGTTTTAACA
This sequence comes from Viscum album, assembly GCA_963277665.1. Lineage (NCBI taxonomy): Eukaryota > Viridiplantae > Streptophyta > Magnoliopsida > Santalales > Viscaceae > Viscum > Viscum album. Next base: position 753,606,626 of record OY728158.1, read on the forward strand.
ATGGGAATTAATTTTAAATTAATTTCTGCCACTTCTGTGTTTTGAATTTGGAAAAATGGATTCCATATTTGGAATTCGGATGTTCAAATTGTGTAAATCGGTATCATTTATTTTTAGGCATTTTGAATAATTACTGCGGTAAATATTTTATTTACCATGGTTAAGGGTAAATCCGGTAAATAAGGGTTAAAAAATAATATTATAATAATACTAAATTACCCTAAAACGTGTCTTAACCGTATTGGTTGATACATGTCTGACCATGGTCATCTTTGGGTCGATTTTGGGACCCCATGATACCACTTGTAGGTGATAGGGACAGTTAATTTTAATTATGTTAAAATGAATACAAAAATGACACAAGCATATATCTTTTAGAAAAACAATTTTTTACATAGGGTTATATATGTTGTATGTTAAACTATAAATATTCATTAGAAAGATAAAAATATTTCCTACATAATGATATTTTATTTATAATTTTTAGACATTAAAAAATCTAATTTATTTATGACACAATGATGATGCATTAATTACCATAATAGTGAAACAAATTAAAATAAATGATATTATAAATACACAAATAAATATAATTTGAGACTTTTTATGAATTAAACTAATTTTATAAGTTGATATGACATGTTATGAATGATTTAATTAAATTTTTTCTAAGTAATCATTCTGTTATGAGTTTCACAAAAATCAACTATTGAATAGTGTCAAAATCGACATAAAAGAGTTTTTAAAACAAAAATTATATTATTAATTGATATTAAATTCCTAAAAATCTAAGGTTCGGCAAAGAGACTTATATCATGATAGGTGTATAATTAATGGACCACTTGGGGGTCTCTTGGATGTATATAGTATGTTTATTAACCATTTTATATAAAAATACAAAGAGACATTTTAAAAGTGAAACTAATTAACAAAGAGTCAATACTTAATGATACGGTTAATATACTGACCCAAACCTATCTGAATTCTATTGGTTGAGTTTTTTTAGACCCATACCCACCTTAAAATTTAAATAATCAACTTTTTAGCCATTAGAAACCAAATATGAATTTATTATAAATTAATATTTCTAGCTTTTCCAAAGGTGTCCCTCACCCCTCTTATAAAAGGGCACTCCTCCTTCTCATTTTATCACACCTTCAAAGCCTTTTGGTTGGGCCAAACTCTGCCCAAATACTCTCCCAACTTCCCTCACTACAACCTAGAGGCCTTATTTTGATCATAATGCCAACTTATGGATCCCTTTTGATCAAATCAAAAGGAAGAACCCGAAGAAGAGGTAATGATTTCACCACCCTTTTCCAAGTTCCATTCTTCTTCCACTTCTTCTTTCTTTATTATTACCATTCTAAAATAATAACTCCAGTATCTTATATATAATGTGATTTTATTATAAATATGGTACAACCATATTCAGTATTCTATCTACCCTTTTAATAACATGTCACCATACGTGCGTACGTACGACTTACCGTCTCCACGTCGTGGTGTAGTTGTTATTCAATATATTATTATTTGGATGGGTATAATAATGATGTGTAACTCATGTAAAAAATAAATATAACATGAAAATGATTCTGTATATTTTATATACTATCAAATTATATATTATTTTAATATCAAAAGAATGATATTGTCGCTCGTGCGTACGTACGGACTACCGTCTCCACGAACGCGATGAGATTCATTCTCCATCGTATCCATTCAATTATAATTATCATTTCATGATTTAAAAATAATGTTTAAGGACTTGATATCATTCTGGATATGAATAATATAAAACCTCTCCGTTACAAAAATGTCTTACGTAACAAAACATATAAAATAAAACGAGTAAGTTAACACCCAAAACAACGATAATACTAAGATATTATTAACAAAGTAATGTTAAAAGATCATATATGATATCAAATGAATGAATATGATTCTTTTATAATTTAATAACAATTATTTCACTATTATAAAAGAGGTTAACCTACCCCAACCAATTAAAAGTACAAGTTAAGGGTTATTTCACAATCTCTTCATTATCCGAGGTTGTTTATACGTAATAATCTACTGGGATCTCTTTATCATCCACATCCATGTTTCTTAAAAATGTATTTCAAAACATTTTTACTATTTACTAGAATATGAGTTAAAGTAATTTATACCCTTTTTGACTTTTATAAGTGGTTTATTAAGGAATCTTTCTGTCGTTTTCCAAACAAGGTCCTTTTTAACCTTTTCGATATAATTAAGGTAAGAATGTTTTTTTAACTTATACGGCTGGTGCGGCTATTTTCCGCCGTTATAAAAATTTCAAAGCTTCCTTTACAAGATTATAAGAATATTTTCAAAGAAAATGTTTTATTTTATATGACACTTAAATGATTTCAAAATAAAAAGAGATATTTCTCTAAAAAGATTTTTGATTTCATCTATGTCAACATCCTTTATTGGATTTTACGCTTATGTGAAGTTGATTTATTATGATAGAATCTTCTATGTCATATTGAAGGTTTTGTGATATGTTTGACTGTGGATGTGATATTTTTATACCATTCATGGTTTATGGTGAATGTATTGACATTTCATATTCTAGTTTTAATACGAATGTTTATGTTATGTTTAAACCTTTTCATATGGGAATGCATTGGACTTAATATGTGACGGGTGGAGCGCGCTATAGCTCCTCGATGCATCGGTAGGTCTCATGAGACAAACTAGTGTCTTGGCACAAGGCCTGGGAAAAATATTATTTGTAGTCTTGGCACGAGGCCTTGGCTATGGGGTTATGATTGTCTGGCATTATGCATTCCATCATTATGAAATTTGTTATTGATATTGCATGTGATTATTCGATTAGTACAATATCCATGTGAATACGTAAATGAAATTATTTCATTTTAATTTTGCCATACTATGTTGAAGTTCCAGTTTAAAAGGCTTTTGTTTTAGTTATACATTGCCTTAAATGTTTATGCTTATTTTGGAATGTTTCCGCTATATTGTTATCCTTACTGGGAATTTGATCTCACCCCTTTTCTATGTTTTATTTTTGCCAGGATGTGAAGAAGTAAGTTATGAATGACCTGTAGGGATATTATGAGGGGATAATAGTGTGGAATATGGAGACATTATGTTGTTGTAGTAGTTTTTCACTTTATGATGTAATATAAAACATTATGAATATATCTAGTGTTTTCAAGGCTCCTAAACCAATCGGTCTTTCGAGATTTGATCTTTCTTGTGATCATGCCAATGTTATGTAATAATGAACCGACTCTGGGTAACTAGGGTCCGGGCGTTACAAGTTTTTAATGTAAAACTGTATAAATTATACTTTTATATATCCAAAATGAGTCATATTACTTTTTTTACATCAAATTTATATATAAAACCATAAAATGATATTTTACTTTTTCAATTTAAAACCAATTTTTATCTTCTCATCTGCGGGATTATATTTAAACTAAATTTCAACACATATGTGTAGTTAATTTTTGAAAATTGATTCTATATTTTAAATAATAATTATTTTTAATTTCCAATAATGACTAATAATTTTTTTACCCATGAAAATTTTGAAAACATTCAAAATTATTTATAATAATTAAGAAAACAACCAGTTTACACAGGGGCTGAACAACAATTGTAAGGGGCCAAATGAAAATAACACTTGTACATAATCAATTTTCTTGAAATATTTACACCTTATACATTATATTATAGATATTGATCCATTATAGGAGACAAATGAAATTAAAAATGTAAAGACCTGGAATTTTTGTGGATTTTTTTTTTAAATACCTGGGAATTTTACGAGTACGCAAAAACTGACAGCGCATGATTCCGAGGCCCGGTGTGCCTTGAATAAATTTCTGATTTTTTTCGGTACGTTTAGTAAACATAAAAACGTGTTTTTATAACTTTTTATTTGGTGCTCGGAATTGAAATCTGAGGGCACCGTTGAACTAGAGGTGCTGGTATTTTCTTAAGAAGTCTTTCAGCTCGACAGCAGTTGGGTGGAAATAAAAGATAGTTTTTGGGTTTTTAATGAATTAATAAAAATAAGGTTGTGTAAACTATATTTTTATTAGTTGGTTAAAACCTCCTTGTGGAGGTTCGCCTTGGAGACCGCCACACCTTCACCTCTAATGAGAGGTTATGGTGGTGGGGCCCACCCAAACACAACCTCCCATGTGAAGATTAATTTTGTGGGGACCACCCGAGGTTATAACCTCTTGAACTCCCCATTAAGTGGGGAGAAACCTCTTGAGATCCCCACTTAATGGTTACACCACCCTTCACATTAATTGTGCCAACCAAGTGTTTGTGAATTATTTTCGAATTTCTTGCCAATTAAATAATAGATATTATAATCTATTATTTGGAAGGTCTATTCACTTTGGTGATTTGAGTGGAGGATTATTGGGAGAAAGCTCCCAAGGAATAACTCTCCTCTCAATGAAAAATGACCATCGAAAAATGAAGAACGCTTCATCCCCGGATGACGGACACCTTCTTCTTTGATCTCCAACCGGAATAAGAGAGGATGCGCCATCCTTGTAGAATGCTGAAGACGTCATCCTCGACTTCTTCATCATCTTTTCCAACGACAACAAATCCAAGGTAGGGGATCAAAAATTGTTAACTGTTGTGTGTTCTTCGTTATCCGTCGAGGATTATAATTCAATGATGCCTGATATCACCCTAATGTGGAGGACGCATGTAACGACCCAATATTTTATGTTAAGTATTATTTTTAATTTATTTGATGTCATGTGTTTTATGCTACAAAAAGATTATCTTGTGCTATACACAACACCGTATTAGCTTGCAGTATACGCAACACTATTCTTGGATCGTGTTACACACAATTTTGATAATAGTTATTCTACGCAACATTGAGTGTATATATATATATATATTCAATTTATAAATGAAATATGGTTGGATTCTGTTATAAAAAACAACTAAGGATTCTTGTGCAACATACAACCCTGACTTGGCTTGCATTACACGCAATCACGACCTTCCTCGATAGCGTGTGTTGTACGCAATACCGGGTTTTACTAAACAACGATATATTATTATAATATTATTATGAACTAGCCGTTATGAATAGTATTAACTAAATTTTGAATTTTAAAACATTATTATTCATCTTACAAATTTTCTAAAACATGGTATAAGAACAAAATAAATTTTCGGGTAAAATAAGTATTTTTCAAAAAAATACAGTTTTGTTGCCTTTTGATGGCGCACCCACTTTAAATCGAGTTTTTGACATGTTTATAAGTTCAATTTGACAAAATAAAATTCTTATTTGGAATAAAGAAATAAAAATTTACTTTGGATAAATTTTTCATATTATTCTAGTAACTTTTATATTTTGATGAATAGTAAAAACACGCTATATTTTAATTAAAAACAACTTTTTTCATCGCAATTATTTATATGGATAAATTATAATATTGAATGGTTTAAAAGTATAAATAGAATATATTTTTACCATTTAATATAATGTATGTCATTATCATTTATTTTACATTAAATTCGTAGGTTAAATCAATTCAATTTTTTGCAATGTTTTAAAGAAAAACCTGTTTTCTTTCGACAACGGGATTAATTTTAATTTAATTTCTACAAATTTTTTGTATTGAATTTGGAAAAATGGATTCCATATTTGGAATCAGTGGGTCCAAATTATGTTAATAAGCTACTTTTCATTTTTTAGAATTATGAATAGTAACTACGGTAAATTTTATTTACCATAGTTAAAGGTAATTCAGGTAATTAAGGATAAATACAATATTATAAAATTACCCTAACACATGCCAAAATTTTATTGTATGGCTAAAGGTTGTCCCATATAACCTAAGGGTCGGATTAGATTCATTTTATGGACTTTTGACCATGAAAATAATTTAATTATTATTAAAACCAAAGAAAGTGACAACATGTAACTCTCTTAAATCTTATAAGTATAATAATTTTAATTTAGTGATAAAAATCATAAAACTTAGAACATGAATAGTCTCCAAGAATCTGGTAAAATAATATACATCATTATAATTTATTTATAATTTTTAGGGTTTAAATAATTGTCATTAATGGTGATACATTAATGATACAGAAATTATTTATTAAGTGGAAAATAAGTAATGTAGTTTTTATTAAAATAAAAATACCTATTAAAAGGCCCAAAAACCTGAACAAAACTTATTGGTAGTGTATATCTACAACTTAATAATCCAATGACCTAATATATAACCGTTTGGAGCCTTATAAAAGTGATTATGACACTTATATTATTTTATTTTAAATGATGCCAAAGTTGTCACCTTCATAATTTAATAAATATAACAATTTAAATTTTTTTATTTTAAGATGCTAAATTCGAGTAAAAGTATTATAGTGAAATTTAATAGAATTATATTCATCATAGGATTTTATTTTTAATTTTTATACAACAAATCAGTATATTAAATAATTATAAAAAAAATGTTGTACTAATTATTTTATTAAGAGATAAACCAAATAAATGGTTTTAAAAATAATAAAATAAATTTTATATGAACTATTTAATGTGATCCACTACTTGTATAGATACATATGACCTTTTATGAATCTATTAAAGCTTTTAGTTCGAACATATATTCTGTATATAGTTTATTTAAATTCAAATAAATGAATAGTGTCAAAATTGACACTATTGTTATTTTATAAAAATAACATATTATAAAATTGTTTAAAAATCACAAAAAAATATTTAAAAATTATAAATTTAAATTTATATGTTCTATAATGTTATAATGTAAACAATTATGGAAAATTCACAACAAATAAGTAATTATTTGTTATAATTTAAAATTTAGGATTCTATTACCGCAAATAAACTTAAATAGATTAAATAAGGATAAATCAAAATGATATGGTTTAAAATAAGATCCAAACATGTCGAAATTTAATTTATTGATGCGATTACAACCCTATATCATCTAATATTCTAATATGAGTAATTTTTGGAGGTTTTTATGTGGGGTTAGATTTATTATAAATTAATATTCTTAAGAATTCCAAAGGTGCCCCTCTCCTCCCTTATAAAAGGGAACCTCCTCCCTCTCCTCCTCACACCAATTTGAGCCTTCAATATCGGCAAACCCATTCCAAATTATCTTTTCCACTACCCTAGAAACATATTAGAGGTACTGGTCTACTTTAAATACCAATCATAGTGCCCTAAGACTAGGTTTCAAAGAGGCGTATCGAAGAAGAGGTAATTTCTTCTCCCGATTCTTTCAAACTTCTTTCTTCGTCAACTTCTTCTTATTTAGTTTTTTCATTATAAAGTTATAACATCAGTATCAATAATATACTGATTTTTTATTATAAATATGAAACAACCCCATTTCACCTTCTAACCATCCTACGGAAAACAAAATCACCGCGCGTGCGTAGGTACGGAATACCGTCTCCACGCCGTGGTGTAATCTATTTTCCACCACCACATTACATGGATGGGTATAATGGTGTAAATAATAACAATATATTATTATTATAAATTGATATTGATTTTTTAATAGTATACATACACTCCAATAAAATTCGACGATCATGGGAACGATATCATCACTCGTGCGTACGTACGGAATACCATCTCCACGATGCGATGAGATTCATTATCCATGTTAACCATTTAAGAATGATTATAAAGTATATATAAGAAATAATAATGAAATATATGACATTATAAAGCTACTGGATTTATGTATATATGTATTTCATCTACTTAATTCCATTCAACTCAATAAGGAAACGAAAACAGCCTTCATGCGTAAGTAGGGCCTACCGTCTCCATGAACGGTGTATTTCTTTCCATTTATCAATCTATTATATATATGTATATTCTGAATATATATTATATATAAATCATGTTTTATATTCTGGAATTATGTAATCATGATCTAAGTAATCATATGAATAATTCCAAGTCAAAACACGGACGACAAATGAAACGATTTTACCCAAAACACTCTTTAACATGGAATTTACAAAAGAACGGGTAATATAAAGTCATAATTGAACCATATATGATATCATAACAATGAATATTATTCTTTAATATGTCAATGAAACTATATAAATCATTATTCAGGAGATTCAGATACAAACGAAGCATATCAGATATAAGGTAAGGGATAATTTTGCAAATCTCATTTTTATCCGAGATTGCTTATTCGTAAGTATTTACTGGGGTTATTTATATCATCCAAGTCCATGTTTTATAAATTCGTTTTCATGAATTTTTAAAGTCCTTTTTACCCATTTTTTACTTTTACTATATGGTATGTAAGGAATCTTTCTTTTGTTTACGTTACGAGGTACTTTTTTGACTTTTCCGACAAAAGAACGAGGAGAATGTTATTTTTTAACTTTTACGACATGAAAGGATTTTTACGGTTTTATAAAGCCTTATTTTCGTGAAGATTCCTCCAAAATATTTCACAACTATTTTCAACAAAATCCTTTTCTTTAAAAATTGCATGACATTTTGTGAAAAGAAAATGATTTTGAAGAAAAAAGGATATTTTCCTCAAGAATTCTTTTCAAGTGTTTTATCAAAACCATTTTCCATCTAAGATGACATTATTTCATATGTGTATGTTTCAAGTATCATGTCTCTATGATTTACATGTTTTAACTTTTCTTATTATGAAGTGATATCCATTTCTTTTATATGGGTTATGTGATAATGGGATTATGTTTATGAAACCCATTTTATTCGTTGGGTTATTATGAATGATGTATTTTTATTTTGTGGAGCAAGTTAAAATGATTTCATTATGAGATGGGTGGTACCTATATATCCCTCCAATTCATTGGGTAAAGATTTATATCTCGGGAGATAGACATTGATGGAATGGCAGGTTAAACCGGTTCAGTAAAACAGGACTAAAACGAGGAGTAAACTCGATTCAGAAAGGGACTTTGTCTTATAAGATGGTCTTGGCAGCAATGCCTTGGATACTATGGAAATCATTACATGTGATTAATGGATTCCACAATTACATGTTTTATTCCCATGCTATTTTATCATGGTTTATGTTCCATTATGATCTATGCCTTATTTACTTCCATGTTTTATGTCGTTGCTCAATATTTTAATGTTTTTAAGTTCCAATGTATATGGTATGTTTTATTTTATCCATTCTTACCCTTACTGAGCATTTGAGCTCACCCTTTTTATGTTTTATTTTCCCCTAGGATCAAAAGAATGGTTTTAGGTCAGGAAACAAAAAGTGGATGATCTTTATGGGAGATGTTGAAGATCTTTCACCACGATTAGAAGATTACGTTCCAAGTTTTCAAAGACACTAAACTATTATGGTCCTTGTGTGTCTGTTTTTGTTATGTATTAAGTATTCCGCAAAAGTAATGTAATGTCCATGTACGTCAAGCTTAGGGTCATTACAGTTGGTATCAGAGGAATGGTTTAGTCAACCTTTGGAAACTAGGATGCAAAAACGTTAGTGATATCCCTAGATATATTTTTAAGGTATTTCTAGGAATGTACCTAAGGATAAGTATACGTATTGGATACAGTCCTAGAACTACGATAACGATATTAGAATTTAACCTAAGTTGTTAGATATGGAGGGTACTCCCCCTTTACTATTTTTTTCCCTAGCATGATTTTTGCCTCTCACACTATTCTTTTTGGGTTTTAGAAAATGGCAGGAAACAAGAAGATTCATGATAATGGAGGATATGAAGGACAATGGAATGATATTCTTCATGAGTAACCAAATAAAACGGGATTTGGAAGTTCAAACATCGTTATTATTCCTAATCAGCAATCTCATAATATGATCAATAATCTCAACTGTGGTAAGTTTCCCGACTCAGATAATAAGAGAAAGATGGAGTTTCATGATGATCATAGAGGAAAGAAAGTTCAATTTCCCTCATGTAAATCATTTGGGAAGAGGCATCAGGGAGATTGTTTCAAGGGAACTGGAAGATGCTTTGGGTGTGGAAAAGAAAGACACAAAGCCATTAAGTGCAAAGGAAAAGGTTCAGTTAACACCATGGATGATGATAATGGTATTTCTATGACATCAACAATGGTTAAATGTTTTAAATGTAGAATGTACGGGCATTATGAAAACCAATTCCCTAAGGGAAAGTCTCATGAAGAGAATCAGTACGGCCGTATGGGTAGTATTTATGTTGATGATGATGAAGAGACTACAAATGATATGTTAGATGAAAGAATTATTGAAGCTCGGTCAACAGTTTAAGAAGGTAGTAAAATGATTACATGTTTATCAAGTGTAGTGTTGTATAAGTAATCTCATGGTACTATGGAATAAAGGGTCATCTAAGGATTGTTACACTATTGTTTTTCCTAAAAGTATTTGAAATTATATGTTGAATGGTATCAGTAACCATGGAATATTATTCAGATATTTTTTTAAAGTAGATGATATGCGCATAATGAAGGAATAAGAAGATAATGAGATTTTTGATTGTATTCCTGAGCTCATGATTGATATAAGGACTAAGTGATATCATGGTTTGAGTATATAGAATTTTGGGGATTTTGGTATGTGGAAAGTGTTAACTTTTAACTGCATTCTTGTTTTCACTAAGGTTCAATGGGTATTCATTTTTCAAGAGAATACATGACTAAGGCTTTCGAACGTTTGTAATGTGACCAACAAGACATATCTTATGATATATGGGGATCAACGATGGTATTAACATGCTTCTTATATGAAATATCTGGTAATCGTTTTCACTATAATATGACAATGGACTGCAATATTATGGATAAGCCTAAAGATTGGAATGGATTATGTTGGACATAAGTTAGTATTGTTTAAGGATAGAACATTTTTTCGATATTATTGATGGGATGGTATAGTAATGTAGTTTTAGAAAAAGGACAATCTGCAGGATGGGGGACATCCCATCGCGTTGGACAAGGCTGTGGGAATCGAACCCAAAACCGAAGTGCGACTGGCCTTTATCGCCTACCAGTGGCCTACCGGAAGTCCCCGGTTAGTAGAAACTAGTTTTATTCTATTAAGAGGTATGATATATGAAGTATAAGTTCATTTTTGGAATCGTATACGATTAAACTCACCATAGATGGACTTATGTATATTTAATAACTTTTTCTAACCTTTTGTTTGAAAAAGATGGAATGACCCATCATTCTATCACATGATATGTTAACACTTCATGAATAACAAATTCAACTTCATTTCTTTAAGAGATGAAGTGGAAATTATTTAAAGTATGAACAACAATGAGATTGTACCAGAATAAAGTAAGTATTTATTCTAATTCAAATTCTTCAACTTTAGGGAAATGATATTGAAAACAAAAAATATTGTCCTAGTGCCCTTATATTCGATTAATCAGATGATACCATAGATCATCACAAATTTATGGCTTTGTGATTGATGGATTTTCCATAGCCATGTTCTCTACCACTCTCCATCAGAACATGATGGTTAGATTTCTCTTCCATATCCATATTTTCACCTATGTGGAAACCCAGTGATTAGTTTATTTGGGTAACCGTTACGTTTCATACTTTAGTTTTTAAAGATTGGTTTTGGTATTCCTTTTTACAATGTGGGTTTCTATTAAAGAAACTTTCAAGTAGAAAACCATGCATAACCCCGACGAATTTCGAGGGAGAAACTCATTTTAAGGGGGGTAGAATGTAACGACCCGATATTTTATGATAAGTATTATTTTTATTTTTTTGATGTCATGTGTTTTATGCTACAACAAGATTATCTTGTTCTATACGCAACACCGTATTAGCTTGCAGTATACGCAACACTATTCTTGGATCGTGTTACACACAATTTTGATAATAGTTATTCTACGAAACATTGAGTATATATATATATATATATATTCAATGTATAAATGAAATATGGTTGGATTCTGTTATATAAAACAACGAAGGATTCTTGCGCAACACGCAACCCTGACTTGGCTTGCATTACACGCAATCACGACCTTCCTCGATAGCGTGTGTTGTATGCAATACCATGTTTTACTAAACAACGATATATTATTATAATATTATTATGAACTTGCCGTTATGAATATTATTAACTAAAATTTTAATTTTATAACATTATTATTCATCTTACAAATTTTATAAAACATGGTATAAGAACAAAATAATTTTTTCGGGTAAAATAAGTATTTTTCAAAAAATGCAGTTTTTCCGCCTTTTGATGGCACACCCACTTTAAATATAGTTTTTTACATGTTTATAAGTTCAATTTGACAAAATAAAATTCTTCTTTGGAATAAAGAAATAAAAATTTACTTTGGATAAATTTTTTATATTATTCTGGTAACTTTCATATTTTGATAAATAATAAAAACATGATATATTTTAATTAAAAACACCTTTTTTCAATGCAATAATTTATATGGTTAAATTATAATATTGAATAGTTTAAAAGTATAAAGAGAATATATTTTTACCATTTAATATAATGTATGTCATTAGCATTGATTTCACATTAAATTCTTAGGTTAAATCAATTCAATCTTTTGCAATGTTTTAAAGAAAAACTCGTTTTCTTTCGACAACGAGATTAATTTTAATTTAATTTCTGAAACTTTTGTGTATTGAATTTGGAAAAATTGATTCCATATTTGGAATCAGTGGGTCCAAATTATGTTAATAAGATACTTTTCATTTTTGGGAATTATGAATAGTAACTACGGTAAATTTTATTTACCATAGTTAAAGGTAAATCGGGTAATTGAGGATAAATATAATATTATAAAATTACCCTAACACATGCCAAAATTATATTGGATGGCTAAAAGTAGACCCATATAACCTAAGGGTCGAATTAGATTCATTTTATGGACTTTTTACCATGAACATAATTTAATTATTATTAAAACCAAAGAAAGTGACAACATGTCACTCTCTTAAATCTTATAAGTATAATAATTTTAATTTAGTGAGAAACATCATAAAACTTATAACATGAATATTCTACAGAAATATAGTAAATATATCTACATCATGATAATTTATTTAGTATTTTTAGGGATAAATTATTGTCATTAATGGTGATACATTAATGATACAGAAATTATTTATTAAGTGGAAAATAAGTAATATAGTTTTTATTGAAATAATAATACCTATTAAAAGGCCAACAAACCTGACCAAAACTTATTGGTAGTGTATATCTACACCTTAATCATCCAATTACATAATATATAACCGTTTGGTGCCTTATAAATGTGATTATGACACTTATATTATTTTATTTTAAATGATGCCAAAGTTGTCACCTTCATAATATTATAAATATAACAATTTAAATATTGTGATTTTTAGATGATAAATTCTAGTAAAAGTATTATTGTGAAATATAATAGATTTTTCTTCATCATAGGAGTTTAGTTTTAATTTTTATGCAGTAAATCAGTATATTAAATAATTATACAAAAATGTTGTAGTAATTATTTTATTAAGAGATAAACCAAATAAATGGTTTTAAAAATAATAAAATAACTATTATATGAACTATTTAATGTGATCAACTAATTTTATAGATACATATGACCTTTTATGAATCTATTAAATCTTTTAGTTTGAACATATCTTCTGTATATATTTTATTTAAATTCAAATAAATGAATAGTGTCAAAATTGACACTATTGTTATTTTATAAAAATAACATATTATAAAATTGTTTAAAAATCACAAAAAATATTTAAAAATTATAAAATTAAATTTATATGGTCTATAATTTTATAATGTAAACAATTATGGAAAATTCACAATAAATAAGTAATTATTTGTTATAATTTAAAATGTAGAATTTTATTACCAAAAATAAACTTAAATAGATTAAATAAGGATAAATCAAAATGATAAGGTATAAAATAAGATCCAAACATGTATAAATTTGATTGGTTGATGATATTACAACCCTATATCATCTAAGATTCTAATATGTGTCATTTGTGGAGGTTTTTAAGTGGGGTTAGATTTATTATAAATTAATATTTTTAAGAATTCCAAAGGTGCCCCTCTCCTCCCTTATAAAAGGGCACCTCCTCCCTCTCCTCCTCACACCAATTTGAGGCCTCAAGCTCGGCCTACCCCTGACAAATTATCTTCTCCACTTCCCTAGAAACATCCTAGAGGTTCTGGTATACTTTAAAGACCAATCATACTGCCCTAAGAGGAGGTTTCAAAGAGGCGTATCGAAGAAGAGGTAATTTCTTCTCCCGATTCTTTCAAGATTCTTTCTTCTTCAACTTCTTATTCTTTAGTTGTTTAATTATAAATTAATAACATCAGTATCACTAATATACTTATTTGTTATTATAAATATGAAACAACCCCATTTCATCTTCTATCTATCCTACGAAAACAAAATCACCACGCGTGCGTACGTACGGAATACCGTCTCCACGCTGTGGTGTAATCTATTTTCCACCACCACAATACTTGGATGAGTATAATGGTGTAAATAATAACTATATATGATTATTATAAATTTATATTGGTTCTTTAATAGTATACATACACTCCAATAAAATTCGACGATCATGAGAACAATATCATCGCTCGTGCGTACGTACGTAATACCGTCTCCACGACGCGATGAGATTCATTATCCATGTTAACCATTTAAGAATGATTATAAAGTATATATAAGCAATAATAATGAAATATATGACATTATAAAGCTACTGGATTTATGTATATATGTATTTCATCTACTTAATTCCATTCAACTCAATAAGGAAACAAAAACAGCGTTCATGCGTACGTACGACCTACCGTCTCCATGAACGGTGTATTTCATTCCATTTATCAATATATTATTTATATATATATTCTGAATATATATTATATATAAATCATGATTTACATTCTGAAATTATGTAATCGTGATCTAAGTAATCATATGAATAATTACAAGTCAAAACACGGACGACAAATGAAACGATTTTACCTAAAACACTCTTCAACATGGAATTTACAAAAGAATGGGTAATATAAAGTCATAAGTGAACCATATATGATATCATAATAATGAATATGATTCTGTAATAAGTCAATGACATTATTTAAATCATTATACAGGAGATTCGGAAACATACGAAGCATATCAGACATAAGGTAAGGGATAATTTTTCAAATCTCATTTTTATCCGAGATTGCTTATTCGTAAGTATTTACTGGGGTTATTTATATCATCCAAGTCCATGTTTTATAAAAGAGTTTTCATGTATGTTTAGTGTACATTTTACCCATTTTTTACTTTTACTACATGGTATGTAAGGAATCTTTCTTTTGTTTACGTTACGAGGTACTTTTTTGACTTTTCCGACAAAAGTACGAGGAGAATGTTATTTTTTAACTTTTACGGCATGAAAGGATTTTTACGGTTTTATAAAGCCTTATTTTCGTGAAGCTTCCTCCAATATATTTCATGTCTATTTTTAACAAAATCCTTTTCTTTTAAAATTGCATGTCATTTTGTGAAAAGAAAATGATTTTGAAGAAAAAAGTATATTTTCCTCAAGAATTCATTTCAAGTGTTTTATCAAAACCATTTTCCATCTAAGATGACATTATTTCATATGTGTATGTTTCAAGTATCATGTCTCTAAGATTTAAATGGTTTAACTTTTCTTATTATGAAATGATATCCATTTCTTTTTTATGGATTATGTGATGATGGGATTATGTTTATGAAACCCATTTTATTCGTTGGGTTATTATGAATGATGTATTTTTATTTTGTAGCACAAGTAAAAATGATTTCATTATGAGATGGGTGGGACCTATATATCCCTCAAATTAATTGGGTAAAGATTTATATCTCATGAGATAGACATGGCTGGAACGGAAGGTTAAACCAGTTCAGTAAAATAGGACTGAAACGAGGAGTGAACTCGATTCAGAAAGGGGCTTTGTCCACTAAGACGGTCTTGCCAACAATGCCTTGGCTACTATGGAAATCATTACACGTGCTTAATGGATGCCACAATTACATTTTTTATTCTCATGCTATTTTATAATGGTTTATGTTCCATTATGATCTATGCCTTATTTACTTCCATGTTTTATGTCGTTTCTCAAGATTTTAATGTTTTTAAGTTCCAATGTATATGGTATGTTTTATTTTATCCATTATTACCCTTACTGAGCATTTGAGCTCACCCTTTTTATGTTTTATTTTCCCCCAGGATCAAAAGAAAGGTTTTAGGTCAGGAAACAAAAAGTGGAAGATCTTTATGGGAGATGTTGAAGATCTTTCACCACGATTAGAAGATTACGTTCCAAGTTTCCAAAGACACTAAACTATTACGGTCCTTGTGTGTTTGTTTTTGTTATGTATTAAGTTTTCCGCAAAAGTAATTTAATGTCCATGTACGTCAAGCTTAGGGTCTTTACAGTTGGTATCAGAGGAAAGGTTTAGTCAACCTTTGGAAACTAGGATGCGAAAACGTTAGTGAGATCCCTAGATATATTTTTAAGGTATGTCTAGGGATGTCCCTAAGCATAAGTATACGTATAGGATAAAGTCCTAGAACTACAGTAACAATATTAGAATTTAACATAATTTGTTAGATATTGAGGGTACTCCCCCTTTACTATTTTTTTCCCTAGCATGATTTTTTCCTCTCACACTATTCTTTTTGGGTTTTAGAAAATGGCTAGAAACAGGAAGATTCATGATAATGGAGGATATGAAGGACAATGGAATGATATTCTTCATGAGAAACCAAATGAAATGGGATTTGGAAGTCCAAACATCGTTATTATGCCTAATTAGTAATCTCATAATATGATCAATAATCTCAACTATGGTAAGTTTCCCGACTCAGATAATAAGAGAAAGATGGAGTTTCATGATGATCATAGAGGAAAGAAAGTTCAATTTCCCTAATGTAAATCATCTGGGAAGAGGCATCAGGGAGATTGTTTCAAGGGAACTGGAAGATTCTTTGGGTGTGGAAAAGGAGGACACAAATCCAGTAAGTGCAAAGGAAAAGGTTCAGATAACACCATGGATGAGGATAATTGTATTGCTACGACATCAACAATGGTTAAATGTTTTAAATGTGGAATGTATGGGCATTATGCAAACCAATTCCCTAAGGGAAAGTCTCATGAAGCGAATCAGTACGGCCTTATGGGTAGTATTTATGTTGATGATGATGAAGAGATTACAAATGATATATGAGATGAAAGAATTGTTGAAGCTCGGTCAACGGTTTAAGAAGGTAGTGGAATGATTACATGTTTATCAAGTGTAATGTTGTATAAGTAATCTCATGGTACTATGGAATAAAGAGTCATCTAAGGATTGTTACACTATTGTTTTTCCTAAAAGTATTTGAAAGTATATGTTGAATGGTACCAGTAACCATGAAATGATATTAAGATATTTTTGTAAAGTAGATGATATGCACATAATGAAGGAAAAAGTAGATAATGAGATGTTTGATTGTATTCATGAGCTCATTATTGATATATAGACTAAGTGATATCATGGTTTGAGTATATAGAATTTTGAGGATTTTGGTATGTGGAAAGTGTTAGCTTTTAACTGTATTCATATTTTCACTAAGGTTTAATGGGTATTCATTTTTCAAGAGAATACATGACTAAGGCCTTCGAACGTTTGTAATGTGACCAACATGAAATATCTTGTGATATATGGGGATCAACGATGGTATTAACATGATTCTTATATGAAATCTCTGGTAATCGTTTTCACTATAATATGACAATGGACTGCAATATTATGGATAAGCCTAAAGATTGGAATGGATTATGTTGAACATAAGTTAGTATTGTTTAAGGATAGAACCTTTTTTTATATTATTGATGGGATGATATAGTAATGTAGTTTTAGAAAAAGGACAATCTGCAGGACGGGCGACAACCCATCACGTCGGAAAATGCTGTGGGAATCGAACCCACAACCGAACTGCGACTGGCCTTTATCACCTACCACTGGCCTTCTGGAAGTCTTCGGTTTGTAGAAACTAGTTTTATTTTATTAAGCGGTATGATAAATGAAGTATAAGTTCATTTTTGGAATCATATACGATTAACCTCACCATGGATGGACTTATGTATATTTAATAACTTTTTCTAACCTTTTGTTTGAAAAAGATGGAATGACACATCATTCTATGACATGATCTGTTAACACTTCATGAATAACAAATTCAACTTCATTTCTTTAAGAGATGATGTGGAAATTGTATAAAGTATGAACAACAATGAGATTGTACCAAAATAAATTAAGTATTTATTCTAATTCAAATTCTCAACTTTAGGGAAATGATATTGAAAACAAAAAATATTGTCCTAGTGCCCTTATATCCGATGAATCAGATGGTACCCTAGATCATCACAAATTTATGGCTTTGTGATTGCTGGATTTTCCGTAGCCATGTTCTCTACCACTCTCCATCAGAACATGATGGTTAGATTTCTCTTCCATATCCATATTTTCACCTATGTGGAAACCCAGTGATTAGTTTATTTGGGTAACCGTTACGTTTCATACTTTAGTTTTTAAAGATTGGTTTTGGTTTTCCTTTTTACGATGTGAGTTTCTATTAAAGAAACTTTCAAGTAGAAAACCATGCATAACCCCGACGAATTTCGAGGGCGAAATTCATTTTAAGGGGGGTAGAATGTAACGACCTGATATTTTATGATAAGTATTATTTTTAATTTATTAGATGTAATATGTTTTTTTCTACAACAAGATTATCTTGTGCTATACTAAACACCGTATTTGCTTGCAGTATAAGCAACACTATTCTTGGATCGTGTTACACACAATTTTGATAATAGTTATTCTATGCAACATTGAGTATATATATATATATATATATATTCAATGTATAAATGAAATATGGTTGGATTCTGTTATACGAAACAATGAAGAATTCTTGCACAACACGCAGCCCTGACTTGGCTTGCATTACATGCAATCACGACCTTCCTCGATAGCGTGTGTTGTACGCAATACCGGGTTTTACTAAACAACGATATATTATTATAATATTATTATGAACTAGCCATTATGAATAGTATTAACTAAATTTTGAATTTTATAACATTATTATTCCTCTTACAAATTTTCTAAAACATGGTATAAGAACAAAATAAAATTTTCGGGTAAAATAAGTATTTTTCAAAAAATGCAGTTTTGCCGCCTTTTGATGGTGCACCCACTTCAAATCTAGTTTTTGACATATTTAAAAGTTAAATTTGAAAAAATAAAATTCTTCTTTGGAATAAAGAAATTAAAATTTACTTTGGATAAATTTTTCATATTATTCTGGTAACTTTCATATTTTTATGAATAGTAAAAACACACTATATTGTAATTAAAAACAACTTTTTTCATCGCAATAATTTATATGGTTAAATTATAATATTGAATGGTTTAAAATTATAAATAGAATATATTTTTACCATTTAATATAATGTATGTCATTAGCATTGATTTCACATTAAATTCGTAGGTTAAATCAATTCAATCTTTTGCAATGTTTTAAAGAAAAACCCGTTTTCTTTCGACAACGAGATTAATTTTAATTTAATTTCTGAAACGTTTGTGTATTGAATTTGGAAAACTTGATTCCATATTTGGAATCAGTGGGTCCAAATCATGTTAATAAGCTACTTTTCATTTTTGGGAATTATGAATAGTAACTACGGTAAATTTAATTTACCATAGTTAAAGGTAAATCGGGTAATTGAGGATAAATATAATTTTATAAAATTACCCTAACACATGCCAAAATTCTATTGGATGGCTAAAACTAGACCCATATAACCTAAGGGTAGGATTAGATTAATTTTATGGACTTTTTACCATGAAAATAATTTAATTATTATTAAAACCAAAGAAAGTGACAACATGTCACTCTCTTAAATCTTATAAGTATAATAATTTTAATTTAGTGATAAACATCATAAAACTTCAAACGCTAATAGTATCCAGAAATATAGTAAATATATCTACATCATGATAATTTATTTAGTATTTTTAGGGATTATATAATTGTCATTAATGGTGATACATTAATGATACAGAAATTATTTATTAAGTGGAAAATAAGTAATATAGTTTTTATTGAAATAATAATACTTATTAAAAGGCCCACAAACCTAACCAAAACTTATTGGTAGTGTATATATACACCTTAATCATCCAATTACCAAATATATAATCGTTTTGAGCCTTATAAATGTTATTATGACACTTATATTATTTTATTTTAAATGATGCCAAAGTTGTCACCTTCATAATTTAATAAATATCACAATTTAAATATTGTGATTTTAAGATGATAAATTCGAGTAAAAGTATTATTGTGAACGGTAATATATTTATATTCATCATAGGATTTTATTTTTAATTTTTATGCAAAAAATCAGTATATTAAATAATTATACAAAAATGTTGTAGTAATTATTTTATTAAATAAATGGTTTTAAAAATAATAAAATAAATTTTATATGAACTATTTAATTGGATCCACTAATTTTATAGATACATATGACCTTTTATTAATCTATTAAATCTTTTAGTTCGAACATATCTTTTGTATATAGTTTATTTAAATTCAAATAAATGAATATTGTCAAAATTGATACTATTGTTATTTTATAAAAATAACATATTATAAAATTGTTTAAAAACCCCAAAAAATATTTAAAAATTATAAATTTAAATTTATATCTTCTATAATGTTATATTGTAAACAATTATGTAAAATTCACAACAAATAAGTAATTATTTGTTATATTTTAAAATTTATAATTTTATTACCACAAATAAACATAAATAGATTAAATAAGGATAAATCAAAATGATAAGGTATAAAATAAGATCCAAACATGTCTAAATTTGATTGGATGATGCTATTACAACCCTATATCATCTAATATTCTAATATGTGTTGTTTTTGGAGGTTTTTATGTGGGGTTAGATTTATTATAAATTAATATTTTTAAGAATTCCAAAGGTGCCCCTCTCCTCCTTTATAAAAGGGCACCTCCTCCCTCTCCTCCTCACACCAATTTGAGCCTTCAAGCTCGGCCAAACCCTGCCAAATTATCTTCTCCACTTCCCTAGAAACATCCTAGAGGTTCTGGTCTACTTTAAAGACCAATCGTACTACCCTAAGAGGAGGTTTCAAAGAGGCGTAACGAAGAAGAGGTAATTTCTTCTCCCGATTCATTCAAGATTATTTCTACTTCAACTTCTTCTTCTATAGTTGTTTCATTATAAATTAATAACATCAGTATCAATAATATAATTATTTGTTATTATAAATATTAAACAACCCCATTTCACCTTTTATCTATCCTACAGAAAACAAAATCACCACGCGTGCGTACGTACAGAATACAGTCTCCACGCCGTGGTGTAATCTATTTTCCACCACCACCATACTTGGATGGGTATAATGGTTTAAATAATAACTATATATGATTATTATAAATTGATATTGGTTATGTAATAGTATACATACACTCCAATAAAATTCGACGATCATGGGAACGATATCATCGCTCGTGCGTATGTACGGAATACCGTCTCCACGACGCGATGAGATTCATTCTCCATGTTAACCATTTAAGAATGATTATAAAGTATATATAAGCAATAATAATTAAATATATGACATTATAAATCTACTGGATTTATGTATATATGTATGTCATCTACTTAATTCCATTCAACTCAATAAGGAAACGAAAACAGCGTTCATGCGTACGTACGACCTACCGTATCCATGAACGATGTATTTCTTTCCATTTATCAATATATTATATATATGTATATTCTAAATATTTATTATATATAAATCATGTTTTATATTCTGGAATTATGTAATCGTGATCTATGTAATCATATGAATAATTACAAGTCAAAACACGGATGACAAATGAAACGATTTTACCCAAAACACTCTTTAACATGGAATTTACAAAAGAACGGGTAATATAAAGTCATAAGTGAACCATATATGATATCATAACAATGAATAAGATTCTGTAATAAGTCAATGACATTATTTAAATCATTATACAGGAGGTTCGGATACATACGAAGCATATCAGACATAAGGTAAGGGATAATTTTGCAAATATCATTTTTATCCGAGATTGCTTATTCGTAAGTATTTACCGGGGTTATTTATATCATCCATGTCCATGGTTTATAAAAGCTTTTTCATGTATGTTTAATGTTCTTTTTACCCATTTTTTACTTTTACTACATGGTATGTAAGGAATCATTCTTTTGTTTACGTTACGAGGTACTTTTTTGACTTTTCCGACAAAAGTACGAGGAGAATGTTATTTTTTAACTTATACGGCATGAAAGGATTTTTACGGTTTTATAAAGCCTTATTTTAATGAATCTTCCTCCAAAATATTTCATGACTATTTTCAAAAAAATCCTTTTCTTTTAAAATTGCATGACATTTTGTGAAAAGAAAATGATTTTGAAGAAAAAAAGGATATTTTCCTCAAGAATTCATTTCAAGTGTTTTATCAAAACCATTTTCCATATAAGATGACATTATTTCATATGTGTATGTTTCAAGTATCATGTCTCTATGATTTTCATGGTTTCACTTTTCTTATTATTAAATGATATCCATTTCTTTTATATGGATTATATGATGATGGGATTATGTTTATGAAACCCATTTTATTCATTGGGTTATTATGAATGATGTATGTTTATTTTGTGGAACAAGTAAGAATGATTTCATTATGAGATGGGTGGGACCTATATCTCCCTCCAATACATTGGGTAAAGATTTATATCTCATTAGATAGACATGGCTGGAATAGCAGGTTAAACCGGTTCAGTAAAACAGGACTGAAATGAGGAGTGAAATCGATTCAGAAAGGGACTTTGTCCACTAAGATGGTCTTGGCAGCAATGCCTTGGCTACTATGGAAATCATTACATGTGCTTAATGGATGCCATAATTACATGTTTTATTACCATGCTATTTTATCATGGTTTATGTTTCATTATGATCTATGCCTTATGTACTTCCACGTTTTATGTCATTGCTCAACATTTTAATGTTTTTAAGTTACAATGTATGTGGTATGATTTATTTTATCCCTACTTACCCTTACTGTGAATTTGAGCTCACCCTTTTTATGTTTTATTTTCCCCCAGGATCAAAAGAAAGGTTTTAGGTGAGGAAACAAAAATTGGAAGATCTTTATGGGAGATGTTGAAGATCTTTCACCACGATTTGAAGATTACATTCCAAGTTTCCAAAGCCACTAAACTTTTACAGTCATTGTGTGTTTGTTTTTGGTATGTATTAAGTATTCCGAAAAAGTAATGTAATGTCCATGTACGTCAAGATTAGGGTCTTTACAATGCAGGATGAAAAAACATGGCCTGACCCCTCCGCCTTCCTTGTGAAATTATACGCTAAATGTGGAATGAGTCCAGTATGAGCGTTACTCGTCCACAATGGTTGCAGATCGAAGGTGACATCCCGAGGGGTGCGCGACAACAAAATAAACGAGAATCGGGCCACCAGAACTCATATGGTGACCCGTGGAAAGTTATCTGATTGATGGAATTACAATAGTTACCATATAGATGGTGGAAGCGCAAAAAAGCCTCCAGTTGAGTAACCCATGGCTGACAGACCGCGGTGGTGCAGCGGTGGCCGGTGCAAGGCCGACCGCGAAGAAAACTGGTGGCCCGAGCCGTCGGGACGCTGAAGAAGGTGCAGCGCAACCACGCCGTGTGGTGGAGAAAAAGGGGTCGCATCCCCCTAGCTGCAGCGGCACAATAGAGGTTGGAATAAGGCCGGATGCAAGGATGACCGGCGGCCCGAGCCGCCGGGTTGCTGGAGGAGGCGCATCGCATCTGCACCCCACGGAAGTCGGCTGGTCGCTTGACCAGCCGCGAGGCATGATACCCACCACTGGGTCCTGCATGATATGGACCGCTGCCACGTGGCATCTGTTTTCTCCCACCAAAATGGGTTAGCCATTTGGGATCCCCATGGGGCGCGACCTCCCCCCTGGACGCGGCTAGGTCGGACCCCACGGGCCTCCGGGCCACCAGTCGCGTGGGCCGCCAGCCGCGTAGGCCGCTGGGCAGAACCAAACACTGGACGAGCCGCCCACCTGGGCCGGGTCAGACCCACGTCCCGGGTTAGACCATCATACATGGTCGGATCTTAGTTCGGACCTGGGTCGGGGTTGGTCGGTCCGACTGGGCCGGAATGGACCCGGACCTGATTGACCAGTTTCCACTCTTTTGACTATAACATGAGCTACACACATCTGATTGACGAAACATCTACGGTGACAGAAAGCTTGGATGGAGATGGCTCTTTAGGTATACCCCACTTGAGGTTTGTATATAGTTGGGGTATAGCCGAGATGGATCGAACGTAAATCCAATCGGTCCCTTAGAATGGAAATGCCAATAAATCTCAGACCAGACGTCCTATTGACCCACCGTCTATCACGTTGTGTTTCTTATGGAAGGACAGATATTTTGGATACATATACATGGGAATTCGTAGTATTTGATGTATCGACACTTGGCTTGAGGAGCGGACCCTCCCAGAATCAAGCATGCTTCATGCAGAACCCTATGGCTGCCTGTGCACTGACGACTGTTCCTCGATCCTGTGTGGGTTCGACAGCCATGATGACTGTTCCTGGATCCAGTGTGGGTTCGATAGTTCTGAATTTTTTTCCTGGATCTTATGTGGGTTCAATAGAATAAATGATTCAGTGGCTACATCTGATCATCTCTATCTCTCTACAAAAGTTGTATACTTGTGTGAGCTGAGTCAGTAACTGTGTGTTTTCCAAATAATTGATATGGATTACTTGATAACTTCAGTATATGTATGGGCATATACCTAAGTGGGGTTATCTGTTTATTTCATACCTTATGGTTTATCCTTGTTGGATGTTGTGAGACATTGAGGGTCTCTATAACACCCCCAAGATTTCATAGTACATTATTTCAATAAAATAATTCAATAACTTGCACAACATGCAACATTGAGTTCAAGCACACCCCAACCTACCACACAAGCTGTTCAAAAACAGTTGTGAATAGTATAAACATAATTTTGAACATTATAGAATCCTTATAATTTTATAATCCATATTATGAGTTTCATATACATAAATTAAGAATAAATTCATTTTTTCAGATAAAAGAAGTATTTTTCCAAAAATAAAATTTTACCACATTTTAATGTTGAACCCTTTTTAAATCCAATATTTGAAACTATTATATATTCAATTTTACAAAATAAACAACTTATTTAGAATCAGTACATAATAATATAGTTTTAATAATTTTTTTTGTTTTTCTATTAACATTCATATTTGGGTGGATAGTTAAAAATACTATATTTTAACTAAAAAAACTTTTATAATAAAAATAATTTGTTCTGTTAAATTATAAATTTTAATGGTTTGTATGTATAAATATATTATATTTTTACCATTTAATACAATTTTTTTCATTGGAAATAATTTCACTTTGTATTTGAACATAAACAGGTATCAATCTTTTGTTAGTTATTATTTCTTAAAATACGCTTTTTGGTTTTGACAATGGTAATTAATCTAAAATTAATAAATGTAACTTTTATGTTTTCTATTTGGTAAAATATAATTAATTATGGAATTCAGAATATCAAAATTATTATAGGGTAAAATGTTGGTATTTTCCAGAAAAATTTCATTTTTTGATGAATAGTAAAAAACACTCAGTTATAGATTAAAACCGAATTTTTATTTAAATAATTAATTATTTAATTTAAATTTATTTTAGGTCAAAATAGATACATAATGCCTATATATGTTCAATATAATTCATTAGAGAAATTTTTTAATAATATTAGATATATAAACTTTTATTGAACTTTTCATCCTCTTTTACCCACCTCCTAGGAGCATTTGCAAATTTACATAAAACATAATTTTACCGCTTCTGTCAGTTTAATTTCAAAAATCAAAGAGAAACGGTTGATATCAGTATGTACAATGTGATTCAATAGAATGGAAATAATTTTTGGTGAATAGTAACTTCTTTTCTTTTATTAACACAATTAAAAGTAAATAGGGTAATTAAGGGTAAAAATGATGTTATTATTAACTTAACACATGCCCAAATTCAATTGGATATGTATAATTCAACTGAAAAAACTTTAGGAATAAAATATTGTCCTCTCTGGTCCACTTGGATTAGATTAGGACATTTATTATTTTTTAATTCAAAGAAGAGTTAAATGAGTTAAAAACAATGTTTAATAACTAAATCATATTTAATATAGGGTTACACATAAGATAAATTAGACTATAAATATTCATTAGAAAGCTAAGATTATTTCCTACATAATTTAATTTTATTTATATTTTTTATAAATTAAATAATTTAATTTATAAATGACACAATGATGATGCTGTAATAACCTAATTAATGAAATATTAAAATAATAGATACTATAAATATACAAATAAATTTAATTTGAGACTTTTTATGAATTAACTTAATTTTCTTGGTTAATATGACATATTAGGGTCAGTTAGATAAATTTTTTTTGATGTAATAATGTTGTTATGAATTTAGAAAAAAAATACCAAATTGTTTCAAAATTATCATAAAATAGTTTTTAAAACAAATATTATATTATTAATTGATATTCTATTCCTAAAAATATATGGTTCGGACAAAAGACTTATATAATGATAGGTGTATCATTATTGAACCAAATTTGGTTCTATTGGAAGTATATAGTATTTTCATTAACCATATAATATAAAAATACCAAGAGATATGGTAAATGTCAAACTATTTAACTAAGAGTTAAATCTAAAAGTTAATGTAAATATAGTGACCCAAACCTATCATAAACATATTTGTTGAGTGGTTTTCAAACCATAACCACATTATATTTTAAATAATCCATTTTGGAGACATTAAAAACTGAATATGATTTTATTATTGTCACGACCCGTCCTCGGGGCCCGTGCCGTGACTACCCTAAGCCCGCCTCCCATAGGCCAGGGGCTGGCGACTAGCACCAAAGGCGTAAATCCTGATAAAAAGGGAAGGCATTGCCTTTATATAAGTAAACAACACAACAGAGAACACAAGATAAAGTATAAAATAAGTAATCTGAGTACAAAAGTAAGTGCTGAAAAGTAAATGGACCAGAATACAAACCCAACTGAAAGTACAGTACAACTAAAAATAAAGTACACCAGCAGTAAAGTAAAACAGCAACCACCAAGTCTTCCTCCAGCTATCCCACCTGAAGGGTGGGTACAGATGGTCTCCTCAGCGCCTTGGGTTCAGCCGTCTTCTCTGTGTACGTCCCACCAAGTGGTCCACCTCCAGGTACTGTCCCGCTCCACAAGACTCAAACACAATCAGCGCTATTCGTCGTATGAAACCACCACCACGTAGTGCAGGAATAGCCCTTGCAGGGGGAGTATTCAATACTCTGTAGGGACCCTGAGACCCCCTGAAGGTCTCCCAGAATCCACAAATTATAAACCACAAAGGAATGTTACAAACACGAAGTATCAACCAACTCTACTTAGGTATATGCCCATACATATACCTAAGTCATGAATTCCAGCTTGGCTCCAACTCACGAGCCCATGTACAACCCAATCCACACAGGAAAGCACAACCCAATCCACACAGGAATTCACAACCCTAACCACACAGGAAATTACATCCCAATCCACACAGGAAAGAAAGTCAATCATATCGATGATAATGATTTAAAGTCCAGACTCAACTTACACAGGTATACTACTCATGAAGAGGAGTGGAGATAATAGATGTAGCCCTTGAATCATCTCCCATGCCAAACCCACGTAGGATCCAAGTACAGAAGTCATCGCTTCCGAACCCACGTAGGATCCAAGTATAGTGACCATCGCTGCTGAAACCATATAGGATCTAAGTACAGTCGTCATCGCTGACGAACCCATAGAGGATCCAAGTACAGTCATCCTCGCTGTCGAACCCACATAGAATCCAAGTACAGTCATCATCATCGTCGTAGTCGCATCAAGCTCTTGGATTCTCGCACACAACACGCTCGATTCCAGGAGGGTCTGCTCCATGAGCCAAGGGGGTCGATACATCAACTGTCATGAAGTAGAGATTTGATGTATCCCAACGTTCCGTCCCATAAAAAGAAACTCAATGCAACAGAAAACACGTCAATCAGATGCCTGGTCTGAGAGATATAGGCATTTCCGTCTTAGGGTCCCGGTTAAAAATATGCTCATTTCTAACCTGGCCAATATCTGAAATCATCTGAAACTCACTTAGAGTATCGAAAATGGACCATCTTCTAGATAGAGTCCTAGTGCTGCAGACGACGTGTCAATCAGACGCACTGTCTTTAAGGTAACCCCATTTAATTGATTAACGGGCCCAACCCATTTATCCCAGTGGGCCGACGGGTCGGGTTGACCCAGTTTGACGGGTCTGACCCAGTAGGGGTGTCGGACTGGTCCGAAGGGAATACTCAAGTCGGCACGAAGTGGCGCGGCTCGACCCGGGTGGCGCGGTCTGGCCCGGTGGGGCGCGACCCCACCCGGCGGGGCACTGCCCGGCCCGACCCAGCCTGGCCCTGCTCAACACGGCTCGGTGCAGCCCGACTCAGCACGACTCAGTGCGGACCGGTTTGTCCCGGCGTGGCACGGCCCTACTGGCATGGCCAGTTGGCCGGGTGGCTCGGCCGAAGCGGAGCGGGCTCCAAGGGGGGCGGGCAACCAGGCCTTCTACATTAGCGGTGCCTCCCTTCCCCGAACCGGCCTGCTAGACTAGCTAGTCTTCAGCGCACGTGGCCCGCATGATCGGTATGCCATTCTTCAGCGCGGCGCCCTGATGACGCTGCGGTCCGGATCCACCCGGCCGGTTCTTCTGCCGAAGCGGGCCGCGGTTCGTTGCGCACAACCGGCGCGACAGCGCCGGTTCCCTTCATCACGATTCTAGCATGGCGCGACGGCTCCGTATTTTTCCTCTGCCTCTGGTTTCCAATTCCAAACGAATAAAGTTCCAGTGGAGGGTTTTCAGGTTGTGTTCATTTGGCCCGCACCCTCCGCATTAGATGGTATCACATGGCCAATAATGAACAAGGTTCATGAAACACAACACACAATTTTATTCTCAATAAAATTGAATCAACACACCCATCCTCATAAGAAAGTTCGCTGTTGTCAAGAACCGCGGATGATGGCATCATTTTTGTCGTTGTCTGTGTGTGCCTAAGGAAATTATGTCTCCTCTTTTTATCACGGAGAGAAGAAGATGATTACGTGTCGTCGGAGATCTCCCGCGTCGATGTCCCATCCCTTGTCACAGAGGAAGAAGTGGATGGAGAAGCCAGGCTCGCCAAGTCGTTCTTCATTGAAGAGGATGTTGTTCTTCAATGAAGGAGGGGATTCTTTCTTTCTTCACACAAAGGCTCTCTCCCAAAATCCTTACACAACATGCCAACCCCCAAAATAAAACAAGTATTCTCTTATTTTATTAAATCATGCCATGCATTCAAATTGACAAAATTCAAACACTTAATTCAATTAATTGATTAAGTGTGTGTTGGAATGAATTAATGTGAGAGAGTGGGGAGAGGAGGCCTTACCCAATTAAATACATGGGGTTTTTCGACATTAAACACAAAATGATTAATGGGGGGTTTAAGGGGTTTAGGGAAGATCAAGGTTTTAGGTCACGTGTGGGACCCGCCCCACAAAATATCCTCCCATGGGAGTTTATGTGGGTATGGGCCCCACCTTCAACTCCCATTGGAAGAATTTAACCACCAACCATAAAAATAAAATTGTGGCACCAATTATATTTTTTTAAACTATTTCCCCCAAAAATTAATTCCAAACCCGCATAAAACGCAACTGCGATAAAATTCCCCTCAACCAATTACCGGTGCTGCGAACTCATCGGTGCCCTCAGATTTCAATTTTGAGCACCAATTCAAAAGATAGATAACCCACTCGTTCGTTCACTGAACGTACCCGAGCTAAACATCAGAAATTGATTCCGGGAAACTGGACCTTAGAATCAGGTGCCGTCAGAAACTGCGTACTCATAAAATCCCAAAGAATTTAAGAAAAAAAATTCTTTGAAATTTACGGGTCTTTACATTACTCCCACATTAGGGTTTACGTCCTTGTAAAGATACATCATAAAATAGGGAAACAAATGAGGGTACTATGCACGCATCTGAGCCTCCCGCTCCCATGTGCTCTCCTAGAGTTTCCCGTGCTGCCAATGAATGCACACAAGAGGAATCGATCATCCACATCGGACCCACTCCTGTCGATCCTCAATATCCATCATAACCTCCAAAAAAGTCACCATGTCATCATTGTCCAACTCCCTGTGATCAATGATATGAGTCGGGTCATGCACGTATCTCTTCAGCTGAGATACGTGGAAGACGTCGTGCACCCGGTGCAACTGAGGTGGAAGATCCTGGCGATAAGCCACCCACCTATCCTGGTGAGAACCTAAAAAGGTCTGATGAAGCGCGTAGATAACTTTCCGCCTCGACCAAATATCCGTAATCTGAATCGAGGTGAGACCTGTAATAAAACATGGTCGCCATCCTCAAACTCCAGTGGTCTCTGCCTCATATCATCATAGGACTTCTGTCAGCTCTGAGCTGCCCTCATCCACTCCTGGATGATTTGAACCTTCTCTGTCATAGCCTAGACCATCTCTGGTCCTACGAGTACTGACTCCCCAGGGTCAGTCTAGCACAGAGGTGATCTGAAAGGTCGACCGTACAATGCCTCGTATGGTTCCATCCCGATGGTGGAGTGGTAACTGTTGTTTTATGTAAACTCCACCAAAGGTTGGTGGTCCTCCAAGCTATGACCAAAGTCAAGGACACATGCACAGAGCATGTCCTCGAGAGTCTCAATGGTCCTCTCCGTCTGACCATCCGTCTGAGGATGAAAGGTGGTTCTCAGGCGTATCTGCGTCCAAAATGCCTCCTCTAACCCCTTCCAAAGCCGAGAAGTAAAGAGAGCATCCTGATTGGAGGCAATAGATGATGTCACACCATGAAGCTGTACGATCTCCTGAACGTAGAGACATCCCATGCTCTCCACTGAGCCCTGCTCTCTGATAGATAATAACTGGGCCGACTTGGTGAGTCGGTCGACAATCACCCAGATGGAGTCATGTCCTCTGGAAGTACGAGAGAGCCTCATCACAAAATCCATGGATATTTCATCCCACTTACACTTCGGGACCTCTAAGGGTTGCACCAAGCCTGCTGGTACCTGGTTCTCTGCCTTCACCTGCTAGAAGGTGAGGCATCATGAAATGAACTCTTCCACAGCCTTATTCATACCCTCCCACCAGTGTTGTCGTCTGAGACCTGGTACATCTTTTCTACTTATGGATGTACTTACAATGGGGAAGTGTGAAACTACCTCAGCACTTCCTCCTGTAATGCAACTGGTACCATGGTATGTCCCCAAAAAACGATGACGTGCTCTCCTCCTACAGAAAATCCATCAGGTGCATGTCCTATGGATATCTGTGCATGTCACATCTCATAGTCAACATCCCCACGCTATGCCTCTGTGTCCCGCTAAGTTAGTAGAGGAGTAACTGTGAGTGACTGTAGAAAGGGTACTACATCTCTATACACGAAGGATATCTACAATGCGACTAGTTACTCCGTCGCCTCTCCAAATAGATGAATTCCCGATCTCCTACAGAGTGCGTCAGCTACTACCTTCCCCTTCCCAGGAGTATAGACTATCTCAAAGTCATAGTCCGGGAGGAACTCGAGCCATCATCACTGTCTTAGGTTCAGGTCCTTCTGCGAGAAGATATACCTGAGACCTTGGTGGTTAGAGTAGACTGTAAAGAGATCGCCCATCAGATAGTGCCGCCACATCTTCAAGGAAAAGACCACTACTGCTAACTCCAGGTC
Source organism: Viscum album (assembly GCA_963277665.1). Classification (NCBI taxonomy): domain Eukaryota; kingdom Viridiplantae; phylum Streptophyta; class Magnoliopsida; order Santalales; family Viscaceae; genus Viscum; species Viscum album. Next base: position 753,638,721 of record OY728158.1, read on the forward strand.
ATTGGAAGCATAGTTCCACTAATGCTGCCTAAACTGTCGGGAACCATAGGCGATCACTACCTACTCCTGCATCAGGACACACCCGAGTCTGGTCCCTGATGCATTGCAGTAAACTATATACCCTACTCCCTCCTCTGGTAGCCCCAAGATGGGTGCACTGGTCAATCTCTATCTCAGCTCCTGGATGCTCTGCTGACATCTATCTGACCACACGAAGGGTTTCCCCTTCTTCTCCAAAGCTGAAAGTGGTGTTTCTACTCTAGAGAATTCTGACACAAATCATTGATAGTACCCAGCTAGACCTAGGAAACTCCGCACCTCTGTCACGCTCCTGGGTGGCTCCCATGCTAGTACTGCCTCGATCTTCACAGGATCCACCGCAACTCCCGCGTCAGAGATGATGTTCCCCAAGAAGTGGGCCTCTCAAATATAGAACTGACGCTTAGAGAGATTACCATAAATCTGGTGCTCTCGGAGTGTGTCCAGTACAACCTGCAAGTGGTAGGCATGCTCCTCCTCAGTAATCAAGTAAATCAATATGTCTTCGATGAAGACTATGAAAAATCGATCGAGGTAAGGCTATAAGATCCTGTTCATGAGACTCATGAACACTGTTGGAGCATTGGTTAGGCGGAAAGGCATAACCAAGAACTCATAGTGGCCATACCAACACCTGAAGGTCGTCTTATGCACATCGTCATCTCCAACTCTGAGCTAATGATAGCCTGACCTTAGGTCTATCTTCGAGAACCATCGTGCTACCTTTATCTGATCAAAGAGGTCGTCAATCCTTAGAAGTGGATACTTGTTCTTCACGTTCACATGGTTCAGGCGACGGAAGTCGACACATAGTCGTAAGCTCCCGTCTGCCTTCTTGGCGAACAAAATCGGAGAAGCACATGGTGAAACACTAGGTCTGATGAATCCCTTGCCCCGCAAGTCCTCCAGCTGTACCTGTAGATCACAATGCTCAGTGGGAACCATCCGATATACTAGAGTAGATATTGGGGCTGTCCTGCAGTACATGTCAATATAGAAGTCTACCTCACTGTGAGTAGGTAGTCTTGGAATGTCATCAGGAAAAACATCTGCATACTGATCCACCACAACAAGAAAACTCGGACTCCACACATCAACCGCTCCGAGGATGAGACTAGCGAACTGATGTGTGATCGGCTGCCATCTCCTCTGCGTAATTCCATCATACATTGCAAAGACTCCCTTCTCACTGGTGAAGTTGAACCTACTCCCATCTGTGCGGACACACCGCACCTTGTGCCTAATACAGTCAATCTAGGCATGGACTGTAGATAACCAGTACATACCTAAGATGATGTCCTAAGGCCTTGACGCCGCTACAAGAAGATCCCAGCCGAAGATCTCACCTCCGAGAGTAATCTTACACTACCAGAACCATTGTGTAATCATCGAGTCTGCTCCCGTAGGAGTCTCTAGATATATAGATCGAGCCGATGGCTCTGTTGGAATCTCCGTGCTCTAAACACGGGCAGTGGAAATGAAAGAATGACACACTCATGTGTCTATAAGAACTGCAGAAAGGTTGTAGTAGACACAGATCATACCTCGAATCATCTCAGCTGCGCCGTGGTCGTAAGCCTCCACCGCCTGAAGCTGAGCCTGCCTCTGTCCGCCAGCTCCCTGTGGTCGAGGTGGACCTCCTAGAGGTGGGGGTGGTAGAGCCTCAAAGCATCACCCACCACCCACTGATTGGCCATCTCCTTTGCCTCATCTTCCTGCTCCCTGCTGATCGCCACAATTGAACCTCTTCCTCTACCTGGGTGGTCCCTCAACCATCTGCTACTCCTCTGCATGGCCGGTCGGGCAGTCACGAGCCATGTGGTCATGCCTACCGCATGCATAGCACTGCCTGTCTCTCGTATGACTGGATCTACTGCGTGCGCCCTACACATCCAAACCAGTATCCTGAGGTCGCCCAGCTGATGGCTTGGTCCTCTTGGACCTCTGCGATATCTGTCTACTGCCGGCTGTAGAAGACTCCGATACGTGTCACCCTACGGTAGGCCTCACTGCTGGAGTAGGCTCAGCAAGGAAGCTATCCACAAGAAGGGATCGATCCAGTACTCCTACCTACATTGGAATGTAGAGGGAGATCATCGAAGCCCTGATATCGTGCCTCAAACCCTACTCGAAGGTCCGGGCCTGGAATAATGGGTCTCATACCATGTCCGTGGAGTAGCACGAGAGGTCGAAAAATCTCGTCAAGTACTGGGATACTGTCATGCTGCCCTACCGCAGCTGTAGTAACTCCTGGATGCGCACTGCATGGAGGGTAGCTGGAACAATCACCAAGCAGATGAGACTCTCGAAGTCCGTCCATAGTAGAGATGCCTCGTCATACACCTGGAGCATCAAGATCCACCATCTACCTGCTGCAGCATGCAGGAGACTCGCCGTAAGGATCACCATGACGTCAGCTGGTGTCCCTACTAATTTGAAGACATGGACAACAGCCTCCAGCCAATACTCGGCTGCCTGAGGGTCCATATCTCTATGGAACCTAGGCGGAATCTATCGCTGAACCTCTTGCAGCACACTCAGGTAGAATGCACTCTTTTCTGATGGGGATGGTGCTATCGGTGTCCCAGTAGGTAGAGGAAAAACTGGTGCCTCTGCTGTAATGGGGCCCTGAACCTAGGCCTCGTCGCTCGGTGGGCTACCATCTCACACGTAACTGGGAACCCAAGATAGCTATCATCGTGGGGCCATCCTAAAAAGAAACAGGTGAGCCATAGTTAATACAGTATACCTGGTGAGCTGACTCAAAGTAATCACAAGGAAAACTTTTGAAACACACCTGAATTCAGTGTTTTCGAACCCTGTGTCAGAAATCAGAAGTCAGGGTCTTGGTGTATGGATATGTCGGCTGCCGCACCAACACTGGACTCCCTGGACTGATAACCACACTCGATATGCTTAACACTATTGCTTTACAGAAAAAAATTATCAGAGTCCTAAGTTCTGTGGTAGAACCATCACCTCTAATACCAATTTATCACGACCAGTCCTCGGGGCCCGTGTCGTGACTACCCCAAGCCCGCCTCCCATAGTCCAGGGGCTGGCGACTAGCACCAAAGGCATAAATCCCGATAAAAAGGGAAGGAATTTCCTTTATATAAGTAAACAACACAATAGAGAATGCAAGATGAACTAAACACTAAGTAATCTGAGTACAAAAGTAAGTGCTGAAAAGTAAATGGGCCAGAATACAAACCCAACGGAAAGTATAGTAAAAATAAAAAGAAAGTACAGCAGTAGTAAAGTAAAACACTAACCGCCGAGTCTTCATCCAGCTATCCAACATGACGGGTGGGTACAGATGGTCTCCTCAGCTCCTCGGGTCCAGTCGTCAGCTCCGTGTACGTCCTACCAAGTGGTCCACCTCCAGGTATCGTCCCGCTCCACAAGAATCGACCACGATCAGTGCTGTCCTTTGTCTGCAACTAACACCACATAGTGCGGGCATATCCCATGCAGGGGTGAGTATTCAATACTCAGTAGGGACCCCAAGACCCTCGAAGGACTCCCAGAATCCACAACGGATAAACCACAATGGAAAGTTAAAAAAATAAAGTATCAATAAACTCTACTTAGGTATAAGCCCATACATATACAAAAGTCATCAATTTCGGCTTGGCTCCAACTCATGAGACCAAGTAAAACCCAATCCACACAAGAAAGCACAACCCAATCCACACAAGAAAGTACAACCCAATCCACACATGAAAGCACATCCCAATCTACACAGGAACAAAAATCAATCATATCGATGATATTGATTGAAAGTCAAGACTCAACTTACATAGGTATACTACTCACAAAGAGGGGTGGATATGATAGATGTAGCCTCTGAATAATCTCCCCCAGCGAACCCACGTAGGATCCAAGTACATAAGTCGTCGCTGCCGAACGCACATAGGATCCAAGTATAGTAACCATTGCTGCCAAAACCACGTAGGATCCAAGTATAGTCATCATTGTTGCTGAACCCATGGAGGATCCAAGTACATTCGTCCTCGCTGCCGAACCCACGTAGGATCCAAGTACAGTCGTCATCGTCGTCACAATCGCAGCCAGCTCTAGGGTACGCCCACACAGCACGCTAGATTTTGGGAGGGTATGCTCCACGAGCTAAGGGGGATGATACGCCAACTGTCATGAAGTATATAGTTGGTGTATCCTGATGTTCTGTCTCGTTAAAAGGAACTCAACGCAACAGATGACGCTTAAATCAGACGCCCGGTCTGAGAGATATAGGCTTTTCCGTCCGAGGGGACCGATTAGAAATTTGCTAGTTTCAAACCCGGCTGATATCTGAAATCATCCGAAACTCACTTAGAGTATCACAAATGTACCGTCACGTCGAAATATTCCTAGTGCCGCAGACGGCTCATCGATTGGATGCGCCGTCATTAAGCTAAAACTGTTTGAGTGATTAATGGCCCCGACCCGTTTAGCCCAGTGGGCCGACGGGTCGGGTTGACACAGTTTGACGGGTCCAACTCAACAGGGGTGTCGGACTGGTCTGAAGGGAATATTAAAGTCGGGCCGAAGGGACGTGGCCCGGCCCGAATGGCGCGGTCAGGCCTGGCGGGGCGCGACCCAGCCCGGCTCGGTGCGGCCCGGCTAGCTCGACCGAAGCCGAGCGGGCTCCAGGGGGGCCCTGGTCATCTGCATTGGTGGTACCAGGCGTCGCCACCCTTCCCCGAACAGGCCGGTCTTCAGCGCACACGGCCCGCATGGGGGGGGCTACCGTTCTTCAGTGCGGCACCCTCCGGGCACCACGGTCCGGCTCCGCCCGGCCTGCCGATGTGCCGGCAGGTCCTCCAACGCGGCACCCTCCTGGCGTCGCGACTCCACTTCGCTTGGCCAGCCGATGGGCCAGCCAGTTCCCTTCATCATGATGCCGGCATGGCATGACGACACCGTGTTTTTCCTCCGCCTCTGGTTTCCAATTCCAAAGGAATAAAGTTCCAGTAGAGGGTTGTCGGGTCGTGTTCGTTCGGCCCGTGCCCTCCGCGTTAGACGATATCACATGGCCAAGAATGCACAAGGGTCACGAAACACAACAAACAATTTTATTCTCAATAAAATTGAATCAACACACCCTACATTGTAAAGAAGTTCACAGTTGTCAAGCGTCACAGATGATGGCGTCGTTTCCATCGTCGTTGGTGTGCGCCCGAGGAAAAGATGTCTCCAATTTTTATCACGGAGAGAAGAAGATGATTGCGCGTCAACAGAGAGATCCCACATTGATGTCCCCTCCCTTATCGCGAAGGAAGAAGTGGATGGAGAAACCGGGGTTGCTGAGTCATTCTTCATTGAAGAGGATGATGTTCTTCAACAAAGGAGGGGCTTCTTTCTTTCATCACACAAAGGCTCTCTCCCTATATCCTTACACAATAAGACAAACCCCAAAATAAAATAAGTCTTCTCTTATTTTATTAAATCATTCCATGCATTCAAATTTTAAAAATTCAAATACTTAAATCAATTAATTGATTAAGTGTGTGTTGGCATTAATTAATGTGGGAGAGTGGGGAGAGGGGGAGTTACCCAATTAAATACATGGGGTTTGACAACATTAACAACAAAGAGTTTAATGGGGGGGGGGTTAAGGGGTTTAGGGAAGATCAAGGGTTTAGGTCACGTGTGGGCCCCACCCCACAAAATATCCTCCCATGGGAGGTTATGTGGGTGTGGGCCCCACCTTCATAACCCTTTGGGAGAATTTAACCACCAACCATAAAAATAAAATTTTGCCACAAATTTTATTTATTTTAATCAATTTCCCCCAAAAATTAATTCCAAACCTGCTTAAAACGCAACTACGATAAAGGTCCCCTTTAACAATTAACGGCACTGCGAACTCATCGGTGCCCTCGAATTTCAATTCTGAGCACTTGTTCAAATGATAGAAAACCCGCTCATTCGTTCACTGCACGTACCCGAGCTAATTGTCTGAAATTGATTTCGGGCACACCGGGCCTTGGAATCAGGAACCATCAGAAACTACATACTCGTAAAATCCCAAAGAATTGAAGAAGAAAATAATTACATGAAATTTATGGGTCTTTACAATTATACTATAATATTTATAGCATTTCCTAAGGTGACCCTCACCCCTGTTTTAAAAGGGAACTCCCCCTTCTCTCTAATTCACACATTCAAAGCCATTTGTCTTTGCCAAACCCTACACAAATAACCACTCAACTATCCTCCCTTCATCCTAGTGGATTTCCATTAGTCTGAAAGCCATCATAAGGAGCACTTTTGATCAAATCAAAAGGAAGAACCTGAAGAAGAGATAAATATTTCAGCACCTCTATCAATTTCCATTCTTCATCCACTTCTCTTTTTTTTTGTATCCATTCGTAAATTTTAACTCCAGTATCTTATATATACAATGATGTTATTATAAATATGTTACAACCATATTTATTATTCTATCCATCCTTTGAATGACTTGTCATCACACATGCATACGTACGGCTTACCGTCTCCGCGTTGTGGTGTAATTGTTATTCAATAAATTATTATTTAAATAGGAATAATAATGATGTGTAATTGATGTAAATAATAAATATAACATGATAATGATTCTGTATATATGATATAGCATCCAATTATATATTATTTTAATATCAAAATAATGATATTGTCACTCGTGCGTACGTACGGATTACCGTCTCCACGAACGTGATGCGTTTCATTCCCCATTGTATCCATTTAAGACTAATTTTCATTTGATGATTAAAAATAATGATTAATGTGTTGATATCATTCTGGATATTAATAAGATACATCCCATCCATAACAAAGGTGACTCACATAATAAAGAATTTAAGGGAAAATGAATATGTGAACACCCAAAACGACGATAATACTAAGATATTATTAACAAAGCAATGTTAAAAGATCATATACGATATGATATTAATGTATATGATTCTTGTATAATTTAATAACAACTATTTCACCATTATATAGGAGATTAACCTACAATCGACCAAGGAAAAGTACAAGGTAAGGGTTATTTCCTCAATATCATTATTTTCCGATATTGTTTATGTGTAAGTATTTACTGGGACATATTTATCATCGATACCCATATTTTATAAAAATGTTTTCAAAATGAACCTTTTAAGGATTTATGGGAGGGTCTATTTAACTAGATCATCATTTTAAAGGTTTTAAATATTTATTTTTCTAAATACTTCTTATTAATGTCCATGATTTTAAAATAATTTTATGGATTTATTTATATGGACATGAATATTTTGAAATGATAATTATTTTCAAATGTTTCAACATGGTATGGGAAACATTGATTCAAAAATATCTTTTAAATTAATTCCTTTATAAATGTGTGTCTTTTATATGTTTTCATAAAAAGGGATATTTCTCTCACAGAGTATTACAAATCCTTTTCCTATATGTCAAATTTATTTAATGGATTTTATGTTTGTTTGAAGTGGATTTATTAGGATACAAAGCTTCCATATTTTATTGAAGGTTTCCTAATATGTTTGACTATGGATGTGTTATTTTATACCATTCATGGTTTATGGATAAATTATTCACATTTTTTATGCCAGTTTTAATAAGAATGTTTATTTTATGTTTAAACCTTTCCATATGAGGAATGCATTTGACTAAGTAAGAGATGGGTGGATCCCGCTATAGCTCCTCGATGCATCGATAGGTCTAATGAGACAAACTAGTGTCTTCGCACAAGGCCTTGAAAAAATAATATTTGTAGTCTTCACACAAGGCCTTGACTAGGTGGTTATGAATGTCTGGAATTATTCATTCCATCATTATAAAAGTGGCTATTTATATTTCATGTGATTATTCGACTTGTAGAATATCCATGTGAGTAAGTAAATGGAATTATTTTGATTTATATTTTCCATATTATGATGAATTTTATGTTTAAAAGGATTTTGAATTAGTTTTATACATTTACTTAAATGTTTATTCTAATTTTTGAATGCTTCCGCGATATTGTTATCCTTATTGGGCATTTGAGATCACCTCTTTATATATTTTATTTTTCTCAGGATGCGAAGAAGTATATTATGGATGAATTTCAGGGACAGTCTATGGGATCTCAGTGTTGTCTATGGATACAATGTTGTTGTAGTTTTCCATTTTATGATGTAATGTAAACCTTATGAATGTATGTAGTAATTATAAGGCTATTAAACTAATCAGTCTTTAAAGACTTGATATTTTCTGATAATACAATTTATGTAATAATTCACTGACTCTGGGTAATAATGGTTAGGGCGTTATAATTGGTATTAGAGGAAGTTTATTACAAACCTTGGAAACTAGATTTAAATAGACTCTGATTATAACACATAGCCCTAAGATAGACTTTGAGGATTATTAAAGAAAAACTTCCTAGAATTTTGGTATTGTAGAGATTTTTTATGTTTTCTAAACAATACATCCATGTCTGGATACGATCAGGTAGAGGCGGCTCTGGTACAGATGTACCTAGGGGTAAAACCCGAAAACACCGCTTTGAGATAGACTCAAACTGGAACTGGTGCATGACAACATGCCTTTCTACACTCTTGGTTATGAGGGGGATATGATTAGGATAATTCTCATTTTCTTTACAAAACATTAAGAAGGGTTTATGAGTATAAAATTCCTCAAAGAAAACATTTTTTTTATTTTGGATTATATCTATAAACTGTTCAATTTACGTTAGGTATTTTACAAGTTTGGAATTATTCATTGCAATTCATAAACTAACCTAGTCTATGACATTGTATATAAATGGCGCCTAGTAGAGGGAATATGAAATCCAGCAATACGTGTGATCTAAAGAGTATGAAGGATCATATCTTTCATGGTATTAAGCCCACATTAAGAAGGGAAATAGTCTCCCATTTATTCTCAACATATGAACAAATAATATCATGTGTTAATAAGATTAGTAAAGAATTCTCTATACCCTATGGCTTTGAAGGGAATCATGAGATTCAAAGGATGGAAGAGAGAAGATGAATAAATGGAAGAGGGAAAAGAAGGAGTTTCCCATATGTGATAACAGTGGAATGAATCACCTTGGTAAGTGTTTGAAGGGAATGAGAGCTTGTTATATGTGTGGAGAAAAAGGACACCAAGTACGTGATTTCAATGGAAAAAATGTTTCAAATGTACAAAGCTTCATATGAAAGGGGTTGGGAGACTATGTGAATCAATGTCATAGTCATCAGAGTATACCTTAAATGATGCTATTGGATAATAATAAACTTATGATACTACAATAGATGAAGAGGAATGACTAGTGTTCTTATGCTATTTTTAAAGAATGATTTCATTTGAGTGTTGTATAAACCATATACTTGTTATATGAATTATAGAGATAAATGAGGATTGTACTACATTACTATTTTATTAGGGATTTTGGATTATATGGTTCTAAGAAAAGTGACTTAATAGTAAGCTACACTTTTTGGAAAAATTCATTATTGATGGAAATGTAATCCATAATATGGTCCTGATAACGAGGTAGTGATTTTGGAATAAGAGATGGTTGATTTAGATAAATTATATTGGATATTCTTGACTTCCATAGAACTGATTAATAGTTTGTTTACTTTATAATTGTTGGATTATTAAATATTTTTGGATATAAGGAATATATCCAGTATTATTTAAAGGATAAGGGAGCATGAATGTAATCAATAAGGTTTTATGGTAATTCAGAGGGTCACCATGTTTTAAATTAACACATGATGAAGGTTTTCACATGTTATAATGTGGAAAAAAATGATCTTCATTGTGTTTAACTTACTTATAAATTTTGGACAGTGAGTTTGGATAGAAGTATTTTGGATTGAAGTGTTTTGGATAGGTCGAATGGTTGGAATGGATTAAGTTAGAAATTGGAGACTATTGTTAAGGTTATTACTGGATTTTTATAAAAAGGATAACACACAGACTGTGTGACAACCCGTCGCGTCAGACAAAGTTGTAGGAATCGAACCCACAACCATAGTGAGATTTGGATTCATCATCTACCATTGTACTATGTGAGGTCCCTAATTTTTATAAATTATTTTCCTTTTTTAAAGGGATTAATAGGTGAATTATAAATTCAATTTTTTGAAACCTTATACGAATAGAATAAATAGAATATTTTCTTATGTTCTATTATCTTTTAGAGTGTTAGATGAGTTTGTGGTAGAAATTAGTTAAAGGATGGAACTATAATTTTCAAGTATATATATTTTTTCTTCTATTATTCTATGAATAAATTAATTATTAAAATTTAGGTCAGGGATCTTAAAACCTAAAATGTGTCATCCTAATAACTTATTTTTTTGATCCAATGATATTTTAAATCATCATAGATTGATGGCTTTGAGGCACTCAATTCTATAATTGTTTGTGACTGATGACCTCAATAACTCCCTATAAATATTTATGTTTTTCCTCCTACTATGTGTCTCTAATTTCCAGAAATGTTCTCCTAATCAAGATCATTATTTCGTGGTGACTTTTTCATTACCCTTTTCCACTTATTAAGACTAAATTTTATTAACCCAATTTCCAATGTGGGTTTTCCAACAAAGGTATTTTCTATTTTCAACATTTTATTTTTGTAGAACAATTTCATATTGTGAGGACACAATTTATTGAAGGAGGATAGAATGTAACACCCCATGATTACATAGTATGTTATTTCTTCAAAGTAATTCAATAACTTTGATTACACACAACACTGAGTTCAAGCACTCCACGACCTACCAAACAAGTCATTCAAAAGCAGTTATGAATAGTATTAACCGAATTTTTAACTATATATAATCCTTATAATAATAGAATCCATATTATGAGTTTCTTGGACATAATTTATAAATAAATTCATTTTTGTTTCAGATAAAAGATGTATTTTTTAAAAAATACAATTTTACCGCCTTTTAATGGAGAAACCTTTTTAAATCCAATATTTGAAACTTTTATATATTCAATTAGTCAAACTAAACTTTTTTATTTAGAATTGGGACATATTAATTTAGTTTCAGTAAATTTTTTGTGTTTTTCTGATATCTTTTATATTTGGTTGAATTGTGAAAAATAATATATTTTAACTGAAAACAATTTTTTTAATCACAATAATTTGTACTGTTAAATTATAAATTTTAATTGTTTTGATGTATAAATAGATTATATTTTTACCATTTAATCCAATTTTATTCATTGGAAATAATTTCAATTTGAAATTGAACATAATCAAATATCAATCATTTGTTAGTTATTATTTCTTAAAAACGTGATTCTTCGTTTTGACAACGGGAATTAATTTTAAATTAATAAATGAAACATCTATGTTTTTAATATGTTAAATTAGACTCAATTTTTGAATAAGTAATATCAAAATTATCTTATGATGAAATTTTGGTACTTTTCAAAAAACTTTCAATGTTTTGATAAATAGTGAAAAACACCGAGTTATAGTTTAAAACAGAATTTTCATTTAAATAAATTATTATTTTATTTAAATTTATTTTAGGTATAAATATATAAATAATTCATATATATGTTCAATTTAATTCATTGGAGTTATTTTTTAATAATATTATATATATACAATTTTAATTTACTTTTCACCTTCTTTTAGCCACCTCCTAGAAGCATTTGCAAATTTATGAAAAACATAATTTTACAGATTTTGTGAGTTGAATTTAAAAAACACAAGAGACACAGTTGATATGAGTAAGTAAAATGTGTTTCAATAAGATGAAATTAATTTTTAGTGAATAGTAATTTTTTTCTTTTATTTACCACGGTTAAAAGTAAATAGGGTAACTAAGGGTAAAAATGATATTATTATTAACCAAACATGTCTCCCAATTTTATTGGATAACTATAATTCCACCAGAACAAAACTTAGGAATAAAATGTGAACCTATATGGTCCACTTGGATTTGATTAGGACATTTATTATTATTTAATTCAATGAAAAGTTAAAAGAGTTGAAATCAATGTTTAATAACTAAAACATTTTTAATATTGATTTACACATAAGATAAATTAGACTAAAAATTTTCATTATAAAGATAAAAAGATTTGATCCATAATGGTTTTTTATTTATATTTTTCATACATTAGATAATTTAATTTATTTATTACACAATGATAATGCATTAATTACCTATTTAATGAAATATATAAATAATTGATACTAAAAATAATCATATAAATGTAATTTGAGACTTTTTATGAATTCCAATAATTTTAAATGTTAATATGACATATTAGGGTTGGTTAGATGAATTGTTTTATGTAATAATTCTCTTATGAATTTAGAAAAACTAAATACCAAATAGTGTCAAAATTGACATAAAAGAGTTTTTAAAACAAATATTATATTATTAATTGATATTATATTCCTAAAAATATATGATTCGTCCAAAAGACTTATATAATGATAGTTGTATCGTTAATAAACCACTTGGGGTTCACTTGGAAATATATAGTAAGTTTATTAACCATATAATATAAAAATACAAAGAGACATGGTAAATTTCAAACTAGTTAACTAAGAGTTAAATCGAAAAGATAATGTTAATATAGTGACCCAAACCTATCTAAAACCTATTAGTTAAGTGGTTTTCGACCCATACCCACCGTATACTTTAAATAATATATTTTTGAGGCATTAGATGCTGAATATAATTTTATGATAAAATAATATTTCTAGATTTTTCCTAAGATGCCCATCACCCCCTTATAAAAGGTCACTCCCCCTTATCTCTAATTCATACCTTCAAAGCCATTTGGATTTGAAAATTCATGCACAAATACCCTCAAAACTGTCCTTTATTCATCCTAGAGGAATTCATTTAGTCGTAAAGCCATCCTATGGAGCCCTTTTGGTCAAATCGAAAGGAAGAACCTGAAGAAGAGGTAAATATTTCATCACTTCTTTCAAGTTCCTTTTTTCATCCACTTCCTCTTTATTTGTTTTTTCTATTCTAAAAGAATAAATCTAGTATATTATATATAATGTGATGTAATTATAAATATTTTACAACCATATTAATTATTCTACCCATCCTTTGAATGACATGTCACCATGCATGCATAAGTACAACTTACCGTCTTTGCATCGTGGTGTAATTGTTATTCAATACATTATTATTTGGATGTGTATAATAATGATGTGTAATTTATTTAAATAATAAATATAAAATTATAATGATATTTTATATATGATATACACCCAAATATATATTAGTTTCATATCAGAAGAAAGATATTGTCGCTTGTGCATACATAAGGATTACCATCTCCACGAATGCGATGAGATTCATTCCCATTCATATACATTCCAGAATTATTTTCCTATGATGATTAAAAATAATGATTAAAGAAATGATATAATTCCGGATAGAAATAAAATATATCCCATCTATAACAAATAATACTCACATAATAGTGAATATAAAGTAAAACGAATCCGTTAACACTCGAAATGACAATAATACTAAGATATTGTTAAAAAAGATATGCTAAAAGATCATATATGATATCATATTAATCTATATAATTCTTTTATAATTTAATAATAATTTTCTCACCATTAAACATGAGGTTAACCTACCCTCGACCAAGGAAAAGTACAATTTAAGGGTTATTTCCACAATATCATTATTATTCGAGATTGTTTATGTGTAAGTATTTACTAGGACATATTTACCATCGATGCCATATTTTATAAAAATGTTTTCAAAATGAATATTTTAAGGTTTTATGGGAGGTAATATTTAACTAGATCATCATTTTAAATGTTTTAATTATTTATCATTCTAAATCATTTTAATTATTGTCCATGTTTTCAAAATGATTTTAAGGATTTATTTATATGGACATGAATGTTTAGAAATGATTATTATTTTCAAAAGTTTCAAAGTGGTATGGGATACTTTGATTCAAAAATTTCTTTTAAATTACTTCCATTATAAATTTATGTCTTTTAAAAGTTTTCATGAAATATGGATATTTCTCTGAAAGATTTTTAAAAATCATTATCATCTATGTCAACTTCCTTTGATGGATTTTATGTTTTTATGAAGTTGATTTATTATGATTCAAAACATCCATAATGTATTGAAGGTTTTCTGATATGTTTGACTGTAGATGTGTTATTTCATACCATTCATGGATTATGGAAAAATTATTGACATTTTTTATGCCAGTTTTAACATGAATGTTTATGTTATGTTTAAACATTTTCATATGAGGAATGAATTGGACTTAGTAAGTGACTGGTGGAGGCTGCTATAACTCCTCGATGGATTAGTAGGTCTCATGAATCAAACTAGTGTCTTGGAACAATGCGTTGACAAAATCTTTTTTTTAGTCTTAACACAAGACCTTGACTATGTGTTTATGGATGTCTGGAATTATGCATTCCATCATTATAAAAGTGGCTATTGATATTTCATGTGATTATTTGACAACTACAATATCCTTTTGAATAAGTAAATGGCATTATTTTGATTTAAATTTTCCATATTATGATGAATTTTATGTTTAAAACGATTTTGTTTTGGATTTATTTATTGCCTTAAATGTTTATGCTTATTTATGAAAGACTATGTTATGTTGTTATCCTTACTGAGCATCTGAGGTCACCCCTTTATATGTTTTATTTTTCCTAGGATGTGATGAAGTATATTATGAATGACCTGCAGGGATAGTCTATGGGATCTCAGTTCTGTATAATGAAACAATGTTGTTGTAGTTTTCCATTTTATGATGTAATGTAAACATTATGAATTTATCTAGTAATCCCAATGCAACATAACTAATCAGTCTTTTGAGACTTGATCTTTTGTGATCATGCCAATGTTATGCAATAATGCACTGACTCTGGGTAACTAGGGTTGGGGAATTATAGTCTCGGGGTCCCTAATGAGTATCGTCATACTCACCCCTTCATGGGAAATGCCCTCACCTCGTTGTGTTGGATATAGAAAATGGATAGCACTGACTGAGGCTAAGTGTAAGAGGACTGGATGGTACCCGGAGGTGGACCTCACGACGAGTCGGTACCTGGAGGAGACTGATGGATGTAGAGTTATGAGGAGGACATATGTACCTACCCTTTAGGAAGGATCCATGGTGGACGATCCAGGAGCTGCTTTCCATCTTTCAGTTCTTTGCCCCTTTTTAGTTGTACTTGTACATTACTTTTGGGCATGTATTTCAGACACCTTTTACTTTTCAGCACTCTTTTGTTATACAGTTTTACATAGTGTTTTGCTTCCATCTTGTACTCTGTTGTATGTGATTACTGTTATGAAGGAAATCCCATCCCAGATTTAGGTAATTATGCCTTTGATTCTAGTCGCCATCCCCTGGCCTATGGAAGCCGGGCTTGGGGTTGTCACGGCATGGGCCTTGGGGGAGGGGTCATGAAAAATTGGTATCAGAGTAGTCGGTTCTACCATAGAACATAGTACTCTGATCTTTTCTATGAATCAATAGTGTTAAGTGTAGTGAGTGTGGTTATCAGTTCAGGGAGTCTAGTGTTGGTGCGACGACCGACGTATCCATACACCAAGACCCTGACTTCTGATTTCTGACTCATTGCATGAAAACACTGATTGCGTGCGTGTTTTGAAGAGTATTCTTTGTGATATCTTTTGAGTCAGCTAACCAGGTATAACTTATTTATCATGGAACACCTGTTACATTTCAGGATTTTCTTACACAGATAGCCATCCAGGGTTCCAGGTTTTGTACGAGATGGCAGCCCACCGAGCGATGAGGTCTCGGTGTAGGGCCGTATCAGGGTGGAGTCACTAGCAGCACCACTACCCATTGGACCAACGATTCAACCTGCCCATGTAGCAGAGAGTGAAATATACCTGAGTGTTTTTAACGAGTTCTAGCGCCAGACGCCGCCCAGGTATAGGGACGAGATAGACCTGCAGGCAACTGAGGATTGGATGGAGGTTGTGGTGAGAGTCTTCAGACTACTAGGGACTCCAACCGACCTCATGGTGATCCATTCAATGAATCTCCTTCAAGAAGCAGTAGAAAGATGGTAGAGCCTGATGCTCCAGGTGCATGACGAGACAACACTTCTCTGGCAGCCTTCGAGAGCCTGTTTCAGGAGAATTTTGTCCCATCCACCCTACATGAGGGGCAAATATAGGAGATACTGCATCTTCAGAAGGGTATCATGATGGTACCACAGTACTCAGTGAGGTTCACACACCTCTCACGCTACTCCACAGATATTGTGTGGGACCCATTATTCAGGGGCCCAGACCATCGAGTCGGGGCTCAGTCGATAGATCCGGGCATCGATGATCTTCTTCTGTATCCTGACGTAAGCGGGGTTGTTAGAGCGAGCCATATTAGTAGAGAGTATCCTTTCTGAGCAGTCACGAGCAGCGAGACCAACCACCAGGCATCACATTGCATAGTCTTTTATAGCTGGTAGCAGACAGATGTCGTAGATGTCCATGCAGACCAGAACATCCAGTGCACGACCTCAGGACTTGGGTTCGGTTGTTTGAGGCACATGAGACAGAGCCAGTCATTTGAGGAACAGGAAGTGTTTCACAAGTGACAAGTAGGGTTTCATGGCTCGTGAATGTCTAACCCACTGTATGGATGATCATCAGACAGTTGAGAGACCTCCCAGGTAGAAGCAGAGGTTTGATCAATGTGATCTATAGGGCATAGGCAGATGTGACAGAGGAGCTGGTCATGAAGATTGCGGTGGATGGCGTTACGAGGTGTTTCCACCACCACCACTAGGAGATCCACCCCGACTACAGGGAGTATGGGGATAGGGGAGAGCTCCACTCCAGGTAACTAAGGATTACGATCACAGTGCTATGGAGATGATTTGAGGTTTGATCTATGTCTACTACACCATTGCTGCAGTTCTTAAGACATAGGTTCCAGTCACACTTTCATTAACTCTACCCTCGTTCGGAGCTCAGATATTTCGACGAAGTCGTTGGCTTGATACTTATGGATAGAGACTCATATGAAAGCAGACTCAATGATCACACACTTGTGCTGATAGTGTGAGCTTACTCTAAGAGGTGTGAACTTCGGCTAGAATCTCCCTGTAGCTGCGTTGAGGCCTTACAACATCATCTTGTGTGTGGATTGGTTATCTACAGTACATGCTCAGATCAACTGTATTAGGTGAAAAGTGTAGTGTGTCTGCATGTATGGGACTAGGTTCACCTTCACCGATGAGAAGGGAGCCTTTGTAGCGTAGGACAGACTTACTCGGAGGACGGTGTAGTCGATCACTCATTAGTTGGCCAGCCATACCCTTAGAGCAGTTGATGTGGAGAGTCCGACTTATCCTGTATTGGTGGACCAGTACGCGAATGTTTTCCCTGACGATGTTCCAGGACTGCCTCATCACAAAAAGGTGGACTTCTACATTGACCTATACCCTAGGACGACACTGACATCTACACCTGTGTATTATATGGCTCCCACGAATGTTTTTGAGTTGTGGCTACAGGTGGAGGACTTGTAGGGGAAGGGATTCATCTGGCCTAGTGTTTCTCCCTGGGCAGCCCCGATTCCTTTAGGCAAGAAGGTGGATGGGAGGTTGAGGCATTGTGTCGACTACCGTCGCCTGAACCAGGTGACTATGATGAATAATTACCCACTGCCAAGGATTGATGACCTCTTTTATTAGCTGAAGGCAACACTGTGGCTCTCGATGTTAGACCTGAGATCAGGCTATCACCAACACAGAGTTTGAGATGAGGATGTGTAGAATATAACCTTCAGGTGTCGGTATGGCCATTATGAGTTCTTGGTTATGTCATTCAGAATAAAAAATGTTCCGACAGTTTTTATGGGACTCATGAACAGGATATTCTAGCCATACCTCGATCAATTTTTCATAGTCTTCATCGATGACATTCTAATCTATTCCACTTATTTTTTATTTATAAAAGGGTGGAAAATTTTATAGAAGTCATAAGAAACCCCATATGTGTCCATTTTATAATAGAATATGTGGGATGATGATATAATGTATATATAGTCCCCCAATAGTGATTCATACTTAAAAAATCCCATTTAAAAATGAAATTTTAACTCAACCCCTTGCCTTCGGTCCTAAAATTTATCATACACATTATTTTTCTTATTATAAATAAATTATGATTTATTATACTTATATTGGAAAAACTATTAATATTAATATTATAATATAAAATTACCTTAAAATTTCTAACTACATATTTATTATTAATTCATTATTGAAATCATCATTTCAATATTAACTGTTTAATTTTTAATGCATGTTCTAGTTAGATATTTATTTTGTTTGAAATCTTGTTAGGGATTAATTATAAAAATCATAATAACATTATAATTATATTATTTATTAATTTTACAACATTTAATTACCATTTTAATTTGTTTGATATGAAAAATGAATAACATCAAATTATGCAGACAACTATCCTTACGTACACATAACTAATATTTTAATTAACAAAACATTGGAAATAAAAAAGATAAATAATAAATGATCATTATAGAATAACAATAATATCTTAAATATCTGGAATAATCATTATATTCATCCATATAAACATCTATGCATGAAGAACATGAGAAAACACCTTTTTATCGAGGATGTAGTCTATATGTACACACCAATGACGTTAACATTTATCATGTTATGAGAAGGAGGTAAAAAATTGTTGTATCATTGGAATGGAAAAAATTATATATGATAACTACATCTATATTTTTCATGTTAATATGGTTATAGAATATATTTAGGTGGAAAAAGATGAAATAATCATAAAAGGATTCCGTGAATATGAGTCTCATTATCATTGAGAAACCTCCATGGAAGCTATTCTTAGGGATGCATGGGATAGAATAACAAAATAAAAACTCGTCCTGATGATGGATAATTATTTTTATGAAATATTTATATATTCCTTTATATAGTTACGTGGCTCTGAAATTTACAAAGAATAGAGGATATAAGGTTTTATTTTATATGTGATGTTTGTGGAAGACACATAAATATTCTGCACATTAAAATATAATAATGAAATATTCAATTGAAAATGGAACCAAGTAGAAATATATTTAATGATAATGTTTTTTAAGAAACAGTTATCTTTAAAAGATAAATTTTTAAATGCTTATGTGTTTTTTTGAAATTTATTTTTTTATTTTTACCCACTTGTTAGCTATTTTTACACTTAACCAATGTGATGTTTTTTAACCCTAATTACTATTCACTTGGGCAAAAAATTAAAGTATAATATTTTAATATTTATTACAGAATAATTCTAAGGATAATAATAATTTTTTATAATTAATTTTTGATAGGTGGCATTATTTATTTTTAAACTAAAATTTCAAAAGGAAATGAAAAAAATCTTTCAAAAAAATGAACATTTTTCGTAATATTGATTTTATTCATACTCATTGACTATTAAAATCCAATAAATGAAATTAATATTTATTATTATAATATCAATACATTTCAATTACATAATTTATCAATATTAATAAATTTTATTCATTAATATAAAATATATTGTGTGAAAAAGTGGTTTTCCTTGAAAAAAAGATCATCATTTTTTAACTAATTTTATTTTCAATTATAGAAAACTATTAACTATTGAATATGATTAATAAAAATGTATAAATTTTTTTCTATATGTAAATACAAAAAAATATTTGTAAACAACCTAAAGAAATAAAAATTAAACATAATTAAGTAATGGAAAGAAGTTATTTAGGGTCAACAGTATTTCATTAATAAATTGAAAATTATTTACTTTAATAATATTTCATTTAAATACTCTATAATGTGAATTATTTTATAAAATATAATAATTATTCACATTATTTCATAGTTTCTTTCTTCAAAATATATCATCAACATTTATGTATTATATAGAAATATATTATAAAATCCTTATATGTTATAATATCCATCCATGCTCCCATTTTAGGTGGTTCAAAAATTAATTGGACATAACATTGATTAATATAAATATTAATCATTTTATAAATGATTCAGTAAAATGAAAATTTTATTATAAGTATAAAATATCAAAAATCAAGGTCAAGACATAATGTAATAATTAAAGGGGTTTCAAAGATGTCCTAAATTTTGCATCCCTCTTATCAACCCCAAAAATTTTATAATTTAATAAAAAATATATAAAAAATATATATAATGGTTGATATTGAAAATATAAATTAAAAAAAATCATATTCATATATGTGATTTAAAGAGTATTTTTATTTGGTCTTCATTTGTGCACCCATGGAATTAATCAAAGAAATTCATTAAAAACCCTAAATGTACATCTATTCTAAATCCTATATCAACTTTTTTCTTTATAAATATGGATGGATTTTCAAGGAAACCAAGTACTTTTTTTTTCCGAAAATAGACATTTCCATTAGTAAGACTTATCACTATGGTTCTCACTAAAGGAATCTATTCATAATTCTAAAAAGTGTAATTAATCCATAATTTGATACACACTATATTTACCTAAAATAACCCATATAATTATTGTTTCATTTATTATGATTATTCAATTTTCCTCACAATAATAAATTCTAAAAAAATATATTAAATTTTTATCATTTCATAGTAGATATTTAATTAATATATTTTGTGACTAATCATCAACATCTCCCATTATGGTCTCCTCATATATAAAATTCATAATAATACATGACCTAAAAAATTATTTATAATGTAGTGAAATTAAACAAACTATTGGTGAGGATATATAATAATTATGGACAAAAAAGAGAGTTATGAATTGGTTATTATAGGTGAGCATAGTTAAGAAAATTGTTATGATAACCTTAGTATTACATATGATATTACACATAACATAACATGGAAAATAAATCACGAGCCATGGAATAAGGAATTATCAAAACAAAATACATTCATCATATGATTGTGGAACCAATATAAGCTAATCATAATCCATCACATTATATCATAATCGTAATAAATAATTTTTTGGAATAAACATAATCATATAAATTCATTTCTGTAGTCAATAATCACATCTTAGAATATTCATGTTGATTTAGTCCCATAGTGTATTAGGTTCACTCCAACTTCTAAAATACATAGTAGGAAGATCATCATAGTTGATTAGTTCCACTCTCCACTCACATTAACATTAGAATAGATTCCTGTAGTAGATTTTGTTCAGTTCCTATTCATTTAAATAAAGTTGAACAATTCCCAATGGGGATCAGATTCACTACCCATTATTTTTTATATAATACCAAAATATAGAAAGATTTACCAAATACATTTGAGGGAATTTGATTTCCAATTACACAAAATTCATAATTAAAAAAATACACAATTCATCTACAAAATAAAAAAATAAATCATCATTTCATTTTGTATTTAATATATAAAAATATATAAATTTGTTTCAAAGATACTCATTTAGAACACCAACATCATAAACTATTCATTAAATAAATTTTCATTTTAGCATAATATAATTTCACCAGTGGAGAATAAAATTCTATATAATTTAATTTTATAAATAAAATTTATTTCATAATGATTTTATTATTATTATACAGTTTCATTTAAAAATTAAAAAATTCTATATCAATGCGAATAAAATTTATTTGAATGAATATAAAGACATGTAAATTAATATTTGAAAAAATTTACTGATATGGCAGAGGGAAAATATTTTCAGTTGGTAAATGTTAAAAAATATTCTTTCCAGACATTGGAATAATGTAAAGTATAAAACTTATAGAAATGGTTATAATGATCTATTATTTAAAAATGTACAATGAAATTTACATAATTTTTAATATGAATTCGTAAATTCATTGGAAAAAAATAAATAATCTTGATTATTCATTTTAGAAAAATACATAAGGAAGAAAAATATTACCAAACAAAAATGATAAACAACATATGTTTTTCATAAAAAAATAATTTAGTTATTTTGTGTAAAAATGACGGGATAAGGATATAATACATGAAAACCACATATAAACGAGATAATATGAAAATGGATGGTGTTTATGGTAGAAAAAAAATCAAATTCTCAAAATGGAAATTTCCACATAAATTATCTTGATAAAAAATGATATCATGACATAAAAATTATATATTTGGTAATTTTTTATTAAATATACCATTAAATAGATAAATTTTGATATAATTTTATATCCCCATAATTTTCCACAAATTGGGAATTAAATAGATAAATGTGAAGTATATAATCATACCATATAAGTAAAGTTGAGGAATTTAGAACATATATTAATGAATAGAAATTATTATTCGGAATCCCTTACCTTAATTAATACTTACTTTGTATGCACTCCATCAACATTTATTATAAATTTTGAATAATTATTCACCCCTACAATAAAAATAATCATATATATATATATATTTATATATTAATGTATATCAGTCCCCTGAAATTTATTGTCCCTAATTTATTATCATTGGGTCATTAAAATCAATATTTTGGTGTTAACTATTCTAATTTCCATGAAACCATTAGTTTGATGATTTTAGTATTTCACCATTCCTAATGGTTATATAATATTAATCACGTAATAAAAATCATTTCAAATTATTATATTTACTTTTTTGATAAACCATTTATGATATTGTTGAGAAAATAAATTATATTACATCATGGAGGCAGTGCTCTCAACATAATAATGAGTGATGCGTTCAATTTTAGATTAATATTTATAAAATAATGTATGTAATAATTTTTCATTACTGAATCATAATTATATAGTTAATATCATACATAACCATTCAATTCATCTATATGATATCTTTGAGTGTTGGTGGTAAAAAATAAATCTTATGGCGTCATGAAGGTCAAATTCTACATATCAAAATGAGATACACATTCAATATCCATTTTATATAATGGAAGTAGAAAATGTTTCATACAATTAATAAGAAATACTATTTATAGTAATGATACATATGTCAATATGATAATATTTTTATTCATGATTCATATCAGGTTTAAAAAATAAAGAATAACATATGCCTCTGCCTTCAATAAAAACCACTATTAAACCCTTAAGACTTCAATAATGGTTATATTTAGTATCCCATAACCACTATTCCCTAGATAATGGAGTTTGAAAGGATTTTTTTTATATTTTTTGAGAAAAAATTTTCATGTGGTGTGGATAAGTCACAAATAGTCGTTCCATTTTATAAGGGTGGGTGGTGGAACACTTATATATACCCATCACAATACATTAGTATAATGTTATTTTTAAGGGGAGTGAGAGAAAATGGAAATTGATATAAATATTGTATAATTTATGGTCTAAATACACTCATAAAATTATATTTATCTATTTTTAGGGATTATTAAACCCCGCAATATCAGTTTAACCACCTCATTAACCCTACTAACCCCTAGTGTGGTGACTAGAATTTTTCCAAGGTAAATATCTGTTAGGGATAAAAATTAATTTATTATTACTAAATAATATTGACTATGATTACTAGAAATATTTAGTCAGTTTTAAAATATTAAATTCATAGAGGTGAATGACATTATTTCTCATATGCTCAGTCAAAATGCATTAAAATTAGTTATTAGAGAAAATTTATTTTTAAGCACAAAACTGAGTTTATTACCTATGATTTCCTATTAGTAACCATTAAATTACATAAAATTAAATTTATAGATTATATAATGACCATATTTCCTTAAAATCATTAATTAATAGTTATTAAATTTATATTTTAAGGTATAATTAATTTCATAATCATAAAACGCCTTCTGAAAAATAAAATTTTTAACCATCAATTGATTTTATCTTTATTAATAACTAATTAATAATCAATTAATGACAGATTATTAATTTTAATAAAAATATAAAATATATTTTTCTATATATTTGATTCTAGAAAAGAAGATAAAATAAGTATTTAATACAAAATATATTATAAAGACATTAGAATTATTAGATTTAAATTTTATCAAATTAATTAAATAATTAAAAATTATAATCAAATAACTTATTTTACTAGTTATATAAAATATTAATTTTTTGTAAAATATTTTATTTTTTAAGGTATTAATAAATTATTAAGTTAATTTTTTTTGTGTATTTTAAGATATCAAAAACATCAATTTTTAAAATGAAAAAAGTATTCCAAAATCTCCAGAGGCTATAGATTATGTTCTTTCTTACAAATTACAGGATCATAATCCCTTGTGGGAACCTTCTTGATTGATGGTCCAATGGGGTAAGATACATATCATGTATTACACTTGTTTTGATTCTCATTAGGTGTTTTCAGTTTGTTTGGATGGTGATTCAGCTAAAACATAGGTGTTTAGAAATCTATAAGACTATAAATACGAGAAAAATAATTGTTCATGATAATAGTGGTCCTTGGAAAAGACACATTTATCTATAATGATACATAAAAGGTAAATTCAATGGTATTTCATGTAGAATTGAGATAAATCATCTAGTATTATGTGTTATTTTTATAGAAGATATATTTTTTAAATATCATATAGATCCAATTGTTGATATTAAGTGTCTCTCAATGATAGTTACCATTCTGCGACCCACTTGAAGTGAAGGAATAATTATCTGTCGACAATCAAATCTCAACATGAAAAAATGGATAAGTATTATGATTTTAAAACATCATTTTTTTCAGGAGTGGGTTTTATATCCAATTAAGGTATAAAATAAGTAGTTCAATACAGTTCTAGCCCGTTATAATTTACATTTAATGACCAGATGAATTGTATGATGTCATTTTTAAAGGCCTAGTAATCATGCAATGGGATTAATACTTTTTTTGAGTTTGTAAAATATTTATAACATAAACAATTGAATTTAAATGAATAGTGGAATTTCCTAGAAGACGAATACATGAATATGGAGTATATGGTATGTTTATAATGTTCCCATGGAATAGTGAAAGGAAAATTAGAAATTGTACATTTTAT
Organism: Viscum album; assembly: GCA_963277665.1. Taxonomy (NCBI): domain Eukaryota; kingdom Viridiplantae; phylum Streptophyta; class Magnoliopsida; order Santalales; family Viscaceae; genus Viscum; species Viscum album. The sequence goes on from OY728158.1 coordinate 753,663,803, forward strand.
GGAGATCAAAAAAATATTATTGAACAAAGAAGAACCTTCTTCTATGAATTATAAATCCAATGTTGGAATTTATCCCTAGATAAAAAAATAAATGTTTAATTACAATCATAAATAAAAAGAACCATGATGATTATTATTGATCAGGTGACGATTTAAAAGATAGGAATTATCATAGAAAATGATATTTGGATGGAATAGTGTCTATGTTTTTTAATCTATTATGTAGACTAGTCTCAAACACCAAAATGATTCAATGACCAGAAGCATGTGAACGATCCATGGGTCTATGTTGTGTTGAAATTATGCCTTATTATTTTACCAGGTTGAATGTTCTATAAAAGGTTATATCAGATTTTTTTGGGACAGGAAAATTTTTTTGTTGGGATATTCCTTAATTTGTAGTAGATAGTTATGTGATTATAATGGTTGGAGGACACTTCTCTATAGGTATGAAATGAGTCTGTTTGGAAAAAGGAAAATGGGGACTCAGTAAGTTTGTCTCCAATGAGCTCTATATATTTTTGTAGTTAGTGAAAGATATTCTATATCTAGGTGGTGAAGAGACAATTATACTATGATATCTCTTATTGACATTATTTTACTAGTTCTTTTATTTGGGATTTCATTGGTAGAGGGATTAAGGTTGTAAAATGTGTCATACTCTGTCATTTTTGAATGATTTAAAATGGGTTACACTATTGAGAGGGATAATAACCTATCATAAAAATATGTTCTGATTTTGAAAAATAATTCCAATTTTTTTATAATAGGTTAAAATTAATAATTGATGGAGTCAGCTATACATGGATACGATGAATGTTAACATAATATTGGATATAGTAGAAAATTTGGATAAAGTGAATCGAGCTTCCCAATAAAAGGGATTATCCATTTTATGGTAATTATTAAAAAAATTTATAAAATTATATTCTTTTTTTATTAAATAATATTTAATGAAAGAATGTTGGTCTATGTTACAAGATATGTAACAATATGTTGGTTCACAGAGGTGAGGATAGTATAATCAGTTGGGTTAGACTCATAGAATACACATGAATGTTATGTTTTTATTATAGAGAATTTTATTGATGTGTTACCCTAGTTCGGGTAACGGATTGAGTTCAATGAGAACGTTTAAATGGTATTAATGTGATTAATATATTTCATAAAATTGTGTGATTAATCATATTTGGTATTGTATGTTTACATAGATTATTTTACTAGTGTAATAATCAAATTATGTTTATTAGATAACTGGTAGTTTTTGTGATTTTCAAGAATGGTGACCTTGGATTTTCACTTTTACTTTTCTTTATTTTCCTAGAGAGAAAAACATAAATATGAAGATTAATATAATTATGGTCGGTTAGTGAGTTGAATTCCCACTGAGTGGTCAACCTTTAGCTCAAAAAAAATGGTTTTGGATAGTAATCAGTATTGGGGTATGACACAATGTTAGTGGTGGCTTTTTTATTAGGTTTTAAAATAAGTTATATAATGAAATTTTATAAGACCATATTTTTCATAGATATATATTATATATTAATAACTAAATATTCATTTCATAACATAAATATATTATATATAATCATATAGGTCTAGCACCATTAGAAACCTGAAAATATATAAAAATTGTGAATTGTAGTTTTACATCATCTCACAATTATATCTTCTTAAATAAAACCCATATTAGACATATCATTTGTAATACCATCCATTAATAACATAGGGAAACAATACATAGGAAATTAGTGATCTCATGTTCTCAATAAGTATAATGAAGAGAGATATCATTGATCATATAAACATAACATGATATAAATGGGTATTAGAATAGAATATTAACATTGGAAAACTAAACCCCACTTAACATGGATCATAATCAACAATCATGTAACGACACGAATCTGGGGCCTCATAACTGGTGCCCCATACCTAGTTTGCCACATGACCTCAAACGTGTTTCCCCAAATGCCAAAGGCTGCCGACTAGCAGTGATGGCCTTTGTTAGTTGGGGGGAAACTATGCCCTCATTGGGTAAAGTATATAGAGGAAGAAAAAACATACACAATAGAGGAAACAATAACAACATACGACAACTGAAACTAAAAGTAGAAGCAATGTCTGATATAACAATGATGCAGTATGGTACATGTGTCGACGGAAAACATTAAACAAAACAACGTGCTGAAATACAACTGAAACCCAAAACTAAATGTAAATAGTAACCGCAAAATCATCGCGAGCGAAATCCCAGACCCATGCTCTCCTGCTCCAACCAGCAATAAAGTACCTTAGGTGGAAGGGCCACAATCCCTATCCACACCTGGAACCATATAATATGTTTGGGCTGAAAAACAGGACCCAAACAGGGTGTTAGACTAATCCCAGTAGGCAACCACCACAAGATTTTTGCCCTACAGTCAGTGAGCAATATAGCAAAAGTAAAGTAAATAAATATAGTAATCAACTAGGAGTACACCAGTATAAATCCTAACAATTACCATTTTCATTCATTTAATTAAACAACCAGGGAATTTAGCAAAGCTCTCTATTCCAAGGTAAAGAAAGTTACACAACAGGTAACTAAAAGACTACCTAACCCACAAGCAGTTCAAACACAAGCTCGTTCTTTGGCTTGGGGGACTCATCAAAACCAACCAAACAAAATTCACAATGACTCTCCTAGTGGCTCAAACTAGCAGACCCCTATAGTCCAGTAATCAAACAAGGCATAGACACTCTGGGAAGCTCTTACGTCAATTCCTCTATGGTCTTGCAATGATAGCTACAGACTCTCTGAGGAAACAGTTATTTCTAATTTCTCATGTGGTATCGATACATGTGTAAACTAAAACACACTTGGGAAGTACAAAGTCCTATTCCCGTAGGTCCTACGTACAAAACTAAAACCAACAGACCCTCTAGGGAAGCACTTAATCGTTTATTCCCTCTTTGATCTCCCACACCAGGTTCTCACAGCCCTGAGCTGTCTAGTCGAGAGTAATCTATTATCATCACACCTAAGTAAGTTCAAAGACTTGTTGGATAATATTTACAAAGCATCACGAACATTTAAACAGAAGGCAACACCTACAAGCAGTTATAACAAGTAAACTAGTAATTCCAATAGGGTTTGCCTCACAAGAAAACGGTGCAAAACGACAATAAATATCCAAACAAATAAAAACACCAATGGGATTATCCTCAAAAATTCCACCAAGCATACATTAGTAATAATTAATTATAATATAATAAACAATCTAAGGAGATTAATCAATTGGATCAAAATCCACAACCTAGGATACGCGATACAGGGGTATCCGACACTTTTGCAACCAAAACTCAAAGACATTCAACGTAGTGCAACAAACCACCTACCTTGATCCTCAAAGATTGACATAAGTTAACAAAGATGATATATTCTCCTTCAAACATTGATGATATGAGAAAACGTCCAAAATTCTCAACCCACAAAAACCTGAAAACGATGAGGAAACATGAAATAAGGCTAAAGCAGAACCAAGAACTCACCGATGCGATTCTATTGCAACCGACGGTGTTCGATTCGGATAGCTGGTGATAGATCGGTGGCTCAGAGAACATTCCGCCTCCTCGGACAATCTGGGAGGAATTAGGCAGGGAAGAAGACAAAAACAAGGTTAATTCGTGACCCCGATCCGATTAATGAAATAAAAATAAAAGTACAGGGCATGTACTTTTATAGTACACGGCATGTACCTTGTTTTTTCATACTCTACTTTAAGCGGCCTCTAGGTCACCCCACATGGCCGTGTGTGTGGCCCGGACACGGCCAGCACATGGCCTTGCGTGGGAGAAAAGTACACGACGCGTACTCATAAAGTACATGGAATTTACTCCTAAAGTACATGGCGTGTACTTTGAAAATTTCCAAATTTTCCCCTTTTCCTTAAAAGGACTAGAAAAGTAAAATATACATGAAACGGCAATCCGGGTTCATACAAACTTCCCCTCTTAAGGATATTCATCCCAGAATTTCCCTAGCGAGGCGTAGAAGAAGAAACATCGAACAGCTCCGGCCACTACGATCGTACATTGGCCTCTCGCTCCCAAGTCTTGTCCTACCCTCGCCCGTGCTGCCATAGCACCCGTACTAGAAGAATAGACCGGCCACAGAGAACTTTCGTACTGCGATCGACAATCCAGATAGGATGTTATTTAAATGACGCATCTGATTCAAGATCAACCTCCTCAGGTTGAAAGACATGATACAGGTCTTAAAAGTAATGTCGGAGATGAGAAATGTGGAAGACATTGTGCATAGCCCGGTACCTCTGAGGTAACTACAACCGATAGGAAACTGGTCCAACTGTCTCTAACACCACAAAAATCCCGACGTACCGTGGTGAAAGCTCACCCTCTCTCCAGATCCTCTTGTGTCCCAACCTTTTTCTTACATGTTGGAAAAACATATTCGTGACCTCGAACTCTAGAGGTCATCTCTGCTGATCAACATAAGACTTTTGCCGAGACTGTGCTGTATCCATCCTCTTTCGAATCAACTCTATCTGCTCTGAGGTCTCCTGAACAAGATGAGGTCCTAGAAAAGCTACCTCTCCCACCTCTAGCCAGCATAAAGGTGATCAACATGACCTACCATACAAGGCCTCGTAAGGTTCCATTTGAATAGTCTCCTAAAAACTGTTGTTTTAGGAGAACTCCACAAGAGGGATATCCTTCTCCCAAGAACCACCAAAGTCCAAAATGCAAGCTCAGAGCATATCCTCAAGCACCTAGATTATGCGCTCAGACTGGCCATCAGTCTCGGGATGGTATGCTGTGCTCAAAAGTACGTGTGTACCCAAAGCCCTATGAAGCCCCTGCTAGAACCGAGAAGTAAAGTGTGCATCCATGTTGGAAACAATAGAGTGTGGAAATACATTAAGACGTACAATCTCTCAGATGTAAAGTCATCATATATCATCAACACTGAATGTCTCCTTGATCAGTAAGAAGTGATCAACCTTTGTAAGCATGTCGATGAAAAGCCAAACAACATCATTCCCTCGAGGAGACCTTGGAAAACCGGTCAGAAAGTCCCTCACAACATCGTTCCACTTCCACTCTGGAATGGGTAACTGCTATAAAAGTCTTACTGGTCGCTTATTCTATGCTTTCCCCTGATGCCAAGTCAAGCATCTCATGAAAAAACTAGCAACGCCTCTTTTCATACCTGGACACCAGTACTGGCGATGTAGTTCATGATACATCTTGGTGACGCCAGGATGAACTGCCAAAACTGAGGAATGAAAATCCTGCATCATCTCCTCACGGAAGTCTGCTGGCACCCATACGCATCCCTGGAAACACAAGATCTCATCCTCGCCCACTATCCATCCAGGAAGAGGGTCCTCTCCTGACACACTCTCCCGCAGTACTAAGCCCTCTGAATCTGATAGCTACCTCATCCGAATTAGATCAAGTAATGTAGAGGTAATAGACACATAAAAGAGAAAGGTTTGTTCCTATCTGTTGTGCACCTCCAAGTGCATCTCGAAGAACGGGTCCATAAGATGACACTCGCTGCTGGCCTCTGGAAGTGCCTGTAACTAATTCCTCATGCTTAGTGCGTCTGCCACAACATTGCTTTTCCCATGCGTGTAGGCAAGCTCAAAGTCGAAAGACTACAGGTACTCGACCCACCTCCACTGTCTTAAATTTATGTCATACTGTGTGAAGATATACTTGAGGATCTTGTGGTCAGTATATACCAAAAAAGGCTGTCCCAGCAGATAGTGTATCCAACAAAGCAAGGCATGAACAACATTAGCCAACTCCAGGTCAGGTGTATTGTAGTTCCTCCCGTGTGGCCTCAACTACCGAGACCCGTAATCAATGACCCCACCTCCCTGCATAAGCCCAGATTCCAGCCTAATACCTGAAGAATAACACTAAATAGTATATCCCTTGCCCGGTTCTGGCATGACCAGTATCAGTGCTGATGTCAACCTCCCCTTCAACTCCTAAAAAGATGACTCACAAGAATCTGACCATAAAAACATCACCCCCTTCTTGGTCAGACCTATCAGCGGTGCTTCCAGGCATGAAAAGTCCTGTATAAACCACCTGTTGTAACCATCCAGCCCCAAAAAACTCTGTACCTCGATGACATTCTTCGGCTGCTTCAATGTAACCACCTCCCTCACCTTTTCTGGGTCTACTGATACTCTTGTCTCTGAGATGACATGACCCAGGAAGTGAATCTCATCCATCTAGAAGTGGAACTTTAAGAACTTATCATATAATGAATTCTATCTCAGTGTAATCAATATAATATCAAGATGGGTAGCATGGTCATGTCGAGTTTGAGAGTACAACATGATATCTTCCACAAAAACAACCATCAAGGAATCCAAATAAGGATGGAAAACTCTGTTCATCAGTGCCATGAAGGCTGCTGGCACGTTCGTGAGATCGAACAGCATAACCAAGTACTCGTACAGACCATATCTGCTCTGGAAGGATGTAATAGGTATATCAGATGGTCTGACACGCAAATGATGATAACCGGATATCAAGTCTACCTTTGATAACACCCTGGCTCCCTAAAACTGATCAAAAAAGATCATCAATCATCAGAAAAGTATATCGGTTCTTGATCGTCAACTGGTTCTGCTTTAGATAGTCCACACACATCCATAAGGAACCATCCACCTTCTTCACAAACAACACCGGTGAACCCCACGGGGACGTACTGGGTTGAATAAAACCCTTTTCTTGCAACTCCTCTAACTATTTTCAGAGCTCTTGCAACTCAGGAGTTTCCATCCTACAAGGAAGTATGGAGACCGGCGCTGCTCCTGGCGCATGCTCAATAGAAAAGTCTACCTCTTGCTTTGGAGGCATCCCTAAAAACTCTTCTAGAAAGACATATGGAAAAGGATCAAATACTGAAGTAAAATTCATCTGATAAGTCCCCTGGTCATCCAGATATAAACTAGAAATCTTGGCTGTAACACCACCCAACCCATGATGCTCTAGTCCAACTCTGCTCGCCTGGACATCCCATTCTCCCTTGTGAACAAAAGACCCGCCATCCGGTGATGTAAAACTCACACTTCGACAATAGCAGTCGACAATGTACTGGAAGGAAACTAACCAGTCCATCCCGAGAATGACTTCATAACCCATCATCTCAAGGACATAAAGATCCCACAAGAAGTGACACCCACCAACCTCGAGGGGGAACTCCTTGCACTAATGCACACTAGCAGTTCTATGTCCCAAGGGAGTGTCTAGTGTCATCATATCCTCATAAGTAAATACAATAATTCTAAGGCTCTCCACAGTGTGCACAGAAAAAAATATATGAGAAGCTCTGGTATAAAAAAGTGCAGAAGATAAAACTGAGGCTACTAAGAGCATACCTCGAACTGTGGATGGTCTAGGATCTTTCCCTTGATGGATCTGCTCTACAACAAACGTATGGCCATTAATGCGGCCCTGTGTAGTAGCCTGATATCCCTGGGCTGCTCCTCCCTAAGCCTTACCACTGCATCCTCGACCTCTACCCTGGCCTAACTGACCTGAAGAACTCCAGCCCCCAGTCTGTTGCATAACTGGTAATCCTTCTCCTATATGAGGAGTAGAAACAAATCATCCTTCACTAGCCGCTGGAAGAAGAACCCTACAAAAATGGTACAGATGACCCATCCTGCCGTAAGATCGGCACTCTTCTGGGTATCTCATGCACTGAGGCTTGTTATGCCTACTATTTCTACACTGATAGCATACCACTTGGTTTCTGGAAGGGAGATCCCGTCTACGAAATGAAATACCTATCTTCCTTGAGTCACTTTGAGTAGACTCTTGGTGGCGCTTCCTGCTGTCAGTATGAAATGAATCAACCTTGGGTGCTAAACCGCCCTGGTCAACAGCTCCAGTCTCCCTCAAATTTCGTTTGGTGATCAGCGTCTTCTTGACTATCAGAGTAATAGATGTCAACTGGAAGACATTAACCTGCGATCTGATCTCTGTCTTGGGGCCTTCCTCCAAATTCCTTGCAAAAAACAACTGTTCATTTCACAGAACGAGAGTGAAGCGCTGTAACTCAGTGAAACGGGAGGAATAATCCATAACTGAAAGAGTACCATATAGTCCTTTCCTGAACTCTCTGGCTCTGTCGGCCCTCAGCATCGCCGGATAGAATCAGTCGTAGAACGTATGTTGGAACTCGTCCCAAGCCCTAGTCCATTGGCGCCCTGCCTGCGAAACTACATCCCACCATCTCTTGCCAGAATCTCAGAGCATGTAAGTTGTGAGCTTAAACTTTCTGTATGGGGGTGTCTCCGGATGCTCGATGATCGAAATCATGGTTTCTAGCCATGACTCTCCAGCCTAATGTCCTCTATCGCCGGTAAAAGTGGGAGGATGCTGCTGCCAAAAAATCCGCGTCAGTTATACCATAGACAGGGGCAGGATGTTGAGCTCCCTAGAATGTCTGCATGAATCTCATGAAACCCTCTCTGAACTGATTGTCAGCACTAGTGTCTGGAATCACTGCAGTTTCCATGTCTGGAACGATCGGCGGAACTAATGGTAGTGCCTGGTCCGCCGTATCAGGTGTACAGTCACTACCTGGTTCTTGACGAGCAACGGGAGGTCGTCTTGGTGTCATAGCCATGAAAGGTCTAAAGCACACCTCAGAATTAGGATTAACAAGGACAGAAACACAAGGGTAAAAAATAGGAACAGGAGATAGAAACACATAATGTTGACAAAATAGGACTACATGACATGCATTTAAACTACACGGTGTGTTTGTTAAATCTATTCACATGGGCGTGTACTTCTTCCACTACTGGTCATCTAACATCCCAGACTACACGACGTGTTATTCCAACACAAGGCATGTACATGAAATCCACTCCCATGCCCGAGTCTATTTACATGGCTATCCTACACGGTCCTCTTAATCCTAAACTACACGGCGTGTTCACTAAGGACACGACATGTACTGGACAGGTTTGGTGTCCCGTGTAGCAGGTTACACAGCTGGCTACACGACTCACACTTACAAGGTGTGTTCCGAACAAACTCGACATGTGTAGGAGAAGATAACACCGTCTTGTGTTGTTCGTGACACGAATAGGTACCTAGAACAAGGCTACACAACGTGTTCTAAAAAACACTGCATCTACTACACGAGCGTCCCCGACCCATGTTGTTAATGACATGGATGGTTACACGGTCGACTACTACACGACGTGTACTTATCATACATGACATTTACCCGAAGACTTTTTATAACCCCGTGTCTATGTTCACACAGTAAATAACATGGTTTAAAAACTACACGATGTGTATTAATAAAGTACATGCTGTGTATTCTGGGTTTTTCTGGGCAATAGCTCAAAAACTGCATCGAACGCCAGAAACACTAAATAACAACATCTATGTGCCAAATTCCAATCTGTGGGGGGCCATAATCCCTGCAAATCAATGCTTGTAATCATAACAATTCATACACTATGTAAACACCATAACAATCCAATGATCCGCCAAATTCAGATCCTCGAGGGCCCATAACAACTCTAAGACAAATTTTTTAAGTCCATGATAAATTAACTGAAAAAATAAACAACACACTATCAACATAGAGGTATCTCTATCACAGAAACTATCACAAAATCATGCATAATATACCCCGAAATCTATCACAACAGCATGCAATCTCTAATTCACCATAGATGACATGGAAAAAGGCATGACATGTGATTTCCTAACCAGTGCCTATATGATGCATGAGATGGCATACCCTCATCTCATCGGGTTGCAAAAAAATTGAACCATAATAATATGAACAATAACAACACAAAACATGTGCATCACCCAATGGTGAAATATAATAAACTGTAACACATGCAAAAACTGAAAATTACAATTATGGGGTAATATAGCTTTTCCCTGTACACATGTTAATTAATCCCGGTCATAATTAAGTACTAACTACCCATTTTGTCCTATCCCTGTCGAATGTCTCAAAACAGTATGGAAATAGAGAAGAAGGAAAACCTCCTTTGATACCACTTTGTAATGACTCGAATCTGGGGCCTCAAAACTAGTGCCTCATACCCGGTTCGCCACATGGCCTCAATCTCATTTCCCCAAATGCCAGAGGCTGCCAACTAGCATTGAGGGCCTTAGTGATTCGGTGGGGAAACTATTCCCTCATTGGGTAAAGTATACAGCGGAAGAACAAACACACACAATAGCGGAAACAGGTACAACATACGGAAACTGAAACTAAAACTATAAGCAATGTCTGATATAACAATTATGCAGTGTGGTACATGTGTCTATGTAAAACATTAAACAAAAAAAGGTACTCAAATAAAATGAAAACCATATACTAAAAGTAAACAGAAAATACAACAGCATCGTGAGCCAAATCCTGGTCCCATGATCTCCAGCTGCAACGAGCAATCAAGTACCCGAGGTGGAAGGGCCACAATCCCTATCCACACCTACCACCATATAATCTCTTTGGGAAAAAAATAGGACCCAAACAGGGTGTGAGACTAATCCCAATAGGCAACCACCACAAAATTTGTGCCCTACTATCAGTGAGCAATATAACAAATGTTAAGGAAATAAATACAGTAATGAACTAGGAGTACACAAGTATAAATCCAACCAATTACCATTTACATTCATTTAACTAAACAACCAGGGAATCTAGCAAAGCTCTAAATTCCAAGGTAAAGCAAGTAACACAGCAGGTAACTAAAAGACTACCTAACCCACAAGATATTCACACCCAATATTGTTATTTCGCTTTGTGGACTCATCACAGCCAACCAAAAAAAATTCACACTGACTCTCTGGGTGGCTCAAACTAGAAAACCCCTATAGTCCAGTAATCAAACAAGGAAAATACACTCTAGAAAGCTCTATCATCAATTCCCCTATGGTCTAGCAATGATAGATACAGACTCTTTGAGGAAGTAGTTACGTCTAATTCCTCATGTGGTCTTGATACGTGTGTAAACTAAGAAAACTCTTCGGAAGCACAATGTCCTATTCCCGTAGGTCCTGCATACGAAACTAAAACCAACAGACCCTCTAGGGAACCACATAATCGTCTATTCCCTCTTTGATCTCCCACACCGGGTTCTCACATCCCTAAGCACTCCAGTCGAGTGTAATCGACTATAAGCAACCCTAAGTATGTTCAACAACTACTTGGATAATTGCTACAAAGAATCAACAACATTTAAACAACAGGAAACACCTTCAAGCAGTTATAACAATTAAACTAGCAATTGCAATAGGGTTCTCCTCATAGGAAAACAGTGCAAATGATGATAAACTGCCAAACGGGGAAAACTACCCATGGGGTGATCCTCAAACTTTCCACCAATAATACATTAGTAACAATTAATTATAAGATAAAAAAATATAAGGAGATTAAACAATAGGATCAAAATCCCAAACCCGGGATACCCGATAGATGGGTATCTGGCACGTTTGCAACCAAAACTCAATGACATTCAACGTAGGGAAAAAACCACCTAATTAGATCATTGTAGATCAATATAAGTGATCCATAGTGATTGATTCTACTTAGAACGTCGATGATCTGAGAAAACATCCAAAACGCTCAACCCACGATAACTTGAAAACGAAGAGGAAACATGAAACAAGGATAAAGAAGAACTGAGAACTCAATGTTGTGATTCTATTGCAACTGAAGGTGTTCAATTCAAATAGCTGGTGGCAGATTGGTGGCTCGGAGAAGATTCAGCCTCCTCGGACACTCTGGGTGTAATTAGGTGGAGAAGAAGATGAAAAGAGTGTTAAGTCGCGACCCCAGTCCGATTAATGAAATAAACAGAAAATTACATGACATGTACTTTTAGAGTACATTGTGTGTACATTTGTTTTCCGTACTCTGCTTTAAGCGGCCTCCACTTCATCCCACATGGCCATGTGTGTGGCTCAGATATGGCCAGCACACGACCTCACGCGGGAGAAAAGTACACGATGTGTACTCTTACAATTTCTATATTTTCCCCTTTTCCTTAAAAATGACTGGAAAAGGAAAACATACCAGAAATGATGATCCAGGTTCTTAGAAATCACATAACAATGAATATAATTTTTCCAAACCTGAATCACAATGTAATTATATAATGTAGACCATTAAATATTCACATCTTCATTAGACATGTATTTTTAGCATTATCATAAGAATATAAAATCATTACCATAGTAGTCATATACCATTTCCATGTATATAATAGTGGAATTACTTCACTCCCAAAACAATAAAAGAGGTCATGGATTACTCCAAAGACAATCATAATTGAATGGGTCTTTATATAACTATGTTTAATCCAAATTTTAATCCTATTTATTTTTGGAGATATAAATCCATACCCGATATATTGGAGGGAGATATTTGTCTAATTTCTCACATAATGGAAATCATACATATGTGATCCATAATATTATAAGTCATTCAGTATGTTAGAACCAATAAAAATAAATATGTTTCATATAAATATAAACATGGCATAACCCATGGAAAAATTAATAGGTTGGATAAACATTTCACAACTCCATTAAATAATAATGGATGGAAAATAAATGGATTTCAAAAATATTATGTCTGTATATTTATAAAAAAATAAATAGATAGAATAAGGATTAAATCCATGTATCATATAACTAATAAATGAAAACCTAAATCAATGGTTGATATCATTGATGATTATAAATATCATGAAAAGTTCATTTAAACAATATTGTAGAAAATAACCATACGATTTTAAAATAATTTGTGAAAAAATATATGAAAATGTAAAGGAAATAATTTTCCTTAAAATAAAAATTATAAAAATTTAAATTACTATTCAAATAAAAATTTATTCATTATATAGGGAAAAATTTACATTTCTTATATGTTAAAAAATATTACTTTGATATTTTAGTTACAAATGTTTCTAAGTATCTCATTTGAAAAACCAAAAAAATATTTTCTTTCAAGTAGTTTTTAAAAGAAAACATGAGTAAAAATGCCTTAAATTATTTTGATGGGAATATTAAAATACATCTTAATTTTTTTTAGAAATCCAATATATAGAAGGAAAAGTTTTTTTTGAATAAAAAGAGAAATAAGGTATGTATTTCATAAGACCATATTTTTGGTCTCACATGTACATAAAATGAGGTAAATGAAAGGATTTATTGAATGAAATATATTAATTAATAAATTTATAAGATTCATGAGAGTTACATAAAAATATTTAATTATAGTAACTTACTCATAAACAACACTGGTAAACAATGAAATTGTAAAAAAACTCCATACCTCATGTTCACATTGATTCAAAAGAACTCTAACCCCCATTATAATTAATTTATATTTATTATATTTTTGTACCATATTCTTGATTTATTTATATTATCATCGATGTTTCATTTATAAAATTTAGACTCCCCATTTTGTAAATAATTTTATATTATAGTCATTATATTTAAGTGTTAACTATTATGTTTATTAAGTGAATTTCAATAAATACATTCTGGTACATGTACATGTAATATTCTTAAATAATATGAAAAAATAATTCTAATGATATAAATATCACATATATTCATTATATACATTATTATATTCATATATAAAATTTAAATATTGAATACTGAAATATACTGTTCATGGGGATGGTAGGCCATATGTACAGATGAATAATGCTTTAATTCATCAACAAATGAAATGAATGAAAGGAAAATATTTAATCAAATTAATAAGAAAATTATTATATCATATATATAATCTCTATTCCCAAAATTCTTCCTTTTCCCCGTAATTGCAAAATATAAAAAAATGAATCGATTTACATTGTATAAATGGTTTTCCACACATATGAACAACCAAAATATTTCTTAAAAATAAAATGGATGGTAGCTAGGATGAGGTGATATTAAAATTGTATAAGAATAGGTTTTCCAAGAATATGATATATAAATTTAATGGCCCATATTTGTTTTAAGAGATGAATAATTTTTTTATTTAAATTCCTTGTTTTATCATGGTAAACGTACCCTACGACATAAGAAAGGTCTCTAGAGAGTATAATTCTGGTTTGAAGCCCAATGATAATTTTTTTGATGGAATCAGGCTAGAATCATGGTTTGAGTAAACTAATACCCTCTAGGATCATGTTTTGGATAACCATGTGGAGGTTTTTTATATCCATGTAGTCTATTACATGGTTAGAAAAAAAAATTTTATCTGGACCATATGGTCAAACACTTTGTCCCAAATAGGAGGAAGATGAATTTTTCATAAGTTTTACTTGGATAGAATACATGTGTGATATACATGTGTGTGGTAGAATCACTGTTTTTTTGTTGTTTAATTCTTAATGCATGGGTTTTTCAATATTGCAACAATACCGTTCTCCAATTTAAATGTTTGATATTTACAGATTTTTCAAATCCTATTTAATAGGTTTGTCCTCTTCTTTCTCCTCTTATGAACATGAATGTGCTTCCCCGTGTGGGAGTTATCATCTTCCTAATAGGAATGGAGGTTTCTAACTCATATGATGAATTATTTGACTGTCATTCATCATGTCGGTTATCTATCAATATGTCCATGACTTCTTACATATTTCATAGTTTCCTTTTCCATCATTGGCACAATATTTGAGAAATATGTTTCTATACATTTTCATTGTGATTTTATTTTTCCTCATTTTATATAAAACATACTCAAATCAAATCTCAATATTTTATGTGTAATCCAACCAAAAAAATATGTATGTTGTCTAAATAATTACCCTCATGTTTTGTAAATTTAGAAATAACAACATTATTCACTTCAATAGTATTTCTGTGCATTGATATTTAAATTTTAATTTAAATATATATAACATTACAAATTTAGTTTATATATATCATAAATAATTTAAATTGAACAATTTGAGTTATTCCACATTAATAAAAACTACCGGTTGGGTGTGTTGTCTAGATATCTATAGATTATTACCTATTGGGGAACTTAGTACTCCATTATAGATATCACCTAAAATGAAAAATCTATAATGATTTGTATTTCACACTCTTAATCACCTTTTATATGTGAATAACTAATCATCATTTAAATAATTCATTATTTCTAATTAAATGAATTTATAATGATTTCTCTCACCCCTCATCTCTAATAAGACAACTCATGAGATGTGAAAATTCCTTTATAAAATTGGGTGATTAAATCAAGGCAATTTAAGGGAAATATTGAATTATTATGTACATGGACCATATTATTTTATAATCAAAACAATGAATGGGATTGGAATACTCTCTAAGTTTTCATGCCTTGTAATGTGGCATGTTTATGTATATTCCCCCTTTCATTATAACTAGTTTATATTAGTGAAGTGTTAACAATTTCCCTTTCTATATTATTTTTAATTGAATGGTTTTAATGTATTTGACGAAAAAATAACCTATTAATTAATGGAAATGGAATTATACTGAAAATGATCAATTGCACCTTAATTAATTCAAGTTTCCTCTTCACAGAATGTTGGGATAAGGTCTCATTGGGGAAATTTGATTACATTATATTTTGTACCGATTAATGGTACATCCAATTGGGTTATTGGAAGAACATAAAACATCCCCTTGTTGAGGATGTTGGAATGTCATCCACATCACATGGGTTTATGGGAAGATGTTCGACACCACCATGGTTGAGAATTTGTGTATGACCCTAGTCAGTGTATTTATGATACTCGTAAAGGAATTCAATATAGATTATGATACTAGTCATGGAATAAAATATCGATTGGGAAACTCACGCATGAAGAACATTATTCTTATGTGACTCTAATATATATTTTTAGTAGTATTATTCATTGACTCATGTGTTATGCCACAAGTGTTAGATAATAGTATGTATATATATAATGTTATTAACATTACCATGTTTATAATATATATATATATATCTCATTATATATATACAATAACATATATTATGGTATAGTCTGATGTAAGTACGGCAAGTCATCTGTCCTTGAAGAACCTAGACCAAACTTATTCACTATTATTTACATATTTTCTACTTTATTAATTATACATACACACTAGATTAGTTTATATTTGTAGAATGCATTATTATTTAGAAACAATTATTTATGGCCTATGGATTAAATATCACACCCAATTTGGGCCTCTATAGCACTCAGGTACCCAAACTGTCCTCATGGTTGCAGGTTCATGTCCTTCAAATTATGTAGGAATTGTTATGATTTTACGTAGGTTCTCGGAGTATAGGATTGTGTCAGGTCTGAGGATTCACATGGAAAAGGACTATGGGGGATTTGGTTATTTTCTTTTTTCATGTCTTTATATGTATATCCTAATTTATTTTTATGACATCAGAGTATGTAGACTCCTAGGAACATGAATTCAAGGTTATATATTTGGTGGTGTACATTTTTATTCATTTATTATAATTATATTCTGCTCCTCTATACATTTTTAATACTTTATATGGTGTTAAGGGGGGTATTTATTTTCTTATTATACCACATTTCTACAATTATCATGATGATATTGTCTACCCACAATACAATAAATACAAAATAACTTCCAGTTGGTAGGCTCTCGCATATGAGGAGACCCACATAAGGACATGTGATCGACTAGCTTGAGGAACTATTTTAGTGGATCTTGGGACAAGACATTACAATGTTGTATTAAAGGATATATCGATAATTTTTATACTATTTCTTTATTTTTTATAGCACACTAAATCATAATAAATAGTCCTGTCTTGGAGTGATCAACTCAGGAATGCGAAAAAATTCAAGTGGACTAGGATGGAATTATTGTTATTGATGTTCATTGTTACATTTAATATTTATTTCACCCTGATTGATTGGTTTTCATAAATGTGCTACTGATTTATGTTATTTTTGGTATTTTACACATGGAATGGTATTACAAAGAAGTAGCATTATAGGAGTCAATATAGGAACATATAGATTAACATGACATTTATATTCCATGCCTTATAGGTTGCCTTCCTAGATTTCCTACTATCTGTTGAGTGTGACAAGTGTGTTTTATTAGTATGATTACATGTATACATACTTTGGTGATTTGTCAACATATGTATTTTTGCACCATACTTGGGTGTTTCATTGTTTGTGTAAAAGTTTTCATGCTTATTTGTTATTATTGTGTGTTTATTTCGCATGTTTATCTTCATACCATGATTTTTTCATTAATTTTCATTCTCCTTTGATTTTATATTCTACTTTTAAATTCATTACTACTTATGGTAGCATATATTTCTATAAATTTTATATATTATTGGATTTTATACTTCCATTATCAGTGTAAATGGGGTTTTCAAATAAAAATTAATGATGGCACATTAAGTAAAAAATCCTGAAATTTTTGATCCATGATCCATCAGTTTCAGGGGTGTAATCATTTATGTTTTTGATTAAATGAGATCCAACTTTTATTCTATAATGTTTATGGGAAATTTATAAATTTCGAAATGGAAAACCTATATAATCCACACATTATATATGAATTTTTTTTAAATAAATCCAAAATTTGGTTTCATTAAATAAATTAATTTTTTTAAAGGAAATATACCTTAACAACACATGAATTATAATTCAACTAACTAAAATGAAGTGCATATTTTTTAATTGAAAAATGAAAATATTATCGGAAATGATATCGATTATAAAGGTTTTTTAATCTATTATTTGGGCAGGATAGAACATATGGTTCTGATTATTAAATCCACAACTCAACCAAACTAAGTCAATGGGGGGATGTTTCTTAGGAGAAAAAACATGTGAGGTTGTTAGAAACATTAATAATTAAACAAACTACTATGTATTATTAACCCATAATGCATATAATGGTCCCTCTTAAGTCACCATTATTTTTAATTCTAATCTACATATTCCTATGGGGGTATTTTATGTTATACAATTGTGTTCAATTAAAACATTTGTAGCTATTTATATGTTTTCAAATATGGATTTATGGTGGCATATTACTTAAACAATCCCATCTGAAATTTTTGATGGGCCTTCTATCTTATTTTTTAAGTAGTTATATGAGGCGTTACTTAATTTAGAGTCATACTCCTATATAAATGATTTCTTCCACTATATATTGGAATTGAAATTTTATTTAACTAATCCAATTTTAATTCATTAGAAAAAATAAATGATAATTTAATTGATATTATCAAATAAAATGAATAAATATTATATGATGACAACTAAATAAATAATGTATAAAAAGGTGTATTATTTTGAAGTCATGTGCCTTTTGGTTTTAGTTCAATAATGTCCAAAGAATTTTTGGGTTATAACTGATACTTGAAATTTAAATTGAGCATTTTAAATGAAAAAATAACTAAATGTGAAATATGTTAATGGATTAAATGGAACCAATGGATGTTTTTTTTAGATTTAAAATATGATTATGGGTTTCCTTCACATTTTAATTACTGAGTGGTTATGAAGGTGTCGTGGATATTTCTTATAGTGAACAATTGAATATTATTAGATTTAATTTAACCAATAGTAGTGGTGGTAGAGAATAGTGACATCTTCAATATGACCTCTTGGTAGGATCAAGTATTGATGGTTTAATATGGGTATATCCTCATGTAGGTATCACCCTTATAACATTAAATTATTCATAATTTTTCTTATGATTTTTTTATGTGTGGTAATGTTAATTTGGAATTTTCCCACTGAGGACTCATAGTTTATAACAAGAAATAATTTTATTCATAGGAGTGTGTTATGTAATTTGACCCATGTTACGGGTGAATGAATCATGTAATTCTTGGTGATAGCTGTCCAGATATGCCTAGGGTGTGGTCAGTTACTTCGTAGGTTGTGAGACCATTCTTTTATTTAAGAATAATGACATAGGAGGTTGTCAGCAGGATTCATAGTCATATGGTTTAATATGACCCCATACATTAACCTCTTGTATGTGAGGTAAGATACTATGTTTTATAGGGATGACAATCCTATAGATAGTATCAAGGACGATTTATTGTCCTTGTGTAATCTTATGGTAGTATACAATGATTCAGGTGGTACACATTATGTTTTCTAAGGGGTATATTGAACTATATGAGTTAAGTGATTAATATATAAATTCCAAGAAATTACACTTGAATCATTAGTCATCTATGGATAATAGTTAACTAGACATTAAAGGAAAATAGATTTTTCACGATATAAAGGTTGAAATTTCAGGAGGATCAGGTGTTTTGACATGATGTTCGGTTTGTTTTGGACATTTCAGTGAATGATATGCAATTAATGGATGTAAAATTAAATAATCACATGTATATCAATATTAAATATGATCTAGTTTGGTTTTAAGTGGTCATATTCCTTCTCTATTGGAATGGGAACTTAGTATAAACATGTGGGCTATATAAAAAACGATGGTTAGTGGTCAATGGAGGGTACACCATTTGTTGATTTCTCATTATCTATAAATTTGTGGGAAAGGACACCCTTAATGTGTGGAAAATATTTATACATTTTTGAATAATTTTTTAATTCAATGACAATTAATCATGACTAAGGAGGTCCATTTTATGATGATCAGTAGTACTTTTGAAATCCCTTAAAGTAGATTTTTTATTGAAAAATCATTGCTTATGATGCATTGCCACAATGATATGAGAGGAAGTGTATGGAACCATTATAAACATCTTTATTATGGAATGAAATGTATGGCCACGCTTGATCATTAATATGATGCTTTTGATGGTAATGGAATCATGGTCGGTTTATGAGAATGTGTCAAAATGTGTAGATGGGCTCATTTAAAAGAATTCAACTTGATATGTTTGACTGACCATACATTATGTGGTTTTACATGATCGGTTTTAAAATGTACTCATAACACCATATTTAGAATGAAGGCAGTACCTAGGGTATATTTATAAATCTTTTTTATCCATATTGTTTTTCTCAACATATTAAAAACCATGTACCCTATATTGTTGTCATTTAGGATACTCTAAGAGAGTGTCGGTTATAAATTAAGATAAAATGTTATGACCATTATATTTGGATGAGAATAATTTTATGGGGTTTTAAATTGTATGCATGATTTCTCTTATTGTAATGATCAGTCATTATTTATCCTTAGGGTTCTCAAATATGTACACCTTTGACCGATTCATGAAAATCATCTAGCTCATTGAGATAGATATAACTAAGAATAGTGTGTGTTCTGTTTTTTTGGAAGTCAATTATTTGTACATATGGATCACTTATTAATGCCGAATTATGTATTACCATGGATAAGCACCTTGAACTCCAGTTCATGATTCCTAGTTTTCCCAAGACTTTAATCAGGCACATATGAGATTCTTAAGGGGTGATCCAATCACGATGGATCTGGTAAAGAATATGTTCATGTTGTTACATTATAACATATATTAGATTTTTATCTTGGTTATTTTGATGTATTTTTTCTAGGTTTCAGTGGATGTGATTTATGTAATCATAAGGAGACTTAGAGGAATACATCATGTGTTAAGTTGTGATTCACAGACAACAGAATCCAAGCATTATGGGAATAATTTTTCGAGAATGTCTCAATATATTTTCCACTTATTTAATTAAATAAGGATACTAAAAAAATTTATGAAATATATTGAGGATGAGTGGAGTGCATTGCATGTTGGATTAAAATTTTCTTCAAAATTCTTCTTGAATTTACTAAATGATATTAATTGGGAATCAACCATTTTATTAATTTGAAAATCATTTTGGAAGCATTATTAGGATTCTAAAAGTCATGTTTGATGATGAATTCTGATATTATAGATACCTTGAATCATAATTCTCCTTTAAATTCTAGATCATATGGTGGTTAGTTCCATCTGCAAGGTGATTAAAGGGTAAAATGACATGATCGTGTCCTTAGTCAGACTTGATTGGGTAAGAATTTTCTCGATTCATTCATTTTGAATTCATTATTTCTATCGTGTATCAAATAATTTGTTACTATATAATAAAATGGATACTTAGTGTTATGCTGTGAAATATAAAATAAATCTTCTTTTTTGGATAAATATTCTGGACCTATGTAGTTAATGTGTTGTCATCATTTTATCCACAATTATTCTTGGGTATGAGATGTTCAATAGAGGGGAGGATATATTGACCAAGATTTTTGTGATGGTGAGGATAGTTTCCTTCTAATTTAAATTAGTTATTCTATGTTTGTAAATGTTCCTTATGTCCTAATTAAGGTCTCAAGAGAATTCATGGATTGTTCGAATCTTGACGATCAGAGTTTTGTAGGAATCATGATACATAGATTGTTTGAAAAAAATGGACCAGATCCCACATGGTTTTATCGAACTATTTATAGATGTTTCAAATGGATGTATAGGGTTTAATTATTTGAATAAATCATTTGACATAGGCCACATAGTCATTCTCATTGTCACGTAAATTAAAAAAAATATTACGTATGGGTTGTGCATGGTTAGTATAGTTGTTCCATGACCTTGTGAGGGTGGATTCCCTAGGGAATTGTTAGCACATGGTTGGTTAATGGTTTGACCCACCATGTGACTGAACCTCATTCCTCTTAAAATTTTGAAAAGTTATAAGTTTCCCATGCATATTTAAGGGGTTTAACCTATATTTCTCCTCCCATACTTGTGTATCGTATTCCCTCCCTGAGATTTCTCCTCCTCCTTCTCCTATGCATGGTGGTATCCCCCTCATGTAGTGATTGATATGACCACCATTCATCACATTATTTAGGCCTTAAAATTTCTATTACTCATCCTTACATATTTCAAAATTTCCTATTCAGTATTTGGTTCTATATTTCGGTGAGCTAATTACCCCTACTTACATGTTGATTATCTATTTTTTACATTTTCTCTTCAACCCTCAAAAATCAATGTTCAATATTGGATGAGTGAACCATACTAATCATGGTCCAGTTCACCAATATATTTTTCCTCATGTTTCATCGATTTATAAATCACAATGTTCTATTCTATTTTAGTATCTTCATGTGAATCCATTTAAATATGAATTTTATAGTATTTAACATAACCACATTATTTTTTATAAGAATTATTATTTAAATTGGGACATCGAAAGTATTATATGTCAACAAAAACCACCACATGGGTGGATCATTTAGATTTCCATGGATTATACCTATATTGGGAACATCAGAAACCTTCATTGATGTCTCCATAATAGTTGATTTTACAATTCCTTTTCATTTTCATTATTAGTCATCTATTATATGTGGTGAATTTATTCTTTTATAAATAAAATAATTAATTGAAATTTGATGAACTTATAAAGATTACCCTCTCAGCCATAGTTAATAAAATAACCCTTGAGTGGTGTGCTTTCCTATAATAATATGGGGTAATTAAATTTTGATAATTGAAAAAGTGTTCCCATGATTAAATTCTTTCCGCATATTATTTTATAATTTAAATTATGAATGAGATTATCTTAATCTTTAAATATAGAGAAATTACAATATGGATTATTTATGTACATATCACTCATTCACTGTACCTCATTTATGTTAATGTAATGTTTATGATATGCCATTATTTTTTATTTTTTATTGAATGGATTCTATAGATTGAAAAAAAATCATGTTAATAAATTTTAGTTGAATTATATTGAAACATATCCACTATGCCTTTAGAGATATTGGTATATTATTTAGAGAACAGCAGGCTATGTTATCCTAGAGAAAGTGGATTTCATTATATTTTTAATGGCTAAAGTGACATTGAGAATGTGGTTTTTCGTGATTGTTCACAACCCATAAATCAAGAATGGAGGCATGATTTCCAAATCACACTAGTTAATATGAATGACATTCGAATCCCACTTGATTAAGAGGTTGGTTGTGTCACTACTCACTAAAGTTATGATACTCATCAGAGTGTTCAATATTTATTAAGACACTCAACATAGTGTCTTATATTGATTAAAATCTTCAAACTTCAAGACCATTATTAATATGAGAATCTTATTTATAATATAAGTAATATTATACATGGATGCATGAGTTATGCCTCAGTTATAGGGTAATATAACATATCATTATATATGTCTATAGAAATTATAATATTTATAGTTAATTTATATATATATCACTCAATTATTTTATGTATATGTATATATATTTTATAATGAATGACATTTTGTATTAGAGTGAATTAGGTATGGTCAGCCATGTGTTCTTATGGAACCCTAACTTGACATGTTTACATTTATTTACTTATTTACTATATTGTTTATTATGTATTCATAGTAATATATTATATATTCATATTATATATTATGATTTACACACTTTTTTGGGTGGCCTACCGAGTTTATCTCACACCCTGTCTGTGATCCTATGGTACTGGAGTACCCGAACAAACCACATGTTGGCATGTTCAAGTCCTTAGGATTATGAATGTGATGTTATTATTTTAGTTGAGAGTTAATATGATAGGATTGACATGTAGCACATGATGATAACATAAAATCTCCCCTAATGTAGTTTTAAGTTCTCTTATTTTCTATATTTTCTTGTTTATCCTGTTATTTTTTTACAACTATAGATAATATAGTCTCATATAGACACACATTCATGGTTATATATTTAGATTTTGGGATTTTTTTTAATTTTTGTTATAATATTCCACAGGTAAGTTCGTTATTTATATTATTTCCACAATATAGTGATTTCATTATTGTCTCTTAAACAGTTGTGAGACTCTGATCATTAGGATATAGTATCCAAACAGTACCATCAATGGACCCTCGCTCCATGTTAACTACATTTATCAAATGTGGAGGTGTACTGGATGATTTGTGACTGACTAGTTCGGGGAACCATTCTTGTTGGTCCAAGGGAATGAAATTTTTATAAACATTATTCCCATCACAATTCCAATCCATGAAATATGGGAATGAAAAATAAACTGTATCACTATGTGAAGAATATGGTGCATTTATAAGAACAACAAATACATTAACTTCTTGTTTGATGGAATAGAGGGTGTATAATGGTGTTTTCATAATAATTTTAACATTTAATAATATTTAGCATACTAAAGTAAACATTTTATGATAAATATAATGGACATAGTAAGATTACAAAATATTGTGATCATGTGAGGAGATTAACTCTTCTATGAAATAAAAACAATAGATCCCTTCAAATGGGATCTTTTATTTGTACTTTGAGAAGAAAAGATCCTATATAATGTGGATAAATATGTTTATAAGAAAATTGTTTTGATTTTGGTGATGATATATAGAACAAAATTATGTAAAGAAGTAGTGTAGGAGTTTCCAGTTTATAATTGAGGTGAGGGGATGGTTTATAATTTTACAAAAGATTACTTTACAATAAATTCAATTTCATGAAAACTTCGACCGTATTGATTGGTATTTCAAGATATTTTAGGGTAGTTTTGTTATATCATCAGAAAATATAATTTAAATTTTTTTATTTTAAACATTATCATTTTTTATTAACCCTTATTTAAAAAAAATTCTATTATCACTATGGTAACATTTTTTTCAATATTAATGTACTGTAATATTTTATAAATTTAATATTGAAACATAAATGTTTAATTTATCGCATTTTAGACTTTATCATAAACATATTTTCTTATTTTAATATATTTATTATTTATAGAATATTAAATAAAATAATGGTTTTATAAGATATCATTATTATCAATTTTGAAACAATTCCTTTAATTATACATTAAATGAATAGGTATGGACTGAAATTTTTAGTGTAACACTATGACTTACTCTACTAATATTGCATTTAATATTTTTAAAATCATTTTACATATTTTTCTCTTAATTAAATAAATATTGTATTTGAATTTCAAAAGAATTTATGGTAATTATATAATAAATAATCTTTATAAAAAACAATCTTCATTAATTTTATTTAATTATTCACTAAATTAATATAAATATTTATTCATAACTATTTTTTTACATATTTTTACTCATAAAAGATACATAAAACTAATAGAGTGATATTTTTAACATTATTTTATTTAAATAATATATATTAAAAATTAATGGAAAATTTTCCATTGAACTAATAAATTTAGAGCCTCTCGTGGTGAGGGATTAATTCTATTCATAAAATAATAAATGGAATGAAATTTTTTTCCATATCAAGTATTTTTATTCATGGTTAACCAGATTTACCTTTTAACTAGTTGATAAAGTTTACCATTGTTAGTATTCTTGATGACAAAACATAAAACCCAAATATTTACCAAATACTAATCCCACAATAATAAATATTTAATCCATTTAATCTAACACAATAATTATATGTTATAGAAAATTATTCAAGCTTAATTACACAAAATACGTTATATATTGTTTTTAAAAAAACTATCTTAAAAAGTTATTAATTTTTTTTATATACCTTGAAAAATATTTTTTGAGTGATTAAAAAAGGTTAGTATGTAAGTAATATATAAATTTATTTAATATCATTCACAAATTGAGAATATTTTAATTGAGAATTATAAATTACATTTTTATAACAAAAATCAATTTATTAGACAAAAATAACGTTTATTTTCAAAAATTTATTTGTTTAAATATAAGAATATGAAAAATAGTTAATTAAATTTATAAATGTATAGATAAATTATTTTTATTAATTAAATTATTATTATTCATAGTCACAAATAAAAAAACAATGTGATAATGGAATCATAATATTTTAGTAACGTGACACGAATTATCTAAACTCACTATTGTGGGTAATGAAATCTATTGTAGAAATCATGTTATTTAAGGACAGGTATATCATAAAAATAATTTGGTTTATCATTATTCCCCTTTTGAAATTAATTTCACCCTCTAAATTTACATATTGGATTGAAATAGATGTGGATTATTTAGCATCGTTACATCCTCCGGATGCCACATAGCTTCCTCATTATATTTGTTTCGCCACAAAACATTTGTAAAGACCCGTAAATTTCAAGGAATTTTTTTTATTAATTTTCTTTGGAATTTTACAAGAGAGCAGTTTCTGACGGAACCTGATTCCGAGGCCCGGTGTGCCCGGAATCATTTTCCGAAGTTTGGATCAGGTACGTTCAGTGAACGGACGAGCAGGTTTTTCTAACTTTTGAACCTGTGCCTGGAATCGAATTCTGAGGGCTCCGATGAAATCGTAGCTCCGGTATTCGCTTAGAAACGCCTCTTCCGGAGTTGCGTTTGCTCGGGTGTGGTTTTTAATTTTCGGGCATAAAGTTAAGAAATAAAATAATTTTGCGACAACTTTATTTTATTTCACTTAAGCCACATGGAAGCCACTTGAAGCCACTTAATGACGGCTTGAACTGATTTAAACCAGATAGGATGCTATCCAGAAATATCCTACCCCCTTGG
This sequence comes from Viscum album, assembly GCA_963277665.1. NCBI lineage: Eukaryota > Viridiplantae > Streptophyta > Magnoliopsida > Santalales > Viscaceae > Viscum > Viscum album. Next base: position 753,690,322 of record OY728158.1, read on the forward strand.
TAGGATATTTGTGAGGTGGGGCCCGCATGAGCCCCGCCATTTCTTTCCGCTAAGAAACGCACCCGTGAAAACCCGTCTTTATGAAAGTCAACTGACGCGTTTCTTAAAATCTTAACAGACCATTTAATTGGGTGGTTTATTTCGTGAATTAAATGGGCTGTTTCTTTCGTTGAATTAATTCAACGAATTAATTAAGTCGTTTCTTAACCAGTTTTCAAATTCGTTGGCGTAATAATAAAATAAGGCCAACGCACGACCTCTGGTTATTTGCGCATTGAGAAGATTTGAGAGGACCCTCGTATCTTCTTCTCCCTTGAGAAGAACGCGAAGAACGCGAAGTACACGAAGAACGCCAAACCCGGAAATCGACGACGCTCCCGTCCGAGATGTTCTTCCCCGCCCCGATCTCCGATCACCAACCATTTGAGGTGAGTGATTTCGGGTTTCCTCTAAAGGTTCTTTTTGGTTTTAAACGAAACACAGATTTAATTATTTATAATTTAAATCTGTTGTTCTTGGTCCGTTGAGCTCGCCGACTCAACGCCGGATTCCGTGACGACGCGACGCCTTTTCGCGACGACGCGACGATCCCCCTCTTCCGCGACGAGCTTTTCCGTAAAGAACTCCCGCGCGCGACGATCAGCGAGGTAGGAATTTATTTTGGGAATTACCCCCTTTTTTTTATTATTCCTGTTTATGACACAATTTTATTTCATTAAGAATTGTTTCGGATAAGCGTTCATATGTTGAATTTGTTTCTCCCGTTTGTTTATCTCTAACGCGGAGGGTGCGGGCCAAACGAACACGGCCCGGCGACCCTCCGCCGTTCTTCGTTTGTGCGGATTTGACGGGCGACGGTGGAAAGTGCCGCAACGGATGTTTGATGATCCCGCAGTGAAGAACGAGTCCCGGGAGGAGCAATGGCACAGACGGGAAGAGAATCGGACCACCGGAGCGATCCCGGTGGCCCACGGAACACACCGGTGGTGCGGGACGCCGGTGCGGCGGCGCCCCGGCGCGCCGCCGGACAGGCCGCCACGGCTGAAGCCGCGGCGGCGGCGGCACCCGCGGACCCGCGGCCGCGCGGGGGCGGCGCCCCGCGCGCCTCGGCCGTTCGGCCGCTCGACCGAACCGGGCCAGGCTGGTCCGACCGTGCAGGACGTGCCCTGGCCGGATCGGACCGGGTCGGGGTCGAACCGGTTCGGGTCGACCCGGTTCGGCCGACTCCCGGGGGGGGGGGGGGGGGGGGGGGTCGGGCCTGGTCGGCCCGGGCCCGTACCCCCCGTCTTCGGACGGTCTTCGTTCAAATGGACGTATCTTGAGCTACGGGCCTCCAAACGACCCGTCGTTTGCGGAAACACGATCCTTGGATCGAGACGGTCGTTTCGGTATATCGCACTCAAGGTTTTTGAATACTTTGTGTTCATCCGAGTTGGTTCGTGCACGAAACCAACCGGGCCCTCGGAGCGGAAACGCTCATATCTTGAGCTACGGACGCCCGATTGACGTGCCGTCAGCTTTGTTGAGTGCCTCTTTGTGAGATGGATCTTTTGGCATACTCCGCCCGAGGTTTGGACGTAGGTGGAGTACGGTCGGGTTGGTTTTTCCTTAAAAACCAACCGGGCCCCTGGGACGAAAAAGCCAATAACTCTCAGACCGGGCGTCCGATTGACGCGCCGTCTGCGACGTTGAGTTCCTATTGACGATACGGAACTTTTGGATACATCATCTTCGGACTTTGTGTCAGTTGATGTATCAGCCTCTCGGCTCGTGGAGCGGACCCTCCTGAACGAGCTTGCTGTGTGCGGAACCCCAGGCTGGCTGCGACTACTTCTTCGACAGTGACGACCGTGCAGAGATCCTCAGTGGATTGCGGCGATGACTGTGCAAAGATCCTCCGTGGACTCCGACGACGACCGTGCAGAGATCCTCAGTGGACTGCGGCGACGACTGTGCAGAGATCCTCCGTGGACTCCGACGATGACCGTGCAGAGATCCTCAGTGGACTGTGGCGACGACAGTGCAGAGATCCTCAGTGGACTGCGACGACTACTGCACTCAGTGATCCTGTGTGGATCAGTGCTTCTGGTCCTCTGTGGGCCCGGTCCTGTGTGGGCCCGATCCTGTGTGGGTCCGATCCTATGTGGGTCAGCGCTCAGCGGTTCTGTGTGAGCCAGCGCCTACAGGTCCTGTGTGGGCCCGGTCCTCTGTGGGCCTGATCTTGTGTGGGTCCGATCCTGTGTGGGTCATTGCAGTGGTTAGTTACCGATCGATCCTTCGTGGGTCCGACGACTTAGATGGATCAGTGATCATCTTTATCATCATCCGAAGAAGTACACCTGTGTGACCTGAAACTTGTGTTACTTTCCTTTGTGGATTGTGTTGAGCTATCCTGTGTGGATTTACTGTTTACTCTCCTTTGTGGATTGTGTTGAGCTATCCTATGTGGATTTACTGTTTACTCTCCTTTGTGGATTGTGTTGTTCTATCCTATGTGGGTATACATTTTTCTTTCCTGTGTGGACTGGGTTGTGCTTGGGCTCGGACGTTGGAGCCGAACAGGAAATTGATGACTTAGGTATATGTATGGGAATATACCTAAGCTGTGTCAGATGTTACTTCGTGATTGTGTCTTTCCTTCGTGGATTATCCTTTTTGGATTTCGGGAGACCTTCGGGGGTCTCAGGGTCCCTACTGAGTAGCTTATACTCACCCCTGCATGGGCTTTTCCCGCACTACGTTGTGTTGGTTGCAGACGACGGACAACGCTGATCGTGGTGGAGGCGTGCGGAGCAGGACGATACCCGGAGGCGGACCACTGGGCGGGACGTACACGGAGCGGTCAGGTGGACCCGAGGAGCAGTGGAGGCTATCTGTACCCACCCTTCAGGTGGGATTTCCAGAGGACGGCTCGACGCTGCAGTTTTCCCTTTCAGTTGCAGTTTTTCCTTTCAGTTGTACTTTACTGTTGGGCTTGTATTTCCGGCCCCTTTTACTTTCAGCACAGCTTGTACAGTTTTTACTTAGTGTTTACTTTTCCGCTTTCTTACTCTGTGATGCTTGTTTACTTTTCAAAGACAATGCCTTCCCTTTTTGTTGGGATTTACGCCTTGGTGCTAGTCGCCAGCCCCTGGCCTATGGAAGGCGGGCTTGGGGTAGTCACGGCACGGGCCCCGAGGGCGGGTCGTGAAAAATTGGTATCAGAGGTGGTCGGTTCTACCGCAGACTCTGATCTTTCTTCTATGTGAAGTAATAGTGTTTAGCATATTAAGTGTGGTTATCAGTCCAGGGAGTCCAGTGTTGGTGCGGCGGCCGACGTATCCATACACCAGGACCCTGACTTCTGATTTCCGACTTAATGCACGAAAACATTGATTGCATGTGTGTTTCAAGTTTTCTTCGTGATTACTTGTGTCAGCTCACCAGGTATACTGTTCTGACCGTGGCGCACTTGTTTCCTTTTCAGGATGGCACGACGACAGCAGCCAACTAGGGTTCCTAGAGTAGAGTGCCACGACAGCCCGCCGAGCGACGAGGCCTCGGTACAGGGCCCGTTGACGGCAGAGGCACCGGCGGTACCTTTACCCGCCGAGCCCCCGATGCTTCCAGCACTGGCAGCTAACGACGCACGACGCCTCGGAGCTCTGCACGAGTTCCAGCGCCAGCGACCACCTAGGTTCCATGGGGAGTCGGACCCCCAGGCAGCCGAGGACTGGCTAGAGGCGGTCTTCCGAGTTTTCAGGCTAGTGAGGACACCAGCAGACCTCATGGTGATCCTCGCGGCAAGCCTACTGCACACAGTAGCAGGGCGATGGTGGAGCCTGATGCTCTAGGTACATGATGAGGCGTCCCTCATCTGGACGGACTTCGAGATCCTCTTCCGCTCAGAGTTCGTCCCAGCCACCCTCCGTGCGGTGCGCATCCAGGAGCTTCTTCAGCTGCGGCAGGGCAGCTTGACGGTCGCCCAGTACGCGGCGAGGTTCACCGACCTTTCTCGCTACTCGACAGTAATGGTACGGGACCCCTTCTTCCGGGCCCGGACCTTCGAGCAGGGATTGAGACACGAGATCAGGGCATCGTTGATCTCCCTCAGCATTCCGACCCAGGCAGGAGTACTGGAGCTAGCCCTCCTGATCGAGAGCTTCCTGGCTGAGTCCACAGCGAGACCTACCGCAGGGCGACAGATAGCGGAGTCTTCGGCAGCAGGTAGCCGATGGATGACTCAGGGTTCCAGGCAGACCAGACCTTCTGGTAGACGACCCCGGGACACTGGCTCAGCGATGCACGACACACAGCGCAGAGCCAGCCTTCCGAGAGGCAGACAGTTCTACGAGTGCGGCGGGCAGGGCCACATGGCTCGTGACTGCCCTACCCGTCGTACCGAGGGGCAGCAGACAATGGAGGGACCACCCAGGCAGAGGCAGAGGGTCGACCGTGGCGGTCCGCAGGGAGGAGGCGGACGAGGCAGAGGAGCTGGCCGAGCAGCAGGTGGTGGACGACGCTTTGAGGCTCTACCACCACCACCACCAGGAGGCCCGCCCCGACCTCAGGGAGCTGGTGGGTAGAGACAGGAACAGCTCCAGGCAGCGGAGGCCTACGACCACGGTGCGCTTGAGATGATTCGAGGTACAATCTGTGTCTATTCCACCCTTGCTGCAGTTCTGATAGACATAGGAGCGAGTCACTCTTTCATAGCCATTGCCCTTGTTCGGAGCTCGGAGATTCCGACGGAGCTGTTGGCTCGATCCTTACGGCTAGAGACTCCTACGGGAGCAGACTCGACGATTACACACTGGTACCGGCAGTGTGAGCTTACTCTAGGAGGCGAGAGCTTCGGCTGGGATCTTCTTGTAGCGGGGTCGAGGCCTTACGATGTCATCTTGGGCATGGCTTGATTATCTACGGTCCATGCTCAGATTGACTTCATTAGGCGCAAGGTGCGATGTGTGCACACCGACGGGAGCAGGTTCACCTTCACCGGCGAGAAGGGAGCCTTAGTAGCACAGGATGGACTCACGCAGAGGAGAGGTTAGCCCATCACTCATCAGTTGGCTAGCCTCATCCTGGGAGCAGTTGACGTGCAGAGTCCCAGTTTTCCTGCAGTGGTGGATCAGTACGCGGACGTCTTCCCCGACGACGTTCCAGGACTACCTCCTCGCAGAGAGGTAGACTTTTATATTGACCTGTACCCTGGGACATCCCCGATATCCACTCCAGCATATCGGATGGCCCCCGCTGAGCTTCGAGAGCTGCGGGTACAGTTGGAGGACTTGCAGGGCAAGGGGTTCATCCGACCCAGTGTTTCACCCTGGGTTTCCCCGATTTTGTTCGCCAAGAAGGCGGACAGGAGCTTGCGACTATGTGTCGATTATCGTCGCCTGAACCAGGTGACAGTGAGGAACAAGTATCTGCTACCCAGGATTGATGACCTCTTCGATCAGCTCAAGGGAGCACGGTGGTTCTCGAAGATAGACCTCAGGTCAGGCTATCATCAGCTCAGAGTTCGAGACGAGGATGTGCAGAAGGCGGCCTTCAGGTGTCGGTATGGCCACTATGAGTTCTTGGTTATGCCTTTCGGCGTGACCAACGCTCCAGCAGTGTTCATGAGCCTCATGAACAGGATCTTCCAGCAATACCTCGATCGATTTGTCGTAGTCTTCATCGACGACATCTTGGTGTACTCGACCACCGAGGAGGAGCACGCCTACCACTTGCGTGTTGTACTAGACACACTCCGAGAGCACCAGCTTTATGGAAAGCTCTCGAAGTTCCAGTTCTGGTTACGTGAGGTCCACTTCTTGGGGCACGTCATTTCTGAGGCGGGAGTTGCAGTGGATCCCGCGAAGATCGAGGTAGTGCTAGCTTGGGAGCCACCCAAGAGCGTGACAGAGGTGCGGAGTTTATTGGGCCTAGCCGGATACTATCGGAGATTTGTGCCGGACTTCTCCAGAGTTGCGGCCCCACTCTCAGCGTTGAAGAAGAATGGGAAACCCTTCGTGTGGTCAGACAGATGTCAGCAGAGCTTCCAGGAGCTGAGGCAGAGGTTGACCAGCGCACCTATCTTGAGGTTGCCTGAGGAGGGGGTTGGATACGTAGTCTACTGCGATGCATCAGGGACCGGACTCGGGTGTGTCCTGATGCAGGAGCGGGCCGTGATTGCCTACGGATCACGTCAGTTGAGGCCTCATGAGCAGAACTATGCTACCCATGACCTGGAGTTAGCAGTAGTGGTCTTCGCCCTGAAGACATGGCGGCACTATCTGATGGGCGAGCACTTCACGGTCTTTTCTGACCACCAGAGTCTCAGGTACATCTTCTCTCAGAAGGACCTGAACCTAAGACAGCGACGATGGCTCGAGTTCCTCCAAGATTATGACTTTGAGATAGTCTATACTCCTGGGAAGGGGAACGTGGTAGCCGATGCCCTCAGCAGGAGGACGGGCATCCAGCTACTTGAGGAGGCGACAGAGCAGCTAGCCGCCTTGCAGATATGCTTCGTGGATAGAGATGGATCAGCCTTCCTTCAGTCTCTCACAGTCTTTCCTCCACTTCTACAGTGGGTCAGAGAGGCACAGTGTGGGGACGCTGATTGTGAGACACGGCGTGCACAGATATCCTCGGGACAGGCACCTGACGGTTTCTCCCTTGGAGCAGAGCACGACGTCCTTTTCAGAGGATGTACCTTGGTACCGGTCGCTTTACGAGAGGAGGTGCTGAGAGAGTTTCACACTTCTCCTTTGGTGGTACATCCTGGAGTGGTGAAGATGTACCAGGATCTCATACGACAGCACTGGTGGCCGGGCATGAAGAAGGCTGTGGCAGAGTTCGTTTCACGGTGCCCCACCTGCCAGCAGGTGAAGGAAGAGCATCAGGTACCAGCAGGCTTGGTACATCCCTTAGAGGTCCCGGAGTGGAAGTGGGACGGGATATCTATGGACTTTGTGACTGGACTTCCACGCACTTCCAGAGGTCACGACTCCATTTGGGTGATTGTTGACCGACTCACCAAGTCGGCACACTTCTTACCCATCCGAGAGCAGGGCTCAGTGGAGAGCTTGGGGCGTCTCTATGTTCAGGAGATTGTATGACTTCACGGTGTGCCATTGACTATCGTCTCTGATCGGGACGCTTGCTTTACTTCCCGGCTTTGGAAGGGGTTACAGGAGGCGTTCGGGACGCGGCTACGTCTGAGCACCGCCTTTCACCCTCAGACGGATGGTCAGACGGAGAGGACCATTCAGACCCTCGAGGACATGCTCCGTGCATGTGTCCTCGACTTTGGTCGCAGCTGGGAGGACCACCTACCCTTGGTGGAGTTCGCGTACAACAACAGCTACCACTCCACCATCAGGATGGCACCCTATGAGGCGTTGTACGGCATGCCTTGCAGATCTCCTTTGTGCTGGACAGACCCTGGGGAGTCAGCACTAGTGGGACCAGAGATGGTCCGGGCCACGACAGAGAAGGTCCAGGTCATCCAGGAGTGGATGAGGGCAGCACAGAGCCGGAAGAAGTCATATGCTGACAGGAGGCGGAGGCCACTAGAGTTCGAGGATGGTGACCACGTCTTCTTGCGTGTCTCACCTCGACGTGGTTTGCGGAGATTTGGCTGCGGAGGCAAGTTGTCTCCACAATTCATCGGGCCTTTCCAGGTCCTCAGTAGGATTGGCGATGTGGCTTATCGCCTGGCTCTACCACCTCAGTTGCACTGGGTGCACGACGTCTTCCACGTATCCCAGCTGAGGAGATACGTGCACGACCCGACGCACATCAATGACTATGGGGAGCTAGACGTGGATGATGGGGCGACTTTTGCGGAGGTCCTAGTGGAGGTAGAGGATCGACAGGAGCAGGTCCTACGTGGGCGATCGATTCCTCTTGTGCGCATCAGATGGCAGCACGGGAACCTCCAGGAGAGCACTTGGGAGCGGGAGGCTCAGATGCGTGCTCAGTACCCACATTTGTTCCCTATTTTTTTGATGTATCTTTATGGGGACATAAAGCCCTGAGGTGGGAGTAATGTAAAGACCCGTAAATTTCAAGGAATTTTTTTTTAATTTTCTTTGGAATTTTACAAGAGCGCAGTTTCTGACGGCACCTGATTCCGAGGCCCGGTGTGCCCGGAATCATTTTCCGAAGTTTGGCTCGGGTACGTTCAGTGAACGGATGAGCGGGTTTTTCTAACTTTTGAACCGGTGCCCGGAATCGAATTCTAAGGTCTCCGATGAAATCACAGCGTCGGTATTCGCTTAGAAACGCCTCTTCCAGAGTTGCGTTTTCTTGGGTGTGGTTTTTAATTTTCAGGCTTAAAGTTAAGAAATAAAATAATTTTGCGACCACTTTATTTTATTTCACTTAAGCCACTTGGAAGCCACTTGAAGCCACTTAATGACGGCTTGAACTGAGTGAAACCAGATAGGATGCTATCCAGAAATATCCTACCCCCTTGGTAGGATATTTGTGAGGTGGGGCCCGCATGATCCCCGCCGTTTCTTTCCGCTAAGAAACGCACCCGCGAAAACCCGTCTTTATGAAAGTCAACTAACACGTTTCTTAAAATATTAACAGACCGTTTAATTGGGTGGTTTATTTCGTGAATTAAATGGGCTGTTTCTTTCGTTGAATTAATTCAACGAATTAATTAAGTCGTTTCTTAACCAGTTTTCAAATTTGTTGGCGTAATAATAAAATAAGGCCAACGCACGACCTCTGGTTATTTGCGCATTTAGAAGATTTGAGAGGACCCTCGTATCATCTTCTCCCTTGCGAAGAACGCGAAGAACGCGAAGAACACGAAGAACGCGAAGAACGCGAAGAACGCGAAGAACGCGAAGAACGCCGAACCCGGAAATCGACGACGCTCCCGTCCGAGACGTTCTTCCCCGCCCCGATCTCTGATCACCAACCATTTGAGGTGAGTGATTTCGGGTTTCCTCTAAAGGTTCTTTTTGGTTTTAAACGAAACACAAATTTAATTATTTATAATTTAAATCTGTTGTTCTTGGTCCGTCGATCTCACCGAATCAACGCCGGATTCCGCGACGACGCGACACCTTTCTGCGACGACGCGACGATCCCCCTCTTCCGCGACGAGCTTTTCCGCGAAGAACGCCCGCGCGCGACGATCAACGAGGTAGGGATTTATTTTGGGAATTACCCCCTTTTTTTTATTATTCCTGTTTATGAAAATTTTTTATTTCATTAAGAATTATTTTGGATATGCGTTCATATGTTGAATTTGTTTCTCCCGTTTGTTTATCTCTAACGCGGAGGGTGCGGGACAAACGAACACGGCCCGACGACCCTCCGTCGTTCTTCATTTGTGCGGATTTGACGGGCGATGGAGGAAAGTGCCGCAACAGATGTTTGACGATCCCGCAGTGAAGAATGAGTCTTGGGAGGATCAATGGCGCAGACGAGAAGAGAATCGGACCATCGGAGCGATCCCGAGGGCCCGCGGAATACGCCGGCGGCGCGGGTCGCCGGCACGGCGGCGCCGGCAGCCGGGAGCGGTGGCGCCCCGGCGCGCCGCCGGACAGGCCACCGCGGCTGAAGCCGCGGTGGCGGCGGCCCCCGCGGACCCGCGGCCGCGCGGGTCCGCTTTCTTCGGACGCGACTGAAGCCGCGTCCCGACTCAGCGCGGCCCCACGCGGGGGGCCGCAACACCACTAGGCCGCGGGGGCGGCGCCCCGCGCGCCTCGGCCGTTTGGCCGCTTGGTCGAACCGGGTCGGACTGGGTCGGGTCGACCCGGTTCGGGTCTACCCGGTTCGGCCGACTCTCGGGGGGGGGGGGGGGGGGGGGGTCGGGCCAGGTCGGCCTGGGCCCGTACCCCCCGTCTTCGGACGGTCTTTGTTCAAATGGCCGTATATTGAGCTAAGGGCCTCCAAACGACCCGCCGTCAGCGGAAACACGATCCTTGGATAGAGACGGTCGTTTCGGTATATCGCACTCAAGGTTTTTGAATACTTTGAGTTCGGCCAGGTTGGTTCGTGCACGAAACCAACCGGGCCCTCGGAGCGGAAACACTCATATCTTGAGCTACGGACGCCTGATTGACGTGCCGTCAGCTTTGTTGAGTGCCTATTTGTGGGAAAGATCTTTTGGAATACTCCGCCTAAGGTTTGGACACAGGTGGAGTATGGTCGGGTTGGTTTTGCCTTAAAAACCAACCGGGCCCCTGGGACGAAAAAGCCAATAACTCTCAGACCGGGCGTCCGATTGACGCGCCATCTGCGGCGTTGAGTTCCTGTTGACGATACGGAACTTTTGGATACATCACCTTCGTACTTTGTGTCAGTTGATGTATCAGCCTCTCGGCTCGTGGAGCGGACCCTCCCGAACGAGCTTACTGTGTGCGGAACCCTAGGCTGGCTGCGACTGCTTCTTCGACAGCGACGACCGTGCAGAGATCCTCAGTGGACTGCGGCGAGGACTGTGCAGAGATCCTCCGTGGACTCCGACGACGACCGTGCAGAGATCCTCAGTGGACTGCGGCGACGACTGTGCAGAGATCCTCCGTGGACTCCGACGATGACCGTGCAGAGATCCTCAGTGGACTGCGGCGACGACAGTGCAGAGATCCTCAGTGGACTGCAAAGACTACTGCACTCAGCGATCCTGCATGGATCAGTGCTTCAGGTCCTGTGTGGGCCCGGTCCTGTGTGGGCCCGATCCTGTGTGGGTCCGATCCTGTGTGGGTCAGCGCTCAATGGTTCTGTGTGAGCCAGCGCCTACAGGTCCTGCGTGGGCCCGGTCCTGTGTGGGCCTGATCCTGTGTGGGTCTGATCCTGTGTGGGTCATTGCGGGGGTTAGTTACCTATCGATCCTTCGTGGGTCCGACGACTTAGATGGATCAGTGATCATCTTTATCGTCATCCGAAGAAGTACACCTATGTGAGCTGAATCTTGTGTTACTCTCCTTTTTGGATTGTGTTGAGCTATCCTGTGTGGATTTACTGTTTACTCTCCTTTGTGGATTGTGTTGAGCTATCCTCTGTGGATTTACTGTTTACTCTCCTTTGTGGATTGTGTTGTTCTATCCTGTGTGGGTATACGTTTTTCTTTCCTGTGTGGAATGGGTTGTGCTTGGGCTCGGCCGTTGGAGCCGAACAGGAAATTGATGACTTAGGTATATGTATGGGCATATACCTAAGCCGTGTCAGATGTTACTTCGTGATTGTGTCTTTCCTTCGTGGATTATCCTTTGTGGATTTCGGGAGACCTTCGGGGGTCTCAGGGTCCCTACTGAGTAGCTTATACTCACCCCTGCACGGGTTTTCCCGCACTACGTTGTGTTGGTTGCAGACGACGGACATCACTGATCGTGGTGGAGGCGTGCGGAGCAGGACGGTACCCGGAGGCGGACCACTGGGCGGGACGTACACGGAGCGGTCAGGTGGACCCAAAGAGCAGTGGAGGCTATCTGTACCCACCCTTCAGTTGGGATTTCCAGAGGACGGCTTGACGCTGCAGTTTTCCTTTTCAGTTGCTGTTTTTCCTTTCAGTTGTACTTTACTGTTGGGCTTGTATTTCCGGCCCCTTTTACTTTCAGCACAGCTTGTACAGTTTTTACTTAGTGTTTACTTTTCCGCTTGCTTACTCTATGGTGCTTGTTTACTTTTGAAAGGCAATGCCTTCCCTTTTTGTTGGGATTTACGCCTTGGTACTAGTCTCCAGCCCCTGGCCTATGGAAGGCGGGCTTAGGGTAGTCACGACACGGGCCCCGAGGGCGGGTCGTGACAACATTGACATGGTTTGTGGTATTCATTAATATGAATTTCTCTCTATATTCAAAAACCCTATACAAGTTTTTAATCATAATAAATATCATGTTACAATAGTATGATATCTCAGTTTAGTATATGTGAATAATAAAGTTCGTATGATATTCCATGGGTGTAACATGTGTTACTGTTTAAATATCACCACCTATATTTGGATAGATATTCGTAAGAAAATTATTTCCAAAAATTCAAACACTATATATTTTACAAGATTGGTAGCATAACGTCTTTATAAAATATGAGGTTCTCTTATCTATATTTGAATGGATATAACCATCTCTACTATTTGATCAGCAAAATCTGGTCATGATAGTTTTCATTCCCCAACCTCATTTCACCATAATTGAGTTCCATAATTCTTTCCATGAAGGGATTAATAAGCACCCCTCTAAATGATAGAGTGACAACTATTATAGTATGAAAATTATAAAATCAGATGTTTTTCATCCATACCACCATTGAAATAGATAGAGTAATCTCTCTGATTTTCTTCTAGAGTTTTAATAGACCTTAATGGATGAACATCCTCCTGAGGATGATTATAATTGATGAATCATTACTTTGTTTCAACAATCTGATGATGAATTCTACAAAACATTGAGAAAATCCTTGGACTCCTATCAGATATAGTTGATACTAATCCACTATGAAATAATAATTCTTCATTAGTATATAATATATTATATAAATGAAGAGATAAATATTCTATAATGTATATGATTTGTCCTATCTTCAATAAGGAATTCTAATAAAAACCAAATAGAATGTTTTCTTTTTTTCTTGTTAAGTCCAATGAATAAATACATAGTGATACTTTTCCATTTTCATTATGGAATTGGAAATTCTATTAACACCCCCTTAGACTACTGTCCCTCAGCCGCAGTATTTTGACACCCTAAACCCAAAGAATCACTCTTTTTAATAGATCTCTTCATTTTATCCCACAAAAAACACACTTTCAAATCACTATAAATATTACTACTTATAGGATAAGTTGAGATTGATTAAATATGAACATCATCAATTGGCACCTTCTTCATATTTGGTACCGAATAAACAAATACATAGTTCCTAAAACTTATTATAACATCACAATAAATATTTAATACAGCAACACTTATCACCTTCTTTTTCAACACTATAAATTCTTCTAGGACAATTTTTTATATACATTGATATCTAATTGAAAAATAATTTGATAATTATAATATTGTAACCCTTACATGAATATTTCCACAAATATAAAATGAAATTCATAAAATATCGTATCTTCTAGGATCCTCATCATAGATTAGCTAACATGTTCCTTTCATCTCAGGGAAAATCCCACCTTTATTTCTTTCCTTTTTTGGTAATTTTTTTAGTTTTTATAATATTTAATCTATTTCAAAAATCCACTTTGGAACATGTTTAATTATTTAGTTAAAATATACTCTAAGCTGTTGTGATCAGTATATATATAACTCTTTTATCATTATATAAAATAAAATCATATCATTAATTAAAAAACTAATGTAGCTACATATAAATCCTGAGTTGTGTAAAAAAATTACAGTCTTTAAATTTTAATCTATCTTAATTTATAACAATTTCATTTGTTATGAGGATGCATCTAAATCCCTTTTTTGATGCATCATTGTAGATTAGGAACCATACACCAATGCATGGTAGTGTACTCACTGGTGGATTAACTAACATTCTACTTTGTTCCATAAAACATTCCTCACATTCAACCATACAAAGGAACATTCCTCCCTTTCAAGTGAACAAGGTGATTTGATTTGATAGATATGAAAATTTATTCACAATGCGTTGATATTATATAGATAATAATAATACTACATATATCGGTTATAGTGGTCAATAAAGTTAATTCTCAATAATAACAACCATTTAAAGGTCTACTAATATACCCTCACAAGTGTTTATTATAAAAAGAATGAATCTTTATGAATCCAAAACATACACTTGGTAAATTTTAAATAAAACTTCTCATTCCTCAGGGAAATAAACAAAATTATTAATTTACATTTCTAGACATCCTTGATCTTTAGAAAAAATAACAATATCACCTATAAAAAATACCATAAACTGATCAAGGTAATATCCAAAGGCTATGTTTATTAAATACAGTAATATTGTGAAAAAATTAGTAAAACTAAATGATATCACAACAAACAAGTAGTTTTAATAGTATGTATGTAATGACTTCATAGATATATCCCAATTATTTACCCATAATTTATGATATCTTGATTGAATACAAATCTTGGTTGAGTATTTATCTTGACATAATTGAACAAAATACTCATAATTAAGGGGTAGATGATTCCTGTTAATGATATGTTTTTTAAAGTCAATAGAGAACCTCATTGATCCATCCTTATTGATGAAAAAAAGGTCATGTTCATCGTAAGGTGTTGTAGTTAGTTAATTAAATCCCTTTTAATGATTCTCATGGAGTTATTAATTCAATTTCTAAAAAATAATTTTGGTCATTCAATATGGATACACTAGAATATGTTTAGAACAAGGTATGTGTTTATTCAAGAAATAATCATCATGATTTAGTGGAAGAATATTAAATTCTTATTAAAATAAACCCACAAATTCATGTACAATAAGAATATCATTGAATATGAGTTGATCCATATACCATTATAATAAATTTACATATTTTATATGAATCATGACCAATACAATTAATGTTATTTAAATCGGACATTCATGATTGTCATCACTGTAATCCACCATTTAGTATTAATGATACACTTTGGAGACAATAATCCACCATTTAGTATTAACACTAATATCTTGACATCAAATTTTTTATGTGGTATTGTGAAACCCATATAAAGTAATAATAAATAAATGAATGGATAGATATAGAATAAAAAATAGATTATTTTCTCTAGGGTGGATTGTAAGTGTAACTTTTACCACATCAGTATCATACCCCTCATAAAAATAAGAATTTCATGAAATTTATCTTTTTCACTAAATATAAGTAGTTGTTGATATTGATTATCATCATTAACCATAAGATTTTTTATTTGGTTATCATAATCCCCATATTAAATTCATTTCAATCAATGGATTTTTGTTTGAGAATTATGTGGAGAATTATCTACATTTTAATCACTAGCTACCATCTTCTCATTACATCAGAATTCTATTTTCAGATGTCCAGACATTCGATTGTTAAAAAATTTTATTATCATCATAAAGAATTTTCTTTCATGTTTCTATAAAAACATAAAGAACAAAGAAAATATCATATTATTATCTACATGATTTTTATAATTACCATGGAATTAAATCATTTTTTAAACTCTGTTATATATAGGTAACTCCATTCCCCATTAACACCTTGATGGAACTTTTATTGATTTAATCATATATACTGAAATTCCTTATTGAAAAAATCTTTTATAGAAATGGTTTTATGACCCTGAATAATTTTTTATGCTTACATTCATGTTTTATGACACTTCCATAAGTGTACCAAAATATTGATATAACATTTAACTTACAGAAATGAAAATATTTATCATCCATTTTTAAATATTTAAGAATTACCTCACCATTTTTTGATTTAATAATATATGGAATATACATTTAATAAATATTATTAAATATTCTAACACTATAGATTCAATATCTTCTGTTTCTATTACATTCTTGATAAAAATACACCACTATACTTCGTTTTCATAAAAATGATAAACATAAATAATAACATTATAATGTTATGTACACTGGAGAATATAAAAAATATATTCAATGATACTAATAAATTTATATGTTTATATTAGATAAGTAGTCCCATTAAAAAAATTTATATTAACTCTGGAAATACTCAACGGAATGTTGTTCTATACATTATCCATTTGAAATATCATCAAGATTCATTGTGACATCCCAGGTAAATAAATAATATAAAATTTTCATATTTATTAATATTTGTGAATAAAATATTAATATTAATCTAAAGGGAATGCAATTTTCGTTGACGTACCCACCACACAACTACTAGTTTCTTTGAAATCTTACGTTGCACACGAATAGTATAATAATATTTTAAATTGTAGTTAACACCTAGCCATTGTAATGGTGGAAATGAACAGAACAAACTAAAAAGTGATTATATATGTTTTTAAAATATTTTTACTTTTATCTAATAAATGTTAGAGTCTAAAAAATGCAAATGAATCCAATTTTAAGCATTGAATTTTCTAATATTTTTAAAAGATTATTTTACCGCATTTTGATGGCGAACCATTTTTAAATCTATCTTTTGACAATTTTAAAATATTTATTTGTCAAAATAAACTAATTATTTAATATTGGGACATTGAAATTTAATTTTTATAAATTTTTTGTATTTTTCTGACAATGTTCATTTTTTAATGAATAGTGAAAAATACTGCATTTTACTTCAAAAATGCTTTTTCATCTAATTTAATTATATGGATAGATTATATTTTTAATTTGTTTTAAAGTGTAAATAGAATATATTTTTACCATTTAATACAATGGTGGCCATATTAATTAATTACAATTTGAAATTTGACATAATCAATTGTCAAATGTTTAATAGATATTGTTTCTATAAAACCCGCTATTTTTTTGACAACGAAAATTATTTTTAAATTAATTAATAAAATTTTTGTGTTTGGAATTGATAAAATGGATTCTATATTTAGGATCAGAAGATCCAAATTATGTAATTAAGACACTTTTTTTGGACATTATGAATAGTAACGACATTAATTATCTTTAATTATTGTCATTTATTAGTAATTGGGTAGTTAAGGGTAATAAAATAATATCATAATAATAAAAAATGACCCCAATATGTTTCTTAATGCCACTGGTTGTGTCATGGATGACCATGGGATTCATTTTTCCAAACTTCGGGACCCCATTGAATCACTTCTGGGTGATAGTGACACTTTATCATTTTATTTTTTCAAAAGGAAAGTATAACCAAAGTATGTATCACCCAGGTAAAAAAAGGTTAGTTTTGTTTGTGTAAATTATATCTTAGACTATAAATATTCATTAAAAATATAAAAATATATCCTACATCATAGTATTTTTTTTATAATTTTTAGACATTAAATAAATTAAATTTTTTTATGACACCATGATGATGCTGTGATTACCTCATTAATGAACGATTTAAAAAAATGATACAATAATGTATAAGATAAGACTTACACTTGTCAAAGACCTATTTTATGGGTGGATTTTTAACCCTTATCACCTTATCCTAGAAATATAAAATTTTGGGACCTTTAAAATCCAAAACTATTTATATAATAAAGTAACATTTCTTGACGTTCCAAGAGTGCCCCTCCTCCCTCTTATAAAAGGCCCCCACCTCTACCACCATACCCACAACTCTCAAGCCATTGGCTCGGCCAAACTCTACTCATCTTATCTCTCCACATCCCTCCTTTCATTATAAAATCCTTACCTTAGGTATAAAGCTCTTCAAGAAACCCTTTTGGTTTAAACCAAAAGGAGTTACCCATTTAAAGGCAATGTCCTCTCTTATGTTCTTTTGTTTTATTTTGCTTCTCCAACCCCCTAAACTATTTTTATTCCTTTATTTTGTAACAAAAACAGTATTTTAAATATAGTAGGATTTTTTTATGAGAATTATTTTAGAAACACTTACACACACCTCTGTCTAATGGTTAAAGAACAAACTATTTCCATGGATGGAGAATTACTGCCTCACGAAACGATGATTTTTCTATCTTCTCCTACCACCTCTCATGGTGGCCATTATGATTGAACTATATTTATTTATGATATATATATTATATTTATTTCCTCTATATGCTTCTCTATTTTCCATTAAAAACATACCTTTATCCTTTGCATGTTGTGCAAATGTGATAATTTCATTTGAGGAAGTGTGGACTACCGCCCCCTCAAGTGATGTGACTCATTCGTGCAATACATGGAATGTATATAGAATGAAATTAATGAACTTATGAGACCTATATAACATATATATTATATTATTATTATAATATATATATATATATATCTCATTTAGTTTTAATTCCATCAAATACAGAATATAAATGAAAGTAGTGTTCATGCGTACATATGACTTACCGTCTTCATGAATGGTGCATTTCATTTCTTATCTCTAAATGTTATGTAATATTATAAATGTAAGTGTATACTGGATATATATGATATATATTATATCTATATCATGAATATAATTCTACATATAATTGATATTTTACCACATGAACAACTTGTAATTATAAGAAGTTTATTTTTGACTCAAGTACCAATGATCGACAAAACGACCGTTATTAACTTAAATAATTACATATTGTTCATAACATTGCAATAAGTGCTATAAAAGTAATAATGACCTTGAAAAATGTTCTTAATAAAGTATAAATTAACTCTAGTTTATTATTCCGGAGATTAAAGAATGATCAAGTCAAGTCGGACACGAGGTAAGGGATCCTACCTCTCTCTTTCTTTTTAAGTACTCTCTTTTTTCTCATTTCTTTTAAGATCATATTTCTTATGTCTGGGGATGTTATTTATATCCCTAATTATTTAATTTTTATGTTCATATTATTAGAGACCCTATTTGATCTCAGAAATCCATTTTTGGAAGTTTTATGTGGCGTCGTTAGGGTGCTAAGTTTTCGTAAGGGATTTTTCATCACACTTTTATTCCCATGAGATTTATGCTACTTTTTCCACCATTTACATTGAGTGGTGTATGTACTTCCCATTATTCTACCCTTTGTGTAATATAATTTCTATTATGAGTATTTACATCAATGTTTTATAGTCTTTCTTTCATGGGGTATACGTTTCGAAAGTTAACCAAGTCGGTAAGGGAACGTTTCACCATCCTATTTTTCAAAGCCTTCTTTTTGTTTTGTCATTTAAATTACATCTTCTTATGTTGGGATATGATATTTGTTGACCTCACCTGTTTTTATAATCCCAATTATGTGTTCATATATTATGCTATTCTCAATTACTGATGATTTACATTTTAATTCTTTCAAATCAGTGATCAAGTTAATAATAATGTTTAAATAATCTCTGATTTATGTTAATCTAGATTATCCTTGTTTATACAAGCTTTGAAACAATTCTAAGTCAAGTAGATGTGGTTTTCATAATAGCCAGAGCTACCGATAGCCAGATCTACCGATAGCCAGAGCTACCGATAGCCAGAGCTACCGATAGCCAGAGCTACCGATAGCCAGAGCTACCGATGCACAAAGAGCTACCGATGCACACAGAGCTACCGATGCACACAGAGCTACTGATGCACAAAGAGCTACCGATGCACACAGAGATACTGATGCACACAGAGCTACCGATGCACACAGAGAGCTACCGATACACAGAGAGCTACCAATGCACAGAGAGCTACCGATAAGAGCTACCAATAAGAGCCACCTATAAGAGTTTGAAGAGATACCGATGGAAGATCCCTACACCGAGTCAACCGTACACGTCTACAAACAAACGTCTACCTATAATGAACTGCAGAGTCAAATCCTATATCCTCGACCCTATTTGTTTATTATACTAACGGTTACATTTGTTACTTTTGATGCATTTAATGTTATTAAATGATTTGTGTTGCCATTTCAGGAAACCGTACCAAGTACGATCAAAAAGCATAATCATTCCTCCTCAGAAAAACAAAAAGAAGTGGCATAAAAAGGACATCGTGCATGTATCAAAAAGACAGAGAGACACTAGACCAAAAAGAGATCAAGTACACAGAACATACTGGCGATCAAGATCAAAACGTGCCAAGAACAACTGGAAAACTTGCACTCACGAGACTACTACTACCAGCCTCCAGAACATAGAGCATACATCGAGAAATCTATGATAAAGAAGAACCACAAAAAACTCATCATTCTTTGAGTCGATAAGCAAGCTGAACCTGGAAGTCAAGGAAGACGATGGTACTCTGTTTTCTAGACAAAAACTAGAAGAAGACTCAGAACGAATTCTAATCAACAAAAGGAGTCGAGAGCTGCACGAAGATCACTAGAGCCTTTTCTAATCTCTAAATCTTTATCTCTGTGATATACTTTTTATATTACGATCATTGTGTGTTATCTGTTGTATTTTACACACACTGTCTCCTGAACCTTAACTGGAGGATTTGAAAATCCTCACTCACTATCTTTTCATTCTTTTTCCCACTATGGATAGTGGTAGAGGTTGTGTGTGACCTGGACAGCTGGTTGCCGTTGTTTTGTTTCCCACGGATAACAGTGGTAGAGGTCTTGGACCTGGACAGTTGTAAACTGTCGAACCCCGATCCAGGGTGTGGATCATCCTTATATAAACTTTTGAGAGGACTAAGTCTCGACTTGAGACTGAACCTCTTGGTTAACTCCTCTGTGTTTTTAGTTAAAGTTTGTATCCATACAATACATATCTATTTCATATTCCGCTGCTATTTCTTTGAAATATAATTTATTTTCAAGGCTACTTTGATAGTTAAACTCGTAAGTGTTTATATTTATTGTAAACCAGTAAGTTAGTTTCAAAAGTTAAATTAATCATAAGATTAAGTTAACTGAGAACTAATCAATCTTTGAGAAACTAATTGAACCTTTATAATCTGTATAAATTCACTACAATTTAATCTGTTTTTGAAATTGGGGGATTTTAATAGAAATTGTTTTTAGCAGAAATTTTAATTGGAACTCAATTCACCCCCCTCTTGAGTGTCCACTCCGACCAACATTTGGTATCAGAGGGTTTATTAATACCTTCTAAATTACTCTGTTTTCAACTGTGATTTTAGTTGTATTTTAAAGTTCTTAAAATTTCTGTTATTTCTAAATTTTTATCTGTTTAAATTTTGTTTATAATGGATAATAGACTTGAGGGTGCTGCTACTAACCAGCCACCTTTCTTTAATGGAAATAACTATGCTCAATGGAAACTTAAAATGAAAATTCATCTAGAAAGCATGAGTTTTGATATTTGGACTGCTATTGAATCTGAATATAAAGTTCCCACTACTGATAGATCTACTTGGGATGAACCTACAAAGACTGCTTACAATAATAATTGTAAAGCTATGAATGCTCTATACTGTGCTCTAGGAGATGAAGAATTTAATAGAATTTCTGCATGTAAAACTGCTTTTGAAATTTGGGATACCTTGGCTATTTCTCACGAAGGAACAACTAATGTTAAAGAAATGAGATTAAACACTTATACTATTAAATATGATAATTTCAAAATGAAGCCTGATGAACCTATTTCTGACATGTATCTCAGGTTCAATGAGATAGTAAACACAATGAGCTCACTCAGAAAGATTGTTCCTGCAAAAGAACAAATTATGAGAATACTGAGATGTTTGCCAGATAGATGGAGAGGTACATCCGTTTCAATTAGAGAATCCTGTGACATTGGAACACTGCCTGTCAAGGAGTTAATTGATAAGCTGATGATGTATGAAGAAGAGCTTAAAGTAAATAAAGAAGAAGATGAGGAACCCAAAAGAAAATCTGTAGCGTTTAAAACTACTTCCTTTAAGAGTAAAGACAAGGATAAACTACAAATGGAGACTGAGAGTTCAATGAGTGAAAATTCAGAATCTGACAGTGATGCCGAGATGGCTCAAATAGCCAGGAGATTCAAGAAGTTTTATAGGAAAAAGAAATTCTTTAGGAAAAATAATTACAAAGGAAAGTATGATCAACAAGGCAAATGGAAAAAGGATTGGAAGAAGGCTGACAGGACTAATGAAGTTGTCTGCTATGAATGCAAGCGAAAAGGACATATCAAAGCAGACTGTCCAAAGTTAAAATTCAAAAAGAAATATGATTACAAAGAAAAGAAGTACAAGAAAGCCATGAAGGCTACCTGGAGTGCTTCAGAAGACAACACTAGTGAAGCAGAATCTTCGGACTCTGAAAGGAATCGAGCCAACATGTGTTTCATGACAAATACTTCTGAGGTAACATATGACATTCCTGTTTTAAATTCATATTATTCTGGAGATGATTCTGATTCAGAAAACATGTCAAAATCTGAATTATTTGAGTTCTGTGATATGTTGGAAGAAACCTATAATGAGCTTAAAGACAAATACAAAGGTTTAAAGAAACAATATGCTTTAAGTGTTAAGCATAAATCTGATCTTGATATAGAAAAGGAAAAGAATTCTCAACTACTAAAGGAAAATACAGAACTGAAACTGTCAAATGAGCAACTTAGAAAGGACTTAGAAAAATTCACAAATGGAAAGGATGCTTTAACCCAAATGCTAGGAAAGCAAGTTGCACCTAGATATGATACTGGTTTGGGATACCAACCTGGACAGAGACAGTTCACTAGAACCCGATTTATTCCTAAGTCTGGAAAAAATTATGCTAGTTCCAGTTTTGGAAATTCATATGCTTCAATAGGTTGTTCACATGGTTATAGACCAAATAAAGTTTATCTTTCAAAATCTGTTGTTTCTGTTAATTGTATGGGACCCATAAAACAAATTTGGGTACCTAAGGCCCTGATTTCTAACCTATCTGGACCCAAGAAAATCTGGGTACCAAAGTCATTTCCTGTTTAAATCTGTTTTATAGGAGACCTGCTTGAAGAGCTGTCACAAGAAGATATGGTATTTAGACAGTGGGTGCTCAAGACACATGACTAGAGATTATTCTTACTTCAAGAGCTTAATAAAGGTTGATGGAGGTCATGTCACCTTTGGTGACAACTCTAAAGGAAAAATCATCGGCCTAGGCCAGATTGGTAACACTGACTCAGTATTAATTTCTAAAGTTTTATTCGTTGATGGACTTAAATATATCTTTCTTAGTATATCTCAATTATGTGACAATGGTTTCAATGTCAAGTTTGAAAATGACTCGTGTGATGTTTTTAACTCCAAAAACTCTTTAGTATTTTCTGCTCTAAGGAATGAAAATGTTTATGCTGTTGATTTAAATTCTTTAGCCAAACAAAATATTTCTTGTTTGAATGCTTTTCATAAAGAATCTTGGCTATGGCACAGAAGATTAGGACACTGCAACATTCACTCACTTAGAAAATTGGATAGGAAAAACTTAGTTAGAGACTTACCTAAATTAGAATTCCCAAATGACAAAGTGTGTAATCCCTGTCAAAAGGGAAAATAACACAAAGTTTCTTTTAAATCAAAGAAAGAAGTCTCAACTTCTCAACCACTTGAGTTGGTTCACATGGATTCGTTTGGACCATCAAGAGTTTCTAGTTTAAATGGGAAGCATTATGTCTATGTCCTTGTAGATGAATTTTCTAGATATACTTGGTTATACTTTCTAGCTCACAAAAGTGAAGCTTGTCCTTACTTTATTAAATATTCCAAGTCTGTAGAGAACCTTAGTGGACTTAAGATTAAAACCCTAAGAAGTGATCATGGTCGTGAGTTTGAAAATCATGAGTTTGAATCTTATTGCTCACACAATGGCTATAGTCACAATTTTTCTGCCCCTAGGACACCCCAACAAAATGGTGTAGTAGAAAGGAGAAACCGAACCCTTCAAGAAATAGCTAGAACCATGCTCAATGAATATGAACTACCTATTTACTTTTGGGCTGAAGCTGTTAATACAGCTTATTATGTTATCAATAGAGTCTTGATCAGACCTGTTCTTAAGAAAACCCCTTATGAGTTGAGGAACAATAGAAAGACTAAGGTTAATTACTTCAGAGTTTTTGGTTGAAAAGTCTTTATACTTAATACTAAAGATAATCTGGATAAGTTTGCTCCCAAAAGCGATGAAGGAATTTTTCTGGGTTACACTATTTCAAGTAAAGCTTATAGAGTTTTCAATAAGAGAACCAAATGTGTGGAAGAATCTATTCACATCAAATTCGATGAAACTGATCCACATGAGCCTAAAACCTCTCTTGAGAATCTTGAAGAAGATTTGTCTATTCTGGACCTTAATGATAAATCTAAAGAACCTGTTATAAAAACATCCTGTTCTGGACTTTCTCCAGAATCTGCTTCTATTGAACCCGAACCTATAGATGAACCTGAAGTTTCTAGTCCAACCTTTACCAAATCGACTAAGATTCTAAAGAATCATCCTTTAGATGCTGTTGTTGGTAATCTTGATAGAGGAACACAAACTAGAGCTTCTCTAAGGAACCAGGTTGAACATAAAGCTTTTCTATCACAGCTAGAACCCAAAAATATCAATGATGCTATCAATGATGAATTCTGGGTAATAGCCATGCAAGAAGAGTTGAATCAATTTGAAAGAAACAATGTCTGGGAATTAGTTGACAGACCCAAGGACACCTTGACAATAGGCACAAAATGGGTTTTTAGAAATAAAGTTGATGAATCAGGAAACATAGTTAGAAACAAAGCTAGACTTGTTTCACAGGGATATAGTCAAGAAGAGGGTATAGACTATGGAGAAAGTTTTGCACCTGTAGCTCGACTGGAAGCTATTAGGATCTTACTTGCATATGCATCACATCTGAATTTCAAGTTATATCAAATGGATGTCAAAAGTGAATTTCTAAATGGTTTTATAATTGAAGATGTTTTTGTGGAACAACCACCTGGATTTACAAACCCTCATTTTCCAAATCAAGTTTTTAAACTTTCTAAAGCTTTATATGGTTTAAAACAAGCTCCAAGAGATTAGTATGATAGACTCAGCAATTTTCTTATTTCAAAAGGTTTTACTAATGGGATCGCTGATACAACTCTTTTTATTAAAAGAATTTCTAAAGATGTTTTAGTTGTATAAATCTATGTTGATGATATTATATTTGGATCTTCTAAACACTCTTTATGTACTGATTTTTCAAAAAGTATGAAAAATGAATTTGAAATGAGCTTAATGGGAGAGCTTAAGTATATTCTTGGTTTTCAAATTTTTCAAACTAGAGATGGAATTATTTTAAATCAATGTAAATATACAAAAGATCTTTTAAAACGTTTTGGATTGGATAACATTAAGGAAAATGATACACCTATGTGTACTACCTGTAAGTTGGATACAGATGAAGCTGGGAAACCTGTGGATCAAACCAATTATAGAGGTATGATTGGGAGCTTACTTTATCTTACTGCTAGTCGACTAGACATTATGTTCAGTGTATGTATGTGCGCTAGATTTCAAACTAATCCTAAAGAATCACACTTACTGGCTGTTAAAAGGATTTTTAAATATCTTAAGCATACTGTACATTTAGGTTTGTTTTATCCAAAAGGACAATCACTTTACCTAACTAGCTATTCAGATGCTGACTTTGCTGGATGTAAGTTAGAAAGGAAGAGCACATCTGGAACATTTCATTTACTTGGGAAATCCCTAGTGTCATGGTGTAGTAAGAAACATAACTCAGTTTCATTGTCTACTGCCGAAGTAGAGTATATAGCTGCTGGTAGTTGCTGTGCACAAATTCTGTGGATGAAACACACTTTATTGGACTATGGATTTGAGTTTAAACATGTTTCAATTAACTATGACAACACTAGTGCAATAAACAAATCTAAGAACCCTGTATCTCAATCTAGAACCAAACACATAGATGTAAGACATCATTTTCTGAGAGATCATTATCAAAAAGGTGATATTACTCTTGAATTTATTGGCACTGAACATCAATTGGCCGATATTTTCACTAAACCTTTAAGTTCTGATAGGTTATGTTACATTAGGCCCGAGCTAGGGATGATCAATTCTCACCGCTGTTGAAATTCTCACCGATGATCAATTCTCACCGATGTTGAAATTCTCACCGATGATCAATTCTCACCGATGTTGAAATTCTCACCGATGATCAATTCTCACCGATGTTGAAATTCTCACCGATGATCAATTCTCACCGATGTTGAAATTCTCACCGATGATCAATTCTCACCGATGTTGAAATTCTCACCGATGATCAATTCTCACCGATGTTGAAATTCTCACCGATGATCAATTCTCACCGATGTTGAAATTCTCACCGATGATCAATTCTCACCGATGTTGAAATTCTCACCGATGTTTAAATTCTCACCGATGATCAATTCTCACCGATGCAATGTTTTAAAACTTCTTTCTACCACCAAGAATATGAATCGTTTTATTTTGTTGTTTTACTTTATTCATTTATTTATGATTCCTACATGATAAAACTAAGCCTAAACCGCTTCTCACTCCACCAGACCCAAAACCCTTCACCTTTTAATCCTAGCTCCCTAATCGACTGAGAACCCTAAATCCGCGATGGAAAAAACCAAGATTCCTACCAGCAGAGATGACAGTGTACCTAAAAAAAAGAAGCAGAAAGTGCAGCAAGAAGCTCGTGGAAGTAATGTCAGAACTAGGTCGGGAAAGCGACCAGTAAACCCTCATTTGAAGAAAATAGATATTGTGATTGAAAAGGAGATATGCGTAGATTGGCTGCTACCAAGCAAGTCGTTGGTGCTTGCAATTCTATAAGATCAGATATGGGTAGATTGTTTTTCAAATAACAATGGTCCCTACTACCCGAAGTTAGTGAAACAGTTCTATGAATTCGTAAGCTTCGAGAAGTCTGAGAATGAGAATCGGGTAAGTTCTTTTTTAAATGGAAAAGAAATGTCGTTTTCTTCAGTAGAGTGGGCAGAATGTTTAAAAGTCCCACATGAAGGTGTATCCGGGTATGTCTCAAGAGCAATTCCACCTACCAGTAACATATTTGACTATGAGACCGCTTTAAAAGAACTAACAGGTAATGGAAGTCAAAGGCAAGTGGTTGCTACTGAATTGGATGGAGAGAACAGACTGCTTTTCAAATTTGTTCAACATGTTTTGATACAGAGGAGAGGAGATTTTTCTAATCTGAGATATCAAGATATTTATCTTCTACATATGTTAAGACATGGTATGAAAGTTAATCTGTGCAGACTGCTGTTGATTCAAATGGAAGACATGATTAGGCTGAAATCAAAGACTAATGCTTTATTCTTTTCCAAAATGATCTCTGTGATGATAAAAGTGAAAGGGATAGCTGAGTCTCAGGATGAGATAGTTGTATTTAAGAATAACTTCTGTATCACTACTACAGTTTGTAAGTACATGAAAATCAATTGGAACCCGTGGAAAGGAGAATGGGTCAGTGATGACCAGAAGGTGTATGATAAATTTAATCCTGTGGATTATCCTTCAAGGCCAAAGGATAAAAGAGATCCAGGTTTAGGATCTGATGAAGAGGAACCCGAGTAAAGTGATGAGTCAGAAGGAGAAGAAGAAGAAGAAGAAGAGGAAGAAACTCCTATGGATATTGGAGGAGATCCAGACTTGCCCCAAGTCCTGTTACTGAGTTTGTATACTCAAGAAAAGGAAAAGTAGAGGAAGTGTTATCTATTCATGAGGAAGACCAGCCAGTTCCTCAGCAAGAAGGAGAAAAAGAGAATGTATCTGAATCGTCTGATTCTGCTAGGTTGAGTCTGAGTCCATTGATTGAAAACTCAGTTGTGCCTACTAATGAAGTAGAAAAAGAAAGAGAAGAAGCTGTTCCTATTTCAGAAAATCTCTTTACTGCTGCTGAGATGGTTGTTGTTGTGGAAGATTCTGATGAAGAAAGACCAGCAGAGAATGTAGTTGTTGTACATAAGAATTCACCCATTGAGGGGGAGCATCATTCCAATCTTGGAAATGTTACAGTGGCTATTGAGATTGAAGACTGGGTAGAAGACCCAGGTTTTATAGTCTGTGGTTTGGATTATCCTGATTCGGATAATGAAGTATCCTTGAATAGACCAAAGATCAGCTATGACATCAATTTTGAGTTATTACCTGATGATGTGGTCCGAGTACATGATTTAGATGTGCTGAAAGAAAATCTCAAAGTCAGTTTTGTAGAAGAAGTAAAGACAATGGAATCTTTTTTAGTTTCCTCGATTCAATCAGTCATGAATGATTCAGTAGTCAGCTTGGCTTCTGCAAGAGTATCTACTACAGTTGCTCCTACTGATTTTGTTACAAAGTCTGATCTCGAATCCCTGAAGGATGAGCTGAAAGAATCCTTCAGTGCCTCAGTTACTAAGATGAAGCACTGTTTTCGTGAAGAAATGAAGTTGTTAGAACAATCTCTTGAGCTTTCTCTTGGTTTCAATCTGTCAACTTTTATGGGTGAGCTAATGGAAGCAGTCAAAGAGTGCCAGACCCAATCTTCTAGAATAGAAGCAGATATTGAAGCCTTAAAGAAGTCTGTTACTGCTTTAGATTCTTACATGAGCTCAAAGCCTCAAGATGATAAGGATTTAGCCTATGTGAAAAGTGTTGTAAGCCAAATGGTCTCAGTATTTGAAGATTTCAAATCTTCTATAAAGGATCATGTTAAAAATCAGGACTCTCAACTGCAAACTCTGATTAGTGGTTTGACCAAAAGTTTCAAAGAAACTGTATCTTTCTCAGTTGGTCCTCTAGCTTCAAAACCTGCATTTTATTTGAATCAATTACGAGCTATGATGAAGGAGGAGATTGGTTCTATTTCAACCAGGGGCTCTGTGGACTCGTCAGATCTAAGACGAGTAGTGCTCTCTACAAGAGATTCAGTCAGGGAAATAGAGACAATCGTCCACAACCATATGAAAGAGGCCTCTGCCTCTCAGGAGGAAATCAAGAACAAGGTGGATTATTATTTCCAAAGGATTTTTAACAAGAAAAAACTCACCCATCATTTCAAGCTGATGTTGGAAAACATGAAGTTACCCCCTGTCACACAAGCCTTCCGAGAACAAGTGAGCAAGCTAAGACAGCTGACTCCTGCCTTAGAAAAATTTATGGAGAACAAAGATGATTTTATATCTGCTATGGAAAGAGGGGGAGGAATCATTATGGATTTCAGAAATCTGTTGCTGCCCTTTTTGCATGTTGATGCCAGAACAGTTATTGTCCCTTCTGCCTTGCCTGCCTCTGCCTCTACTGAGTCTCCAGTCCAGATGACTCCTGCTCAGGCCATCCGAAGCCTCACACCTATGATCACTCAACAAACTTCCCAATACAGTCCAGGCACTATATCAGTGGCTCAGCCTCCTGTGATCATTTCTGGGATTCCAAAGCCCTCACTCACATCCTCACCACCTGCCTCCTCTTCTGATCCAAAAGGAAAATCTCATGTTGAAGATCCGGATTGCTGAAGTGGTCAGGCTGTTTGATAGGATTTTTTTTTCTATTCTGTTTATGTAAGTTTTGTCTGGTCTAATACAAATGCTTTTCTTTACACTATCTCTGTTTCTCAGTTTTCTCTGTCTGCTTTCCCACTTTTTGATTATCACAAAGGGGGAGAAAATTATAAAGGGGGAGCAAATATAAAGAGAGGGGGGGAAATATCAAAGGGGAGAAATTTTGAGCCTTTGCTACTATTCTTACATTTCCTTCTTTGGTACCAATTCTTTCAAAGCTTATCTCTGATACTATTGTATTTAATACTTCCTATGATAATTTTTGATCTATTTCATTCTATTACTATTTCCTCTATTTCCTCTGATTGCTTTCTTTGAGAAATTAGAATATAAACGTTATATTCTCTTATACTATATTCTCACTATTTTTGGTCATATCATAAGTTGTGATTATCAAAAAGGGGGAGATTGTTGACCTCACCTATTTTGATAATCCCAATTATGTGTTCATATATTATGCTATTCTCAATTACTGATGATTTACATTTTAATTCTTTCAAATCAGTGATCAAGTTAATAATAATGTTTAAATAATCTCTGATTTATGTTAATCTCGATTATCCTTGTTTATACAAGCTTTGAAACAATTCTAAGTCAAGTAGATGTGGTTTTCATAATAGCCAGAGCTACTGATAGCCAGAGCTACCGATAGCCAGAGCTACCGATAGCCAGAGCTACCGATAGCCAGAGCTACCGATATCCAGAGCTACCGATAGCCAGAGCTACCGATAGCTAGAGCTACCGATAGCCAGAGCTACTGATAGCCAGAGCTACTGATAGCCAGAGCTACCGATGCACAAAGAGCTACCGATGCACACAGAGCTACCGATGCACAAAGAGCTACCGATGCACACAGAGCTACCGATGCACACAGAGAGCTACCGATGCACATAGAGCTACCGATGCACAGAGAGCTACCGATAAGAGCTACTGATAAGAGCCACCGATAAGAGTTTGAAGAGATACCGATGGAAGATCCCTACACCGAGTCAACCGTACACGTCTACAAACAAACGACTACCTATAATGAACTGCGGAGTCAAATCCTATATCCTCGACCCTATTTTTTTATTATACTAACGGTTACATTTGTTACTTTTGATGCATTTAATGTTATTAAATGATTTGTGTTGCCATTTCAGGAAACCGTACCAAGTACGATCAAAAAGCATAATCATTCCTCCTCATAAAAACAAAAAGAAGTGGCATAAAAAGGACATCATGGATGTATCAAAAAGACAGAGAGACACTAGATCAAAAAGAGATCAAGTACACAGAACATACTGGCGATCAAGCTCAAAATGTGCCAAGAACAACTGGAAAACTTGCACTCACAAGACTACTACTACCAGCCTCCAGAACATAGAGCATACATCGGGCAATCTATGCTAAAGAAGAACCACACAAAACTCATCATTCTTTGAGCCGATAAGCAAGCTGAACCTGGAAGTCAAGGAAGCAGATGGTACTCTGTTTTCCAGACAAAAACTAGAAGAAGACTCGGAACGAATTCTAATCAACAAAAGGAGTCGAGAGCTGCACGAAGATCACTATAGCCTTTTCTAATCTCTAAATCTTTATCTCTGTGATTTACTTTTTACATTACGAGCAGTGTGTGTTATCTGTTGTATTTTACACACACTGTCTCCTGAACCTTAACTGGAGGATTTGAAAATCCTCACTCACTATCTTTTCATTCTTTTTCCCACTGTGGATAGTGTTAGAGGTTGTGTGTGACCTGGACAACTGGTTTCTGTTGTTTTGTTTCCCACGAATAACAGTGGTAGAGGTCTTGGACCTGGACAGTTGTAAACTGTTGAACCCCGATCTAGGGTGTGGATCATCCTTATATAAACTTTTGAGAGGACTAAGTCTCGACTTGAGACTGAACCTCTTGGTTAACTCCTCTGTGTTTTTAGTTAAAGTTTGTATCCATACAATACATATCTATTTCATATTCCGCTGCTATTTCTTTGAAATATAATTTATTTTCAAGGATACTTTGATAGTTAAACTCGCAAGTGTTTATATTTATTGTAAACTAGTAAGTTAGATTCAAAAGTTAAATTAATCATAAGATTAAGTTAACTGAGAACTAATAAATCTTTGAGAAACTAATTGAACCTTTATAATCTGTATAAATTCACTACAGTTTAATCTGTTTTTGAAATTGGGGGATTTCAATAGAAATTGTTTTTAGCAGAAATTTTAATTGGAACTCAATTCACCCCCCTCTTGAGTGTCCACTCCGACCAACAATATTATATATCCTTATTTCTGTAAATTGTATGTCCAAGTGATGATATACCCTTTATCTCTCTCATCAACTCTTTTTCTAAAACTTGATGTGACGTTGTTAGGCTACAGAATTTTTGGAAGGAAACTTCTTAACCCAATTCCAATTCTTTCGGATAAACCTCTACTTTTGATTATTTTTTGCTATGAATATTTGTTGATGAAATCTGATTGTTTTACACTATGTATCCAATTATATTTAGTTTATTTATATTTTTTTCACATAATTAGGTCATTTCATTATCCTTGCTCTAATGGAATGATCCTTGATTGGGATTTCATCTCAATTTTTTCTCATTGAGACATTTCATAATGATAGGCACTTTTATTCTTTTATAAAGTGTATATACAGCCCCTTTGACGTTCCATATCCATATTATGTCTATAATAAAGTCATTTAAATGTTTTAAAAATGGTCTACATTCATGTGGCTTATAATTTAAATGTTCAAAATGGTAAACGACACTTTTATTAAAACATTGTTTTAAATGGTTTTAATGATATACTCTTTTAAAAATTTATCATCCATGTCCATGTTTTAAAAATGTTTTTAAGGATTTATCTATAAGGACATGAATTTTTTGAAACCATTTCAAAAGTTTCAAAGTGGTATGGGACACTTTGATTATAAAATCTATTTTTAATATCTTCTTTTAATATTTTAAA
Organism: Viscum album; assembly: GCA_963277665.1. Classification (NCBI taxonomy): domain Eukaryota; kingdom Viridiplantae; phylum Streptophyta; class Magnoliopsida; order Santalales; family Viscaceae; genus Viscum; species Viscum album. Next base: position 753,722,279 of record OY728158.1, read on the forward strand.
ACTATAAAGGGATTTTTCACTCATAGAGTTTTAATGATTTTATTATATGTTTTTATTTATGATATTATCACGATGTGATCTATTGTGATTCAAATGTGGAAATTTTATGTTTCTTTTATGCATGTTTTATATGATACGATTATGTTATGGTTCATGGGCATTGTTTTTGAATACGGGTGGTACTGTGAAAAATTAAAGGCGGGTGAGCCTGATATAGATCTCGAATTCATTGGGTAACACGAAGGGGTTAAATTATAAGGTTTATCTAATGAGGTTTAGGGAATATACTATGATGGGTATTCCAAACGTAACCATGAGGGTTACTCCCTACGTAATAATGTTATGAATGCCTCAAGTTACCTTTATGTCTTATGATTTCTATGAGTTATTCATAAATCATATGATTAAATGAGGTATGTTAAAGTGCATATGTTTTATGTGTAAAGTATGATTTCATTGATTCTTATGTATACATGGTCTTGTGTTTTCTTTCCATATTGTTATAACCCTTTCTGAGCTTTTTATGTTCATCCCAAGTTTTTGAAATGTTTTTCACAGGACATAAAGTGGAATAGGTTCAAGGAAGGGATCAAGGAAGTTTTAGGCTATCTAAAACAAGGAACTAGACATGACTCTTTTGTTCAAGAGTTTTTATTTTGTTAAAAAAATGGAAATTGAGTAGATATGTCTACTTTGTAATCTTTGAGATGTAGTAGTTATGACCTAATTCTCTAAAACTCTAATCCTGAAAAGATCCTCAATGTGAATTATTCATTTAATTCATGATTATGTAATGTTTAAGTATGGGGCCTTATGGTTGGTATCTATGGTCAGTTTAGATAACATTAGAGGTTTGGGTATTCTTTAAGCATAAGTGACATTACCATAATGGCTAAGATTTCAGAAAGATTCATAGTTTTTAGATAAAGTGAATGAGTAAGCATATCTTAGTGTTTATCTTCCTCATTAGTAAATGATAATGTTGTTGATATACTCACACATAAATTTTTGGTTTTATTAAATGGATGGATCTAGCTGGCACCAAATTGACAATGGGTTTGAAGGAAACTGTGGTGGTTCTCTGATCAAGAGACTAGATGAAATGGGGGATTCAATGAGGAATCTCGTGGTTATTCTAAAACAACTATAATGGAGTCATGATTAACCACTTGAACCTTGTTGAGTTCTCTAATGCATCATTTATGAGAGAACCAACTCGATGTGGAAGTTCAGGTAATAATTATAATTGTAACCATTAGGGTTTATGTGATCCATACTTTTGAGGTAATTATGGGTTACTATATGTTATGGTGGAAAATGAAAGGAAAGAAATAAACATGAGGTTAATTATGTTATGATTATTTTTTAAGATTTTATATCTTTTTGGGGAATGTTTTATGAATTATATAGTTTTGGGAAAAGGATAACACACAGACCGTGTGACAACCTGTCATGTCGGACGAAGCTGCAGGAGTCGAACCCACAACCAAAGTGCGACTGGGATATATCACCTACCACTGGACTACATGAAGTCCCTGGTTAGTTTGAACTATCCTTCTTAGTTAGATGATTTTATGAATCATTAATAAGTTGATTTTGGGTTATCTATGGAAATGATTAGCCTATCAGGGAGGATATCTGATTAGGTTAATTACTTTTCAATATGAGAATTTAAGAGAAACAGATGTTATTTGGAGTTAAATACCTTGGAAGACTTTGTGATTAAATCCTTCAAAGATTTGGGTTTAAATCATAGTGTGGTTTACTTTGAAGAATTTTATGGGCAATTGTTTATCGAATGGTCTTTGTTGAACTTTGGGTTTTGTTGGACAATTTTTGGATATTAAGAATAGATTGTTTATAAATGAATATCTGTTTTCGAGATTATGTAATCTTGTACTCACCGTTGTGGTTTTGGTTTTGTTTAAGGTATAAAGACATGGGAAATATATAGTTCTCATTTGTGTATTAGGTGATTCTCATTAAGTTGATTATAGTACTCTTAATGTGAGCAAGTCTTCCTAAATACTCGCTTTTGGAGAAAATATGAGTTTGTGTAAGAAATATAGTAAAAGATGAAAGTCAACATGACACGTAAGTATGTTTACTTATGTTTTAGTAAAGCTCATAAATAAATTACTCAATGAAAAGTAACATAAAACAAAAATGTTGTCTGTTAATTTTTCCTACTGGGGAATCAAATACCGTTTAACCCATCACAAGTTTGTGATTTTCTAGTGGTTAACATTCTCCTAAACATGTTTTCTATCACTCTCCATCAGAACATGACCCTTTGTTTTCTCATCCATGTCCATGTTTTCCTACATGTAATCATAGTATGGGTTAAATCTGGTGACCTTTGTACTTCTCTCTCTTTATTTTAAAGTGATAGTTTTACTGACTCTTATTCCGATGTTGGACTTTCAATGAAGTTTCTGAGCCCAATTTTAAAATTGCCAAGATACAATTCCCGAAAGGGGGAGGGATGTAACATCCCAGGTAAATAAAGAATATGAAATTTTCATATTTATAAATATTTGTGAATAAAATATTAATATTACTCTAAAGGTAATGGTATGTTCGATGGCATACCCAACACGCAATAACTACTTTCTTTGATATCTTACGTTGCACACTAATAATATAATAATATTTTAAATGGTAGTTAACACCTAGCCATTGTAATGGTGGTAATGAACAGAACTAACTAATAATTGATTATATATGTTTTTTAAATATTTTTACTTTTATCCAATAAATTTTAGAGGCTTAAAAATGAAAATGAATCCAATTTTAAGCATAGAATTTTCTAATATTTTTAAAAGATTGTTTTACCGCCTTTTGATGGAAAACCAATTTTAAATATATCTTTTGAAAATTTTATAAGCACTATTTTTCAAAATAAACTTATTCTTTAGTATTGGGACATTTAAATTTACATTGGTTAAATTTTTGGTATTTTTATGACAGTGTTCATTTTTTAATGAATAGTGAAAAATACTGCATTTTACTTTAAAATTGATTTTTAATCTAATTTAATTATATTGATAGATTATCTTTTAAATTTATTTTAAAGTTAAATAGAATATATTTTTACCATTTAATCCAATGGTGGTCATTTTAAATAATTACACTTTGAAATTGGACATAAATAATTGTCAAACTTTTGATAGATATTGTTTCTAAAAAAACTCGCTATTTGTTTTGACAAAGGGAATTATTTTTAAATTAATTACTAAATTTTTTGTGTTTGGAATTTGGTAAAATGGATTCCATATTTGGAATCAGGAGGTCCAAATTATGTAATTATGACACTTTTCTTTTTGGACATTATGAATAGTAACGACGGTAATTATCTTTAATTATCGTGATTAATTAGTAATCTGGTAGTTAAGGGTAATAAAATAATATCAAAATAATACAAAATGTCCCTAATATGTGTCCTAATTATACTTTTTGTGTCATGGCCGACCCTGGGATTCCTTGTGCCATACTTTTGGATTCCATTGAATCACTTTTGGGTGATAGTGACACATTATCATTTTAATTATTTAAAAGGAAAGTATAACCAAAGTATGTATCACCCAAGTAAAAAAATTTTAGTTTTGTCTGTGTAAATTATCACTTAGACTATAAAAAATAATTGGAAAGATAAAAATATTTCATACATCATATTATTTTTTTTATAATTTTTAGACATTGAATAAATTAAATTTTTTATGACACCATGATGATGTTGTGATTACCTCATTAATGAACAATTTAAATAAAATTAAAAGATAATGTATAATATAAGACTTACACTTGTCAAATACCAATTTTATGGGTGTATTTTTAACCCTTATCACCTTATCTGTGAAATATATAATTGTGGGACCTTAAAAATCCGAAACTAATTATATAATAAAGTAACATTTCTTGGCTTTCCAATAGTGCCCCTCCTCCCTCTTCTAAATGGCCCCCACCTCTACAACCTTACCCTCACCTCTCAAGCCATTGTCTCAGCAAAAATCTGATCATTTAATCTCTCAACATCCCTCCATTAATCCTATAATCCTTACCTTAGGAAGAAAGCTCTTCAAGAAACCATTTTGGTTCAAACCAAAAGGAGTTACCCGATTTAAAGCTAATGTCTTCTCTTATGTTCTTTTGTTTTATTTTGCTTCTCCAACCCCCTAAAATATTTTTATTCCTTTATTTTTTTAACAAGACCAGTATCTTGAATATACAAGGATTTTTTTATGAGAATTATTTGAGCAACAATTACACACACCTCCGTCTAATGGTTAAAGAACACACTGTTTCCGTGGATGGTGAATTACTACCTCACGAAATGATGATTGTTCTATCTTCTCCTACCACCTCTCATGGTGGTCATTAGGATGGAAATATATTTATTTATGATATAGATATTATATTATTTTTCCTCTATGATTCTATATTTTACATTTAAAACACACCTTTATTCTTTTCATGTTGTGCAAATGCGATAATTTCATTTGAGGATGTGTGGACTATCGTCCCCTCAAGTGATGTGACTCATTCATGCAATACATAGAATGTATAAAGAATGATATTAATGAACTTATGTGAACTATATAACATATATATTATAATTTAATTATAATATATATATATATATATATCGTATTTAGTTTTAATTCCATTAAATACGAAATAGAAATGAATGTTGCATTCATGCGTACGTACGACTTACCGTCTCCATGAACGGCGCATTTCTTTTCTTACCTATAAATGTATGTAATATTATAAATGTAAGTATATACAGGATATATATGATATATATGATATCTAAATCATGAATATAATTCTTGATATAATGGATATTTTACCACATGAACAACTTGTAATTATAAAAAGTTTATTTTTGACTCAAGTACCAATGATCGACAAAACGACCATTATTATCATAAATAATTACATAATGATCATAACATGGTAATAAGTTATATAAAAGGAATAATGAGATTGAAAAAGGTTCTTAGGATATTATAAATTAACTCTAGTTTATTATTCAGGAGATTAAAGAATGATTGAGTCAAGTCGGACACAAGGTAAGAGATCCTACCTCTCTCTTTCTTTTTAAGTACTTTCTTTTATGTCATTTCATTTAAGCTCATCTTTATTATGATTGGGGATGTTATTTTATATTCCCTATTCTTTAATTTTTATGATCATATTATGAGAGACCCTATTTGATCACATAAATCCATTTTTTGGATGCTTTAAGTGGCGTCGTTAGGCTTCTAAGTTTTCAAAAGGGATTTTCATCTCACTTTTATTCCCATAAGATTTATGCTACATTTTCCACCATTTCCTTTGAGTGGTGTATGTACTGCCCATTATTTTAAATTTTTTATAATATAATTTCTTTTATGATTATTTAAATCAATGTTTTATAGTCCTTCTTTCATGGGGTGTACGTTTCGAATGTTACCCAAGTCGGTAAGGGAACCTTTCACCCTCATATTTTTAAAAGACTTCTTTTTGTTTTGTCTTTTAAATTACATATTATTATGTTAGGATATGTTCTTATATATCTTTATTGTTGTAAAGTTTATGTCCAATTGATTAGATACCCTTTATCACTCTCATCAACTCTTTTTCTAAAATTTGATGTGACACTGTTAGGCTATCGAATTTTTGCAAGGGAACTTCTTAACCCTATTCCAATTCTTTGGGATAAACCTCTACTTCTTGATTATGTTGTGCTATGAATATGTGTGGATGGAATATGATTGTTTTAAATTGAGTATCCAATTATATTTAGTGTATTTATATTTGTCACACATAATTATGTCATTTCTTTATCTTTGCTCTAATGCCATGATCCTTGGTTGGGACTACATCTCAATTTCTTCTCATTGAGACATTTCTTAATGATATGCACTTTTATTCTTTTATAAAGTGCATATACATCCACTTTGACATTCCATATCCATATTATTTCTATACTATAGTCATTTAAATGTTTTAAGAATGGTCTACTTTCATGTGGCTTATAATTTAAATGTTTAAAATGGAAAAGGACTCTTTTATTAAAACATTGTTTTAAATGGTTTTAAAGATTTAATCTTTTAAAAATTTATCATCCATGTCCATGTTTTAAAAATGGTTTTAAGTATTTAATTATATGGACATGAATTTTTTAAAACCCTTTCAAAAGTTTCGGAGTGTTATGGGACACTTTGATTATAAAACCTCTTTTAAATATATTCTTTTAATATTTTCAAAGTATAAAGGGATTTTTCTCTCATATAGTTTTAATGATTTTATTAGATGTTTTTATTTATGATAATATCTTGATGTGATCTCTTGTGATTGAAATATGGAAATTTTATGTTTCTTTTACGCTTGTTTTATAAGGCCCCATCCTTAAACCTTACTTGATCTTGAGTTATTACAAGATTACACATTGAGGATCTTTTCGGGTTTAGAGTTTTAGAGAATTAGATCATAAAACTTGCATTACATTCCACATATAAAAAAAGTGGTTACATAAAGATAGTATTCTTCATTCCCATCAATGGAAACACATTTAAAATAAAACATGGATTATTTCTTGACACATCCTTGACTCTATCATCTTATCATGTACCTTTCCCTTGACCTGTGAAAAACATTTCAAAAACTTGGGATGAGCATAAAAACTCAGTATGGGTTATAAAAAAACATGGAAAGGAAACATGAGTTCATATATACATAAGAATGAAATCATACTTTACCCATAAAACATAGGCACTTTAACATACCTCATAAAATCATGAATAAATCATAGAAATCATAAGACATAAAGGTAACTTGAGGCATTAATAACATTCTTACTTAGGGAGTAACCCTCTTGGTTACGTTTGGAATACCCATCACAGTATATTCCCTAAAATCTCTTCGGAGAAACCTTAACGTTTCACTCCTTCGCGTTACCCAATGCATTGGAGAGCTATATCGGGCTCACCCGCCCTTAGTTTATCACAGAACCACCCGTCTTCATAATAATGCCCAAGAACCATAACATAATTGTATCACATAAAAATGCATAAAGGAAACATAAAATTTCCACGTTTAAATCACAAGATATCAATACAACACAAAAACATTGTGAAAACCATTTTCAATACCAAAATAAAAGAAAAGTAAAACATGGTATTTATTTTTCTTTTAAAAAGAAGGTATGGCTTGTAGAGGAAGCCGAAACTCAAATAATGGTCACGACAGCGGAGAAGTCGTTGTCGCCGCATACGTACGACAAAAAAATTCCCTTTTGTCGTTTAGTAAACGCTTCGTATAAAAAATATTCCTTTTGAATAAACGTAAAAGTCAAAGGGTTTTATACACCGTATAAAAGAAAGTTGTGTATAAAACAAAATATGCCTCAATGAAAGGAGATTGAGACGAAGTCCCATACCTCGTATCCGACTTGACCCGACCGTTATTTAATCTCCTGAATAATAAACTTGAGTTAATATCTACTTGATTATGAATCTTTTTCAAGTTCATTATTCCTTTTATACCATGTTATGAACATCATGTAATCAGTTAAGTTAATAATGTTCATTTTGTCGGTATTTGGTTCTTAAATCAAAAATAGACTTCTTACACTTACATGTTGTTAATTTGGTCAAAGTTTCATTATATCCAGAATGGTATTCATGATGTAGATATCATATATGTCATATATATCCAGTACATACTTGCATTTATAATATTACACAATCATTTAGAGGTAAGAAATGAAATGCACCGTTCATGGAGACGGTAAGCCGTACGTACGCATGAACGCTACTTCCATTTCTATTTCATATTTTATGGAATGGAATCATAATGATATAAAAGTATATTATAATTCCAGTATAATAACATATATAATATCATTAACTTTATCCTTTACACATCCCACATATGGTATTAACGAATCAAATCACTTTCAGGGGGCGGTAGTCCGCACTTCCTAAAATGAAGATATCGTGTTTACCCATAATGGAAACCATAAAGGTATTCCCAAAATGAAAAAAACAGAATATTAAGGAAAAAATAAACATATTATATATCATATATAAAAATAGTGACATCATAATGGACACATTTGAAGGTGTTAAATGAGTATTGAACAATCATCATTTCGGGAGGCAGAATTTCGCCATCCACGGAAACCGTATGTTCTTTAACCATTTGATGCAGTTGTGTGAGAGTGTAGCTCAAATAAATCTTATAAAAACATCCTAGTATATTTAAGATACTGGTGTTGTTACAAAAGAATTAAATAAAAAGAGTTTAGGGGGTTGGAGAAGCAAAATAAAACAAATGAACATGAGAGAATGAATTACCTTAAAAAGTGTAACTCCTTTTGATTTGAGCCTAAAGGCTTCCTTTGAAAGGATTCTGCCCAAATAGAATCCTCTAGGATGAGGAGAGGGATGTGGAGAGAGTAAATTTGCAGGGGTTGGCCGAGCCAAAGGCTTTAGGAGTGTGTGAAATGAGGTAGAGGTGGGGGCCTTTTATAAGAGGATAGGAGGGGCACTTTTGGAAAGTAAAGAAATATTACTTTATTTGAAAATGTGTTTCGGTTTCAAAAGGTCCCACATTGATATAATTCGTGGATAAGGTGATAAGGCTTCGAAATCCACTCATCCAATAAGTTTTGGACATGTGTAGTTCATAGATTTTACATTATCTTTCCATTTTATTTAAATCGTCAAATAATGATGTCATCGCTGCATCATTATTATGTCATAAATAATTTAATTTATTTAATGTCTAAAAATCATAAAAAAATACTATGATGTAGGAAATGTTTTTATCTTTCCAATGACTATTTATAATCAAATATCTGATCTTTATAACCCCATGTAAAAATTGTTTTCGTAAAACATATTATGTTTGTGTCATTTTTACTTTTACATTAAATAAAAAGTTATTTATGTCATTTCCCAACCAAAATGTCTCCATGGGGTCCCCAAGTTGACCCATGGCTTGTCTGGGTCGGCCATGACACAACCAATAAGGTTGGGACATGTGTCTAGGTCATTTCATATTATAAAAGCATTATTTATACCTTAAACTACCCTAATTACCACTAATCACGATTAAAAACTTAATAAGTTACTATTCACCAAAAAATTATTTTAATCTCATTGAACCACATTTTAATTCTTAATGACAACCATGTATGTCAGATTTTCAAAATTCAATACACATTAGAGGTAAACTTTCATTTAACTGAAAAATCAGTTTGCTTGATTACCACTTAGTGGTTTCACTATTCATCAAAAATTGAAGTTTTTCAGAAAATTACCAAAAATTCACCTTAAGCTATATTTGATATTCCGAATTCAAAAATGAAGTCCATTTTACAAAATTAAAATCATATAATTCACATTAATTAATTCAATAATTAATTCCCGCTGCCAGAGCAAATAGCGTGTTTTTACAAAACAATAAGTATCAAAAGATTGACACCAGTTTAAGTCTAATTTCAAAGTGAAATTGATTCCAATGACCACCATTGGATAAAATGGTAAAAATATATTCTAATTTCACTTCAAAACCAATTCAAAACATAATCTAATCATATAAATAAATTAGATTAAAAAACAGTTTTGATGTAAAATGCAGTATTTTTCCCTATTCATTAAAAATGAACATTGTCAGAAAAATACCAAAAATTCACACAAGGTAAATTTTGATGTCCCAATCATAAAGGATGATTTTATTTTGAAAAACATAGTTTATAAAATTGACAAAATATAGATTCAAAAATGGTTTTCCATCAAAAGGCACTAAAACAATCTTTTAAGAATATTAGTGTATTCCATGCATAAGATTGTATTTATTTTCATTTTAAGCCTCTATAACACTATATTAATCATTAATAAACATAGATAAAAATATCTATTATTCATTACTTACTTGGTATGTTACATCCTTCTCCCCTTTAGAAAATTGCGTCCCCGCAATTTATTTACTTATCAAATAAATGGGGGTACTTATCCCTCATTGCATTTTCAGATTCCCATGTTACCTCTTCAATCATGTGGTTTTTCCACAAAACCTTTACCTGCTTAATCACCTTATTCCGTAACACTTACTCCCTGTGGTCAAGAATCTGGACTGGTTGTTCCTCATAAGATAGGTTCTCTTCCAGCTGAACTACCTCTAGGCTCAAAACATGAGATGGATCTGGCATATACTTTCTCAATATTGAAATGTGAAAAACATTGTGTACCTGAGATAAACTCGGAGGTAAAGCCACTCGGTATGCAACTGATCCAACTCTCTCCAGAATTTCGTATGGTCCAACAAACCTTGGACTCAACTTTCCTTTCTTACCAAATCTCATCACGCTTTTCCAAGGAGAAACCTTGAGAAAAACATGATCACCTACCTCGAAAGATAGATCCTTCCTCCGGTTATCCGCATAACTCTTCTGCCTGCTCTGAGCTGTTCTCATGTGTTTCTGAATCAGCTGAACTTTTTCTGCCATCTCTTCTACCAATTCTGGTCCCATCAACTTCCTTTCACCCACTTCATCCTAGAAAGCTGGAGTTTGACACTGCTTCCCATATAATGCCTGAAATGGTGCCATCTGTATACTGGAATGGAAACTGTTATTATATGAAAATTCAACCAAAGAAAGATGTTGGTCCCAACTTCCCTGATAATCCATAGAACAAGCTCATAGCATATCCTCCAATGTCTGAATTGTTCGTTCTGACTGCCCATCTGATTGAGGATCAAAAGCTGTACTAAAATTTAATTCAGTACCCAACGACTTCTGAAGGCCTTTACAAAAGTTAGAAGTAAACCTGGGATCACGATCCGATACAATGGAGAGAGGAACTCCATGTAACTTGACTATATCTTTAAGATACAAACGGGAAAGTTGACCAAGAGAGAAAGTATCTCGTATATCAAGGAAATGAGCAGATTTGGTCAAGCAATCAACAATAACCCAGATTGCATTATTTCCTCGAGATGTCTTTGGTAATCCAACAACAAAGTCCATGGATATATTCTCCCATTTCCACTCTGGCACTGGTAAAGGCTGAAGCATCCCTTTCGGTAACTGCCGCTCTGCTTTAACCTGCTGACAAGTCAAACACTTCACAGTAAAATCAGCAATATCTCTTTTCATTCCATCCCACCAGTAATACTCCCGCAGATCTCTATACATCTTAGTACTGCCCGGATGAACTGAAAACGAAGAACTATGAGCTTCACATAACAGCTCTCTCTTCAACTGTGAATCACAAGGCACACACAATCTCTTCCCAAATCCCAAAACACAATCATTATCAATGTTGAATTCAGGCAACTTACCTTTCTGAACCAGCTCTACCTTTTTCTACAACTCACTGTCTTGCTTCTGTGTTTGCTTGATTCTATCTGATAGAGAAGATCTCACTGATACCTGAAACAAAACAGAAGGACTTCCTGCACCAACAACTTCTATTCCAGAGTTCATCAAATCATTAACCAAAGGATCACGTTCCAAACGCAACATTGTTAATAAAGCATTACTTTTTCGACTCAAAGCATCAGCCACTTTATTTTCTTTTCCCGGATGGTAATGAATTGTACAATCATAATCCTTGATTAATTCCAGCCATCTCCTTTGTCTCATGTTTAACTCTTTCTGAGTGAATATATACTTTAAACTTTTGTGATCAGTATATATTTCACACTTTACTCCATACAAATGGTGCCTCCAAATTTTTAAAGCAAAAACAACAGCAGCTAGTTCCAAATCATGTGTAGGGTAATTTACCTCATGAGTTTTCAACTGTCGTGAAGCATAAGCAATTACCTGATCATTCTGCATTAGGACGCAACCAAGTCCTTTCAATGAAGCATCACTGTATATAACAAACTCACCATTCCTGGAAGGTAGTGCCAAAACTGGAGCATTCACCAATCTTCTTTTCAATTCCTGAAAACAATCATCACATTCTTTTGTCCAGATAAACTTAACACCCTTCCGAGTTAGCTTAGTCATTGGACTAGATAACCGTGAAAAATTTCTAACAAACCTTTGGTAATAGCCCGCCAAACCAAGGAAGATACGAATCTCGGTAACATTTGTGGGTCTTGGCCATTCTTCCACAACTTTTGTTTTTGCAGGATCAACAGTTATTCCATCTTTAGAAACAATGTGACCAAGGAAAGAAATTTGTTGCAACCAAAACTCACACTTGCTGAATTTCCCATACAGTTTCTTTTATTTTAAGGTTTGTAAGATAACCCTTAAATGTCTTTTATGCTCCTCTTTACTTTTAGAAAACACCAAAATATCATCAATAAAAACCACCACAAACTTATCCAAGAACTCATGGAAAATTCTATTCATTAAGTCCATGAATACAGCAGGTGCATTGGTTAGCCCAAAAGGCATTACTACAAATTCATAATGGCCATATCTCGTACGAAACACGGTCTTCGGAATATCTGCCTCCTTTACCTTCAGCTGATGGTACCCCGATCTCAAGTCAATCTTTGAAAAAAACTGAGCTCCCTGGAGCTGATCAAACAAATCATCGATATGAGGCAAAGGATATTTGTTCTTAACAGTGATATTATTCAAGGATCTATAATCAATGCAAAGTCTCATAGAACCATCTTTCTTTTTAACAAATAAAACAGGAGCACCCCATGGTGATGTGCTAGGTCTAAAGAAACCTTTCTCTAATAAATCTTGCAATTGCTCCTTCAACTCTAAAATTTCAATTTGTGCCATTCGATAAGGGGGTTTTGAAATTGGATTATCATCAGGAACTAAGTCAACAGTAAACTCAACTTCCCGATCTGGTATTATTCCAGGCAACTCATCAGGAAAAACATCAGGATACTCATTTACCACTGGCACATCATTAATCTGAACAGTTCCTTTATTTTCAACGACGTGTGCAAGGTAACATTCATTTCCATCTTTTACAAGTTTCTCGGCCTCTTGATATGTTATCAAAAGTAAGGGTTCATTCTTGTAAACAAACTGAATGTCTTTCTGAAAAGAAACTTCTTTAGCTCTACAGTCAATCTTAGCATGGTAAATAGAGAGCCAATCCATACCCAGGATAACATCAAACTCTACTAGAGGTAGAACAATAAGGTTTGCAAGTAGGTTCTTTCCACAGATAAGGATAGGAAGATTCTTATAAATTCTTTTTGCCTCAACATTCCCCCCAGGTGTTTTTACCAAAAGTTCAGGAGTCATTTCTTGAGATGGTATTACTATTTTACTAGAAAAGGTTTCAGAGATGAAAGAATGTGTAGACCCCGAGTCAAACAACACACTGGCATAATCTGAAAAAACAAACAAAGTACCTGATACAACTTCATTTGATGGCCCGACATCTGTTGAAGTAGTTGCAAAGGATTTCACCACCCCTTTCTCCTTGTAGTCTAACTGCTTCCCATCACTCAAGCTCCTTGTCGGACACTCGTTTGCATAGTGACCCATCTCATTGCACTTATAACATTTAACTAACTGTAAATCAAATTTGTTCTTACCTTCACCTTGATCCTTTTCAGTGCAATCACGAGCCTTATGTCCCATCTTACCACATCGGTAGCACTTACCAGAATTTAGAAGACATTCCCCAGCATGCCTTTTGCCACATTTATCGCAAACTGGAAACTTAGTTTTCTTACCATCAGACTTTTTTGAAGAATTCTTACCTTTCTCCTGCCACCTCGGTCTCTTCTTCTGCTGGTTGTTATAGAAAACTTGATCATCGAAAAACTCCATTTCCACCTTCTCAGCACATCGAACAAGCTTTTCATAACTTTTAAACTCACGATAAGCTAATGCCCTTCGATATTTTGGCTTTAATCTTGAGTAAAAACGATTGATTTTACTATCAAGGTCCCGGATAAAATTTGGAGCATACCTTGCCAATCGAGTGAACCTTTCTTCATAGGCAGCCACTGAGTCTTCCTCTTGCCTCAATTCCAAGAATTGATTTTCCATCCTAAGTCGAACAACCTTAGGAAAATACTTCTCAAGAAACATACCTTTGAATTCATCCCAGTCAAGAGCATCAATCTCATCGGCGTCCCTGATATTTTTAACCATAGACCACCACTGATCTGATTCACCCTCCAAACGGTAAATAGCAAGACTAACCTTTTGATTGTCTGAACACCCCATGACATCAAAAATCTTCTCCAGTGCTTTAATCCACCCTTCAGCTAGCATAGGGTCAGATGATCCTCTGAATGATGGTGGATGTTTCCTCATGAAATGTTCCACCACTAACATGTTCCTCTGCGGGTGATCTGGCTGATCTCGTGCATGGATACCACCGCCATTTATCGATTGAGTCAACTGCGCCATTACTGCAACAAACTGTTCAGTTCCAATTCCGACCATTTCTGGATGCTGATTCGGAAGGTTATTTCCTTCTGTATGCCTTCCTAGCATTGCTTCCCTGTTTCCTCTGCGGAAAACCATTCTGAACAAACATGTCTTAGATGAAGCAACATGGTAATCTTTAAATGCTATATCATTTCGAAAAAAAAATATTTTTGGATAATCATTTAATAGAATTCTAACTCCTAAAGTTATCTAAACCGACCTCTAATACCAACTATAAGGCCCCAGCCTTAAACCTTACTTAATCTTGAGTTATTACAAGATTACACATTGAGGATCTTTTCGGGTTTAGAGTTTTAGAGAATTAGATCATAAAACTTGCATTACATTCCACATATAAACAAAGTGGTTACATAAAGATAGTATTATTCATTCCCATCAATGGAAACACATTTAAAATAAAACATGGATTATTTCTTGACACATCCTTGACTCTATCATCTTATCATGTACCTTTCCCTTGACCTGTGAAAAACATTTCAAAAACATGGGATGAGCATAAAAACTCAGTATGGGTTATAAAAAAAACATGGAAAGGAAACATGAGTTCATATATACATAAGAATGAAATCATACTTTACCCATTAAACATAGGCACTTTAACATACCTCATAAAATCATGAATAAATCATAGAAATCATAATACATAAAGGTAACTTGAGGCATTCATAACATTCTTATGTAGGGAGTAACCCTCTTGGTTACGTTTGGAATACCCATCACAGTATATTCCCTAAAATCTCTTCGGAGAAACCTTAACGTTTCACTCCTTCGCATTACCCAATGCATTGGAGAGCTATATCGGGCTCACCCGCCCTTAGTTTATCACGGAACCACCCGTCTTCATAATAATGCCCAAGAACCATAACATAATTGTATCACATAAAACATGCATAAAGGAAACATAACATTTCCACGTTTCAATCACAAGATATCAATACAACACAAAAACATTGTGAAAACCATTTTCAATACCAAAATAAAATAAAAGTAAAACATGGTATTTATTTTTATTTTAAAAAGAAGGTATGGCTTGTAGAGGAAGCCGAAACTCAAATAACGGTCACGACGGCGGAGAAGTCGTTGTCGCCGCATACGTACGACAAAAACATTCCCTTTTGTCGTTTAGTAAACGCTTTGTATAAAAAAGATTCCTTTTGAATAAACGTAAAAGTCAAAGGGGTTTATACACCGTATAAAAGAAAGTTGTGTATGAAACAAAATATGCCTCAATGAAAGGAGATTGAGACGAAGTCCCATACCTCATATCCGACTTGACCCGACCGTTATTTAATCTCCTGAATAATAAACTTGAGTTAATCTCTACTTGATTATGAATCTTTTTCAAGTTCATTATTCCTTTTATACCATGTTATGAACATCATGTAATCAGTTAAGTTAATAATGTTCATTTTGTCGGTATTTGGTTCTTAAATCAAAAATAGACTTCTTACACTTACATGTTGTTAATTTGGTCAAAGGTTCATTATATCCAGAATGGTATTCATGATGTAGATATCATATATGTCATATATATCCAGTACATAGTTTCATTTATAATATTACATAATCATTTAGAGGTAAGAAATGAAATGCACCGTTCATGGAGACGGTAAGCCGTACGTACGCATGGACGCTACTTCCATTTCTATTTCATATTTTATGGAATGGAATAATAATGATATAAGAGTATATTATAATTCCAGTATAATAACATATATAATATCATTAACTTTATCCTTTACACATCCCACATATGGTATTAACGAATCAAATCACTTTCAGGGGGCGGTAGTCCGCACTTCCTAAAATGAAGATATCGTGTTTACCCATAATGGAAACCATAAAGGTATTCCCAAAATGAAAAAAACAGAAGCTTAAGGAAAACATAAACATATTATATATCATATATAAAAATAGTGACATCATAATGGCCACCTTTGAAGGTGTTAAATGAGTATTGAACAATCATCGTTTCGGGAGGCAGAATTTCACCATCCACGGAAACCGTATGTTCTTTAACCATTTGATGCAGTTGTGTGGGAGTGTAGCTCAAATAAATCTTATAAAAACATCCTAGTATATTGAAGATACTGGTGTTGTTACAAAATAATTAAATAAAAAGAGTTTAGGGGGTTGGAGAAGCAAAATAATACAAATGAACATGAGAAAATGAATTACCTTAAAAAGTGTAACTCCTTTTGATTTGAGCCTAAAGGCTTCCTTTGAAAGGATTATGCCCAAAGGAAATCCTCTAGGATGAGGAGAGGGATGTGGAGAGAGTAAATGGGCAGGGGTTGGCCGAGCCAAAGGCTTTAGGAGTGTGTGAAATGAGGTAGAGGTGGGGGCCTTTTATAAGAGGAGAGGAGGGGCACTTTTGGAAAGTAAAGAAATATTACTTTATTTGAAAATGTGTTTCGGTTTCAAAAGGTCCCACATTGATATAATTCGTGGATAAAGTGATAAGGCTTCGAAATCCACTCATCCAATAAGTTTTGGACATGTGTAGTTCATAGATTTTACATTATCTTTCCATTTTATTTAAATAGTCAAATAATGATGTCATCACTGCATCATTATTATGTCATAAATAATTTAATTTATTTAATGTCTAAAAATCATAAAAAAATACTATGAGGTAGGAAATATTATTATCTTTCCAATGAATATTTATAATCAAATATCTGAGCTTTATAACTCCATGTAAAAATTGTTTTCGAAAAACATATTATGTTTGTGTCATTTTTACTTTTACATTAAATAAAAAGTTATTTATGTCATTTCCCAACCAAAATGTCTCCATGGGGTCCCCAAGTTGACCCATGGCTTGTCTTGGTCGGCCATGACACAACCAATAAGGTTGGGACATGTGTCTAGGTCATTTCATATTATTAAAGCATTATTTATACCTTAAACTACCCTAATTACCACTAATCACGATTAAAAACTTAATAAGTTACTATTCACCAAAAAATTATTTTAATCTCATTGAACCACATTTTACTTCTTAATGACAACCATGTATGTCTGATTTTCAAAATTCAATACACATTAGTGGTAAACTTTCATTTAACTGAAAAATCAGTTTGCTTGATTACCACTTAGTGGTTTCACTATTCATCAAAAATTGAAGTTTTTCAGAAAATTACCAAAAATTCACCCTAAGCTATATTTGATATTCTGAATTCAAAAATGAAGTCCATTTTACAAAATTCAAATCATATAAGTCACATTAATTAATTCAATAATTAATTCCCGCTGCCAGAGCAAATAGCGTGTTTTTACAAAACAATAAGTATCAAAAGATTAACACCAGTTTAAGTCTAATTTCAAAGTGAAATTGATTCCAATGACCACCATTGGATAAAATGGTAAAAATATATTCTAATTTCACTTCAAAACCAATTAAAAACATAATCTAATCATATAAATAAATTAGATTAAAAAACAGTTTTGATGTAAAATGCAGTATTTTTCACTATTCATTAAAAAATGAACATTGTCAGAAAAATACCAAAAATTCACACAAGGTAAATTTTGATGTCCCAATAATAAAGGATAAGTTTATTTTGACAAACATAGTTTATAAAATTGACAAAAGATAGATTCAAAAATGTTTTTCCATCAAAAGGCACTAAAACAATCTTTTAAGAATATTAGTGTATTCCATGCATAAGATTGTATTTATTTTCATTTTAAGCCTCTATAACACTATCTTAATCATTAATAAACATAGATAAAAATATCTATTATTCATTACTTACTTGGGATGTTACATGTTTAATTTGATACGATTATGTTATGGTTCTTGGGCATTATTTATGAAGACATGGTGTTCCATGATAAACTATGGGCGGGTGAGCCTGAAATAGCTCTCCAATACATTGGGTAATGCAAAGGGGTTAAACAATAAGGTTTCTCTGAAGAGATTTAGGGAATATAGTGTGATGGGTATTCCAAACGTAACCATGAGGGTTACTCCTTACATAAGAATTTTATAAATGCCTCAAGTTACCTTTATGTCTTATGATTTCTATGAGTTATTCATAAATCTTACGATTTAATGATGTATGTTAAAGTGCTTATGTTTTATGAGTAAAGTATGATTTCATTGATTATTATATATGCATGGTGTAATGTTTTATTTTCGTATTGTTATAACCCTTAATGAGATTTTTATGCTCATTCCATGTTTTTGAAACGTTTTTCACAGGACATAAAGTTGAATAGGGTCATTGATGGGATCAAGGAAATGTCAAGCTGTCTAAAACAAGGAAATAGACATGACTCTTTTGTTGAAGAGTTTTTATTTTGTGAAAAAAATGGAAAATCAGTAGATGTGTCTACTTTGTAATCATTGAGATGTAATAGTTATTGCCTAATTCTATAAAACTCTAAACCTGAAACGATTCTCAATGTGAATTATTCATTTAATTCAAGATTATGTAGTGTTTAAGGCTAGTGACTTATATTCATAGGTTGAAAATTTTGTGTGATCATAGAAATGTGATTTTTTATTCTTCTTACTTCATCATTTGGTCACTAATGAGGAAAAGAATTTCATTATATTTGGCATTAGTAGTTAAAAATATTCCAATACATTCTGAATATTGACTAAAACTAGATGAATAGTTTGATAAACCAAAATCATAATTCGAAGCCACATAAAAAACAAAAAAAAATTATAATATGTATAAATCATAAAACATTATTCTACGAAACCATAATCTTAACAAATATCATTCATTATAGTTACCAATAAATTAGGATATTATACCAAAAACAGATTTATCCATATGGTTCTTTATAAAAACTACTCAAAATAATTTCAAAAGGATAAAAAATACTTTCACTAATACAAACTGTAGTGACCATGTTTTTCATACATTTATATAACATCGTAATTGATGAATATACATTGTATAAAATGAAGATACACAACAAGATCGTATAGGTTCTATTTTTTGGAAGCGTAAAAGAAAACATTTTCATAATTTTTCAACATCATCTTCAATGAAAATATTTATTAATAGAACCCATATTAGATATATCATAGTTATTAACACTATTTATAAACAGAGGAATGAAACCATAAGTAACATGCATGATCAAATTCTAAATAAGGGTAATAAATAGAGATATCAATGGTCATATAATAAAAACATGAGAAATAGTGGGTGTGAATAATATATTATCTTTTAAAAACCATACCCTCTATATAATATATCATAATCAAGAGCCATGGAACAATTCATTGTAATTTATAAGAAATTATTCATAAAGGACTCAATGAACCCAGATTATGAAAGCATGACATAGAACATGGATATTTATTTTTGTCATAAAAATTATAATATAAAATTATATCCTTAGTCATAGAGGCTCATTGTAAAATCAATCACAGTGGAATTGTTTCAATCATCAAACCATCATATTTCAATTTTTTAGTCTAAAGAATATCATTGTGGACATAGACTTTTGAGGATCTAGGGTCTCATAAGATTTTATTCATGTTTATCTCATGAGATATAAATAATGTCACAGTGCATCGGAAGGATATATTTGTCCCACCAATTACATAATAGGAAACATAAAAATGTGTTATAGACTATAATAAAACATTCATCATATTACAACCCATGAAATGAAAAGTTTTTTACATAAATTTCATCATTGAATTACATATGGAACAAAATGTGTTTCAGAAAAGTCCATCATTTTATCCAATCATAACCATTGGAAATGAAATAGGTTTCATAAACATTGTTTCATCACATTATTAAACAACATTATTAATGTATAAGGAAACTATCCTTAGATAATATCCCCAACCTTGAATAATTATATAAAACGACTTTCATCTATTATAAATATAAATACCATTGAAACATCATTAAAACAGTAATGGAGAAAATAATCTATCCAATTTAAAATGATTTGGTAAAATAAAAATAAAAATTTGAAGTTGAAAACATTGAATGAATAATAAATAAAAAACATTTAAAAGAGTCATCAATGAAAAAATTAATGAAGGTGGAGGAAAAATCAATTTATTGTGTACATGTTAGAAAAACATTCCTTCCATAAATTTTTTGTAAAAACTATAAAAAACCACATTTTCAAAATTAAAAAGAGAATAAAGTCAAAGAATTTTGTAAAAAATAAAAAATGAGAGAAAATTACATTAAAAACCCATAGTAGTATAGTAAAAACCTATATTTAATTTTTAAATTTCAAATTTATATGGAAAAAAATTTCTACAAAAGAGATAAGTGAGGTTTATTTTCCATAAAAACAATTTTTCAATATCATGTGTACATATGATGAGTAAAATGAATGAAAAACTTATTTTCTAAAATAAATAATTAGAAAATTCATAAATTAATTATTTTCCCTTGATTGTTAGATAATGGTATTACATTAATTGAATATATTCATAGAAAATCCAAATAAAAAATTATATAATAACATAAAACCCATACAAGGAGTTCACTATGATTCCAAAAAAACACTAACCTCATGATTAATACATTTTATTGTATTATAATTTTATTCTATATTCATGTTAATAAATACAATATCATATATAATTCCATCAAAAAAATCTGACATTCCATTTAATTAATAGTTATTTATTAAAACCATCATTTAAAGGTTTTAAATATTTCATATTTCATGAGTTTTTTAGTTCTACAATTTCGATCCTTTTACATTTATCATCAATCTATGTTCTCCAAATTATTATTTGTGATGTAAATATCATATATATTAATTATATAAATATTTATAGTTACCAAAAAAATATTTGTTTTAATATTAATTACACCATTCATAAGGACAATAGGTCATACATATGAATTAATATTGATTTCTCTTGTTAACTAATGGAAAAAAAGAGAGATAAAAATTAATTCAAATTTATAGGACTGTTATTATATCATATATATACTATATTCTACAAATTGAAAGACATTACCATCAAAGTAAAATATAATAATGAATGAATCACATATGTTTATAGAGGGGCTCTTTCACACAGACATATGAATACATTATCATTTGAAAAATAATTAAATGGTTATTAGAATGATGTTATATTAATATTTTAGAATAATAATAATTTAAAAAATATAATATATAAATATTAAACAAATCTCCATACCCATCCTAAAAATATGGGGATAACAGTTTTATTGAATTATTTTATGAAGATGGTAAGTTTTACATACACACTAGTGACACAATAAACTATAATTTGATTGGAATGATAGTGTATAATAGAGTGTTCATAATAATAATAATAAATCATAATAATAAGGTTGTTGTGGTTTTTTAATGATATATAAATATATTTATAGTGGCAAAAAATATAAAAGAAATTTATCATGAATGCAGATCACCACTTCCTTGAAATGGATCATTTCAATCTAATCTAATTGATATTTGGTTTATCAATTGGGATAAAAAATAATTTAATTCGTCTATGAAATATTAAAAGAGAAATCGAATGATTTATGTCGATCTATAATGGTGAATGTCTTGTGAATAATTGATGTAGAGTGTTATCTTTAATAAATGAAGTGAGGGAATGTTTTTGAATTTCTATAAAGATTAAATTATAATAATTTAATTATTAAAAAATGCTTGAAAATGGAAGGTATTCCTAAAAAAGAAATTATATTGATATACTCCCTTAAAAAATATAGTTTTGACTTTTTTTGGGTAGTTTTAAAATCACATCTTTTTTATTGACCCTTAGTTAACCAATTTTAATTTTAACATTGGTAATAGAATTTTCAATCTTAAATGCTTGTAATTTTAACATGTTAATTGATAATTGACCCATAAATTTAGAAGATATAAAATAATCGATCATGTCAAAACCATATTATTTTTTTTAGGAATTTTTAAAATTTTAAATAATATAGCAATCAATAATATAGATAAAATATCATTATTGTATATTTTTACATTGTTCAATTAATTGGACACAAAATACATCTATTCAATGTTTTAATTGGAATATATTAATTTAACACAGTACTAATATGTTGTATTCCTTTGATAAAATTTGTGTAACACTTTTTCATAGTCATATTATATAACTTTTAATATTTTTAAAAACCTTTATTTTATTTTTCTTCTATTTAAGTAAATATTATATTATTAAATAACATGAATTTAAAGAAAATATATATTACAAAAAATGATAAAAATACCACCGTAAATATAAATTAATAATTTATAAAAAGGATATTCTCATCCGTTTATAAAAAATTTTCACCTATGTGAATGAAAACAAGATATTGAAATCTAAGACAATGATATTTTGTATGTTTATTTGATTAAATAATATTTAAATAAGTATCATGGAAATGTTCCAAATAAAATAATAAATTTATATCCAATGTTTAAAAGGGTCTAATTCAAATTATCAAATAATAATAATGACAAAATATTTTAGCCTTGTCAATTTTTTTAATTTAAATTGAATTGATTTATACATTACCATTGTGATACATTTTACCCTGGATATAATTGATGTCAAAAAAATAAAATGTTTCTCTTTAAAAAATTTAAACCCTATAATTCTAAATTTGAAATTAATTTTATCTAATTGAATAAATATAAATTTGAAAAATTATTTTAAAATAAGTTTCAAAGAATGTGATGGCCACTATTCATTAAAAAAATTTCTGTAAGCATTAAATTTGATTTATTCTTTCCATATACATAAAAAATGATAGAATAATTTTTATAAAATTTAATAAAATAAATTTTATAATATTTAATAAATTTAATTAAAAATAGAGATTAAGTTTTTATTAATATAAATTATATTGTGGCATAAAAACAATATTTTTGAAAAAAGATAACTTTTATTATAAAATATTTCTTGTTTTTAATTACATTTATTTATTAAATAATGAATTGATTTGGTAAATACATAAACTATATATTTATGATAATTTTTTTTAATTATATTCATACTATCAAATCCATCATGTAAGAGATAATTGACACATAATATTTTAATAATCATAATTGTTTTGTCTAAACTTGTTGTTGTATGATATGTAAGGGACTGAATAAATAAAATTATTTAAAGAAAAGACACAAATATTAGGGTCTTACAATTATTTATTTATATTATTAATTGAATATTAATTCCAAGGGCATGATAACATATGTTTAGAAAATCTTATTTCTACCTCACGACATATACCATGGAATTTATAGATTAATTATTCTATTCTTTTATCACATTAATTGTGAGTGTCTAATAGGTTAATACGTGCTTAGAATATTTGACCATGCAAGGTTGTTGGTTTCTAAAATTTATGTTATAGAGTTTTTGGTATTATTAAATTTATATGATTTTTTATGTTCGGGTGAATTCTCCTTTGGGTGGAAAAAAGATATCTATAATTGATATGATTATTTTAGGTTATGGTATGACTATATTGTGATTCTAAATTGATATTTTATATTTTTTTTTGATTTTATGATCAACAAAAATGATATATGGAGGTTTGGATTTAATTATGGATAATTTTCCAAGGATATTCTTCAAAGACAATTCCCATACAAATGTATTCCATGGGTATTTTAATTTTTATATTCTAGGTAAATGATGTTAAAATTTTACTTGTGATATTTCATTAAATTTCTTTTCTAATAGGTGACAATGAATTAAAACAATCAGATATTTGTATAAATATATGATTAACACATTTTGTTGATCATTGTGATAATATGTTTACCCTTTATGTTTATCTATGATGAAAACAAATTCCTTCATGATATTTATCAATGTAGCTAATCCATTAGAATATCATACATGACTCTCATTGACTAAAAATACTTATTTATTATTTAAGAATAATGAATAATTTTTATATACTCATTTTTTTATTAATTTTTACAACCCAATCACTATTTTAATGTATTTATGTACTTGGTGATGACTTATTACAAATTTACTCATTAATAGTGATGGTAACATGTCCACAATTTTCTTATTTGTTAGAGGTGATAAAGTTTTCAACATTGTATTATTTGTATGGAAAATTTATGACCCATTAATTATTTCTTTATTTTATAGAGGTGATACCCTATACATTGTTATATAGGTTTGAAGGAATAGGGATATACCATTAAATTGTTATTAATTTTATTAGACTGATACATATTCACCATTGAATTTCATAGTACGAGTAGTGATGAACCATTATCCATTTCCTTGTTAGATGATATGATAAAAACTAGTAAAAATGAAATTATAATTATAGGTTATATTTTGATTAACATAAGTAGAGGTGATAATAATTTCAATATTAGATATTGGCATCCATGTCCCATAATAGGATAGAACATTTCAATGTGGTCCAATATTAATTTGCACGATAAAAATATGGAAATATTTATTTCGATCCATTCCTATCCAAAATAGTTATGAGTCAAGAATCTAGGGGTCTTGACAAGCACACCACGAGTAAAGAAGTGTTTACGTGGTATTATTTATGGAATTTATATCATTAGGTTCATGATATAATATAGTTATTATGGTTATGATTTATTTTACAATAAGTGGATTTTTAGTTTATTATATTCTCACACCATGAATTCCTAACTCAAATGATGTATAATCCTTATGAAGGACTTTTAGTTTCCAATGATAGACATAATTCTGGTGAGATGGTTACCAGAACATGGTTATATTTTATGGATTTATTCATGTCATGGAAAAAAAGAATAACTGGTTGTAAATATTATGGTTTATTTACTTATATATTTACAAAAAATATATTATGTTGATGTTCTCTATTACTAGATTATCTAAAATTTATACAATTGTTATTACATTGTATTTTAATTTTTTATATAATCTATTTTGTGATTATTCCATAATAAAAAAATTTATATGATATGGTATACTTATGTCAATTTCATGTTTTTGAGAGGATAACAATAGTAATAATACCAGTTTATTTTAATCTTACATTGAATAATATTCAGTGTTATTTTTTGAAACTAGGAGGGGTGACTCATTTGACATACTACCCCATTATGTAACTATTTTAGCTTCAAATTCCAATAGTATTATATACTGATTTCAATTTTTTTTGAGGCCATATAATTTGGGAAACATTGTCTAATGATTACACTATATGTAAATAAATAAATTTCCTTACACAATACATAGTCTTGATTTTTATGCCACTAATTCATTCTCATACATTTGATGATATTTTATTTTTTGAAGATTTATATAACTAAGCCTCAACGAATACCTAAAAAAACCATAAATTACAATGTGGAAATTACTAATTAGTATCTATTTCTCCAATAATATATGTTTTAATTTAATGACTAATTTATTTTTAGTAAAAATATCAATGAATTCCAAATTGACTTCTTCAATTCCCATAACCATCTCAAAACAATGTAATAAACACTTTAAAATATAAGGTAAGATATAAAATTTATAAAGTGTTATAAAAAATAATTAGTTCACTGGAAAACATTAAACCTCTTCAAAAATTTCTTTGGGCATATGAGATAAAACATTTCAATATAAAAACACAATTTTTTCAAAAAAAAATCATTAAAACCCATAACAAGAAAGTAAAACCCTTTTGGTAACATAAAGAATCAAATTCACAAAACCATTTAAAAAACTATTTTATTGGAACAACTACATGGCCAACTTATAATATAACCCATACCCATTTCATTGAAGACATATAATGGAGATCACTATTTATATAAGCTACATTAAGACAAACCTTTAGTTATAATGGGGATAAACCCTTCATACAAGCTATATCAGGCGCACGTTTTTTCATATGTTATAATGGTGATCAACCCTTTGTATTAGTTATACTGGGATCCACTATTATTAACATATATTTATCTAGTATAATATATCATATGAAATATTTTATTCTAACACTTATTCATAATAAACCCCTTTTGAAAAAGCACATTTATACTCCAAAAAACCTTCTCTAATATCATAATACCCTTTTCGTTTGAAACCCAAATTTCAGTAAAAAAATACCCAGAAAAAGGTAATGATGGTTTTTCATTGATGAAAACATGAAATATTTAAATGTAATATATAAATAAAATTAAAATTACAATGTATTGAAAAATTCATTGTTATAGTATACATTTATAATAGAATATTTATTTTTTTGTCTCTATAAATGTTCCATATAAAATATGTAAATCAATAAATTTTAAATCATTTAAAAAAATAATAAACAAATAAAATGTAATTTATAAATATTTTATTCACATATAAAACATTTATAATTTCATTTTAAAAACAGGGACACAAAGGATAAATATTTTGAAGGAAAACATAAAAATATAATTTATTATAAGAAAAGTCCTTTATCACATGAGAATAATTTGAATTAGAAGACATGTAAAATAATAAAAAAAAATATATAAATTTAAATAATACTATGATAGGTAAATTAAGTATATATTATTTTAAAAGTTAATTATATAAATCACATAAAATAATATTGGTGCATAATATCAAAATATGCGCGAATGAAAAGAATTTAAATTGATGAAAAGTCACTTAACTTGAGTCTAACTAATCACATATGTTCTATATAATCCATAATAATAAGACTATGGTAATTAATTATTCTATTGAAAAACATTATCATATTTATTAGTAATTTAATTTCAGTGATTACCAGGTTATATATGATAACATAATCATTTACATTTACATAAATGTTTTTGATATTATCAGCTTATGTGAAAAAAATTTATTTGATAGGTTTCAAATAGTCAATAAAGTCATTATTTAATCATAAATATAATAATAATTATTAAATAATTATCTAATATATATATATATATATAATATTTTCAAGACCAATAATGAAGTATTATTACTAAAAAATAATTTTGTTACGGTTGTTCAGAGAGTATGTCATATGTATGTCTGAGATATGTTTCCATTTTTCAATGATTATTATGGAATGGGGGTACGTAATATTTTATATTTAAATAATGATAATAATATAATATATAAAATATTATATCATTAAATATACTTCTATATATAATCGATGTGGATTGAGATTAACATAAAGTAACATCGCTTTGTGAAGGTGGTAGTCCACACACAAAAGAACAACATTATCACTTTTTTGGTGAGGGATAATGTAAGAAATAAATTGAGAAATTATCTATTACTAATGATAAATAAATAATTAATATCACAATTTTTTCATTTATATCAAAAATTATCATTATCACTATATTTATTACCTTTCATGTTATAAGTTTTTTAAAAATGAATCACATCACATCGTGAAGCTGCAGTCCAATGAAAACATGAGCGATGATATTGTAAACCTATATAATGGAAAGTAGAAAATTAATATTATATAATGAATAAATATTATGAATTATGTTATGAAAATCATATTTATACTTTATGTCCATCAACATACCCAAACATGAGAGGGGGTAAAGGAAAACAATGACATAGGTTCTTGAGGTGGTAGTTCACTATGCACACAAATGATTCCATCATAACCCATTTGATGTAAATTGATGTGGATATGTATTCATACATAAACATAATATAATAAAATTGTATGTTATATATGGGTGTAAATATATTTTTGTTTTTAAAAGAAAAATTATGGTGAAAAAAATGAATGAAAATTAAAAAAATTTGTTAAGACCATTACCATCTCTAAGAGAGAAATTATTTATATCCCCTCTTATGGGACCTAGGGATGGAATTATAATATGAATATAACCTATGGAATATATCCCAGGATTTAATAGGGGGAGTTTTTCTAAACTTTTAAGGAAAAACATTTAGCGAGGTATGAATAAGTGAAAGGATGGAGTTCCCTATTGTAATTTATGATGGATGATTTTTTTTTAATTTCTCAAATGTATTCAATAATCAGAGGAAACTATAACACCACGTTCCTCCAAATTTGATCAAATATGTCGTGGATGTATTTTGTTGTCGAAAAAATCATCTGGAACAAAAAATTATCACATTTATTTTATATTATTCTATATTTTTTTAGTTTATTCAATATTAACATTATTGTTTTTAACAAAGTAACTCATTATTGTATATTTAACTAGTAGATATACCCTTTAAGACTATAATTATAATGGCATCTATTTTAAAATTCAAATTTTCTGATTCTAAACTAGAACTCTACTTTTTTAACAAAAATCATATTGTCGTGGAAAATTAATATTGACCGAAGTGCATGTAATGCATCAAAAAATGTAACCTTAATAAAAGAAAAAAATTAAATTATTTCCATAAAAATATTAATATTTAATTTAAAATTACTATGTCACAACCCGTCCCAGAGGGGCTGATGTCATGACTACCCCATGCCTGAATCTTATCGGCCAAGGGCTATTGACTTGCTCTGAGTAGGCATATCCCACAAATGGGACGCATATTTTTATGTAACTATACAGAAACACACTTGTCCAAGTATAGGGAAAATAAAATTTTAAACAAATTAGTAAAGAATAATGCATACCATTATTATTCTTAGAGCATAGTGTGATTGGAACAGACACTGTAGTAGAGTACAACTAGATTAGAATACAATGCCACAAAATGTAAAGCCTTCCAAAGTGAATGCACAAAATTTTAAAACATTTCTGAAAAAAACCCAACATAATGGTATGTATAGAAACACATGTCTATTTTGGTTGGAGCACACATCGTCTATCAGACCTCTCTCTAAGAAAAACCTTGCCATGACCCACTATGGACTTTCTCAAAGCATCGATTTTATGCAGAAGACATGACACATGCGGTTATAGCTCGTGCAGGGGTGAGTAAAGAAATACTCAATAGGGACCCAAAACCACAAATGTATCCCCACTAGGAAATACACAATGTGAACTACAAAGGAAACACACTAAGTACACCACAAAGGAAACACATGAAGTAAACCCCAAATAAAAATATAATTTACACCAAAAATGAAACACACCAATTACTTCATTAAGGAAACATACAATGTACAGTCCACACCACACATATATATGTCTATTACTCATATATCAAGAACATCAAGATATCATCTTCATAGACCCAATGTATCATGGGGATCAAACCACATATCCAGCAACATGATTCTCATCATAGGGTTTAGTAAAAACTCAAAATCTAGGAGGACACATTCAATGATCTCAAAAATAATATATGGCTCCCTTTCAAGAGATGCACTCATTCAAAAAAATCTTTACCATTCATAATGGTGCATTTTGAGAGAAGGTGCTCAATAAAGAACATCTTACTATCTCTATCATTAGTACCCAAAACTAGGGGTATTGTCATCATTGACTTGTGCCCATAAAAAGACATGGAAACCCATGGGAAGAGGCCTCCCTCCCCTCACCACTGTGCATTTTTGAGGGAGAAATACTCCCGACTAACTCATGAAACCTCCATCTCTATTGTACATAGTATCTTACTCCCTAGTCCATTGAGGTACCAGTAACTCTTATTATGGTATGTTTCACATCTAGTGAATGGTACCTCTCCTCATAACAGTATCCAACACCTGAGGGAGCTCCATTTCTAATGGAGGACCCACTCCCCACTACTACTTAGAGATGGGAGAGTAAAACCCCTTAATTGTGTTACTACATCCTAGTTCCAATAGTGGTGTACTACTAATAAGAGACCCTACAAATTGATATGATAGGGGAGTACCACTCTGGAGATCGAGGACTCACACCCTATCATGGTAGGGGATTAACACTCAGTGACCAAAGGACCCACAACTCGGGAGGACCGAGGAGTACTGAGTAAATCCGGATAACACACAGAGTTTCGATAACACATTGATTCTTGGTGGTGCATGGATTGTAGATGGAACATGAAGTGTTGATGGTTCATGTAGCACCCATGTCATGTAGTCACCAAGTAACATAGTCACCAAGTCACATCCAAAAGTAGGATTCCACTTATAGTGCACTTGTATTTGGAGTATCTTTTACTCAAACCATTAGGCTATATGATAACTTCCACAAAAACTGACATAGAACATCTAAAAAAGAAGAGCCTTGTTGCAAGAGCCCCAACGCCACAAATGGATTGTCAAACGGACACCTAGTTTGAAGGAAATAGACAATCTATTAAAAAGGGAACGACCGTGGAAGGTCTGACCTATCCTAGGCCGACCATCCCAACCCGATTTGGCCAACCCATCCTGACCCAGTTGGTATCTCCCAGCCCGATGGTCTTAGCCCATTTCAATGCTAGAACACGACCCTCTTCTCCATCCCAGCTGTGTCGCACGGCCCAACCGTCCTCTATATGACACTGCCTTCCCTAGTTGCGCCCTTCTGGACCACACAGTCACTCAACCGCATGGTCTACTAGATCTACCAATCAAATTGACACTAGAATGCGATTCACATAGTCGGATCGCTATACTGGACTCATCTCGTGTCCTTTCAACCACCGTGGTATCCAAATGACTTGTCCTCCAAGACTTATCCCTCCATACATGCCACCATGCATCTCACCACAACCAAAACCACATATTCTCTCCAAGTCCCCTGTTTAGTGTTCATGGCCTTCACCACTTCATGATCCACCTCTGCTGAATTCATTCCTCGATAATGGCTTCACACCCCACCAGAACATGGTCGGCCCGTTGGGCCGCGTTCCCTCCTCACCACCAATAGACCACAACTCATCAAGTCCTCAACCTAATGCTGCTACCTACCATCTGTGCACTCATCATACCTCTATAATTATATCCTTGGTCACAACCATTTGTCTCGTATGGTTGCACCATTGATTGTGGCTACAACAATCGAACGATTACATAGAGTTTCAAAGGTAGAAGAACAAATGAAAAGGAGATATATTTACGAGGATATTAAGAAGATAAAAACCAAATAAGGGATATTGTCCTTGTTTTTTCAGTCTTGACATGTTCATGTCAGTGGGATCATGATGAATCCAATAAGAGAATAATCACTAAGATCAGTCCAATTTAATCCCAAAAAATTATGCCACTCCCAATAATGATAAAACCATGGATCAACCAATTCATGGGTTGGAATGTGTTAATTATTTGATTATTATAAAGGGAACAGAAATCAAGAATATTTTGACACCCTAAATCGATTTTGGATCGGTTGTTGATGAAGAAAATTTAAATTGTCATCATCAACAAGATCCTCCAATTCTATTGTAACAACGACCCCAGATCCGATCAAACCTACATCGTTGTTTCTCATTGATAGATATTTCTCTGAAGTACCTATAAAACATCAAGTGGTTTCTCCAGGTATATGATCATAACCCTTGATCCTTGAAAAACATTAAAATTAAATGGCAACATCGATATGTTGAAAATATTTTTTATTATATTATTTTATTGATGTTTTTGTCCAAAACCTATTTTTTAAAGCCAGCCTATGCCATCCGATCATAGGTCATGCTTAAAAAATACCCCCTCATGAAATAATAGGTGGTTTATGATTTCCAATTCTTGTTACCATTTAATAATTATTAGGATTTAAAAGTAAAATTATTATTTTTAACTATTTTAATTATTTTTATGTCTAAAAAATTAATTTTCATAGTTGACTTGTGCCGACTATTGTTTGGTCTCACCTAGGGTAAAATTGCTGCTCTGAAAAAACAATACCCCCATATTTTTTATCTGGGAACATATTTTAATTTAATTCAACTTGTTTTAGGAAACTCACTTGTGCGGAGTTTTTATAGATTAACATTTTTCAAACAATCGGTCAAGTCACTCTGGGAATCAAAATCACATGCCGTCTTAGTGCTTAATATAATAATTTTTGTAGATAACTTCTCAACTTAAAATCTATAAAAATACAAGTCATTATAGTCTCCAAACATTCAATAATTAAATCTCTGAAAGAAAAACCAAGGGATAATTAAATAGACGAGGGTACTTTGCACGAACCTAAGCCTCCTACTCATTTGTGCTCTTATAATGATTCTCATGGAATCATTGGACACACACTAAAGTAATCACTCAACAATGAAGGTCCTCTTTCTTTTCATCCTCGATCCCAATAACCATGATGAAATGTGAGTCTCACAATCTAAATCTATCATTAATGGAATTCTATGAAGTTGAACTATACCCAGAACGTAGAGGCATCCCATTCACTCGATTGGGATCTGCTCATATATTAGTAGGAATTGGGATAGCCAGGTGAGTAACAAAACGATCACCTAGATGGTATTAGGTCCTTTTGACATGCATGGTGAACCATTTATATAGTCCATGGATATCAAATCCCACTACAACTGTTTCACATATTTAATGAAAAAGAGAAACCATTTCTAAAAAAAAGTGCTTCAACATGATGAATGGGTAAAACAAAAAAAATTCAAAAAAGAACCCAACTTTCATATCAAAAGGTATGTCCAACCTCAACCAATCCTAACATTAATGGAATCCTCCTCAAAACCCTCTTACAAATCATGATGCATATCTCCTCTCCTAATATCCACTACTGCCAAAAAACTAGGTATTGTTACACCACATACAATAGCATCCCTCTAGGATTAGCTATCCCAAGCTCATGTCACATCACAAGACGTAGGAAATGAACATTGAAACCCAACTGTCTTCCCAAAAAAAATGTATTATATCTCCCCCGCAATGATATTTCATAGAACTAATGGGAAAATACAACCCCAAATAGAATGAATAAAAATTCCTTAGAACTATATCTCTTAAGATCAATAGTACTAATATGAGTCCTATGAGAAGGATACATGATCCCCACATTTCCAAAGGTCATCAGGTGTATGTCTTGTGAACATAAAGGAATTTATTGTCTCACAGTCAGTATCCTCATGTTGTGCCTCCTTGAATCCATGTATGAATAGAGGGTTGTCAACCATCGAGTAGAGATAAGGACTCTATCACCATTCAACATGGATAATGGTAACAAGGATAACTATTTTTATGCCTTGCTTAGTAACTGAAAACAAGATCTCCTACAGATGGAATCTATTACCACTTTCCCCTTACAAGGAATATAGAAAATTTCAAAGTCATAGTCCATGAGGGACTCTAGAAAACAAACATATCTCAACATTCACTAGATCCACTATAAATCCACCA
Source organism: Viscum album (assembly GCA_963277665.1). Classification (NCBI taxonomy): domain Eukaryota; kingdom Viridiplantae; phylum Streptophyta; class Magnoliopsida; order Santalales; family Viscaceae; genus Viscum; species Viscum album. The sequence goes on from OY728158.1 coordinate 753,755,834, forward strand.
CTATTGTAGGGAATCGAGGACTCATAACATCCACTACATTGTGGATTTGGATAGAAAATTGATGAGTAATCTACTGCACCATATGCCGTGTGAGTACATCATGTGATTCCTAAGTTTTCTTTTCACTAAGAAATAAAACATCATTCCACCACCATGGACACAACACACTCTTCTCCTAAAAATTCAATATATACATGAATTGTTGATAACCATTCAGTACCATGAAAGGCGTTGTATGGACTCAATGCCGCTACTCCGAGATCCCAACTAAAAATCCCACCACTATAAATCATGTCACACTATCGGCACCAATGCATGATCATTAGGTCTCTTCTAGTAGGAGTCTCCCAGCATGAGGATCAAGTCAACAGTTCAACAAGAATCTTTGAGTCTCAAAAAAGATTAGTGAAAATAAGATAATGACTTATACCTATGTCTATCAATTTGGAAGCTACGTTAGAATAGGCAGATTCAATACATTGAATCATTCTAGTATTCCTTGGGTCATATGACTCGACCACATATAAATATTCAGGCCCCTATCATCTATCTCATTGAGACTATTTTGGATGACCTAGGGGTGTTTATGGTAACATGTCATAATTTTTTCACCTCCTCCTACTCTCCAAGCTCCTCTACCACATTCACTGCCCTGTGGATCTCTCTACACCTACTTTCCCACTATTGGATAATATTGAATGGAATTCCCATCCATTTGATTCCCAACCACAATGGTTTTTCCCCACACCTAGAATATATAGGAATTCTTAAATGGATATAGTTGGATTGTGAATCCCTATGACGACCTTGCTCGAATCTCCAAGACCTAATGCACTGGTCACATATTATATCCATCGAGTATCAAGAATGTTTTGTATGCTTTGATGAATACTCAAATATTGGCATGTCGTCCATCCAAAATGGTATAATCTATTGGGAACAAATATCCCAAAGATTATGTGGTGAGAACTCCTCTATAATAAGTTTTTCAAAATTGTATCCAAGGAAGAGTTTAATCAATAAAAACATAGGATATATAACCCCCACCATCACCCTATCTATCCATGTAGTAGGCCCACCCCCAAGGATACCATCAGATCAGAAGGTGTCCTGACTGGATGGAATACTTCGTCACAACCTCAATTAAGTAATTATTAAACTAAGAGTCAGGCTCACCTCTGAACCTGAGGGGTTTCTGTCACTGATCCTTATGAAGTCTGATCAGCGTGCACAACTCATCCACTTGAACTACTAGTAATATGTGATTCTCTACAGGTGGTGGTATAGCCAGTACACCACTTAGTGGTCATGTACCCTGTAAAAATCCTTTTACTAATCATTCCCAACCTAGTGTATCATCCTTGTGGTCGGGTGGTAGAATTAGGGCACGTTGTCTATGTGCACACATCTTGATGAAAAAAAGATGTTCCATGGTCAATCGAGTATCTCTGGAGATCAAAATGATGAAGAACATGGAATAAACAACCATTCCTATATGATCAGTTACCATTTATTCACTATATCCATATTTTTGTTGAACTGGGTCCAAAAGAAGGTGTTCAGAGTTTCGTTGTATGGATAAGTCAGTCGCGACACCAACACTGAAGTCCATGGCCGGAAATACAAACTCGAAACACTTAAAATTGTTTCCCTAAAAAATCTCAAAGATTTACTATCCTAATGTCGAACCAACCAACTGTGTTACCACTCGGTCATGACCCATTCTGTGACTACCCCATTCCCATCATTGATAGGCTAGCGGTTAGAGACTTGCACTGAGAGGGCATATCTCATAAATGGGATGCATTTTACTTAGTACCTATACACATGTACACATCTCGACATCCAAAATAATGAAATGTAAAAACACTATGTAAACAGGCATGCATACCACTGAGATACCAACTACATAGTATGATAATAATAGAAAGTGCAATAGTGTAAATCAATCCCAAAATCCAAGCCCATCAAATTTAACATCTGCCATAGTGAATGAAACAGTTCTTGAAACTCATCCGTTGAAAACCCTACATTAAGGGTAGGTATGATAACAATTGTCTGATGTGGATGATGAAAACCTCATCTATCATACCTCTCTCTAAGAACCACCTAGAGCCAGCCCACCAAGGACTTCATCAAAGCATCGATTGTCTAGAGATGACCTGACACATGAGGGAACAACCCTTGTAGGGGTGAGTCAAACAATACTCAGTGGCGACCCCAGAACCAAAATGGTGGAACCACTAAAAAATAAATGAAGTGCACCAAAAATAAAAACAATAAGTACACCATAGTGAAATACACAAGGTACACCACAAAAGAAAACACATGAAGTACACCACAAATGAAACACCTGAATTACACCACCAAGGAAACACACGATGAACAATCATAACCACCTAGATATATGTATATTTCACACATATCATGGACACCTAGATATACACATACATGTCACTATGTATCATGAGGTTCCAAACACATAGCTAGAAACTTGATTGGCATCATAGGTTTAAATCGTAACATTAAATACTAGAGGACACACTCCACGAGCTCAACCATTCTAGATGGCTCCCATCTAATAGATGAACTCAATTTTAGAAACCCCTAGCATTATTAATGGAAGGTATGATAGAAAATTCTCCATATTGAACATCCTACTAGTTCCACATCAAGTTCCCAGAACCATTGGTTCACTCAAAATTGTCTCGTGCTGAGAACAAGCTATGGAAACCCATGTGAAGAGGCCCACTACACAGAATTGTTCATAGATGAGGAAGCATTTCTCCTGACTAACATATGAAACATTCATCATTAATATAAAGAGTGGCCACTCATTATTCCATTTATGGATCACTAAATCCTATCTAAGTATCATTCACATAATGTGAATTGGACTACACCTCTTAACATTATCCAACACCTGAGGGAGCTCTATTTCCAATGGAGGACCCACACCCCATCGCTACTCAGATATGGAGGAGTACAAATCCATATGTGAAGCCCCGCACCATGGTTCCAACATGGTGTACTATTATTGAGGGACTATAAACCTTGATATGGATGTGGAGTACTACTTTGTATATTGAGGACCCACATCCTAACTCTGTAGGGGAGTAACACTAAGTGATTAGGGGATCCACACCTAGGTAGGATAAGGTAGTACGAGGAACATCATGATAAAACACGGAGTATTGATAAATCAAGAATCATCGATGGTGCAAAGAACGTCAATGGTTCATGGAGAATCGATGGATCATGTAGCCCCAAATTCATGTAGTCACCATGTGACATAGTCGCCAAGAGACATAGTCACCATGTCACAACCAAAAGCAGGATTCCACTCGTACCGTGCATGTATGTGTATAATCAACTCTTCAAGACATTCTTTCATATGATAACTTCCAATAAAATCACATTGTGTATCTAAAAAGCTTCTTCTCATCGCAACGGTCAAAATTCCACAAACAGATCATCGAACAGACACCTGATTTGAAGGATATGGACAATCAAGTAAAAAGGGTACGACATGACCATGTCCATCACATAATCACCCAGATGGACGGACCTAACCCAAAAAACCCAATCTATCCATGCCATCCTGAACTGGCCGAACCTAATAGGCCTATCCTATTACACTGCTAAAATGTGGTCCGATTCTCCATCCTAACCTTGGCACGTGGGTCATCCTTGTTCAGTATGATGTGCTATTCCCAGGTCACATCCTTCTAGTCCATGTAATCACTCCACAACATGGCCAGTCGTCTCCACTAGTCAACATGATTACGGAACGCATTTCATGCAGTCGTACCGCCATCCAAGCCTCATATTGTAGCTTCTCCACCGCTTCTAGATTCTGCTAACACAACATTCGAGATATGTTCCGCAACAACTACCACCATGGACTCCCAGCCATGTCTCATTTCAACAACCGCTGTAGCATCCTACCATTTTCCATGTTCAGTGCTCGTGGCTTGCACCACATTGGTCTCATCCTCTAGTGCATTCCCTCTTGGACCACGGTTAGGCACCCCACCAGAACCCATCCTACCCATCGGGCCGTGGTAATTCCTCACTATCAGTCTCCCTATCGGTGGCCCATAGTTCTTAACATATTCATCCCTAAGACACCAACTACCTATTTTTCCCTTGTCGCACCTCCACAATTCTTTTTCATATCAAAACCTTAGGTATCAGATCATTGTGCCATGGTACATGGGCGCAATGATAGATCGTCCGTGTTGGGTTTCAAAGTGAGAATAACACACAATGAACGTTATATATATAGGGGTTTTAAGAATAATAAAACCAAAATAAAATATCTTATTCTTGTTCATTTGGTCATCATATGTTCATTTTAGTGTGATAATGAAGAAACCAAAAGCAGAATAATCACTCATAAATATTCCACTTAATCCTAAAAACTTATCCATCCCATAAGAGCGATAGAACCATGAATCAACCTATTCATGGGTTGGTCTACCTTCTTCATTTGATTATTATAAAGGAAAAGAAATAAAGAATATATCAACACCCAAAATTGATTTCGGATTAGTTTTTTATGAAGAAACTTTTCATTTTCGTCATCCATGAGATCCTCTAATTCTGTGGGTGCAATGATCCCAGATCCACTCAATCCATCTCTATTGCACATTGGGAGATATTTTATCCAAGGAACCTCTATATTCTCCAGTGATTTCTCTAGGTTTATGATATTTAACCTAGATCCCAACAAAAAAATAAATTTAAAAGGAAACATAGCTATGTTGAAAAAAAATTTCTTAAAATTATTTTAGTAACATTTACATCCAAAACCTATCATTCACAGTCATCCCATACTGGCCAATCTTAGGCCACGCCTAAAGAAAACACCCCCTCAGTAATGGAAATTTTTTTCTCATATTTTTAATATGAGATAAAATTTATGTGTTATTGGATTTTATAAAAAAAATAATTTTAATTAATTATTGTATTTATGGTTATGTCAAAAAAATTACTTTTCACATTTGACCCACACTGAACTATTTTTGGACAGACCAAGGGTAAAATAACTACTCTATACCCAACAGTTCCCTTATATTTCTGATTCGGGCAGCCATTTGGATGTTATTCCACTTTTTTAGAAAATTTCCCATGCGCACTATTAGAAGTTTTACATTTTTCCAACAATCGGTTCGGCTACTCAGTGCCTCATAATCATAGGTCGTCTTTGTGCATGATCTCTAAATTTTCCCAATTAATTTCTAAACATAAATTTTGGAAAATATAAATCATTAAATTCTCCCCACATTATGTTTTTACATCCTCCATAACCAAAACAAGTCATACATAAATAGACGATGGTACTAAGCATGAACCTGGACTCCTTCTCACAAATCCTCTCATATTGATTCTTGTGCTCTCATCAGACATAGACCAAAGGAATCACTTATCCATGACGGAACCCATGATTTTGATCCTTGATCCACATTACCTAGATGAATAGTGAGTTTCACGATATAAAACTATCATTTCTAGAATTACATGGAGTCGAACTATCTCATGTATGCAGAGTTGTCCCATGCTCTCCACTAAGATCTTCGAATAGATCAGTTGAAAGTGGAATGACCTTATAAGTCTCTCAACGTTCACCCAGATGAGATCATGTCTGCTAGATGTGTGTGGTAAACCCATACAGAAGTCCATCGATATCACATCCCACTTCTACTATGGTATGTCTAGAATGAAAAGGGACAACCATTTCAAAAAACAAGTGTTTTGACATGTTGAGTTGGTAAAAAAAGAAAGAATTAAAACAAGAACTCATCATTCATATCAAATGAACATACCCACCTCAACCCATTCTATAAATCATGGTGTCCTCCTAGAATGTTTCCTTCAAATTGTGGTTCATCTATCCACTCTAGGAATCCACTACTACAACATAAATTGTGCCTCTCTACACCATATACCATTAAACTCTTCTGGGCATTTCCTTCCCAGGCTCGCATCACATTCCAAGCAGTATAAAATGAACATTGAAACAATACTTCCTTATATAATGAATGACATTCAGCCTTCCACTAAAATTGACATTTCATGGATCTAAATGTAATGTACAGCCCCAAAGGGAAACTATAAAACTTCCTCATAACTACCTCCCTGAACATCACGGGTACAACAGTACATCCTATGAAAAGGATGACAAAAACCTAACCTTTTGAAGGTTAATTTGAAGTATTCCCTATGGACATAGAGGTACATAGGGTCTCTGTTTCAGTATCCTTGATCTATGCCTCCTTGACAATCTGTTAGAGTGGAGGGGTGTCATCCATTGAATGGAGAAAATCTACTCTGACACCATCCACAATGGATACCAGTAATGTGGATAACCTCTCCGATGCATCTCTTAGTAAATGAAAACTAGATCTTATGCTGAGAGAATATACCACCATGTTCCCCTTCCCATGAGTATAGAAAATGTCAAAGTCACGGTCTTGGAGAGACTCTAGCCAATGCCTCTATCTCATCATTTGCAGGATCAACTACAACTCTACCACTATTGCAGGGAATTGAGGAATGATTAAGTCCAATACACCAAGGGTTTGGATATCCAATTGATGAGTAATCGGCTACAATATTCTATGTGTGAGTCCATCCTTTGATATATAGTTTTATGTGTTAATAACATGTAAAACCACATTCATTCAATATAGACGCACCACACTCTTCACCAAAAAAGGCAATCAACAATGACATTTTAAGGCCTCAATGCTAGTACAAATAGATCCTAAAAAAAATATTTCTCCAACGAGTCAGGTCACACTATTTGTACTGATGCATGATAATTGAGTTTTTCTATTAGGAGTCTCTAAGAATGAGGATATAGTCGATGGTTAAAATAGAATATCTATGTCTTGAACATGATTTGTGGAAAGAAGATAATGACTGATACATGGTTTTATCAATAAGAAATCTTAGATAGAATAGACACAGACCATACTTTGAATCTTTCTTGGATCCCTTGGGTTATATTCTTGAACCACAAATAATTGTCCTCTCCCCTATCATCATGATCCCTAATAAATTTATGGACCATATGGTGTGGTGGTGATAACATATAGAAATTGTTAGTTGCATCTGCTGCTCTCCCTACTCCTCTTCCATACCTTCCAGCCTTTAGATCTATCTCCTCCTGCTTTTCCATTGCTGACTAGTATGGAATAAAATGATCATCCAAGTTTTTATTGACCATAAAGGTTTTTCCTCACACACCAAAATATATAGGAATTAATAGAAGGATAAAGATGTCTTGTACATCCCGAAGAACAACTTTCTTGATGGTTCGTTCCCTAAAGCACTGGTCACATATCATATCTATTGAGTTCCTAGACTGGATGGTATGCCTCGACAAATACTCAGATACTGACATGTCATCCTTCTAGAATTATAGATGCTCACTGGATTGCATAGCCCATATCATATAATATAATAAATCATCCAAGAAAGGGTTTTCAAACTATATCCACAAAATAGTTGTGTCAACATAAAATCAGATAACTAAACCACACAATTTCCATGAAGATCCACGTAGATGGTTCACATTCTGAAAAAAAATCTGATAGGATGGTTTTTTGACTATATAGAAAACATAGTATTCACATCAATTTATTCTTTATCCACCTATGTGTCAAGGTCTCCTTAAAACCTAAGGGGTTTCTATCATTGAAACATGTGAAGTGTGCTCGTCATGTGCATCACATACACTGGTAATACTAGTACCAAGTGATGCTCTGTAGAAGGTGGTATAGCTAGTATACTACCTAGAGGGATTTTTCTTGTATAAATACTTGTATTGGTCTCTATCCACTCCATGGAGAATACTCATGATCAAATTGTGGAATCCTGGCTAGTTGTCAACGTGCAAGAATCATAATGAAAAACAAGATGTAAAAAAAATCAATCAAGTATATATGGATAGATGAATCAAGAAGGTCATGGAAGACACAACCATTCATATATAATTATTGTACCATTTATTCCGTGGATCCATTGTTTTCTTGTACCGAGTCAAAAAGATAGTGTTTGGAGTCCTATAATATGGATACGCCGATCGGCAAACCAACCTACAGACCCTGGCCTAAAATCCGAACATGAAACACATAACAATGTTTCCAAATCAAATAACATATACTTCTGGACTTAATGTAGAACCAACCTCCTCTGATACCACTCTATCATGACCCATGCAGTGACTACCCCAATCCCACCTCTCATAGGCTTGGGGATGGAAACTAGAACCGAGTAGGAATATCCACCAAATGTGAGGCATTTTCCTATGTAACAGTACAAACACCCACACACATCTTCAATCCCAAAATGATGAAATGTTAATACACTAAGTAATGATCCATGGATACCACTATTATACCAACAATATAGTAAGACAAGAATAGAAAGTGCAGTAATTTACAACTTGGAATGAATAGAAGACCACTAAAAGTAATGTCTCTCCTAGTGAATACACATGTTCCTAAAACATGTCCACAAAGAAACCCTACCTATAGGGTATGTACTAAAAACTATATGATGTCACAGAATCATACTTTGTCTGTCGGACCTCCCCCTAAGAACCACTCAGCCCCGACAAACTAATAAATTCATCAAAGCGTTATCATGTTCACAAGACACAACACATGTGGTCATAGCCAGTGCATGAGTGAGAAACAAATACTTATTAGGGACCCTAGAACCACTAAGTTAGAACTAATAAGAAATAGATGAATTACACCCAACAGAAAACACAAGAGGTGAACCTAAAAGGAATCACATGATGTACACCATGATGAACGTAGAAGACGTACACCACAAAGGAAACTCCTAAAGTACACCACTATGGAAACACATAAATAGAGTTATCTCAATACAAATATTTGTCAACAATGCATATGTCAAGAACATACATATATACTCATCTCAAACACTCAGTATTATGAGGTTCTGACATCATATCCACCAACAGGATTGACATCAGAGGCACGAATTGAAACATGAAATCCATGAGGAAAAAATCAATGAGCTCAACCATCCTAGATGGAACCTTCTCGAGAGATTCAAACCATCAGGAACGACACAACCATTCTTAAGGCTATGTCTGAGATAACATGCTCTATTAGAAAAATCTTACTTGGTCCATCTCTAGTGCATAAAAAGTGGTCGAATCCTCACTTTCTTCTGCCCTTCGCAAGCTAAGGAAACCCAAGTGAAGAGGCCCACCCCTTGCCAATGTGCAGAGTTTAGGGAGCACTTTTCCTAACTAACTAATGAAACATAGATTCCTACTGTAAGGAGTTGACCCCTCTTTAGTCCATTGAGGGATCACTATATCTTATCCAGGTTTCATTCCAATCTAGTGAATCGCCCCACTCCATGAAATTGTATCCATCACATGAGGGTTATAAATTTCTAATAGAGGATCCTCACCCCACTACTACTCAGAGACAGGGGAGTACAACTCTATAACTGAGGACCTACACCCTGATATGGTAGGGGAGTATTGATTTATTCACGATGACACAAAGTGTTTTGATAATGCATGGAGCATTGATGGTGTAATGAGCATCGATTGTGCAAGGAGCATCGAAGGTCTATATACCATCAATGAGTCATCCAGCACCCATATCAAGTATTCACCATGTCACATAGTCATCAAGTCAATGAAAAAACATGGATTCTGCTCATAGAATGATTGTACAGGGATCTTGATCTCATTTATATATTAGTCCATATTATAACTTCCAAAAAAAACTCACATAGAGTATCTCAAATAGACAAACTCATCACAATGGTCCCAACTACACAAATGACTTGTCAAATAGACACACAATATGAATGATATGGCAAATTTTATTAAAAGTGTCTGGTCCAGTCTGAGTCTGATCTAATCTGATCCAGCCATCTTAACCCCACCTAGTTTGACTGACATGAATCAACATACTTTTTAGGACCTGACCTGACCCGGTTAGTATGGGCCGGCGGGAAATGGCCCAACATGATAGATTGCTAGACCATGGGAGTGAACCTATTATCTAGCCCAACATGCTTCATGAGGATGGGTATTGCTCCGTGAGATGTGTCCCACCATGGTCGCATCCCTCTATTCCACACGGTCATTTAACCAGATGGCCAGCTAGCTCCCCTAGTCAACATAGTGCTGAACTGCATTTCATGTGGCCAGCTCGACTTCCACGCATGGTCCCTAAGCTTCTCCACCACCATAGGATCACGACTACGCAGCCTCAAGGATGTGTCCCATCACTGATGTCGCCATTCACTCCATCAACATGACCAATCTATTTCTTGTGGCCAATAAAACTACAAGCTCCTCCCCTAGTGTTCTCCCCCTTGGACTGTGGCTATGCGCCCCACCGAAACCTATCCTATCCGCCCGGTTGCATGCAGTCATCACCACCAACCACCCTACACATAGCCCACCATTTATCGTGACTTACACTATATGTCATTGACTTCCAACTATGATTTCGTTGCAACCCTGCAATGCCATCATAGATCCCAACCACAGTCCTCTAATCATTTCACAGTGGATCGTGGGTCCAACAATAAATCATTCGTGTAGTGTTTTTTCGGGGGAAGTATGCAAGATGAATGTGACAGATTTATGGGGTCGGATTTGGCACATTAACACCCAATGAATGGATCAGAGTCCTATTCATTCGACCTTGACCTGTTTTTGATCGTTGGATCAAGAAGAAACCAATAACAGAATAATCACCAAGAAGTATTTCGTCTAATCCCCCAATAATTATCCCTCCCCCAATAATGACTGAATTGTAGATCGACCTATTTGTGGGTTGGTACACATTTATCATATTATTATTAGAAGGGGAAAAGGAATGAATATATTGTTACCCCACCACATGTTTGGATCAATCATTGATGAATAATGACTTCATTGACGTCAACGACAAGATCTTCAAATTCTGATGGAACAATGACCCCTGATCTTCTTGATCTATCATTGCCATTTTTATTAGGTATTTCTCAAAGTTCCCTCTAGTGTCTCTGGTGACATCTTCTGGTTTATGAGAATTTCCCTGGATCCCTATCAAAAGGCAATATAAAGGTAAACATTAGTGCATTGAAAATATTTTTTATTATATTATTTTAATTTTGTTTATTTCCAAAACATATCTTTCATAGTCATCACATGTTTGTTGATCTTAAGCCTTTCCCAATGAAAACTCACATTCAAGAACTCAATTGTAACACCCCAAGATTCCATGGTATGCTCCTCTTTAAATAATACAACAACGTGTGTTGTACGCAACTTCGAGTTCTAACACACCACAACCAATCAAACTAGCTGTTATTAATAGTAATACCCAATTTTTAAAATTATATAAATTTTATCTTTTAAAATGGAATTCATTTTTGGATTTTAAATACTGAAATTATCCTAGGGTGAAATTTTGGTATTTTTCTGAAACATTCAATTTTTGATGAATAGTAAAAAACACTGAGTTATACTTTAAGACCGAATTTTTATTTAAATAATTATTTATTTTATTTAAATTTATTTTAGGTAAAAATAGATACATAACACCTATATAAATTCAATGTATTTCATTGGAGTCAATTTATAATAATTTTGGATATATAAAAATTTTATTGAACTTTTCACCCTCTTTTACCTATCTTATAGGAGAATTTGCAAATTCACAAAAAACACAATTTTACCGCTTCTGTGAGTGGAAATTTGAAAATATAAGCGATGCTGTTAATATCAAGGAGTAAAATGTTGTTAAATAAGATAAAAATATTATTTTATGAATAGTATCTTTTTACTTTTATTTACCATGGTTATAAGTAAATAGGGTAATTAAGGGTAAAAATGATATTATTATAACACATGTTCTAATTCTATTGGATAAGTATAATTCGACCAAAAACAATATTAGGAATAAAATATGAACCTCTTTGGTCCACTTGGATTAGATTAGGACATTTATTATTATTTAATCCAAAGAAGAGTTTAAAGAGATAAAATCAAAGTAAAATAACTAAAACATTTCTAATATAGGGTTATACATAAGATAAATTCGATTTTAAAAATTCATTATAAATCTACAAAATTTTCCTACGTAATGATATTTTTTTATAATTTTTTGACATTAAATAATTTAATTTTTTTATGACACAATGGTGATGCAGTAATTACCTAATTAATGAAATATTAAAATAACTGATATTATAAATATAAAAATAAATGTAATTTGAGACTTTTTTTGAATTCCACAAATTTTCTAGGTTAATATAACATATTAGGGTAATTTATATGAATTGTTTTTTATGTAGTAATGCTGTTATGAATTTAGAAAAAATGAAATACCAAATAGTGTCAAAATTGACATAAAAGAGATTTTAAAAAATTTTATATTATAAATTCATATTCTATTCATAAAAATCTAATGTTCAGCCAAAGGACTTATATAATTATAGGTGTATCATTAATAAACCACTTGGGGTTCACTTGGAAGTATATATTATGTTTATTAACCATATAATATAAAAATACAAAGAGACGTGGTAAATGTCAAACTATTTAACTAATAGTTAAATATAAATGATAAGGTTAATATAGTGACCAAAACCTATCTAAAATATTTTGGTTGAATTTTTTTTGATCCACCCCACCTTAGCCTCTAAATAAGTCACTTTGGATCCATTATAAACCGAATATGAAATTATTATAAAATAATATTTTATGTTTTTTCTAAGGTGCCCATCACCCCTCTTATAAAAGGGAACTCACCCTTCTATCAAATTTGTACCATCAAACCCTTTTTACTCGGACAACGACTACCCAAATATTCTCTCAGATTATCTCACTTCAACATAGAGCCTTATTTTGATCATAAATCCAACCTATGGATCCCTTTTGATCAAATCAGAATGAAGAATTCGAAGAAGACGTAATGTTTTCACCACCCTCTTTCATGTTCCTTTCTTCTTCCACATCTTCTTTATTTGTTATTTCCATTTTAAAATTATAACTCCAATATCTCTATATAAATTTATGTTATTATAAATATTTCACAACTATATTCATTAATATATCCATCTTATAAATGATAATGTCACCATGTATGCGTACGTACGACTTACCGTCTCCACGTCGTGGTGTAATTTGTTATTCAACACTATATTATTTGGATGGATATAATGAGGAATAATATGTATATAAATATTTAAAATAACATGATAATGTCTCTATAAAATTAATATACCATCCAATTCCACACCTTTAAGGAAATGATTTTTTCGCTCGTGCATATGTACGGATTACCGTCTCCACGACATGATGAGATTCATTTCCACATTCACTATTCATCGACGATTATAAAAATATATATTACTAAAATTTTTGTAATATGTGACATAATAATGATACTAGATATATATATATATATACACATACTTACATATATTTTATTCACTTAGTTCTGTTCAATACGTTATGAAAATGGAAACATCGTTTATGCATACGTACGGACTACCGTCTCCATAAACGGTGTTTTCCATTTCATATATATGTCTATTATACATATTTATATTATAAATATACATGATATATAAATAATGTTTTATATTATGTAATTATTTAAATCATTATCTAAGTGATACAATCAAGAGTAACAAGTTAAAAAATGTACAATAAAGAAAGCAATTATTACCCAAAATGTTAATTTAATATGGAAATTATTATAAAATGGGTAGTGTAAAGTCATAAATGAATAATGTATGATATCATAAATATTAATATGGTTCTGGTATAATTTAATAACATATTGAGGTCATTATACAGGAGGTTAAACGTTCCCTCGACTAAAATAAAGTGTTAGGTAAGGGGTTTTCATCTCACTCCTTATTCCCATGAGATTCATTCCATATTCCCACTATTACCATTTGTGTGGCGTATTTACTTTCTATAATTTTAATTTCGTGTAATTAACTTTAATTTATGTGTATTTACATATTCATCGTATGATACCACTTTCATGGGGTGTATGTTTCGTAAGTTACCAAATTGGTAAGGGTTAACTTCACAATCTCTTTATTATCCGATGTTGTTTTTACGTAAGTATATACTAGGACATATTTATTATCCATGTCCATGTTTCATAAAATAGTTTTCAAATGGATTATTTTAAGGGAATTTTTACTAAAACATAATTTTAAATGTTTTAACGATTTATTCTTCTGACTAATTCTCATTAATTTCCATGTTTTCAAAATGGTTTTAAGGATTTATTTAAATGGACATGAATGTCTTAAAATGGTAATTACTTTCAAAAGATTCAAAGTGGTATGAGACACTTTGATTCAAAAAAGTATTTAAATTTCTTCCTTTCTAAATTTTGTGACTTTTAAATGTTTTCATGAAAAAGGGATATTTCTCTCAGAGTTTTACAAATCATTTTCATCTATGTCAAAATACATTAATGGATTTTAAACTTGTTTGATGTTAATTTATTATGATACAAATCTTTCATATTGTATTGAATGTTTTGTGATATGTTTGATTGTGGATGTGTTATTTTTATACCATTCATGTTTTATGGGTAAAGTATTTATATTTCGTATGCCAATTTTAATATGAATGTTTATGTTATATTTAAACCTTTTCATATGAGGAATGCATCAGACATAGTAAGTGATGGGTGGAGCCCGCTATAGCTCCTCAATGCATCGGTAGGTCTCATGAGACAAACTAGTGTCTTGGCACAAGGCCTTGAAAAAATCTTATTTGTAGTCTTGGCACAAGGCCTTGACTATGTGGTTATGATAGTCTGGCATTATGCATTCCATCATTATGAAATTGGTTATTTATATTTCATGTGATTATTTGAATAGTAGAATATCCATGTGAATAAGTAAATGGAATTACTTCATTTTATTTTTTCCATATTATGCTGAAGTTGACGTTTAAAAGGTTTTTTTAGTTATACATTGCCTTAAATTTTTATGATTATTTATGAAATTTTTCATTGTATTTTTATCCTTATTGAGCATATAATATCACCCCTTTCTATGTTTTATTTTTCCCAGGATTCCATGAAGTGTATTGTGATTGATATACAAGGTTAAGCCAAGGGAATAATGGAATTCATAAAGGATTGTTTATGTTGTTTTATATGTTATAAAGTGTAATGTAACATTCATGTATGTAATCTATTTTACAAGACTGTTAAACCAATTGGTCCTTCATGACGTGATTCCTTGTAATCATGCCAATGTATTAAAATAATTCACCGACTTTGGGTAATTGGGTTCGGGGCGTTACAGTTGGTATCAGAGGAAGTTTAGAAATTATCATGGAAGCTAGATTTAGATAAACTCTTATTGGAGAACATAGACCTAAAAAAGACTTTGAGGATTATTATTGAAGAAATTCCTAGAATTTTGGTAATGTAGATATTTTTTGAGTTTTCCTTGAAAATACAACCCTCTCTGGATACGAGCAGGTAGAGGAAGCTCTAGCACAGATGTAACTAGGGGTAAACGTAGCGGCCCTGATCCTCGGGTTCCTTATAAGACATGATATACTAACATTTCATTACATCATTTACAAATTAAATATCATGTCCCATTACTACATAAGATCACGAGGCTCAGAATTCTGGGAAATCACCTGCTTCTGATAAACTTCATTAGTACAAACCATGCCTGAAAAATTTAAAACAAAAACATAGGGTGAGAATGTATGCCTAGTAAGGGGTTTTAAAAACGTTTTAAGAAAACTCTTTCTCAAAGCAGTCCTTTTTGAAGAGAATAAAACACTTCGCTAAAAAAAATGCATTATCTTTTCTTAAAACATGAAATAGAACATTTTTTAAAACCACTTACACAGGGAAAAAGTACGTACTTAAAATAAACATTAAAGTAAACATGATCAGAGATAGAAACACATGTAGAATAGATAATGCATAATATTAAACCAAGATTATTTTAGTTCTAAAAGAAATCTGTGAGTAAGCCGAGAAAACATTCAAAACATGATTCATGAGAACATACAGTTCCTATAATAACTTACCACATGAAATACAATTCTTATCCCATAATTACATTTTCATAGTCAAGGGAATTTTCAACTAGGGGATGTCCTGTTAGTTGAACTAACCCCTGGTTGACCATTTATCATCACATGAAGAGGGAATGTATAATGCTGGACTTTGTCAAGACCTTGCGTCAAGACCGTAAAACATACTTAACGGGTCAAGGCTAACCGCCAATCCAGTTTCCATGGAAGCACAAGACAAGGATAACTACCAAGACCGTCACACATAACATCTCATGAGACTCAAACTTTACCCAATGCATTGGAGCTCTGTATAATTCCGGGCAAACCCATCACATCATTCATATTGCGCTATATTATTTCGGGCCCACCCGTCACATTTGAGTCCAATACATCCCTCAAATATCTTTACATGGTCTTTCATTCATAGGGTTTCATTCATACTATCCTAATCAAACCCCCTTTTCACATACATATTCATAACTTGAAGACAGTTCAATCATTAATAAAACTAAGACATGCATGCTAGAAATCCGTACACATAAGAAATTATCATAACAATTGAAAACATGGGTTTTAAGGAAATGAACATAAACACTTTAACATTCCAAAGCAACATAATACCATGTTAAAACAAGGCAGTTCATAACTAATACACATGATGATAAATGGGTATTGTGGGTGTTTAATTAAAAATCTGTGAATATACATACAGTTAGGGATATAAAGTGTGAAATTAGGTTCATCTTGGGAAGTCATGTATATATGTATACAAAATGAATGAATATATATATAGTTGTGTAAAAACTCATTTGCACTTTGAATAACATGACCTTTCCTTTGAACATTTTGCAAACATCAAAGGAAGAACCTGTATTTGAAGACTACATATTGATAAATGGTTATATATACCTATATATATATATAAATTTAGGTGCGTATACACATGTGCATGGGTTTACCAAATTAAACCATACTCAATAATATTTCTCATGTTATACATTAAACAAAATTAATGTTTGACAAAACCGAGTGGGGTTCTTTTACATAAAAAAAAGTGAACATAATTTTCATAAAACCCTTATTGGAATAAAATCAGTCTTCCATACAACATGGTCTATCCATAAATATGAGTACATATATATGAATACATATATATATACTTGTAAACGTTTAAGGAATTTCACACTACCCATCTTCACAAAACAAAATCATGATTTATCTAGAATGGTAATAAATGAAAATTTTTTATTGAAAGAATTATTTTGATATCAAAAAAACTCTTAAACTTCATCATTCATATAAACATGTATACAAATAGTTTTGGGTACTCTTCTTGAAATAATAATCCTTTTGAGTAAATATAATATTAATCATCATGTTATATTGTAACAAATTACAAAAAAAAAAAAGAATCAAGTTCATCCCTTATGCACATTGATGTACATAAACATCGATATAATCACATGTACATATATATCAATATGATCTATACACTTGCATGATTTTACCTATTCATACAATTACCCAAAAACTCCATTTTCATAGGCGAAATAAAATCAGGGTTATAAATATTGAGAAGAGGTTTGTATATTTTCATATATCATTTTATACATATATGTATATAAATATATATATATACTCAAATTATATATGAAAATGCTCTAACCAATGTAAAATAGGTCTCCCGAGTACCCTTACCCCAGTTTTGGGATTCCACTCAGAAGCGGACAAGAGTGGTTCTCAAAGCCATGCATAAGCGTATATACATGTAGTATATAATTATAGGTTTATATATATATATAAACTAATATATAAATATATATATATCAATGCATTAAAAAAGAGAGGAAATATTTGTCCCCTTACCAGTTCGGAGAGGAGGAGAAGATGAAGCAGATGATGCCGGTCAGGTGGTCGGAGATCCAGGGAGCTTTGGTGCAAAACTCTCCCTACCTTCGGTGAAAACTGAAGCTTAAGTACAGGTTCGCTCATTGCGTGGAGATACTGATGGGGTAAATGAGGTCGAGTCGATGCCAGTTCTATGGAAAAGTGGGAGCAAAGAGGGTCCACTCACTGGCCTAGAGAAGAAAACGAGCCCTACCCTACTGGTTCATCACGACGAAGGAAGAAGAAAGGAGACGTGGGACTCGGGGAAGAAGGAAACAGAAAAAAATGCTGGAAGACTGAGATTTTATGGAGTTCGATCGAACGTCTTAGATGCGATGCGACTTTAAAAGAAATGAATGGCTGATATGGAGATGATGGATCGAACGACTCTAGCTTGATGCGGCGCTTAAAAAAAAGAAACTCGGGTCTTATGTTTTAGAAAAAAAGTAGTTTTATTAATATTATTTTATATTATCTTATTATAAAATTGTTTTTATTAATAATATTCAATTATTGATCTATCTTTTATTATTTTAAGATAGTCATTGGTCAATGGTTCATTTAATACAAAAATACATTAATTAATCAAAACATATTATATATATATATATATTTTAATTTCCTGTATTAACTAATGATCGTAATTTCCATAATTAAAGATTAATATTATTAATAAAATTAAACATTAAACATAACTACATTTATAATTATTTTCAAAATCACACATAAAAGTTCGTTGATATAAATATTATCATTATGAAACACATATGTAAATGAAATCATAATTTGACATAGTTTTCAAAACTGTTAATTAAAATTATAAACATTCGTATTAGTATTATTTCTTATATTTAATTTAGAGATAGATATGATAAATTTAATTTAAGGTTTGATGCAATATATATATATAACTCAAGAGTTTGAGTACATATTTTTTTTAGACAAAGTAAAAAACCAAAAAAATTCAATATAAATAAAAAATAAAATATTAATTGCATAAGTTAAAAACATGTATAGTAAATAGTGGGAAAAAAATAATATTAATTCTCACCATTTTGAAATAAAAAATATAATTCACCTTTTGGGAAAACAAGCAATTAATTATACTATTATTGATGTCACTCTTTAAATTTTAATGAAATTTACACAATTAACTTTTCGAACCTTTCGGGGTAAACAACTCTTTTCTTCAATGGTCCAAAATAAAACATTAGTGTATAGGAGAATTATGGGAAGCCAACATTTATATTTATAGCCGTTAGGGTCCAACGACTGAATTAGTGTTCTTATAAAATGTCTGGACTCGCAGTGTCCCTCACTCAAGGCGACTGAAGGAGAAAAAGAGGAGATGGTTCGTGTGATTCCTTTGGTGCTCGGCACGGCTGTGGTAGCTTCGACCATCCTCATGTTTATTATGATGGATACCAAAGTCCCTTACCAACTTCTTGGGGTCCTGGTGGTTTTAAAGAGTCTCCCTATAATTGTAATCGGGTTTTTAATTGGGATTTTTGGTTATCTTAAATTCTTGTTCGATTAGTGTGAGTTGTAGTCACTGAGATATTACTCATTTGAATAAATGGGCATTTAATTCATTTGATGCATTTTTCAATTTTATTATTTTTATTATCTTATAAGATGACTGTTTGTTCACTTACTGGGTGGCATTGTAAAACAAAATTGTCATTACTCAAAACACGGTTTCTCGGGTCGTTACAGTACTTCCCCCTTCAAAGAATTGCGCCCTCACAATTCTATTCATAAAAAGAAAAAAACAGAAACCCTACACGTACAGCATTACAGAAATAGTGGATCTGGCTCGGTTAACGGAATACCAAAGTTGGCACATAGTTCTTCCATTTCCCTAGCCCAGATGTACTTTGAACCATACGTCTTGAACTCCTACTTGTGTGTACTGCACACGGGATTCCAAAGGGAGGCTCGTGTGGTGAAAATCCCGGAAACGTCCGAGTAGATAAACCCCGTGATAACTCTCCGGGCTACATCACACTTGATGTAATCGAGAGGAATGGTGCGATTGAGGAGACTGAAATTCAAGACCTGGAACATATTGGCTGCACTAAGGTGGCCATCTTGGGTAGCTACGAGGAAGCACACTCTGGTAGAGAAGTTCTATGCCAGAGTAAAACACTCGAAGAGGCCTTCATAGTACCTTCCTCTTCGCCTATAGCATGGTAGTTGAGCAGTGGCGATGAGGTAAAAAACACGATCATCCTCTTGACACAAACGAAGAATCTCATTACTGTTTTCTAGATCGAGAAGAAGTTGGCAAGACCCTCATAGATGGAGAAAGGATTGATAAACCACCGTGCATGCCCTGACCATGATAACCTCTACTAACTCATCGGGTAGTGATGAGATGTTCGTTTGACCAGCCATATAAAAAAACATTCAAAAGAAACTCTTAACAACATTGATATGGTAGATGCAGGAATGGAAACATGAAACTTTCATTTATACCAAAGTTTACATGACAAATCCCGAGTTTACTAAACGTACACCACAAAGAGTGGAAAAACTCCCTAACTCTTCAAACCACACACAGGCTGAACAGACAGGACTAAACTCATGGGAACATCTATGATGCCTCTTGAGTTTAGCATGAGGGATATGGAGTTGGGAATCATCAGTATACACCTCTTTCCTAAGAGAAAATCAGGTGGACTCATCTTCCAACACTCCAAGGTCCATTAATTGGCCCCAGAAGCCGTAGTTCAAAATCCGGAATAGGTAAGCCACTCGGAGGTATCCGACAGCAGCAGCTTCTTGAAAGGTGTTATCAAGCATCGTGCCAAATTCGTTGCCAGTTGAGAACACTCGGAAGAGTCCCTCATTGTACATTCCCTGACGTGCATAAGAGGGAAATGGGGTCATCATCATTAAGAGATAATCCATCCCCAATCCCTGATGAAGACTTAACACCCTAGGCGAGTTTGACACGTCACACAAGTGCTTACATTTCATGCGAATTTGGGGGTAATTTAGAAAGTTCTCATGGCTAGCTAGAGATACAATGTTATCTAGAGCCTCATTGGGAAGTGAAAGTAGGTCTGTAGGTATATTTTCATCAGCAATACAAAAGTTATAACATTTTTAATTAGTCAATCATAGCAATATTTTCATACCACTTGGTTTTCCAGAGTTTCCTGAACCCATCCTCTGATACCTACTGTAGCAGCCCCGATCCCCGGGTGCCTTATGAGACATGATATGCTAACATTTCATTACATCATTGACAAATTATATATAATGTCCCATTACTATAGAAGATTGCGAGGCTCAGGATTCTGGGAAACCAGTTGCTTCTGATAAACTTCATTAGTACAAACCATGCCTGAAAAATAAAAAACAAAAACGTAGGGTGAGAAAATATGCCCAGTAAGGGGTTTTAAACACGTTTTAAGAAAACTCTTTGTTAAAGCAGTCCTTTTTGAAGAGAATAAATCACTTCGCTAAAAACTAAGCATTATCTTTTCTTAAAACATGAAATCCAACATTTTTGAAAACCACTTGCATAGGGAATAAGTACGTACTTAAAATAAACTTTAAAGTAAACATGATCAGAGTGGGAAAAACATGTAGAATAGATAATGCATAATATTCAACCAAGATTACTTTATTTCTAAAAGAAATCTCTGAGTAAGCAGGGAAAACATTCATAACATGATTCATGAGAACATATAGTTCTTATAACAACTTACCATGTGAAATACAATTCTTATCACATAATTACATTTTCATAGTCAATGGAATTTTCAACTAGGGGATGTCCTGTTAGTTGAACTAACCCCTGGTTGACCATTTATCATCACATGCAGAGGGAATGTATAATGCCAGACCTTGTCAAGTCCTTGCGTCAAGACCGTAAAACATACTTAATGGGTCAAGGCTAACCGCCAATCCCGTTTCCATGGTAGCACAAGTCAAGGCTAACTGCCAAGACCGCCGCACATAACGTCTCATGAGACTCATACTTTACCTAATGTATTGGAGCGCTGTATAATTCATGGGTGCACCCGTCATATCATTCATATTGCGCTATATAATTCCCGGCGCACTCGTCACATTTAAGTCCAATACATCCCTCACATATCTTGACATGGTCTTTCATTCATAGGGTTTCATTCATACATTCTTAATCAAACCCCCTTTTCACATATATATTCATAACTTGACGACAGTTCAATCATTAATAAAACTACGACATGCATGGTATAAATTCGTACACATAAGAAATTATCTTGACAATTGAAAACATGGGTTTTAAGGAAATGAACATAAACACTTTAACATTCCAAAGAATCATAATACCAAGTTAAAACAAGGTCGTTCATAACTAATACACATCATAAATGGGTATTGTGGGTGTTTAATTAAAACTCTTTGAATATACATACAGTTACAGATATAAAGTGTGCAATTAGGTTCATATTGGGAAGTCATGTATATGTGTATGAAAACTGCATGAATATATATATAGTTGTGTAAAAACTCATTTTCACTTTGAATAACATGACCTTTCCTTTGAAAAGTTTGCAAGCATCATAGGAAGAACTTGTATTTGAAGACAACATATTGATACATGGTTATATATACCTATATATATATATATAAATTTAGGTACATGTACACATGTTCATGAGTTTACCAAATTAAACCTTACTCAATAATATTTCTCATGTTATACATTAAACAAAATTAATGTTTGGAAAAACCGAGTGGGGTTCTTTTACATAAAAAAACAGAACATAATTTTTATAAAACGCTTATTTGCATAAAATCAGTCTTTCATAAAACATGGTCGATCCATAAATATGAGTACATAAATATGTGTACATATATATATATATATATACTTGTAAACGTTTAAGAAATTTCACACTACCCATCTTCACAAAACAAAATCATGATTTATCAAGAATGTTGATAAATGAAAATTTTCAATTGAAAGAATTATTTTGATATCAAAATAACTCTTAAACTTCATCATACATATAAACATGTATACAAATAGTTTTGGGCACTTTTCATGAAATAATAATCCTTTTGAGTAAATTAAATTTTAATCATCATGTTATATTGTTACAAATTACAAAACAAAAGAATAATTTTTATCCCTTATGAACATTGATGTACATATACATTGATATAATCACATGTACATATATATCAATATGCTCAATACACATGCATGATTTTACCTGTTCATACAGTTACCTGAAAACTCCATTTTCATTGGCGAAATAAAATCAGAGTTATAAATATTGAGAAGAGGTTTGTATATTTTCATATATCATTTTATACATATATTTATATAAATATATATATACTCAAAGTACATATGCAAATACCTGAACCAATGTAAAATAGGTCTCCTAAGTACCCTTACCCCGGTTTTGGGATTCCACTCAAAAGCGGACAAGAGTGGTTCTCAAAGCCATGCATAAGCGTATATACAGGGAGTATATACTTATAGGTTTTTATATATATAAACCTATATATAAATACATATATACTGATGATTTTAAAAAACGAGGTATGATTTGTCCCCTTACCAGTTCGGAGAGGAGGAGAAGATGAAGCAGACGAGGATGGTCCGGTGGTCGGAGATCCAAGGAGCTCGGGTCCAAAACTCTCCCAGCCTTTTGTGCACATTGAAGATTAAGTACAGGTTCTCTCCTTGCGTGGAGATACCAACGGGTTAAACGAGGTCGATTCAGTGCCTACTCTGTGGAAAGGATGGAGCAAATAGGGTCCACTCGCCGGCCTAGAGAAGTAAACGATCCCTACCCTAATGGTTCAGCGCGACGAAGGAAGAAGAAAGGAGTCGTGGGACGCAGGGAAGAAGGAAACTAAAAAAAATGGTGGATGGCTGAGATTATACGGAATTTGATCGAACAGCTTAGATGCGGTGCGGCTTTAAAAGAAATGAATGGCTGAGCTGGAGATGCTGGATTGAACTGCTCTGGCTTGATGCGGCGCTTAAAAAAAAAGAAACGCGGGTCTTCTGTTTTAGAATGAAAAGTTGTTTTATTAATATTATTTTCTATTATCTTATTATAACATTTTTTATGAATAATATTCAATTATTGATCTAAATTTTATTATTTTAAGATAGTCATTGGTCAATGGTTCATTTAATAGAAAAATACATTAATTAATAAAAACACACACACATATATATATATATATATTAATTTCCTTTATTAACATATTATCTTAATTTATTTAATTAAAGATTAATATTATTAATAAAATTAAACATTAAACATAACTACATTTATAATTATTTTCATAATCACACATAAGACTATGTTGATATAAATATTATCATTATGAAACAAATAAGTAAATGAAATCATAATTTGACATAGTTTTCAAAACTGTTAATTAAAATTATAAACATTCACATTAGTATTTCTACATATATTTAATATATAGATATATATAAAACATTTAATTTAGGGTTTGATGCAATATATATATAAAACTCAAGAGTTTGAGTACATATTTTCTTAGACAACGTAAAAAACCCATCAGATTCAATATAATTACAAAATAAAAGATTATTTTCTCAAGTTAAAAACATGTATAGTAAATAGCGGAAAAAAATAATATTAATTCTCACCGTTTTGAAATAAAAAATATAATTCACCTTTTAGGAAAACAAGAAATTAATTATACTATTATTGATGTCACTCTTTAAATATTAATTCAAATTACACAATTAACTTTTCGAACCTTTCAGGGGTAAACAACTCTTTTCTTCAATGGTCCAAAATAAAAAATTAGTGGATAAGAGAATCATGGGGGAGCCAACAGTTATATTTATAGCTGTTAGGGTCCATCAGTCGAAATAGTGTTTTTATAAAAATTCTGGTCTCGCAGTTTCCGTCACTCAAGGCGATTGAAGGAGAAAAAGAGGAGTTGGTTCGTGTGATTCCTTTAGTGCTCAGCACGGCTGCGGTGGCTTTGGCCATCCTCATGTTTATTCTGATGGATGCGAAAGACACATACCGACTTCTTCGGGTCCTGGTGGTTTTAAGAAGTCTCCCTATAATTGTAATCGGGTTTTTAATTGGGATTTTTGGTTAGCTTAACTTCTTGTTCGATCAGTGTGAGTTGTCGTCACTGAGATATTACTCATTTGAATAAAAGTTCCTTTCATTCATTTTATGCATTTTTCTATTTTATTATTATTATTATCTTATAAAATGATTGTTTTTTCACTTAACGGGGGGAATTGTAAAACAAACTTGTCATTACTCAAAACACGGTTTCTCAGGTCGTTACTGTAAAACTGAAAAACACCACTTTGAGCAAGATTTGAACGGGAACTGGTGCACGACAACGGGCCTTAAAACAATATTGGTTACGACACTGCCAGTGGATATTCTTAGGATGATTATCATTTTATTTACAAATCATAATGATAGGTTTATGAGTATATACTACCTCAAAGAAAACATATTTATGATTATGGATTATATCTACAAAAGATTCAATTTACGTTATGTGTTTTACATGTTCAGAATTATTCATTGCAATTCATAAACTGGCCTAGATTATTCCATTGTATAGAAATGGCACCCAGTAGAAGGAATGTGAACTCTAGAAATATGTATAATCCATTGAGTAAGAAAGATCATATCTTTCACGGTATTAAGTCAACATTTATAAGGGAACAAGTCTCCCATGTATTCTCAACATATGAAGAAATAGTATCACTTGTTAATTAGATAAGTAAATAATTCTATGAGTCTTATGGATTTGAAGGGAAGCAAGAGAAGAAAAGGATAGAAGAGAGAAAGCTGGAGAAAAGGAAGAGGGAAAAAAATAATTTTCCCATATGTGATAATTGTGGGAAGAAACACCTTTGAACTTGCCTGAAGGGAATGAGAGTTTGATATAAGTGTGGAGAAAAAGGACACCATGTACGTGACTGCGAGGGTAAGAATTTTTTTTCAAATGTACAATGCTTCATCTGTAAGGAGTTGGGAAACTATGCAAACCAATCTCCAAATCATCAGAGTATGCCCCAAATGATGCTATTTGATAATAATCAAGTTATGATGCTACCAAATATGAGGAGGAATGATTAGAGTTCTTTTGTTGTTATTGGAGAATTATGTCATTTGAGTGTTGTATCAACAATGTAATGGTTATAATAAATATGGAGTATATAAGGATTGTACTGTAGTACTATTTTATTAAGGACTTGAGATTGTGTAGAACCAAGAAAAGTGACTCAATAGCAGGTTAAATTTTTGGAAAATATATGGTTTAGAAAAAGATAAACCATAATTTGGTTCTGATACCAAGGTAGTGATTTTGGAATAATACATGATTTATTTGAATAAATAATATTTTATATTCTTGACTACCATGAAATTGATTAATGATTTTTATATTCCATCATTGTTGGAGTTTACAAAATTTTTGTATAGAAAGATTATATCCAGTATTCTATAAAGAATAAGGGATCATGAATGTAATCAATAAGGTATTATGGTAATTCCGTATGTTCCAGTGTTTTAAAAGAATACATGATGATGGTTTTCACATGTTATTATATGGAAAAAATGATCTTCATTGTGTTTACCTTCCTTATAAATTTTGGACTGTGAGTTTGGGTAGAAGTATTTTGGATAATTCTAGTTTGAGATTATTTTTGGATTGTCATAAAAGGACAACCCGAATGCCGGGTGGCAACTCATCATGTCCGACAAGGTTGTGAGACATGAACCCGCAACCGATGGGCGAAAAAGGTGTATCACCTACCATTGGCCCATGTGATGTCCTTGATTGAATAATGTAGTCATTTTTTTAAAAAATTCTGGTAGATGAATTATAAATTTTTTATGAACCCTATACGAATAGGATAAATAGAATATTATTTTTTAGTTCTATTATCATTTAGAGTGAAAGATGAGTTTGTGGTAGAAATTAGTTAATGGATGGGACTCTACTTGTCAAGTATATCGTTTTCTACTTATCTTATAATATTAAAAAATTAATCTTATACTTTACTGAAGGGATCATAAAACCAAATTTTTTTTATCCTAATACCATATGTTTTGTTGAACCAATTGTATTTTAAATCATTATAGATTTATGAATTTAATGCCATCAATTTTAAAATTGTTTGTGATTGATGAACTCAATCACTACCTATAAATATTTTTGTTTTTCCCCTAATTATATGTCTCAAATTTCAACCAATGTTCTCCTAATCGAGATCATAATTTAGTGGTGACCATTTTATTTCCCTTTGCTTCTTATTAAAACTAAATTTTATTACCCTAATTTCCAATGTGGGTTTTCCCAAAGGTATTTTCTATTTTCAGCCATTTATTTTTGAAAAATAATTTCAAATTGCGAGGATTCTCTTTATTGAAGGAGTGGAGAATGTAACACCCCAAGCTTCCACGTTACGCCCCTCTTTGAATAATACAGTAGCGTGTGTTGTACGAAACTTCAAGTTATAACACACCACAACCAATCAAACTAGTGTTTATCAATAGTAATACCCACTTTTTTAAATAATTTAAATTTTATCTTTTAAAATGTACTTCATTTTTGGATTCACAATTTCAATGTTAGACTATAGTTAAATTTTGGTATTTTTCTGAAAACATTCAATTTTTGGTGAATAGTAAAAAACACTAAGTTATAGTTTAAAACCAATTTTTTATTTAAATAGTTATTTAATTATTTAAATTTATTATTGGTCAAAATTGATACATAATACCTATATATGTTCAATTTAATTCATTAGAGTCAGTTTATAATAATTTGGATATATAAAAATTTTAATGAACTTTTCACCGTCTTTTACCCATATCCTAGGAGAATTTTCAAATTCACATAAAAATTAATTTTATCGCTTCATTGAGTGCAATTTTGAAAATCAGAGAGACATGGTTAATATCAAGGGGTAAAATGCAGTTCAATCTGATAAAAATAATTTTTGGGGAATAGTAACTTTTTTACTTTTATTTACCCTGGTTAAAAGTAAATAGGGTAATTAAAGGTACAAATGATATTATTATTACCCTAACACATGTCCTAATTCTATTGGATAAGTATATTTCGACTAGAAACAACCTTAGGAATAACATATGAACCTATTTGGTCCACTTGGATTAGATTAGGACATTTATTATTATTTAATCCCAAGAAGAGTTAAAAGAGATGAAATGAAAGTTAAATAACTAAAAAAAATTAATATTGGGTTATTCATAAGATAAATTCCATTATAAATATTCATTAGAGAGATAAAAAGATTTCCTACATAATGATATTTTATTTATAATTTTTTGACATTAAATAATTTAATTTATTAATGACATAATGGTGATGCAGTAATTACCTAATTAATTAAAATATTAAAATAATTGATATTATAAATATGAAAATAATTATTATTTTAGACTTTTTATGAATTACAATAATTTTATTGGTTAATATAACATATTAGGGTTAGTTAGATGAATTACGTTCGAAGTAATAATGCTTTTATAAATTTAGAAAAAACAAAATACCAAATAGTGTCAAAATTGACATAAAAGGGTTTTTCAAACAAATATTATATTATTAATTCATATTCTATTCTTAATAATCTAAGGATCATCCAATGGACTTATATAATGATAGTTGTGTCATTAATGAACCAATTGGGGTTCACTTGGAAGTATATAGTAAGTTTATTAACCATATAATATAAAAATACAATGAGAAATGGTAAATATCAAACTATTTAACTAAGAGTTAAATATAAATGATAAGGTCAATATAGTTACCAAAACCTATCTAAAATATATTGGTTGAGAGGATTTCGACCCATCCACACCTTATCCCTGAAATAAGTCACTTTTGAGCAATTATAAACCGAATATGAATTTATTATAAAATTATATTTTATGTTTTTTCTAAGGTTCCCCTCACCCCTCTTATAAAAGGGCACTCCCCCTTCTCTCAAATTCATACCTTTAAAGACTTTTAGCTCAGAAAAACCCTACGGAAGTATTCTCTCAACTTCCCTCACATGAACCTAGAGGCATTATTTTGATCTAAAAGCCAATCTAAGGAGCCCTTTTGATCAAATCAAAAGGAAGAACACGAAGAAGAGGTAATGTTTTAACCACCCTCTTTCAAGTTCCATTCTTCTTCCACTTATTCATTATTTGTTATTTCCATTATAAATTAATAACTCTGGTATCTTCTATATATGGTGATGTTGTTATAAATATTTCACAACTATATTCATTATTATATCCTTCTTATGAATGATAATGTCCCCATGTGTGCGTACGTATGGCTTACCATGTCCACGCTTTGGTGTAATTTGTTATTCAACACTATGTTATTTGGATGGATATAATGATGAGTAATATGTATATAAATAATGAAAATAACAATAAAATGTCTCTGAAAAATTAATATACCCTCAAATTCCTCACCTTTAAGAAAATGATATTGTCGCTCGTGCGTACGTACAAATTATCATCTCCACGACGCGATGATATTCATTTCCACATTCACCATTCATCAACGATTATAAAAATATTTATTACTAATATGTTTGAAATATATCACATAATAATACAACTAGGGATATATATATATATATATTTACTTATATATATTTTATTCACTTAGTTCCGTTCAATAGGTTATGAAAATGGAAAGGTCGTTTATGCGTACGTACGGACTACCGTCTCCATAAATGGTGTTTTACATTTCATATATATGTATTTTATACATATTTATGTTCTAAATATATATGATATATAAATAATGTTTTATATTCTGGAAGTATTTAAATCATGATCTAGGTGATACAATCAAGAGTAACAAGTTAAAACACGTACGATAAAGAAAGCGATTATTACCAAAAAAGTTAATTTAACATGGAAATTATTATTAAATGGGTAGTATAAAGTCATAAATGAATAATGTATGAAATTATAAATATTAATATGGTTCTGGTATAATTTAATAACATACTAAGTTCTTCATACAAGAGGCTAAACGTACCCTCGACTAAAGGATTGTGCAAGGTAAGGGGTTTTCATCTCACTCATTATTCTAGTGAGATTCATACCATATTGCCACTATTTTCTTTTGTGTGGTGTATGTACTGCCCATAATTATATTATTTCTGTAATAAACATTAATTTATGTGTATTTACATATTCATTGTATGATACCTCTTTGATGTGGTGTATGTTTCGTATGTTACGAAATTGGTAAGGGTTAATTTCACGATCTCTTTATTATCTGAGGTTGTTTTTACGTAAGTATCTACTATGAAATATTTACTATCAATGTCCATGTTCCATAAAATAGTTTTAAAAGGGATTCCTTTAAGGTAATTTTAACAAAAACATCATTTTAAATTTTTTAATGATTTAATCCTCTAAACCATTCTCATTAATGTCCATGTTTTCAAATTTTTTTAAGGATTTATTTAAATAGACATGAATGTTATAAATTGTTAATTACATTATAAAGTTTCAAAGTGGTATGAGAAACTTTTATTCAAAAATGTATTTAAATGCCTTACTTTCTAAAATGTGTTATTTTTAAATGATTTCATGAAAAAAGGATATTTCTCTCAAAGAGTTTTACAAATCATTTTCATCTATGTCAAAATCCTTTAATGGATTTTAAACTTGTTGGAAGTTGATTTATTATGATAAAATTCTTCCATATTATATTGAAGGTTTTGTGATATTTTTTACTGTGGATGTGTTATATTTATATCATTCATGGTTTATGGGTAAAGTATTGACATTTTGTATGCCAGTTTTAATTCGAATGTTTATGTTATGTTTAAAACTTTTCATATGAGGAATGCATCAGACTTAGTAAGTGACGTGTGGAGCCTACTATAGTTCCTCAATTCATCGGTAGGTCTCATGAGACAAACTAGTGTCTTGGCACAAGGCCTTGACAAAATATATTTTTTAGTCTTGGCACATGGCCTTGACTATGTGATTATGATAGTATGGCATTATGCATTCCATCATTATGAAAGTGGTTAGTGATATTGCATGTGATTATTCGACTAGTAGAATATCCATGTGAATAATTAAATGGAATTACTTCATTTTATTTTTAAAATATTATACAGATGTTCATGTTTAAAAGGCTTTTATTTTAGTTATACATTGCTATAATGTTTATGCTTATTTATGAAAGTTTCTGTTGAATTGTTATCCTTGATGAGCATCTGAGCTCACCCATTTCAATGTTTTATTTTTCCCAAGATTCGAAGAAGTGTATTTTGATCGATATAAAAGGTTAAGCCAAGGGATTAATGGAATTTATAAAGTATTATTTATATTGTTTTTTATGTTATAAAGTGTAATGTAACATTCATATATGTAATCTATTTTTCAAGACTGCTAAACCGATCGGTCCTTTGGGACTTGTTTCCTTGTAATCATGCCAATGTATTAAAATAATACACTGAATCTGGGTAACTAGGTTCGGGGAGTTACATCAATAGTGGTGTTATAATTTTAATACATGTTACCATCTATAAGTTATTAATATTTAAAAATAAAATAATGTTATCAAATAATTTTATTTACAGTTACATCTCAAAAACTACTCTTTAGGGTTGACCTGGGTCAACCAATGTTAGGTTGCCCCTGAGGTAAAATCACCACACTAAGCACAAAGGTTCCATCAGATATCTATTACGGGTACACATTCTAGTTTTTCTAGAAATATGCTCACGAGCATAGTTATCATTTTACAATTTTTCAAACAATCGGTCCATGCACTTCGGTCCTCAGAAAAGGATACTGTCAATGCGTCTGATTTTAAAAATTTCTCAATTAATTTCTAAAAATAAAATCATGAAAATTCAAGTCATTTTATTATAAATATTATATAATACATTTATTAAAAAAGGTTATGAATTTTATCAATTTTATTTGATACAATTGAATGAAATAAATTTAAAATAAAACAAAAAATGTTGCCAAAAATGATTTCTTAATGAGAAAAATATTAGGAGTTGAAAATATTTTAACATGATAATTCATTATAAAATAGATTCTAATTATTTAAATTGTGTTGATAAATATATAATAGAACTGATATTACTTTTAGAAAAATTAAATTATATTTTTAAAAAGTAAATTATTTAATTCAAGGATATGTTTCAATAAAAATAAGTATTTTTTATTATTTATAAAAAACAACACATTTCAATAATATTACAAAAATTTCACCAAAAATAATTTTCACATGATGATTTAAAAGATGTTGTTTTTTTCCAACAAGTTTTCTAATTGGGGGAAAATTTAATTTTAATGTAATTACTCCAAAGCACGATGAAACCTCCTATTATTAAAATATAGTTTTCCAAAAAATAATTCTTTTAATTTAAATTGATTTTTTATTAATAGTAAAATGATATGGATTCAATTTATTTTATACGTGTGTAACCCATATAATTTTTATAATTAGGTATTACTATTCATAAACTTATATTTAATGTCTATGTTATAGTTTCAATTTCTAAATAATATTATTTTGGTAGAGTATAATGTTTTTTACTCAGTGTTTAGTTCAATATAACCAATCAATGTTTTTGAATAAATATACCATAATTTATCTGGTTGTTAAATTATCATTTAATAGTATTGTTTCATTTTATACATTCTATTTAACATGGGGTTCCTCATTTAAAATATCAATGGTGTTATATCCTCTACTTCTTAAAAAATTTCTATCCCTGCAATTAAACCAATATCTCAGTAATAAAATGTTGGAGATTTTAAAATAATAATATTAGGAATATAAATAGAAAAATATTTAACAAAAAATTCGTTTTATAAGATATATGTTAAGTATGAAGGACATATATAATACCACCAAACTCTGTTTCCATGTAGTGGATCATTGGTGGGATGAGATGATTTAGACAATGCAAAAAAAAAACTATAATATCTATTAAATAACATAATTTGATAGATATCATAGATAAAAATAAATTTCATGACCCCCTCTCGATCTATAATTGAAGAAAGGGATGTAAGTACGCCCCCATGTCCAACCACTAGTAGGGCCCTGGGTGGTAGCTAGAACCAATGTATATAAGTCTACCAAATTGGGAGGCCATTATATGTTTTAAAAAAACAAGACATGAAGATAAGATGATTCATCCCAAAAAAACTCAAATAAATATATATATATAAGAAATAAAAATCCATCCAACATGCATGTTTAAAATATATCTGATACAAAAAAGTATGTAATGTATGTAGTAAGAGTATTGCATGGCATCAATAGGGAAACTATTAATATGTGAGATATTAATGTCAATCACGGTCTGTGATGCCTCTTGGAAACCTAAAAACAAATTTATATTTGATCCATGAGAATACATTTATACTCAGTAGGAAAGTGAATGTCTATCATGCACATGTAAAAGAAACATACTAATTCCCATATGAGAAAACAACAGAACTAAACATCACTAATAGAGGTACACTAACCACCCAAACCTCTTGAAGGCATGCTCACCAAATAAACACATGTCAAGCAATGTAATATAATTTACATTGATAATATGGTATGCCACACCGATTTACCACTGCTTATCCACTCTCACACCATAATGAAAAACATCATAGCGCTCCCACCTCTTCTAAACACACCACATCACAACCCATCCACAGTCACATGGGTATCAAATCAACATCTCAACCACATACACCTAGACTACAAACCACACCTCATCCTTCCCCCAAGCACTTGGACCACATACCACATCACATCCTAAATGCAATTGGGAAAGAACAACACATATCAACCCATAGACAACTAAAAAAACACAACTCATCAAATCTTGATGTCACATGGGAAATCACAACTCGCCCTCCACCATTCCAACATCTAATGACCCCCATGAAAGCTCATCAAAAAGGAAAGAAGAGTATCCATATACTGACTTCCACCCTAACCACTCTGTTCACTAACAAAAAATGCACATTAACCTTCCAGGATTGAAAACACAACTCTACTCCAGAAGCAATCCATAGCAACATACATGGAATTCAACTAGTCAATGATGGTAATAAAATTTTATGGAATCATATATAGCATGAAGATATCCCCATAGGACTAATGCAGTCCCATCATAAGTCTTTAACCACATTACACATCAAAAAATTTGGTCTGACCTCGACTAGAATACTCAACACTAGGGGTGTGAGTATCCTCTATATATGTAGTCTTGTATCATGGGATAGAGCATGTGAAACAAAGTAGTGTGAATATATTGAATCAAACAATTCACAAGAAAAGTTAATGAACAAACGTACCATGCCTATAATTATCTTTGGCCCTGATGGAGCTATTAACTCTACTACATGAAACTATCCACACTCAGCTCCTATGCCCCACTGCAGATGATCACCTCCATGATCATGATCTACTAAAGGTTCATAAAGAACACCCTATGGTTGGCCTTTACCTGATCCATCTTCTTCTAGTGGAACATAATCCTATTTTCACTACTAATAAAATGGCATAACTGGAAAATACTATTGAGACTGGTGTAGAACCTATCCACCCCACCATACAATTCTCAACCAACTTCTAGACACTAATAATGAATATGGACATTAAACCCATAGATTAAATACATTGGACACAATCCCATTATAATTTAATGAATAACACTATCTCTTGAAGTACAAAGAATAATATTCTGAAGTCTCCTCCCATCTGGTGGAAACCATGAGTTTTCTAGAACTATAGATCTTCTAATAATGGCCCTACCTCTCGTAGAACGTCGCTAACTCTCTTATTGTAGTGGACCTCCTCATGATTCAGTCCTCTCAATTGACTCTACCTTCTTCAGGACCTCCAGATACATTGGCAATGTAAAAGGAGTTACAACAAAATAGATAAATGGGTGGAGGGCCTCCTCAAGATGTCTCGCCCAAGAATCATTATCTAGAAAGAGATATGGGGTGAGGCAAATAATAAACTTGAATTTGATCACATGTTCCCACACTAAAATAATCCCCTTATAAAGGTATAGAAACTCCTACCTTTTCTCATCCTTCACGGCTGACGGAAAGATCTCCACCCAGAATTCATTTAGAATGTTGACCAATAACACATCAACATCCTTCGTCTCCCCTAGATAAATTAGCACTACTGACACAAAACTCAACATATCTAAATTAAAATGAAAGTAACCCAACACTCTATCGAGGCCTGTATCAATGTGAAGGTGATCTAATGTTCCTCAACCCATTTATCTATCTCTATGTTCGATAAAATGTGCTCGTATTTTCACAAGGAATTCCACTAGTAAAGACATAACATTATCTTACACCAGTAATGTTCTTCTACTTGAACAACCCTCCACCGATCGGTTGGATTAGCCTGATGAGACTTTACCACCTGAGAAACACATAGGAGATGAATGGATTCCAAAACATAAAGGTAATCAAGTAATTATTAATCCTAATTATTATGGATTTTTATTTATGGACTATAATAACTCATTCAATTTATTTAATCATCCATTTAATATATCCCAAAACACCAAAATCAAAAATGAACAAAAGTCATTATGATGCATGTACCTTCACTTGGGGCTGAAACTAACAAGTGGTGTAGCCTCACTTAATTTTTTGGTATGCTCAGAGTTGTTGCATCGGACATGGGGCCCCTAAAATTCCATATTCTATCCATTTTAAAATGACTATGTTACACACCTAGATATCCTGAATGTGTTTCCCAACTGACCCATGCAATCCTCTTTGTACCTCACTCAAAAATCCATCCTATCTCTCAACAATAATCTCTGATACCATTATTTCTTAAACCCCTCCTTCCAATGATGCCCCTACTAGTCTGAAAATGAAGAAAGGGGTATAATGAACCAACATTCCCACCACCACCAGGCCTTAGGGTAGATACCAATACCATGGGGATACAGGTCTCACAAAATTGGAGGTATGTAACTTTTAAGAGAAATAAGATCAGGGGATAAGAGGTTTCATCCAAAAACAACACCTATATATTTACACACACACACACACACATATATATATATAAGAATAAAAAATATATCCCACATGCATGTTTAAAATAGAACTGATAGAACTCAAATGTCTCTAATGTATGTACTAAAAGTACAGATATACAACGACCCAACAACTATTAAAATCCACAATAGTATAGACTAGAATGGTCTGTAATGTCTTCCATGAATGAATAAAACCCATTTTATATACATAGGGTGAGCATATATGTATAATCAGCTGTAATACCAAAGTCTCTCAAGCACATTTGAAAAAAGCATACTAATGCACCTGTGAGAAAATAATAGAACCAAACAAAACATAAGCAGGTATACTAACCCCCAACTTGAACAAGGAAATCACACTAAATTACTCATGTCATGTAATGTAATATAATATAAATTGATAATAAATTACTCCACATATCATTAACTGTTACATCTGAGTTTCGGAAGCTTCCCAGAGGGGCCCCATACCCTGTTGGTCACATGGAATCAAGCGCATTTCCCCGAATGCCAGAGGCTTCCAACTAGCAGTGAGAGCTTTGGGTGTGATAGTGGGAAAAATATGCCTTCATTTGCAGAGTAATATAGTGAATGTAAAACAGATAGAAATAGCATAATCATTATAATACGATACAACTATAAACAACAGATGACTGAATGTATTAAGAATTTGGAGCACATATAAGATGATGCATTATACATATGTCTAAGAAAGTAGACAGAAATGTCACAACAATGAAATATAGTGATAAACCAAAAATTAAAGAAAATAGAAAACAACTCCTCAGAATCACAAGCCTTATCTTGGTCCCATGCTCTCCAGCTCCAAAGTAGTCATGTACCTAAAGTAGAAGGGTGATTTCCCTTATCTACACCTACAATAATATAATCTATTTTGGCCCAAAAGTTTGACCCAAAAAGTGTTTGAGAGTAAATCCCAGTAGTCATCCACCCAGGGATATGTGTATAGTAGTCAGTGAATATATATGACAGGAAATAAGAAAAAGAAGTAGTAAAAAAGGAAGTACTCAATAGTAAACATTCCTACAGTTTCAAAGCATTCAAACACCACATATAAAGTAAGTTAATAATCCCAAACTGGTACACCTATGGGATGTTCTCAAAGCCTAATCTCCTATTTTTCTATCTAGAAAACACAAACAACCCTCTAGTAAGTACACACAGTCTAACCCCTCTAGTTATACTTTAGCACAGACTCTTTGAGGAAGCACTCACCATCAATTCCCCCTATAGTCTCGTATCAGTAAGAAAAAGTTTCTCTATGGAAGAACATAAGTATCATTCCCCCTATGGCACATGTCTAGGAACAATAGACACTACGAGGAAGCACTTGTCTCAATTCCCCCAATGGTCTTGTATCATAACAGTAAAAAAGACCCTCTAGAAAATCCCTCACATCCATTCTCCCTATGGTCTACTACACCATGTTTTCAAGGCCCAGTGTAAGTCAAACGATCACATCAATACTTGGAAGACACTATAAACCTCAAAAACTACTTGGAAAAACATTCCACATCATAACATCATGTCAGATAAAACACTCCATCCTAACAATACTAGGTATGGAAAACAAAGCATCATCCTAACAGGAAAAACTAGACCAAACAGTAAAAATAAGAAAACATGGGAAAAACCTCCATAGCATGGCAACAAAACACTATTCACAACATAAAACCTCTATCTAATCAACCAAGGAAAAGCATGCAAACATTACGGAAAAAAACATAAACCCGCAATATCCCGATCATTAGTATTGTGAACTTTCATACATATAACACCAAAAATATATATATAAATTCACAAACTGCCTACCTCAGTGTTGTAAGATCGTTATACATGAACCTCAAGTGATGAAACGCCCAAGAAGACTGTTGATCTACAATAACATCTAAAACGTTTAACGAAAGATAACTTTTGAAAGAGGAGGAATTAGGAAACGAATCTCTAGAAGAAGGAAGAGCTTACTGTAGCGATCCCAACACAATAGATGGTGGTTTCTTTAGAGAACGGATGATCGGTTGAGGGCTCGGGTAATGATCATGGCCATACAGATGCTCTCGGACAAAGAAAGAAAATAAATAGCGTGTTCTATCGGTCAGACGCGACCCTGGTCTGTTTAATGTAGAAAACGAACAAAGCTTGTACTTGCCATCAATGGCCCCCTAATTAGGAGGTCTCCAGGTCACCACACCCGGTCGTGAGCATGGCTGTTACATGGCCAGCACCCGACTACTTGCGTCAACCGAGTACACGGTGAGTACTCATAATTTACATGGCATGTACTTATGAAATTTCTAGGAATTCCTCTTTTTCTTAAAAACACTAGAAAATGAAAAAATGCCTGAAAGGAAGATATGGGTTCTTACATTCAAAATTATAATCCACTTTGACACCCTAAGGGAAAATTTGATGGTTTTCCCACCTCTTCTGGACACACCAAATCACATCCTTCTCACACACATCTAGGCCTCACAACTACATCTGAATCAAAAACACATATTCTACTTAACACACCTCATCCAGCCCGCAGAAACCTAGTCTACATACTACATCACATCCCTAAAACACTAGGGAAGTCAGAACACATCTCATCCAAAATACCCCTTGTAAAACAAAACATATATCAACCTGAAGTCACCTAGGAAAACACAAATCATCAAAACCTGATGACACCTAGTGAAAGACAACTCTCCCACACACACCTGGACCCCACATAACACAACATACCTTGGGAATATTGGGAATGAATTGGCTAGAAGAAGAAGCATGGAAGAATGGGTGGAAATCAGTCCATCCTCCCACCAGGATGTTTGGGAAAGACACCCTCCCCCCTCTCCCTGGATGATGGGGGTTTTTGGCACATATGTCTCAACTAGGGTGGGGTGGGAATTGAAATAACAAAGGAATAAAAAGTATATATAGATATAATACCAATTAATAATGCCTATCTTATGGGTTCTCAAACATAAAATTATCTCACAGAACTCTCAACATCAGTATAGCCTATAAATTCAATCATCACACAACATGCCACAACTTATTTACAATTATCAACTAATTTATTTAATCCCTTACTATTATTATTTCAAAATTTATAAATACATTTTGTTATCAAAAATAACCTAGGCCATCCACCAACCTTATTAATTTGTTAATTATTCATCTATTCTATTACTGTCTAGGGAACTACTAATGACATCACATTATAAGAAACAGAACATTGGCCAAACATGGAGAAACTCTAGGCGAATTTCACATACCACTCAAAATAAGTCCCCAAATCCATACTACATCCCGCAACACAACAAAAAAACAACTCGATTATGGCCTCATTTCACAACACTGTTCATCTATTCCACAAACAATCAAGATCTGATGTTGAGATTCCATACCACCTTCGGAACCATCCAACCATACAAATCCATGCAACCCACACACACAAAAACCTAGCATACAACCATATCATAAAGCAAAACAAAAAAAATAAAATCCATATTTAATAAGGCATCCGTTATCTAGTTAATCATGTTAATTAAGGGGTTATAAAAATGATTTATAATCCTGGGGAATCCGTTCCTTAGATGGGTGTACATGATTTACCAGTATACATTTATGTTGATACCACAACTACCACATAAAGTGAATTACGCCCAACATATATAACCAATTCCAGAAAAGCAACCAATGACCACCATTTTAAGTGGTATGTTCATCCCGTATAATCATTATATCACAAATAGTAATCAATTCTAGGAAAATTATTCAATAAACACCTCTACCCTTTTAATTCA
Organism: Viscum album; assembly: GCA_963277665.1. NCBI lineage: Eukaryota > Viridiplantae > Streptophyta > Magnoliopsida > Santalales > Viscaceae > Viscum > Viscum album. The sequence continues at coordinate 753,795,702 of OY728158.1, forward strand.
ATTATCAATTTATTTATTATTTATTAAGGTATAACAACCATAATCCAAGGGAAATAAAAGAAAACCCAATCCCACATGATACACAAATTGGGAGGGACAAGGTAATCCCTATCTTGAAGGGGTGTCAACATTCTTCAAATGAAAAACAATCAAGTAATAGAACTGTTATCACCCTTGCCACAAGATCTGCATCCATCCAAAGATTCCATAGCACCACCTCACTAACAAAAAAAAACTTATTGATACCCCTTTCAGAATCATGGATAGAATAGGACATGGCCTAGTGAGGATATATGGAATATAATGATCCCCAACAAAGTTAAACTAATATAAAAAAGGGGGAACGTACCTTGGATCACCATATATCTCCAATAAATGATCACTATGTTAAATTGATTGACGAGGGAAGAAGATGGTTAGATGAAATCCTCAGGGCACAATGGGGGTTTTTTGGAATATGAGATACTCCTACAACCATAGGATTTGGTAAAACCTAAGTAGCTGGAATGTTTTAAAACAATACTTCATCAGGGGATTATACAATGTGTAACTCCCTTTCATGCTTTAAAATCCCTAAATGAACACTTCTGTTTAAAACCCTTTCAGCTCTTAGATTATTTTTATTTTTTCCATCCTTGATATATTACATGTCGTGAATCCCTCTTTCACACTATATAAAATTAAACATGTCATAAACTATCCTAGGCATGATGTGAAACCAAACTTCATACAATGAAATCATGATACACGATGTGTAACCACTCTTCATATAGATGTTAATAACTGAACTCCCCTAAGCTCTCTCAAAGCCTACTCTAAGTAGTTCCAATAAAAGTTGTAAAGTAACAGATTAAGATGGTATAAACCATTATAATAAAGATAATGAGTAATAAAACATTAAGGACCACAAAGAAATAAATATTTCCTCATACAAAAAACCATTTTCGTAATTGAAAATGAATGTAAGATTATAAAATTTTCACTTTAATTATACTTTTCTTATAGTTTAAGAATTATTTTATGACCATAATTATTAGTATAATGAAAAATACTAACCATTCTAGTAGAATCCACCTATTTAATAAGCTTCTACCACACTATGTTATATTTTCCAATGATGACCATTAATGATGAATTTATCATTCTTGAGGCTCTAAAATAAATATATAATAGATGGAATAATCCCCAACTGGAAAATAATATATTTATCCAATCAATAGAAATTAACTACAACCAAATTGATTATCATAATTTATGTTTTTTCATACATTATAGTGATCCTTTTCTAAAATAATATTAATCTCTTAATCCCAAAATGGCTTTTCAATACCATAGTTTTCTATATGATACATTTATATTATGTTGATAAGATTTGTCATTATAATGGAAAAAATAATAATATAAATGAATGATTTTAGGCTGACTAAGAAATCACATAGTCCAATGGTAGGAATTTCACAATTTTCAACCATTAGTTGTGGGATTATTCCAAATATCCTTTTCGGTTATGATAGGTTTTTTACAAGCCTTCGAGCCATTTTTTTTCACTAAGTATAATCATTTTCAAATTCCATGAAATACGTTTAAGATATATATAAGAAATAGTAATCATCAATGATCATATAATTTCTAATGCCTCTCAATACATTAAAACTTATTTTAAAAAAAGTAATTGCATAATTCATGTTATTCCATAGCTGAATATATACATAAACCTAAACTGATTTCTTCCAAAATTTTATTATTCTCTTGAATGATACATCATGTAAACCCTCAAAATAGGCTTATAAAAATTTAACAAACTATCTACCTTGAAAAAATAATGAGCACCCGGGAGTTGAAACAACTTCACTAGATGGGCCAATATCAATGGTAGTTGCAAAAATGCTTTTCCACACCTTTCAATTTCTTATGATGATGATTTACACCCAAACTAAACTTCTTTAAACACTCATTAGCATAATTACCCATGTCATTTCATATAAAAAATATCACCATTGATTGGATAACAATTATCATATCCTTTGGTTGTTTTAAACAATTTTCATTATAGTGAAGAACCCTTTGACAAATGTTACTTCACATGTATGAATTTAGAGATCATGAAAAGCATTCACCAAAATGAATTCTAATACATATAGAAAATGTTTTTGTAATCATAGTTTGTATCATTGTTTGTTTCATATCCATTTCCTACACCATTAACCATTTCATAAACTTTTCATCTCTTGGAAAATATGTTTTTTCATACCCCATACTTTCTAACCACAACAAACCACTTTCTCAAAACATTTAAATTCTCATGAACCTATAGATATTCATAGAGTTTGTTTCAATATTTATTAAAACCAATTAATTTTACAATTAGTACTGAAAATAAAATATATATCATACCATTCAATTCATACAATGATTCGTGTATATGTTTTAACTTATTATTCATCACTTTTCTTCAATTAAAAGAATTGGTTTTCCCTCATAAGATAAAAAACATATTGAAATATATATCAAAAAATATTTTCTTAATTGTTTCATATTACATAGATTCAAAATCATCTTTATATACAGTAATCATAACCAAATATCACAATCAATCAACATCACCATAAAAATGATTAATAGAAAGGGTTTCCCTTTTGATGCCTTAGACAACCCATGAATTACAATATCCTATTTGAATCACTGGTCCGTCCTTTGACTACCACATAATCAGATGATCTATTGAATAATGGGGGTTGTTTTCCTATATAATGATCCACTATAAATAATCTCCTTAATTTTATATCTGTATCCTATATAGCATGGATACCTCCACAATTTATTTCATGTTTCAATCAAGACATTACTATATGAAACTATTTTGTTCAAATTCCAACAATATCGGGATACTGTTTTGATTGGATATTGTATTTTGTACTTTTTACCCTATATCTATGAAGTTTCATCTATGGATAACCATTATGAGTAGATATAGTTTAAATAAACTATCTTGGTAATCCTATAATGCTTTTCTTTTTAATGTTATTTATGAAGTAAAATATTTCAAAATAATTCTACTATCATTATTATAATATCTAAATTTATCTAAACAGTATTATGATACCAAAATAATGGATCTGGACATAAAAATTACTTAATAGTGATTTTAATTAAATAAATCACACTCTTATATTTGATTATCATCTCTGTTTTGGTATTTTTTAGAGTTTGGTAATAATAAATACGTGATAAAACCCAAAAATATAAGGTGGACAATTTTTATTATTATGTATTTTGTTCAATAATTTAAAAATAATAAAATAATAATTTAATTATTTTAATGGAAAATATTCATGGATTTCGATGTACAAAATTCTCTTCCTATAACCACCCATAAACAATATGAAAAATATTTTAAAACATTGTATGATAAATAAATTAGTAAAGGAAAAAAATGAAAATCATCAATCCACTAAATAAAACAAAAACTAATTTAAATTTTATTTTATACTATGAATGAATACATTATATTATGAAAAAATTGTGTATTGTTTTCATAAATAATTCCATTAAAACCCATAAAAACAATAGAGAATAATTAAAACCCATAAGAGTACCATTAATGACCATTGTTGTACCATAGAGAATAATATAAATAAAAAACATTCAAATCCATTTTAAATGGAATGAACACATGGTAAACATAAAATATAATCATTACCCAATAAACTGGAATGATGTAGTGGGGATAAAAATTAATATATGATATATTACACTCACCCATGATCTATAATGTGGCTAAACCCTTTATAAAAGATATATCAGTTTCCCCCTTTTTTCATGAGAAATAACAGGTATCAACCCTTAAAATATGCTACATTAGTTTCACCTGTGATCTATAACCGAGAAAAACCCCTCAAATAATATATATAATGAACTCATTTTTTTATATAATTCTCAATTACTATATCATGAGTAATAAATTTATTTCTTTCACTTTTTCATTATAAATCCCTTAAAATAAATTTTTTATCCCAATATGAAAAATTGTTTTAAAGACAATAATAAAAATATCATTCAAAACCCACTTTTCGATACAAAAATACCCATAAAATCAAAAAGAGGTATTTTCATGAATAAAAATGAATTATATAAATGGAATCCAGGAACAAAATAATAGTCATGTTGGTATAAAAATACATTGACACTACATATGTTATAATTATAAAATTCCTTTTATCGGTTGTCAAAATATCCCATATAATATAGGTAAACATATTTTATTTGAAAAAATTGATACAAATTAAAATATTAAATAAAATATTAATTATAAATATTTTATATCATCATCATTAATTATACTAATCATTATAAAAAAATGGATATATAAGAGAAAGAGTTGGATGGAAACAATTAAAATATAATTTTTTCAACAAAAGTCTCTTATCAATTTAAGAATATTCGAATCATATTCCCAATGAAATAATAATATTATAAAAACATAAAATAAATTATGATTAATTAAATTCATGATATAATATTTTAAAGGGTCTATATATACACCTCCTAAAAGAATACAACGACATAATATCAAAATATTCCTTACCAAATTTCTTTTAGAGGAAGTGGCTTATATTGTGTATAACTCACCACATACATTATTTATTATCAATAATAATAAAATTATGGTAATTATTTATATGATTATAAATTATTTTCATTTTTAGTATTTCTTTTTTTAACCATTTTATTTATGATTACTTTTTCAATTAAATTTACGTAGAATGTTTTGACCATATTCAACTTATGTGTCAATAATGAATTTGGTTGGTTGAATATGATGAAATGTGAAAAAATTTAAATATATAGAGATTAATGATCATAAAATAATTATAATTGTATACATAATTATACAATTAATACCAATCGTTTAATAATAGTATTAAAATGGAACCATGTTACGATCAAAAATATAGTATCCCATATATACACAAGAGTAACATTTCCATTTTTAAATGCTCGTTATATAATAGAGATGTGTAATATATTATCATAAAATAATTATAATAACCACATATATACCATATTATTTGATTACAAATAATTTAATATATCTTCCATTTTATTTGGTGATGAATAGATAGTTGCATCACATCTTTAATGTAGTATTCAACCTGTACACAAACAAAGTTATTACATTATGAATGTGTAAATAAGTAAGAAATAAATTAATAAATTATACTTTTATAATGATTAATATGTCATTAATATGATAATTATTTCATTTATATGACATATATACATTATATTTACCTTTTTTAACTTCCATGTAAAGTGTTAGTGAAAAAGGAATCGCTGACTCTCTAAGGTCATCTTCTTCTGTACACATGAGGGACGTTATCATATGTCCTATGGAATGTAATGTAAAAAAGGTAATATGATATACTGTCTCAATATTATAATTATGTTATAAATATCATATATATATATATGTATGTATGTGTGTGTGTATATAAGTTAGATAATTCATCCTACTTGACCATCTAGGTCGTAATGGGAAAACAAATGGCTTTGGTTCGTGAGGCGGTAATCTTCCATTCACAGGAATGATGATATTGTAACACATTATATAGAAGTGGAAATGGATAAAAATCATTACATAATAATGGTGATATAAATTTATTTTTATGATTATTGTTTAATTATAATTTAATTGACAATAAAACATTGAAGGTGGGAAAATATGAAATAAAAGGAAATATCTTTGTTAAGATAATGTCCATATCAAAGAAAGTCCTACTTTATATATCCTCCTAAGGGCTTTCAGCTCTATATTTTGTTAAAAAAAAGAATGTCTATAATGTATATAACTATTTTGGAGAGGGATATTGGTAGTTTTTTTCAAGTAAAATTTTTGGGAGTTTTGAATAAATGAGGCGAGTGTGTTCCCTTTTATAAATGGGAGGAGTGGTATTCATGTAAATACCAAAAAAGTCTTCAATAATTGGAGGTAAACATTTTGAAATGTTCCAAAAAAATTAATCAATAATATATTAGTGTGATTATGTTGTAGAAAAACACCTCTACATATGAAATGAAATCATTTTTTACCATCATATTCTATAGTCATTTTATTTACGTAATTTAATACTTTTCATTTTTACCATGGAAAAATGTATCTTTTGGTTTACCTTGGCAATTAATCCAATAAGAATAAAATTAAATTATTTTTATTACATAATTTAAGACTATTAATTATAAATACTAAATAAAATTTATAAAATAATAATTCGATGAATGAGGATGTTTTATTTTGACAGAACAACATCTAATGTGAAAAACATTGTTTTAACCTTAATAACAGTAATTAATTTTAACCGGATTCACTAATAATTATAGTAAAACAATAATTTTTACTTTTTAGATAACAGAAATTATTAGACTCAAATATTTCATCTTTTTATCATATTTAACTCTCAATATTTTTATAATTTATTTTAAAATAAATCCCACTGACTCAAATATAATAAGTTCCCTAAAGGGATGATTTATATAAGCTTGAAAAGTTTTAACATAAAAATTAATTATGAAATTTATTCAAATTATCTGAATTGGATTAATAAATATAAAATTGGGAAATTTTTTCTTTAAAACAATTTTACATTAAAATTTCATAATATAAATTATTCAAACAAAATTGTGGTTTTATTTAAAAATAAATGTTGATACTACTCATCAAAAATTGAATCATTTAAAAAAGATCCCAAATATTCACCTTAATATAATTTTAACATATTAATTTCAATGATGATTTTTACTTTTTAAAATAAATTTTCTTAAAGTTCAAAACATAAAGTATAAAATCATTTTTTTAAACAAGACAAATCAACATTTTAGAAAAATACAGTTTTTAGAAACATTTTATTTATTTTCAAATTATTATTTTATTTATATAAAATATATATCCATTCATTGTATTAATTTTATTTTAAAACCATTCTATTATCTTAATTTAGCCACTCAAAATCATTCCCTCTGAATTAATAGATATATAATAATAGTATGGCTTAAATAATTATATTTTAATGTAGTATCTTGTTTCATTTAAACATGGTCATGTGCTCATTGAAATATATAAAAGGGATTGAATTAATATATCATAAATTATCATGTTGTTCAATTCTATTATAATTTATTGTTTTCATGTAATTCACTTATTAGAACCTGATTTTCATATGCTAAAATATTGGGGTATAACAAACGAATATGCTTTTGTTGTTTCCTTCCACATGGAGAACACAAGTATGAGAAAAACTATTGTTTTCTGGTTATTGATATATGGAATATTTAGTATCATCATTATGGTTGAGATATTTTTTTTCAATTTATAATGTTTTATATTATGTTTTTATCCTCATACTGCTATGGAAATATGTTTTTTACATACATCGTCATTGGAATATTGGATTACATGACATGTGCATGCTTGTATATGATTGTGAATTTTTTTTATAAGAGAGAAATGATTATAAATAATTCAAATCATCAATAATAATTTATTTATCATTTCCCTATATAACATAATAAAGGTATCTATTGTTATTAAGACAACCTAGAAATAAATTCTTTGATATGAAAACTAAGATGTAGATATCATCATGATAGACATGTAAGTGATGAATATAACCCTATAATGGGTAGTTTCAATATACGGTGACAATATACAATTTGGATCCCCAGGATGTAGTGATGTTTGATGTGTATCCCATATATAATGATATAAGGTAATGAAAGAATATTTATGATTTTTCATATAGAAGGGATGAAATTTATGAACTATATTAGAGATCCTATATATTTTTTAATAGGAATCATGATATTGGTGAGATGAAAATGTTAGTAGAGGGGTCGGGTAACATTACATGGATCTACTTGAGGTAGATGAGGGTTTATGAGTGTCTCATAAAATATATGGTCTATCCATTGATGATTTATACCTTTTGTATGAGAGGAATTATAGTTTAATGTGGGATATAAACGTAACTTAAGTTTTTTTTACCATTAGATATGTTTTAGTAAATATATTTTTTGGTTCATTATTCAAATGAATCCTTATATTTTCTTTTATAGTATAAATTCGATTTCAATACTGGGGTCTAATGGTCGAATAATTTTGTGAGATCATGTTCATTCTACTTGTGATATATTACTAATAGAGGAATGTGATTAGTTGTAAGGAATGGTTAAAATAGTGTTTAATCCTTCTCAGATATTCATATTGGATAAAAAAATGTTGAGTTGAGAACATTTATAGGGTTTATTTCTCTAGATACCCCCTTACGTTTAGAATAAGTGAGTGATTTTTATCAATATATGTAATATGTGGGTTAGGGTAGACAAAAAGAATAACTCCAATTATAGAATTATTTAGTCAAGATCATCTTCGGATAACATGTTATGAATGATGACTGGATGGTGATCTATAATCTCAAAGGTGCATTATCATGTTAGAGTCAAATAATTATTAACTTAAACCACATTTATTATTGATAATTCATGTGATTAGGTTGATGTTTTATATGTTATCTAATAGTGGGTGTGATGTATTAGGTGATATCACTAGATATAGTCAAGTCTTATATTTTATCACACATAAATAGCTAAGTGATTTATCCTTTTGGATTTGAGTTTTTTTCCTGCTTTTAGGTGGTATATTTTTTATGAATGATATGTAATAGAATAATTAGTGTATAGTAGTAGAAATTGAAATGATCGATGGAGTAGATGGAGTGTCAATAATGTTTCTATGAAATTACCATTTAGTAATAGTGATATTGGATAAGAAAAATTATTCTTCTCTTGTGAGGGGTGAGATACACCACTTGGTTGTTGAAAATTAAATTAATGATTCTATTAATGGAATGAGTAACTAGGAATGGGTACAAAGTGACATTGACTGTGGATTTAATATGATTAGTTATACACTATTGAAATGATGAAACTAAAAATTTGTTAATATAGAGTTTTCATATAGTAAGAACATGAAACTTGTGAGGATGGTCCGCAGCCGAGGGTTTCGTCGTGGCGGGTGTCATAGTTGGCGGCGACGAGATATACAGCGGGGCTACCTTCTGACATTCCGGTGATGGTTTTATGTCTTTGATCATTACTATTATTTCGATTTTGGATGCATGTTTTTTTTGTGATGTTGAGGTCATGATTTTGGTGATTGAATGGTATAGATCTTGTTGATTCCGTGGTTGAGTTAAGGATTTGATGTTAATTTGGGCATGGTTCCTCGGCGATGGTCTTGTACCTGTGAAATTTTGTTTATTTGAGTTTTTGATTTCAGCAAGGAGACCAATTCTTCGCGAAGGAGGATTGGCTTTGAAGTGGTTCTGGAAGAGATAGGAGGTGAAATAGTGGAGTTTAAGAGGATTATGGGCTAGATTTTTCTGATCCAGTGGTTCAAGATGAATTTTTCTATTGAGTTGAGTTGCTGAAGGTATAGTTGAAGAAGGGACCGTAGGTTTATGAATCCTTTTAGTTATGTCATCGATGATGCTCAGTTCTTCACCAGAGATAGGTTTTGGGATGACCATGATAATGACCAGTGTGTAGGGTGCGCTGCTTAAGGATATCATAGTGATGATGCTAATGTGTGTTGGTTTTATTTATTGAATTTGTTCATGCGTGATTTATTCCTTGGTTTGGCACATCCTGATTTTCGTATGGTGTATTGTTTGTTTTGGATGGTGTAATGTGTTTTGTATTTTCTTGGCATGTTTGATGTCATAAGGTTCCCGCTTAGCCTATAAGTGGTTCTTTATTCAAAAAATGATAAAAAATATTTGGTGGTGAAATAGTGACATATCGTTTATGATATTAGAGAAAACATGGTGGTAGTACAATAATTTCGTATATATGTGATATATGATCAAGGTATTGGTGCATCAAGAAAGAAGTAATCAAGAAATTGAGTGTCAGTGTTGAAAATATGATCAGACGTGGTTAGGTTAGTTCATATAGGATTATAATAAGGTTCATCTTATGAAGGTCAGTGAACCATATTTGGATTTTCTGTGGTAATTTTATTTTAGGTGATGTTTAGAAAATTTTTGTTCTCTTATATGTGGAAACCAAATAATGATACTGGTCAAAGTGTCACTCTTATACTTTGATTAAAATGGTATATATATATATACATATATTGTATGTGAGAAATACAATATTGGTTTTATAATTTTTGACTGAGCATTCTTAGTTAACATGATTATCAATTGTTGACAATTAATTTAATGAAATATACTTTGGTTGTGAAAAGTTATAGAGAACATTGGTAACTATTTATTGTATGATAATATGGATAAAGAGCTGAGAATTCCTCTGATGATTGTAGTTTTAGTTGTGTGGAAGGGGTTTTGGGTTTGGATAATTAGAGTTACATGAGTGTCATATTATGTGACACTCACGTAACTCTAATTATTCATATTGTGTGAATAATGGGGGGTTTACCAATGGATAAAGTGCTGAGAATTACTCTTCTATTCCATTGTTAACTAAATTTGATTGTGTGGTGTTGATACAAAAGATTTTGTTAGTATTTTTATCTCCTTGAAAATATATTCATTCTTGATCTTCCTCTATGATTTTTAAAATCCTTAAAAATGAATTTAGAGAGTGATTCCCTGAGTCATTGCAGAATTAAATTTATTTTGGTGAGATTTCACTATTGAAATATAAAGGAGTCCCATAATAATGGAACATAGGTAGTTTAATTGACTTTATCTGGAGGTTATTGACCTAATTAATTCATTCATAAATATGTTATCAGATGGGATAAAATTTGGGAATTATTTTTTGTAATAAATATATTCTTTAATTAATATTGGTATGAGAGGTTACCCATGTTTCATCTATGTCAGTTTCACTAGAATTATGTTGGGAAACATCAATATATATGATTCCTCAATAATAAAAAATAAATTTCTTTATAATAAATTAAAATATACAAATTTGTGCACGTGAACAATTTGTATTTGGTTATTAATTGTAATGGATTGGAAAATAGAATAATATATTTTATGAGAGATTTAAATTGTTATTTCTGGGGATTTTAGGTATTAGATGAGTGTTTTGACAATGATCATCAATATGATGATTGGTTTTTGCCTAATTATTGAATCAATAGTGTGGCCTAATCCCCATTATATAGTGATGAGTTTAAGGGTTAATGTAATTTAGCATTCTCCTCTGTTACATGTATGCCTATCTTGATTTTTTATATTGGAGTTGAGTCAATATATTTTTAGCAGAGTCTATTATATGGTTTTATTAGATTGCATGGAGCATACAATTCCTTGTTTGATGGTTGAGATTTAGATTTTAGTGAGTCAACACCCTTAATTGGAATAAAGGAAATATTCTACTTTAATAGTATTAAGAATATTATTTCATGGGGCTATCTTGGAAGATTACCCTCCACCTTCTTCTCCACAATTGGATTACCCTCCACCAAAGGGATGATTCTACGTGTAAGCCCCATATAGTATTTAATATAGTGATCCTATATAAAATGTATTCTACCATGTTTAATCCGGACACCATCTCCTACAAAGTTATCCTATTTGAAATTAAACCATCCTCATGTAAGACACACACCATCCAATAATGACTCTCCTTTCGTGGGGTGAGATTCCTCACCGAATGATATTAAACTGCATGGGTTGGTCATGTCACATGACCTGAAATTATGGGATCACACTTATAGTGACCCACTAAATTCATACGTTGATATTAATTTAGAATTGAAGTATATTAATTACAATATATAGCAGAAACCATAACAGGACTGTGTAGGTCTAGTTTCTTTAAAACCAGGAACCATAAACCACAAGTTCATAAAACATCCACATTGTCTCTCATTTATTTCATCTTAACTAGACACATATTTGGCATATCATACATAATACCATTTTTCTTGACCTGGGGAAACGAAACATATGAAATAGTGAGCTCAAATTCTTAGTAAGGGTAAACAATAGAAATATCAATCATATCATGTTCATAAGAACATAACATTTAAAAATCTTATCTTTTTTATAAGAGATTATAATGTTATGTCATTGGATAAATAAAAAAGTGAAATGAAATCCCAATAATTAGAACATAATACATGAAACATAGTGGAATACAAACATAAGCATATAAAATCATTTAATATTAGTCATGGATCATTTACTAGACCATCATAGCTGACAAAGTCCATTATTAATCCGTGTTCACTCCTCATTCAAGCTAGTATTACTGATCCATATTTACTTGATGTTCTAGTCATGTCTATCTCATGAGATATAAATATTTACCCAATAAAATAGAGGGAGATATAAGTCCCATCCATTTCATAAAGAAACTATTCTTATGTGTTACACAACAACATAAATCATACATCATAGTATAACCCATGTAATTAAATGGGATTCTTGAACATAATTCCAGCATAACATAATCCATGTAAGATAAATTTACTTTATAAAAATAATTCCGTCATAACATAATCAAATAAATGAAATAATAGCTATATAATAATAACCCTATGTAATATTAGATGGAAAATAATTTTGATAAATCACTTGAACTTAGTTCTTGAGGAAAATAGCATTTCTTCATCAAAAAAAATTTCTTTTATCAATATGCCATGGAATTTAAAAAGAAAAAAAGTTAACTGAAAATAAACTTGAAAACATGTAAACGAAGCTTAATTTTAATAATACAGTATGAAAGCATAATAATTTGTTCATGCCGTATAAGTTAAAAAACATTCTCCACATACTTTTTACAGAAAAGATAAAAGTACCTCGTGTGGTAAAAAAACGATTCATTCCATACCATGTAGGAAAATTAAAAAATGGGTAAAAATTACTTTAAACATACATGTAATAATATTAATCATTTTATGATTTTTTTTAGAAAACATGGATGTGGATGATAAATATAATCCCAGTAAATACTTATTTATAAAAAATCTTGGATAAAAGTGATATTTGTAATGTTATCCCTTGCCTTAGGTCCGATATGTGTTGTATGTATCATAACCTCATCTGTAATCAATTAAATAATGTTACTGATTTATTCCAGAACCATAATAATTTTTTTATTACATTTATTATTATATTTTCATCTGTTCGTTAGTAAAATATAATTGTTTCTATTTATTTAGATATTTACTGCTTTATGTTCTTATGTATGTTTTGTCGGATAAGTTATTCTTCCTATTTATAGGTTATAGATTTATCATTTATAGAATGGTATTAGTAAATTACATATCATATTTATTCATTAAATTCATTTATATAATCATGATTTAATGAATATTATGTATAACAAATCACATCGCACTACAGACACGATAAGTTGTATGTATGTACGAACGACGATATCATTCCCATAATTGTTGAGGGGTATTGAATAGTTTGGTTTATTGTTTATGATTATTAATAACATTTATATTAATAATATATAGTTTTTATTTCCACCATTATACCAATCCATGTAAGGTTATGGTGAAATACATATTACACCACATTAGAGAGACGGTAAGTCGTACGTAAGCACACGTAGTGATTTCATTTTCCATAAGATGGATAAAAGGTTAAACAAGGGTTTTTTATATTTAAAATAACATATCAGTATTTTTTTGATACTATTGTTATTAATTTATAATGAAACAAATATATAATAATAATTTTAAGAAGAAATAAATTTTAATGAATTGGTAGAAGAGATTACTTCTTCCTCCACATGCCTCTTTAAAACATCATCTTAAGGAACTAGATTTGGTCTTTTGAGAAGACCAGGACTTGTAGAATTTAACTAGGGATGTTTTATATGTGAGATGGAAAGGGTTTGGACGAGATTGAAATCATAAAATGAAGTGAAGATGAGAGGGTTGAGTTTCCCTTTTATAAGAGAGAAGAAAGGCACTTTAGGAAACTCTTAAAATATTAATTTATTATAAATTAATTTTTTACTAAAAATGGTCTAAAATAGATTTAGTTACAAGATTAGATGATTTTATTTCAATTAACCCTCATCCAATAGTTTTTACACAATCTTGAAATAAATTTTTATCCTTATCATTTTGGTTTAACCCTTATTTTACCTTTTTTAATCTTATAGTGACATCACATTTTTTACACCTTATAGGTTATCGTAATTACAATATCATGTAAAACGACCCAAAAAAGGTTATTTATGACATATTTTGAATTATTTTAATAATTTTACCAAATAAATGATTTTTAGGAATTTAATACAATTTAATAAAATATTTTGAATTTAATGTTATTAATTGTGTCAATTGTTTGACACTATTATTATGTGATGTAACGCCCCGACCCTAGTTACCCAGCGTCGGTGCCTTATTACATAACATTGGAATGATCACAAGAAAGTTCAAATATCGAAAGACCGATTGGTTTTGTAGACTTGGAAACACTAGATATATTTATAAAGTTTTACATTACATCATAAAGTGAAAAACTACTACAACAACATAATGTCTCCATAGTCCACACAATTATCCCCTCATAATATCCCTGCAGGTCATTCATAACTTACTTCTTCACATCCTGGGAAAAATACAAAATAGAAAAGAGGTGAGCTCAAATGCCCAGTAAGGATAACAATATAGCGGAAAATTTCAAAAATAAGCATAAACATTTAAGGCAATGTATAACCAAAACAAAAGCCTTTTAAACTTGGACTTCAATATATTATGGCAAAAGTAAAATGAAATAATTCCATTTACTTATTCACATGGATATTCTACTAATCAAATAATCACATGCAATATCAATAACCACTTTCATAATGATGGAATGCATAATGCCAGGCTATCATAACCACATAGCCAAGTCCTCGTGCCAAGACTACAAATAAGATTTTGCCAAGGCCTTGTGCCAAGACACTAGTTTGTCTCATGAGACCTACCGATGCATCGATGAGGTATAGTGGGCTCCACCCATCACATATTAAGTCCAATGCATTCCCATATGAAAAGGTTTAACCCTAACAAAAACATTCGTATTAAAACTAGCATATGAAATGTCAATACTTTCACCATAAACTATGAATGGTATAAAAATAGCACATCCATAGTCAAACATATCACAAAACCTTCAATACAATATAGACATTTTCTATCACAATAAATAAACTTCATATAATCATAAAATCTATCAAAGAATGTTGACATAGATGAAATCAAAACTATTTGAGAGAAATATCTACTTTTTTGAAATCATTTAATAGTCAAACATTTGTAAAGGAAGTAATTAAAAAGAGAATTTTGAATCAAAGTGTCCCATACCACTTTGAAACCTTTGAAAAGAATTAACATTTTAATAACATTAATGTCCATATAAATAAATCCTTAAAAACCATTTTGAAGACATGGACATTTATTAAAAATATTTAGAAAGATAAATCTTTAAAACATTTAAAATTCTGATTTTGATAAATATTACCTTTCCGAAATTCTTAAAATATTCATTTTGAAATCATTTAAAAGTCACATAATTATAAAATAAAACATTTTCTTTGAAAATATTTTTATAAGCTTGTAAGAGAATCTTTGACAATTTTATAACGGCGGTAAATATCCACACCCGCCGTATAAGTTAAAAAAACATTCTTACCATAATTTTGTTGAAAAGGTTAAAAAGCACCTTGTTTGGAAAACGAAGAAAAGATTCCTTTATAAACCTCTTATAAAAAGTAAAACAAGGGTATAAATGACTTTAACCCATATTATAGTAAATATTAATTTTTTTTTGAAATTCATTTTTAAGAAACATGGATGTGGATGATAAAGAGATCCCAGTAGATTATTACATATAAACAACCTCGGATAATGAAGAGATTGTGAAATAACCCTTACCTTGTACTTTTCCTTGGGTGGGGTAGGTTAACCTCCTGTATAATAGTGAAATAATTGTTATTAAATTATACAAGAATCATATACATTCATATGATATCATATATGATCTTTTAACATTGCTTTGTTAATAATATATTAGTATTATCGTCGTTTCGGGTGTTAACTTACTGGTTTTCTTTTATATGTTTTGTTACATAAGCCATGTTTGTCATGGATAGGTTATATATTATTTATATACATAATGATATCATTTTCATAAACATTATTTTTAAATCATCAAATGATAATTATACTTGAATGGATACGATGGAGAATGAATCTCATCGCGTTCGTGGAGACGGTAGTCCGTACGTACGCATGAGCGACAATATCATTAATTTGATATTAAAAAAATATATAAATGGATGGTATATCATATATACAGAATCATTAACATGTTATATTTATTATTTACATGAGTTACATAGCATTATTATACCCATCCAAATAATAATATATTGAATAACAATTACACAACGACGTGGAGACGGTAAGCCGTACGTACGCACATATGGTGACATGTTATTAAAAGGGTGGATAGAATACTGAAAATGGTTGTACCATATTTATAATAAAATAATATTATATATATTATACTGGAGTTATTATTTTATAATGGTAATAACAAAGGAAGAAAAAGTGGAAGAAGAAAGGAACTTTGAAAAGGGTGGTGAAATCATTACCTCTTCTTCGGGTTATTCCTTTTGATTTGATCAAAAGGTCTCCTTTGGTTGGCTTTCTGATCCAAATAAGGCCTATAGGTTGTAGTGAGGAAAGTTGGGAGAGTATTTGGGCAGATTTTGGCTGAACCAAAAGGCTTTGAAGGAGTTAAGAAATGAGAAGGAGCAGTACCCTTTTATAAGAGGGGTGAGGGGAACCTTTGGAAAAGCTAGAAATTTTAATTTATAATAAATTCATATTCGGTTTATAATGGCTCCAAAGTTTATTATTTAACTTATAAGGTGGTTATGGGTCTAAAACAACGAAACCAATAGAATTTAGACAGGTTTGGGTCATTATATTAACCTTATCTTTAAGTATTAACTCTTTGTTAATTAGTTTCACTTTTACAATGTCTCTCTGTATTTTTATATAATATGGATAATAAACTTACTATATTAATCCAAGAGACTTCAAAGTGGTCAATTAATGATACACCTATCATGATATAAGTCTCTTGGCCGAACCTTAGATTTTTAGGAATTTAATATCAATTAATAATATTATATTTATTTTAAAAACTCTTTTATGTCAATTTTGACACTATTCAATAGTTGATTTTTGTGAAACTCATAACAGAATGATTACATCGATCAAATTTAATTATATCATTATTAACATGTCATATTAACTTATAAAATTAGTTTAATCTATAAAAAGTCTCAAATTATATTTATTTGTGTATTTAAAATATCAATTATTTTAATTTTTCACTATTATGGTAATTACTGCATCATCATTGTGTCATAAATAAATTAAATAATTTAATGTCTAAAAATTATAAATAAAATATCAATATGTAGGAAATCTGTTTATATTTCTAATTAATATTTATAGTCGAAAATCCAACATATATAACCCTATGTAAAAATTGTTTTTCTAAAAGATATATGCTTGTGTCATTTTTGTATTCAGTTTAACTTAATTAAAATAAAGTGTCCCTATCACCTACAAGTGGCTCCATGGAGTCCCAAAATCGACCCAAAGATGCCTATGGTCTAACATGTATCAACCAATAAGGTTAGGATGCGTTCTAGGGTAATTTAGTATTATTATAATATTATTGTTTAACCCTTATTTACCGGATTTACCCTTAACCATGGTAAATAAAATATTTACCGCAGTGATTATTCAAAATGTCTAAAAATAAAAGTTACCTATTCAAACAATATGAAAAACCTGATTCCAAATATGGAATCCATTTTTCCAAATTCAAAACACAGAAGTGGCAGAAATTAATTTAAAAAATAATTCCCGCTGTTAAAACAAAAAGCGTGTTTTTAAGATATAATAACTATCAAAAGATTGATACTTGTTTATGTTCGGTTTAATTGTGAAATTATGTCCAATGACCAAAATTGTATTAAATGGTAAAAATATATTTTAAATATACTTTATAACCACTCAAACTCAAAATTTATAACTATTAATTATTTTGATTAAAAAAGTTGTTTTTAATCTAAATTTAGTAATTTTCACTATTCATCAAAATATTAAAGTTATCCAAATAGTACCAAAATTTCACCTTAGGGTAAATTAGACACTCCTAATTAAAAAAAGAAGTCCATTTTGAAATATATAACATATATATTTTCAAAAAGTAGGTATTACTATTCATAATGGCTAGTTTGATCGGTTGTGGTGTGTGTTAAAACTCGAAGTTGCGTACAACACACGCTACTGTATTATTCAAAGGAATGCGTACCGTGGAAGCTTGGGATGTTTCATTTTAAATTTTTGATGTAACCATTTGTTCAAAAAGTTTAAAATATTGTATTTAGAAAGGGTTCACGATTAAAAGTTGATAAAAGTGCAATACTGAAAATGAATTTGTTCTTGCATTATATCTAAGAAACTCAAAAATTGGATTCTAAAATTATAAGGATTATATAAAGTTTAAAATTTAGTTAATACTATTCATAAACTCTTTCGAATGGATTTTTTTTGGTATGTCATGTTGCGATTGAACTCGGTGTTGCGTGTAGTACAAGTTATTGAATTATTTTGAAGAAATAACACACTATGAAATCTTGGGGTGTTACATTCTCCCCTCCTTCAATAAATTGCGTCCTTGCAATTTGAAATTGTTCGTCGAAAATAAAAGGTTGAAAATAGAAAATATATTTGTGGGAAAACCCACATCGGAAATTGGGTTACAAAACTTTAGTCTTAATATGAGGAAAAGAGAAATTAAAGGGTCACCACCAAATTATGATCTCGATTAGGAGAACATTGGTGGAAATTAGTGACATATAGTTGGAGGAAAAACGTAAACATTTATAAGTAGTGATTGAGGTCCTTAAATTCATCAATCTATGATGATTTGAAATACCATCGGTTCAACAAAACATAGGGTATTGGGATAACACATTTTTGACGTTTCAAAATATCTTAGTTGAAATCCCACATCGAAAAATGAATTAATGAGGCCTCTATTTAAAATAAAGAGTGGAAAGTATGAAGATTACCGAAAATAACACATACTAGGGTTCCATTTAGGAAAATATGGATATGGAAGAGAAATCTAACCATCAATTATCTGATGGAGAGTGGTAGAGAACATGGCTATGAAAAGGCCAACAATCCCAAAGCCATAAATTAGTGACAATTTAAGGAACCATCTAGGACAACATTTTTGTTCTAAGTTCCTTTTCTTAATGTTGAGGAATTTATTTAAGAGATTGGCTGAGATCATAAGGAGATATACTTACTTTATAATAAAGGTTTTATCCATTAATAAATTTCTACCAAAAACTCATCTTTCACTCGAAAAGATAATAGAACGTAAAACAAATCTATTTATACTATTCGTACAGGGTTCCAAAATAAACAAATTTATAATTCATCTACCAGATCTTTTAAAAAAAACTACATTATTTAATCCAGGACATCTCGTGGGCCAGTGGTAAGTGATACACCCTTGTCGCCCTTCGGTTTCAGGTTTAAGTCTCACGGCCTTGCCGGTCGCGACAGGTTTCCGCCCGACCTCCGGGTTGTCCTTTTATGGCAATCAAAAATTAATCTCAAACTAGAATTTATCCAAAATACTTCTGTCAAAACTCACAGTCCAACATTTATAAGGAAGGTAAACATAATGTAGATCCTTTTTACCCCGTAATAACATATTAATACCTTCATCATGTATTCTTTTAAAACACCGAAACATCCTGAATTACCATAATCCTTATTGATTACATTCATGCTACCTTATTCCATATAGAATGCTGGATATTATTCATCAATCCAAAAATGTTTTAAACCCCAACAATGATGGAATATACAAATCATTAATCTGCTTCAAGGTAGTCAAGAACATCCAATATAATTTATCCAAATCAATCATGTATTATTCTAAAATCACTACCTCGGTATTAGAACCATATTATGGTTTATCTTTCTCTCAAACATATATTTTCCAAAAAATTAACCTGCTATTGAGCCACTTTTCTTTGTTCCACACAATCTCAAGTCCTTAATGAAATAGTACTGCAGTACAATCCTTATATACTCCATAATTATTATAACAAGTAAATTGTTGATACAACACTCAAATGACATAATCAACATAAGAACTCTAATCATTCCTCTTCATCTGTGGTAGTATCATAACTTGATTATTATCCAATAGCATCATTTACGGCATAGTCTGATGACTGGGACATAGGTTCGCGTAGTGTCCAAACTCCTAGAAAATGAAGCATTGTACATTTGAAACCATTTTCTTACCCTTGTAGTCACATACTTTGTGCCCTTTTCCTCCACACTTATAACAAACTCCCATTCCTTTCAGGCAAGTTCCAGGGTGTTTCTTTCCACAGTTATCACATATGGGAAAATTATTCTTTTCCCTATTCCCTTTATCTGTCTTTCTCTCTTCCATCCTTTTCTTCTCTTGCTTCCCTTCAATGCCATAATACTCAGTAAACTCTTTAATTATCTTATCAACACATGATATTATTTCCTCATATGATGATAATACAAGCGAGAATATTTCTCTTATAAATTTTGGCTTAAGACCATGAAATATATGATCCTTCTTTCTCTATGTATCATGTGCATTTCTAGAGTTCTCATTACTTTTACTGGGCGCCATTTCTAAATAATGGCATACATTTGATTAGTTTATGAATAACAATACCTAATCCCAAACTTGTAAAACACATAACCTAAATTAAATAGTTTATGGATATAATCCATAATCATAAAAATGTCTCCTTTGAGGAATTTTATACTGATAAACCCTTCATAATGATTTTTAAAGAAAATGAGAGTTATCCTAAGCATATCCCCCCGGGAGTGTCATAACCAAGAGTGCAACAATGCCCATTGTCGTGCACCAGTTCCCGTTCGAGACTAGCTCAAAGTGGTGTTTTAGGGTTTTACCCCTAGGTACATCTGTTCCAGAGCCACCTCTACCTGCTCGTATCCAGACAGGGATGTATTGCTCAGAAAACTCACAAAATCTCTACAATACCAAAATTCTAGGAAGTTCTTCTATACTAATCCTCAAAATTCATCATAAATCTATGTGCTCTAATCAGAGTTTATCTAAATCTGGCTTCCAAGGTTTGTACTAAACTTCCTCTGATACCAACTGTAATGCCCTGACCCCAGTTACCCAGAGTCTGTGTATTATTAAATAACATTGGCATGATCACAAGAAAGTTCAAATCTCGAAAGACCGATTGGTTTAATAGCCTTGGAAACACTACATATATTTATAAAGTTTTACATTACATCATAAAGTGAAAAACTACTACAACAACATAATGTCTCCATAGTCCACACTATTATCCCCTCATAATATCCCTGCAGGTCATTCATAACTTACATCTTCACATCCTGGGAAAAATAAAACATAGAAAGGGGGTGAGCTCAAATGCCCAGTAAGGATAACAATATAGCGGAAACTTTCAAAAATAAGCATAAACATTTAAGGCAATGTATAACCAAAACAAAAGCCTTTTAAACGTGAACTTCAACATATTATGGAAAAAGTAAAATGAAATAATGCCATTTACTTATTCACATGGATATTCTACTAATCAAATAATCACATGCAATATCAATAACCACTTTCATAATGATGGAATGCATAATTCCAGACTATCATAACCACATAGCCAAGTCCTCATGCCAAGACTACAAATAAGATTTTTCCAAGGCCTTGTGCCAAGACAATAGTTTGTCTCATGAGACGTACCGATGCATCAAGGAGATATAGCGGGCTCCACCCATCACATATTAAGTCCAATGCATTCCCATGTGAAAAGGTTTAAACATAACATAAACATTCGTATTAAAACTAGCATATGAAATGTCAATACTTTCACCATAAACTATGAATGGTATAAAAATAGCATATCCACAGTCAAACATATCACAAAACCTTCAATACAATATAGAAGTTTTGTATCACAATAAATCAACTTCATATAATCCTAAATCCATCAAAGGATATTGACATAGATGAAATCAAAACTATTTGAGAGAAATATCTCCTTTTTTTGAAATCATTTAAAAGTCACACATTTATAAAGGAAGTAATTAAAAAGAGATTTTTGAATCAAAGTGTACCATACCACTTTGAAACTTTTGAAAGGAATTAACATTTTAAAAACATTCATGTCCTTATAAATAAATCCTTAAAAAACATTTTGAAGACATGGACATTTATTAAAAATATTTAGAAAGATAAATCTTTAAAACATTTAAAATTATGATTTTGATAAAGAGTACCTTTCCGAAATTCTTAAAATATTCATTTTGAAATCATTTAAAAGTCACATAATTATAAAATAAAACATTTTCTTTGAATATATTTATATATTCTTGTAAGGGAAGGTTTGAAAATTTTATAATCGCGGTAAATAGCCGCACCCACCGTATAAGTTAAAAAAACATTCTTACCTTAATTTTTTCGAAAAGGTTAAAAAACACCTTGTTTGGAAAACAACAGAAAGATTCCTTTATAAACCTCTTATAAAAAGTCAAAAAATGGTATAAATGACTTTAAAACATATTCTAGTAAATAGTAAAAATGTTTTGAAATTCATTTTTAAGAAACATGGATGTGGATGATAAAGAGATCCCAGTAGATTATTACGTATAAACAACCTCAGATAATGATGAGATTGTGAAATAAACCTTACCTTGTACATTTCCTTGGTTGGGGAAGGTTAACCTCCTGTATAATAGTGAAATAAGTTTTATTAAATTATACAAGAATCATATATATTCATATGATATCATATATGATCTTTTAACATTGCTTTGTTAATAATATCTAAGTATTATCATCGTTTCGGGTGTTAACTTACTCGTATTCTTTTATATGTTTTGTTACATAAGCCATGTTTGTCATGGATAGGTTGTATATTATTTATATACAGAATTATTTCAAGTTCTTAAACATTATTTTTAAATCATCAAATGATAATTATACTTGAATGGATACGATGGGGAATGAATCTCATCGTGTTCGTGGAGACGGTAGTCCGTACGTACGCACGAGCGACAATATCATTATTTTGATTTTAAAAAAATATATAACTGGATGGTATATCATATATACAGAATCATTAACATGTTATATTTATTATTTACATGAGTTACATATCATTATTATACCCATCCAAATAATAATATATTGAATAACAATTACACCACGACGTGGAGACGGAAAGCCGTACGTACGCACGTATGGTGACATGTTATTCAAAGGGTGGATAGAATACTGAATATGGTTGTACTATATTTATAATAACATCACAGTATATATATGATACTGGAGTTATTATTTTAGAATGGTAATAACAAAGGATGAAGAAGTGGAAGAAGAAAGGAACTTGGAAACGGGTGGTGAAATCATTACCTCTTCTTCGGGTTCTTCCTTTTGATTTGATCAAAAGGTCTCATTAGGTTGGCTTTATGATCAAAATAAGTCCTCTAGGTTGTATTGAGGGAAGTTGGGAGAGTATTTGGGTAGAGTTTGGCTGACCCAGAAGGCTTTGATGGCGTGATGAAATGAGAAGGAGGAGTTCCCTTTTATAAGAGGGGTGAGGGGCACCTTTGGAAAAGCTAGAAATACTAATTTATAATAAATTTATATTCGGTTTCTAATGGATAAAAAGTATATTATTTAAATTTTATGGTGGGTATGGGTCGAAAAAAATTCAACCAACATAATTTAGACAGGTTTGGTTCATTATATTAACCTTATCTTTAAGTATTAACTCTTAGTTAATTTGTTTCACTTTTACAATGTATCTTTGTATTTTTATATAATATGGTTAATAAACATACTATATACAGCCAAGAGACCCCCCAAGTGGTCCATTAATGATACACCTATCATGATATAAGTCTCTTGGCCGAACCTTATATTTTTAGGAATTTAATATCAATTAATAATATAATATTTGTTTTAAAAACTATTTGATGTCAATTTTGACACTATTCAATAGTTGATTTTTGTGAAACTCATAACAGAATGATTACTTCGAACACATTTAATTACATCATTACTAACATGTCATATTAACTTAGAAAATTAGTGTAATTCATAAAAAGTCTTAAATTATATTTATTTGTTTATTTATAATATCCATTATTTTAATTTTCACTATTATGGTAATTACTGCATCATCATTGTGTCATAAATAAATTAAATTATTTAATGTCTAAAAATTATAAATAAAATATCATTATGTAGGAAATCTTTTTATCTTTCTAATGAATCTTTATAGTCTAAAATCTAACATATAAAACACTATGTAAAAATTGTTTTGCTAAAATATATATGCTTGTGTCATTTTTTTATTCATTTTAACTTAATTAAAATAAAGTGTCCCTGTCACCTACAAGTGGCTCCATGGGGTCCCAAAATAGACCCAAAGATGCCTATGGTCGAACCTGTATCAAAAAATAAGGTTAGGATATGTTTTAGGGTAATTTAGTATTATTATAATATTATTTTTTAACCCTTATTTACCGGATTTACCCTTAACCATGGTAAATAAAATATTTACCGCAGTAATTATTCAAAATGTCTAAAAATAAAAGTTACCTATTCAAACAATATGAACAACCTGATTCCAAATATGGAATCCATTTTTTTAAATTCAATACATAGAAGTGGCAGAAATTAATTTAAAAAAATAATTCCCGTTGTTAAAACAAAAAGCGTGTTTTTAAGATATAATAACTATCAAAAGATTGATACTTGTTTATGTACGGTTTAATTTTGAAATTATATAAAATGACAAAAATTGTATTAAATGGTAAACATATATGCTAAATATACTTTAAAACCACTCAAATTCATAATTTATCACTATTAATTATTTTGATTAAAAAAGTTGTTTTAATCAAAATTTAGTAATTTTCACTATTAATCAAAATATTAAAGTTATCCAAAACGTACCAAAATTTCATCTTAGGGTAAATTCGAAACTCCGAATCCAAAAATGAAGTCCATTTTGAAATATAATATATATATAATTTCAATAAGTAGGTATTACTATTCATAACGGCTAGTTTGATCGGTTGTGGTGTGTGTTAAAACTTGAAGTTGCGTACAACACATGCTACTGTATTATTCAAAGGAAAGCGTACCGTGGAAGCTTGGGATGTTTCATTTTAAATTTTTGATGTCCCCATTTATTCAAAAAGTTTAAAATATTGTATTTAAAAAGGGTTCACTATTAAAAGTTGATAAAAGTGCAATATTGAAAATGAATTTGTTCTTGCATTATATCCAAGAAACTCATAATATTGATTCTAAAATTATAAGGATTATATAAAGTTTAAAATTTAGTTAATACTATTCATAACCTATTTTGAATGGATTTTTTTTGGTAAGTCATGGTGCGATTGAACTCGGTGTTGCGTGTAGTGAAAGTTTTTGAATAATTTTGAAAAATAACAGACTATGAAATCTTGGGGTGTTACACGTGACTTCTTAAAAATTCATAAAAACATGATTCCTTAGAAAATAACAAATTAAATTAAATCTAATAGGTCAATTTAATCCTTAAAATTCATGGATTCCATCAAAATAACCAAAATATATTTGTTTTAATATTTTTAAATTCATTCATTTGAATCTATCATTAATGAGATAATCACTACATCATATTTGTGTCATAAATTAAACTATTTATATAATCTCTAAAAATAAATTATAAATACAATGATATAATTTATATTATTATATTTTTAATGACTATTTATAAGCATACATATCAACTATATAACCCAATATTAAAATCTATTTATTAAAGGTTTTATGTTTAGGTTATAATTATCTTTAGTTTAAATTAATTCCTATAAAATGCCATTTTCACATCCATGTGAATCCACGGTGTCCCAAAATAGACCCAATGATACCCACAGTCAGAAATATCACAAAAAATAGAATTAGGATACATTTTATGGTATATTTATATTATTATATAATTCATTTTACCCTTATTTAGTAGATTAACCCTATAACCAAGGTAAATAATTTTTTCAACTGAAGAAACTATTTATAATGTACATAAACAAAAGGTACCTATTCTGATAGTTTGGACCTTCTGATTCCGAATATTGAGTCTACTTTGTCAAAATTCAAATAATAGAATATGTAGGAATTAATTTAATATTATTCTCATTGTTGAATTGAAAAAATAAGTTCTAAAAGTTAAAACATTTCAGAAGATTGAAATATATTTACCTATGAGTTCAATGTAAAATTAATGATATTAAAATAAATTATATTAAATCATAAAAATATATTATATTTATACTTTCAGACAATTAAATATTATAATTTAACCAGATAAATTATCTTAATGAAAAAACTTGTTCCTAATTTAAATTTAGCGTATTTTTACTATTCATCATAACGTGAATTCTATCAAAAAAATATAAGAAATTAATCCAATGGAAATTTTTATATCCTGCATCAAAATAATATATCAATGTTGTCATGTAAAAATAACTAATGTGTTAAAATATTAATTTAAAATGGGATTTCCATTCAAAGGTGTAAAATTAACCTTTTAATAAAAATATGTTCTTACACACAAAATAGGGTTGTGTTAATACCCTATTACTAAAATATTAATTGGATGAAAATATTTTATTAATTATACAACACATAAATTTCAGTAATGTCATTACTAAATGTAATTCACCCAAAAATAAAACTATATTATTGATTTATATTATTCATAAATTATGAAAAGCCAATGAATTCATAATGTATTTTCATAAGTTTGTTACAATTATTCCCGATAACCTAACATCTAGGCTATAATGGAAATTTTATATTAAGGGAATCTTGCGGTTTTTTAAACTCGGGACTTCATTGAATGAAATCTACTGAAGAATAAAAATTATTTAAATAAATTTTGTCATAAAAATGTCTGGGTGTTACATGATACCCCCTTAAAATGAATTGCGCCATCGAAACTCATTACATGGAAATAAACAGATAAAGATACCTCTCCCTAATCATATAATCATGTTCCCATGTAACTTATTCATATTTTTGTTTCCTCTATAAAACATTAACTAAGCAAGTGGTCTAGTTTCATAGAACTTTTTCGCTACAATCTAGAATCTCTCTTTGTCTTTTAACAAAAGAATGATGTTGTTATAGTGGTATGACTTCAGATCTTAGTAAATCTTAACTATTGGGTATGTACTTTCTCATTATAGATTCATTGAACATTTTATGAACTTGAGAGAGATTTGGTGGAAGTGCCATTCAGTAAGCTACCTTCCCAATACAATCCAGAATTTCCAAAGAACTGATATACCTAGGGCTCAGGTTTCCCTTATTTCCAAATCTCATTACTCTCTTACAGAGATATATTCATAAAAAAACCATATCACGCACTTAAAACTCAATGTATTTTCTTTGGGTGTCAACATAACATTTTTTGTCGACTCTAAGCTACTCTTTGGGGTTGTTGAATAGATCTAACCATTTCTGTCATTTCATCATCAAGATTAGATCCTAAAAGATTAATATCCCCAACATCATCCCAGTATGTTGGAGTTCAACACTTATTTCCAAATAGGGCTTCACAAGGTGCCATCTGATTACTGAAGTGAAAGATATTATTATAAAAACATTACACCAATGGTAGGGGTTGATCCAAAAAATATTAAAAACATATAGATAAATCTCTCAATATGTCTTCTAGAGATTAAATTTTCCTTTCAGACTAACCGTCTATCTAGGTATGATAGGCATTGTAGAAACATAACTCTGTATCCCAATCATGCTGAATATTTTGCCAGAACAACTAGGTAAACTTCATATCCCAATCAGATATAATGGAAGTGTCACTCCATGCAATCTTACCACTCCTTTTACATATATCTGGGAAATCTAGTCTAGAGAGAAATCCTTTATAATATCAATGAAGTGTGTCAACATTGTAATCCAATCAATTAAAATCCATATAGCATTATTTCCTTTGGATGTTTTGGGAAGTCTGATGACAAAGTACCTAGTGAAGTTTTCCCATTTCCATTCTGTTATGGGTGATTGTTGTAACATTCCCTTAGACCTCTATCGTTCGACCTTAACATGCTGATAAACCAATCATTGATAAACATATTTAGTGTCATTTCTTTTCATTACATCTAACCATAATAACTCTTTTAGGTCCCTATACATCTTTTTTCTTTCAAGGTGAATAGAGAATGAATAAATATGAGCCTCATCCAATAGCTCCTTCCTAAATTCTAGTATAGGTGGAAGACAAAGCCGATTCTTGAACATTATTATTTCATCACAATCATGGTTTAATTCTGGAATGATTCTCACCTTCTCTTGTATGCCCACATATTCCTTCAATGCCACTTTAATCATCACTGGTAAAAATGGTTGAAAATTCATCTGAGAAAGATTTGATTTCTCCCATTCCATTAAAAATTAAAGATACATCCTTTGCAAATCCATAAATATTGGATCTTATTTATCCTCATAATGGATAATCTTGCATGATCTTTTTGAATCAATGCACATGCGACCTTGGTTTATTCCACATGGTTGTAATGTATTGAGCATTCGTAATCTTTAATGAGTTACAACCATCTTATTTGGCGCATATTAATATCGTTCTATGTGAAAATATATATTAAACAATTATGATCAGTACAAATATCACACCATTCACCATAAAGATAATGCTACCATATCATTAATGCATAGATTACCGTAGATAAATCCATATCATGAGTTGGGTAACTTTTCTCATGAATTTTAAACTATCATGAGGCATATGCTATCATCATATCATTTTCCTTATAACACACCCCATCCCTATCATGTATGCATCAGTGTTGATCTCAAAACTTTCTCCACTACAAGGCAATGTGAGAACAGGTACAATAGCTAACAATATTTTTAGTTCTTTGATATTCCTTTCATATTCCTCCAACCAAATGAAATTAACTCCTTTCCATGTCAACATGGTTTGTGTATTTTATAATAGTGAAAATCATGCAAAAACATCTATAATATTCCTCAAACCATGAGAACATTATATCCCATTTACCGTTGTTAGTATTGACCAACATTCAACAACCCGTGTTTTTTCTAGATCAATAGTTATCCTATCTGTTGAGATTATGTGACCAAAAAATGAATCTTTTTGAAGGAAAAATTCAGATTTGGTAAATTTGTCATAAAGCTTATCCTTTCTTAGGGTCTTCAATACAATTATCAAGTGATCTTCATGTTCTTACTTTATCATTGATTAGGTATGAATATCATCTATTGAGACTACAAAAAATAGATCAAGATAGTCTCTAAAGACTCTATTCAGTAGATCAATGAAGATAAAAAGGGCATCAGTAATACTAAAAGGAATCACTATAAATTCATAGTGTACACACATTGTACAAAATTATGTATTTGAAGGATGAGGATGGAAACTCTCGATGGAGTGGTGGGTGGGAACCCTAGCGGCAAGCCGGGGGACGATGGTCCCACGGAGAAGGAGGTAGCTGAACGGAAGGATGAAGATTTGATAGGGCATCGCGACCTATTCAGGCTTTGTGCGAAGCGAGATCAACTGGATAACAAAGGCATCTCCAACCAGGGGAAGAGCTTTGCTGAGGTTGCTGGGCAGAAGGGAGGCTTCTCCTTTCTAGACTGTGATTCAGAGAATTCGGGAAGGATCATTAAGAAGGGACGCGTTGCACATGTCTCTGCAAATCAAGACGCGGTAGAGGAGCGAGTCAGATTGTGCAAATTTTCCATAATTGCTAGGGTGATTCTCCCGAAGGGCGCTCGTCCATGGAAATTCCAAGAGCTTACCAGTCGGATGGCGGACATATGGGGATTCAGTGATTGGAAGATGACAGCGATGGGGAAGGGCTTCTACCATGTTGTCTTTCCCAATGATGAATGCAAACGCCGCGCCTGGAGCCTGGGGTCTGTCTCTATCAATCCCGGGTTTCTTCGGATTCATGAGTGGGATCGGAATTTCGATCCAAGCTCGATCAGGAACACCTTTGCTCAGGTATGGATCCGAATTCACAAGCTTAGCTGGATTTACTGGAACCCTCAGATACTTTGGGACATCGCCTCGTCGGTAGGTAATCCTATTAGGCTAGATAAGCAGATCGATAATCCCAGTTTTGGGCATTATGCCAGAATCCTGGTTGAGGTCAATATGGCCAACACCTTGGTTGAACAGGTTGTATTTACCACCAGAGACGACAGCTTTAATCTTGATATTGGGTATGAGAGGATGCCCAAGTTTTGTTCCAATTGTCATGTCTTTGGGCATATTCTTTCTGACTGTAATCGGAATAAATTCTGCTCATTCTGTAATGTTAAAGGCCATGATGATATAGACTGCCGAAGGACAGGAAAGGATCAGGGGAAGGTCGAGGCTGTGGCTGTTAAGGATGATCTTCCGAAGCCCACAGAGAATGCCAGTGATGACAGTGATGAGCATAACGCGTTGGAGCCTTTAAATGACAGGAAGGATGAGGAGCAGCAGTGTAAAACTGCTTAGGGTGTGACCCATAATGTCAATGATCATCTTATTGTGGTCAATATCAGTGATTCTGGCACTCAAGCTGTTTTGAGTGCACATGAATCACCAAAGGGTAACGAAATTCAGGTGGGCAATGGATCACCTATTGAAGGTGTGACACAAAATGTAACGGAGAATCTCACTGTGGTCAATAGCAGTGTTCCTGGCATTCAAGCTGCGTCGAGTGCACAGGACTCACCAAAAATATCTGGAACTCAGGCTGACAGCGGTCCATCTGCTGTAAATGTTGGAGCCTCCATGGGGAATCAGGAACAGATTGAAGTGGCCACTGGTAAAGAACAGGGAAGTGTGCAAGAAGAGGAGTTTTACCTAGTGCATACTTCGAAGCCTGCAAGGAGGAAACTCCCTACCACCCTAACTGAACCAGTTAATTCAGATAATCAGTATGCAACCTTTTCTGATGATGATGAAGGTGATTAGGAAGTGGATGAAGCTTCTCCAAATGGATCAAAGGAGGAAAATCGGAAAGTGGAAGACGTAGCACCTGACTATGCTGGTCCATGCACTAGGCAGCAAGCCTCCCATCAATGAAAGTTTTATTCTGGAATTGCTAGGGTCTTGGGAACTCTCCCATGGTCAAAGCCCTGAAGCATATTATCTTGACCAATAAACCAATACTAATTGGAATTGCTGAGCCTAGAATGAAGTTTTCCAACTGGATGGCTTTCAAGTGGTCTGTCTTAGGGTACTCCTTCATTGCAGCCAATCCGCCTGGTAATGATACAGAGTCCTTATGGGTTTTAAGTCATAATTCTGTTATGATTGAATCTTTTCAAAGCGAGCAGCAATCAGTATCCTTGAACTGCTGCTTTCAGTCAACTCTGTTCTGCGTCACGTTTGTTTATGCTCTTAATCAATATGTTAGGAGAAGGAATTTATGGCGTAACCTAGTGCGCATGGCTGAAAACATGGACAGAAGGTGGATTGTGCTTGGTGATTTCAACACAGTTTTACGGCCAGAGGAAAAGACAGGGAACAACTTCTGTCGTGCATCATCCAGGGAGTTCTCCTCCTGTATTGACCAATGCAGAATGATTGAAGTGCCTGTTGTGGGGAATGATTTTACCTGGAACAGATTTACTATGAATGGAAGGCAGGGAAGCAGGCTTGACAGATGTCTGGTCCAAATTGATGAGCAAAGTGAGGGATTTTAAATATCTGGAATGACCCTGTCCAGATTTCATTCTGACCATCACCCTATCCTGATTGACATCTGTTTTAGCAACTTCAGATCAGTCCCTCTACCTTTCAGATTTAATAACGCATGGCTGGTCGTTCCTGGGTGCAGAGAAAGGGTTATTGATGTATGGAAGGAGGTTGTGCAAGGTAGTGCTCTCCACATTCTCCAATGAATGCTGAGGGCTGTGAAAGCTAGAATTAGGGAATGGAGTAAGCAGGCCTTTTCCAATATGGAGCTTGATATCAAAGCGGCTGATGCACACTTGTTAGAGTGTCAACAAGACAATATACTTTGTGATATTCCTTCTCAAGAGGAGGTCCAGGCTGCCTCTATGCTTGACAAGCTGTTATCTCTCAAGGAAAACTTTCTCCGGAATCAGTTCAATGCTAGGTGGCTGAAAGTGGGGGACAGAAATTCAAGACTCTTCCATTGCATGCACAGGTAGAAAAAAGTATGAAAGAGCCTTAAAGCCTTGACTATTGATGGTAACATGTTCACCTCTGAGGATGATATTGCTACGTCTGTGACAGGCTACTTTGAGAAGCTCTACTCTGAATCAGGGGGGGACAACACAGATAGTATCATTAGATGCATTGATCTGAGTCTGGAAGAGGTACAGAATAAAAGATGTATTGATATCCCCACCTCAAAGGAGGTTCATGATGCTCTCTTTTCTCTGAACATGGACAGTGTTGCTGGGACGGATGGGTTTTCAAATAAGTTCTTCATGTTTTACTGGGACATCCTCCACAAGGAAGTGACTGAAGCAGTGAGGGAATTCTTCTACCACTCCTACATGC
This sequence comes from Viscum album, assembly GCA_963277665.1. Classification (NCBI taxonomy): domain Eukaryota; kingdom Viridiplantae; phylum Streptophyta; class Magnoliopsida; order Santalales; family Viscaceae; genus Viscum; species Viscum album. The sequence continues at coordinate 753,828,432 of OY728158.1, forward strand.
CATTTGGGATGAATTCGAATTTTATTGCACTAATTACCAAGAAGTATAATGCTCTAGACATTAAGGACTTTAGACCTGTGGCGATTGGGAATTCTATACCAAAGGTCATCAGTCAAATTCTGGCTATAAGGCTTGGTGAGATTGCAAAGTCCCTCATTTGCCATAATCAGTTTGGCTTTGTGCCTGACAGGAACATTCAGAATTGCCACTTCACTGCCTCAGAGTGTGTCAACATTATGCGGACCAAGGTCAAGAATGGAAATATGGCACTAAATATTGACATCTCTATGGCCTTTGACACCATCAGACGGGGCTTCATTTTCAATGTTTTGAGCATGCATGGATTTTCAATTAAATTCATTGGTCTGGTGCACTCCATTTTAAAAAGTTCTTACCTGTCTATTCTGGTCAATGGTTCACCCAGAGGATTCTTTCAATGCTCTAGAGGTGTTAGACAGGGTGATCCTCTATCTGGCTTGCTCTTCTCTCTGGCAGAGGACTACCTTAGCACCTGCCTCAATGACCTTGTCAATTCTGGGATTTACCAAAGGATGACCTATGGGAGGAATCGTTTCACTCCTTCTCATTTATTCTACGCTGATGATATTCTTCTCTTTTCCAAAGCTGATAGGAGGACTATTTCTTGTATTAAGGTCATCTTCAATCACTATGAAGATGTTGCAGGCCATGCCATAAGTTGGAAGAAGTCCTTTGTGATTTTTGGTGAGGGTGTCCGAATTGGGAAGCAAGTTAGAATTGCCAGTCACCTTGGGGTAAAAAGGGGGACACTGCCTTTTATTTATCTTGGACTGCCCCTGTTCTGGGTAAGAGTGAAATGTGTCCACTTAGAGGGCATTGCACTCAAAATCAGTAATCAGCTTGCTAGATGGAAAGGGAAGACAATGTATCAAGCAGGCCAGATCTGTCTTGTGAACTCGGTTATCACTTCGATGTTCGTCCATTCCTTCTCACTTTATAAATGGCCAACTAACTTGATCAAGAGTCTTTGTGGCATGATCCGGAATTTTATTTGGACTGGTTCTACACAACAGCGGAAGCTTGTCACTGTAAAATGGGTTGATTGTATTAAACCAGTTTCAAAGGGAGGAATGGGGGTTAAGGATGCAAAGGTCTTTAACGACTCCTTGCTTCAAAATTTTACCTGGAGACATTTTTCTGGTGGTGATCCCTCTTTGGAATTCCTCAATGAAAGATTTGTTGATAGGCTGCTCAAGAGACAGAAGGTGTATTTGCAGTCCTCTGTCTGGACATCAATAAGGAACTCTTGCTCTTACATTATGTCAAATGCCAAGTGGCTGGTCTGCAAGAATTCGCAGATGAACTGCTGGACGACACAGTGGCTTAATAATCCAATCGAACAATGCATTAATGTTCCTTTGCTGCTGAGGAACCTATCAATTTCTGATTTGCAGGACAATGCACAGGCTCTTGCGATCATTCCAGCTCACCTTCGGAGGGAGATTGATGCATATGAGTATGTTGATTCCGATATCTTGATCTGGAAGCTGTCCCTGAATGGAGTTTTCTCTAGCCGGGATGCTTATATGACCCAATGTGGCACGGCATGTGGAGTTCCTGCTTGGGTTATGGGGGCTAGGAGTTATTTTATTGCACCAGCCGAGGCCCTTCTTATTTGGCGGATCTGGAAGCAGCGGCTACCCCTGCAATCGGCCTTGCAGCAGACAGGTTTGTGCATCACCTCGGTGTGCTACTTTTGCTTAAATGCTGATGAAAATGCAGACCATATATTCATTCACTGCACCTTTGCTGGGAGATTCTGGACTTACTTGAAGGATTTGTTCCATTGTGACTTGGCATGCTGCTCGATTAGTACACTTCTGGCTTCGGTTTTCCAGGTTGATTGCAGTGACCAGGTTAAGTCCCTGCTTACCACTGCTGCCATCTCGGTTATTTCTTATCTGTGGAGGGCTCGGAACGCTATTGCCTTTAATAAGGGATGCCCGTCTTTCAAGGAGGGTATTATGATGATTCAACGGAGTATTAGTCTTGCCGCGGTGAATCAAACTGGCTCCATGAACAATAATATGTCTGATTTTCTGTTGCTAAGGACTCTTGGTGTAAGTGGCAGGGAAAGGCAGCCCAGGATGATGAAGTATATACGATGGATCCCACCGATCTCTGGATGGCTCAATGTTAACGTTGACGGGGCCGCCTCTGGTGCACCTGGACCAGCCGGATGTGGTGGGGTGTTCAGGACCTATAGGGGCTTCTTCAAAGGTTGCTTCTTCCACTATATTGGCAGCGGGCATGCAATTGAGGCTAAGTTGTGGGCCATGATAAAGGCGATAAGGTATGCCGATAGGTATGGCCGGAGAAAGCTCTGGATCGAGTCGGATTCTTCTGTGGCGGTGCAGATTCTTAAGGAGCGCTCCAGGAACGTTCCTTGGAGGATGATCCCTGCTTGGATTGGTGCCTTGAAGGCTGCTGAGCCGCTCTCCCTGGAGGTTTCGCATGTGTATAGAGAAGCAAACCAAGTTGCGGACGTGCTGTCCAAAAGAGCAATCACGGAGGCAAGCTCCAGCTGGTCTTTTGTACTTCCCGACTACTGCGGTAATCTTTCCCTTAGTGATAGGAATGGGGTTGTTTATTCAAGGTTATGTAAGGTCACTTCATCCTGAGTTGCTTTGTACTATTTATGTTTTTATATATCTTTTTGGGAGCAGGCTTTCACCTGGCTCTCGGACTTTCTGGTACAAAATTATGTATTTGGTATATTCACCCTTTTAACCATTAATGGATGATATCATCAACGAAGATCAATCTTGGAAAATTATTTAGCTCCGCGTAGTTGGTCAAATATTACATCAATGCGAGGAAGAGGATATTTTCTCTTGAGAGTGATCTTGTTAAGTTCTTGATAATCAATGTCAAGTCTCAATGATACATCATTATTCTTAAAAAAATAGAATAGGTGCTCCTCAAGGTGATGCACTAGGGTGTATGAATCCCATATCAGGTTTCTCTTGGAGTTTCTTCTTCAATTCCTACAACTCAATTGGGTCCATTCTATAATGTTTCTTTGAAATAGGCATATCACCCGATATGAGTTCTATTGAAAACATAACATCGCGATTTGGTGGAAGACCTAGAAATTCCTCTGGAATATCATCATCAAACTCTTGTACAATGGTCATATTATTAATCATCAGTTTCTCCAAAACCGTTTGATATAAATAACCTTCATTTATTGGAATCATGAACCATAAGCTAGATGAAATTTCCACTGGATTGTTGTGTTCATTCTTGCATCGATAGATGGTCATAGAATGATATGAAATATGGAATGTGACTTCGCTTCCTTGGATATTGATATGATCTCCATATAAATTCATCCAATCAATTCTAAGAATCACATCAAATTCCACTATAGGAAGGATCACAATATTCATATGAAGAACTTTCCCACAATCCTTAATTAGAGAAGACTTAAAACATTTTTTGTAACTATTGTTCCATTAGAAGTTGTCATAGATAACTTAACATATAATTGTTGAGTAAATATGAAGACACCCTAAGAAAATTATTCAGATATTAAAGTGATGGTGGATCCAAAATAAAAAAAAAATGTTTGCTACTTTAGAGTGGATGGAAATTGTACCTTTCACCATGTCGTTATCGTGCATCAGATCATTGATTGAAATTTCATGTGACATTCCTTTATCTTTGGAATTAAGAGATTGTTGACGTCAACCATCATCAATTACCCTTGGATTAGGGCACTGATTCACATAATTCCCCTTTTCCATGCACTTATAACATTGATGTGTAGGAGGTTCATTCTTTGTCTCATTTTCATTGTTCACATGATTGGACATTATCACTTCTGTATTCAATTGCATGACGTCCTTTTTTTGGACACTTAAAACATTTACTAGACCCTTTAAGACAATTCCCACCATATTTCTTTCCACACATTGAGCATAAGGTAAATATCATATTTATTTCAGTGTGGTCTTTAGATTTTCTTTTGAATTCCAGTTTCCTCTTCTTATCCAACCCATATGACTGATGGGTTACTCCATTCTCCATCTCAACCTTTAGATAACATTGAAAATTTTCATCGTAGCTATTGATGTCCCTTATGGCTAATGCCCTTAGGAGACATGGTTTTAAGCCACTAATGAATATATTATTCTTACTCTTATGTTAGATAATAATTCCAAAAGTGTACCTTGCAGGTCTTGTAAAATGTTCTTCATGGGTACCAACAGATTCATCATCTTTTTTCTTAAGTAAAAGGAACACCTTCTCCATCTTTGTTCAATGAATACAAGGAAAGTACTTACTGAAAAATATTTTCTTGAACTTTTCCCATTACATGGACTCAATTTCATCTCTTTTCCATGTATTCTTGACGATATTACACCATTGATCAGCTTCACCATCCAAATGAAATACTTTGATGATGAATTTATCATGTTCAGAACATTATAGATCTGGAAATATATTTTTAGTGGCACTAAACTATTGTTCAACCACTGATGGATCAGATGACTAGCCGAATAAAGGAGAAAAATTCCACATTAAGGATTCAATAGAATGTTTCTCCTTCAATTTCTCATTTGGATCTCCGACATGATTTATATCTTGAGAAAGATGTGTGAGCATAGCTACACTATTTTTCATTCCAGATCCTTTAAAATTTGGTTTCTCAGAGTTTTAATCAATGCATTGCTTGTCACATTCATCATTAACGTGGTTCCTTCAGGTTCCAACATTTGACCAAATCCAAGATGTATAGTGGGAGAATCCCTAATCATAACAAGAAAACCACACAATCAAGAATAAAATTTCCATTGAGAACACTTTATATTTTACATAGGTTATTCATGGCCATTCCTAGAACATTAGGATTGTACCATATAATTAGATATATCCTTATGGTTTTTAGAAAGGCTTTCTTATCCTAGATTCCAAAGGTTCACTATACCTTTCCTCTAATACCAACTATAGAGACCCATTATTTGCATACATAAATATCACATTAGAATTGATGTATATTTATTAAAACATATAATAATAACCATAATAGTACCGTATAGATATATTATCATTAGAAACTAGGAAACATAAACAACTGGTTCATAAAACATCTATATTATCTCAAGTTTATTTCATCATAACTAGACTCCTTTTTAGAATATCATACTAAATACCATTCTTCCTGACCTGGGGAAAATAAACATACGAAAAGGATAGCTCAAATAATAGAAAGTGTAAAAAAATAATATATCAATCATATAATATTGATAAGAACATAACATTTGAAAATCTTATCCAACATATAAGAGATTATAGTATCATGTCATGGGATAAATCATAGATGTGAAATGTAATCCCAATAATCATAACATAAGACACAAAACATTGATTCAAACACAAATAACCATATAAAATCATTTCATATTAGTCATGGCTCATTTCCAAGATCATCATAGTAGACAATGCCCATTACTAAATTGAGTTCACACCATGTTCCAGCCCTGTATTATAGAACTGGATTTACTTGTCGTTCTACCCATGTCTATCTAAAGAGATATAAATCATTACCCAATGATTTGGAGGGAGATATAGGTCCCACCCTTCTCCTAATGAAACCATTATTATGTGTTCTACAAAAACATATATCATACATCATAGCATAACCAATTTAATAAAAAGGGATTCTTAAACATCATGCCATCATATCATAATCTATATAAGATAAATGGACTTTGAAAAAATAATTCCATCATGACCTAATAAAATTAATGTAATAATTTGTATATAAACATAAAAAAATTTAATCTTTGATTGAAAATAATTTTGATAAAACACTTGAACTTTGATCTTGAGAAATATCATTTCATCTTCAAAAACATTTCCTTTCTCAATAAGTCATTAAATTTTAATAGAAAATAAGTTAATTGAAAATAAAAATTATTATTTGTTAAAAACAAGATTCATTAAAATAATAATTTATGAAATTGTAACAATTCATTCATGCTGTATAAGTTAAAAAACATTCCCCTTGTACTTTTCTAGAGAAGTCCAAAGTATCTCTTATTGTAATCAAAATAATGTTTCCTTCCATACCATGAAATAAATGAAAAAATGGGTAAAATAACATTAGACATACATGTAATAATATTAACCATTTTATAAAAACTTTTTTAGAAAAAATTGACATGGATGATAAATATAATCCCAGTAAATACGTACTTAAAATCAATCTCAGATAAAAATGAGATTTGTAAAGGTATCCTTTACATTTGTTCGATATGCTTCATATGTATTAGAACCTCCTATATAATGATTTAAATAAAGTTACTGATTTATTCAAGAATCATAATAATTTTTATTATTACCTTTATGATTATATTTTCATTTGTTTGTTTGTAACATTTCATTGTTACTCGTTATTCGAGAATTTACTACTTTATGTTCATATGTATGTTTTGTCGGATATGTTTTTCTTCCTATTTTTAGGTTATAGTAATATCATTTGTAGAAGGGTATTAGTATAACGTATATCATATTTATTCATTATATTCAATTATATTATAATGATTTAATCAAGATTATGTAGAACTATTCCCATCACACTATAGAGACAACAAGCTATATGTATGAACGAGTGACTATATCGTTCCTATAATTGTCAAGTGGAATTGAATTGGAGGTTTTATAGTATCACCAAATTAGTAAAATTTTATATTAATCATATATAGTAATTATTTATACTATTATTCCCATCAGAGTATGGTGATCATGAAAAACAGACTACACCGCGGCGTGGAGATGGTATGTCGTGCGTATGCACATGCAGTGATTTATTTTTTCGTAGGATGGATAAAAGGCGAATTAGGGTTGTTTCCTATTTAAAATAAAATATAATTATTTTATTTATACATATTTTATTACATTACAATATAACAATTATATAAGAGGAGGTAGAAGAATAAATTAATTTGAATGAACCGGTAGAAGATATTACCTCTTACTCAACATGCCTCATTTAAATCTATTCTTTGGAAAATAGAATGGGTCTTTTTAGAAGACCAGAACCTCTATAATGTATCTATGGAAGTTTATAAGAGAAATTTGTAGGTTTTGGTGGAGCTCAAAATCTCAAAATGTAGTGGAGAGGATAACGAGGAGGTTCTCTTTTATAAGAGAGGAGAGAGACACTTTATGAAACACTAAAAATATTAATTTATAATAAATTAAATTTCAACTAAAAATGTTCCAAAACATCTTAAATTAGAATAAAATATATGTTTGGTTCGAATACTCATCATACATAAAATTTTATCCAAATTTTTAATATTTTTTTATCCTTGTCTTTTTTGTTTAACCCTTATTTTACCCTTTTTAATCATACGGTGATATCATTTTGTTTACCACTTCTGGGTTAGTTTAATTAACATATCATGTCAAACGAAAATAAGTTATTTATGTCATCTTTGGACATATTTTAACAATTTCTCATAATATTATATTTTTAGGAATTTAATATCATTTAATAAAATATTGTATGTTTTAATTTATAATTTGTGTTTATTTTGGACACTATTCACAAAATACATTTTCAAAAAATAATAAAAACATTATTGCTTAAAATTGAGGAATTAAATAAAAGATAATATGTCAATTTCATCCATAAAATTTTGGTATGACATCAAAATAACCAAATTATATAATTTTTTTATATTTATAAATTCATTTATTTTAATATTTCATTAATGAGGTAATCACTACATCATAGTTGTGTCATAAATAAAACTATTTATATAATCTCTAAAAATTATAAATAAAATATGATGATGTAGGAAATATGTTTATATTTAAAATGACTTTTTATACATATAGAGATAAGCTATATAACCCTATATTAAAATCTATTTAGTAAAAGATATATGTTTAGGTTATAGTTATCATTACATTAAATTAATTCTTTTAAATTGTCATTCTAACATCCATGTGAATCCATGGAATCCCAAAATAGACCTAAGGATTCCCATGGGTGGATAATAATCTAAAAATAATAATATGTGACATTTTGGCTAGATTTATATTATTAAATTATTATTTGTTTACCCTTATTTATCAGAATTATCATTTAACTAGGGTAAATAAAATAATTACTAAAGTTACTATTCTTAATTTAAAAAATAAAAGGTACCTATTAACACAATTTAGAACTTATGATTCAAAATATTGAATACATTTTTTTGAAATAAAAACAGAAATGTTGTAGTAATTAATTTAAAATTATTCCTGTTGTAGAATTGAGAAAATTGGGTTTTAAACATAAAACATTACAAAAGATTAAAATATTTTTACGTTTGAATCCAATGAAAAATTAATTTTTATGAAATAAATTATATTAAATGTTAAAAGTATATTCTATTTATAGTTTCAACCCATTCAATATTATATTTTAACAATACAAATTATCTCGATGAAAAAAGGTGTTTTTAATTTAAATTTTTCATATTTTTCATGTTCATAAAAACATGAATGTTATAATATAAATATCAAAAATTTATCCATAGAAAGTTTTTATATCCCTTATAAAAATAAAAATTTGATGTTGTAATATATAACATATTAATTTGCAAAAACTTAATTTAAAATGGGTACTTCATTGAAAGGTGTAAAGTAAAACTTTTAATAAAAACAGGTTATCATAAATAAAATAGGATTTGGTTAATACCCTATGACTTAAATACCAATTTTATGATAATATTTTATTAATTTTATAACACATAAGTCTGATTAATTTCATTACCAAATGTAATTCACCAAAAAATACAAATATTTAATTGATTTATATTTTTAATAAATAATTAATACCCATTGAACTCATTATGTATTATCATAAGTTAGTTATAATTACTCTTGATAACCTAAAGGCTAGTCTATAATGGTATTTTTATGTTAATGACATCATGTAGTTATTTTAAACTCATGATTGTGTGCAAAGAAAGCTAATGCAGAATAAAAATTATTTAAATAAATTATTTCACAAAGACATCTAGGTGTTACAAAACTCAATGGGTATTAATAATTACCTCATAAATAGTATTAGTAGGAAACCTACATGGAGATAAATATCAACAACCATCAATATTGGTATGATATATTCCCTCTATGTTACTCACCTCCATGATCCACCAAAACAAGGAATCGTAATCTAACATCATAGTGTGACATAATCTATTTTTTTGACGCACCTTAATTGATCTTTCCAAATAAGAAATAATGATCCAAATTATGCATTTCAAATAATCCCTCCTTGGGACACACCATATTGATACATACAAATATTATGTTCCCTACATTTACCTACATGACATTAAATATCTTCACATCCTATTTCTACAAGACACTAAACATGTTCCCATCCTATCACTATAAATTCTTTAAACTTTGTACACCATGTCCCCATAAGAGATTACACTAGCCCCAATCTTATCCCCACTGAACATTAAAACTACTTTACTCTTAAACCACAATAATTTTAATCCAACACCAATCCTATCTATAGAAGAATTTAAAAATGTAACCTTACATTCTCTACATGTCATAAAACATTCACTCATCATTTCCCAATATGAAATTAAACATAATCCCATCATGTCCCATATATACATTAATCATATTCCCATATTTTCCCCACAAGACCTTCATATTATTAACACATATTCCCTATAATACATTAAACCTACATATATATTTTCCCCACAAGGCATTGAACAAGTTCCCATCATGTTTTTGTATGTCATTTAACATGCGCCCATCCCATATCACAACAAAATTAATCATGCAGCCATACTCGACCATAAATAAATTAAAAATATAAACAAATTATCCCTTCAAGACATTAACACTATTCCCATAATTTCCGATAAGAAATTAAACCACTACCAATAACTTCACTGCAAAACATTGAACCCCCACCCAACCATCCCCACAAGACATTAACAATTTTCCTCTATCTATAAGAAATTAAACACATGCCCTGGTATAAAGTAACACCCCATGAAATTAAAATGGGATACTTGAGATAAAATTATATAGAATAATTTAACCACTAACCTTAATTATCTTATCATTGATATGGGATGTCTTGGGTTACCACATTTGTGGAATCACAGGAGATCCCATCTTGAAGATGAAGAATTTCAAATTTTCTAATATACCCATTTTATAAACATTCCCATATGTTTCCAACATGATTATTCACCCTAACCAGTGGTTTATCTCCAATTTTGATAGATGTAGTGTAATTAACCAGTTTCTATAATGATATATAGGAGGGAATGTGTTCCATGAAAATGGAATTATCTATGAGGGATACATGGACTTGGAAATTTGATCATATGAGGAATCTATGTAATGAGGAGTTGACATAAAATCATCCCATTTATATCGAGGAGAAATCACATCTATTTAATCGAATGAATCCATCCCCCATTATAAATTGGGTATATGAGGAGATATAATCCACATGCTTGACGCACATGATCCATGAGGAAAGCATCAGCAACAGAAATAGTATATCTAATGTGAAACCCTTCCCCTTGGAAAAGGAGACTAGTAGCATTTGGGCTCCAATATAATGGAATATCCCTGGATATAGATATTTGGGACCAGGTATCACCATGAAAATGGAGTCCCAAAATGAATCTAAAAGTTAAATTTCATATGTTAGAGTTAGTTAACCTAGATCTACAACATCATAAACATTGATCACTCTTCAACTTCAATATATTAGAGGATGTTTTGAAATTGAAAAAACCTTTTCATATACTTGTAGTAATGGGTTAATCCAAAAGAAAAACTATACTTAAGTGTTAATAATATTTCAACTAATCCCATGTAGTTACATGGGAATAAGGAATGATGTTTCGGTGATCCCACGTAGCTATACATTGGCCACGACTATCTTCATGAAATTAGATGCTGGGAACCCATGACCTATCTCACCATATGAGAAAATATAGAGTAGGGTGATAAAAACCGTGATGAAGAAATATGTGAAACATAGATAACTACCAAAATTTATATATCCTTCTATGTGATAGTGGCATTGATTCATCGTCGACATTGCCACCCCTGATGGTAGTGTTGGGAGAAATCAACCCCCATTCAATAAATTAGCTGATTCAGGAGTCTCTCTCCCTAGAGTGGTCTGATGACTCACTCCTATATCATAGGAGATATTTTACATTTGAATAACTTCGATAGTAAAAAAAAACCAATATCCTTTTAAGAGGGCTACTATTAGGCATCATCAACACCTGCACCAACCATTCTTATATGTCAAAGAGTAGGTTGACATTACCACAGCTCCACCGGCCCCCCGTCTAATGAACCTAACACCTATGTTGGGGGAAGAATCATAAAAAATTACTAACATGGGGAATATTCTACATCTTCAATGTTCCCTTCTAATATACGTGTTTACCACCAGATCCATTCAATATATTAATAGGGATCATTCATATTTTGATTGGGATTGGACCCGTTCCACCTCACAAGATATACTAACTACCTCTCTCAATAATTGACACCACTGACATCTGTTAAGATCTATCTTGTGGTGGAGGGAATTAACAAAGAGGTACTCCCCTCACATTTAACATTCTATATAGTGGTCTTTCCCAAGTTCCAACATGCCATAATGGAGGGCCTCCTAGTTCTCCAACATACCATCATAAATGAATTCCATATTATCATCCCAACCTAAGAAGAGGTCCTCCCAGATTTCCATCATTACTATATAGACGCCATCCCCAAAATCCTACCAGTTTGCATGGTGGTACCCCAATGATCCTAACAACCAATGAGGTGGTCCTCACTATTTTAAAACGAGTCATCACAGAGGTCTTCAATGTGTTCCAACCAAAAAGTAAGGAGGTACTCCCCTCACTCCTAGAAAAAAAGGAGAGGACCTACCCATGTTTCAACAAGTCATTATGTAGGTCCCCTAAATTTTTCAGCCTACTAGGGTAGAGGTTCTACGTACTCAATCACTAATCAACACATAATTTTTACCCTACTGAAGACATAACCTATCCAAAATAACTGCTCCATGGTAGAGTGGATAACAATCATCACCAGAGGGTGAACCTTTGAATAATATACATTGTTTTTGAAATCATTATTATCTAATATTTGAATTTCAATGAATATATAATAATGGAGTCTCCACTATAACTTATAGAGTTTGAGGAATGATCCTAATATTTTTTATTTGAAATATTATAATTTGAGTTCCACTAGATCCCAAATCACTCTATAGATACTTCTAGGTGGAATATGTATTAGCCAAATTCATGTTTCCAGTTGTGAAACAGTATTGTTTAAAATTTGTTTCTCCCCTCTCTACCTCCACATGAGAAATTAGAGAGATATTAGGGATTTGTTAGACACCATAAGATGGTGAGAATTTGGATGATCCATAGATGTAATTCACCACCCATGCACATGAGTCCATGGTAAACACCACATATTATTTTTTTTGGGTTGTGAAGTTAGACCCAATACTGATAGATGTTCTATCTTGAATTGGAAATTTTAATTGATTAATTTCTATTATTTTCATTAACCAGAAGCATCACAATTCTGCATTACTGTATCTACCCATATGTCATCCTTCTCTAATATCTTTTGAGATCGACAAGGAGTAGCAACCTTCATTTATAAAATATTCAATGTCAGTGTTCTCAATGATGAATAGATATTAATGGTGTTTTAGATATCCACAGCTCGCGACATCGGCCTTCTAGAGTACCATTTATAGGATCAGACATTATATTTAAATAATTAATCAAGGTGGAATTTCAACACCTCCACGATCATCTGTTGGCCTACCAAGAGGGTCATAATCTTGTTGATGCCATCAGCCCACAATATAGAATGGTTGAGATCGTAGATATCCTAACATCACGGTTCCATGACTGTTATGGATACCATTATACCCTTAAAAAATAATTAATCATGATCCTCACTATTCTCTACCGAGTTATCGAAGAAGGGTCTCTACATATAATAATGAAAGGTGTGGGATAATATATTCCTATCCATTTAATCCCCTTTTTATGATAGTCCATCCTGTTTATCAATGAGAAAGTTTCACCTTTGGTTATTTCAATCGTAAATATGGTCACCCCCAACATAATAGTAGGTCAGATGAATATGGTCACTTACATAGAGAACTAAATGTAAGATATTCCTCAAAGAGCGATGAAGTACCAGGTAGGCATTATAAAATGTGTGATCACTCATTATCAGAGGGAGAATGTTGGAATCAAAGATCACCTTAATGATGCGTTACCACATAACTATCAGAATATCAATAAGGTAAATAGACATGTTGATCTATTTGACTCATTTAGGGTTAGTATAAAAAAAGAGATGAAACCTGTAGTATCCCCCATGCTCGAGCAGCTTGAGGAATAGAAATGGGTCACCACCGACCTCATCACCAAACAATACCAAGATTATAGAAATACCCTGAAGTACCTAATCGACATTATTGTAGGGAATCCAAGACATGATGTCCAAGAACAAATTTTCTATGGTTGTTATCCCCATGAATCCATTCAAAGAAAATTTCATGGGATATGGAATGCGAATGAGGTAATAATATCCCACTCATCTAGGAAAGCGTGAGAGAAATGATAACCCTCATTGGGATCATGCTTATTCTACTATCTGATTTGATGAGCCCACTCCCCCAATTTATGACATTGTAAATTAATTTGTGGATAGAGATAGTCTCCAAGAATAATTTACAGCTACTCTCACCACTTTTTTGAGGCTTAGGAAACATGAAAGGTGGTAATCCAACATAACATGAGGTTATACCCATCATGGATGGAAAATGTCATATCACCCTCAATGTTCGGAAATCTAAGGTTTTACCCTTTTAATTGGATGAGTGACCAACTCAATCACATATCATACATTAATTTATTGTGTTAATCTATTTTTGGACCCCATAACCAAAAGTCGTCACTTAGAATTGTGGTTTTATCCTAATACGTAATGAACACTTGTACATCTGGTACAAATTGATTTCAATAGTTCAATAACTATTTGGGATGATATTCGAGGATAGTTCATCTATAAATTCATCTACAACATACACAGTATAATAATTTCTAACCAATTCATGGAAAAATAGGGCATGATGAGTGCGTCATATACTTTTCCATTTAGTGGGAAGGAGTCTCGTATTAATACAACAAGTCATTATCTTATAAAAAAACTACTAACGTATTTTATGGGAAACATTAATTGTGATATGGTCCCCAAACTCTTCACAACATATTTCAATGTCATATTTTAGGATGTCTCTAAAAAAGATCAATGTTTGGATGAATTTTTTGCATCAGAATAGACAACAGTCATGACCATTGCCTCTTCCACATCCCTAGAGAAAACCATCCAAACTAGAGATATTCATCACTGTGATTATATAGGTTCTCAATACTATCAACCTACTCAAAAAATTTCTAAATGATCATTTATGTGTGAATAACTACCATGAACATACTTTCCTAATGAAACCTCTTCCGCACCACCTCACCAAGCACAATTTCCTTGATGATGAAATGTTACGACATCCCCCATAAAGGCCATGGAAATATATTTCCATTCCATGATAGATTAAAAAATATTTAGTTCATAAGTTATTTTCATATCCTATGATACATTATATTTTCCATAGAGAATGTAATTATAAAATTTCTAGAGTGGAGGTTTCCCCATGCGGCAAGACTCACTAACCATACTAACCATTGTCGGTACCATAATCTCCTCTGATACACCATCACGAAATTATTTTTAATAAAATATTATTTCAAAAAAATAATTTGATTATTTCCTAGTAATATTGGGATATGTTTTTTAATAGGGGTCCCATTTCACCTCTAACCCCAAAAGTAACGTTAAAGGCTTTGGGGAGTGGTTGCAGGCTCCCCACTATAAAACTCCAGAATATAATGATAGGATTTCTCCCAAGGTAGTTTCATGCACCTATGGTGGCATATGTTATAATTTACATTGGAATAAATGTTTTTTTGTTTTCTACACATCCTCTGACCACAACCTCCCCATCTGTGTATCATCTTTTAATGTCATTTAAGAACATGCTCTACCTAAGGTAAGGCTTCTAGGATGAAAGGAGGGATGTGGAGAGATAAAATTAGCAGAGTTTGGCTGATCCAATGGCTTGAGAGGTGTGGGTAAGGTGGTAGAGATGGGGTCCTTTTATAATAGGGAGGAGGGGAACTCTTGGAAAGTCAAGAAATGTTACTTTATTATATAATTAGTTTCGAATTTTAAAGGACCAAAAATTATATATTTCAAGGATAACATGATAAGGGTTCGAAATACACCCATAAAATAGGTCATTGACAAGTTTATGTCTTAGATTTTACATTATCTTTTCATTTTATTTAAATCTTTCATTAATAAGGTAATCGCATCATCATCATGGTGTCATAAAAAATTTAATTTATTTAATGTCTAAAAATTATAAAAAAAATACTATGATGTAGGAAATATTTTTAACTTTCCGATTACTATTTATAGTCTAAGATATAATTTACATAGACAAAACTATAATTGTTTTACTTGGGTGATACATACTTTGGTTATACTTTCCTTTTTAAAAATTAAATGATAAAGTGTCACTATCACCCAAAAGTGATTCAATGGGGGCCCCCAGATTGGCACAAGGAATCCCATGGTTGGAAATGACACAAACAGTAGTATTAGGATGAATATTGGGGTCATTTGTTATTATTATGATATTATTTTATTACCCTTAACTACCCAATTACTAATTAATCACGATAATTAAAGATAATTACCGTCGTTAATATTCATAATGTCCAAAAACAAAAGTGTCTTAATCACATAATTTGGACATTCTGATTACGAATATGGAATACATTTTACCAAATTCCAAACATAAATGTTGTAGTAATTAATTTAAAAATAATTCTAGTTGTCAAAATAAATAGCGGGTTTTATAGAAACAATATCTATCAAAAGCTTGACAATTGTTTATATCCAATATCAAAGTGTAATTATTTAAAATCACCACCATTGGATTAAATGGTAAAAATATATTATATTCAAACATTAAAACCAATTAAAAAGATATTCTATCCATATAACTAAATTAGATGAAAAAGCAGTTTTGAAGTAAAAAACAGTATTTTTCACCGTTCATTAAAAAAATGAACATTGTCAGAAAAATGCCAAATATTTTTCCAACGTAAATTTCAATGTCCCAATACTAATGAATAAGTTTATTTTGACAAATAGAGCTTATAAAATTTTCAAAATATAGATTTAAAAATGGTTCTCTATCAACAGGAGGTAAAAAATCTTTTAAAAATATTAGAAAAATCAATTCTTAAAATTGGATTCATTTTCATTTTTAAGCCTCTAGAATTTATTGGATAAAAGTTAAAATATTTGAAAAACTTATATAATCCCTTTTAAGTTAGTTCTGTTCATTACTTCCATTATAATGGCTAGGTGTTAACTACCACTTAAAATATTATTATATTATTATTGTACAACGTAAGATTTAAAAGAAACTAGTTGTTGCGTGTTGGGTACACCATCGAACATAACATTCCCTTTAGAGTAATATTAATATTTTATTCACAAATATTAATAAATATAAAAATTTTATATTCATTATTTACCTAGGATGTTACAATAATAAACATGAAAAAGGTTCTTAAGCACCTATAAATTAACTTTGGTTTATTATTCAAGAGATTATAGAACGATCGAGTCAAGTCGGACACGAGGTAAAGGAACTTCTTAACCCAATTTCCATTCTTTGGGTTGATCTTCTCTTTCTTGTTTATGACGTTCTTTGATTATGTGAGAAATGAATTTTTATATATTATCATATATTTATACATTCCTTATGTGACCTTATAGTGAATACACATAAGTGATCTATTTTATTTAAAAAAACATATCTCTAAGGGAAAATATCACAATCTCATTTTTATTTGAGATTATTTATACATCATAATTTACTGTGGAATATTTATCATCCACATACATGTTTCCTAAATATTTAATATTATTTCTATCCTCCTACATTTTTTTAAATCCAATTTTACCCTTTAGTGAGATTTTAGTAAAAGATATGAAAGAAATCATTTGTTATTTTTTTTGTACGAGGTACTTTTTTGACTTTTCCAGCCAAAGTACGAGGAGAATGTTTTTATTTTACTTATACGGAATGAATAATTTTTTAGAAAATTATTTCCATAAAGCTTCATTTACAAGTTTTCAGGTTTATTTTTAATCAGCTTCTTTTAGTTTAAAATTGTATGACATGTTAAGAACGGAAAAAAATTGAAGTAGAAAGGATATTTTCCTCATGAATGAAGTTCAAGTGTTTTATCAAAATTATTTTCCATATAAGATAATATAGGGTTTTTTTTCTATCCTACATTGATTTTATTATGTTATAATAAAATTATTTTTATGATGTCCTTTTATCTTATATGGGTTATGTTATTATGGAATGATGTTTAAAAATCCCATTTTTATTACATGGGTTATGAATTGATGTATGATTTATGATCTTGTGGCACACATTATAATGGTATCATTATGAGATGGCTGGGACCTATATATCCCTCCAATTCATTGGGAAAAGATTCATATCTCATGATATAGACATGGCTGGAACAATAAGTTAATCTGGTTAAGTGTTACAGGATTGGAACGAGGAGTGAACTCGATTCCGAAAGGGACTTTGTCCACTAATATGGTCTTGGCAGCAATTCTTTGGCTAGTATGAAAATAATATCATGTGCTTAATGGATTCCACAATTACATGTTTTATTTCCATGATATTTTATCATGATTAATGTTTCTTTATGGTCTATGCCTTAGATACTTCCATGTTTTATGTCATTGCTTATGATTTTGACGTTTAAAAATTATGTTCACTTTTTTAAGCTCAAATTTATTTGATTTTTTATATATTCTCCATGCTTACCCTTACAGATCATTTGAGCTCACCATTTATATGATTCCTTTTCCCCAAGATTTAAAAAAAGGTTTTAGGTAAGAAAACAAAAGGGGAAAATCTTTATGGGAGATGTTGAAGATCATTCACCACGATTAGAAGATTATATTCTGAGTTTCCAAAGACACTAAACTATTACGGTCCTTGTGTGTATTTTTTTATGTGTTAATTATTCCACAAAAGTAATGTAATTCCCATGTATGTTAAGCCTGGGTCTCTACAATATACACTTGTTACTATGTCCAAATTCCGCAAGTAATTTCTCTCTCATCATTTATATTAAAAAATTTGTTTTTTTTAAGAATCCAAATTCCATTACTTATTTTGGGAAATGTATCTATTTGGCCCCCTTAAATTCCATTTCATGTACATATTATGAGACACACATTTCTCCCTCATCAACTATTTTTATTGATTTCTTATTTCAGGATTTTATGTTTCCAAAATTGCACAACGTTTTTCAAGGCAAAGTCATAGTGTAGTGTAAACCATGCCCATTTCTCTATCAGGGGTATTCATCATTTTGCACATTTAATTATTGATTATAGAGTATCATTTATGAATTCGAAATTTCATTTATCACGGAATAAATGATGATGTTTAATGATTCCATGTTCTATGATCCAAATGGCACACTTATGCATGAAATAAAATATTTATGAATGGTGTGCCCTGATAGTGCTTCAATGAATTGAGTAATGATTTGCATCATGATATGTCAAGTGAAATGGGGGTTTACTCATTATAATTAATGTGAAACTAGATTTTACTCATGCTTCATGTGCAAATAATGTTTACTCATGCTCCATGTGAAATGAGACTGGGATCGTTCTAATATCTTGTTTAATGTTGTTGTCACATATCAATGTTATGATTATCATGATTTATCATGAATTTATGTTCATGTTTCTCTTGTGATCCATTTATATACCTATTGTATATCATGTATTTTATTAATCATGTTATTCCATGTTTTTTCTCTTACTGGGATTTATAGATCACCCCTTTCTTATGTATGTCCTCATGTTATCCCTTGCAATGAAATGTACGAGGTAATGTAGTGGTCATGTAAATGAATTTTTCAATAAAGATGCCGTGTTTCTAGTATTAAGTTGTTATGTAATGTTCATAGGCCTTAAATAAACTATGACTATCGATCTTCTATGTTTTATCAAGTTAATGTTTTATGTAATATTTTTTGTTACGTGTGTAATAAAATGTACGGTTGTTATAACTAACCCCCTAGATTATTTATCACTTGATCCTTGCATATAACCACCACCTGATGCCACCTCAATTTTTTCATCGGCAGATGGTATCTCCCCACAATTTTACATGCCACAAAATATTATGCAAACTAGGATGGGTGAAATATTAGGTGTCACATTTTAACAGGAAAGGAACCAAGGGAGGTTTTGTATTCATAGAACCTATGGAATTAAACATTAGAAGTGATCTTGGAGTGTCCCACATCCATATGATTGATCCATTACCTATTTAACATATGATATATATGTTCTACCATTAGGATAATCACAAACATTCCCTATGTTTCAAAAATCTTGTGTAATACAACATTAGTGGTTTGATTCAGAACATACTACCATTTCATAGTTGGGGACTCGCAAGATCTCCTAGTTTTGATATGAGATCCCAAATTTTCTCCCACACCACATTTCCAGATGGACCTCCACTCAAAGAAGTGGGGCTAAAATAATTGCATGAAATTTATCCCCTATATCTTAAGTATTAAATTCTCCTTATGAAGTAGGATACCTGTATATATGGTTCTTTGGAACCTCACTTTCCAGTATGATTAACCTTATGAATTGATATAAGATATCTTATGAGAATAATACTACCCAATTTCTATCAAAATATTTAGATATTCCATCATTTATCTTTGTATGTCATGATAGTCTCCCTGGTAACCTCTAGTGTGATCATATAATAAAAATGATGAAGGATACATTTATGGTGTTCCTCATGGACCCCCATGTAGACTCTATTCATTGGCTGGTAGATTCATTTAATCTACCATGTGAATCAAGATGGAGTGTATGTCTCGAAATAGATGTTTTTAGGGATCTTGGACCCCATTTTTCAACCTTGAGGATTCTATATATACTACCTCAATATTAGTTTCACCTCTAGGTTTTCCACAATATTTAAAAATAATGTAAAAAATGGGTGGAATTTCATGTTCTGGTAATTTTCAATGCCAATCAGGACCCCAACTTCATTGAGTGCCATTGGCCGAAGAGAAACATAGTTTAGAGTTTATGGTTACAGAATATAATTAAGGGGGATAATTTTATTCAAAAAATCATAGACATCGAACTAGAAAGACCATGACCACAATATCCCAGATCTGGTGCCTTAATTAATTACATTGATATAGTGAAATATATAACACATCCCACATAGATGAATAGTTTAGAAGTTTTTTATGACTAGATACATTCATAAGACATACATTACAAAATTAAAGGAAAATGAACATAGACAATCCTTTGGAAACAACTATAAACTCGTAGATTATCCCTTCATGTAATTAATAAGAAAAGCCTTTGCGTCCTCCCCAAAATAAAAGAAAAAAATGAGGTGAGATAAAATTCACAGTAAGGGTATGAAATAAAGTGGAAGCTTTCATAAATAATAATTCAAGTTTAATAACTAGAAACACATGTAGTTAATTCTCAATCTGGAGCACAACATGGAAAGAGTGAAAACTGATGAATTAATTCCATTAATAATTTCTCGAGAATGAAACATAACCATTGATATTATACTAGTTGAATAATCATATGAATTTTTAATTAATCATATCATAATGAGAAATTCATAATTTTTGACATATGAATCATAATTTTGATTCCTAATCCATGCCATATAATAATAAATTATTATGGCACAACCAAATCCATTTATGAAAATTAA
Source organism: Viscum album (assembly GCA_963277665.1). Taxonomy (NCBI): domain Eukaryota; kingdom Viridiplantae; phylum Streptophyta; class Magnoliopsida; order Santalales; family Viscaceae; genus Viscum; species Viscum album. The sequence goes on from OY728158.1 coordinate 753,849,487, forward strand.
TTAGAAGGCCTTGGACAAGACCTTAACTATTTTATCTCATGATACATACCCATGAACTGATGGGATATAGTGGGCCCCTCCTGAAACTTACTAAGTATAGTTCATTTCTCATGAGATTGGAGTGAAACATAGGAAATATATACATACAAAATATGTATAAATTTCCCCAATATGTAAAAATAGTCACTATCCATTCTTAGTAGAATGGGGAACAGTATCAAGATAGCACATCCATAGTCATACAGATCATAAACCATTGACTGAAATATGGTAGATAATAATCATAATAAATCATTCTCAATAAATTATATGATTCTATAGTTTGGTTGAAATAGACAAAAATTATCTAATAAAATCATCAAGGGATTATTTAAGGAAATACCATTTTTTACTTTCCAATGAAGAGTCTTTCTGGAAATATAATTTGTATTTTTAATTATTAGTTGTTTAAAAAAATGAACAACTATAATTTTTAATTAATAAAGTAGTTATTTTATAAAAAATATTTCTTTCTAACAAGATATTATAGATGGTTCTTAAAAATAGGTAAGAAATCTAGATGTTCCCTTTAATTAGGATTTCTAATCGAGATGAATAAAAAAGGGATCCTTGTAAATCATGTATTTCCCAATAAAAGAATTATGAACTAATATTGATATATGAGTTCAGGAAATATACATAGATTTTAAAGGAAGTATATAAAAATAATGAATAATTTAATTGGGTTAATGAGGAGAAGCATAACCCAAATGGAAAATTGAGGTTCATGAAGAAACTCATACCAAATATCTGAATGTGTTACGCACTTGCGCTTAATGTATTGGATGATGAAATTAGATTCATTAATAATGAAATTTAGAACATATTAAACATGTATCTATTTTATTATAAATTCATTAAGTTCATTTATGGTCTTTCTGATGAGTTATAAAATTAAATTTTTTTGTTAAGGATTGTTCATTTCCTTGGTTTATGTGATCAATTTACATTTATATTAATATGGAAGTTCATATAAAATTACAATAGTTTTTCAAAATGTAAATAATAAGTTATTAATGAAATTATCCATGATTAAAGGGTAATTATATCTAATTTGATTATTTTTTCATTTGAGGAATCATTAGATAACATGTTATTGATAATCATTTAGGTTAATATGGAAGTTTTTTATCATCACAAACTAGTTTTGTTTCATTTATTAATATTATGAATATATACTAGTTTCATATCATCATATAAGATGATATACATAGATTATAATACTACTTAACTGTAATAATGTATTTATGACCATCCTTGATAGAGGAATTTAAAAACTAAAACACATCAACCATGAAGGTGGTAAATTATAACCTTGAGAAGAGGATTGAGGGTGTATCGGACCTTAATATTATAACATTTCAGGATATATAAGATACCCAAGTTATCATTTCCTTTTTTCATAGGGGAGGTGAGGAAAAGATATGGAAATTAAATAAATTGAATTTAAATAAAAATTACGAAAGAGGATTTTTTCTCTTGAATCCATTCTATGGGAACCTCTATATAGAACATTGAAATGGAAATTTTGGTGGGAAAAAGGATAATATGTGGGGGTGGTTTTAGAGAGGGAAATAGAAGGATATAAACATGATTTAGTTATTTTTAGTTTCAATGAGAATGTGTGGTGAGAGGTGGTATTTGTAGATGATGAGAGGGGTGTTTGTTTAATATTTTATTCATTTTTTACTATTTTCACTCAAGATTGTATATTGTTTGATAATTATCATTAAATATATTAAAATAATTAGTGGGAGTTCATGATTATTATTATTATTACATCCGTAATGAATCGCTGGATATTATATTTATCTTATTCTACATTTGTACAGTAAATTGTCGGATTTTACTATCCTCAAAAAATTTATTTATTTTAGATAAATATAATGTATTCACCTTAAAAAAAATTTATCCTTAGAAATTAAACAATGAAATCAACTTTTTTAAGTAATTTTTTCTAAATATGAGGAATTTTTTTTAATCTAAATAAATATTTATTAAAAAAAATCAAAATTTAAATATATAACAGATTTTAAAACACATTGAAATAATAATTTAGTTCTCATTAAATTATCTGATAATAATTAGATAACAGAATATTAATTTATGAATATATTTTATGAATATAAATATTAGTTTGAAATAATATGTTAATTATAAGACAATAAATACACATTCACTCAGTAAAAAATACCAACATTTAATTTTTCATTTGTAAAACTATTATTTACATAATCCATGATAAAAATATACCATATTTACATATCTCGAGTACCCATGTTTTTTTATTGTTTCATTGATGAAGTTATAATTCTATTGATCATATTACCCTTCCTAATGGTCAAATTACTTTTCTAACCAGCATATTAAATAATATATTTTGTTTTTATATTTAGTGTGGTGTGATGAATAAACCATTGAAGATGATAAATTTTAAAAGAGACAAACCATTAAATCTTGGGATGTTACATTCTCCACTCCTTTAAAGAAATTATCCCCTAAATTTCTATAATTTCACCTCGTAAAAATATTTGGGTATTTTTTTTACCATAAATTCGTTGGGTTACAATGCTAGCTCTTTAATATTATGTGTTTTCCAATGTAGCTTTCCCAAATGAGTTATCTAATTCCACATAACCTACTCTCTACTATATAGAATATAGATTTTCTCTTCATAGCATGCTAAATCAGTTTCTATTGTATTCCATCATAAGTGAGGAAATGTGTTAGGATTGGAATGTGATTCCTTAATAAAGAGACATGGAAAGCATTTTGATCTTTATAAATGCTCGGTGGCATCGGCAAACAATCTGTATTAACTCCAATTCTCTATATGATTTCAAAAGTTTCAATGTACCTAGGGCACAATTTCCTTTTCGTTAAAAACAATATAAAACCATTCCAAGGAGACACCTTTAAGAATAGATGATCTCTCACTTGAGACTCCAAATATATCCTCCAGTGATTGATGTATAAATTTTCCTAATATTTTTCTTCATTGATATGAATTTGATAAGTCATTAACATTTTTGGGATTCATCATAATGATCTTGGTATACAAGCTTCCATTCACAAACATCATCCAAACTAGTTGGTGTATGATAACTCTTTCCATGAAATGTTTCATATACTGCCATTAGAATACTTTAAATTAAATTATTGATGAAAGAAAACTATACCAAAGTTAAAAAATGATCCCACATGCATTGAAAGTCACATGACAATTATCTCAACATGTATTTCTAGTTTTGGATATTCTTTTCTTACTTCCCGCTTTTTTGAGGGTGATAAGTATTAATTAATAGAAACTCAGTATCCAATGATTTATGACGAAATTTCAATAATTTTGGTGTAAATTGTGGATCATGATCTGAAAAAATTGAAATATGTGACCCATTAATTCTTAAAACACATTTAATATAGATTCATTCATGTTTATCCAATGGAAACTCCTCCCTTATAGAAAGGAAAAAAGTACATATTTAGAAAGTTGATCAATAATTACAAATATTTCATTATTCTTTATTTGAGGTTTAGGTAATCTAGTGAAACAATCTGTTGTAATATCATCCCATTATAATGTGGAAAATGGAAAAGGTAGCATTAACCCCCTAGGAAATTTTTCTTCTAGCATCCAATTTTCATGAGATTAAACATCTTGATACATAATCAACAATTTCATGAATTATATTATCATACCAGAAATAATCCTTCAAATATCTATACATAAAAGTACTACCAAGTACCATTGATAAATTTGAACTATATAAATCATATAATAACTCAGTTTTTATATCGTGTATGGAGGAAACACGAATTGTCTTTCCAAATTTCAGAAATTCATGCTCACGTATGAAGTCTTCCAAATTCCCAAAATTCAAATCACTAATTTTACAATGAAAATTATCAACATGCTATTAAAAACCTTTAATCCTTTCCAAAACATATGGCTGAAAACCCAATTGAAAAATTCATTTTATTTTACCTGCCATTATAATTCACATATCCATCTTTTCTATATCCATGTAACTAGGATACTTAACGATCCTAATTTTGTTCAGAACTCCTTGATCCATCATATCAATGCATCAACTACATTATTCACTGTCTCAGGGATGTAATGTATTGGAGAATCATAATATATGAGTTTTTAAAGCCATATACATTACTATATATTGATTTCCTTCAATTAGAAGGCATTATTAATGATCTTGTGATATTTATATATCTAACATAACTCTCTATAGATTTAGGGTATCAATATATTTAGATAAATGTTTACGACTATTAACTGATGATTAATAGTTGGATATTTTTGGTAATCAGGTTTTAAATACGTTGAGGCATGGGAGATGAATTTGTAATTATACATAAGGACAAATAAAAATCCTTTCTTTGATTCGTCACTATAAACCACAAGAATTATTTTTCATGATGGTCGAGTAAAGATCAGAGTATTCACTAATATCCACATCAGTTATTCGAAGCATTATCTACATTATTTTTCCATATGAATCTAACCCCAATATGAGTATCCTTGGTTAATAGGTTTGCTAATTGGGATTCATTTTGAACTAAATACCGATAGTAACATTCTATACCAAGGAAACTATGTTCATCACTTATGTTCATTAGTGTAGTCCATCTGGATTTCTATTGTCTTAATAGGATAAACTAATATTCCATCATTTGAGATAATATATACAAGAAATGAAATGGTTTGGATCTAGAATTGACACTTCATAAACATCTAATATAACAATTTTCTTCATGGAGTATCTTGGAAAACCCACATGTGTTTCTTATGGTCCTAATTTCATTGGGAATGTATAAATTTATCATTATTTAATACCACAAAAAATCGACCAAATATACCTTGAACACTATGTTCATTAGATTCATAAAAAATGAGGGTGAATTAGTTATTCCAAATATAATTACTATAAACTCATAATGTGTATACATTGTTATTAATATTGTATTGGAATATCATCCTTCCTCACAATTAATTGATGATATCCAAATAAAAGGTAAATTGTTGATAATGTTGAGCTTCATGAATTTGATCAAATAAATCATCAAAGCAAGGCAGATGATACATGTTCTCTATTTAAATATATTTGATTTCTCTATAGTCAATGCACAACCGCATGGGTCCATCTTTCATCTTGACAAAGGGAATAACATATGATGATGGATATACACTGGGGATAATAAATAATTTATAACTCCAATACTATAGTATTTATTCAGATCCACCAATTCATCAACGTCCCTTCTATAAGGATTATTTTATATTGGTATTTCATTAGGAATGAAATCAATATAGAACAAAAATTCTTGCTCTAATGGAAGTCTAGGAAAATCCTCCTGAAAAACATAAATTTATTATATAACTATAGGTACATCCTCAATTTGTTGATTGCATTCCTCATCCCTGGAAGATATTTTCTATAATTCCCCAGGAATTTAATTTAGAATAGATATTATAGGTGGATCTTGATATGTATTATATTATAATGTATCTCCTCTAATGATTAAAAATTATATACCTTCATCATGAATAATAATTTTAATGCTAGTACAATAATTGATTCCAATATATTTTAATAGAAAATATATACCAAGGATTATATCAATATAAATTATAGGTATGATGATAAGATAAGAAATTATAGAACCATTATGCGTCATAATTAGAACATCTCGATGCAATATTTTTTCAATATTGTTTCCACTATGAGTAATTACTAACAACTACCATGTTATGGTGAATTAGAAATATCTAAATTTTGAAGAAAAATAGAAGGATATAATGGAATTCAATAATCAATAATCAAATAGGGCTTTAGCTAAATTTGAGGATATGATAAAATTATCTCACACCACATCATTAGAAACTTCCACCGCAGCTGTTGTGATTGGATATGATTATCCTTGATCATGTGTCCTTTTATAAGGAATGTTCCCTTGAATATTTATAAACTCTTTTTAATAGTGTCCCATCTCTATAAAATTTTATAAATCAACATTGGTAGAATCTTTATTTCTATTATAATAGTGATCATGATGGCCTTTCCAACCACACTTGTATCAAAATCATTTTCCTTTAATGTAACCACAAGGTTGTTTGCATCCATATGTATCGTACATTAAAAAAATACATTTTTTTATTCACACCATTATCAATTATTTTATCTTCCCAATTATTCTTCTCTTGTTTCCCATTTACATTAAAAAACACAGATAATTCCCTCATTTCTTGAAATAACCTATGACTATATCATTTTATGATGAGAATGTTTTAGAAACTCTTGACCTTCATAGGAATGATATTTACCCATTCAATAATTGATCAATATTGTTATATTTATTGACATTTAAATTTACACAATTCCATGATACCTTCATAATATTGGATTCATATATATCATCATTCTCATCCTCATTTTCCTTAGATACAATAAGTTTCTCTCCATACCCACACATTGTTTCCAAGGAAAATGTTTTTCCATGAAATGTTCCTTGATATCCTTCCATTAAATTATTAATAATTATTCCTAGTCCAGTATGTTTTGAATTAATGACATCTATTGATATGAATCTCCAGAGAGATGATTAACTTCCATGATAACCTTCTCCCTCTCATTTCATCACAACGAGGGAAATATCTTCTCAATGTAAATTATCCACTATTCGACTACACATGGGTTGGTAGTACTATTAGATGATGGTGGTTATTGTCTCATGAAACTGTATCAAATTATTTCTCCATGTTGTTGATTTGGGGACTCTATATAGGTAAGGTTATTGTTCATACCCTAAGTCAACTATCCTAGAATAGTTATATGTTTCCCATCACAAGTTGAAACTCTTGCTCCAACATCATTATTTTTCATAAAAGTGAAATCCCTATATAGAATCCATGGATTAAAATAGTTTCATTTATTTCAATAGAACCATTTTTAAACAATAGAATCGAGTAAAATAGGATTTGAAACATAATGAAAAAAGTTTATGTGTAATAAGAGTTTACATAAATTGGAAATTTATGCTTAGAAAATATCAATATCATAAACAAAGATTCCTTGGGGGCATGCTTACATTTAAAGACATCATTATGGGTTTTGATGAAAATTTTAATTATCATAAGAAAGTCCCATATGAGTGATAAAGTAGGTGTGACTTAAGGCCAGTTTTCTTATATCAGGTAACACTGATTTAGTTATGATGCAACTTCTTGGAGTTGACATCACTTAGTATATCTTTTTCGTTACCACGCGCACTTGTCATATCGTAAACATTATGAATTTCTAGAAAGACACACATAATAATAGCCATAAAAATTTATAGTTTGTTTATCTATAATTATCCATAATTTCCATATTATGGTTATATTCCCCAATCTATTTTTTCAAAATATAGTATCCAAGGATTCTACAAAACCACCGTTAATAAAAACTATAAAGACCACTACCCTAGTAGACTATAGATGGTTCATTACATAATTATATTGGTACTACTAATAAAATATTACATCCTAAAGGATTAAATACTATTATATTTTTGGATGACCAAATACCTACAGAATATTTACATTACAAATTTAATGTAAAAACAACATAGCAACTCAATTGGAAAATCCTTAAACTCCAAGATTATACATGTATGTCATTCACTATAAACATCTTCTCATCTAAGAAAAAATTAAAACGTAAGGTTATATCTTATATACTCATTAATGGTAAGAGATAAATTTGAATCTATAAAAATTAGTAATTACTGCATATAACTAAAAACACATGCAGTTGAAACATAATATCGAGCATAATATTGAAGGAGTGAATACTGATTAAATAATTCCATAAATAATTAGATGAGAAAGAGACATAATCATGGATATTTCATTAGTCCAATATTCATATGAATTATAAAATAATAAAATAATAATGAATGATTGTATAATTCTAAACATATATGATATACCTTTAAGGATTTAGTTAGGTCATTTGAATATAAATGGTTACATCCCTTGCGAAATCTATTTCTGAATATAAATGGGCCTGACCTTAGTGAAGTCTATATTAATTTTGTTTAATGATACCTAATGATGCATCAGGGTGATATAGTAGTCCCAATACATCACATACAATGTAAAATTCGTACATCATATTAATGGGGAGAAACATAAGCAACATATACATAAAACATGTAAATAAATTTTGTTAATCTGTATAAACAATCACTAATCATATTTTTAGTATTGTCAGTGGAATCATGAAAGCATATCCACAATCAAACATATCATAAAACAATGATTAAAATATGATAAATGACAATAAAAATACATAAATATCAGTAAACTATAATATCCAATTGATGTGTTCAAATATCTGAAATACTCTAAAATTTTTCCAATGAATTCATAATGGAAATACCATTTTTACATTTCAAGGTAGAGTTTTTTTTGGAAAAATAAATTCATTTTTTTATAATTTATTGTTTCAAAAAATAAATGAACAAATAAATTTTTTAGTGGGAATAATATTAATTTTATAAAAATTATGGTTCCTCACAATAGAAAATGGATGGAACTAAAAATGGTTATGAAATTGGGAAGTTATTGTTAATAGGGTCTTGTTATCGGTAATAATTTATAAGAGAACCTTATAAAACATGAATTTACACATAAAAAGGATAAAATGATCTGCATATATTATTTTTGAACATATAAATAAAATTTAGGAAAATTTAATAAAAAAATAAATAATTAAATAGTGGTAAAGAGAGAGAACGTGTATCCCGAATAGAAAATGGATGTTCGAGAAGAAACCCTTAACTTATGTCTGAAATTTTTCTTCACATGCAGTTAATGCCTAGGTAATATAATTATATTCAATAATAAATTAATTTGAAACATGTTATACATTTAATTATTTACTAAAATTTTATTAACTTCATTTATGGTCTTGTTGGTGTGTTATAAGATTAAATATCTTCATTCTAGTGTTCCATTCATTGGGTTTTAGGATCAATTTACATTTATATGCATATGTAAGATCATGTTAAATTAAAATAGTTTTCCTGAATAGAAATTATATTATCTTAATAATATAACATCATATTAAAAGGTTATCTAGGCCATTTGGTAATTTTGGGCAAAGATAAATCAGTAGATAATAAATTTGTGACAATCGTTCAGATTATTTTTCTGTTTTTTAATCATTACAAACTAGTTTTATATAATTAATTAATATTGTGTATGTAAACTAGTGAATAATATAGATAATATGTAATACATATATTATAATATATTTTAACAATAATAATTGTTTTATATCTAGAAATATAGGTGTAATTTTAAAATATATATATCTTTCATGAAGGTGGAAGATCCACATCACAAGGAGGATGTTTTCATCATTAAATTAAAAGGAAAGGGATAAGAGAAATGATGGTGGATTTTGAATTTATATAATAAACTTTTAATATTTAAATGATATATTATTTATCATGTCACTATGGATGTGGTATGTAAGGGATGGATATGATAAATAAATGAAAATCAATGGAAATTAAAAGAATGAAATGTGATTTTACCTCTTAAATTACTCTCATTGAGAACCTCCTAAAAGAAAATTTAAATGGTATTTTGGGTGAAAAAAGCCATAATTTGGGGGTAGAAGAAATGGGGATTATATAAAAAATCATATGGGATTTAGAGGTGTGAGGGGAAGCAATGTTGAGGGTTGTATTAATATTGGATGAGAGGAGTGTTTTCTGAATATCGTAATAATTTGTTTAATATTTTTCCTCAAGACATTGAATAGTTTGAGAATTTTAACTAAATATATTAATATAATGAATGTGGATTCTATATTATGATTATTACATCAGTAATGACTCCATGAATTGATTATTTAAATTATAATGTATTCTTATCATAAATTAGTGTATTTTAATATTCCAAAAAAATTCAACTATTTCAGAATAATAATAAAAATTCACCCTAAACATTTTTTGACATATAGAAATTAAAATTTAACTCCTTTTGTGAAAAAATTCCAAATTATGAGATATTTAATTTTTTTTTAAAAATCACAATTTATTTGAAGAATACCATGTTAACATTTAATTTAGTTTTTAACAATTTGAATAATTATTTAAGTTCTAGTAAAATTATCTTATAATGATTAGAAATAAAATATTAATTTATGAATATATTTTATGATAATAAGTTATATTTTTAAAAATTATATTATATTTAAAATTATAAATGATAATTTACTATAAACAAAAAAACAGCAGTAAATTGATCATTTTTAAAACATTTATTCCCTTATTCCCTAATATTAAAATAACATATTTTCATTTATAAGTTACCAATTTTTTTAATACTTTCATAGGTCAGGTTTCTATTCTATTAGTCAAATTACCATTCTTAATGGGAACAATACTACTATAATGTTCATATCAAAAATTATAGTATTATTTTAAATTCGATGTTGCATGTGGCATAAACTATCGAATATAATAAATTATAAAAGTGGTATAAAATAATTTTTTTTGGTGTTACATGATGTGTTCCAAAATATTTCCATACAGTAACAAGAATGGAAAATATATCCTCTTGGTCATGTCCCCCCTCACCACATGTCCAAATATGCTATAGAGCGGGGCCAGCAATGGAACCCCATGAGTCAACTGATTTTAAGCTTTCATGATTGCCAACATTATGAGTGTCCCTAGGTATATGCCCATCCATTCCTCTATAATCTAGAATAACCAACCTCTATAAATGTGGGAAATAATGTAGTGTAATTGAATAGTGGCCCCCATTCATCCACCATGTTATAGCACCATTGAAAATATTTTCCATCCTCCATGATTTGAAGGTATGATCATGACCATCTCCTTTGTGGTGACACAAAACAAAACTTTGGTCTCCCTAACAATTTCATAGTTGGTATCCTATTAAAAAACATAACCATAAATGTTTCGAACATGATTTCATTTTTAATGATGGGATATTGATATGTTTTTATAATCAATGACTTCAGTAGGTGTTGCATAGGGTGATGGTTATGCTTCCTTTCAGCCCAAGTGTTTGACCCTTAGAGAAATTCATTATATTGGAACAAATTCTGTGGGATTTCATTGATTCAATGCATGTCCCATAAGATAAGTACCACCTCATCATTATGAAGTTTGAAAGATTTGGTATCTAAGGGATAAATTCTGAGTACCTTTGGATGCAACTAATTTTCTGGGTATATTTTGAAATAGGACATACTGATGAGATCATGTAATCTAATATGACACCAATCCACCCCATAATCAAGGTTGGTGATATATACCTAGTAGGAAATGACCACATTTTTTTACGTAGCATACAATCCATTAATCCATGTCATTGTATCATTCCATACTATTTTTTATATAATACTTTTAATGAATCATTCATAACGTGACAATGACTCTTTAGCCTCTTTATTATCCCCTAGTAACCATCCTCGTCCATCCACTCATTATGTATAAAGTCATTTCATCCATTTTATGAGAAGGGTGACCAAAAATGGTGATGATATTTTGGGATACATCATCATGGTGAATGAACAAAAAAATTCATGTTGACCTTGATTCCTGTGTTGGACAGCTGATCTATCAATCCAAAATTGAAAAAATTAAAGATTTCCAATATTAGTTAATTTCTCTATGATTCAATGAAAAATACAATGAGTGAATGAATTTATGAAACCCCCATCCTATATTTATTAATATCCTATTTTCACACCATATCGATCGTCCATGTAGTGGCATCATCATTTATTCATCTTGATTCGGTTGGCTCAATATTTTGAGAGAATCACTGTGTTCTATGGTAAGTGCGTGAAAATATGGTCTCTTAGAGTGAAATGTTTTCTATGTATCATCATATTGGATGTGTTCTTGAAATATAACTACTTTGTCATATAATATAATTCATTAAAAAAGGAGACACATGAATTTCATGTGTGAGACTCAGTATTTTTCACAAAGAAATAAACAATTGTTTTCAATGTTTCCCTAAATAACAACATTCTGGTCCCCTATCCACTTTTATTTTGAGGGGGCCATTTTTTATTTCCAAAATCACATTATGGACCTCAATTTTTTTTAAAAAATTATGAATAAAATAAATATGTATTGTTTATTTGAAATAAAATTTTCATGAAAAACCATCATGAAACCACGCAATTTTATAATAAATGAGTCAAAAAAATTGAATTTTTTCCCAACTATGCCTCAATAACAATGGATGGAGATGCATACAACCAAGGTCCACATGTAATATGTAGAACACCAAGAACTGAGAATTTTTTTGAATTTTTTGAATCTCACCCAACCAAATTAGAGAGGTTCTTTGGAAGAAAATGAAATGTTTCACAGTATGATACTCATTCTCTTGAGTACCCAAAAATGATTCTGAATATCGTAGAGTGATCCTGGAGAAAATAATTGTAAGAACCTAGTTTTCTACTCAGTTATAGAACCTTTAATTATTAGTATAAATCATTTCTTTGGACCTATTTTTGATGCCTAGTTAGTTAGTAAATGTTATGAGGATGTATAGTGCTTTTTCAAAGCCTAGAACCCATCTTTATAGAGAAAAAGTCTTGGTGCATAGTTTAGATAATACTGTATAGGAATTCTGCATGGTTTGAAAAACTGTGTGGATCATGATTTTTCAAACAGAGCAACCTTGCATGGTTGGAACAAAGTCATGCGACCTAACTGTGAGAGCACCCATTTTTCCCCTGGAACCCTTTCATGGAATGCACATGGTTTGATCAAACCATGTGGCCAAACCATTTAGGAGGATCCATCTCACATGCTTTGCACATGGTTTGACAAACCCTACAGTCAAATCTTTCACATGAAAATTTTCTGGGTAAATTACTACTTTTTCCCTTAATGATCTATTAATCCTATTCCTTCCTCACTAATATGATATCCAATGGGATTAAATCACTTTACTCTCAATTTATATCATTTTGAAGGAAAACTATCCGGAATAAGATATCTCTTTTGTCTGGCATCAAATCAAGCTTTTGTTCATCACGATGGATGTTCAATGGTATGTAATTGAGTACTCTTTAGTCGTTCTTCTTATCACTTACTCTCATCCTATATTTCTTCATGTGATCTTTTTTGACGTTTTTATAGATCTACTCCAATTTTAGGAAAATAAATGGCTGATACTGAATGAGAAGGATCATATGACCCTAAAGTGGGTGTTCTATAACTCATACACAATGTTTTCTATTATTAAATGATTGTGTGGGGCCTACCGGTTTCATTAGATGTTGATTCTTAAATTTACATGCCATGATTATACATAATAAAATCATATGGTTATTCTATTTTTAAAGTATTTATTAATTTTTAGTGTTTACACCCACAACTCAGTCTGCCTCATGTCAAAGGTTATGCCACAATTGGGTTTTAGTGTTTCAGCACATTTGGCCCACCGTTCAGTTGTTCCTTTGTGTGGCCGTCTTAAAGGTGAGGTTTCCTATATTAAAAGAATTTTAGTCAATGAGGATTTTATAATGGAATATACCATGTATGCTCACCACATGACCGACATAAGGTAAGTGATTCCAATTGATTATTAAATGTGAAATGTGAAATGGAAAGTATACTAAGTATATAACATGAACATGTCAAAAGTGTCTGAATAAGGGTTACACGTCTGTAGAACCCCATTTTGTATTGATGGAATTTATAGGATCGAACCTAAATAAATGAAAAAACCTTAATGATTAATTAATACTAGATTATATGGTTACAATGCGACTTGGCCTATCCATAATAATAGAAGACGGGGGTTGGATGAATAAATAAATGTTTGCAACTCTACTTGACCTATCCACACTAATGGAAGTCCATAGTTGGACGAAAATGAATTACATAAATATCTAAACAATAAATAGGAATGATCATACTCAAGATCAAATTGGATTCTGACGAGAGAATACATTGGGTCTCAGGAACCCCATTCTTATTCAATGATGACGGTTTCATAGGTTGATACTGACCAATACTCTGGTTCTTGTCTATTTCATAGATTCCCAATATACTACTGTAGGTTCCATTACATTATTACAGGATACCAAAAATACAATCCTTGTATATAGAATTGACTATTAGGTTCAATGGTGAATGGCCATAGTGCCTTGTCCTTGCTTATCCCCGTTTTACCTTGGTCAATCAGCTTGGACTCAGTAGGTTCCTTATTGTGGAAGTATATGGATTATGCCCCTTGGATTACACTCTTATCCCTTATGTAGACTTATATACCCTTGAGTTAGTGTTCCATGAGATTCACATTACCTTGGTTGTTACCCAATAACTCCCCCACTGGATAACCTTTTTTGGTTTCCTTATTACATCTTGGGACCTTCACTACTTAAACTATCATGAGGTGATGTCAGTGCTAGATATGCCTCACACGATTGATTAACATTAAATGACAATTACATAATTAATGAACTGGTTACATGTTCATACACCATCCTATTGGTGAAGTAGGTGCATGTGTATTTAGTTATATTGTACTACTTGATATTCGTTATATATGCATGCTTACATGGGACACATGCTATAGACACTATTGTTGGTGGCCCACTAAGATTTATCACACACCCTCTCTGAGTGTTGTTTGGTACCCGGAGTAGATCACATGGTTGTAGGTGTTGACAAAGTGAAGAATATAGATTCCAACACTTGATTGCTTGCTGTTTAGGATGAATATTGATAGTAAATAACCGAGTTAGATCTTGATATTCTTGGAGTGGTGTTTTTTCATCACCTTGTAAAACATTTATCCCTATTCTCTTAAATCCATGATTTTTAGTTTTCTTGTGACATTACATTACATCATCATTGTTCCAGTTGATAGAGTTATTATTATTCTCGTTAATCTATTACATCAGTTTTCATCTGGAGTTTATTTATTTATTTAAATATTGCTTCCGATATTTAAGGACTTCATTTTTTGTTTATTTTTGATTATCCAACTATCAAGGGGTGAGTTGGAACCCTTACATGGCCTATAGGTGTAAGTATTACATGACCCTTAGGACATAAATGAATTCAATTCCCATAAGATTCCAAAATTTCATACAACCCAGAATTACTACTTGGAACTACTCCTCCCCATAATCTTCATTATGATATCAACTCTCCAACTTTTCATGGATATTCGGCTAGGCTTTCTCATGAATGCATAGGCATGTATTGATGGTGGGTTCCATACCCTCTCATTCTTTTAATATATTTATCTTCGGCTATGGTGAAAGATCCTTGCTCATCCTTTTTCTAGAGCTTGTTCCCTATAGGTTTTCTGATTTTCATCTTCACTTAATGTGGCCCGAATACCTTGAGGTGGCCAAAAGGCCTTGATTTGGCCTAAAGGCAATGTGGTGGCTAGAAGGCCTTACTAACCCAAAGGCCTTGTTGTCCTGAAGTCCTTAAAGGACTCAGGGTCCAAATCAGTGCCCTGATGGCCCAAACATGGGAATAATCCCAGCTGTTACAGTCCGGCTATAGTGCCTTCTACAATACTGCTACATTACTACTACAATACACCATAAATTATGAATCCACATGGATTTGATCCCGAGTCACCTACATGCACTTAAGGAGTCCTCAAAATCTAGGTTGAGGATCATGTCCAGCATCCATTGTTTACTATTTGATTATTTTCATTATGTTGTGATACACTTTGCAAATTACTGCATAGTCTCTCCATTGACACACTCCATGCCCTCACTAATAGTCGGCAACCTCTGGTGTTTGGGGAGATGTGCTTGGGTTCATGTGGTCCACCGGGATCGGGGCACTAGTTAAGTGGCATCTGAGTCTGAGTCATGACAAAATGTTATCATAGGAGGTTTCTTTTCTTCCCTTATGATTTGGAGATAGTATATTGGATAAAAGGAACTCCTAGGGCATGGTCATAAGTTGTACATGGGCATCATGAACCCTTATTCGGGTTAAAACCAAATTTTCATAAATTATAATTGATATTATTCTTTTTTCCTATTACAATTTATATTATTTAACTATTTGATGATGCAAATGTTGTGTGGTGTAGTTGATTATTAATCTCTTGATAATTTAGTTCATCCTTAGTATAATGATATGTGGGAAAATATCATTGTTACATCCACCATTATAGGAACCTATAGATCAAATGTTATGCATATTTCCATGACATATAGGTGCATTTCACTGATTTCCATTACTTGATATTCTTGTGATTGTTGAGTGATGTTGTGATAGTTTACATATACTTGTATTACATTGTCTTCGATTGTGTGATTACCAATATCAATTCATGAGTTGTGTGGTCCCTCAAGGGTTGGGATGAGTAATTTACTGAGTCAAGCCGTTATACTATAAATAAATGGGTGTCATTTCTAGTGATATGTGTATAAGAACTGATTCATCAGAAATGGATATCCATTACTAGGTGAATACTGGTGCCTCACCCATGCCCTAGGCGGCCATGGACAGCGCCTCCGCCCCTCGCACATCATCGTGGGTGGGGGTTGCTCTTCCCCTCCAACATCTAATCATTCTTCCTATGCCTCGCCCTCCTTTTCTGTTTCCTTTTCTCCTTTCCCTGAAATCTCTATTTTCCCCAAGGTTCCGGACCTTCGCGATGGTTACCCCCAGCTCGCTCTTTCGACCTCGGAGTTTATGGAAGCTTTTTCTCTTCTCTCCCAGACATTGGTGGCTCGGTTCCCTTCGCGGCGTCCTTCAGTTGACATCTTTGAGAGATGCATTTTTAAAAAATGGGGTCTTTTGGAACATGCTTCTATCGGGCTCCTGGACAAGCGGCATATTATGATCCGATTTTCATCCTCAGATGATCTCATAGCCACATGGTCTGGGCTCCTTGTTCCTGTAGCAGCTTTCATTTTCATCTGCTGAAGTGGTCCTTCGATCTTCATATGATGCGGGATGCTTCGAAAATGACTTTGTGGGTACACTTTCTTGAGCCCCCCTCCCCTTTCAGAATCCTTCTATCATCCGAATTCTAGGGAACCTGGTTGGCCTCATTCTCTGTTCAGATTTGAGAACCAGTTCAGTTTGCCACCCAATATCGCCTCACATCTTTGTTGAGGTCGATGTGTCCAGACACCCGGTTGAAGGGATTTGGATTTCGGTAGGAGAGGAATTCCACTGGAAGAAGCCGGTTGTGTTTGAGTCTTGGACGCACTTCTGTTCACTATGTCACCACCTCGGGAACTTTTCCCATTCTTGTCGGTGCGGAGGACGGAACCAAGGGGGTCACAGTGCCAATGACCCTCCCCTGGTCAAGGATGGGATCATGGTTGGGTCTGTAGAAAATCCTCCTTATGGGCTCAGTTGTGAAGCTGTTACTGATCAACAGAAACCATCTCAGTTTTCCCAGGACAACCCAAGAGTCAATGATATTCTCCATAGGCTGAAACAAGATTTGGGTGTGGCATACTCGTCTGACGATGGTGTTGTTCCACCGTGTGATAGTGGGGCTTGTGCATGACTTGACCAAAAAAGGGTCGCGACGGATGAAAGGGAGATCTGCTCGGATGCTTCTCAGGCTATGGAGTTGGTTCCTCTAATTCAATCCAATGTGTATAAAGGGGATGAGGCTATCCACGGGGATGAGTACACTGGTGTGGATTACTAGTTTCCAGTACAGGATGACTTCTCAGTGAATTTACAATTCATGGGTCGTGGCCTTTCCCTGGAAGGAGTTGCAGACAAGTTGCAGCAGGTCTCAGAAGCTAGAATTACTTATGCTACGAAGGTTAATTACAGAGGTCTGATTTCGAACTCCTTGAACTGTTTTGAAGTGTTTGGAGAAGAGTATGAACATGATAGTGAGGATCCGAAAGAGGGGGAGTTTACTCAAGGAGATGATCCCTTTGTGGGTGGGGGTTCTTCTCAAGAGGACATGGATGATGCTTTGGATCCCACTGCGTCCAAGGCACTGGACATTGCAGAGGAATTCCATAGATCCTCTTCGCAGAAGGGAAAAAACATTATTATGGATTCTGACGACTTCATTAAAAAAATGGGAGGGCACAACCAAGTAAGGACTACTCTTTCTTTCCTAGTCCTCCAGTTACTAGATCAGAAAGCAAGGGTAATCTGTCCACAAAGGCTCCTGCAAATGCCAACATCATTTCCTCAAGGAATCTCAATGGTGAAAAAGATTGAGGTGACTGACTCCTCCATCGTCCTCATGCCCCAGGGTGATGAGGTAATGATGGATTCAGGACTGCAGCGTTAGATAGGCCTCAACTATGAAATGGATGAAGAAGCTATGGCCATTATGGCGTCGAAGAAGATAGAGGAGGTCCCACCCAAGGAGACAAGGGAAGTTATCAACCATTCTGAGGAAGATATGTTGGAGAAATCGATTCCTTTGAATTCCTCAATGGAGGATCATGCTAAGATGTCTGAGAGATCTCTATAAGAGGAAACTAGTAGGCTGCAAATAGAATGGATTGAAAAAAAAGATCGTATTTTGAAAAGAGGGTTTAATGAAGGCAAGCTAAGAATGGAGGAGTTCATACAGACATGGGACAAGATTGCTATTTGGTGCGAGGACCTCATAAAAAATGAGCCAGAGTTTGAGGTAAGTGGTATTCTCTAGAAACTACATAGGAATAATGCTTCTAATATGCTTAAACATGATTTTAATGGTTCATTTGTTTCTTTCACTATATGATGCTTTGTTTTTCTGTCTAGTCTTGGGTTATCACATTCCATTAAAAGTGTTAGATATAAAAAAGGAATTTATGAGGATAAAAATGAATTGGTTTCAAATCCTTATCCTTCCAAGTCATGTTTAGGAATGGTGAAGGAGTGAACCAGGATATTATCTGCAAAATGAAATGAAATGTATATTTGAGCTCTTACCGATACTCGGCCATCTATGTGGGTATTTTTGGTAGTATTCCATGGGTATTGAGATTGCATACTTTCAGATTTTGTTAGTGATGATATCTTATGATTCTATTCTTGTTTTGAGGATTTTTATTTGAATTTGTAGACCAATGACACAACAACCCCCTCATGTCGTTTTATAGGAAGGTGGTCATGACCATTCTCCAGAAATGGAGGGACCTAATACGCTAGTATTACATCCTGACGTTCCACTTGAGGCACAACATGAAGTACCAGGTCTGAGCACAGATGATCAAGTCCGTGATATTTTCCTACATCTCATGAAGTCCATGCGAGGTTCTCCATGGGTTGCACCGACAACGACTGATCTGACCTGTATGTTATAGAAAAAACATCCTCCTAATTTTTAATGTGATGGTGGTTCTCAGGCTGCTGAGTCTTGGATAAAGTCCATACTGTCTATTTTTGATCATCTGAAAAAACCTCTAGATTTGAGAGTCAGGATTTCTATACACGTGCTTCGAGATTCAGCCAAGCGATTGTTGGATTTCGTTACCCTATCTGGTCATCGTCACTACATGTTATGGTTTTATTTTTAGACTTTCTTTTATGACTAGTTCATTATTCAGGCACTAAGAGATGATAGGGTTAGAGAGTTCATGCATATCAAGCAAGGTTCTATGACAATTATAGAATATTTAGAATGTTTACTGATCTACAACACTTCACACTACCTCTTGCTAATGATGAGATTTTGGTTTCAAGATGTTTTGAGGATGGGCTCCATTATTCCATCTGAATTCAAGTTAATGTCATTCGCCTTACTATCATTTCTACTATAGTTGATCATTTCCTTATCACTGAATGTAACCCGAGGGATGACACGAGTACCAGGTTTTAAATATAAGTGTCCTAACTGGATTATAGTTATTCTGGTGGAAGGAATCATTCCCTTGAGTTTTTTTGTCAGGGAAGTCGTAGCCCAAGTGTCCTGTTTGATAGCTATGTGGTGCATGATTAGTGTGGAAGACCAATACATATGAATCCCCAATGTGATGGAGACCCTATGGAGTGTTGGGATTGCGTCTATATGGGTCATCTTCAACATTTTTGTAGGACCATTCTTCCAGATTCATGTGGAAAGAGATCATCATTCGCTCCACCTCCCGGAGAGAGTAATTTTTCACTACATCGGGAAGGGTTTTGGAATAGTTCTAGCAGGTGTGGTCGAGGAGGAGGTCATGGGCATGGTAGTCCAACCCTTGATCATCAAAAGAACTTGAAAGGAAGTCATCATCATGTTATTACATTTGTTGCATAGGGCTATGGATCTGGTCAATTGCATGATTTATAGCTGATACCCAATGATCGGGTTGTGAGACCATCTACAGTACAAGGTACTATTCTAGTATCATCCACAATTGTCTCTCCTTTGATTGATACAGGTGCTTCAAAAACTTTTATTTTTGTATCTTTCATCGAATATCTTGGAATAGAGATACATTATCACTATGGTCTGATGACCCTCGATACACTATTTGGAGTACATATGGTGGGTATATTCTAGTGTAGGGACTATCCCATTGAGGTAGGTAGTTACCCTTTCACTTGGATTCTCTTTGTTCTCAAGATGACAAGAATGGATGTAATTCATGAGATAGACTAGTTAGTTTAATATCTGGCCATTTTAGACACCAATTTTCATAGGGTATCTTTTACATCACTATATGGCATTAGTTATTTTTTCAAAGCTGTCTGGGATGTCCATGCAGGAAGAGATGGACTGAAGCATCATGGGATTAGAGAAGTGAAGCCCAGAATTGAAAATCAGTTCATGGAGGATTAGGGTTGGCTTCAAACTGATTTCATTCTAGTTATAGATCATTTCATGAACATATTTCTCGATAACATTTCTATCTTACCTCTTAATAGAGTGGAAGAGTTTACAAGTGAGCTTCTTCAAGGAGGAGATCCAGTGTCCATTCCTCCATACAAGATGGAGCCTAATGACTTTCTGAAGGTCAGGTGGCAGATAAAGGACCTAGATGCAAAAGTATTTATACATCATATTACATCCTCCTTGGTTTCACCTGTTTTTTTGCTAATAAGGAAGATGAAACTCTTCATTTGTGCTTATATTACATATTGTTGGTCCAACATATGGTAAAAAATCGATATCCACTTTCTCGAATAGATGATCTCTTTAAGAAAATCCAATGAGAAAAGGTGTTCTCTATGATTGACCTACGATCTGGTTATCATCAGGTGCATTTCAGTCTATTAGACTTACCTCGTAGAGCTTTCTATAGCTAGTATGTCTTATGTGAGTATCTTGTAATGTTGTTCAGTCTTAAAAATGTACCTGCCATTTTCATGGATTAGATTAATTGGGTTCTCAACCATATTTGTACTCTTTTATTGTGGTACTTGTGGAATACATCTTGGTGTATTATCACACTCGTAATGACCATGCCAAAAATCTTGATATCATAATTATTACACTGAGAGAGCATCAAAATTATGCCAATCGTGAAATGTGAGACTTCTAGATCAAAAAGGTCCACTTCATGATTCATATTATAACTGAATCATGAGTATATAGTGACCCTAATAAGAATAGTATTGTATTTTTTGGGGAGCAGACTGAGAACATGTTTGACATCAGTAGTTTCTTATGGCTTGATGAATATTAGAGGCATTTCAAACAGGACTTCTCTCATATTTATTCACCCCTTACTGGACATAAAAAGAAGGGTGTTATGTTCATGTGGTCTGATGCATGCGAGAAAGTCTTTAAAGAGATGAAAGAAAGGCTTGCCTGGAAACCAATTCTGATTCTTCCTAATCCAACTAAAGGTTATATCATTTTTTACGATTCACCAGGCATTGGACTAGGAGTAGTGTTGATGTAGTAAGACAAAGGTATTGCGTACGGATCATGGTAGTTGAGGAAACATAAGAGAAATTACACGACACATAGCCTTGAATTACCAGTAGTTGCTTGTGCCTTACATTTCATGAAGCGTTATCTGATGGGCGAGTTCTTTGTGGTGTACACAGATCACAAGATCCTTAAATATAGTTTTTCGTAGCATGACATGTACATAAAATAATAGAGATGGGTCAAGTATCTACAGTCCTATGATTTTGAGTGTGCCTATATGCCTAGAAATGGCAATGTGGTCATTGATGCACTGAGTTAGAAAACTCAAATACATGTCATACATGAAGCTAGTAAAGACTGGAAGTTTATGACCCTCTTTTATGAAATTCATCTAGAGTTTCATGATGGTCACAAGAAGTCTTACCTCCGAGCCTTAACTGTTACATATTCCTTCCTTGAAAAGGTGAATAATAGGATGTTTTCATATCCTAAAGGTTTGGTTCTCTGTGAGAGTATATAAGGAGATAACCAACCTACAGATGAGTCTATGGATAGAGACGACATCATGCGTCTATGTGGACAAATCTGGGATCCATTAGGTATGAGAGAGGAGTTGACGAGAGAGTCCCACACTTCATAGTGGGTTGTTCATCCAGGGATCCAAAAAATGTATCAAGATATGAAACATAAGTATTTATGGCCTGGAATGAAATTTCATATTATTGGGTTCATCACTAGGTGTTCCACCTATCTACAGGTGAAGGTGGAGCACCAGATACCACCAAGCTTATAAAATATAGTTCCAGTCAAAAAAAGGAAATGAAAATATGTTGATATGGGTTTTGTATTCGACTTACCAAGGTCACCAAGGGGTAGATATTTTATCTAAGTAGTCATTGTAACACCCCATTATTTCATACTACATTATTTCTTCAAAGTAATTCAATAACATGCACTACACGCAACACTTAGTTAAACCACACCCGACCTACTAAACAAGCCGTTCAAAAGAGGATATGAATAGTAATTACCGAATTTTGAACTTTATATAATCTTTATAATTTTATATTCCATATTATGAGTTTATTAGACCTAATTTAAGAATATATTCATTTTTTCAGATAAAAGAAGTATTTTTAAAAAAAAATGGTATTTTGACACCTTTTAATTGAAAACCCTTTTTAAATCCAATATTTTAAACTTTTATATATTCAATTTCTAAAAATAAACTTCTTCTTTATAATCTGGACTCAGTAATTTAGTTTCAATAAATTTTTTGTGTTAATCTGATAACATTCATTTTTGGGTGAATAGTGAAAATACTATATTTTAACTAAAAACAACTTTTTTAATCAAAATAAATCGTAGTGTTAAATTATACATTTTAATGGTTTGGAAGTATAAATAGATTATATTTTTACCATTTAATACATTTATATTGATTAGAAATAATTTCACTTTGAAATTGAGTATAAACAAGTATCAATCTTCTGTTAGTTATTATTTCTTAAAAACACGCTTTTGGGTTTTGACAACGGGAATTAAATTTAAATTAAAAAATTAAACTTCTATGTTTTGAATATGGTAAAATAGACTAAATTTTTGAATTCATAATATCAAAATTATCTTAGGGTGAAATTTTGGTATTTTCTAAAAACTTTCAATTTTTGATGAATAGTGAAAAACATTAAGTTATAATTTAAAACCGAATTTTTATTTAAATAAATAATTATTTTATTTAAATTTATTTTTGGTCAAAATAGATACATAATACCAATATATGATCAATTTAATTCATTGGAGTCATTTTTTATTAATATTATATATATTAATTATTTGTGAACTTTTTACCGTCTTTTACCCACCTTCTAGGAGCATTTGTAAATTTACAGAAAACATAATTTTATGACTTCTATGAGTTTAATTTAATAAATATGATAGAAAATGTTGATATTAGTAAGTAAAATTTGGTTCAATAATATGAAAATAATTTTTGGTTAATAGTAACTTTTTACTTTTATTTACCACGTTTAAAGGTAATTAGGGTAATTGAGGGTAAAAATGATATTATTATTACACTAAAAAATGTCCTAATTCTATTGGATAAGTAAAATTTGACCAAAAAATACCTTAGTAATAAAATATTAACCTATTCGGTCCAATTGGATTAGATTAGGACATTTATTATTATTTAATTCAAAGAAGAGGTAAAAGAGTTAAAATCAAAGTTTAATAACTAAAACATTTTTAATATAGGGTTACACATAAATTAAATTAAACTATAAATTTTCATTATAAAGATAAAAATATTTCCTAAATAATGGTATTTTATTTATATTTTTTGGAATTTGAATAATTTAATTTATTTATGACACAATGATGACGCACTAATTACCCATTTAATGAAATATTAAAATAATTGATACTATAAATATCCCAATAAATGAAATTTGAGACTTTATATGAATTAAACTAATTTTATAGGTTAACATGACATATTAGGGTTGGATAGATGAATTTGGTTTATGTAATAATGCAGTTATGTATTTAAAAAAAACCAAAATACCAAATAGTGTCAAAATTGACATAAAAGAGTTTTTAAAATAAATATTATATTATTAATGGATATTCTATTCCTAAAAATATATGGTTCGGCCAGAATACTTATATAATGATAGGTGTATTATTAATTTACCCTTTGGGGTTCTCTTGTAAGTATATAGTATGTTTATTAACCATATAATATAAAAATACAAAGAGACATGGTAAATTTTCAACTATTTAACTAAGAGTTAAATCCATATGATAAAGTTAATATTGTCATCCAAACCTATATAAAACCTTTTGGTTGAGCGGTTCTCAACCCATCCCCATATTTTACTTCATATAATATATTTTGGAGCCATTTGAAACCGAAAACTATTTTATTATAAAAAATATTTCTAGCTTTTCCTAAGGTGCCTCTCACCTCTCTTATAAAAGAGCACTTTACCTTCTCTCTAATTCAGGCCATCAAAGCAATTTGGATCGGCCAAACCCTGCCTAAATACCCTCTAATCTATTCTACCTTAATCCTAGAGGATTTAATTTAGTAAAAAATCCATCCTACGGATCCGGTTTGATCAAATCAAAAGGAAGAACCCAAAGAAGAGGTAAATATTTCATCACCTCATTCATGTTCCTTTCTTCTTCCACATCCACTTTATTTGTTGTATCTATTATAAAATAATAACTCTATTATCTTCTATATACTATGATGTTATTATAAATATGGTACAGTTATATTAATTATTCTATCCATCCTTTGAATGACATGTCACTATACATGCGTATATACGACGTACTGTCTCGGCGTTGTGGTGTAATTGTTATTCAATACATTATTATTTGGATGGGTATAATAAGGATGTGTAATTGATGTAAATAATAAATATAACATGATAATTATTATTTATATATGATATACCATACAATTATATATTATTTTAATATCAAAAGAACGATATTTTCACTCGTGCGTACGTACGGATTACCGCCTCCATGAATGCGATGAGATTCATTCACCATCGTATCCATTCAAGAATAATTTTTATTTTATGATTAAAAATAATGTTTAAAGACTTGATATAATTCTTTATATGAATAAGATACATCCCATCCATAACAAATATGACTCACATAACAAATAATATAATGGAAAATGAATCCGTTAACACCCGATACGATGATAATACTAAGATGTTATTAACAAAGAAATGTTAAATGATAAAATATGATATCATATTAATGTGTATGATTATTTTATAATTTAATTACAATTATTTCACCATTATACAGGAGGTTAAACTACCCAGGACCAAGGAAAAGTACAAGGTAAGGGTTATTTCCTAAATCTCATTATTATCCAAGATTGTTTTGTGTAGGTATTTACTGGGACATATTTATCATAGATACCAATATTTTATAAAAATGTTTTCAAAATGAATCATTTAATGTTTTATTGGAGGTTCTATTTAACTAGAACATCATTTTAAATTTTTTAAATATTTATCTTTCTAAATCATTTTAATTAATTTCCATGTTGTCAAAATGATTTTTAGGATTTATTTATATCAACCTGAATGTTTTGAAATGATAATTATTTTAAAGACTTTCAAATTTGTATGGGAAAATTTGATTCAAAAATATATTTTAAATTACTTCCTTTATAAATGTGTTACTTCTAAATGTTTTAATGGAAAAGTTATATTTCTCACAAAGAGTTTTATAAATAATTTTAATCAATGTCAACTTCTTTTGATGGATTTTAAGTCTGTTTGAAGTTGATTTATTATCATAAAAAACATCCATATTGTATTGAAGGTTTTGTGATATGGTTGACTGTGGATTTGATATTTCATACCATTCACAGTTTATGGATAATGTATTTACTTTTTTTATTCTATTTTAAAGATGAATGTTTATTTTATGATTAATCCTTTTCATATGATAAATGAATTGGACTTAGTAAGTGATGGGTGGAGATTGTTATAGCTCCTTGATGCATCAGTAGGTCTCACGAGACAACCTAGTGTCTTGGCACAGGGCCTTGATAGAATATTATTTGTATTCTTGGAACAAGACCTTGACTATGTGGTTATGAAATCTGGCATTATAAATTCCATAATTATGAATGTGGCTATTAATATTTCATGTGATTATTAGACTAGTATAATATCCCTGTGTGTATGTAAATGGAATTATTTTGATTTATATTTTCCATATTGTGATGAAGATTATGTTTAAAAGGACATTGTTTTAGTTTTATATATTTCCTTAAATGTTTATTCTTATTTATGAAGGCTTCCACTATATTGTTATCCTTACTGAGCATCTAATCTCACCCCTTTATATGTTCTATTTTTTTAAGGATGCGAAGAAGTATATTATGACTGACCTGTAGGGATATTCTATGGGATCTTAGTGTTGTCTATAGAAACAATGTTGTCATAGTTTTCCATTTTATGATGTAATGTAAACATTATGAATGAATATAGTACTTCCAAGGCAACTAAATTAATCAGTCTTTTGAGAATTGATCTTTGGTGATCATGCTAATGTTATGTAATAATGCACCGACTCAGGGTAACTAAAGTCAGGGTGTTACAGTTGGTATTAGAGGATGTTTAGTACAAACATTGGAAACTAGATTTATATAAACTCTGATTAGATCACATATACCTAAGATAAAATTTGAGGATTAGTATAGAAGAACATCCTAGAATTTTTTTATTGTAGAGATTTTGTGAGTTTTCCAAAAAATACATCCCTATCTGGATATGAGTAGGTAGAGGCGGCTCTAGAACAGATGTACCTTGGGGTAAAATCTGAAAACACCACTTTAAGCTAGAATCGAATGGGAACTAGTGCCTGACAACTGGCCTTGCTACATTCTTGGCTACGAAAATCCTGGGTGATATTCTTAGGATAATTCTCATCATCATTACAAAAAATTATAAAGGGTTTATGAGTATATACTTCCTAAAAGAAAACATTTTTTAGGATTATGGATTATATCCAGAAACTGTTCAATTTATGTTAGGTATTTTACAAGTTTGTAATTATTCATTGCAATTCATAAAATGACCTAGTGTATGCCATTGTATTGAAATGGCACCCAGTAGAAGTAATGTGAACTCCAGCAATACATGTGATCCAAATAGTAAGAAGGATCACATCTTTCAAGGTATTAATCCAACATTTAGAAGGGAAATAGTCTCCCATGTATTCACTACATATGAAGAATAGTATCATTTGTTAATAAGATAGGTAAATAACTCTCTAAGTCCAATGGCTTTGAAGGGAATCATGAGAAGAAAAAGATGGAAGAGAGAAATATGGATAAAGGGAAGAGGGAAAATAAGGAGTTTCCCATTTGTCATAACTGTGTAACGAATCACCTTGGTAAATGATTTAAGGGAATGGGTGTTTGTTATAAGTGTGGAGAAAATGGACACGATGTATGTGATTTCAATGGTAAGAAAAAGGTTTCAAATGTTCAATGCTTCATCTGCAAGGAGTTGGGACACAACACGAATCAATGTCCCAGTCATCAGAGTATACCTTAAATGATTCTATTGGATAATAATCAAGTTATGATACTACCTCTAATGAAGAGGAATGACAACTGTTCTTATGTTGTTATTATAGAATTATTTCATTTGAGTTTTGTATCAACAATATACTGGTTATATGAACGAGGAATATAAAAAAGGATTATACTAAAAAACTATTTTATTGAGGATTTGAGATTATATAGTTATAAGAAAATTGACTGAATAGTTAGCTAATTTTTTTTTGGAAAAATACATTGTTGAAGGAAATGTAATCCTTAATATGGTACTGATAATGAGGTAGTTATTTTGGAATAAGAAACGGTTTATTTGAATAAATTATATTGGATATTGTTGAGTTCCTTGGAACTGATTGATAGTTTGTTAACTTCATAATTGTTGGAATATTAACTATTTTTGGTTATAAGGAATATATCCAGTATTATATAAAGGATAAGGGAGCATGAAGGTAATCAATATGGTTTTAGGGTAATTCAGGTTGTTACCATGTTTTAAAATACTAGATGATGAAGGTCTTCAAATGTTATTATATGGCAAAAAAGGATCTTCATTTTGTTTAACATCCTTATAAATTTTGGGTTGTGAGTTTGGATAAAATTATTTTCGATAAGTCTAATGGTTGGAATGGATTATGTATGAAATTGGATACTATTGTTAAGGTTATTTTTTTATTTTTATAAAAAGGACAACACACAGACCATGTGACAACTCGTCGTGTCGGACAAAGCTGCGGGAATCGAACCCATGACTATAGTTTGATTGGGATTTATCACCTACCACTAGACTAAGTGAAGTCCCTAGATTGTATAATGTAGTTTCCTTTTTAAAATTATTTTATAGGTTAATTATTAATTCATTTTTTTGAAACCCTATACGAATAGAATAATTATAATATTTTTTTAAGTTCTATTATCATTTAGAGTGAAGGATGGGTTTGTGGTAGAAATTAGTTAAAGGATGGAACTCTACTTGTAATGCATATTTTTTTCTTCTCTTATTCTATGAAGAAATTAATTATTAAATATTTGGTAAGTGATATTAAATCTAGAAATGTGTTATCCTAATGCATTATTTTTTGTTAAACCAATGATATTTTAAATCCTCAAACATTGATGGCTTTGAGGACCTCAATTCTACAATTTTTTGTGACTGATTAACTCAATAAATACCTATAAACATTTACGTTCTTCATCCAACTATGTGTCTCTAATTGCCACCAATGTTCTCCTAATCGAGATCATAATTTGGTGGTGACTTTTTCGTTCTCCTTTTCCTCTTATTAAGACTGAATTTTATGAACCCAATTTCTAATGTGGGTTTCCCCGCAAACGTATTTTCTATTTTGAACATTTTATTTTTAAATAACAATTTCAAATTGTGAGGACAGAATTTATTGAAGGAGGGAAGAAAATAACACCCCAAGATTTCATAGTATGTTATTTCTTCAAAATAATTCAATAACTTTCACTACATGTAACACTGAGTTCAAGCGCACCACGACCTACCAAACAAGCCTCTCAAAATATATTATTAATTTTGTTAACCAAAATTTGAACAATATATAATATTTATAATTTTAGAATCCATATTATGATTTTCTTAGACATAATTTAACAATAAATTCATTTCCCCAGATAAAAGAATTATTTTAAAAAAATGCTACTTTACAGCCATTTAATGGAGAACCCTTTTTAAATACAATATTTAAAAAATATATGTATTAAATTTGACAAAACAAAATTCTTTTTTATAATTGAGACATAAGAATATAGTTTCAATAAATTTTTTGTGTTATTCTGATAACTTCATTATTTAGGTGAATAGTGAAAATTACTATATTTTAACTGAAAACGACTTCATTAATAAAATTAATTTGTAATTTTAAATTATAAATTTTAATGGTTTGGAAATATAAATAGATTTTATTTTTACCATTAAATCCAATGTTATTCATTGGATATAATTTCACTTTGAAATTGAATATAAACAAGTATTAATCTTTTGTTAGTTATTTTTTCGTACAAACACATTTTTTGGTTTTGACAACGGGAATTAATTTATAATTAATAAATGAAACTTCTATGTTATGAATTTTTTTAAAATTGACTTAATTTATGAATTCAGAATATCAAATTTAGATTAGTGAAAAATTTTGGTATTTTTCAAAACACTTTGAATTTTTTATGAATAGTGAAAAACACCGAGTTATAGTTTAAAACTAAATTTTTCATTAAATAATTAATTATTTTTTCTAAATATATTTTTGGTCAAAATAGATACATAATACCTATATATGTTTAATGCAATTAATTGCAGTCATTTTTTAATAATATTAGATATATGAAATTTTATTGAACTTTTCACCGCCTTTTACCGACCTCCTAATAGCATTTAAAATCTTACATAAAAATTAATTTTACCACTTCTGTGAGTTAAATTTCAAAAATATGAGAGACACGGTTGATATCAATAAGTAAAATTTGGTTCAATAAGATGAAAATAATGATTGGCGAATAGTAAATTTTTAATATTATTTACCACGGTTAAAAGTAATTAGGGTAATTAAGGGGAAAAATTATATTATTATTACCCTAACGCATGTCCTAATTCTATTGGATAAGTTTAATTCGACCAAAATCAACCTTAGGAATAAAATATTAACCTCTTTGGTCCACATGGATTAGATTGGGACATTTATTATTATTAAATTCATAGAAGAGTTAAAATAGTTAAAATCAATGTTTAATAATTAAAACATTTTTAATATTGAGATACATATAAGATAAATTAGACTATAAATATCCATTAGAAAGATAGAAATATTTCCTATATAATTGTATTTTATTTATATTTTTTAGACATTATAAAATTTAATTTATTTATGACACAATGATGATACAATAATAACCTAATTAATTAAATATTATAATAATTGATACTATAAATATCCAAATAAATGTAATTTGTGACTTTTTATGAATTACACTGATTTTATATGTTAATATTACATATTAGTGTTGGTTAGATGAATTTTTTTCAAAATAATAATGCTTCTATAAATTTTCAAAAAACAAAATACAAAATAGTGTCATGATTGACATAAAAGAGTTTTTAAAACAAATTATATTTTATTAATTGATATTATATTCCTAAAATCTGAGGATCAACCAAAAGACTTATATAATGATATTTTTATCATTAATTAACAACTTGGCTTTTATTGGAAGTATATATTATGTTTATTAACCATATAATATAAAAATACAAAGAGACATGGTAAATGGAAAACTATTTAACTAAGAGTTAAATCTAAAAGATAAATTTAATATAGGGACCCAATCCTATCTAAAACCTATTGTATGAGTGTTTTTGTCCCATACTCACCTTATAATTTAAATAATCAATTTTGAAGACATTAGAAACCGAAAATGATGTTATTATAAAATAATATTTCTAGTTTCTTCTAAGGTGATCCTCACCCCTCTTATAAATGGGCACTCCCCCTTCTCGATAATTCACACCTTCCAAGCTATTTGCCTCCACCAAACCCTGACCAAATACCCTATCAACTATCTTCCCTTCATAATAGAGTCAGTACTTTAGTCATAAAACCATTCTATGGAGCCCCTTTGATCAAATCAAAAGGAAGAACCTGAAGAAGAGTTAAATATTTCATCACCTCTTTCAAGTTCCTTTCATCTTCCACTTCCTATTTCTTTGTTGTTTCCATTATAAAATAATATCTACACTAAATTATATATAATATTATGTTATTATAAATATTTTACAACCATATTCATTATTCTATCCATCCATTGAATGACAAGTTTCCATACATGCCTATGTACGACTTACCATCTCCGTGTCGTGGAGTAATTGTTATTCAGTACATTATTATTTGGATGGGTATAATAATGATGTGTTATTGATGTAATAATAAATATAACATGATAATGACTCTTTATATATGATATACCATCCAATTATATATTATTTTAATATCAAAAGAATGATATTGTTGTTCATGCGTATGTACGGATTACCGTCTCCACGAACGCGATGAGATTCATTCCCCATCCTATCTATTCAAGACTAATTTTAATTTGATGATTAAAAATTATAATTAAAGACTTGATATAATTATGGATATGAATATGATACATCCCATCCATAACAAATATGACTCACAAAACAAGGAATATAAAATAAAAAAAACTATTAACACCAGAAACGACGATAATTCTAAGATATTATTAACAAATAAATGTTAAAAGATCATATATGATATCAATTTAATGTATATTATTCTTTTATAATTTAATAACAATTATTTAACCATTATACACGAGGTTAACCTACCCTTAACCGTGTCAAATTACAAGGTTAGGGTTATTTCTTCAATCTCATTATTATACGTGATTTTTTATGTCTAAGTATTTACTGGGACATATTTATCATAGAAAACCATATTTTATAAAAATGTTTTCAAAATGAACATATTATGGTTTTATGGGAAGTTATATTTAACTACATCATCATTTTAAAGTTTTTAAATATTTATCTTTCTAAATCCTTATAATTAATGTCAATGTTTTCAAAAATTATTTTAAGGATTTATTTATATTGACCTAATTGTTTTGAAAATATAATTATTTTCAATAGTTTCAAATAGTTGTGGGAAACATTGGTTAAAAAAACTATTTTAAATTACTTCTTTATAAATTTGTGACTTTTAAATGCTTTTATGAAAAAGGGATATTTCTCTAAAAGAGTTTTACAAATAATTTTCATCTATTTCAACTTACTTTGATGGATTTTATGTTTTTTTATGTTGATTTATTATGATACAAAACTTCTATATTGTATTGAATGTTTTTTTATATGTTTCATTGTGGATGTTTTTTTTTCATACCATTCATGGTTTGTGGATAATGTATTGACATTTTTTTCCAGTTTTAATACGAATGATTATGTTATTTTTAATCCTTTTCATATGAGAAATGCATTGGGATTAGTAAGTTACGGGTGGATCCCACTATAGCTCCTCGATGTATTGGTAGGTATCATGAGAAAAAATAGTGTCGTGGCACAAGGCCTTGACAAAATCTTATTTTTAGTCTTGGCACAAGGCCTTGACTATGTGGTTATGAAAGTATGGCATTATGCATTCCATCATTATGAAAGTGGCTATTAATATTTTATGTGATTATTAGACTAGTAGAATATCCAT
The DNA here is from genome assembly GCA_963277665.1 of Viscum album. NCBI lineage: Eukaryota > Viridiplantae > Streptophyta > Magnoliopsida > Santalales > Viscaceae > Viscum > Viscum album. The sequence continues at coordinate 753,882,704 of OY728158.1, forward strand.
GTGAGTAAGAAAATGTAATTTTTTTTATATTTTCTATATTATGATGAATTTTATGTTTAAAAGTCTTTTGTTTTTGTTTTATACATTGTATTAAATGTTTATTCTTATTTGTGACAGATTTCGCTAAATTATTATCCTTACTAAGCATCTGAGCTCACCCCATTATAAGTTTTCTTTTTCCAGGATGTGAAGAAGTATATTATGACTGACCGACATGGATAGTCTCTGGGATCTCAGTGTTGTCTATAGAAACAATGTTGTTGTAGTTTTCCATTTTATGATATAATGTAAACCTGATTAATGTATCTAGTACTTCCAAGGCTAATAAACTAATAGGTATTTCGAGACGTGGTCATATGTGATCATGCCAATGTTATGTAATACTACACCAACATTGGGTAACTAGGGTCGGGGTGTTACAGTCATTAACCAACAAATGAAATCATCCTACCTTATTCTTATATGGGTGACTTTATTAGTTGATTGGATAGGAATAATGTATGTACGTGAGATCATATGACTACATGTAGTTCCATGTAATATTGTTTCAGATCGTGTCTTTCATTTCACTACACGTTTCTGGAATGTCTTGGAGAAATAGATGGGGACCCAGGTACTTCTATGAATATCGTTTCTCTCTCATATTGATGGATAATAAGAATGGAAAATATATGTTTTAGAGGATATAATTTGAACATGTGTCCTTGATTTTAGATTTCCTTCGTAGAATCATATCCCTCTCATCCATTTCTCTTATAATAACAGTTTGGGTGATGATTTAGATGGATAATTTTGATGCCTTATATGGTAGGCCATTCTGTTCACCCTTATGCTGGCTAGAGGCAGGTGAGGCATCCCTACTAGGTCCACATATTCTTCATGAGACTTCTGAATAGGTTCAACTGATCATGAAGCATATGAATAATGCTATATCTAGAAAAAAAATCTTATGCCAATTTCCATCAATATCCTCTTGAGATCGAGGTTGGGGATCATGTTTTTCTTCATGTATCACCTAGGCTAGGACATGGATTATTATAATATTATTGAAAGTTTTACCCTCATTACGTTGGGCCATTCAAGATCATATAATGAGTTTGGATTATAAACTATCAGTTACTAATACCTTAGAGGTACTGTGCCATGTATAACATATTTCATGTCTTATTTCTTCGCCAATATCATGCTGCCCCATTTCAATCCTCTGATCCTAAGTAAGATGAGTTAGATATTGATTCAACGTTTGAGTAATATCCTGCACACATCGTTGTCTAAAGCATGAAGTCTCTCTGCGTAAAATCTATCCCTCTCATATGGGAGTTATGGATGTATGTCCAAGTACATGATGAGACTTAGGAGACGGAAACTGATTCATGTGCCCAATGTCTAGAGTTTTTCTCGGAGAGTGTTTCTTTACCCTTGGAAGGAGAACTCAGGGGGTGAGTTGTTTTAATGGGGGAAGACTATAAGAACCCTATTTTTAACTCAGGTATGGATCCTTTAATTTTCAGTCTAAATGTTTACTTATGACTTATTTTGGATTCCTTAGGAGTTAGTAATGGTTATGAGGATTTTAGAGGGTTTTTCGGATCCCAGAACCCTTTTTTTAAACTAATATTCTTGGCGCACAGTTTAGAGAAACTATGCAGGAATTCCACATGTTTTGGAAAACTGTGTGGATCATGTTATTTTATATAGATCCACATTGGATGGTTGGTGCATTGTAATGCGGCCTAACCACGAGAGTTCATTTTTTCCTTGGTAGTTGTGGATGGTTTGTGCACTGTTTGAATAAATGGATGCATGCTAATTTTCTGGGTATGTTTCCAGTTTTCCCATAATGATATATTAATCCTCCTCCTTCCTCCCTAATCCGAGAACCTCTAGGATTAACCCCCTTTCATCTCATATTTTATTTTTTGAATGCCAAAGCTAGTGATAAAGAGATATCATTCGTCTAACATTCGATCAAGCTTTCGTTCAACACATTGGTTGCTCAACAGAATGTACATCAGTCCTCTTTAGTTATTATTATTCTCTTTTTCTCTTGACCTAGATATCATCATTTGATAAATTTTTAATCTTTTCTTAGATCTACTTTAATCTATTGAAAATAAAGTTATGATACAATAATATAAGGATCGTAAAACCCAGAGGTGGGTGGTTTATAACTCATCCCGAAAGTACATTGTTTTTGGAATGTCTGTGTGGGAACCATCTGTTTGGTTAGAAGACATTTATTAAATTTACATGCCATGATTATTCTTGATATAATCATATTGTTATGCTCTTTCCAAATTTGTGATTAGTTGTTAGTGGTTGCACCGATAACTCAAGGCACCTCTTGTTGAATGATATACCATAATTGGTTTTTAGTGTTTCAGCATGTCTGAGCTACTGTTAAAGTGTTCCTTTTATTTACCTTCGAAAGGTGTTATTTCCTATAATAAATGATTTTTTATCATTGTGGATTTCATAATGGAATCTACAATGTATTCTCACCACCTAAACCACCTAAGCTAGGTGCTTCCAAATGATTTTTAAATGTGAAATGTGGAATGAAATGTTTACTAAGTATATAACATGGAATTATCTAAAGAGATTGAATAAGGGTTACATGTACATAGTACCCATTTCCATATTGATGAAAGGTAGTAGAGTCAACGTCAATAATTTGATATACCACTATGGTTTATTATGACATTATTAAATGGTTTCAATGCAACATGTCTTATCCACACTAATGGAAGAGAAGGCTTGGATGAATAAATATATGGTAGAAATTCTACTAGAAATGTCCACACTAATAGAAGGAAATACATGGAAAAAAATAAATTACGTCATGATTTCAATAAAAAAAATGAATGGAATGACTCGAGGTCATCTTGGATCTTGAGAGAAGAATACTTTGGGTTGTGGGAACCCCATTCCAATTCAAGGATATGGATTTATTAGGTTGACACCCACCTAGACTCTGGATATTTTCTATTCCTTAGATGCACCATATACTACCATAGGGTAAATTAGATTATTACCGTATACCTTGGATATACTCGTTGGATCCAACATTTACTAGTAGGTTCCGTGGTTTAATCCCCTAAGGACCTATCCTTGCTTATCCCCATTTTACATCAGTCGGTCAACTTGGACTCAGTAGGTGCCTTATTGTGGAATGCCTTGTTTATTATCCTTGTATTAGAATCTTACACCATAGATAGACTCGGATACTATAGTGTTAGCATTCCATGAGATTTATATTACATTGGTTATTACATTGGAATTCCCTCACTTGATATCATTGTCTGGTTGCATTGATATATCTTGGGACCTTCAATACTTATAATATCTGAGGTGATGATAGTGTTGGATATGCCTCAAGTGACTTATCTACATTAAATGGCAATTACATAATTAATGATTTAGTTACATGTTCAGACAATGGCTAAGGGTTGAAGTAGGTCCTTGGGTATTTAGTTATATTGAAATAATTTCTTTACTTTATGTATACATGTCTGTACATTTCTATATTCCATTACACGGGATGGATGTTATAGACATCATGGTGGTGGCCCACTAAGATTTATCTCACACCCACTTTGGGCACCGTTCGGTATATGATGTATATTACATGGTTTTAGGTGTTGAAAAAGTGAATCATATGGATTCCAACACATGATTGATTTTGGTTTAGGGTGTCTCTTGATTGAAGATGACTGAGTTGGATCTCATGATGCTTGGAGGTGTCTTTAATTTCATTACCTTGTGGAACTATCATTCCAATTGTATTGTATCCATGTTTTCCTATTTTCTAATGACACGAAATTACATAATCATTATTTATATTGAAACATTTATTTTTATTATCATTTATCTATTGAATCTATTTTCTTCATCTGTGTATTTATTTAATTAATATTGCTTCCACTTTTTATTATTTGATTATATTCCTCCCGTTTTGCTAAAATCTAATAATGAGAGTATAGTCTCCCCACGAACACACCCTAGTCCCTCTCTACAAGTGAGAAGCCATTACTTTTTGGGGAGTTGCAGTTGAAGGAATGTTTCCCACCGGGCTCAGGTCTCCTATTTAGTGGCATTCGAGTATGGGTTGTCGCACTAATCCTAAGGATGATACATTTCATAAAAATAGATGTTTCCTTCCTGAAACACCGATTTCATTGCAACTCAAAATATTTCATGAAACTATAACTCTTGAATACATATTTATTCCTTTGGATATTTGACCCTTATTTTATAATTATTTCACATTGCAAAATAGTATTTATTGTAACTATATTTAGGTTTCCAACTCTGTGTTCCTTATTTTGTATTGTAGCCATTACCCTACATGTTTCTCATAATCATTGGTTCATTAATTCCAATTTCATTTATGAATTGGGACCCTAACATTGGCCCTCTTAATTTCCATTCTCCTACGTTAGAGCCAACACAATTTCCCTTCAATGGGTGCATGTGTTTTTGTCACATGATCCCCATGTATGTAATCTTGAAGGTAAATTATAAACCCTTATAGGATATAGATTAACTATAAAGAATTTTACTCTAATATTGTTGTTTTCCCCCTTGAGGTTTATCCCCATACACATAATTTTTACATGACATAAAGCTACCTAGTTCCTCATCCTAGACACGCAATACTAAACAGCTTGACAACGTCCTCAGAACTTGAAATAAAACTATAGCCTTAAACTATTTGATGAACATTGGATGCACTATGTATGGTTGAAATGGGATGATCCCACACCTATTACCATGAGTGATAAACATAATATTACCTAGGTATTATTATAATGGGATTCTACCTTTATCACCACCATGGGATGATTATACTATAAAGGGAATATTCTAAATATAATCCCTATATAATTCCATAAATAATCATCATCATTACATAAGAGACGTCCATGTATAAAACCCACACTATCTCATGTAGGTTCATCCTCTTATAATGATATACTTCCACAAATTATCCTTATATCATCCCTCATAGATGCGCCTTCTATGATGTTAGTGTGATTACCACATGGAATTAAGCTAAACAAATTGTTCCTATCACACATACATAAACCGTAGAATCAAACTGTGTAGGATTTCATCCATGTCTCAAAAATATGTTATGTCGGATACCTCTATGAGGTTATGTAAAGAAAACCATAAAATCTAGGCGTGACGTATTCATTCCAGTGGACATACCTCCATGATCCTACTCAATAGGGAATCCATATCTGTCATACAGGTGTGACATTGTCCCTCATAGGGACACACTACCATAAATACACCTTAATAGAGAATACATATCAATGATATGTGATTGGTATCTTCCCGCCTAATGACACACAACATTGATATATCTCAATAAGAAATTTACATGGTTCCCCTACAAGATATTAAAGTTTGTTCCATCATATACCCAAAAGATATCAAAGTTGTGCACATCAGGTCCTTGAATGACATTAAACCCACGAAATACATTTCCCTACAAGATAATAATTTGGCATCTATCCTATCCAGTAAGGGCATTAAATATTCAACCATATTTTCCCTATAGGATATTATAGTATCTCATATCCCATATCGGTTAGTAATTAATAACATGTCCATCCCATATCTGCATTATATTAAACCTACTACAATCACATCCCTAAAAGATGTTAAACCTATGTTTATCCTACCACAATAATGTTTTAAACATTCCCCCAATCTATAACTGAAAGACATTAATCATGGACTTATCTTATCACTGAATGAAATTAATTGTACACCCATATTCTCCCCATGAGTCATTAAACCTACATCTATGTCGTATCTAAAAGACATTAAACATATTACCATCCCATCATTTGATGAAATTAATCATGTTCCCATCTTCTCAATAGAATACATTAAAATTTCATCCATATTTTCCCCACAATACATTAATCATAAATGCATCATATCCTCACAAAACATTAAATTAACTCCCATCATATCCCTGCATGAGATTAATCCTCCACCCATCATCTACCTACTATAATTTAACCCCATTCTCTGATCCACAAGATGTTTAACTAACTCCAAAATCCTAAATACCTACCCGATGCAATAAACATGGGATTTTTGAGGTAACGATACTTAGAAGACTTGTTTAATTAACATAAATTACCTTATAATTGATATGGGATACCCTAAGTTATTCTCCAAATTTTGCTAAAATTAGTTTCCATTGAGAAAAAAGAAAAATGTATAGGTTCCCAATATAGATAATGTATAGAAAAACATATAAATTCACTATATAACTAATCACCCTGGCATAAGGTTTCTTAACTGAAAACTAAAAATTAATGTAATTAATTAAATACCACATGGAAATAGAACCAAGAATGTGTTCCATGAATATTAGTTAATATATGATGGATTCATAGAATAAGAAAATAGATCCAATGAGTAATCCATGGAAGGAATAATGGAAATCCCATCATCCTATTTTGACATAGGATTGTACAACAATTATGTATGTTATGAAAGTCTTCTTCCTTTTGAAATTGGGACTGTATGGAAATGAAGCCACACATGTGATGAAATAGAACCCTAGAAAATTCAATAGAAATATGGGCCTTCTTTCATGGTCATAGACTAAATGAATTTTAAATATTAAAAAAATTATGGGTTTTGGTTTTTCAATGTATGTAGTTTTCATATCCCTAATAACATTTCATAAGACATCGTTGTATACTCCTCACTATAGCATGGTGTAATTCCAAGATATATTATTATAAATTTGAGTCATCCCACATACGTGGAATAATTTTATAAATTCACAATGAACAACATAATTCATATAGTATATGTTTTTCCCATTCCATATGCATTTGTTTATCTTAATTCATTTTATTTTCATAAAATATATCGTACAAATTAAAAATTACATTTTCTCATATTCTCTAATTCATTTCATATTATTTCGACTCAATATGTTTTTAATGTGGTAATTGGTTGTATTTTAGGATTCTTCTATTGGAGATATTATATAATTTCTACATCATATTTCATAATTATGGTATATAATTAATAACAGTTAAATTCCTCCTTCTGATGTAATTTAATATAATGAAATGATATTATATCGCACTAACAAGGCTATATCATTATGTTCGAATCATAATGTATGATATTATATTCTTTCTAGGTTTTGAACTAGATGTGAACATTAAGTAGTTAATTGTTCAATCACATACATATTGGAAATTGATATTAATGAATTTAGTATGCTAAATTTCATGGAATTTGGTTTTTTGGTAAATGATTATACATATACTACATATATGGAATTACACAAATGCACCAAAAAAATGAATAATCTATATAAAATATTCAGGAATTTCTTCAGTCATATAAATGGAGAAGATCATCATTATATAGTAATCATGTTATATTTTTGAAACGTAAAACACATCCCTTAGTCCCAAATATCTCTACAATATTCTCTCACTTATAATTATTATACATTAATATCATGAGTGTAATAAAAGTACAAAACATACAATGATTGATTTAGTTTTACCCATTGGTTGACTATAGAGAGGGTAACCCAATGACCTCCTTGGAGATATATTTATCCATATCTCATTATTAAAAAATATTTCATTGTTCATTGATGTTAGATAAAGGAAAACCAATTATATATTTTATATTAGAATATTATAGATTAATTCTTTATAGATAATTTGTTTTGGGTTTCTAATTACTTATATTATTATAAACAAATTTCATTTGATCTTTATAAACCATTTTGTTGTTTCATTGAAGTACCATGTTGATTAATTCAAGAATTATTTCTTAAAAGGAAAATGATGTATATAATATATATATTATTTTTTCAATCATATTTGGAGAAATATATATATATATATATATATTGGAATTTATAATTATCATAGTGTATGATATTTATTGGTAAAAATTGATGATCATGCCTCTTAGGATCATAAAATTTAGAATTATTTATTAAGGATGATACATGTTCCTAATGTTGAATAACACTCCTATTACAAAGGAATTTAGTGCATCTAATGGGTGTATGTGTTTTAGGGATATATTATAATCTTACAACAGACAATTATTTAAAATGGTCTATTTTTAATGATTTTATCCAATTTAAGTCTTAAATTATCAATTATATTAGCCTAGACTATGGTTATTATTAATTCATCATCTAAAGTGAACATATTCCTATAAATGTGAAAAATCATAATCCTGAGATAGACCACATCGCATGTTTTTATCCCACATAAAAGCCTCTCCAAATGTGTGCCTTATTAGAGCCAATGATTACTTGTGCACGATTTTGTTTTTACATAGACACTAATTTATTGTGATGTTATTATATAACCCATATTTCTCGTTCTATTTAGCACATTACACCAACCATTGGTTTTTGTTATATGGTCACATGATCAATATGAAATTATAAATGACAGTTCTTATGGGGATATCACCCTACAAATCTTACTAGCTGTTAAAAATGGTTATTTTAACCTATTTAATTATTATTTATTAGGTAAACATTATGTTACTTATATTTAAATTAAAAAATAAATTAAATGTATTAGAAATATTTTATAAATAAAAAAATTGAAATTTTGAATATTGTTTTTATAAATGTGTTTATGAATTTTTTATATATAAATTAATTTTTATTAATTTATTATATAATCATGAAAACAAATAAATGTCTATGATATTATTTATTTATATGAAATCACCATAATTAGAATTATAGAGAATTTTATATTATTTAAATATAATTTTTTATATGGAAATTATAATGGTATTTCATTATGTATTTAAAAATTTCAAGTAGAGAGATAAATATATTTTTGGGTATAAATATATTATAAATAACCATCAATTGAATCAATTGAATCTATAATATTTAATTCCTTCTCCTTTTAAATTTATTTAATGCATATAGAAATGTGTTTTGATAAATTTTTTGAATTAGTTTTATATAATACATTTCATGTGCTAATTAGATAATTAAAATTTCAAAATTAATTGAATTATAATATGAAATATTTAGAAGTAAAATAATATTATACATTTGATGTTAAAGTATGTATAATGAATTATATGGAAGATGTTAACATTAAACTAAATAAAATTTATATAGATTTTTCAAATATGAATTTAAAATTCCAAATTGATAAAATCATAATGCGTTTATAATTTACTGATTTGTTAATAGATCTATACTTTTTAATATATTATATATTTTTATTAATTTTTTATTCATTTTATTAACTATTCTATTCATAATTATAAATTATTTGTATAATGGATAGAAGAACGCGTGTGTTAATTATTTTTATCCACTTCTAGTTTATTATACAAGAATCGAACATGCTACATTTTATATAATATAATATAAATAGTTTTATTCTTCCATGAATTTGGTTCAGAAGAGTTAATAAATTCTAATGATGTAATTAATTATTCTGGATACATATTAGGTGTAAGAGTTATGATGGAATTGGGGAATCCCATGGGAAAACATTTCTAAGGTAGAGAGAATTTTGGTTAGACTCCTCAATTTCTAAGAAATATATTCCTTGGTTTACCATTTGTGGTTGTGGGATTACACATTGTGGGATTTTTCATTTTATACGATCCTAAATTTTTAATTGAATGGGTTTCAGGCACCTTATTCATTGAATTAATATATATATATATATATGAATACAATTTATTTTCAATATAGAGTATTAAAATTATCTATGAGTTGTCAAAATAATTTCACATCAATATGGTTTTATCTTAATGAAGTGATGGATGAAATATTTTTAAAAACATGAAGAATGTGTCATTTAAAATGAAATACATTAGAAAATATAGTGAGATTAAAACCCTATATAAATGTTAGATTCATTCTCATACCAAAATCATTTAAGGCCTCCATTATCAAACATTATTAGTAATGACATAGCTTGGTTATCGTGAACTATGTTGTGTAATGAAATTAATTAACGGGTAAACCTAATAAGAGTAGGTAATCAATATTTTTGGATTCATCAGGATATAAATATTTGGGAGAAACTATATGAGATTAAAATACCATGTAAATTTGGTTGAATTTGTATATGTAATTCATTGGGAAAAGACTTGTCTGACCAAATACCAAAGAGTCATATTAATGATGCATGTCTCACATATTCATGATCAATTGATAATTGATTATTCCCATGAGAATTGTTGATCCAATAATTTCAAAAAATTTATAATTAAATATTTATAGATAAAGAAACATTAAAAAAATAATTATTGAAAATTAAATTATAAACACATTGAGTGGGACAATAATTCATAAACTCATAAAATATAGTATAAATTTCCAACAAGTATCTCCATGATGTTATATGAGTTATATCCCTTAAAGAACAGTATCTATAAGCTGTAATTTTATTCAAAAATAAATTATAATATAATAATAATAATAATTTTCACATCATTCATAAAATGAAATGATATGAAATATCACATTTTTCCACATCTAAAACCGACCTCATAAAAAATATGAATCTCATCGATGAGTTATTAGTCTTAGTCTATATGAAATATTATTTTAAATACAATTATAAATTAGAGTTGAAGAAAGGAAATAATGAGATGATAATAAATATAATAACCAACTGTATTAATCCATGACAAAACCTTGATATTAACCCAAATCCGTTGTCATTATGAAGGGAAAATGACGGAGTTTTCCCAAGGAGTAAGGTAAAATCACCAAATAATTTTGTTATTTATAATCATTTAATCTTTTTTCTTTAGATCCTTAAAGTATTTCATACTCATTTTAATAAAACTAATATTATAATATTATGATATAAAAATATTAGTCTTTTAAATCAAAAAAATATTTTTTATGAAAAAAATACATTTAAAGAAATTTTTTGAAACCAGTAAATTAAAAATTTAAAAATCCACAAATAAAATAAAAAAATAAATGGTTATATGAATTTAAATTTATAACATTTAGACACATTACCTATATATATATATATATATAATCTTTTATAGAGTAGTATCCTTATCATCTGTATCATCTTTGAGAATATTTTTGATATTGTATGCCAACTTATCCCAATTTTCAATGAGCACTTCCATAAAAATCATCTCCCCGTTAAATCCAAATGCTAAAATGCCATGTTGTTTTTTAATCCAATCACCATAATCCTTGGAGAAGTTTACCATAATGTGCCTTCTGACTAGACTATCAAACTTCTATTCTGTATAGTTGACCTCTAGATCCATCTATTATAAATCTTCATGGAAATAAATTATGGATTCCAACTCATCACACTACAAAAATTACATTCCACTTAGTTGGATATCTGATTCAACAACCATATTATCTACATTCTCCATATTGATGATAAAGGCTTCCCTATCTCAGGCCTGAAGATGAAGATTGCATATACATCAGTATATAGTAACGAGAGGAAAACCTATGTTAGAAGAGTTATTTCTTCTTCGAAGCCTCCATGTGTGCTTAATAAACCTATATGAATCGATTATTGTTTTATTTCTCTTCATTGAAGGGATCTAAGATAGTTCCCTTCAAATCCCACATATTTGGACTCAATAGGGGAGTTTGAATCAGAACACATACCCTCTTGAGAAACCACCAGTATAATGGGGGGGGGGGGGGGTCTTTTCTTGGTCATTCTCTACTCTATTTGCTTTCCTGAAATCATGGCACTCTTCTTATCCCTGCACTGCACCCAATTTTGAGAATGGATAACCATTCCTTCAGACTTAATCCTATCAACATAAGATGGTCAAGAATGTGAGTCCTACGTTGTCATATCTAAACCTCAAGGCTGTAAAAATATGCATCCCATAAATTGGGGTTTCATATTGGTATCTTCCTAGAACAAAACATGAGGATTTCCATCATTTCCATGATCATCACAAGTATACTTATTTCTCACTACTTCATTGATAGGGCTTTATTGAAACCGGGTGTATATGACTTGATTCATCCCCTTTACCATAAAATTTTAGCTCCCTTTGATTTTATTTTTATTATCCAGGATTTCCTAACTAGAAAAGGTGACCTTGTCTATAGTGCCTATGTCCCTTCATTATCATAACTAACAATTGGGATTAGTCCTTTTTCAGGTTGTAATTACTCAATAAAACTATAAGAACACACAATAATAGAAGGACCTCTAAAATAAATCTTTATGTTCATGGATTCATTAATAACCATTGGTACATGCCTGGACATTATTAAACCAATTCCCTTTTTCTTAATAGGAAGACCCACCTCAAACTGAGCCCTCTAGTCTGCTATTGCCTCCTCCTCCTATTAGAAAACAACAAAATGTGCCTCTCTAGAACGAGCCAACAAAACATCGCTATGGTCTTCCGCACCATTACTCCATTAATTTACCAACAACACATATCTATTTTGAGACCCAGTGTGACACACATAGGAGATATATCTGTGCTAACCACAAAATATACATAAATTATACCACGTTTCATAGATTAATGATTTATTCCACCTAAATTAACCACCAAATGAAATATAGAACAAATAATATTATACATTCTACACATCAATATCAACACAGATTTGGGGGATAATAGGGTGGATGAATGGTTCCTTTTGAAAACCAGAATACAAAAAACACTCCATATGGTTTCTGATAAACATTAAGATAGAGGGGTTTTGAAATGGAAGGGGTTATTCTGGGAGGATTACCCAAATCATTGTTATTATAGAATCCATCTTCATGTGAAAATAGAAGTACTAGTAAAATATTTAAAATAATCTTCTGTTGTATCTAAGGGGTGTGTTGGACCACGCGGTAGCCAGATCTTCCATAGTTTCAGACCTAATAATAATGTTCATGCAGTTGAGAATCCCAACTGCAACTTAGTTCTTTAAACCCAATTGGTTGAAGTCAAAAGGATAAAACTCATCCATGGAGGAATGATGTTATGGAATTGAGATACAATAGTTATTTTAAAAGAGGCTTGAGGAATTATAGAACATTGAAAGTGAGAGGGAATAAGGTTAGGTGATCCTCCGAAAAAATCTCAGACCATTGAATTGGGTGGAATTTCTAGGAGATTCATTAGGGATCTAGGGTTAGAGAAAGGAATAAATGGATAGAGGTAGGATGAGGAAGAAGTAGACAAAGGGCCTCCCAATCCAAATAGGAAGGGGGAGCCTAAATCACTACCATAAACTCCTAAGTCATCATTGGAGTGAAAAAAAAGTGTAAAAGGAGACCCATGTTAAATAAACAACCATTAACGACTGGCATTCACTAAATAAAAATAACTAAATAGTCTCCCATGTAATGGTCAGTTCATCGACTCTATAGAAAACCAATTTGACTTTTAATCAATTACGTAAAGGTATGGTTATAAAAATTCTATTATGGAAGAAATATGATATTTATTACATGCTTAATATATTAAATGAATAATTTTCCTTTTTCTTGATATTATAAAAAAATTATTATTGTGACATTAATCAGAAAAAAATCTATATAAAGAAAAAATTCAAATGTAAATCAGTTTTGGTATTAAATTAGTACGAATAACATTTATCATATTGTATTTATAAATAATAAATAACTTGTTAATTATGGAGAGGACATCAAATGATCATGAAGTGATTTCAAAAAATCTTATACTTTAGTTGAAAATGAATCTTATAAACACAAGAAATTAATGATAAATATTTACTAAAAATAATGATTAAAAATTGGAATAATTAATATATATTATTATTATATAAGATTAAAAATGAAAAAATGTATATGATAAATCTTAAATGAGTCTTATTTTAATATCCATAATGTAAATATATGTCTGAGAAAGATGAAAACCATGGTAAGAGGTCTTCGACTAAATTTCCATTTGGTGATAAATATTTTAAATTATGCACTCTCTATCAATGAGATTATGTATTTACTATACATTGAATTATTTTAGAAGAAATAAATTTTCTATAATTTTATTTCCAATTTAATTTCATGATATTTTTCCATGTGCCTTTGATTCAATACTAATCCACTGTGAAGATTTATAACTCAATTTAAATTCATAGAATTTTATCATTCCTTCAATAAAAATTTAATTTTTACATAATTTGAATTGTGAAATCTGATTTATTTATTTTTTATTTCCACTTCCATTATGATGATTTAAATTTATATTACATAATCTATTTGTTGATATATGCAATCGTGAATTCTCATATCTCTGTAAGGGTTTCCTTTCTATGTCTCCCCTCATTATATGTACTTCTCATAAATTACATATATTGTCATCTATGACATTAATTCAATGTCATAAATTTTTACCTTACTATTTAATTTTTATTAATTAATATTGTATACTCACCATACATTCTTTTTTGATTTATAATTCACTCCACACATTTTTTGGGGATATATTTTCCATCTCATTTTATTGAATTTTTTTATCTCTTTGTTCTAGTATGGGTAAATATTAAGATATTATATATTAACCCCATCTTGTTTCTTCTATGATGATAATTCTTATTATTTTCAAGTTATTTTACACTTTTTTTAAAATTTTCTCACAATTAACCAGTAATGTTTCTTTTATGTAGTGCCACCATTATATTAACATTATAGTTGGGAGTATTTCTCCTAGATTATGGATTTCATAATAATAATTCATTACTGTACCTATGTGTACATATTTTATAGTGTTAGTTCCATTTTACTAATATTTTACATTGACTAAAATGATTAATATATAATATTCTTACTGGATTCTTCGTTTGAAATTTTTTACATTCATTACACAACTTTGAAAAGTTATTAAATTTCAATGGTTTCCACATAAATGAATTTTCTAGATTTTATAACCATGTTACACCATGTGCTTTCAACTCAATGTTATAATTTTATTACGTTGTCATTTTTCCTATATTTCTATGATTTTATATTTTTTTATAAAGGGCTAATGTTTTAGAATAATAAGAAACTAATTAAATTCCCCATT
Source organism: Viscum album (assembly GCA_963277665.1). NCBI lineage: Eukaryota > Viridiplantae > Streptophyta > Magnoliopsida > Santalales > Viscaceae > Viscum > Viscum album. The sequence continues at coordinate 753,897,758 of OY728158.1, forward strand.
TTTTTATTCCTCCGCACTATATTTCATATCATTGGATTTTTTTTCAAAGTTTCAAAGTTTGAAATATTATTAAATCCATGAATTTTAATGAAATCTTTTGAACTTGTTGAAATTAATTTTTATTTGGGTAATAAGTATGTGTTTATAAATTTTAATTAAAATTTTTATGAACATATTGTCTATTTTATTTCCCACTCATACTCTAAAATTCATATCACCTTTGAGGTTAATTTTCCAATATTACCTTCTAGATTATATTATGATATTCTGCATCTACAAAAACATAACATGTAGATTCAAATGATCTAATTTTGGTAATATTTATTAGTTTTATCACCCAAATGTGTATAGTGACTAATATTTTTATAAAAGTATTTGTAATAAATGATAATGATAATTAATATTTATTATAGTTAATTATGTTTATGGTCTAATGATATGATTCACATTCATTCCTTATATGGAATATAATTATTTTTTTCTAAATTCTGATTAAAACATTTTTCATTCTTCAGATAAATATGTTTCCAAGAAATTATAAATGTTTTCTTATATGGAAAAAATATGCATTTAATTGTAGTAATTTAATCAGTAATAGAGAAATTATATATCCCTATAATAAAATTTAGTAATATGTTATATATTATTAGAATATTTTCAATGTGAAATAGAGTACATCCAATTTACTATGTGCCTCTATCTACTATGGTATGGTTTTCATGAATTGAGCCATGATATATACAAAAAATGTCATGTTTTATGTTGTCTTAAACATCTTAATATTCTATGATCCTAAGATATCTACCAATTTATTATATATTATATATTTGTGAATCATGATTTATATACTACGTTTTATAGAGTATGATTCTTTTTTATATCACTATACATTGATTATTTTACCATTCAATCTTGTTAAGCCTATTATGAGTTATTATCATCAATTTTTTTCTCTTGTTTTTTACTATACTCAAAATATTTTCCCAGCCTTATTTAGATTTGATTTACCCATCATATTATAAATACTATTATGTTTGAAATTTTATAATTACTAACATGTGTATTGAACTATGTGGGAGATATTGAAGTTTAATTTTAAAATAATATATCCAGGGTTTAGATAAAAATAAAAATTTCATTGGAATGATATGGGTATAAATATGTAATGTTTTATCTCAAATATCCAAATCCAAAAAATATAGTTTGTGGTTTATAATGTTACTTAGTAGTTTTTATTGATGTGGAAATTGTGGAATGTTATGTTTTGGAATAATAGGTTATCCTCAAAATGGTATGAAAATAATATGTATTATTATTTAGATATAAGAGTGTAGGTTTAGGATGTATCCTATTGGTATCAAAGGCATTATATATAGAATATATTTTTAGAAACAAGTTTGGGAGTGGGGGTTTGGAGCATCTCACATAATTAATAAATTCAGTACATTTTATAAATATAATATACATTTTATTTACTCAAATTATTATTAATAATTGTGGTTTAATGAGATAATGAATTCATAAATCAATTCATTGAATTTTTTTAGTTTATTAAATGGAAAAAGGTTTTGAAGAAATTTTGTTGTTGTAATTATAATTAGTTTATAGCTTCATATTATTAATTATAGTTATATTTTCAATGAAAAATTAGTAATACTTATATCACGAGGGAGTAATTGTAAATGTAAATTTCTTCAAAAGGATAAGTCCACTAATATATATTTTTTTATTATAATATAAATATTCCATATCCAACACTTCATAAGGATCATACCTCGAATCCAATATCATTAACATTCCATAATAAGAATCATTGTAATGGTGTGTTGTGATGATTTTTATTTGCATAGGAATTATTTCAACACCCAATAATGATAATCATGATCAATATGAATAATTATATTTTTTTGGGGTAAATGATATATTTTTAAATATTATTTTATTTCTTTATAAGGATTATTGTAATTTTATGTATTATTTTTTTATGAAAATTAGATCCTCATAGGGACTATGTCACCATTATATAAGCTTGATTCCTTTCAACATATTCATCTTAACTATTTGTATTTAAGAATAAAAAGGTAGCCTAATAGGACATTATAATGATCATATCTAATGATTTTTAATCAATTGAAATGAATAATGTTGTAAAATATTAGGAAGTGAAAATTTTTATATTAAATAAACATCCAGTCATAATATTTTTATTATAATCTAATCAAATATATATATATATATATGGATTTTTTAGAGGAACATGTCTTGATTGGGAATAAATATTGAGGAAAATGGTTGAATGAAATTTGTTGAGGATTAAGTATCATAGAGGTATGACCAAAAGAGAAACAATATGAAACTGAGGATGCACAAGAAGGAAATTGTGTAAAAAATGGGGGACAGTTCAATATGAAATAATTTTTCTATTTTTTGGTATTTTAATTATTTCATTAAATATATTCCATGTGTAGCTAAAGTATTATTATTTCACATTAGTGAGTTTTGACTCCCACATATAGGCGTATGACCTATTGGTGATCATGTAAGTTTAGGATGTAAAATTTGATTCCTTGTTACATAATATCATGAAAAATAATATTTTTAACAAGTTTTTGTGTTTACGAGTAGCTATTAATATCTTTTTTATTGTGGGTGATTTAATTATATTTATATCTAACTATATTTTTCAGTGATACTATTACCCCCAAAGATTAGATTTAATCCATATATGATGAAATATACAAGGATGGGGTGGTGTAAGGATTTATTTTTAATAAATATTGTGTTAAGAGTATTATCATATTCTTTCATGACTAATGGAATGTTAACAAAAAAAATTTATTTCATGAGTTTGATAAATGAGGGTTCATAAATAACTTTTAATACATGGAATGAAGATAAAAATTTCCGTGATCTTCATTATATCAACTCTCAATATGACTATTATATATTGGGTGAGAAATGAAAAGATTGTGCAACATCTAAATAATAAGTAAATAATTAAATTTATAAAATAAACTTTGTATATGAGAGTAATATTATTGAACAATTTCCCATAACCAATCAACTTTATCATTTTATTTTTAATCCATTTCATTAATGAATTTATGCTAATTTCCCATCAAAAAAACTATTCAATGTCAACCCTTTTTATAACATTTAGAGACAACTGATATTTGAGGTAGTTTCTCTATAGAGAACCCACTAATTAAAAATTTATCAAATGAAAATAAACAGGATTCTCAATCCCAACTAATGGTTTTAATAAAATCAATGAAACATTTTTGAGAATCACTGAAAAAATAAAATAAAACTCATGACTCTTTGGTAAAATATGTTTATAAACTAGTGGGTTATGTAAGGTTTGTTGTTTTGACTCATTTATATTCCTAGAATCAGAACATGTGGAGATACATTATTTTAGCTCTGTAATTAAAAAAATTCAATAGTATTAGAATAAAGGATTGATGATAGTATGTTGCTTATATTCATCACATAAAATTATATTTAACTTTGTGTGATGATAAAATTAATGACAAGTTATACCATAAGATACCTTCTACTAAAATTTATGTATGAATATTATGTATGTATAGTCCCCTCCCATGTCCAATATAATATTTTTTTTCCAAAATAAAAATTCTAGACCCCATTATAACAAGATATTATTGTAACCTCCATCAGTTCAACGAGTCTTCAAAAAATCTTACCCCCAAACATTATTCATATTCCCCAACATTATAGAAAAATAAAAAATATAAACTATTCTAAACTAGTGGGTAATAAAAATAAAAATTTAATAATGGATATGAATTTTAGGAATTTAATAGTTAAGTGATGTAGTTAATAGTCAAACTCATATGTTTTGTGGAAATTCTGTTGAAGGATAGAAGAATTGCCTCAACATTTAGTCCTTATCTAAGGAGAGATACATAGTCATGGTATCCTAATGAAATAGAATTATATTAATATATTTACATACTAGTTTAATACCATGATATTTTTGTAGAAAAAAAATAATCTTTATCATATATGAAATGAAACCCCAAGCTTAAATGAACATTGAAATATTATTATTGAATTTTTTCATTTATATCATAGACCAGAAATTAGATGCTATGAATAAGTTAAACTAATTAATTATATAAATATATAAATTTATTTATTTATTTATCTGAAATAATATAAAATTTATGTTTAAATACTTTGTAAAAAAGATCTTAAATTTTAAATGAAGACGTTTTATACTTCAAAAAATTTATAATCAGAAAAAAATTATTTGTTATTGGGAAAAAATATTCAAATTAATATATTAATAATTTATAATATTAATTTCATAAATATCACTTAATATTTTAAATACTATTATCATAAATTAATGATGGTGATAGTTTTTAATTTTTATGAAATGAATGATTTTTCAATGAATTGTGAAAATTTCTCATTTTTCAAATGTTGTCAATTATTATCAATAAATCTAGTATTATAAGAGTCTAATTAATGTTTTTATTTTCAATTAATGTTACATATGATCCAAGGTTTATAGTTATATAATTAATTTCAATTCAATAAGAAATTTTTAGTATTTCAATATATGTTTTTATGCTTCAAAAAACATTTCTTTGAAAACTCTTTCTATATGTCATAGGACAGTAAAATTAAATTAATTAAAATAAAAACTAATAAAGAAGTTTTTAAATAAAATTAATATAATAAATATATCTATTTAATTTTATTTATATTATTATAAGGATGATAATTATTTATTGTGTTATTGTAAGATCATCTAGTTCTTGAAATATTCATTTTCCTAAATATTTGCATTTTGTCGCACATTGAAAGAGAATTTTCAAATGAATTTTATCCAATTACAAGGATTTAATTTTGTAAAATGGATTAAATATTTATTATAATAATATTTTATATTATTTAATTATTCCAACTTAATTTTTGGTTACAATGAAGTGTAAAAATAGTAAAACATTGTGACAACTATAAAATGGAAATTCATGTCAACTATAGTTATATCATAGTGGTGAGGCTATAATTTTTCACCTTAATTATTTTTGGATGAAGGTATTTTTACCCTTATAACGTTATTATAGTGATTTATATTGTTTTGGGCACTAGTCTATGAAAATGACCTATATAATATTTTATATAAAATAAAGTAAAAAATATCACTCTCTTATATTTAAATATCTCTTATTTGTTTATATCAAGAATAAAAATGAAGTGAATATTAATAATAAATGTTAAATAATGGAAATATTTTCATGATATTAGTTTATTTATAATTTTAAGAATTTTTATATTTACTTTAAATTCTTATGCAAAGCTAAAAAAATGTTTTATTAATATGTAAAATAATAAAATAAACGATATTAGAAATAGAAAAAGAAATATAATGTGAAATAAGTACTATTTAAACATAAATTATTATTTAAATATTAAAATTTTGATAACTGTTAATGGAATATGTTTTAAATAAATTTCATTCTTCTACTTTTTTTCAATGTCATACTAATGAAGTAGTGTCAAAATTTACATTAATGTATCTTATTATAAATAATATTTTGTTTGATTATTTAAAATTTATTAATATATAATTCATGGCCTTTTGAATGGAATTTTGATTAAAATTTCAACCATGGTCCATTTTTGATTAATTTTTCTATTTAATATTATATTTCTATCCCTTTCATTTTAAAATAATTATTACCCTATTTAAGGATAAAATATGTTAACTAATGTGGTAAAACAAAAGATAATGTATAAAACACCACTAAATTCTGTTAGAATTATAATTTTTGATGATATTTATTTTAAAAATAAATAATCTTTGAAAAATGTCTGATTGGATTTTTTTCTAAATAATTACCTTTTTTAATTTTAATCATTCAACAAATTACAAATATAACCCTCCCCTCACTTAGAAACAGGAACATCCTCTCCCAATTTTTGACACATCCAAAGTTTGTTGTTCTCTAATATTTCCTCCCAATCCCCTTCCATACAACCATTATCATATCTTATTTTTCTTCTCATTATCATAACGAATTGTTAGGTAGGATTCTGAAGTAAAGAAAATGTCATTTTAATAAGAGGAAGTGTAATCCATAATCGAGAATTCTTGTTTTATTTATTATTGAAACTCCTTAAAATAATATTAAACAATGATGACATAATAACATTAGTATCTACCATTTAAATATATATTATTATTTATATTATTCATAGTGTAACCATTTACTCATTCATAAAATGGAATATGTAACTGTTGATCATTTGGGTGGAAGACTACCAGCTCATGAACTAATGTAATTTATTTTCCATCATTGAAACCCATTAATGGATAAAATTATATATTTAATATATATATATATATATTAAATTTATAAAATAATTATTCTTTAGGAATTATAATATCATACTACATTATTATATTTATTTTTTATGGAAGATAATAACATCACTCGGCCACACATGTAGAATATCGCCTCCAGTATGTTATGTAAATTGTTTCTTGTCTCAATATTACATAGATGGATGTAAGGATTTCATTGATTATTATCTAATATTTATATGAAATAATAATGTTTCTGCATTATAAATTCTTATTTATAATTGTTTAGTTTGGTCCATCAAAAAATGGAAACAATGTTCACACGTACGCATGACATACCATCTCTAGGAATAGTTTAATTTATCTTTCCATGAATCTATTTTATAGATGATTATAAATATTTAAATAATGGATATATAACATATTTACTTAATTTATCAAACTATCATTATTAAGGAAGGAAAAAAATTAAAAGGGTCAAATATATCGAATAAAAATTTTCTTAAAAAAATAAACAGTTTTCATATATAGAAGATATTTTATTATTGTGTTATTAATAAATAGGTGAAAAAGTTTATAAGTAAATAATATTTCATATAATATATATGGTTATGTTTTAATATACTATTTATAATTAATTAAAATTTATAATACAATGTGTTTGGATAAGTACTAAGGAATTTGATACTTATCGTAAGGGATTTTCTTCTCACTCTTATATATGTGGGACATATGGCTTGTTCAATACATATTTCCTTTATGGAATGTATTTAATTATAGTTAATGTATTAAATTATTCTTATTTTGAATATTTTTGGGATTCCCAAATGAAACTGTTAGTATTATTACATTGGTCGTATGAAAAAAATTATCATAGTAGTTTGAGTTTTATGTTAAAATATCATTATTCATTAGGATTGATTTTAATTACACCACTAGTGATTAAATATCATGATATAAATTTCACTAATCGCTTGATGTATGATATTTATTGGTTATATCTTGAAAATACAATCATTCATAACATTTTCAACTCTATATGAACTCACGAGTCAAAAGGATGTTTTTTATGGAAAATATACATTCATTCACTCATTGGTCAAAAAACCTTCTTCTTTCATATCAATTTATTATAAAAATGTATTCATGAATGTATTTAATATTATTATATTGTTTATAAATCTAATTTTTATCCTCTTTTTTTTTTAAATCATTTAAGAGGAATGGAATTTTTATATTCTCTAAGAGTCTCATTCTAAAGTTTACCAAAAATGTGAATGGAATCAATATTTTAAAAAACAAGGAATGAATGTAATTTTATTCCACTATTTATTACAAATTAATTTAATATTATATTAAAATATTACATGATTCTTTTCAAATAAAATTTTCAATTAAATATTTTGGATTTCTATATATTCTGGAAATGTTATATTAGATTGGAAAAGATATTTTCATCATGAAATGTTCCAAGTGGTCAGTTAAAATCATATTCATCCTAAGATGACATCATTTGATGTTTCATTTTACTTAATCTGGATATGATCAAATTATTCAATTATTATTCATTATTTGGATCATTTAAGTTAATGATAAAATGATGTTTGTGAAACCTATTCCATTTCCATGGGTATGCTATGTAAAGTTGATGAAATGGTTATGAAACTGTAATCTTTTTGAAATGTTATATCATACTGAAATTTTGTGAAACTGGTTTTATTTCATGAGTTATAATATTATGAATGATTTATGATCTTTGGACACAAATATATATTATTTTAACTATGTGTAGGGTGGAGAATAAATTATATAACCCTCCAATGAAATGGGTATTTTTGTTAAATATTCTTAGATAAACTTGTTTGAAATGTAGAGTGATCCATGTTTAGAAAGGGTCATAATCTTATTTTATTTTATTTCTAGTGAACTATGAAAACTATGATTTTTTTTTGCGTGGTGATAACATTTCACTATGATAGTTTTTGTAAATTGGCCATAAAAACTAAGGAAATTACTTTTTGTTCTCGCATGTATTCCAAAAATTAATGTCTTCTAAAAATTTTATGAAATCATAGAGTATATTATTTTATTCTATTAAGATTCATTTCTCATGAACTGTCATGATTTATGATGAGAGTAAATATTATGTTCATTGTTATTAAAGGTGGGATTTTTATATAGTAATCTGATGATATCATACAATTATGCTTATTTTTTAATATTTGATAGTTGATATCTCCCCTGTTTACCAGTATTGAGCATTTGAGATCAACATTTATTATGTTTTATTTACCTTGGTTATTAAGGAAGATATGAAGTATGATATTTATATGAAGAGTAATTATTATTATGAACATTATGGGTGATTATTTGGTTCATGTATGAACTAGATATTTATGTAACAAGTTTCCCAATGACACTATACCAAATAGATTTTTGGTGTGAATCATTATGTAATGTAATAAATATTTATCAATTAGGGGTTTTTAACTATATATGAAAATTATGGGTCGTTATTTATGGTATCATAGATATATTTTATATTACCATTGGAAACTAGTATGGAAAACCATTTATAATATCCCACAGGATAGTCCTTTGTTCATGATAATTTCTTCAGTTATTATAAAGAAAGGAATGTGGTTTTAGTAGAAAAAATATTTTTTATGATAGTATAAGTAGATTTGGATTTTGAATATATGAATAAAGTTGTAATAATTATAAAATAGTTGGTTGATTATATCTCATCCCTCATTATAGTTCATGTTTAGTGTGTCGTTACAATGAAAAAGTTTTGATACTCCATGGTGGTATGATTTGGATAATTCCAAAATGGTTTTGGAACTATAAAGAAATATTTGAATAGATAATTATCAGGAATGAAATATCTTAAACCTAAATAGTAATATATTTAGAATTTAGTTTCATGGTTTAGAAAACCTATATTTTGTTATGTCGCTGCCTATAGTGATTATTATTATTTTTTCAATGTTATTTAGTTATAGTGAATGAATTGAACTAAGATGAATCATGTTAACACTATATATGATTGAGAATTAGGAGATTATTCAAGAAAAATTGATTATTATTAAAGGGAATGATATTGTGAATATGTGTAATGAGTTTTAAGGATATATGATTAAAATCATAGACCATAATCCAGACATTGACCCATAAAGGAATATAAGGATAGTGCCTTCCAATAGATGAGGTAGTGGATACTAGGATAGAAAAAGGATACAATTTTCCCCATGACATAAATTTGGAATGATATACCTAGAGGAATGTATCAATGGAATTAGAATATATTTTTCTATATTTAATTATTGAATACATGGAAATGAATATCAGATGAGTTCATTTCATTATGTGTTCCAAACATGGGAATTACCATATTCATTTCACCAATCCAAGGCTTAACTGCTAGACATATGAAGGGTATATTCTATTAAAATCATGGAAGTGGAAGGGTTGAAGTTTTATTGTATTGGTTTTTAATAATTAGGTTTTATAAGTTTTATATATATGATATTGTAGTAATAAAATTCAAAAAATAATAAAGGATTGTTCTTATTTAGTATTCATTAAGGATTGAAAAGAATTTTTCAAATATTACCAGTGTACTAGAATAATTATATAATTTTATGGGTATATTTTATGGATAACATTTCATTGGTGTAACTATAACCCTTATAATGTGAATTAATATTAAGTGGTAATTGATTTTTGGGATACTGTTTTTATTTTCATTGATTAAGTAATGTAGATATTATTAATAACCTTGAAAATTATTTTTTATTTTTTAATTAATTTTATTTATAAAGGAGTTTAATGAATTTTTTGATTCATGTAATATAATTTTAAAATGTGATATTATTTATAGAATATGGGTTTAGTAATATTTTATTGTTTTTATCTTATTATTATGTTATTAAGTGATCAAGGATTTCAAATATTAAATATATTACCATAAGAGTTACGTTATAATGTTTGGGGGATTAATCTTTAATTGATTTATTAAATATAATTACAATATTTCAAAATTTAGGAATGCGATTTTTTTTCAGATGTATTATTGGAGAGTTTAAGGATAAATACATATGGAATGGACTATGTTTAACTTTTTTTGTCACAATTTATTTTTTAGAAAAAATTTATTTTTGTTAGATAACCTGTGCAAAAAATTTTGGGATTAGTAAATATTTTGATATAGTTCAAAATAATTTTGACTATTTTATAGATAATATGATCTATTAAATGTTACTTTTAACTCTTGAAGCTAAAAATTATCTATGATATTAATTTCATAGAGTATGAAATGAAATTATAACTAACCGAAGAACAAATATTATATGAATTTAAGCCACTGAAATAATGAAATAAAATAAGTAAATTTTTTTATTTTTAATATCCAATAGTAATTGAATAGTTCTTGTTTAGGAAAATAATATTAGAATGAATTTTTTTTGTGTTACCTTCATTTAAAATGAATCAGTGGCCTTTTCCACACTACATTTTTTTTATAGTTTTACATTTTTTAAATTTTTTATGATCATTCAATTTATGTTTGTCAATAATGTTAATGACTATCTATACTTATTTAGGAATTATTCTTTTTCACCCATGTACATATTTTTAAACCGCACTTATAATTATCTATATGTAAACTTAATTATGATTTATTTTATACTCTTATCTTACTTCCCTATCTCTCAAATCCAAAATAAGATTTATTAACTATTAGTATAATTTACGATTTAAAAAATTGTATTATCTTATGGAAAAAGAATGATTATTGAGATCAAGTTCAAATAGTGAAGAATCTATTTATTAAAGGGGGAGAGAATGTGACAAAATAATATTTTTTTAGAAACAATGTTTTATACCATATACGACATGCAATAAAGATCCTAAATGAAAAATTAAATGATATTATTTAAAGATGATCATTATAGGCATTACATTAAATTTTTGGGAATTGAGATGAGAAATATAGTTACAAAATACATATAAATCTCTCACTCCAAATAAACTTAATTATGAATTATTAAGAAGAAATGACTCAAATTTTAACGATGACATTTTGTTCATCAAAAAATTGTTTCCTTCAAAAATGATATTTATTTATTTTTGTGAGAAAATATTATTATTAATTTATAATTATTTTTGAAAATTTATTTTATTAAATAATATACATTTAAAATTTTATTTTATTATATTTAACATATGTTGAAAATTTGGGATCTTCCTATTATGATTGATGTTTCAGTGAATAATGATAATTTTCATTTTCCCAAATACTATCATTTCATTTTAATAAATATGGTAATTATAAAAAAAAATTATATTATATATTTGTTCAAAAATTTAAAATGAGGATTTTTATTTAGAATAATATAATTAATTTCATTTGAAATAGAAAAATTTCATTATTATGGTATAAGTTCATTTTTTCTAAAACAGATTTTTTTAAAAATAGTATTTTTAGTCCATAAAGAAGAATATTATAATTATTTAAAAAACACATAAAGTAATATTTATATTTTATATATTTATTATATATAAAATCATTTTAATAAAAAAAATTTAATGAATTTTTATAGTCACAGGGTTAAAATATATTCATATATTTGTTAAAAATGAAATCTCTTAAAAAAAGAGATTTTCTTCGTGCTTTCTGGGATACATACAAATTATATTTTGGTAAATTATTGTAATGTAATTTTGTAAAATGTATTCCATGTTTTAAATAAACATAATTTATAATATTTTATAAGGACAACATAATTTTTTTCCATCATGAATATTAAAAACAGTAAAATTTTATTGCCATCATCTTATGGTAAATCAGGTTAAAGAATGTTTATAAAAATGATAATTCCATCATTATTCATGATAATAATTTTTTATAAATTTACTTTGAACCCCATGAAATTATTTTTGAGATTAAAATGTTTATTGGCCACTTGTCTGTGAAAAAATGTGTATAAAATATTTTAAGTAATGCATAAGAAAAAAGTGTCACTCTCTCACTTTAAATTATCTCTTACTTGTTCACATGGTGGAAGAATAAAAATTTAAGTTATATTTTATGAATATTTTATAAAAATTGATATATTTTTAGGATATTAATTTAATTTTAATTTTTATAATCTATCTACTTACCTTGAATTCTTATTCAACATTACGACGTTATTTCTCCAAATCATAGAAAAATATAATAAATTCTGTTAAATGTAATAAAATATATAAAATTTAAAATAATTAATATGTTATATAATCTTTTTTTAAATATTAATGAATTTATAGAGTTTATAATGTAATTTAACCAAATAATTTCTATGAAAAATTATTTTGAATATGAAATTAAATGAATATTGTTGAAATTTACAATTTTGACATTTTAAAATAAATAATGTTTTATAAAATGAAACAAAATTCATTAAAATATTAATTCTTCCATTTGAATTATATAGGATTAAAATATCAACCATGAACCGTTTATGAGTCATTTGTTCATTTATTATAACATTCTCAACCATTTATGATAGAAATAATTTTTACCATGGGTAAGGATAAAATTTGTTTAATTAGAGGTTAAACCAAATGAAAAGGTTTAAAAAACCTCAAAAATTTGTTAAAATATTATTTTTTTTATGAGATTTAAGCCTCATATATCCTTATTTTCTAGTTTATGACCAATTGGAATAATTTTTATAGAGAATTATTTTTTTATCTTTTGTTCGTCTATGAAATTCTAAAATTCACTTTAAAAACAAACAATGTGGAACCTACACTCCAAATTTACTCATACGTAAAATGAATTTTGTTAATGAAACGCATTGAAAATAACCATACCGTACATCCCCTAATATATTATATATAATTTTTATTGATAACAAAGACCTCCAATGGTTTTTTGGGTGAAAACATAATGAGGGTTTCTGAGGATGTTGTGTTATTCTTAGGAAAACAAATTTCCTTTATTCCCACAACTTCAAATCCTATTAAAACATGATGATATAATAAATATTTTATCTACCATATAATTATATTTTATTAGTATTATGGAATAACTAACATCATCTTCTCATCCATCAATTGGGAAATGATTCGTTCAATCGTGTCTATGGCGGACGACCACCTAAAAATTTGTTATAATTCAATTTCCATCATCACTTATAAAGGATGGATATAATTAATGATTTAATTTATATACATATATATATATATATATTATTTATAAAAAAAATTATTGTGGAATTATAACATCATTGCTAACTACATACATTCCAATCTATTAGAAAAAGATAGCGCCACTCTTGCATAAGTGAGGACTACCATCTCCACAAAATAATTTGATCAATTTGATGTTTGTATATTATATAGATGGTAATAATGATGGATTTTATGAACATATTTTATGTATATAATCTAATAATAAATAAATTTTAAATTATTATTTTCCCTTCAATAAACTAAAAATTAAAACAATGTTAATGCGTACATACAACCTACTATCTCAATTAATGGTGAAATTCATTTTAATCAATGTAATTTTAATCATTGAATATATATATATGTATATATATAATAAATATATGTCATTTTAATCATTATTAACATTCTAGAGATTATGTATCCATAATTCAAGTACAATAAAAAATAAAAAAACAATGATTTTCTTGAAAAATAAAGTTGTTGTCACTTGGAACAATGGTTATTATAAGGATGTGTCAATGAATGGATGATAAAAGGTTAATAGTAAATTATATATGGAATGATATATGAGAATGGTTGTAGAATATATTTATTATATATATATATTTTTATTATATAGGGGTCTCAAACATGTATGAATTATTTAAAGACTTAAGGTAAGGTATTTTCATCTAAATTTTATTTTTGTGAGACACAAGCCATATTCATCAATTCTATCATTTACATTGTGTATATAATAAAAATGATTATATATTAGATGGTTTTATAAATATTATTTGGAGTAAAATATCTAATAATTTTCATGGTATTTTGGGGTTTGTTATTCAAAAATTACAAATGTGGTAATGTTTTATTATAAGATTCATAATGTTTATCACAATTGTCAATAATTATATCCTTGTTGATTAATATAACTCTATATTACCTGATGATTTTATCCAATATAGATTTCATTAAATTATATTTTTTAATATCATTATATTCTTTTTATGTACTCAATATTCTAAAATAATATTTTTAGGAAAACCTATTTTATTTCTCTCTTTGGTTAAGAATCAATTTTCTTCCATATCCAAGTTTTATCAAAATGTTACCAATCCTGTTTTTATTTAATTATCATTTACTGAATTTCATTATTAACCATGTTTTATTTTTTATAAAATTATTTCAGTTTAACTATCATTTTATTTCATAATATCGTACTTTTGAATTTTTACAAAAAATGCGAATTGAATCATTATTTTCTTGAACTAGACATAAACGTAATTTTCTATCATCAATAAAACTAAATTATTTGAGCCTTTTAATTGTAAATTCTATGTTTCCTTCAAATAAATTTTTTTAATAAATATGTTTGAATTTTGGATTTTAATAAATTTATTTCAAAGTGGAATGCATATTACCCTAATAAAATGTTCCTAGTGGTATTTTATCTGAATTTTAAATCACAAATTGAGTCTGTTGATGTTTCCTAATAATTAATGAGGATTTAAACTACAGATACCATACTTATTCATTATATATATGATATATTATTATGATGAAAATATTTTTATGAAATCCATTCCTTTTAAATGAATGTTTATAATATGAATTTATGAAATAATTATGATACCCATTTTATTTTCATGGAATATCTTTATGAAATGAACATGAACCCTATTTCTATTTATTGGTTTGGTCTAATGAATATTTTTTGATCTTATGTAAGTCAAATATATAATTTTTATTACATTATCAGTTGTCCAGAATTTATGAATACATTCAATTCATTGGGTAGTGATAGATATCTCATGAGATAACCAATATTGGAATGGGGAGTATACCATTCTCTATAATGGAATCTATCCACTCTGACATTATTGTGTTTAAATCTTGTTAACTATGAATATTTTTAGATTAAACCCATCCATACATGATAGTCTAAGAAATGACCGTTGACTACTAATGAAATAATATTCTATGATTAGGTCTATTGCATAAATCGCTATCTTATACTAATATTATTTTTCATTACTCATATTATTTGATTCCATTATGATTAATTTATTATGAAATAATATGTTTTATTCCATGGTCTATGATTATGATTATTGATATGAAGGGTTTGGTTTTCTAATGTAAATTTCAATTTTTCACACCTTTATACTCATGTTATGACTATGTGATCATTTTTATCTAAAATTTGACCCCTTTTGAGAATTTAAGAACATAATTTTATTATTTTCAAAAACACCTATTTCTAAATAAATGTATTATGTTTTATATGTTGAATGATGGTAATATTTACGAAGAACTTATTTGGAGATGTTGTACCTCTTTTATAAACCTACTTTTTATGTATCCATGATTATAAAGACACTAGTTTTTTATAATTATGGTATGAATATGATATATTAGGAAATTAATATTCATTTATTAAAATTTGAAAAATATTTTTCGAATATTAATATCCTTTATAACAAGGTAGCATGAAATGTCACCAAAATGTTGAGAATACTAAAAATGAAAAAAAGATTGATTCCAAAAAACCAAACCAACAAGATACCTGATTAAGAAAATAAATGAGGGAAATAGAAAACTATATTGAATATATAGAGACAATATACACAATTATTACATAGTATAATGACATGTGTGATTTATAACTTATTTTACTATCAATAATGACCTAATATACGAAGAACAATATAGAAAAACTATAAATAAAATTCTTAAAATATTCCTAAAATAAGAGATAAACATCCTTCCCCTATTATCTTGCAAAAATTTCAAATCATGTTATGGTCCAAATGGAACCATGGAAAATGAATAAATTTTTTGAATGGAATGGATGAATAAAGTTACGAGTAATTGTTTTAGCCATAATAACACATGATATTCCAAAAATTCATCATGATCTAGGGATACTTCCAACCAATTGAATAACTAGTTCTAAAACTTTATTATATTTTTTATGGTATTTATGTTACTCTATAAATATCTTGTATTAATTAGTTTTCACTGTATTTAATATTGGAGAATTGAAGGTCCTTGGAGTGGTGTTATAACATTCTAACCATTCTTTAAAAATTAATGAAGGATTACTACAAGTTTCACTAGTCGATATTCCAAATTTATTCATTCTAATAGACTTATAATTAATGAACATTTACCATGACAATACCCCAAAAAAGTCACTCATAATTTTTGGTAGTACATTCGTAGTACTGGATAATATGATCAATAATTTTTATGAGGGGACTCTCCCCATGTAATTGATAGACCATATTTTCAAAATCAACATTTTGGATACGATGATGTACAATTTAGAAAAAAAATAAAATTTTTAATCTATCCCAAATTAAGGATACTAATGGAAATATAGACATATATATATATATTATGAAATTTACCTCTAGATAAGTAATTAATGGAAAAAAATTATTGTAGAAATATCATGAACTAAAATCTATAAAATATTTATACATGATATAAGATAATTTTCCCCCAAAATCTATTGATGGATTGGATTATTATTCTCTAATTAATTACCATATTTGTTACCTAGTGTATAGTAAACTCATGTTGTATATGTGGATAATATTGGTTTGATATTTTATTCAAAGAAACACCAAATATAGATTAAAATATTTTAACCATTGATCACAAATATGTCTAGATTAAAAAAGTAAAAAACATTATTAATTATTGTTATAAATATATTAAATAATTAAAAATCAAAATTATTGAATATTTTAAGGGGAAATATGTAAGTAATATGTTTTAATAAATGGTATATTCGGTATATATCAAAAAAATATACTTATATATAATTATACATGAGATAAATTACATACTTACTTGTTATACCCAAAAAAGTTCGAATCCAGCCATGATAGAGCTTATAAAAATGAGATAGAGATGTTGAAAAATGAATGAATAATATATCTAATGTCAAATTCAGAATATGTCAACTCCATTTATGGTGTTCCTAAATAATATATTTTTTTCATTTCAGGGAATGATAAAAATAAATTAAAACCTATTTTCTTCCAAAATAGAATTAGAATCTGTTTGGATTATTGGAAGATGAACTAGGGAACCAATAATCTTCATTTTCCCATTACCTTTATTTACTAGATTAATGAAAATATATTTTATCAAATAGAAAATTTATTTTTAGATATCCATTTGGGTAACATTTAAGAACCCATTGAACAACATGATCAAGAGAAACAACCCTTACATGTGTGACTAGTACTTTTTTATATAGTAGTATTCAATTTGGAATGGTTAATTCCCAAATTATGTTTTAATGTTGTATGGTAACTCATATATCAGATGATATTAAAGAGATCTATGAGGTTATTATATTTGGTGGTTAATTTAATAATTAATTTAAAAAATATTTGTGATGATTTAAATAATATTCATGTAAAATTATCGAATTTTATATTTTTAAACATTTCTTTTCATGGTGGGGAGATGAATTGTACTTCGTAATATAATTTCAGAAAAGTTACATTCACTAGATAATGATAAAATTGAAGTGATATGTCCATTTTTTATCCAAAATATGTAAAAATTGTTTGATAAATTATAATAAATTAAATTTTTTATAGGATATACATGAATTATCTAATTTTCAATCTCTTATCCTTTATATGATTATTCTGAATGAGGAAGAAAATATTTTTTGTGATAATTTCATTGAGGAATTGGAAAAATTTAAGATAAATCTAATCAAACCACATGTGATGAGTCCCCTATGGTTTGCACACCCATTTGAGTTACGTTATGTGTCATTAAACAATGGTGTGAGAGTAGTTCATCTCTAAAGAGTATATCCTAGATAAAAGTCATTGAATAACCATAGAATAAATTAGATTCTACCGTTTCCCAAATTTCAACAACAAAATTTTAGTATTTATATGTCACTATCTATTTGAACAAATTCAGATCATATTTATTATGATCTATGGTTACTAAATTTTTTAATCATGAATACCTTGTATATTTTAGGTAGAATATAAACGTTATTCCAAATTGGTTTATATGGTTGTTCATAATAAATGAGTTAAATTCAGAGATAAAATACTTTATGAAAAATGAAAATCAGTTGGATGATTTGAAAATCTTTCTACCCAACACTATAGAAGTGGGTATACCATCCAAAACACCCGGAATGATCACATAATGAAAGAAGTGTTCTACCTTATTGAAGGATAATTAACTCTATATTCTGATTTGGTTGAATATTTTGAAACATCTCAATTACCATTTCATTAAAACCCATCGTATTTTTCTT
Source organism: Viscum album (assembly GCA_963277665.1). Lineage (NCBI taxonomy): Eukaryota > Viridiplantae > Streptophyta > Magnoliopsida > Santalales > Viscaceae > Viscum > Viscum album. Next base: position 753,916,612 of record OY728158.1, read on the forward strand.
GTAGCATATATGATTCCAAATTCTATATTTTTTGTGACAAGTATGATTATAAAATTTTTAATGAAAAAATATAATACTGAATTTTCTTGAATATGAGATATAATCTATTAATTAATTTTACTATCATATAGTTTTTAGATGTTAGTTTTTACATTAATATTATACTAAAAATGATTTAGAACCATAAATATATTGGCCTACCTCTTTAAAATAGTGAAATTTCATGCACAAAATGAAATATTAATTTCAATTTACAATTAACATATCTAAAAATATGAAATTAATCAAATACCCATAGGTTATTTCTATATCATTTATTTATGTAGAATATAATTTATTAGACACATTCCAATGTAATTTTGAAATTTTAAATCATGTTATGAGTTGATTATGATAGAAAAAATTTAAAATATAATGCTACTAAGATGGATGGTGCTATAATTATGACTAATTGTTTGATGAATAAAATATATTTGAGGTTTGTATTTAAAAGGGGTATTTTTATTGTCTGTGGTTATAACATAAAAAAAATTTCATGGAATATTTAATTATGAACCACAAGATGAAAACCATGACATCCAAACCTGAACATCTAAAAAACTATTTTCAAATATGATGTTTTCATTAGGTTAATCAAATGAATTTTATAATGAATTTTTTTAACCAATGATACTATATTTTATATTGAGATTGGAAGAAAACTTATGGCCATAAAAAACATCCAATAACCATTCTTTATTGAAAAAATGGAGTATTAATTGTTTATATATATATATTATTAACTAATTGTGTTTGAAACATAAGTCTTATTAGGTAGTAAGAGAGGTAAATATGGATCTCGATTGGGACGAAAAATTGAGAAACAATATTTGTGAGAGTTAAATGAAATAATAATAATTTTTTTTAAATCAAGAATTATCAATGAATTAATTCGAGCGGATAATGAAATGATAAATAAAGATAAGTAATTACATTGATGGGAAGAATTTATATACTAAAACTCGTGCGATAAGTGAATTATTCCTAAAAATGAATCCATATAGGATGTTCTATTTAATTTTAACATATCTATAATTTTGCATCTTTTTGGTTTTGAATAATATAGAGTAAAAACTACTTAATGATCATGAGAAAATTTTGTATAAATGTTATGGAGCAGTGCTCCATGAAAATGTAGAAATAATTACACTCCTCTGATCCATCTGTCAATATGAACCATTAGATTGTATATTTCATTATAGATCTAATTAATTTTTTTTATTCCATTTACATATATGTTTATTCTATTATCTTGTTTAATTGAATATGGAAAATAAATATATAATGTGTGTTTTTTTGTAACTATTATAAAATATGATTTAAAATTTTGGTTTTCTTTTACAATTTTTTTATGAATTTTTAAATTGTTGCATGCATATTTTTCCCAATTAGTATATTTTGAAACCCATTGGGAATAATTTTAATATATGTATAGATTTTGAATAGAAAACAATTGTTTTATTATTATTTAAAACATCTATCCACAATATACGAGTTCTAAAAAGAGATAATTTTTATATAACAAGTTGTGTAAATTCATTCTAGTAGCACTTTTTACAATATAATGATATAAAATGTTTCCAAAAAATTTAATCACATACCTATATAGCTTTTGATTTTTTTTTGAAAACATATTCCAAAGGGATATATTTTTAGATATCCCAGAAATGTTTAAATAACTAGAATTCGATACATAAACTAGACGTATCAAAGAAACCCTTATGAACATTGTTATATCTATTATTGTTAATTTATTTTTATTTTAAATTTCCCAGTTACAATGAAATATATTTTTATAATATCTTTAAACTTAATCCATTATTTCATTTTGATATATGAAAAAATGTAAATAGTTATCAAAAATAAAATCCACACAATCTTAAGATATTGGTTTAAATTATATGGGGAGGAGGAAAATGGTAATGTGAAACTAGTTGTTTTTAGGAATATATTTGATATTATTTTTTGTAATTTTATATAACATATGATACATTTTTATGAATATAATATTTCTAAGAATAATTGTATGATGTCATAGAAAACATTAAACATTGAGGGATAGATATATATAACTAATATTTATTAGAATAGACCCATCTTTCTCTAAACAATTAGAAAACTTCACCAATGTATATATCCAGAAATATTAATCCATCTAAATCCATATATAATGGAATAGAAGTGGAATAATATTTTAAATTTCATTCTTGAAGTGGTAGAATCTTAGGGATATGTTTTAAAATTAATGTAGAAGAATGAGCTGGAAGATCTAAAGTAAAAAGGATTTCATAATCTGAAAAGTTGTTCTAAGAGTAATACATGAATGAATTATGAAAAATATTTGATGAAGGACCTTATAATGAAACTAAAAAAATTTAATAATGGAATATTTATCCCAAAATTGTGGCTGGTAAGATCATGGACATACTAAAAAAATTAATGTTTCAATCATCCAAATAGTTGATAACAACATAAAATAATTGAAAAATTGAAATATACTTATGTAAATAGAATAAAGATATTTTTCTAATTTTTTTGTGCCCGAATATTGGTTTTCAAATAAATACCCCCATAGGGGGATCTAAATAATTAAATATGATTGGTAAAAGGATTCCATTATTAATAGAAATAATAAAGCATGCATTATAATACCAAATAAAGAAAGGCTTCCAAATAGGTTTTTATATTTTTTCCAATTGAAAAAACCAACAAATATTCCATTGAAAACCCATGAACATACCTCATGATATGAGGTGAAATCCCAAATCCAATATAGTCATATGTAATTGAGCATGATTGGTTACATGTCCTCTTTTTTTACTCATATTATGGAAGAGGCTTCCAACTATCAATCTAGGTATATGGGGGTACTGTAGGGAGACTATACCCCGTTTATCATGTCGGCACAACAACAACCAAAAAGGAAGAAGTAAAATGTACAAAAAGAAAAATGTATACCCCTAAAATATCATGATAACTTAGAACATTAATCTCCTTTAAATAACATCCTACAATTAGAGTCCAACATCCATAGTTGGGTGCTTACTAATGTCACTAGCAGTATTCATGAAGTCTTCTCGGCTAACCAATGGAGTCTTAAACATGGTGCATGTAAAACATTGTAGTCCACCACTAATGGTGTTGATAAATAATCAAGTATGTGAATACAAACTTAAATAGTTTGTAGGTAGAACATAAAATTTGGGAATAAACTGAAACTACACTAAGTGCAACGTCTTCCCGGGGCAGAAGTCTAACCATTCCTTATTAGGAGTATGCGTGGCGTCTTTAAACATTATAACAGTTTAGTTTGTCAGGGTAATCAACGAACATATTCAACAAGTCTATATAATATAATCATCTTGGATCCAAGATGAAATGAGTCACCCTCAAAGATAGAAGGACATGCCCACCTATTTTTGGAATAATTCATCCTTTTGGTCTGGGTAAAAGATTTATCCAATAGATTAACAATAGAAATTCAATGTAAATGTTTAAAAATTATTCCATAGAGAATGTCTAAAGTAATACTTGGTGAATCATGAATTGAGCATGAGGATATAATCAGAGGAATATCATATTCAAGTACATCATGATGAATCCATGTAGATAATATAATGCATAATAATTATGACATATTCAAGTGAACCATATGTAACAGACCCTGTAATTCACTTATATATTACATTGAATGAACCATAGTGTGGTGTCTGACATATAATCCACATATGTGAATCATGAAGGAATCCAATGAGTGATAAATGCATTCCCTCATGAATCCAAGGGTGTCTCATGGCCGACCACTTCTATAAATGAAAATTAATTTCCATAAGATATGGAAGCTTACATGTAATCTATTTTCATAGTAAATGTAATAACCATGTCAACTAAAAATAAATATGATTCATGTACATTAGTAATTTCACTCAAATGTGATAAAAAATAAGTTTTGATGAATACTTTCTATTTATATTTCAATTAACCCATTTCAATATTCTTATAAAAGTGAAAAACGAATTTTGATGTGGTTTTTCAAAGAAACCTTTAATTCATTAAATCAATTTGACCTTCATATCAGTCAATAGTCAATTCAAACACACTCATGTGGTGTTTGTATTTCATTACTTTTAGATTTCATTATTCTCATCTAGTGTGCATGAAAAAACAACACCAATAAGGTGTGACATCTTTAGGGGAAAGGACATGGTTCTGTGAAATATAAAAGCATTCACAAGTACTTGGGGAATCCGCAAATAAGTATCACAGGAGAATTTTGGGTACTTGGGTGACCTTTGGTATATTGTTGATCACTCTATAAATAGGGGATACATGATAAATAATTTCAATATGTAATCTATATCACTTGATATATCTTTTTTTTCTGCAATTGTGTTACACCTTAACATAACCTAGTCACAAGACCTCATCACAAGAACCATTCATAATACCTATTTAATAATATTATTTTTTGAGGTCTCGTTTCATGCTCATAATACAAGGAATACTTATCCCAACACTTTTTAATATAATAATGAATCATTTACTGGTTATTTATTAATCCTTGAATCTAGATCATGTATTCATGGATATATTGCATGATTCACATAATCTGATCTCTTTTATGTGTGATCTCTCAATAATTATATGGTTCTCATGACAATCTATGTGTCATGTGATCTTGAAGATTAAGACATGATTAAAAGTGGAAAGATTCACCATGGGCCATGAAATCCATGATATTTCCAAGGGTCTTATGGTGAAAAATACCTATATTAGGTCAAGCCATATTGAATATGTTCATGGTTCATTCAATTCACTTGATGTGGTAAAATTCTTGCATCTCTTTGGGATGGATTTTTCGCTCATCTGACATGTGTTCCATTGTATTGTAAAGATGGATTCTTGTCCACACCACATTTCTCATAATACATTAATAAAATGATTCCACAACATTGGGGGCTTGTAAGAATTCGATTATAGCAATCATGAAGATTTCCAATCATTGTAATATTTATTCAATATAGATAAGTATCATGAATTTTTTTAGTAATTCATATGGATTACCCACTATTATATATCCTTCCCATCTATGGGATGGGACTGACCAATGATGATCACTCCCTTCTACTACAGTTATCAATCTTGACTATGTGTTACTTTACAGAAAACCATAACACATTTTGATGGAACCTCTCCAAAATAGGTCATTTAATTTATGAGAATAAATGAAAAAATGGGTATATGAATAAATTTATGCTCGTAGACATTGATGATCACTATCATAAACCAGATTTAGACATCCACATATACCACTCAATATTTTTGAAATCTACCGAAATCTATTTTTTTCATGTGGATACCCTAATGGGACTGTTAATCATGGGGTTGTTTCTTAAGGGACAAGGGGTTTCCCTTCTAGATGTCGTATATTTCCCCATAATTTTCCACAAAGTTGAAATAGATCACGATGTCCAAGGAGGTTCTGATCCTAGAAACTTTTCCATATTTAAAAATTTCTTGTTGGCGTACTTGGTCTGTTTTTAGTGTCCAGATACGAAAAATATCCACATGAGGAATGGTGTGGTGGGTATTAATCATTGGGTTATCTAGTATAATTCTGTCACATCCGTATTGGGAGATATTTATAATGATCCCCCACCCACAGACCAATTATGAGGGATAACATGAAGGGGATCTATCCTCATTCCTATAATTTGATCATTTATAATAAATATTCATATGAGAATAAACCAAATCAATGATAAGATATACCATTCATGAAATGGGTGAGTTATTTAATCTTATATAACAATTATGATCCGGAATCAGAAAATAAAAATTCTTTCCCCATGAACCACATGCATACTATTGGGGGTGCTTAATGGACCATGATTGATGATGGTTTATTCACCAATAAAGGGTGGGAGTTTATTCATGGAGTTGATGGAACCATTTAGTTTTCTTGATGTCTTTACATTTAAAAATGATTGTACATTCTCCCCAGGAGGTAAAAAATTAGAGTCAGAGTCTTCACATTTATATTGGTGACCTCTGTGGAAAGAGGGAAACACAGTGGTATATCCATTCCCATGATGGAAAAATTATATCACCTACCATACCACCTTTATATGAGAAGATCCCAAAACTGTCTATATCACCTATTAGTGTTATGGGGATTGATGGAGACTCATCAATGAGGATATGTGTAAATATGAATATTGAAAGTCTCTAATGTTTGATTCAATAGTTCTTGTAGTCCATCTATGGGGAAAGGACCATTACATAGATGTATTGGGAGAATAGTGAATTCAAGAGTTTTCCTACCATATATCCTTCAAATTCAATGGGGCCGTTCCCACTGGTAGTGTTGTTGGAATTTTTTTGGGAATCCATGAGGCTCGAGCCTATATGATGTCACTACATAAACTCATTCTATCTACCTGTACTGATGAGATCCTTATTTGAATGGTATGAATCATTTAGGTTAATCAGCTAGATATGGTGTTTTCAGATGATATATCCTCCCCCTATTCACATTGTATCATATAATCATCCTATGGTGGCTTTCCAGTTCTTGCTGATGTTCAACAGGGTGGAGACTCTGGTCCAGATAAACTACTCTCCCAACGATGTTGTGATTGGTTTGTCCTAAATCTATGCTAATATTTTCATATGCTCATATGAAAAAGTTAAAATAGCGACAATGGTACATGAGGTAAAAATATTTCCATCAATTATAAAAGATAATCTTTGGACTAAAATAATATTGTGTTGAGATGACCAACAGCCTTAGTAGATCCTCATAAGGAAGTGAGCTATCAATCATAAATGTCAATTCCAATAGAAGCATAAAATAGAATGTCCATATATATTGATATTATAGTTTTTTAAGCTACTCCCGCACTAATATTTCCAACAACATTTTAGTGGTGGATGACATTGAGGAGCATTATTTCTGATGTGGAACTCTTGTGATTACATCCACATGAATAGATATATTTAAATGGCTTTAATATCTTCATTACATAGAATGAATTCATGTTTAATGATATTTTGACATTGGTGAAGGACATCTTTCGAGTACATTACATACAGATGGGTATTGTAAAGGTTGAGATACATCATACTAATTTTTTTTGTAGAGAATTGTGGTTTAGGGAACGATGGTGGTTTCCCTATATGAATAAGGAATTATATCCTGGAGGTAGTGGAAAGGATGATATTTCCACCAAATTCAAAGAGACAGGGTTATATTAAGGCCATACTAGTGTATTTTCTATTTTTATTGATTTGAAATAAATCTATAAGAGGCATTCCATTACTACAATCTCAGGTGTACTTTACCAAGGCTAAGAGTATTAGACCAGAATTTAGAGTAGATTAGGGTACCCCTAAAGATGGTTTCCTTGGTCAACTAGTCCTGATGGGTGAAGATAATACCATCAATGGAGAAATTCCATCATCATCAAAACATTTCACGGGGATCCATAATTGCATTGGTGATAGAACATTCTAGAGACCCTTCTTAGTAGGGGAAAGATAAAAGTAAGAACACTTAAATAGAATAGCCATCTCCTGGATAATCCTCATATAAGAACTAAAAATTAATCTTTCCCTACCTTAGAAAATTCATGTAACATATTAGCGGTGTTCAAAATTCATATGTCTTCACTGAGCCTTCCTGTACTATAATGAATTTATTCAAGAGATTATGGGAGAGCATTCTATTTCTTTAGAATAACCGTGAAAACTAAACACATCTATTCTAGATAAAGGTATGGTTGAACTGATAGATTAGATCGACCTTATGAAAATTTCTAATATTCTAATTGTAGTGAATTTTGTGAAAGTAGGGTAGAATTAAATCCTTAAGGAGACGTATACCACTAGATACACTATAACATATTTAGAATTAATGGAGTATTATTTTAGAGAGGGTTAATAATTCATAAAGTATAGAACACATGGTTCACATTTTTTCATGCGACATAAAATTTGATTATTCTCTTGTAGATCATAAATGATATCAGAAAGGTATGAATTTAGTTAAGGAACAAACTATTACACTTTGTCTCTCATTGCAAGAAGGGATTTCCTATACAACTAAATATGTGGTTGGGGCCACAAATATTACTTATAATACAATTGAACATTGTTTTTCTCCATCCCAAATCAGATTTATTGGTTTTCAGATGATATCATACCATCTATAATTTGATAGATAAATAGTTATTCCTCCTAATACATGGTATTATTAATATATCTTAAGGTTATGATCCCATTTTTCTTTGGAATTTTGCTAACCAAGTAAACCAACATAGTGTCTAGTTCCTTATACATAACATCAAAACCATGTGAATGGATCCCTTTCTCATTGAATTAGTCCTATAAGTTTTTCCTTTCCCATGAAGGGCTTGGGTGATGGTTTAGATTATGAATAACTTTATGAATTGATGTAGCTAAAAGTGTGGAAGGATATATCAAACATAATTTCGGAGTCCCCTTTAGAAGGGATTAATGACCAGTCAGGTTATCATCATGTCTTCTTCACCATTATTGGTTATGTGGGTTTTAAATTACAACTCCCTCAACAACCTAGTGACATAGGAGATATATATGGGGGAGAATAAGAGGGACCTTGAATTAAGGGAAATAGTAACTGAGGCATCCACTTTAGTAAAACTGATTAAGGATGAGGTTGTCAATGGATTTTCCTAGTGTGTGGTAGAGGTAGAATCTCATAAAGTCATGTTCAGTGATTAGTGGTTTTAAATAATCCAACTAAAGTATAGAATTTACAATATTATAGAATATTTATCTTTATTTCATTAGGTTCATCTAATATTGAGTAAAATTGTGTCAGGTCACCATGGGATCCTTGTCCTGGGATAAAGACAAGTTCAATGTTGTTTTCAGGTAAGTGGAATTGAATTATATTGTAGAGGAGGAATGGAAATATATTTATCAATTATTACAAATCATGGAATCCACAGTGAAACACTATAAATATTTATGGAATCCTCCAAATAATGGATGTGTGGGTCTTGTATGTTTGTGACACATTCAATACATTTGTATTTATGGGAGAGGATCTAGTAAGGGGATATTATTTCTTATGATTGATATAAATGAATAGTTATTCCTAAAATATTATTTCATTTTAAAATTTTTATTATTCATGATTTTCATGGTATTTCAATAATTTTATGTTTTAAATATCATTAATGATACACATATTTTTTATAATATCATGTAAACCTAAATTTATTTATATGAATGACTAAATTAAAACATATTTATACAATAGTAACCCTCATGAACTCCTCTCAACATGAGATTTCACATTCATGTACATGATATAGTATTATTGATATTACATAATTAAAAAAGGATAATTTGGGTCAAATATATGTCCCATAGGTGGAATTATTTTTTTTGAAGTTAGTGAACATATTTTAAATAGCATGAATTTTTATATGTGATACTCTTGATAGCTAAAAATATTTTATATTTTTTATTCATCCAATTTTATTTCCTAGGCATAATATAGGGGAAGGATTTTTCAGAATAGACAAATATTTTTTTAGGCCTCCCTCTTATGGGTTTCTATGAAATCAAGTAAGTTTTATTTAAATTTTATGATTGAAGAGTATTTCATAGAGAATGCAGATCACATTCCGAGATATTAAAGACACAATGTTTTGCATAGCTTCAATTTTCATGTTTTTAACCTAATTAGACTTATGTATATTTTAATTGATCATTTTATTGTCTTACATGATAAAACATTATTGTGGTTTAGTTTAGGGTCTTCTAACTAAAAATGTTCATTATTTTTGATTATTTTATTTTTTTATGAGACTTTTATTATTGTGGATTAGTGTCTTCCATCTTGGACCTTATTTATCTAATAATATAACACTTTTAAGGTGTAATTATTCATGTATTTTGGTGTTATGTAGATAGGATAACTAATGTGAAGCTTAACATTATGCGGTGAATAGGTATTCCCTGTAGTTTAACATCACATTGTACAGATGTAAATATGCTACACAATTTAAATTATTTCTCCAAGAAATTGAATAATGAAAAATGAATATGGTGAAGACATGATCTGAATGAACCAAAAAAACCATAAGGTGTTGACTATTCCACTGCATTTCTAGGGCTCCCAATGATTAGAGATCCATTCCTAAAATAAGGATATGCCTATTTATGGTAATTAAAATCCCATATGTGTTACTACCATGGTATAAAATTTTTATCCCCACTCATTTCAATGGGACCTAAAATATATTGGTGATGGTATTAGTGAGTAATAAAATATTAGGAAATCAGGGTCCACTTGGATAGTTGAAATATGAGTTATGTAATTATTAATGCAAAAGTGTGAATAAATGAATATAGAATGGTGATGAAATTCCCAGGATGTCCAAAGACAACATATGATGTTTAAAATTACCATGGGGTTACCATGCTTCACCAGAAATAGATGTCCTTCACTACACTGAGGATATTCTAACAATTGGTATGCCTAAACCCTTTTTCTAGAGCCCATATGGCTTACATTAATCATAAATTACAATTGATCCTCACTCTCCACTAAGGGACATTGATGATTTATGAATAATAGAATCTATGATTGATGAATTAGGTATGGAAAAAAGGATAAAAATGAAAGGGATCTGAAATCATAATGATATTGATATCTATGTTGGGAATCAGGGGACCTATGACATGTAGTATCGAGCCATACTGTGTAGTATATCAAAAATTTATCGAACTAAGTATTGCATTGCTTCTTAGAGAAAAGGTAAAAAATACTGTTATGTAGTGTCGGCGATGTTGAATCCACGTGAATATTTTGGTTATAGGGATTATAATTCATTATTCGAAATGCTCAGTTCATAAGGATGATATTGGTTAATCCTGTTTGGGGGATCTAAAACACCCTATGGTTATTTTTTCCACAATGGTGATCTTAGGGATCACAAGATAGCAAATACCTTTGTACAAGATTATTACACATTTAATTAACATCCAGAAGCTCATATGATGAAAGTATATGAAGATATTCATATTCAAACAATGGATCCCTTAAATCCAACTGTCTTATTTTAAGAGTTTTGGAAGGTTTTTCGTGATACTTGGTTCTCAAATAATGAATTTTTATTTGTGAAAATGTTAATCTTCCATACACGTTGATAAATATAAATGTTATTCTGACTTATTGTGAACATATTATCATAGTGAGGATATGTCACAAATCATTACTCTATCATTTTCCTAGAATTTGTTGTTCAGAAATAATGAGTTGGATTTTATAGGGTCAAAATGTTGTCCGTATGAGATTTATGCATCATTCATTTATAATGTTGTTTTTTCCTACACTCTATATACTATGTTTTTAGAAATAATAGAGTCTAATTTTACATAATACATCTTTTACAAGGATTCAACATAAACTATTTTGTGTCTTTTTTTCGTTTTACCATCTTATTTTTTGTAACACTGAAGGCTAAAGAAAATGGTTATACAACTTTGAACAATGTGCAACCTGTTTATGATCATGATGAAAATGGACCTAGTAAGATGATAATGTCACATAAACACCTAATTAGGATACCTTGGTCTAAGTGTACTCCTACATCCGTTAGAGATGGACATGTAAATATTGAAAATCATGGATTATGATTATGAGTCCCTGAGTAATAACATTGGACAATCATTTCATGGATGGACCAGAACTCACAAAGTGATGAGTTCTACCAAAATGACATGTGCCTCATAAGGATCATAATTCCCTTTCAACATGGACAAATTATCATTGGTTTCTAGGTAAAAAACATTTTTTAGTAATGTAATGGTAAAATAGATAGATATATTTTACATTCCATTCAAAATAAATGGTTTTTAAAATCCCAATGAGCCCACAAAAGAGACTACTATTTATAGATTAAGATGCATAAATAAGTAAGTAATCACTCAACATTATAGTTTCCCAATGGGTGGCTATTGTAATCAATTTATATGAAGTGATTACATATGATAGCCTTCACTTTTTAAATCATGTTTTCTAGATGTATCTGTGATGCAGTATACTTTCATGTGATAATGGAATTTTTCATAAAGATTATCATTTTTTGGTAAGGTCATTTACTCTTAAAATGAATTTTTACATCATTTTGTAATTATGTGGGGTCGTACATGAAAACTGAGAAATATATCATTGGAAAAACTCTTCACTTTTTAGTGGGGATGTTTAGAAGGAGGGATCATGTTTTATCTATGCATTGGATTATTGGTAGATAGTTATATTCCAAATCCCTTTATGCATTTATCTATACTAGAAAAAATAATAATTTATGTAGATCCATCTCACATGTAGAAAGATAGTTCTTGTACAACATTTTCATCAATGAAAAGTGGTATATGCTACACTTATAGTCCATTCATTTTGAATACCCTTTTTTACATTAATTTATTGTGACTGGGACGTAAAATTCATTTTTCATATCTAAATCATACATTCGGTGGGTTACATAAATTTTCTTTTGAATGGACTAAGGATTTGGGATATAGGCCTCTTTACATATGTTATGGAAATAATAATCAAAGTCCACATTGTTCTTGAACCGAAACCCTTCAAGCAGTTATGACCCATATGTGGAGGGGGGAATTGTTCCTATTGATTTATATATCTGGATTTATGATTAGGAATTTGAGATTTACTAAATTTATTCAAATGAGAGGAAAAAGGGAAAAATTATTTCTTGAAGGGAAAACTCTCCCCATCGTCCTCGCCGACATTAATAGGGTATAAATTTTCACATTCTTATCAACCTAGACCATGGATTAGGTATTCATGTGTAAATATGCTTCTATTGATTGTTGGAATATATCAGTATGATTTTCATTATTGGAAAAATATCTATGTATGATTGTCTAATTTGTTTAGGGGAATAGTTCCCAGTAATTGTTTTTCTTTACCAATTATTAGGAACCAAGGAATTATTATGTATTATATTATTGTAGGAATCAAATATTTTTTTCTTGAAAAACCATACCTCTTGACACAATGAGAATTTATGTAGGTTCGTCGATGTGAGAAGGTAATATAATAAATGAACATAAGTGTTGTGATCCATGTGTCACTACATATCCTTCAATTGAAAGAATAAATCCAAATATAGTTCTTTAAATGTGGTCTGGTGGTAGGCCAATAACAAAGAAATTTGTCTTGTCATGTGAGGACTATATTAAAGGGTATTATTATGTCATGAAAGAGACACCAAGGGTGCATTTTAATATCATCAAATAAGTGCTAATTTGTTTTTGTTCATGTCCATAGATATCTAAAAATACTAACACTGTTACGAACTAAAATTTCATTACCATGTGAGGAAGAATATTCCAAAATTACTAATACCATTTGATTTTAACTTAGTGTGAAAAACGTATAGTAAAATAGTTTTATCACCACATAGGGTCTGTTATAGAAATGGACACATGCATTTCATTTCATGTCATGTCTGTTCAATGATAGAAGATCTAGGAATCCCTATATATCTCATTATAATGAGAATCAGATTGTATATAGTTCATAGAATCATGTATTTTAATGTTATGTGGAAAATATTACATCCATGCAATTTATCATTGTGTAGTAAGGACGAAGGTATCATTGTATGAAAAAAAGAGCGATTGTTATCACATAGTCAGATGACATGGGAATTGGATAGGTATATTGATCCGGGACAAACGATTTGAGATTTGGGAAACACTGCATATATTTTTATGGTACAAATCATTCTATTCGTAGTTATTATATGGTGAATTATCTATGAAGATATAACTCTCAAGTAGGCATTGGAGAACATCATGTACCATTTTCATAGATCTAGTTCTTATGTGATGTGTCATAAATGAGATGCTTCTTCCCTTGTAGTTTAATTTTATGTATTGAGGAAATATTTTTTACAGGTTTATGTCAGGTTTTATAGACATGATATGTTGTGTAGTTTAAATTCTTGATTCCTAGATTTCTTCCTTTCATTTTAATAATGGTTGGTGAGGATTTATTATGCTCTTTAACGTCATTCAACTTAGATGAAAATAGTGATTTATGGATTCTATGTAATATATTTCTTAAGAAAAGTTTAATTCATAGTTGTTGAAAAAATCTCCTTTAATTGTGGCTAATGATTAAGATCTATTGGAATATAAATTTTTTATGATATAAGGACCTTCCAATGTAGGTTTCATCTATAGAGGGTTATTCCCTTGTATCCTTAAGGTCCTTAGAGACAATATCATGTCTCTATGAATGAGTTAATATAGGAGTACAATTTTTTGAAGGTTTGTGTGATCTAATTGTAATGGAATTCAATGTTCTATAGTGTATGAAAAGTTATCTCATCCATTAATTCTAAAACATCCAACTGCTTTCGTGACTTATCATCATCTAATATTTTCCTATATATACCTATTAAATGTTTGGTAATCTGGACTTCTATTGGAAACATCACCTCAATAACATATAATGATGAATATGAAATCTACTGGGTAGTAGTATGCATTGTGGTAATGTAATCCCATAATTCCTCATGGATCTTTTCCGGCAATGAATTCTTATCCTGAATCACCATAATCAAGATTATATTTGACTACGTTTTATAAAAGACCTAATTTTTCATAATTATTATATCATTATATTTGGATGAATGGAATTACTCTATGTTTTAAACCTTTTAAAATATCTTCATCTAATAATAATAGATGTTGATGGCTTGTTCCATCAATATCATGTGTGAGGATCTAAATTTGGTGAAGATATTGAAATTCATGAATTTGATGATATTGTTCATCTCAACATCCTTTATTGGAATTTACTCATCCAATTTGGAATAGATTTTAGTAGAACAATGTATATTATTAGGTATTATATCTATGGAAGAAGGATATGGCCCCAAAATATCAATTCTCCAGAAGGAAATTGGTGGGGAATACTTAACTGTATATAGAAATTCCAATAGTTTATTGATGAAATTTTAATGGATTTTCCATACATGATATTTCCTATTGAATTTCATATAGTATTTTATTATTATTTCCCAATAGTAACCAAACATCTCTATTTTTTTTCAGAGATCCGCCCCTAGAATAATGAATTATGCATGATTCATTGTGGGATTACTCCATGATTGTGGGAATATATATGTAGGCTATACATCTAACGAGGATTCCATAAAATCATTTCCTATAGAGGGGACTTCTCTTATTTCAACTATCACTAAGGATATAGTTTTTTTCTTGACACTGAGTTTATTCAATTCATGTTTAGTATTTTAGGAAAGAATTATTTTAGAAGTTATAAGTTTCGGGATCCATCCATATAAGTGTGGATTTTGTTTCCCCACTCTCTTTGGTGAGGTTTTTATGATTTATTTATTTTTTTCCACATATTATTATTACTAAGACCATCTTTCAATGTGTGATGCATGATATTAATTCTTCCTGATCATGTTCATCCAGAACTGTGGATTCAGTAGTCTGTATATTAGTGTGAGCGTTTTGTGATCAATGAACATGATTATGTGTTGTTTCCAAATTTGGATCCTAGATAACATAGATTGTGAGATGGTTTTATTTCTCCATTTTGATGGAATACTTACCACTTAAATACTTTATCACTATATATGAATCCACATTGATGTTTAGGTTGGCTATTTTCAGCTCTAGGAAAAGATACATGGAAACAATGAGGTCCTGGTATTCAAAAACAAATATTTATGAAGCCATATAATAGTTATAATGTGTTTGGAAAAGATTAATTATATAGGGATATAAATAAAATCCCAATACCCAAATATAACATTTTAGGATTTCATAGCCTTTTCTGCCATGATTTCCGATGTTTTGTCAATTTAAATCTCCCATGTCCACAGTGTGTAATATGTATAGAGAAAAACATTGTGTGAATGTTTGGTTTCAAATAGAATACTATATAGGGTAGGATGTGATGTAAAGAAATTATAAAATCCATTCCCTTTCATTTACCTCTATGATAGATACTGGATGTCGTACTATTGTTGAATAATATCCCATCCGGACAAATGGTCGGTCAAAATAGGATGGTCAGTAATACAATTGAGCATGTGAATATGAGAGTCCTACTTGATATTTAATTTTCACATGTAATGCCCTATATTTTCTACTATAAAGAGACAAAAAATACAATTGTCCTTGACATCATAATAATGGGTCTTAGTTTTTAGAATTTTCTACTGAGGTAGTAGTGGTTATTCTCATTTACCAAATCATTTTTCTTTGGAAGGAGAGTGCTAAGTGATCGCTACATTTTGGCCCCATATAATATGTATGGATTTCCTTCCACCATAAATATTATGTCTGGTGGGTGGAACAGTTACTTCTTGATACTCACAATTTCTTCATGTAATTCCTCATGCCAATGGTATATTACTCCCTTAATAATTAGCTTGGTGAATAGTAGAGATTCGATGGCTAGGTCTGCTATAAAATGAAAAATAGTGAGGTTGACATAGATCCCCCTATATTCATTGAGATTATCAGGAGTGAAATTCTTATAACAGAAATACTATTTTCTGAGTTGAACTCAATGATGTGATAAATAAAAAAATTTAAGGAATTTCTAAAATTGTTAACGTGAATTTTTTTATGTTGATTCATCTTTAGACTATGCTACAATTTTTTTGACTACTATATTATGGTCTATGAGTTGACCAAATCACTGTCGAGATTTAACTACCATGTTGTTGACATAACATTATGTTATTATTTCCATAAAGTTATTAAATATATTATTCATGGTATGTTGATAAGTGTTTCCAAATTTCCTTAATCCAAATTTCATGATTTGATTGGAAAATATTCCTTGAGGTGTTATGAATATTGTGGCTTCCTTATCTTCAAGGGAATATTGATGTAACTTTACCCTAAAAACAGATTATAATGGAATGTTATTGGAATACAAAATGTTCATAGATCAATATTTACATGATTATAAACTGGAAATCATCAATTGGAATGTGACTATTATGGTCAGTGAAATCAATTCATACCATAATATTACAAAATTTTTCTTGATCAGGATGATATTGGTGATCAATCAAGGGTATTTGTCTTCCTGGAAAAAACTGGACATGATAAATTTTACACATTCAAACTCATATTTACAATCATGATGCAGGTGCATCCTCCTAGCCACTTTCTCGATACTCCAATGTTTAATGGGTAAGCCTGTATTGTTTTCATATATATCATAGTTCATTCTAATATTTTCTATAAAATTCCAAGAGATTACATATCCTTGTTTCTTTATTAGTTCAATGTACACTTCTCTCTCCTAAAGTGGAATGGTAGAACTAATGAATGTAAGTCTTGAATCTTCTTCTTTTACTAGATTCACCATCCTAACCTTATTAATAGGGATGGAGTTACCCTCCCAAAATGTGGGAGGGGTGATAAAGAAGTCACCCACTTCATTCATCCACCAATGAGTCAATTGAGGTATCTTCCTACATTGTAGATGTTCTAAAGTCATATATGACTTTATCAGGATAATAGAGTCCATGTGAAGAGATATTTTCATCCCATGCCTCTAATTATTTTATATACATATTCCATTTGATATTAATTATACATTATTAGTTTTGGATATAAGGAGATTGGAAATCGTGGATAAAGTCAGTTTCCTCAATTATATTTATATATATCACGCAATCATGGTCTCGCATACCATAAGGATTTGTAGGTGTGGTCATGAGGCCATTGGTAGTTGTCGACATCATATTTTCATCCACCATTGGTCATTTTCCTTCCCTTTTGTAGAAACATACCTTAGAATATGTGTTTTTTCATGACTAAAAGGGGGAAATTCCACCTTGTAGTGTGTCAAAAATCATATCTAATGGGGTGATATCATGAATTTATGAAATATGGAATGTACCACTAGATGGATTTGTAGTCATATACTTATGATCAGGACATTATATGGAGTGTCTTACTAGATAACCACAAACTCATAGATATATGTAAGATCCCTAAATTCAACATTGGGATTCATCATTCTCAAAGGTTTATTATTAAAATTTTCAAACTCTTGAATGATTATTTTTTTTGGGAGATAAATCCCCTTTAGTGTTCCATAAATATCGATGTGGCTGAATATGGATAAGGTTGATTCCAAAACCATTTTCAATAAGATCCCTTCAGATATCAATACCATCGATCTTCCATAAAACATATATGTGTATGATGTGTCACTGTATGAACTCTTCTTGATCCTTAACTGCAAGAAATATGACAACAAGAAATTGATATGGAATAGACTCCACTCTATATAGATTGGATTCAATTAAATTTGTCTCGAATTAATTTGGTCTTTAGAGTCATTGAATGAGTTTCACAATGTTTTTTTGAATGATGGAGTGTATAAAAGATTGAGATATTCTTATGGATATCCACTAACTATTGAAAAATATCTTACTCCATTTCCAATGGTTGGAACTTAAAAATGTGAGGATGATATTTTTTATTTGGATTAGAAGAAGTTTCATTTGAGGTTGGTGGTCCTGATCACTATGAAGAGGTTGAGATAGTATATTATTACAGTGGATTTGGTTGTGTTGGTGTCTCCAATTTTCTGGCCTAATCTTATAGTCTCACCCCCACAGGAGGTATCTATAGCACAATAATGGTTTTCAGGAATGATAGTGTGTTTTCCAAAATTTCATGACTACATATATATCCTTTGTGTAATTTTATTTGAAATATTGAGTCTGACCACTCCAATGGTTTCCCAATTATACTAAGCTACAATAATGTTTGACATTCTCATGCTATTCAAGAATGAAAAACTCATAATATGTGGTATATAATAATTGGAGATATGTTATTACAAATTTTTTAAGTTAACAAAACAAAATATATAATCTTATTCTGATTAGGGTTTTATTTAGTGGGGTGGTACCCATGCTCTGGTTGTTGTAAGAATTTAATCTAAAGTAATTTCACAATTTATATGATTTGAATATGGTTGTAACTAATCTATCACTTATTATGTCTTGTGATTATGTGTACCTCCAAAAGGCATATTTAATGGCACATCCATGTGTAATAAAACAATTATGGGTTGAGATGATTTTATCCCTTGGTGTTTTGAGAACTTTTGATTATATTAAGAGTCATACTATTGTTGAACATATTCTCACACATAGACAAAAATTACTACAATACCCCACTTTATTTTGTTGGAAAAGAGTCACAGAAGTTAAATGTGTTGTGGAGTGTTTCAGCATAACCAGTTCAGAATAAACTATGATTTTGAGGAAATAATTGAAGATGAAGTAATCCATGATAGTGTGATCCAAACACCCAAGAAATATAATTATTTATGAATACTAGGGATGTTGAACTCATTTTGTTTTACTATCTTTTGTTTCATGAATATGTTATTTTCAATGGATATAATGAAATAACTAAGGATCTTCTCATTTCTGAAATATTATGCATTGTACATACATTTCTTGAATTCCATGATACCTTGATCTCTTTATTCTTATATCTTATAGTGATTTTTCTATTTCTATCATTGTTCAATAGGTTTTGGGTGGTTCGGGAACCACCTTGGTCCTTGAATGATCACATATACTTGTTTGAGTATAATATTTCTAGTTTATACCATGAAAATTACTTTCCCCAATGTTCAAGGCTTGGTTTTTAGATTTATCTTGTTTCTACTGAATTTAGTCTTCTAAAAAATATTTCAATTAAAAAAATCAATGAATCTACGAGGACATATCGTCAATATCATAAGAATATGTAGCTCGTTCCTAAAATATTTCAGTAAAGGGTACAAAAAACACATCTTGGGAGAGAGGGATTCTAAGTGCCAATGATAAACCATTCTATATGGATATTAAGTCAGAAACTATCTTATTTTTATGTTTCTCATAGTGTTTCTGGTAAACAATTATTTTATTCCACATAAATATGATGATATCATAATGGAATTGTTTAAGATGATATTCCCATCCTACAATGAATCTTGTAGGAAGGATGTTGTACCAAAGAAAGGATATCCCTATTATAGTATGTGAAAAAAACCCTAGATTGGTCACCTCTTATAGATCATGATGTCTCATCATTAGAAAACATTAGGAAACAACTTTAGTGAGATATTATTATCGATCCACTGCATTGTCAATGGTTGAGTAGGTAGGATTGATGAGACTATGTGACGTGAAGGTTACATCCAACCATTTTGAACATGGAATGTTACTTTAAAGCTGAGGTGAAGTTATCCCTTTTATGTTTTCCATTTGATAAATGAGGGAATCAATAGAATTGATAATTGGTAGAGGTAATGATGTATGTTCTACCTCTCATCCATATGGATTAGGAGGTCTATTATGATTTCAACTCATTTTCTTGTCCCGTTGATTTCTGATTAGATTCTATGACTGAATGATTTCCCTCTAGGGGAACTAGGTATTGTCATAATTGAGTTAATTCATGATGATATTTGAAATTCTCATTTATGTAGACTAGCTTCTCAGATCTAGAGCAGAACTGATGATCATATTTTCTACTTTTTGGCAGAGCATATCTTTACTGATATGTGTGATAATAGATATCAATCTCATCTAGAAGATAATACCAAGTGGTAATGATTCCCTTTTGTATATTCTCCACATTTTTCCTAGGATTTTGTATCTTCTTCTCATACTATTGAAACTTATCTATTAAGGATGTAATTTAATCTATTTTTGGATTTGAGTGTGATAAGACAGATTATTTCCTTAATCCAAGGATACATTCCACCTTAAATGTTGAAAATCAATATTTTAGAGTCCATGGTGTTCCATCCTCATCTATTTCAACTTTTTTATGTTCATATTTGGTTCATCCAAATCACCATCATCTGAAGGAAAATTTTCTATATTTCACCCCTCTAATATTTCTCCTTGATCCACAACATCTACTCTGTTTATGGTGATGAAATTTGTTGAGATGTATCAATTTATGGTAGTTGTCCCATTACTGTAAAAAAAGTATAGTGACTTTTCATTCATGAATTAATGTTGTGTTTATGAACCATTTCAAAAAGGATCATTTTTTACTCTGCCTATATGTGTTTATCACCTTATCCATACATTCCTCTTACATCAATATGAGAATAGTTACCATGAGGGAGTTTCTGTTCATGCTTGATGAATGGTCCCCAAACTTGAGTTGTTTGTGTTTTGGTGGTATGATTAGAATGGATGCAAACTATTAATATTTACATCCCAACATGGAGAATACTAGTTCACTCTATGTTGTTGATGCTAATGAAAATGATTAAATGTCATGATTTTAAAGGATATTCAATCCCCCAATTGGCATTTTTTGATCTTCTTATAGAGGATTTGATGATTCTAGTTGAGTATTTTATGACTCTTGGGAAGGTAATTGAGATATAAATTTCCCATAAATTGTGGGATCATGTTTATCTAGTAAAAACACCATTTTCTCACGGAACCTCTTAGGCTATGATTATATGAGCAATAGATATCGGGATAAGGGTTACCCAGTTCATATGGAATGTGTAAGATTTTCAGCTGTTACACAATATTCCCAAATCCTCTTAGGGATTGATGATATTAGGGGTGGAAGAGGGGGTAAATATTGACATATACATTCGGGATGTGATCTATATTGGATGTCTACAATATAATTGACTACTATGAAGAGATTAATTTGGAACAATTGTGCTCATGTAATTGTTGGGTTCAACAAAAACCAATGATGGGAGACATTATTTATGGGAATTTATTAGGTTAAATATAAAATTATCATCTATTTCTGAAATACATTCCCATTTATTTGAGGAGGAATAGTTCAATTTTCTATTGGAAGCCCTATGCATCAACTAATGATTTCGTAGCATCATTAAAGCTGGGGAATTATAATATAGTGACCAACTAGATCACACCTTACCTAGTCCCTAGATTTTGTTAGGGGCTATAAAATTTAGGAGACAACATTTTGGGATTTTTATGGATGTAGGGGTGTATTCATGTAAAACATTCCACACTTTTTCCATCCTAAAAATGGATACATAATGACTCTTTAATGATAGGATACTAATGTGTTGTGATGGAGTAGAGGTAAGCATGTTTTAGACTTGTACTATGGTTTTTAAATTTCATGTCTCATTCCATGGAGATAAAATATAGGTTTATCTATAAATAGAGTATGTTAATGATCAGAAGGTTACCCATGTACCCTAGACATGGAGGTGTCTAGCCCTTAATAGTACATAAGATGCCTGTATATTTTTGGCATTGGTGAGGGATGCAAACCTTCTCTAACTTCTCTGGGAACCCATTACTAGAAATGAAAATTGGAAAAACATGGTATGGAGGTTATTTCCACTTAACTCTCTCCATATATAAGTCAATATATCCAATTCATATAAATTACAAGCCTCCACCTAGCCATTCAATAGAGGTCGCATCTCTAAGTGGAAAGCTTGTTGTGATAATGGGTTTATGGTAGATGGTTGGGAACTATATATAGATGACCCCAATGTTTCGAAAACCTATCAATATAATGGAAAATGAGTTCTGTGAACCACAACATATATGGCTTTTTTATGAAATGAAATGATTTCTTCTACAAGATGGATATCATCATGGTATGCTTGACCAAGGAGGATGTCCATAGTAGAGTCCTTATGATCCATCCATACACTACATTGAGGATGTCTATCATAGTAATGATTTTCGTATACTTTTTTTAAAATATATAACATACTCCTGTGTTTGTGTGAATATAATTTGAATATCATGAAGGATACTAACATTGTCCAAATTAGTGATATGAGCCTCATTATGTGTTGTGGTCGGAACATGTGGACCTTTTTTTGGGATTGTGGAAAGATATGAGCCTAATCTATGATAATTTCTAAAACATGATGATAAAATTATTATGTTATTAGAATATGATCCATCTACTGGGAATCTACTATATAATGAATTTAATATTTTTTATTTCCCATAGAAGTTCGAGCCTGCCTATTGGTGGCTTCCAAAATATTCTAGACAACCTAAGCTAAATAAGGGATATGATAATAGTCTAAATATACATTTATGACCAGAATATTACAATTGACCCCTAAAATGGTATAAGTGGTATTATAAGTCTATTTAACAGACTCTAATGGATACTGATGCGGTCATTCATAAGAGAAAGTAATAGTATGATCTACGCATCCATGAGCTAAGGGAATATGCAAAGTAGGTCCGCTAAATATAGTATGAGATTGTATTAATTCAGGAGACTCTCTCACCTAGTGGGATGTAGTTTGAGTGGGGATATTGTCATGGTCTTTTTTTATTAGAGTATGATTAAATTCGTTCTTGATAGAAACATTAGAAAATCTGGAGGCATGTTCTATTCACACATGTTGATCCCTAGTTGGTGGTAATATCATCATGGTTTTTTGCCTTTGGAAAATGTCCCCAGTATTTTCTGAAAGAAGTGTGCACCTATCCATAGGCTTGTGGACCTCTATTTTGGAGAGAAATGGATTTAATAGAAATATGAACCCAGTTTATTTCCTCATTCATTACGGTTATATTCCTATAATCCTCTTGAACAATAGATAGAACATGATATTTCTCTAATTCATCCACTAGTTTATATTTATTAGAATCTTGTGCATTCTTAGATGTTAGGATTGAATAATCCTATAATCCCTATAAATGAACTAGTTATAGAATATGCGGGCATAATACATCATCTATTAAAAGAATGTAGTGAAATTTTAGAAATATTAGCATTGTATTGTATATAGGCATATTTTCTATCTCCAATATGTATTGGAAAATATCATAAATTTGATCAGGGATATAAAAAAATGGATTTACTCCATGTTCCATTAGAATATCCTGATGTGATTTTTTTAATTTAGGTGGTGATATTCACCTTCCCTATTACCTCTATTATATTATGCCCATATACATGCTCCAAGATTTAAGGGAAATTAACATTATCATTAGGTATCAAAGGAATATACAGGAAGGCTTGATTAGCATAAGAGGTATAACTATCCCAAAAAAATTATCTAATGATTTAAAATCCTTATGTTACTTCATTGGTGAATGTTCATGAGTGTTGGATGTGAAAATACATCAGTTGGTTTCACTCAGTAAGAGACTCGGTTGCCCTAGTTGTATAAGGATGGTGATGGTGGTTGAAAGGATCCCCCCTCGATGGACAAAAAAAATATAATTTGGTTGTATTTGACTCAATTATCAAATATTATTTGACATGGGAGGTGTTTATTTTCACACTCAGAGAAAAATATTATGAAATGAATGGTGATGGAAATGGGTTCCACTTGTATCACTACATATTTTTTTAAATTATGTGAACTATTAAGTTTCAGTATCTACAGAACCATATGTGTAGCCTCAAGGATCAGGATCATACCATGTTGAATTTATTCCATAACCACTGCTATAAATACATTGAGGCTAATGGTTTTAGGTTGGAGAGGTTATTCATTGACTTCTATGGGATATAACCGTAAATTATACTCTATAATTGTATTTATAAGAATTCATGTTCTCGAGTCTTCTGTCATTTGTGGGAGATGTATATTCATGAACGAATAAATTATGATCAAGGTTACTGGTCAATGAATCATCATATGAATGATTCATGCTCATTTATATAACGATTGGTATCTGAATTATAATTTCTTATTTCAAAATTTTTCACTTTTCTCGCAAGGAATTTTTAGGGAGAGAATGGAATATTTTTTCAGATGTTGGGTTACAAAGGTTTTCATGCTGGGCTTGAATTTTTTTTTGTATTAGAGTCACAAAATCAAAAAGGCCCAATTCAAGGTCAATTGATCATTTTTAATACTTCATGGATTCATGTTCAGTTCACCATTTTTGAATTTTTTAAAATATCACTATGTTTTTTCCCTGATGTGGGACTATTGGGGGTTTAATGTCTGTGAAATCATTTATGTAGTGTTTAATATATTATTCATCGATGGAAGCTCCCAATGGTTCCGACATACAAATCTCAGTCCAAAACCACATTTCAAATGCATGAGGTTAGTTAGTGTTTCAAAACAAACATCACTTAAAAACTCATATCTGTTGAGAGGATTAGAGGTTGGTATCCTCAAACCCAATTGGTGGGATATTTTCCAACTCTGGGATTCTAACATAGACTTACAATATGTTAAAGAATATCATATTAATCCTAATTTGAAACTAGTTATCCTAATAAAATAATAATGTGACGAATCCTTCAATGTGTAAGGAGATGCCTAATCATGATTATATCTTAATTTTTCAAAGGATCATCATCAATTTCCAAATAATGGTTATTTTATTGTGTTTTTAATCCATAAAACCAAGAACACTAGATATTACTACATTATAATAGTGTGCTTCATATCTCAATGACAAGTTTCACTATTCATGAGTTATGCTACATATACTATTTATAATAGGACACAAAACCTATATATTTTATTGGAACAATGTTGTTTAACATACTTCAGAAAGGGTATTTATGAGGATACATAGGAATTGTGTAACATGTTTGAGCCTGAGTATGGAATCAAACATATCTTACATGTAATAGGAATCGTATTCATCATAGTTCACTTATACCGTTAGGAAGTATCCTATGATGGATAAACATATATGGGGGTCATCATAACACACCATTGAATATGGTTTACATGCTACGATTTTCCAATTTGTAGAAGATTCTGGATATAAATGATATTATAATTTTGAATCCCTAGTCTGACATTATCCATAATCGATGACAATAAAAGGAATATGAAGTGGTTAGAATCATTACATATCGGTGAAGAAAATATATTCTGGGGTGTCTATATATGATATTTTATACTTGGGTTGGGACATATAAAGTATTCCATCATATCATGGTTATAGAATGAATCATTATCCTAATGATTTAGTTTTCTTCCCCATAATCCGATTTAGGATACATAGTGGAAGTCCCATGGGAGATACTGGGCCACATTGTTTTGAATACCAGATACGTGGAGGGTCTCAAACTAAGGATGGTCCACATTGGAACTCAAGACTTAGGGTTGAATCCTATGTATATTTTTTTAGAAAAAGAAATTGAGCTCTCATAGTTCAATTGTGGGTATTCCAAAATAATTCAAATATATAAGAGTATCATGACTTTTTGCATTTTGCTGAAAAATACATTATTATCATACTATCAAGTACCTGGTGTTTGTATGATATTTTTTTAAATTCCAATACTTATATTCATTTCCATGATAAAATGTCAAATGAAAACATCATGATCTAGTTTAATTATCCAAAGGATATCACATGATCTGAATATAGATTTTGGAGGGAATCACATGATCACAAATGACATTTTTGGAGGGTGTCTCTTGACTAATACGGAATGATTGGTGGACATCGTGATATTTTTCTAGCTTGTCATGTGTATATAGCATGATCTATTTATCATTTATGGAGGACATCATGAGACCTAGTTTACTTCTTTAATTGGATCCGTGAGACTTGGGTGACAAGACATGATGCTTCCTCGTGACAGTAGGGATATGTATGAAAGAAATCACAATATTTTTTTTGGGTTTCATGAAGTCCTTTTCAGGATGAGGGTAGCATTCTAGTTGGGATTCACAAGACATTCATGATATTTCGAAGGGTTATCAAGAGATCTAAATGACATGTATGTGGGTTGTCTCCAGTCTTCGGATACATGCCTTTGTGATTTCTCATAATCTGGGTAGGTTATGTGAAGTGCATAAATATTAGTGTATCTATCATTTCACAAGTCTACCATATTTTTATTCTTATTCCTGTTGTAATTTCATATGTTCCTCACATCTTTTCATGAATTATATTATTTTATATTTCATATGACCTCGTCAATTTGTAGGAAATTATTTTTTATACTGTCGATTACATGACATAAGTACTCTATTTGATCTTTCGAGTGACCATGCACAGAACATATGCATGTCGTGTTGTCTCTTTGGTAATTATATAGACATTACATGGTTTATGGTCTTTATTATCATGTTACCTACCAGCCCGAGAATTCTACTCCTATGATCTCAGGTAGTAGTAATCCTCATCGTGTGTGTGTGTATATTTTTTAAAATGTTTAGGTATTTATAGTCCACACCACCCCAGTTATAGTCATACATAGACATGAAATATCTCATTAATATTATATGGTAATGGTGAATGGACTTTTGGGTTGCACTCTTCCCAAGAGCCTTCATTGGCCGTCCATGGCTCAACATGACGATAGTGACAACGAGAATGTTCCTCTAGTTCCAGGATTATTACAACATTTTTTATCAAAGGAATTTCACACAATGATGATGATATTTCAATGATAATTCACAAGGATAGGTTGGTATGTTCAATAGTATTTAATAGGTCATGATTTTGTTAGAAATAATTTCATTTGAGGAAAGATAACTTGTATGGGATCCTCTACTAGACTAAGGCCACTAGTCCTGTGGGCCACTGCTGCAGCAGGTTGACATGTTATGGGGTCTTCATAAGATCAATGGTGATATCACAGTGCACTAACACATATTCACATGATGGTAATTATACGATCCCTTCACGATAAGATTCATGATTTTCTTTTTTTTATATTTAATTCATTATTTTACAATTACCTAAGCTCTTACGACCTCATGTGAGAATTTTTAGGAAAACCAATCTATTTTATAGTGATTCTTTTCATAACAAATGAAGGATATTATAATGACATATGAGTATTTCCATATAAAACAATGCTTTTTTTATGGAACCATAGGGGAAAAAATAATAGAATGGATGTTTCATTGGTAATTCTCTTAATGAAGGTGACATGTCAATATTGTATTTCAGAACATAGTGGACATGGTTCCGTTGGTTATGTGGGGTCTTTCAAACTGCATGAGTTTGTCACATGAATTTCTACATATCTAACCATCATATTAGGTGTATTTTTTTTTCAAAACCTTTATTTAATAATGGGTATTGGATTATTTTAAATATTATATTAATTAAAAATCCTCATGATTGAATGAACACATTAGGAAGCCTCTTTATTGTGATTAGCGATTATCATGGAAGGTTCTCCAGAACAAGAGGGCTTGTCAATGTTGATTTGATATATTATAATAAGATTAGAAACAAAACTTCACCCATTCATGTGACCATTAAATGGTCATGTGTTAAAATATTCTTTTACAGGATAGTGATCGGATTATTTCAGCCACCTTCTCTTCCTATTGTTTTTGAGAAAATATAACCCATCATTTGGGAATTTCTTTAGTTATATATATTCTAATTCACAATAGCAGGATTCAATAATAAATCATAAAATTTAATATTCCACATTATATCATCAATATTAATTTCAAAACATAGTTATTTGTAAATAAAAAATGATTGAAAACTTTTGTCAACTATTTACTCTAATTAGATAATATTCAAAAAAATATTGAATCATTGATATATAGAGAATATATTTTTTAATTTTTAATGGAAAAAAATCATAATCTGATATTATTTCCCGCTTCATAATATTATTTATAGAAGTATAAAATGTTTGAGAATTTGGATGAATATAATGTCTTTTGAAGACCCCAATGTATTAATAACCTCATCTTTTATAATAAATATATTCCAAAAGTCATCCACATAGATTTAAAATTCATATGTGATCATCACTATTTTCTACACCAAAAGCCTCTTGTTCCCTAAGAGTATTTCAGGAATACATAGTGTTATGATATTCATTGATTTCTTATACACATCAAATTTAAGTAAACCCATATTTTCATGTGGATCATTTTCTAACACTAGAATATGAATTATTCTGAACTCATTATAATGTTTGATTCTCATTTCATTTTCCAGAACTAAAAAAACTAAATGTCTAACATATCATTAGAAATATCATACATTCTTCACAAAAATCATATTCAGAGTATAAAATGTCACATTCCTATAAGAAAAGGCTGAAAAAATAAAATTATATACTTACAAATAATTTGAAAATTATTTTTATGATTCATTCGAATAATTGTCCACATAATCCCATACCTATAAAAATTAATCTTGAAATACAAATAATAAGAATAAAAAAAATTCTACTATATCCATGGATTATCCTAGCATCTCAAAATAGATCCAAATATTCGTAGAATTTATACAACTACAAAATTTCATTATATCCATTCCCAATGACTGAAAACATATAAATAATCAATATATGTGTATTTAATTAAAATTATGTATATTAATAGCTTTGAATAAGATTATCCTTTAAAACCCTTCATCAATTATATGTTCATTATTCTATTCATACATATTCTTCTTAAATATACGATGGATAAATTCATTATGATTTAACAAAAATAAATCATGACACTAAACAAGTTTTAATAATTTGAACTATAGATGTACAATATGTATACAAATTTTTTAATCTAATAGAATCCAACATCACTCCAACCACATACAATTTTGTACACATATTGTAGTTAAAACTCTAAAAGCATCTTTAAATTTTATTGCAATGGAGATCAACCAAAAATTATATGATAAATGGCATTCTCACTATGGAAATAAATTCTTCAATTTATTCTCATAATGTATTAGTTTTTTAAATTATTTTTATTTGTTCGAATCTCACACCCTCACCAAAATTCGCTCAAAATTGAATTTTATTTGTATATATGTATTCAAAACATTATTGATAAAAATTTAAAACTTCATATCTATAATCCATTTGGGTAGATCAATTATTTATTAAAATGTATAACCACGTATTATCTTTTATTCAAAACTATGTGTCGACATCCACTAATTCTTTATTTCATGGTATTGTATACTATGTAATTACCCAAAATAGTTTTCATCCAATAGGAATCCCACCTGATAAATGGGAAACAGATTAATGTTTGGGTTTTTTCCACATCTTAATTATAAAATCTATTAGATTATATTGCATATCCTATGTGCGACTCAAATGAAATTGTTTTCACTCATCCCATGCAACATAGAGGATTATTGTTTCAATTTCATAGAAAAGTTTTGTCTTGTACTACACATTGTACAATACTGTCACACTTCGTATATTCCAATGTCTACTGAAGACCATAACCTACTATGATAGATCATAAATTCATGTGGTCCATGAATTATCCTAAATTCACACAATGTTAATCCACTATAAATTTTTCTCTTTCAGGATACCATAAAATTTTAAATCTCATCGCATTGTTTTCTCTCTAAATAACCCTCATATTAAATCGAAAAGGATTTATAACCGGGTGAGGTCCACACTCTTATTATCAATTGTTCCATATTCATTCTCGTGGACCTTGTAGGATACATACCTTGATGTAATAAATTTCTATAGTACATGAGTCTGATTGATATTTTGTGACATAAAAATTATGTCATTCATAATACAAGGTAAGATAGAGAGAAATGAGATTAAGATGTACATCCTTTATATATATATATCCAAATAATCATTATATATTAAATTAAATTTAAATCTATTACTTAACAAACATTTTTAAATATTTTGAGTAAAATTATTAACAACATAATTCATGGTAGATTTTGAACTCATATATATTTATAATACCTCAATTGTATACATTTCAAATCATTTAACCTTCAATGTGAGGGAATTATTTTCTATAACATCCCATTCATATCAATGAATTTTCATGGAATTTTTAAAAGTCCATTAGGTTTTCTATAATATTCAATCAAATTGAATTTTTTTCTTCCATCTTGATAACTACATTATGTTTCGATTCAATTGGATAGTGACTCAAAAAATCATTGTTGGAATTTCAATATATCTATTACATTTTTTAATGAACATTTGATTATAATACTGTAAACAAAGAACAATATTGTAGACATTAAATTACCTTGATCTACATTCAATATCAATTATCATAAAATATATTAATCATTTGGGAAATAATATATATTTAATGAATAAATCAATTAATAATACAGAAATGACTCTATAAAGATAAATTAACATTATGAAACCTCAAATAATACCATTTAATTAATATATCCATTCATATTGAATATATGAGTGGAAAAAAAGCCCCTTAATTTATTTGGAAAATATTTCCTTTTAATCCAAAATTGAATTATCCTATTTATATCATAAGAATCTAAATTAATGTGTAGTAAACATAAAACATTTGGTTACTCGGGAATGGGTGAAATAAACAAATTGAATTTCTTTCCATTGATATATACCAATTTAATGTTAATAATATATGATGTTTTATATTGTCATATACAAAAACGGGAGCCAGTAAATGGTGACATAACTCAGTCGGTCACGTGGACTCAAGTGCACCTCCCCCTATGCTATAGGATACAGACCTATAGTTTGACTCTAAATGTTTTATATTGGTAATAATATACCATCTTAATCAGAATAGAATAGTGATAAAATATTTATTCAACAATAGTAACAATATAAATACATGATCAAATAAATATAACTAAAACTAAATATTAATGGTAAATGAAAGGATAAATAGGCATGAAAATGCTATAACATAAAAACGGGTAGCCAATGAGTCCTCAATAAATATTTAAATTAGAGAAAAATAAGTAAAATATGTTGTAGTTATATCCCATATAGTATAAATTGCTATATCATTACTCTTCTCATATATAGTAGCCAAGACTATAAGGATATCAGCAAGAAATAACAATCATATATACATTAACCAACAACCATGAGGTTTGTTTGGGTGATAAACAACAACCCAAAAAAGATGTGAGATATACTCATTTGTCAACAGACAATGGTTTCCACTAAATATTTTAAATGAATATAAAATAAATAAGTGCACTGGTATAAAAAAATAGTGTAATGATTTAAATATATATAATTATGTGGGCTTATGTTCCTTAAAAGAAACCTGGATTGACCTAAACACTTCATCCTAACCATGAATACCTCTCATGATGGGTCATAATATATATATATATATGTTATTAATATATAAATAGTAACATATATGGTCACATATATAGATATGTAGTAATATTTTATAATCTAGGCATAACTCAGGTATCCATGTATAAGTATAGAAATCCTATTTACGATAATGGTTTGCATGCCAAGGATTAAAAATTTATTAGTGACTTCAAGCATGAGTAAAATGAGTTATAAGTTGTGTTAATCCATATTATCATTAATCATAAGGGATTCCATGAATATCATTAAAGGTGGACAATATGAACCTTATTAATTGGGGACCCCGTGCCTATAATAATATGTTATATCATTCCAAAAAATAAGAATGGAAAATATTCCGTTAAATAATAAGGGTCTCCTTGCCCATAATAAAAAGGAATATTTCTCAGATAACAATAAGGAATACATTGATTTTAATAATAATAGAGACCTTACCAGTATAATCCCAACTACAAAACATGCCTTTATTAAAGCTATAATTGGACTTTATTACCATTAAAAATTAATGAATGTTGAAGAAAGATTAAAATAGCTGGTATTTTATCAGTGCTAGAAAATAAATGATAATGTCTTCATTTATCTATTCTTTTAGAAGCACTAATAATATCATCAATTATCAGCTCATTTAGTAGTGATAATACGGTAGAATATAATGGTGTACTATAATAGCACACTGTAACACTGGAAAGTAGAACAATTAGGTGTAAATATAGAAAATAAATAACATAAACACACAACACAAATAAAAATATATCATATATATTTAAAATAATTTTTTATATAATTACATGAGTAAGTAAAAATTAGCACATACCTTCAAAAATACCATTGTTCATATATCTTTTTCCCCTAAACCTGACATGTGCTATTTCCAAAGAAACCACCCATACTAAAGAAAAATAACAAACCTATAAAAGAGAAAAATTACTATGTTTATAATTATATAATGAAATAAATTAAATATAATTTTTTCATTTCAATCTAAATGTTATTCATAACAAGAATTATTTATATAAGATTGAGATGATATAGATGATTACTCCTCAATAAATTTAAAATTTATATTCAAGAAATATCTTAATGAAATTTAACTAAATAAGTATTATAAAAATTATATTGAAATTAATTATGTAATATTATATTGAATAAGGTTAAAAAAGTTTATTTTCTCATTTTTCTGGTGTTCTGGTGCGTGCATATAAATAAGATAACACTTATATATAGAAAGAATACACATGGATTCATACAGTTCAGACCAAGAATTAGATTATTTTTTATTTTATTCCAATACATACTAAGTGAATTATGGATCATTTTACTAAGGTCTAAAAATAATATGAATTTTTTGTTGGTTTTGAATATGTCAATTTTTTTAATAAAATGTCATTTTAAAATGGAATCACACACTATGAGTCAAAAAAGACACATAATGTTTCAATTCAGCATGATTTTGATTCAAACACATAAAAAATAACATATAAATCAGTTTCATACATTATTAAGACAATTTGATCTTTTTATTGGTTTTTAGTGAGTTTCAATTTTTGAGATAAAATGCCAATTTTAAAATGATTACAAGAACATTCAGTCATACCGGGAGAATCGAGTATCAGAATGAGGTTATTCAAATTCATACACATTCAAAATATCTCATGGATCATTTTCATAATGTATAATATCCAACTGAATGTGTTTTATCTCTATTTGGTTTTCACCTATCTTTAATACTATTATTAATGTATATTTTAGGTATAAAAAAATGCACTTAGAGACATATCGGCCACACCACGTGTTATATTGTAGTATAAATGATCACTATACATCTCAAAAGACTTTTGGATAATTTTATTATGGTATCCAAACAATCCATGTTTATGTTCAGTGTTTTGGGTACATCGCTTATGTTTTTTAATTAAATTGTCATTTTAAACAAGAAACATTGAAATGGAGTCATACTAGTAAAATCCTCTGTCTGTTTGAAGTGAATTGGAATCATACACATCAAAATTGACATATGAATTATTTTATTAAATTATCAAGATATTATGATTATGTTTTCTCTATTTGATGTGAGTGGGACTTTTTGAACTAAAATGTCATTATTAAATTTATGACGTACTTATTGAGACATACAAGAAATATTCTATATCAGATTCAGGGGAGGATAATTATTATATATAAAATATGACATATGAATGGTTTTACTAATTTATCAATACTGTAACAACCCTTACTACAGTATCCTAGAGACAGTGGTCATTTTATTACAATGGAATAGGTAAAAGAGATCAGATCACCAAGAATTGATCATTTTAGTTATTTTGAATAACATGATACATAAATTGTTCCTTTATTATAATGGTAATTATGAATATTAAAAACATCTAACAATTTATTGTCACTTATTTAGTGATTTCATAATCATATCTTGGGGAAAAAAGAAAATAAAAGGATGAATTGAATTGCTCAGTAAGGTTTTTATGACATAATAATATGTGAATTAAAATTAAAATGATATAAAAATTATTCCAAGGTAATGAATCTTTAAGACACATTCCATTAGTATATTGTAAATAAGAATGTGTCCATATGTATTTTCATAGTTAAAACCTCATGGAATGAAATATCTAAATATTTAATGATGAAAATATATAATTATTAGATGACATATATATGGATTATAAACCATTATAATAACAATATGGTTTCATTTTGTGGGTTAAAACCCATATGATTATATTTAGAAACAAAAGATAAGGAATTTTCAAACTATATTGTATCATACAACTTGTCGATGCATCAGGGGGTTCTAACGGGCCCCAAACATCGCTTCAAGTCCAAATCATTCTCTATAAATAGATTCTCTTCATGAACAATATGACCTATTCAAATATCACTATTGAGTTTATTATTCAAAAAATTATGTTATCATAGATATAGAAACTTTTAAATTATACTGTCAAAATATACTTGAGGAAAATAATCTTCAAACACACCAAACTATCCCATAAAACATAGAATCATTTAAATCATAATCCTTATGAAGAAATTACATTAAAAGAAATGTATAATATATTAGGAATAAAAATAATAATGATATGATGTATCATAAGATGTAAATAAACCGAAAATAGGTGATTAGTAGTAGATAATGAACATATCTTAATGAATTAAAAATAATATGAGAAACCTCCTTATTTAATTTTGAAAGAAGAATTATTTTGGAAAATCATTTGTATTTTTTATAAAATCAATTTTCTAACATGTATTTACAAAAAAATAAATATAAGGATAATATAATTAATTTTGAGTCCTAAATTAAATCCAAATAAGTTAACAATATTTAAAAAGTGTTTTCAAGAAACATGAGAACTGGGCCTCTTTAATGTGGTTTAAAGGAAAAGATTAAAGAGTCTTTAAAATCGAAAAGGCATAATTATAGGGAAAAAATAAGAAAGGAACTATGATATTGTCTCACGATAAAATGTATTATTTTGTAAAAATGTTTAATTCTTAAAATATATTACAGAGTTTACTTTAAAATGTTTATAAAATTATAAAGTTCCCTTAAATTAGGCTTGTGTATTGAGAGGAATAAAAAATGAAACCATAAAAACATATATTTCCCCAATAAAGAAAGAAGAACTGTTATGGATAAATGATTTCAGAATAATTAAAAATAATATAAAAATAATTATGGGGTATGTTAGGGTAATGAGATGGAAAGAATAATCCGAATGAAAAATCAATGCTCGAGGATATTCCCTTGCATTATGTATGAATCTGTTCTGAACATGATCTTAATTTCCTGGGTAATTTTATTTAATGAATTAATTTATTAATTAAGAACCATTTATATCATATTTAATTTAATATAACATTATATATTTCAATTATGGAATTTTGAAGAGTAATATGATAAAAGTTTATCATTCAGAAGCATTCATTTGCTTGGTTTTCATGATCACTTAAATTGGATACATGTATAGAAAATCATGTAAAATAAAAATAGTTTTCCATAATTGAAATTATATGTAAATAATGGACATAAATTATATTAAATAGTTATATATTAATTTTTTATATGGTTTGGGAGTGAATAATTATATAAAACTTGAATGATTAACATTAGTTTATTTTCTTCGAATTTTTGATAATTATGAACTAGATTTGTTTGATTATTTATATTATATAGATACACTGGTTCTGGAATATTATATGACATGTAATATGTAAAATATAATTATATTTAACCATAATAGTGTATTATGTCCACCTTTTATGGTGGTAATAGAAAATGAAAATACATCATCCATGATAGTGGTAAATCAGCACATCACATATAATGTTTTTTTTAATATAAGGGATAGTATAAAGGGATTGATGATGGATTTTCAATTAAAATAATAAAATTATACTACATATATTATAATACATTCAACATGCATGTTTCGAAATAGGATTTGAGGAAAATTTTGGAAAATAAATGAAATTGAATAAAATTGAAAGAGAATGATTACATGTTCTACCTCTTGAATTATAATCATCTAGAACCCCTTAAGGAAATTGGGATTGGTGTATTGGTTAGAAAAATAGAATCCTGATTATAGGGAAGGTATGTTGTAAAATAATTTTTAGTATTTGAGAAAACATCATGTCTTAATAGGCTTGAAGAGAATAGGTGGTGAGGGGTGATATTTATATTAGAGGAGAGGTCTATTTTTTTTATTTTTTTATTAATTAGTTTTTTTCATGAACAGAAGAAATATAGATGATTCAATAAATTAATAAGGTAAATATAGAATTTTGTTTTTATATTATGGTTTATACATTAGTGATAACTCATGTAATAATGCATTTGACAAACAATGTATCTATAATTTAAAATTTCATATTCCACTATTCAATAGAAATTCAATTATTTTAGTAAAATCCCAAAAATTCTACACAACCATTTCGGATATATATAGTTAAAAAATTCATTCCATTTAATATAAATAATTTTAAATATATTTTAAATTCATTTTAAAAATAAAAATGTCATTTAATCGAAAAATTTCAATTTTAAAATTATAGATTATTTTATAACAATTTGAAAATTTAATTACGGTCCCATAAAATTTTCTTATACTACAATGAAATAAAAATATTATATTATGAATCTATTTAATGAAAATAATTTTTCTTCTAAATAATAATATTAATAAACATTTTTATTCAATAAAAATACTTCTAGTTTATTTATCATTTTTAAAATTTATTTAAATATACCACAATATAAATATATTATTTTATCATTCATAAGATACATAAATTTTATTTATACTTTCATAGATTATTTTACTATTCTAATCATAAATATACTATTAATAAAATGAAATTGGCAATTTCATAAAAAGGGGTTTTTTCACAAATTCATAAGAAAATGAATATTTTTTGAAAAATACCAAAATTTAACCATAAGATACCTTATTGATTACTATATTAAAAATGATGTTTATTTAATTCAATTAAAATTATTAAAGGGTAAAAATTTATAATGACAAAAAGTACACCATGAAATGGATTTAAAACTATGTTTATAAAAAATATCCTTTTATTGTGTAAAACTGGATTCATTTCTATCTTATTCTTATAAAATCATACAGAAGATTGTAAAAATATTTGAATAAATATTTAATATATATATATTTCATAGTTTTGTTAATTTTATACATTAACACAAATTCAATGGCAAGGTCATAATTTTCATTTTAAAAAATGATATTTAATTATATATCATTGTTCGTTTAAGCTCAGTGTTGTGTGAATCCTATTTTGATGAATAAAATAAATTTAAAAAGATACATACCATAAAATATTGGGATGTTTCATTTTCTCCATCGTAAAAAATTTGTGTTCTTAGAATTTCAAATTGTATATAATAAATCTAAGGTAGATATATCAAAATTCTTTTTTTGGGTAACCCACATCGAAAATATGGATAATAAAATATCCTCTTAGTAATAGGGAATTGTATTTACAATGAGAACCAAAAAACTATGATTTTTGATGGGAAATCATTAGTGTAATGAAATAAAAATTACATGGAAGAGAAAATTAACTAACAAGTTTTTATGGAGAGTGATATAGATCATGGTCATTAGAAATTTCATTATCGCAAAACCATAAATCGTGGGAGCAGATAAAGAACATTGATTTCATAGAATGAAAAATAAAAAAATAACATTTTTGATCCAAAATAATTTTCCAAAAGTTGGGAGAATATTTTAATATTTAGATATGTAATAGATAAAATAAATTTACATTATTATTTTCCATGTCATTAGAATATATTCATTTTTTTTGGATTTTTTTTATTTCCACATCATCCCTTACACATGGAAATGAATGTTCAAGATGAATTTTTAATGCCTAACGAACTTTTAATGAATCCTATGATCCATAATTCATTCCATTACCCTTTAATTGTTTTATGATACTGATAAGGTTAGAATATATTATCAAAGAACAATAATTCCAAAAATCAAATTTACAAAAGATTCTCTAAATAATGTAGCTCTTAATCCAACATAAAAAATATATAACAATATTTACACCATAAAAACAAAATGAAAACATGAATGATTCCAAATCTATGGAAAATAAGTATTTCAGTAAAATCCTACCATATCTTATGATTCTTATTACCATAATATAGTAACAAAATTTCTGAATTAGAAATAAAAATGCATTAAGTAGTCTAATTAAACAATAGTATCAGAATAATCCTAAACTATATCCCTTTGATTTTTGAGCTATATTTCTTTGATTCTTTGGAAATTAATTTTATCAGTTCCCCATTTCCTTATAGATGAATAGTTATACATTGGAAAACATATTCTTACTATTTAAATTCTTTTATACTCTAAGTATTTATTTCGATGCTTCAAACTGGGAAATTCATCATTTCCAATATCATTTTATAATGATCCTTAAACAAAAAAAATTATCCAGAAGGAACTCATACAATTATCTATGTCATCAATAATTGTGTCTCTCTTGACAAGTATGGGACCAAAATATGTAGTGTAACATCATTGAATACTCCAAATCATCTACCTCCTATTTCCAAATAGGATATGTTCAATTGGATGGGCTTGATGAGGAAATTGATAAGTATTTAGAAGTGTTGTTTTTTTAGTATACATTTTTTGAACATCCATATGAACTTTTAATTTAAAAGATAATGTAATTTAGTTTTCCTTAGAGGTTTCAAAATTATCTTTAATATATCCATAGATATAAAAATAATTTTTTTACATCTATGTCTCTTGGAGGTCACCGTATTTTATAGCTATATCGAGATTGATGAGAGATTCACATGGTTTAGATTGGGTGAAGAATTAAAAAATACTTGGTAAAAAAATTACATTCCTAAAATAGTTGGAAAGACAAGAATATATGATCTGTTAAAATTAAAACCAAGATCATCAAAATAAATGGGTAAAAATAGAGGTATTAGATCCCTGCTTCAGTTTCTTATTAGTTGATTGGATGTTTTAAATGGTTTAAAAATCATGTGAGCAATATTTTTGGATTATCCTGGAAATTAAATCCTTTAGAAGAGGGAGAATAGTTGATCATGATATTTCTCCTTCCATTTTTAGGATATTTCTAAACTGATAACCAAATTTAAAGAATAATGGTTTTAATAAAAGAATATATTAGGAAAATTTAATCTCTTCTTAACCAAACTACTATTATGGGGCCCTTTATAAATAATGGAATATAGTATAATAGGTAATAATATCGCGAAACGTAATTTGTAATTCGAAAACTAGTATAATACATAACAAAAATTGAAAAATTTATGCATAGGAAATCTCATAATCATAAACATGGTTTCATTAAAAAGATATTTACTCTTAAATCCTTTATAATGTTATATAAAGAGAATTTGAATTATCCTATGTTTTTCCCCGGAGAGTGTCAAATCAGGTGCACAATAAGGCATATTGTCATGTATGTGGTTGCGCTGAGTAATGATTGACACTTCTTATTAGATATTTTACCCTTATAACCATTTGTGCAAGAACCACATCATATTATAGTGACACGAAAATGATGAAATTCATGGAAGACACTTTTAATATCTACCATACCAAAATTATTGGTTTTCCTTATGTTTTTATCCTCAATGTCTATCCTACGGTTATGTTCCAATGACTATTTTTTCTAAATAATCTTCCCAAGGATTATTCTAAATTTCCTCTAATACCAACTGTAACAACCCTGAACCCAGTATCCCAGAGTCATTGTTCATTTGATTACAATTCCATAGATACAAAATATCACATCAACAAGGATCGATCAGTTTAGTAGTATGTAAGAACTAGATATATTCATGGTTCTATTATTATATTGTTAGCTAAATATATAACCTAATAGAATAAAATAAACTCTATCATCTCACTTATGCAATAATTTCATCTTCAAACCCTGGGGGAAAAAATGGGTGAGCTCAAATGATCAATAGGGGGTATATAAAACAATATTAAATTAAGTAATTTAAATAAGGAATATATATTATGTAAAGGTAAAAAATAAAAAATCACATGCCATCAGTATAATGAGAATGAGTGTACATCCATAGAATCATTTCATAGTGAAAATATCATGGAATGTAATAAATGAATACTTAATAAATAAAATGATTATTTAGCCTATGACATATTGTTAGAACATGAAGCATTATAACATCAGGACAATTATTTATGTGGGTAAAACCCCATATTATTTGTTTGGAATGAATCATGTAGTTATTTTTATAAAATGTTTTTCCTCATGAGACATGTTGATAAATTGAGTGGCTAAAACGATCCACATCAATCATTTGAAGTCTAAAACATTCTTTTTAAATCGATTCAATTCATGATAAATATGACCTATAAAAATAATTTTATTGAGTAGAATATTCAAAAATTGATTTTGAGGTAGATAATGATACTTTTAAATGAGACAATTGTAAAATGATTGAGGGAAATATTATTTAAACATTCTAATGTTTCCCATACCACATTGAAATATTTATATCATAATATATAGGAAGAGAAATATTTAATATAAAGTATAATATCGTAAGAATAATAATACTCATGATGTTTTATATCAGGGGAATTAAATTCA
The DNA here is from genome assembly GCA_963277665.1 of Viscum album. Lineage (NCBI taxonomy): Eukaryota > Viridiplantae > Streptophyta > Magnoliopsida > Santalales > Viscaceae > Viscum > Viscum album. Next base: position 753,957,937 of record OY728158.1, read on the forward strand.
ACACACATAAGGAATAAATAGTGTATAAGTCACATATCTCATAGAATTGAAAATGAGATGAGATAAAAACTTTTCTACATTGTAAAGAATCCTTCTTCTGGAAAATCCTATGTATTTGTCATTAAATCTTATTATAAATATTTATATACAAATAAATAAAATTTAAAGACAATTAAATTTTGTATTAGGCGGAAATGATTTAAAAATGATGTGAAAACACGTAAAAACGTGTTTTTAGGAAACTATGTTAATTGAACTATATAGTGTGGTTTAAGTTAATATATTAAAGCATCATTAAAATGGACAGAGGCTTAAATTTTCTAATAATAAAAAAATGAACTAATATAGATTATCATAATATAAATATTAATTTTTAAAAACAAATGGGGTCATAAAAAATCATAATGTTTATATTCTAATGGGTATGAAATTTTAATGTTCCATTAAATTGGGCTTACTTATCATGAGAAATTAAAAATCAAACCTTATAAAACATTTATTTCACCTTCAAAGAAAGATTAAATCATCTAGAACACTGATTTTGGGAAACATAAATAAAATTTATAAGATGTATATAAAAATAATGAAGTCTTATATTAGGCTAGTGAGAGAAAAAGTGTAACTTGAATGAAAAATGGATGTTTGGGGAGAATCCTATACCACGTGTTCGAATGTGTTTTTTATATAATATTAATGTCTTGGATAATTAGACTAAATTAATTATCTAATGAATTCATAAAATTTTCTATATGTATTAAATTTAATATAATTTTATTATGTTCATTTTTGAGAATTTTTATGAGTTATAAGATTCAATTTTTTCATTCATGAGTGTACGTTTCCTTGGTTTTCATGTTCAGTACCCTTGAATACTTGTATAAAAAATCTTATAAAATGAGAATAGTTTTACAAAATTTAATTTATATTTTGTTGTTAAAGATAAAGATTATTAAATGGATATATATTTTATGTGGTTATTTGTTATGAGTATGAATAATTTGGTAAAACGTTTTTGATGAGCATTATTTTATTTTTTTGAATTTCTAGTTATCTAGAATTATATTTTTATTAATTAATATTATGTATATATAATTTATCCAGAATATTATATGACATATAATATGTATAAAAAATATGATTTAACAATAATATTTGTTTTATTCATATACATGAAGGTGGTATTGGAAAATGAAAATGTATCGTCCATGATTGAAGTAAATCAGTACGTCATAGATGATTTTTTAATATTTTCAATTATAGAGAATGGAGTTGGATATTTATGGTGTATTTTCAGTTAACATAATTATAGTAATATATATATATATATAATGTACTATAATTTTCATTAATATTTTAAAAGATGAGGGGAGGTAAATTTATAAAAATAAATGATATTGTAGTAAATTGAAAAGGAAGGATTATGTGTTTTACCTCTTAATTTTTTTTCTCCTTCAGAAGCTACCTAAGGGGTATAAAATTGGTCTTACGTTGATACCAATGAATCCTAGATGTAGAGAGGAGACATGGGTATAGTACTAGGAAATTATTGGAGGTTACTATTGAAATCATAAAAATACTATTAATATAATGAAAATGATCGTTTTATAAAAATTGTAACTTATTGAGAAGAAAATAAATATTTTCCAAAAAATAACAAAATTTCACCATAAGTTAAATTTTACATTCATCTTTTAAAAATGAATTTTATTTTATTGAATATAATTAATATTGGTGTAAAAATTTTGTTAGAAAAAAATTTCATTAAAAAGGTTGTAAAACAATGTTTAGAAAAATATAGTATTTTAATATGTAAAATTTGATTGATTCTTTTCTTATGCCCAAAAATCATTTAGATGATTTTCCAAAAAATTTAACAAATATAATACATAAATATATTATAATTTTCTATATATTAATCACTTCCACACAATTAATGTCTAGGGTATTATAATCATTATAAAATAATGATATTTAATTGTATAAATGTTTAATTATGAATAGTGTGATTTGAAACATTTGTTCTTGGAGAAAATAAATTTTTTAAGTGAAATTCCATTAAATATTATGGGTTTTAAAAAAAGAATCAAAATAAAGTTTGTTGGTTTTGAGTCTATTAGTTTTAATTTTTTATAAAATAATGATAATTGAAAGAAAAAGTATTATATGGATTCATATCTATGATATTGTGCATCAGATTGAGGTTTGGGAGATTCCTCATTGGAAAAAATAACAGATGTTTCATTTTCCAAATGTATAAAATAACCCAAATAAGTTTTCTCAGTTTTGAGTACAACACATTTCATTGATTCAATAATATCATTTTAAACTTTAAATATTCACATTGAGTTATACAGATCAAATTTTGTGTCGGTTTTTTGAAAGACTAATTCCAAAATACCCAAACTTATTTGTGAATCAGTTTAATAAATTCTCAAGTCAATATAATCATGTTTTATTTTTTTTCATTAAATGATACCCTTTAAACTAAAATGTCAATTTCAAATTGATAATAGACACTTTCTGTCATACTATATACATCATGTATCATAATACAGCGTTGAAGATTCCTAAAAATCATAAAAATTATATTTATGTTAGTTTTTTAAAGTATCAAACAATTACATAAGATATTTATAATTTTTTAGCATGTTAGTGGTCTTTTATTATAAAAATAATGTCAATTTTAAATAAAATGATACACTTTGAGTCATATCGGTCACACCGTGCATTATAGTGAGGTTCTTCTTATTCCAACACATCCTAAATGACATATGGATATTTCACCTAAATTATCAAAAAAATATTAATATGTTTTCATAATTTTGATTATGTCAATTGGGAGTTTTTATGAAAATGACATTTTAATATAGAAACCCAAATATTGATTCATAGAACTCACATCGTGTGTGAATTTATTGAGGGAGTCATTTCTAAACAAAAAAAATATATAGATAACTTAAAAAAGTATTTAGAAAATACTTGGGGCTTTTCTCGGTTATCATTGAGTTGAACTTTCTGAACTATTATTCCAATTTAAAACACATAACGGACACATAGAGTCCTACTAGGAACTTCGTGTACCAGAATATGTTGAGTTTCATTTTTACATATAAAAAGGAATTAGTTATCATTTTCATAATATATCAAAACAATCCAAATGTGATGGATCTGTATTGTGTAATTGTTTTCTATTTTATTATAATTAATGTCATTTTTAAATAAAAAGAAAAAAATGGAGTAATATAAGTCACATAATGTGTTATATTGAGGTTAGTCTAATTCAATCATGTCCTAAATTACACATGGGTAATTTTATATAATAATTAATACAAACTATATTGTTTTTGTCTTTACTGTGTATGTCAATGGGGGGGGGGGGGTTATTAAAATGTCATCCTAAACTGTAAACACACATATTGAGTCATAAAGTCATATCAAGTGTCTTTTATGGGATACTAATTCCAATACATCAAAAAAATTATGAATTGTTTTAATAAATTTTAATTAAAATTTATGTATTTTTTTGTAGTCTTAGGTTACTCCGACTTTTTTGAACTAAAAAAATTAATTTATAACTAGAACAGTAATTCATACTAGAAATATCATTTATCTAATTTAGGCTAGGAATATTTGTACACATCAAAAATAATTTAGGAATAATTTTTCCAAATTATCATAATGATTCAAAAAAAATTCAATGTTTTGTAATTCTCTATTGTGTTTTTTTAATAAAATTAATGACAAATTTAAATAAAAATATGAACAAAGAGTCAAACCAAACACACCAAGCATCATATTGAGGTAAGGATTATTCCTACACATCATAAATGACATACTAATCATTTTCTTAAAGTATTCATAGTATCTTAATCCATATTATATCTTTTGAATAAATCATTTTTTTATTATTAAAATGTCATTTTAAATTGTGAACACGTATTTCAATTAATACATATCAAATAATGAGTCAGTTTTATCTAATATCAAATTATACATATCAAAAATTAATTATTAATATATTTTAAAATATCAATACATTCTAGACCCTTTGTTAGATTTTAGGATTTTAGTGTTATTTTTTACCAAAATAAACTAAATTTTTAAATCAAAAGACACAATTAGATTCATAGTGGGCACATCGTGTAACCTATTGAGGTTATGTTGATTCCTACACATAAGAAATGACTTGTGGATTTTTTATAATGTATCAAAACTATATTAATATGTTTCCTCAATTTTGAGAGTGTGATGGGTGTTTTGAACTAAAAAGTAAATTATAACCTAAAAACATACAATCTGTATCATTCTGAAGACTATGATTACTAAATTTTGTTATGTCAGATTGAGTATGTGTTATGTTTTTGGATGTAAATCATTTTACAAAATAAAAATATGATCTAAAATGTTCTAATATGATGAAATAGTAAATAATTGCTTCTTAAAACACATCATGTTTTAGGAAGCATTGTGTTTTCTCTCCCATTATAAAGGAATATGTTATATCCTTTTTTGTCTTGTTTCAGATAGTTGAAAGAAAAATATGAATTCCCAAAATGGTTTTCAAAAATAACTAAAAATGTATTACATAAAATTAATAAGTATATTAACAAAATAATAGTATAAAAATGATGAAAAAATAATTAAATATGTAGGTAGAACTCAATATTTCATTATTGTTGTATACCTTTTTGACCCATTTTCTTTTTTAATTATCGTGGTTATTTACTTGAAGTATAATCTCTCAAGATCTCATGAATATTCAATAAATTCACCCATAATCATAAAAATCCACCAATATAGGGAACAAATTCTACTGAGTGTAATATTAGGACAAATAAATTAACCAGACATATGAAATAATTAAATACTTCTATGGAAAAAGATTTCATTATAAAAACCTCATGATGAGAGAGGCTGTGCAAGAAAAAAAGTTTTTTAAAAATTAAGAAGAAACCTACCAACCATGTATTATAATATCTAACTATATATTTTTTGATAAATTATAGATATAGGTGAATTTGTTTCAGATCATGGGAAATTTTTTTTTCTTAGATTGGATTATGTGAGGTGTCTATAGATCTAAAATTTAAATTATAAAATAAAAACATACAGTTATATTCACATGAAAAACATTGTGTTTCATATTTTGGGATAACTGATTAACTTTGTAATGTGTGATTTTTTTCATCTTTTAGAAAAAATATAGAAAAGAACGAAGTGTTTTATTTGGATGTACGATAAATCCCCATGCTTACGTCAATGCCTCATCCAAAAACAACATGTTCTATTTTTTTGGCTTATTGAAGATGGTTTGGGGAACAATATTACTTCCCATAGGATCTATAGGAGAAAATACATTTTTATTTGATAAGAAGATAATTAAATTAAAATAAAAATATTTGATAATGTTGTGAAAATAGTAACTAAATAAGTATTAGGAATTCAACCTTTCATGATCATAGTAATTGAGTGACTCATACTTTTTGTTGAAAAAATTTCATTTTGATTTATATTAAAACATAAAAAATAAGTATTAGTTCAATATTAAGTCGAAATTAAATGAAAATGTAAATAAAATGAAAAAAATTAACTATAATGTAGTTTTTTATAGTCATATACCTTTGAACTATAATATAATTATTATTGAACATTTGAAACTGAAATAAAATTAATTTATATAATATTACATATATGTAAATGAAAATAATATATATGGTCAATCCTGATGGCATGATATTTTTAACAACATTACTATAACATTACAATCATATAATATAAAAAATCCATGAAAAATATTATATCCTTCTCAGTTGGTGTTAAAGACTAATTTATACATTCTTCTTCTTATTTTATAAATTAATTTCATAATATAATTTATATTACTGAATTATTCCTCAAATTATAGTATCCCTTTTTCATTCCAAGAATAAAATAAATATTTTTGTAAACAAAATGGAGTTTATTGATTGAAAAAAATTTAATATTATTATTTTGATTTTTTTTTGGAATAAAATAATATTAATCATTCCTATTCACCGTCATAGAGTGTAAATACACCCTGATAAACCATTTTCCTCCTTAATGAAAAAAAATCATTGTGACCCATTATTTTTTTTAGAAGACACTAAAGTCCATTATAAATAGTTAACCCTCTTTTCACTGTACTAGACAATAATATAGCTCTTCATAGAATCCAAATGAAACAAAAATATAAAAAATTTATTTACTATTCTTATGTTGTGGAATAGATTAGTATATACATTTCAATGTTCTAGGTGATGATAAACACTAACATGGTATCATTATTATTTGTTTATCAGAAGGGGATTTTCCCCATTCTCACTATTTTTTATTGAGAATAATGATGAGTTTTTTATTAATGAGCTTGTGAACATGAACCAGCTTACATAACGAATGTGCACATACATATTAGTGAAGTACCAATTGAATAATTTTTTATTGTTACCCTATTAAAAATAGTTAATAACGTAATATAGATAGGTTAAATAACTCTTCAGGTGTAGTTATTGTGAGATATTATGTGATATGACGGTGGAATGATTTAATTTCACATAAAGTCATTTAAAAATTAGTTTTAGTCAATCCATTTCAATATATAATCATGATGTCATAGTTGTATGGATTTCAAAAGAATTTTTGAAATTATATCATTAATCTCATCGAGGACATAATATCCTAAATAATTCCCCTAACCTCTATCTTAAATAAGTGTATTTTTCTTTTCATAAATTTCATGATTCGGTTATTGAAATTTTGTATTTCTTAATTTTTAGAGGTTTTGGATCAATATAATATATTCTTTTTCAAAGGGGTATTCAGTTTTGTTTTTAGTGATACATGATTTCATTTTAAGAAGGTGTTTCTTTTTAGGAATTTCTTCTTAAATTAGTTTCTTTTCATTTTATTCATTGTTTCCATTAACACAAGAACTTTTGGATATACATGATCTTTCAATAATAGTTATCCTCTAATAGTTATCTCATACCCCACCATATTTTATGGCCGATTAATCACATAGCAATTAAAACATTTTATATGGTTTACATTAATATTTTATGGTTGGATTGGTGTTTTATGAATCTCACATGAATACTTTTGACCATACTAATACCATTTGTCTGCTGTTTTGATAAGGCATGGGTGAGAAACTACATATGGTTTTATTAATATTAATTTTTTGTTGGAAAGGGCTTGATTTAAAATTTAGTAATATTTGATATTACATGGAACATACTAATAGAAATTTTATTCTATGTTAATAAATTTTAATAAAATAAGTGTTGTTAGATTTGGTTTTGAAAATTTTCATCCGCCTAAATTCCAATAAAAAATCACTTAAAATGTGGTAAAATAATTTTCATTCCATATGACACCTGAGAAACTCACACAAATAGATCATACATTAAGTGATATGTTTCTTGAACACTTATGAAAAATATTTCTCAATAACCATGGTATGATATCCATTCTACTCAATTACAGAAAATGAATTTGTTCACTCTATATCACTTTGTCTCTTCTTACATGCCAATATTTTCCTCTTCCAACTTATATACATCTATATCCAACTCTAACTCCACCATAGACACCACCTTCACCTCTACATAGACCTTAGACTCCACCTAAGAATCATCCTCTTCCTACACCTCCATCTTCAGTGCCCCCCTGTAATGTCTTTGCCTAAGATTCTACCTCCACTAATGCCTCTACCTTCACTTCATCCTCTACCTCTGAATTTTCCTATTTATCCGTTATTTCCCAAAGAAATTATTTTTTAGGTCTCACCCTTATTATAAATTTTATTTTTCTTCATTATATTTATCCATAAAAAATGATTAAAAATAATATATATGAAATGTAAAATTAATGCATCGCACCAAAAATATATTTGATATTTTGTAACACAAAAAGATCAATAAATACCAAGTGATCACATGAATCTCATATTTGAAAAACATATAAAACTATATAGGTTTCCCAATATTCTCTAATAATATTTAATTCTTCATTTATATATGATGATTTTCAGAAATCATAGTACTACTATGAAAATATAGACAGAAAACAATTAAGAAATACTTTTAAGGATGTTGTAATTACATTTGAAAATTTTATTTTCTATAATGCAGGTATTGTAATGGTTTTTGATAACTCTCGTAAAATTTTAAATATAATATCCACAATCCTTGTTATTATGTTTCTTTAGAGACTATAGAATCTAGGACCACAATATGTAACGTTTTCTAAAATTTTTATTTTCAGTTTAATTGTTTTTTATAAAAATTAATATGTTTCCATTTTATGTAATCGAGGGGATTTTTATGTTTGTTTTCTGAAATCTTTTTGTGAGTTAGCTTATATATAGTTACCACCCTATCATAACAAAATTTTTCTTTTAAAATATACTGAAATATTTAATTTGAATTTTATTTATAAAATTTGGATTGTAGTTTCTTATAATTTCATTATACACATCATGAGTGGTTGTATTTTTTGATATCCATATTTTCAATGAAATAAATATATATTTTGGGTATACATATTGATGGCCATCCACAACAATTGCTTTGTAAAAAATAAATTACTATTATATATATATATATATATTATCTGGTCAGATTGTAGAGTATTACATATTAATTATAGGAAACAAATAGAGACCTTCATATTCTATTTTTTACCAACACCAATCGTATGGAACATCTTTTTTCTCCACAATATATTCCTTCCACAAACTAGTTTTTTCCTTAGAAATGATTTAGGGATTAATGAATTATGATAATGATTCATATGGTTTCTCATTAAATAGTAGTAATATAGACACCTTTTAAATATCTAAATTGTTACTAATATTAATGAATATATTAGGTAAGTATATTGACAAAAAAATTATGAAAATGTACCATATATATTAACTATTGAGACACTGATTCATTAATACATGATAATTTAATATAAAATATAAAAAAAAAATAAATCTATTATGATTGTTACAAATAATCATTCTGCACATAGAATGTACGAAATATTTTAATCTTTAAATATAGTTTATGTATAAATTTTTAATGATATTAACTATTTCTCTAGAACTAGTAGAGACACGATACTCTCAAAACTCACTTTCTGTTTCATGGATGATTAACTATATTGTCTTAAATCAACCTTCAATTTCCCAGTATTTTTACAAATTTCTAACATCATACATCACTTAAGAAATTTTATCAGAAACGATTAGAGTTTTACATATGTAAAAAATTTATAAGGACATACCTAATGTATCGTTATATGATTATATGACCATGCTATGAATTATCTAACATCATTATCGAATATTTTAAAAGCTATAACATCTAGTGGAACATTTAAATGAGAATAAATCCAAAGAGTTACATCAATACCCACTCTCAAGTGATCTTTTGGGAGTTATTTATGGTTTACCATCTCTCCTGGGATATTATCCAACATACCCATTACAATAATGCAATGTGTGAGCATTGAAGGATTAAAATAACATACAACAATCCCATGTAAAATTTTAGTAATATAAATTTATCATTTGTTGATTGAATGATATTTAGGGGTAATATTAAGGAAAATTTTGATTACTATAGGATAGGTGTTTAGTTGATGGGAATAACTAGCATCTAATCTAGCTATTTCATTTGGTTATTTATGTATAACTCTTTTCTCCACCACCTATTTTCATTGATTCTTTATTATCCATCGGTATTCTAAACTATATACGAAAAAAAATATTTCAAAATATCTATTTGTTTCTATAATATTTTGGTCATATTAGTTTTATCTTGATGATGTTTTATCATAAGGAGATATTTTTAAAGAGACACACAAAAATATACTCCACTAATGTGACCATATTGTTTGGGCCATTCAAATCTACTAGAAGTAGTTTTTCATCCAATATAGTCACTACCAATTCATCTTTCCAATCTGTATAAAAAATATATAAAAATAAATGTTTTAATATAATACTAATATATAGAATACCAAATTACTTTTATTTCATACATACGCAATTTACCAATAGTAATTTTGTTTATTCATCAAATAGTTTACCCTCTTTATTTATTTGAGCCTCCTTCCACAAAATATAAAATGGGATTGAAGTGGATTCAGATTTTTATTCATCAATATATATATATATATATATATAAATTAATATATATTATTTTATATTAAAAAAAATCTATTTTCTTTTAAACACATACCAATTTAAGTTATATTTTGGAGCACCACATCCTTGATTTTTTATAGGGGTAATTTTGGTTTTAAAGAACATTTATTATTTTAAACACTCCTTTTATCTTTCTTAAATAAAAAATTTTCTATCAAATTCCATTAAATAAATAATGTCAAAAAATATATTGTACCCTTCAATTAAAATTATATTATTTATCATCATGAATAATGATAAAGGAATTCTAGTTTTACCTCATTATTATATATTCATAACTGACTTGTGCTTAGGGGATTTACATTCCCTTAATCATCCCTACAATGTAACATGGTAATAATAGTATGGATAAGTACATGTTCTTTTCTAGTTGAAATTAATATAAATTAATTATCAATTTTTTTTGAATTAATTAACTATGAATGTAATACTAAAAAATAAATCAACTTTACGTTATATATTTTTTATATAATATAGAGAATGAATATCATAACATTACCTTTATATATTCCCAAAGGGATTCCTTTATTATAATATTTTTGTGGTTCCATGAATTTGTATCAACCAAAAAATTTATCCTTTTTGTTACCCTAATATAAGTAATTAACATTAAAATGTTGGGGTCAACATGTTTGTCACATTAATTCCAATGATCAAAAAAAAATTACATCATTACTTTTAGCCATGAAAATTTTATTCAGCACTATAATTCTACATCGATCTTTTTTTCGTAAACATGCTACTGATCCCTTTTAATTCAGAAGTTTTAGCATCAATAGTATTTTCTTCCCCTGTATTGGTAACATTATCATGTCCAAAAGATATTTTTCACATGAGTAGTCTAACATTTAATTTAGATAATCCAAATACAGTAGAGAATATATAATATTACAAGGAAAAATGTAATATGTAAAAAAATATTATCCTTCTCATTAGAATATATTCCTTTCTAAAAGATATTGGTATTTATATTCCCTATTGGGATTCCAAATCCATTCTTTGTGGTCCCATATAATGTAGAAATCATTTTCTACATTTGGACCAACATGTACTGGTTTTGATCACAAAAGAAAAGGGTCATCATCGATTGAATTATCATGTAATTCAATATATAAATTCCAAAAGGACAATAGAAAAATTAATGATTCTTTGATATGTGAAATAAATTAAATACTCACTGTCTAATTAAATTATGAATATATATTCTTTTTCCCCTTCCATGCAGAAATTATCCATGATGAACCCCATTTCATTAACATTCACTACGATCCTCCTGTCAACCAACATTCAAGGGAAATCAGCAATAAAATGTTTTATAATATAACATTTATTTCCAATAGATAATGCCAAAATATGATATAGTATAATAAATTGGATGAATACCATTATAATGAAATCTATACATCGATTCTACAAAAAGTGAAACTCAATTGTTTTGAACAGTACTATAGTCAACATGTTCTTTTGTGTATAATATTTAATTGGGTTCTTTATATTTCCTTCAATACAATTCATCAATTGAATTCATATTTTCAAATAACACCTTATAAATTGGATCTCACAACAATCATATAAATTATTGACTATGAGTATTGTATATCCATCTATTAGCCATTGATGGATTCAATTCTTCAATACTTTATTTGTGTGATTAAACATATGGATCAAAAACATCCCTATTATGTACAATTTTAAGGTTCAATTTCCCCCACTCTATGATGTTAATTGTAACAAAATATTTTCTAGAAATCCATTCCTCCATAAAGAATCTATTATGATGATAACTTGGGAGACTGATGTTTTCATCATCTTATAGGTAATATCTATAACATTAAAAATATCCCCCTATGATATATAAATCATCAATAAAACCATTTGGATGACATGGATTAATGAACTTCCTATTCAAATTTATTGATATACCATTTAATGATGTACACCATTATGTAATATATTGGATCAAATTATTTAACCTATCTACCTAGATAAACCATCAGGTGGGCCATTATATCTATGAATGATGATTGTATGAATATCTCTAATTCAGATAATATGAATGAAAACCTCATTATTCGTTATTGGAAACAACATTGGGTCTATAACATTACTACATATGGATTTGAAAAAGATACAAAGTCTTGTTAATCATTTCCATAAATTTTTTCTAAGAATATAATTGAATGAAATGTGCATCAAATGATGCATCAAAATATAAAATTCATGTGAATTTAATCCCAATAATTTAAAACTAGTATTTAAAATTAAATTCTTGATATTTTATGAATACCCTTCTAGAACATTTACACCATTTAGGAATATTCAAAATTCAAACTCATCATATCTATATAGTTTTTAACCTAGTTGATGAATAAAAGTATTTCATTTACCCATCACTGGTGCAGACTATCCTCTTATCAATCATGTCCAATCATGCCATGATTCTAATATTCAATTTTATACAAAAATTTAGTACTATGAAAATAATAAAATCTAATACATTTTTTATACATGAATGTCACTATGGAAATGTATGACGTACAAACCATCTCAATATGGTAATTTATATAAAACTGATCTCTTATTCCAATAAGATTTCTTATGTTTTTATTATAATGATTTACCCAAAACAATGTGAAAATATTTAATATTGTCGAATATTTTATCACCAATTCATAGATATTGTACTTTACAATTTATTCATATTCCCATCAACTATTATCATCCAGGAAAGGTAATTATTTTATTGAGGAAAAAATTTATGATGTCTTAAAATCATAGTGTTCAAGGAATGTTTCTACTTTACTAGGTGTGTGGATTCTTCACAACTAGCACTCCCTAAAATTCCCTTAATTCCATATACTGACAAATTTCTATAAGGTGGAAGGTTAATTATCATCCCATACAATAGGGACCTCTGTGTTATTTATTTATTTAAATAAAAATTCTATAGTGTAACACATATATACCATATAAATTTCGAATGTTCGATCAATGGAAGAAAATAGACATCAATAAAATTGGGATGTTTCTTTCATAAAAATATAAGCGGAGACAACATAATGTATTTTTTCTTCATTCCTAACCATGGAAGAAAGTCATAATTTACCAACATGACTAGCCATGCACTATGACTACTACCCTCTATAGTAATAATATTTATTCCATTTGTAGATAATGAAAGTAGAATGTTTCATAGCTCACGTTAAAATTTATGATACTTCTAATAAACTCATTCTCCTTGAAGAGAATCTTATATATGATGTTGATTCCCATATAAAATTATTATATTATTATTCCATGTATATTGTATCGTGGTGTTTGAAAATCCATATTGTCTCCAAAACTGCAAAAAAACGATGTTACCACCCCACTTTCAAAGGAATTGATTATTTTTCCTTTTATCATTATGTGTGACACTTAGTGCATTTTTTGATTGATTCGTGGTCCTTGTGAAATAATATAAAATAATTTGGATAATAGTGTATTATATATAGAGAGTTATGATTAAACATCATATTTTTTTAGCATCCTATGTTTATCATGGAGGTTAGTTTTCTTCGGGGATCATATCATTTAGGAGACCCAGATGTTCTGTATTTCATGTACCGCACCATCTGTTTCCAACATTCAAGTTCAATGACATCAATTTTTTGGGAAATTTTGTTTATTTAGTACAACTAGTACACAAAGGTCTCCTTGAAAATCTAATTAACTTGTCAAAAAACATTATTTAATCCTGAAATCCATCCTTAATTTCAATTTTCATTTTATCCGTGTGATATCTATCATCATTTATACTGGTATTCAATTCAAATGATCCATAAACCACAATATCATCCCAATCAGTGTGCACATTCAGTTTTCCCCTATTTAGTTCAACCATTATAGCTCAGATCTTTTCCATGAAAAATCAAATTTCCATCATACTTTTATATAACATTTTTCTAGAATAGAAATAACATTAACAAGGGAAATATATATTATGGGGATCGTAAATATGATATTTTGAAAGCATGATAAACTCTTTAACTCCATATTGATTATCCATTATCAAATATTTAGAATCAATAAATGTTTAATACATATTAATTGCATTAGGTTAATAAAATATTTATTTTTTATAATAAATAATGTCACGTATGATATTTATATTCAAAGGTGAATGTTAATGATAATTCAAAAAATGGGAACCCAATATTTTATTACATAAAATAATTTTAATATTCTTTAAAGGAAATGAGATGTTTAATTTAAAAAAAATATTTACACCACTATGGCAGGTAATATCCTCTAAATTCTTCCAAAGTTGAATGATATGGACAAAAATCATCCACATCAGCTTCATCTCCCAATAGTTATTATTTATTTTTTCTGTCTGAGACTTAACCCCCATATCTTTTGGACATGAACATATGTTTTTTGGACTACTATGTGAATAATGCTTCTTATACCAAGTACAGCTGATCATGTTGGATGATAAATGATCACAATATTTCAAGAAACATATAAGAGATAGTGGATGAGTATCAAGATGCATAATGAAATAATAAATTATTGTGAGATGAAGTTATTGAGTATGATAATAGTTATTTAAAATTTTAAATACCAACATGATTATCCTAGGATACCCTCATAAATAAAAACTTTTAAATGATAATATTTTAAAATCCAATCAAGTGACTATTATTTGATCGTAAACATATTTCATCCAATATTACACTGAAACTAAAAATCCAGTCATTCACATGCCATATAATTTTTTCATTAAATATAATCGATACTTTTTTATGAATATTAATGACATTGAAAACAATTTTCATAACGACCATGAAGAGTTAAGAAAATTTTATAATGCAATAACAATGTTATGTTTGATTTTAGTTTATACTATTATGAGTCCAATGTTATGTTTTGTAGTACCTGGTGTAAAAATGATAGAGGATTTAGTTTTTTAGGAGGGAAAAAACCATGATGCAACACCAACATTTGTTTTTTATATTATTGTGGTTGTTTTGAAGATCATAGAAAGATTTTGGTTTTTAGGAACTGTGACAGAGCAATGAGATACCACACTGAAGTGTAAGAATGAGAAATTTATGTAAAACTGTAGCCATAGGAGGACCTAAATATGTTTTCTTCTTGAGATTGGGTGTGGTGAGATGGAAACCAAACCCTATGAAGTGTTTACATTATATATTAATTCATGGTTTATTATTTAAACACTTTTAAACATAATTTCTATTTTTAAAATTATGTATTATATGAAATTATTTTTTGTACTTGTTTAATTTAATTACTCACATTCATTCATTTATATAATATTTTTAAATGAAATTATATAAGATAAAAATCATTTTAAAATCCATAGAATAATATAGTTGGCATATCTGAAGTTTAATAAATTGGATCTAACTTGATTAGAAACAACAAAATTCACAAGCTAAGGAATTCAGTCCAAACACATTAAGGAAAACTACAAAAATGGTAACCATTTCAAACCATTGGTCCATGTTTTCGATTTTCCAATTAGATCAAAATACTTCCCATGAAATATTTTATTATGGTTCATGAAATGGAATGAGATATGATTGGATAAACAACTTAATACCATACCTAATAAGGAACCCATGTATTGATTTATAAGTTCATTACTGAAAACAAAAACATTCTACGACGTAGATACAATGATATATCACTGTCACTATATATGTATTCACTCGTTGGTGTCTTTTGAATTTCAAATAAGTTAATATTTAAAATAATTTCTTAAATTTTATGAAAATTGTTAACCATATATTCTTCACCATTAATAAATATTTAATTTAACTCAATTTCAATATGTAAAATCAAAAGAACTATAACATGTATTAAAACCAAATTTTTTTAATGATATTTATTTTCTCTACAATTACACCCCATATTATTTTAAAAATTCAACCGAAGGTATAAAAAAATATAATTTTTTGGAACAAAATATTTCTAGAATTATAAAAAATGAAAAACACAATTCTCATTATCATAAGCAGTTCATTATGTTATAATCCAAATATGATTTATTTTCTCATTTAATTAATTTCAACTACTAAATATAAGTTATTATTGAAAAATTGAATTCAAATTTATCATTGTAAATAATGTCATAAGAAAAGAAATAAAAAATATTTCACAAGTAATATTAAGGAAACATATTTGAAAAAATCAATCACAAAAAATATAATAATTTATACTCAATTTAAAAGAAAATCCAACGTTAAATAAATCGTAAAAATTAATTGAAATTGTTTTCCCTAAATGAAACAAAACATTTTTTTAATTTTAATTATATATTTTTTTAATTATTATTATCATAATATATAAATAATTATAAAATTTTAAATAACATTACAGATAATATAATAGTGATGTAAACAAAATCGATATTCATATGGATCTAAAAAGAGGCATAATATTTCATATATCATATTCAAAATAATAATTTCACTTAATGTAGTAAATACAAGTTCATGTATACTATTAAAATGATTAAACTGAAGATACTTTGATTTTTTTATAATTATTTACAAAAAATATATATTCTTCATATCCTTATCACATCATTTATTAATGATGAATATTCATTTAATATATCACTTCATATAATGTAGAAAAGTACATTAATGAAGTGATGATATTTTTTTGTGAAATAATTATAGTACCTGATGAGTCTCAATTTGAATAATTCCATGAGTAATTATCTATATATATATATTAAACTATATAATGGAAAATAAATGAGGGATAACTCAAATAAACTATTATATTATTCTTGTGATACTCAGACAAAATTATAAACTATAATCCCCTATACCAAAATTTTAAAATCAACATAATCAAAAAAAATTCTAGGATGATCATTTGAAAATATATTCTCAATACTCCTAAATCAAAATCCATAATCCATTATAGCTTCAAAACACCCATTGAAAATACAGGAAAAAAACATTCATTTACAATCTAAACAATTTTTTAGTAAATTATACAAAAATTACAAGATATAAAATTATTATTAAATAAAATTAATCATATTATAAATTTCATGAAACAACATTAAAATAAATACAAGATAACCATTAATCAAAATTATAATTCCTCAACTATAACACTAGTTACATAATCAATAACTAAAATTACATGTACATTTTTTTCTCAAAACTGATTGAATAATAATTCATCCAAACATAACACCAATTAATCATACCTTATTACATAATTGAAAATTATATCAACATGATTTATAACCCTAATTAATGAAATATTCGTAGAATAAAATCAAAATTACATAGAAATTATAAAATAATATCAATTTTAGATGTGTGAAAAAGAATAAGAATAATGATAAAAAACCACAGATAACTATCAAAGGGATGAAGTGGTAGAGGAAGAACAAAAATGGGAAGTTGATGGTGATAGTGGTGATAGTAACAGTAATAGATCTAACAATGGAGAGATCCATGAGTGAAGGTGGTATTAAGAATATAAATTATGGTGAATAATGAAAGAGAGAGAGAAGTCCCAACAGGAGTTATCAAAGATGTGAAGTAAGATTCTTCATTGTTTATAACACCCCCAAAATTAAAACTGTGTAACCCAAATAAGAAATAAATTAGAGATGGTGATGAGAAAATAATATTCCGTTGATTATAGCCTTCATTTTTTTGAGATAACATAGAGGAGGAGTGCAAAGATTGGGGTGTTCTGTGAAAACATGTGACTTACGACTGAATTAGTTAAGGTTTGGGATATTTTAAATAGATTGAGGAGACTTTTATCATCACTTCAATAAAAGTGTTAATAAATATAAATTTTATCTGAACTAAATTAATTTTGGTTGATAAATATTATCTTTAGCAGCAATAAATTTTTAATGTTGATAATGATCCCTTTTATAAGCACTTGTGTAGTGATAATAAAGACTATCTTTATTATTTGAAAACAAGCATTGATAAAAGAAATCATAATCCGCACTAAAAATTTCATGATGATAAAGAATATATAATTATAATTATAAAAAAAATGTAAATATAATTATTTAATTATATAGTTATTTATAAAAAATTTATAATTTGGTAAATATATAATTATTAATTTATAATTATATTAATATTTTTTAAAGAATTATATAATTTATTAATAAATTTAAATATAATATATTATAAATATAGTAAACATAAACTTGTAAATATAATAATAAATAAATATATTTATAAAAATATTTATAATTATTTATTTGTAATTATAAATATATAAATATCCTTATATATATAATTATAGTTATATTTAATATATTTATTATGTATATTAAATATTTTAATATATTATAAGAAATTTTATAAGAATATTAATATTTATATCATTATATATATATAGTAAATATATATAAATATAAATATAAATATACTAAATATATTCATTATTTAAATATATTTGTTATAAATGTAAAATTAGTTAAATATATAATTATTTATTTATAATTTTTTTTGAAAAATAATATTTATATATTTTTCACCTTATATATATTTATATTATTCTATATATATATATAATAAATATTAATATAGATATCAATATAAATATAAAAATTATTAAAAAAATTATACTAGTTATTTAAATTAAATTATTATAATTTTATTACTATTTAAATATATATAATTAATTAGTTATAATTGTTATAAAACTTTTATAAAAAAATATTAATTATTTATTGATAATTATTAATCTATAATCTACAAAAAGAGTGAATATACATTTAGAATAAAATTATTTATAATTACTTATTTAAAAATATATTTTTAGAATTATAAATGAATATATAATCTTAAATGTATGCATTTTAATAATGACTAAAATTGAATAACTAAAAATGTATACACATTAGAAATATTTAAAAAATATATATGATATATTAAATAAATATAAATTAATAAAAAATATTTATAGATATTGTATTAAATATGATTACATATTGGAAAATATTAAAACATAATAAATAAATAAATATAACTAAATAATATAAAATGATTAAATTCCATGAAAAAAACAAATAATAATAATAAATATTTAATAAATAATACCTAACTATCTGAACATTAAAAATAAATAAATAATTTATTTTTACTAAAACATAATTTATTAGATGTATCATGTTATAATGAAATTCAAAAACTGAAACTATATTTGGAATAAATCACATAAATATTATATTGGTGAGTTCTTATATAAGATTTAATTAGTTGTGTAAATATTGTTGTGTGTGCATTGTATATAAAAATACATTAAAAATTTATGTGTATGTGATATAAATGTAACACCCATTTTATATATGTTAAAATTAAAATTAAAATTACATTCAATTATGTCCATGACTAAATGAAATTTGTAAGAATTTTTTATTAAAATTAATTATTAATTTGAAACTATTTTCCTAAAATTTATTATATGGTAAATATAAACATTAATATTTTTTGTTGTATAAATCATATTTTTGGAAGTATTATATACAATGATATATATATATATATATATTAAATTATATATGTGGATATAATTCAATATTAAATTTATTAATGAATAAATATGTCTAAAAACTATTAAAAATGAATATGAAATTAATACTATTTTAATTATAACATTTTATTTCATTTTATATACTTATATTTAATATATATTATTTATTACCATTTATGATTAATATATACATATATTTTATTCTTATTCATTTCTATTAATAGTTGGTTCAATAAATTATTTTTTAATAAATTTATCATTTATTAATTTTGTAAATTTGTTTGTTTAATTATTACAATTTATTAGTTTTTTCTATTTCCATTTAATTATTACAACTTAATCACTTTATATATTTATATTTAATATATATTATTCATAAATATTTTTTTTACAAATATGTATATTAAATTAAATCATTACTCTTAAATATTATTTAATTAATAAAAAGTTAAACAATATTCTTAATTTATTAATTTTTAATTTACATTGGTGTAATCATTTAATTTTATTAATTTTATTGATCTATAAAATTGATATATAATTTTTAATAATATATATTAGTTATATATATATATGAGTATTAAATTTATTTAATTTTTTGAATAATTATTTAATTACAAAAATGTGTATGAATTTTTTAATTTACTCATTTTAATTTGTCTAATTACTTCATTTTATTCAAACATTGCTATATTGCATTTATAACGGATTCCCTTTATTTGATTTAAAAATGATACACTTATAAAGTATAACTTTTATCAGCACTGTAGAAACGTATTTGATAAAGGTTACCCTTTGTCATTGATAAAAAACACTGATAATAGAGACCATTTATTAGAGATTTATTTATCATTGATAATAGGTACCTGTTATCCCAACGTTTTGAGTGCTGATAATAGGGTCCTTTATCAACAATATTTACTGGCACTCATAATGGTTAAAACTGTTACAGGTATCTTTTGTTGTAGTGGAATAATGTATTCTATGTATGTAATAACTATAGGTTCCATTCCAATAAACAGTAAGGAACACAATGCCCATAAATAATATGGGATTCTACAAGCATTTATGACATTTAATAAGGGTCATGCCTTTAATAATTAATCATATTTCATTTTTAGGTACATGAATAAATACATTACAAGAATTAGATTGGAACAATCCATTATGAAATGTCAAGGACCAAGGGGAAGAATATCATATAATTGCATTACTAATATAATTTCCCATGACTATGATAAATCAATTACATCTAATTTATATGGTATGACCATGTGTTATTAATTTTCATCAAATAAATTAAATTAAATTTATTTTTTCTTTCATTGAATATTTTCGAAAACAATTCAATTATTTTTATGGTTGACATTTTAACAATACCAATCCTATGTTAAACTACTAAAGCTGAGAGGTTTGTCTAAACATTTATTTCATTCGGGTATTCCACTAGTAAGGGTACAATCAACACACCCATAGGAGTGGCTTGTAATTTATGCAATATGGTATCCAAAAAAATTTAAATCAGACCAAACATATTTGGTTTGTAGCATTGAGGCCTATGTCATCAAACATGCTCGGAAGGTATAAAGAAAAGGTTTTGGTCACCTTTTAGAGAGTTAGTTTTGGTTATTTCACATTCTATAAGAAACACATGGGGACTCTGTATTGCCTAACGATGACATAATACATATTAAATCATATTCACGGTAATGTTGATAGACCACCAACCTCCCCCTTAATAAGAACTAATTATAGAATATGGATCCATTATTTGAGTTGTAATAAGATAAATTTTATTATTTTTCCAACTCAGTGAAAATTGGGAGAATTATATATCCTAAAAATAACACTAAAAGATAAAAGATAAAAAAAATTAATATAGAGAGGAGTAATATATATGATGATATGATTTCAGTGTTATGGATAAAGATTAATTTGGTCCAATAATAGTGAAGCTCTCACCATTGGAATTTAGGGATGAGAGGTGTGCATGTGGGTGGTCTCCAAGTAAAATGAAGAGGAAAATGGGGAAACCCCAATTATGGGAGTAGGTGAAAATAATAAATTTCCCATATAATTGGTCATACTAAAAGGATGCATGGTTTCTATAAGAATATGAAAACCACTAAACTCTAATAATCCAACATCCACACCCCATATTGTTTTTTCATATAGTTTGGGCTAACTGTGTACCAATGATGTGGTGATACTAGTTTGCTAGAACTAACCATGCGGGCTAGTAACACATTTTGAAAACATGTATGCACCAAGTTCACCTAGTTTTGTATATTTTTGAAAAAATCATGAATGGTTATTCTCTATACATTTTATTTTTAAACAAACCATGTGGTATCCTTTTAAGGAAAGACAATTTCACTTAGTTGGCACATGGTTTATGCTAGCCTTGTACCCTTTTCTGTTTTGACTAGAATATGTACTTTTGGAGAATAATGCATCTAAAATTCATGCAAAATTTTGAGAAAAATCTAGTGAAATAAGACTCAAAAAGAATGCACACTTTAATGAATTTCCAAATTTATATTTACATTCACATGATCTATAAATGATTTAGACCATCACCCAAATGAGAATAATTGAATTCCATTTAAAATATCATCACAATCCAAAATATTGGATCATACAGTCTTGACACCATTTAAATAATCACTCTTCTAAATCCTTAGGGATGAAAAAAACATCACATGAACAAACATGGTCCCAAATTCCCCATAAACATCCATGTTTTATTTCTAATCAAAAATAACCCCACATGAGTGACATTAAACACATGTCACATTAACTATCAAAACCTAAGGCAATGATTTTATCGTGAATTGAATATCAATACAGATAGTACCAAATCTTGTATATCATATGATATAATCACATCATGAATTCATAAACAATATTACATATGGAACTTCCAATAATAGGTTCTAGGTTTTAAATGACCAATTCTATGTCACATTCTATCTGAGTTTCATAAACAAACAAGCCCTTTTTATCCTAATGGTACCCAAAAAACGTTGATAAATATATTATAATGAGATTTACTTTGACACTCAGTACAATTTAAATGGATTAACTCGAATAGAAAATACTCTAACTGATCATTAGGAATTTTTCTTGAAAATCCATAATCGACCATTATAAGTTCACTTGTTTCAACCCATCTGCATGCTAAACATGGTTCCTAACCAAATGCATTCAATTATTTTATAAAAATAAAATTCAATCCACCTTCATCATACAACATTCTAAAAACAATTTTCATTCTAAACCAATGTGACAATACACTATATTTTACATACTTTATTCCCTTTTATTTTGAGATTGTTTCCAGACTTCTCATCAAAGCCTTTACCCAACATCTCATGTAATCCCCTTATTGAAGAATATCAATCATGATACCATTGTTGTTTTGTAACACCATCACTGACACCATCCCAATCCATAATATCTGGATCATCAAAACATCATTTGATTTAATTCCCACATTATCAGTTCACCTAAATCAATAAATGATATCATACCTAGAATTTAGCAAGAATTTTAGTAGTATGTTGCTTCAAATTTCATAACTACATTAATGTTCCAAAATGACCAAGAAAAAACTATCCTTATTTTTCTATGTGCTTACCTACATGATAGCTTCCCAACAGTGTATGATGCACTAATTTTCATCAAATAATCATCCTTATCGGTTTTCAAATGTACAGATAACCAATTTTCCATAGCCCATGTCCTATCTAACTAGCATTGTTTCTGGAATGTCTAAGTATAATCTCATTACCAACTACTAATATAACAATCAACCATCACCTATTCCCACTTCTAAAGAATGGTTCAAAGAGTTCATTGAGTTTAACAACATTACCACATTCACTAACCATAATCACCAAATGGAATATACTACACTAATTTTGTTAATGTAATTATGTTTTATAGTGGAACAACATGAGTCCCTTCATCAAATAATAAATTTTTGTAAGGTATGTATCACATCCTATATCCAATTCTCTATCACATTACTCAATTTGATGTCAATATACTTAGAAATTTCTTTGAACATGGAATACAATGAGAAAATTTAATTTTCCTTAATTAACACATTGAACCATATATCTCGACTGTGTGTGTCATAGTTCTAACAAAAACTAATTATCTCATGTATCACAATTCATTTCCAATATAACCCTAATCATAGGAAACTCCTATTAATTTATCCATTTATTCTGATATCCATTCTCATAAGCAATACATGAGCCAAAAATTGTCCGCCGTCATGTACCTTGATGCTCAAAAAAATTTGAAATTAAAAAATTCATCAAGAACATATGAAGTCAAATAAACATTCCATATATAGCAGTTGTAGATACCACACTACCCAATTTAAGACCCAACTCATGCTCCCATGAATTGTTCATTAGCTATATCATATTGACACTGCTACATAGAAAATTGGGGATGAAAAAATTTGGATTTCCCTGGAAACTCATATTAAAAAATAGAAATATAACATGTTCCATGATTTATCAAACAATATCCAACATCAAGGTACCAGTTTTGAAAATTTACCATATATATAGAAATACATATTTACCTAGAACATAAACTTGAACAATTTATCCCATTGAAAATACTTTTGGTAAAAAATCATGGAAGGTCCATCCCTGAAAAATGTAGGCGTAATAGTTTCTATTGCACTATACCAAATAACACTCATTGAATATATTTATAAATAATTATAAAACCCAATATTGTTTCCATTAAGCCATTTAAAAACCCAAATTCATCCTCTCCCACTAATTTTTGTTGTATCACTGAACATCGTTAACATACTAATGGTTGTGTCAAATTTAAAGGAATCTCAATCTCTCGCCTAGACCTAATGTCATTTATTTCAGAACAATGCCCCTCAGATATGTATTTATTACAAAAAATCTAGCGTATATGACACACACATTTAAATGTTGTTTAACAAAAATTAGTAAGGTAGTATTAACCTATAAGGGTAAAAACCTATCAATATAGGCATAATGAAATAAAATGACATCTATTGGGCTACATATCAATGATTATCAACTAGTATACAATTTTGGGAGTGCTCACCGAAATGTTAAAATTCTAATGAAAAAGATACTGAGCTGAAACTCAGCGGTATCCAATACACAAATCCCCCCTCGAGATTCCATGAACTACAAAAACAATCATCTACTAAGGGGACTCATTTAAATACATTGGCATCATATATTGAAGAATCACTACCCAAATATCAACTCTCATATGAAAACTAAAACTATGAATTTACCAATGCTAATTTACCTCATTGGGATCTACCTCAAACACCGTAGACACTTAATAAAACAGAAGGTGTTTTCCATATTACTATGTTATGAAAAATGACACTAAGATTTGGAGAATATCAATACATTTTTCAAAATGAAGATAAAAAATCAAATGATATTCTTAAGAAATCGTCACACTCCCACTAAAGTCATGTCCCTGGGAAACTAAAGTTAACTCTTTCTATATGGATTTTATATAAACCCATCAAATAAGGATTTATTTTATAATAGTAAATCAATGAACATTTATTATCTAATTAAGAAATAGCGAACATATAAATGTTAATATGTACCATTTTTCAAAGAAATATATTCTGTGAATTTAGTTTATCTCATCCGAGAAATATTGCGACAATTATCTCATTATTTCCTTTAAAAAATATTCTTTCATAATTTAACAAATTATTTTTTTCCTATATTAACTATTGAAAATTTAAATTGTTAGGTATAGAGAAAAAATTTCTTTCCTTAATAATTGGTATTTTAATTAACAAAATCCTCATAGTAATAAATCTTAAATTAATAAATAATTTTATATTACCATTTAAATGTAATTGTTTTAGTATAACGACACTATAATTTTATACATACTTATGTATGTGAATGATGAAAACTTAAATACCCATAAAAAATAGAATAAATATTACCCCATTAGGTTATAAATCAATGAATATTCTGATAATTGTGTCTTAATAGCAAACCATTACGATTTCATGATTTTGGTTTAGTGAATCCTTTAAAATAAATAATATTAAAATTTCAAAAAAATGATAATGGTATTATCTCATAAGAATAATTCCCCAGCTGACATACATAGGTCGAAGCAAGAATTTATGTAATCAGTCTTATGGGTCATCATACCATAATAATAGCGGTACAAGACATTACAATGGAGTCCATTTTCAATCAAATATTGTATTATATATATATATAAGCATCATGGATCAGTTTGAGGAATTATGTCTCCCATGTTAAACATTACATGTCTTTATATGCTAAAATTAGAGTTCATGTAAATGTAACTAGGGTTTGACAATCCGTTCTTGATTATAACATGTTATTATATGATGGTTCAATTATATGGGTAACCCTTATTTAATTTATAAATCCCACATACATTAAAAAATAAAAAATTTCTCACATTGAATATTGACAAAAAATATCCCATCCCATGTAACTAATTGAAAATAGCTCAAATATTTCAAAATTTCATAGTTCAACATAATTTCACTATCAATCAATTTGGGAAAGAATTTATTGGTTTCTTATACACTTTTTTCAACGACTATCTATTAGGAATATAATAAAGAATTCAATCACAAAAATAATACAAGTAAACATGAAGGAATTTATTGAATGATATTACATAATAATGAAGAACTATAAACAAAGATTGAAATCCAAACAAAATGGTATACATAGAATCATGATAAATAATCATAGAAGAAAGATATATAAATCATCATGAATCAAGAAATATATAATGAAATAAACAAGGTATGGCATGTGAACGAAATGTGAATCCATATCATACCAAAATAATTCATAGTAAAATAATTCATATTCATACATATAAAATGGAAGAAGTCAAAAAATATGTTACAATAAAAAGTGATATAATATGATAAGGTAAAATAATGATCAACTATAATATCATTATCTTATGTAATCCAATCAGTGGAAAATTGAAAATTCGCTCATGCTTGGGTAGACTGGACCCAGACATTAGCTATTTACCAAGTTACAAAATATTCATAGTCTCCTACATACCATCCCAATTTGGCAAGACTATGGATGTTAAATATATTATACCACATTGTAACATACCATCATTGGAACAATAAACGGTTCCCCAAACTAGTAGTTCACAAGTCCTTAAGTGCACCTCCTTATACACTAGTGGTTATAGACTAGTAGTGAGGGTGTAATCGTCGTATTATGGGGGAATATCCACTCATGACCGGATTATCAAAATGGTATATTATAAAATAATCAATTGATAATCATAAAATATTGATAATGGATAATTATTTTTAATTGAATAGATAAATATTGATGAAAATGAAATGATATAAGTATTGGTAGTCAATGAAACGATAATACACTCATAGGATATATTGATAAATAAATAAAAGACTAAATATATATCTGATAGAGAATCTTGATCTCCAAAATGGTACTCTTATGTCATACTCCTCCCCAACCTAGAAGGATAGAAACAATCATTCACTATCCAATGAACTGAAACATTCAACCATTGGATATACTTTGGTACCAAAAGGTATCCCGAACAGGGTGTGAGATATTCTTAATATGCCACCACCAGTGGCGTATATATACTCATATATGTGAATATAATATAATTTAGTTTATAGATATATCAATAAAAATAGAATAATGAATCATATAAACATAGTGATGTCGGGTTAAGGTTCCTAAAAGGACACCGGGCTCACCATTCTTACATAAACCTATGTCAGAATACTTTTGATGATGTCCCACTAGATATATATATATATATATCTTGACAATATATTTAGTAACATATATATCCTTATGTATAGACACATATTTATAGTATAGAGCTGTGGTGTAACTAGGGAATCTATATATAATGATAAGAGTTATATTTTTTATAAGGTTTCCCATTTCCGAGTGTGATTATTTATATGGAACATCAATATCAAGTATTAATACTTATTAAAGGGACCATAAATAACTATTTCAACTCATAAATGAATCCATGATAGTTATTAATAGGGATTATAAGCCCAGGATTAATATGCGATTCCATAGACATAATAATAATAATAGACATCACTCCCATAAATAAAAAAGAGATTTTATGACAAAAAATACTAAATTCTTCCATGCCCATAATAGTTGTGGATTTAATTCCCATAATAATCATTAATGCCTCTTTAAATAGTAATAAATAATTCCTTTCATGCAATAATAATTGAAATAATTACTATAGAGAGTAAGGTATCCAATGGACATAAATTTTAAGGGTTACTATTGTCATGTATGATAATTAATAATTAATTTCCAATTAGAGGTTATGAAAAGTTAATATTAAGATACATGCCACAATATATTACCAAAAAACTATATTATAAAATAAAATCATAGATATTCCTATAAAAAAGGGTATGTAACTTCATGTCCAACAAATATAAAGATTCATTTAATTACGTTAATCCTTTAATTTTTACATGAGAATGGTCCATGATATACATATAATATATGTGTTATGAGAAAGTATGGATCATTTACATTTAATAGAACCCATTAGTTAAATTTATTTTTCTATTGAAAGATTCTAAAAATAATTAATTATTATTTGGTTATAATTATTAGAAACAACCAATAGAAGATAAACTATGGAATCCCAGCATGTTTATCTTAAAATTTGATTTAACAAGTCATTCCAATATAAATTGTACACTCAATATTCCCATAGGGGTTTCTTGGAATATATGTATCTATGGTCACCAAATATATTATAGTTGACCAACCTTGTGTGATGTCTTGGGATAAGTGATTCAACTAATAACTATGCTAACATGATCTAATGAAAATTCTTTGGTCATAATTTAAATTATTAATTTATGTTATTTCTTATTCAAGGAGAAACTCACAGAGAATATAGAATGCCTCATAATGAAATAATTTATATACAATTGGTCATTATGAGAAAATTACACTGACCACATAACTCATTCTCATGATGGTTCACTCATCCTAAATGGACCCTTAATTCATGACAAAATTACAGAAATTGATATATTAGACAAATACCCCGAAAACATTGTAATGTAGCTTGCATGAATATATCTCTAAAAGAGGTAAGATAATCTAATGTTAAATGGATTAAGAGTAACAGATATTTTTATATTATTCTAATGAAATGAAGAAAAGAATTATTAAGACAAAGAATAGAGGTATTTCGTCCATGCAAAGAGGATTAGGAGAGGTACAAGTGTACGAGTATTCCAGAGTGAGTGGAGAGGGAAAATGTGGAAATAAATTTGATGGTATAAATAGTAAAAGATCATTTTTTTAATTTCAAATGAGTTGCATATATTGTCCACCTGGCCTTCCAAACCGTTCTCCAATCATTCACCTCTCAATACCCAAGATCCACACCTTACACAGTATGGATGAAAAATTTAGTCCAATCGTGTTCCAACCAAGATGAAATACACGTTAAGTTGACCTAGTTGTGTGGTCTACACATACAGTTTGGAAATCTATGTTCCACCTAAGATCCCAGTGGTAAAAAATATTTAAATAATCATGCTAGATCATGGTCCTATCCATGGATGGTTAAAAAACATGTTGACATCCCTTATAAGGCCATAGTTTTTTTTGAGGGGGCATATAGTTTAAACTCAACATGAACCACACTCATTTTCTTCATGATAACATGTATTTAGAGAATAATGATCCTATAATTTAAAAAAAAATTACAAAATAGATCTCATGAATTAATTGAAATAAATAACATATTTAATTATTATATCATTCAGATTTAATATCCCTTATTCAGTCGAAGATTTAGCATGTCCACCAAATGGGAAAACTCAACTTAAATGAAAATATGAACGCATTCAAAAATGTGGTATCTTGAACTTATATTAAAGATATATTTTAAATATATTTTATCAGAAGTTAATTTTCAATGATTATTTTGTTTATTGGCATAATAAGATTTTACTAGATGAATATGAATATTATATTCCTAAAATAATGAGTTATAATAGCATACTTCAACTAAAATGATTACCAATTTTAAATACATTATATCCATTAGTGATCTAGGATAAATATATCTCCATAACCAAAATTGTTGATGCGTATTAATAGTTCATGAGTATATCTAGTAGGTAATAATGACTATCAAATCATATATTACTATTAGATAGTATGGTATAAAAATCATCGACATAATATTCCAAATGGATTAAGTAATTAATATTCAGCTAGTATACACATACTTATTATTTTATAATTAATACATATAAAAGGTATATTACATTAATGAGGAAACTAATTATTAGGGTCTCTATATTACATGATTTCTTTGTAAATAATAATCAATGAAATCCTAATGGGTTGTGATACCCAAAGAGAATATTCAATTATTTAACTATATTTTTCTAAATAATTTGATTAGTGGTTTTTTTGTAATAGGGATTTGAAATCTCATTGTTGTCTCAGGTTCTTACCTATACTTATTTGTATAATTCTAATGAATAATATTACAATGATATGCCAAAAAATTAATATTTTCAAATCATATTTTTGGGTAACTATTTTGAAAAATAATATATTTTTCTACTACCAAAAATTATAATCTTTCTATATTCACACATAATAATGTGTACGTAATTCATAAGGTACATGATAACCTTTATATAAAGGGATTAAAATCTTATGAAACCAATAATCCCCCAAAAAAACTATTAAGTCATTGATGTAAAAACCAACATTTAGATACAAGGAAAAATTCTCTAATCCAATGAGTATTCAAACCAATAATCCCTCTAAAAATTGATACCTTAGGAAATATATAAATCAATTCAATTATATTTCTAAGCTTTATTATTTATAAAATAATATTAAATTCTCAATTCAAGTTGAAGAAATTGTAAAATGAAAATTAAAGGTATATTAAAAATAAATCAATAATTATACTTATCACATGACTCCTAGGAATTTTTAATGAAAATAAAAAGACAACAACATAAATAATTAAATATTACAAACTACCATTCATAATATAAAATGTATATTATTGAATAATGTATGGAATATACTATACCAATGATCAATTAAAATATGAAAACATTTGATAAGAAATTAATCAGAAATTTACAAATAAAGTGATTAAAAATATTTTTTAATTATGCCTTCTGTTCTGGTAATACCATAATTATGCATATGTATATATATTAAATTTATAGCTAATATTAATATTTATTTTTTCGAATTTGAATTTTAAATAAAATTAATGATATTAATTGATTTATATAAATTTTAGAATCAAAATATCTTAGGTAATTAATTTAAAAAATAAAATAATCTTTAATGTATTATTATTTAAATATTGATCATATTAATTACCATAACTATTTTTAAAATGGTTAAAAATAATTTCTTGATTATGTTAATTATTTCAAAGGTCTCAGATTAAGATGAAAATTTTACAATAATAATTTGAATATTTAATCTCTTATGTTTTTAATATTTATTTAATTTATAATAATATTATATATTTAATTTATTACTTTTCTTTGCTAAATTTAAAACTTAATTATAATTCATAGAATATATCATAACAATATATTTTAAAATTATTAATAAATATTTTGGAAAATTACATTAATTATCATTCCAAAGTAGATAATTGATTAACTATTTTTTTAATGTCGTTTTTCATAAAATATTTATAAATTTAAATAATATATACAAATAATAAATTCAATAATATTTAAAAAATATTTATTTTAATTAAAATAATTCATAATTAAAATTCAGAT
The DNA here is from genome assembly GCA_963277665.1 of Viscum album. Classification (NCBI taxonomy): domain Eukaryota; kingdom Viridiplantae; phylum Streptophyta; class Magnoliopsida; order Santalales; family Viscaceae; genus Viscum; species Viscum album. The sequence goes on from OY728158.1 coordinate 753,989,589, forward strand.
GAATTCATCTTTCATTTACATAATATCCTACGGTATACATAAAATTGTAAACTATTTCTAGAACTATAATCTATCAAATTTTAGAATAGATAATATTTATCTAAAATATTATGTTGGAAAATAGGGTTTCTTATCAAATAATATCTCTAACCGTTTAATGGTGATAAAATTATAATTTGAAAAATACATAGAATTATTATAATTCAATATGACATCCCCAGTTGTATGATATGATTAATGATAAATAAAATGAATTTAAAAGATTCATTTTTAATGGTATTCAGTATTATACAGCGGGACTATATTATGGATTATGATATTTTGTATCATACAGTGAACACCATAAAAATTATTCATTCCCTTTTAACAATATGTTAAAAGAAATCCATGTTTCATTAAAAATTTTCTTTTGAAACATGAATCCAAGAATAAAATAACATAGTGATGTACTTATTCTACTTATGGTTATATATGTATTAATAAATATCATTTTGGTTAGTTTATTTAATGAAAAATCAGATTTCTAGAAACATTCATGCATAAAACTAAAATAATTTATATACATATATAAAAAATACATATAACCATTCACAAATGTGTTATATCTATAATCTGGAATCAAAGTTATATGATGATGATTATATAGAGGAATCCAACATATTCCATAATCAATGATGTTTCCATTAGTCAAGAAAATCCAGCTAATGTTTTGGTGAGATTAATCCCATTTTTAATGTCTTGGTAGTTCTTATTAATGATTAAGATAATATGGGAATAGAACATGAAGGGAAGATATATGTCTTGGTGTTGGTAAATCTCTCAATTATCCATCCCTATGGTATAATAGATCTTTCATATTCCTCAAGGAATTAATTATTGAAAACCTCATTTACTCTGTCAGAAAACACATGAGTAAATATTTAAACATTCATTCATTGTTCACAAAAAAATATCATCCACCTCATCGATATTTCATCTAATGGAACATTTATCAATAATATCCATATGTTGAATATTCATATACATTGATCATTATCACTCAGAAGCTTTTCATAACATACAGTGTTGGTGACGATTTTACTATATGATCTGAAACATACCATGGCTATGTGATATGTTCATATCATATTAATGTATATCCACCACAATGAAAATTAGAAATACCATGGGAAAATGATATCATATCATAATATATCCCCATATAATAACGTATTATAAATGCTACCATATATCACATAAATTATAGGATTTAGATAATATAATCATCAGGAAAAATTATTGGAAATTCATACCCTACTACACCAACCAATATTTTTGTTGTCACATATTTATCATTATTTTTAATATTAATTTAGTGAATAAAATATAACTATAGTGGGACATCAAGTAATATCAATATAATTTTTTTTCAATAAGAAACACTATATTCAATATCGTGAAGCATACGCAACCCCAAGATTAAATAAAGAATACGAAAATCATTCTTTTTCATTTAATAAAGTTGGATTAAGGGTGCCTGGTGCCCCACATACAATGCCAAACACAGTGAAGTACAACATAATCAAAAAAAAAGGAAAACAAAGAGTTACATATCATAGTACTCATAGTCATCCCTACATCACAAGCAGGATTCTTCTTCTCTAGTAGCCGATTCCCACTCTGGGTGTCTCCAAAAGCTTGAACTTTGTACTCGATTCCAAAGGTGATCAGGAACAAGAATATTTGGGGATACCTTCTTACCTCCTCTTCCCTTATTGACCTCAAAAACCACTCCAATATTCTATTTTGAGGCAGACCTAGTCTGCATCAGTCGCGAAAGATAGGAGTAGTCCTTCCTTGGTCTCCTTCCCAGCGTTGCAGATGACGGCTTTTCACCTGCAGACGTCTTCTGGTTCCCCCTTTGGATGATTTCACTGAATGAACGACTGTTAGGAGGACTCAAATTTTCCATTCCTCCCCCAACATTCGCCCTTCCTTCCCTATGTTATTCCCTCAAAGGGGACCCCGTGCACTCATAGTTATGACCCTGGACAGGAGATATATTGTCTAACAAGGGTGACCTACTGTCCTCTAAAAGAATGTGTCTTCCCCACCTGTGATAGCTGGATGCATCCCCTTAACTTCAGTTATAAGACCCTACAATGAATCATCACCACCAAGACATTCCTTCCCTTGATCTACTTGAACCGAAGGAGTAGAATCATTCTTCATGTTTCCATATCCTAGCCTGTGATCAGCACCTTCCAATAGGAAGGGAGAGCTTACAACATTGTGGGTGTCTTCCACAGATCGTGAAACAGGATCCTTCCCAATGGATTCAATCTACAGACCCTCAAGGCTTCCGCATCCCCATCACCTTCAGAAAAAACCTCTTCCTCCCGGCCCATGAGCAAACTATCCTCAACAAGCCCTTCAAACCTGTTACATAAGGATAGAAACGGTTTGTCCAGAGGATCATGACCTTTAGCATCCTTAGCCATGGTCATGTTGGTCACCTCCACAATGTTAGAGCCTCGATCATCTCCAACTTGTTCTGAACACAATGAAACAACATACCCAGCATTATTCTCTTTATCCTCAAACCCACTAATGAAATTAGACCCAACTATTAGTCCTTCATCAAAAGAAACATTGAGAGACTCAGATGTAGAGGCCTCCCCAGCTGAAATAGCCAGCTGAGAGCCCCTTCCTCCTACAGTCGGCACTCCAGTTGTCTGATCCATGACCACCTTCACACTCTTGTCCAGCACCTTGCTCCTTGAACCCTCCTCAGTTCTCCCAATGGTATCCTCCCCAGTACAACAAGCCACCCTTGATCATGAATGAATCCCACCTTGACAGGCCTCAACCGAGTGTCCGAAACGCTTGGAAGAACCACAAAACGCAGTCCAATTCTCATACACAACCCTCTGCTTGCAACGGTACTCCTCGCCCACCGTGATCCAAATAAAATCAAAGGGAATGCGAGATGAATCAATTTAGACACTCACATGAGGGTTTACCGGGTGGAAAACCGCCTCGGTACGGGTATCAGAATAATGGTATCTACTAACCATATTGCCCAACATGCGAATAATCGAAGGGTTTTGAAATGGTAAAGGAAGATTGGGGAAGCTAACTCAAACCGCTTTGGAAGGCGGGTCACGGTTCATATGGAGATCGAAGGACAAATGCCGGAGCATGAAATAAGTTCCATTGAATTTGTGTGGAGCTGTTGCCCAAGCATGAATAAGATCTGGCTCTAATTCAAACATAATCAAAACTTGCTTACTGTCCAACAAACCAACCACCGCTCGCTCGTGAAGATCCCAACCACCGCTCACTTGTAAAACCTGTTTTCAACGCCTTTTTGCAATATAATTTCGATATAAAGTAATAAATTTCTATGATTTTTAATTTTTAAAAATTGATTTCATATTTTCAATTCATGGGACCAAATTTTTGAAATAGTTCCCATTAATTTTTTGTCTGTATGAATAGTTCCCTTTTTAATTTTTGTTACCATAGTAAAGGTTAAATAGAGTAATTAGAGATAATAATAAAATGCTTATATTTAAGAAATTACCACAATTCATTCCATTAATTTATTAGAATACTCAATTTTATATAAATTAGTCGAATATTTGTTTATTTGTAATTTTTTTTCAAATATATATGATTATAACCTTTATAATATTTTATTTATTGAAAAGTAAAAAATATTGCACTCATGATTTAGATAAATATTTTATTTTTAACATGGGGATAACGGGAGGATGTTTTTAATTATAATTTTTTTTTTGAAAATATAAGTTTTATCTTCATCAAGGAAATTTATTTATAAATTTTAGATAAGAAACAATTACCTATAATCTTAAAAAACAATGATACAATAATTATTCAATTAATTTTACAATTAAATTAATGATACTATGAATATTAAAATAAATATAATATCTTATAATTAATGATATTGATAAATTTTAAAGAAAAAAATCACATTTAAGGGACTTAATAAAATAATTTGATAAAACATTACATACTTTCTTGATTTTATTAGAGTCAGTGTAACGAATAGTTCATAAAATAATAATTAATGTTATTTTAACGTAAACAATTTCTTACTAAATGATATAATATTTAGAAAAATCATAAATTCATCCAACTGATTTGGATATTGATTATAACGTTAATGATTATCCATTTATGGTATTTTTTTCAATTTATAGTAATTATCATGTCCCTCAATGATTAAAAATAATTGTTGTCGTATTAAGTGTGAAAGAGGTTAGCGAGGGGTTGAAACCAAAATATAATGTCAACAAAATATTAAAAAAACATAATTTGTCTTTTTGTGGGTATCTAACCCATATGAATCTAATATTCTATATAAATCATCTTGGAACCATTTTTAATTGAATACTAGTTTATATGATTTTAATATTTTGAGAATTTTCAAGAGTACACTACCCATATCTTATAAAATATAGAACCTATTAATAACTTTACTTCACACTTGAAAACCATTTCAGTATGAACTATATTTTAAAAAATTCTTTCAGAAGTATACATACCTGTTGTATTCATATAATAATTTTTTATGAATACCAAACATTGCTATCTTAAGGTGTCAACAATGGAGGTTTTCCAAAGAATATCTATCTTTTTTAATTGAGATTTTTTATTTCATTTCTTCTTAAATAAATTAAAATATGACATATCCATGGTGATATAATAAAACCAATATTATATATACAATGATGTATTTTTATAAAATTCTCACAACATATATTCATCTCCTCTTCCATTAAACGGGAAATTAATCTATTTTTTGTTTGTTTAGAGGATAAGCACTTTATTTACTGATGTAATTTGTTTTCCATCATCATATTTTATGAATGTTTTAATGATGTAATTAATGTATATACATGTTTTTACAGACATATATATCATTATTTAATTACAAAATATTATTTTTTCTTACCTACCCATTCACTGAAAAATGATAATGTCGATCGTGCATATGGGTGGGCAACCATCTCCAAGAAGAGACCTGATTATGTTTTCATAACTACATAATATGAATGATATAAACAAATTTTTTTTTAAAAATATCTTATTTATGGAAGAATAGTGATTCTATAATGATATAATAATACATACATTATTTTCATAATGATCATTAAAAATTGAAACATTACTCATGTGTGTGTCTGACCAACAATGTCTATTATTGTAATATAAATAGTTTTCAATACCATATATCATGAATGGTTTTAAAATTATTATTTATGTATTAAAATGATGAAAAATTAGTTATTATTATTTTGGATATGATGGAATAATGACCTCTTTGAACACATTTAATCCACCAAAGTAATTTCTGAAATATGAGTCGAATATCGTAAAAACGACTAATGTTAAATTAATTAATTAAGTAATTAATGAAATAAAGTAAAAATAAACATTAAAATGTTTTTTTGGAAACTATAATATTAATATAATTTGTTAATTGTAGAGGATATTTATTTTTTTGATGATTTGGACACAAAGTGATGCACTTTTGGTAAAAAAAAAAACAATCCTCCATGACAATTTATTTATAAACTGTACATTACTTATCTATAAATGTTTTATAAAAATTATTTATAATTTATTTGTACTATTATACTATAATTCATTAATGTAATTTTTAAACATGTTTTAATATTTAACGGATGTTTTGAAAGGAATTATTTTAATAAATACTTTGTAATTTTTTAATATTTTGATGAAGGTACAAAAGCAATGTATTTATACAAATATGACATGAAATATTTTTCCATGCATCTTGCAAAATTAATTCATTGAATCTTTAATTAAATAGTTAAATTATTCTGAATATATAAAATGTATTTCATCATAATTATTCATTGTTTTTAAAATAATTGACTTAAAAATGGAAAAAATATTTTCCTCAAGTATGTTTAAATAATAATATGAGACTATTTCCTCTCATAAAATACTAAAATACCCAGTTTTATTTATTATCCACTGGGGATATGTTATAAGGATACCCTCACCATTATTTCTATAGATAGATTATTGTTTTTTTAATATATTTTCAACGAACCCATTTCTCTTCAATGGCTAAATCAAGCTATGACAAGAATGATATATTGTGACTTATGGAGAGATAATGACATTGTTTCCACAATAAGTTTTTTAAATTTTCCCCCAATAAAATTAATCTTGTTTTATTCAATGAAAAAAATGACTCCTATTTCAATTAAATTTTGGTATAAAAAATGTTTTTAAATAAGTGTTTATTTTGATATTTATATGAGTTATTTATATAGAATTAAATGAGTTTTAATGGTTTTTATAATTAAAAGGTGAAATAATGAAATATTATATATGGTATATGAGAATTATATATGGTATATGAGAATTATATATGAAACATGTGGGACTAATATTTCTTATACAATGGGTTGATCCCTATTATATCTCATTAGTGAGCTTAATATACCATATACATTAGATATAACAAAATATAAAAGTGTGAAGCCAATATAGATTATATGAAGGGTGATTATAAATAACACTCAAATTACATGGTTAATGTACCTTGTCTTTTATGGAAAGAAGAAGGGAGATATGGAAAGATTTCTCTAGGGATTTAATCAACTATTATTATTTCCAAAACATTTTCAAAAAATTTATGAATTTTATTCTTTAATATTAAAAATAGTTTTTTTTTATTTTCTTGTTATATGTTTTAATGGTTTTAATTATTAAAAAATGTACTAATATTTTTATGTGTAAATGATTTATTTTATTCTTTCAAATATAAATGAGTTAATGGAAAAAACATAATGATGTTTCATATTTTCCATTGAAATTATTGATTTATTTTTTATGTGTCAAATTGAGATTTTGATGGTCATCACAAGTTTTAAAATATTTTTACACGATTTATCGATGGGTAAGGGAAAGTAATAAATATTGGTGAATACAATGAATATTTTTTAGGGAAAAAATAATTTTTATTCTATTTTATTGTATTATCTAAAAATGTATACAGATTAGAAGTCATAACATTGAATATATATTGGTTGGTTATGTATAGTTTATATCCTAACTAACTAAAACAATAAATCTAAAAGATATTTTGGAATGGATGAATTTTAAAACAAGTCTAAAGTCACTATAATATGTAATTTTTATTTATAGGTTGTTATATTTGGTATCGGGTTCAGTTAACTTTATGGGATAGTAAATTATTTTAAGACAAGTTAAAATTACAATAATAATCGTAATAATATATGATACATAATTATGGTAATTTTTGATACCATTATCACAGATATCTTGATGATTATCATCATTATATGACAGTTTATTATGTTTTTGTTTATATAATAACACTAATTTATATGGATTAAAAAAGTTTTGATATAGAATAAACCAATTTAATAATATTTATGAAGTATTGTGTGGTTGTTTTTTAAAATAGAAACTAAATGGAATGCGAGTTGTTGTGAGAAATCATGTGGATATTCTTTGCCAACTATTAGGAGTAATGATTAACAACATCAATAACTGTGAGTTTTATAAATCATAAAATAATATATAAGTTATAATCCTATGATTTTCTAGTTATAAAGGTCAAAATTGTAAAAATATTTATTAACTTATGTTTCATCAATTAGGAAAGATGTACATTGTTAATTACCTTCAATTAGCGAGTGATGATTTATAATTTTTAAATGAGGTTAGGAATAAAATAATCTAACAATGAACAAATGGAACAATTCAATTAACAAAATATTAATAATGAAGTTATTTTGGGTGTATCAATTGAATGCACAATATGTTAACAGAATATTAAATATGAAAATTTATTTCTTAGGTGTAAGTCTCATAAACATGTTCAATAAGACCATACCAATTAATTTTTTGAAATTCCAATATCCATTTTTTTGGAAGAAGAGGAAACATAAAATGTAATGTGAAATGTAAAGTGTATATCTAGGACTGTGATTTTATTTTTGGTAATGTAATCACATGAATCATATTTTTCTGTTTAAAGTATGTATTATAGAATAATATATAAGATAATAATTAAAGGATTATGAAAAGTGTTAAATTATTGATATTACTATGTATAGAGATCCATAAATTACGATTTAATGAAGATTATTGGAATAGGTAATCTTTTGTTGTTTTAGGATATGTAATTACATTTAGAGACATTGTTTTAGGCATATGTGACCTTTATATTTAATTTTTGAAAAGAATAATTGAGGAATAAAGGTATTATCATTGGTTTGACATAAGATTAATGGCACTGAAAAACATTATGGATTATAAAATCATGGATGATTCTAATAATAAATCATTGATTGTTATAAGTATTTATTTAGTATAATTATATAAAATGGATATTAATAAGTATATGTTTGAACTGGACACATATAAAAATGTTATGGGGATCAAACCCATAATAGAAGGGATATATGGGTTAATCCTCTGCCATTGGCCTACGTGATATCCTAGGTAGTGGAAATATTTATATATAATTGGTCATAAAAAAATGGTTTTGTTATTTTTTGGAACACATTTTTTTCATATAAATAAACATGAGGTTGACATGTGATATGAGGATTATGTAATTAATGTTATTTTAGAAGAAGTTCTTTATTTTGGGAACCCAATGTGATTAAGTTAAAAAAAATATTATGGGATTTTATTTGGGGAATTGAATTAGAATAATAATTTATAATTTTTTAAATATTCATACAGTTTATTATAGATTCTTATAATTTATAAAATTTATTAAAATATCTTATATATTATAATATAAGGTAAATTTCTTTTTCTATTTGAGACATTATGAGTCATTGATGTTATTTGTAGATGAATGTAATAAAAATAATTTAAGACGTTGTGACCAAATGCAAATGAATTTTTTTATAAATAATAATTATGAGTAATTTATGGAATTATAATGACAGTTATTTTATAAAAATATATAAGCTAAACTACAGGAAATATAATATAATTTTTTAAATTAAGGTACTTTTTCCTCATTATAATCATTATTACCTTTTGTATTTATCTTAACATTTCCTGACCATTATGGTTTTTGATAATTTATAATGATAATAGAAATAGATTCTTAGACTTTTGGGGATTATCTAATCCGTTATATCTTTATTCTAGGGAATTTTACATTAAAAAAACCCACTGTGATTACTCATTATTTTTGATAAAAATTTGTGCTTATGGTTGAAATTTATTAATAGATGAAACCATTTTGGATAGGTGTGAATATTTCATTATGTTTTTAGTATCTAGATGATAATTTAATTTTTCAACTCTAGGAACCAATGAAATAAATAAAATTTTTATCCAATTATATTCTTTCTTGAGAAGAAAATTGCCTTTCAACTCATCACATATTTAAAATTTATTAACGGTTAAATTCCTCAAGAAAATTTTATTTATCACCTATTATCAATTATTTTAAGTTGGTTTTTCTGTATATATCTTTGATTTCATATAAAAATAATTATTCATACATAGAAAACTGGATATGTGTTATTTCAGAAGATGTTTTTAATTCTATTTTATAACATTTCTTGTGTATTTTATACTAACCCTGTTTAAGATGTGGGATTTGAAGAAAAGAATTTTGATATGTAAACCCCCAATTTAAAGATCTATAGTTTAAATTGGGAGGGTAAAATTATATATTTGTGTTGATAATTTTACATTCCCTGAGTATTTGTTTAAAATAAAAATTATGATCGATATTGTACAAGATACATAACATTGAGCATAATCGGACAACGAATTACTATTACTTTAATGTGACCATTATAATCTACCAATTAAAGTTGAATAAATGAATATTATTAAAAATACTAATAAATATAAAATGGTATTAATAATTTCTAATATATTGATTAGTTTTTTATAAATAAGAACACAATTCTTTATAATGAAATTTTATTATTAAAAATTATCATTTCATTGAAAATGAGGATCTATGCCCATTAATAGAGAAAAATATAAATATTTATTCTGTAACTATATAGAAATAAAATGAAACAAGTTAATTTTGTACTTGAATTCAAAAATCCAAAATCATTTTTTGAAGAAAAGTTGAAAATCATCTAAAAATATAGATTTTGTTAATGAAAAGGGAAAATTATTGATCAATATTTTACAATTTTTAAAAATCTTTTCAAAGAAATATTTTAGTTTGAATTGTTTTTAAAATATATTAAAATAATTATTATTTCAAATGTTCCATTAAATGTTTTTAATTTTTTTAATACATGTTATGATATTAAATACATTTTATATTTTAAATAGGAGTTTTTTCAGAAGAAACCATTTTCCATCTCATTTTTAGGTATGATGATACATTATATCTATAATTTTCATGTTTTTAATTTTAAAAGAAGTACTCCATATCATTAATTATTTGTCTAGAATATATTAAATAGTTCCCATTTATTTTTAGACAATATTAATAGTAGCCTTTTTTATTTTTTATTTCCACAGTAAAGTGTAAATATTTTAATTAAATATAATAATAAAATTATACTGATAATAAACAGACCCAAACAGATGAATTAATTTAATTCAACGAGACCATTTACACCCTACCCATCCAAGATTCTGTTATGTGGAATTTATTCCCATTGGGATGTGATTAGAACATTTATAATAAAAAATTTATTGAAAAGTAAAAAAATGTAATACATTTTTTGATTACATAAATATTATTAACATGGTGTTAAAAATATTATTTTTGTAGTAATATATAGTATTTTTTAATCTAGGAGGGTTTTATTAATCAGGGTAATTTATTTTTAATTTTTAAGGAATTAATAGTTATCTTAAATACCAGCTCAAAGCTGAATATGTAATTATTCAATTAATGGAAAAATCAATTGATTGATTTTAAAAATATTAAATATAAAAACATGTAGGATAATTTATTTGATAGAATAATATTATAGGATAAAACAACAATTTATATATATAATAAAGTCGTTTTTGTTTTCAAAATTTAGATTTTTTTATATTATTCTACTAAAATTAATGAATAGTTCTAAAAATATTCATTAATGAAATTTTATAACAAATAATATTTAACTAAGTGATATAAAATTAAAAAATTATTATTACATCCATGTTTTTAGGATATGGTGGATTATATATTCTATTATCCATATATGAACCTTATTTATACTTATAGTAACATCCATGACCCTCAATGTGAAAACATGCTTGTTACCACAATAAGTGTTGAAGGGGTTAAGAAGTGGTTAAAAGAAAATGATACAAGTTATAAAAAAGTTAAAAACTGTTAATCATTTAATGGATTAGTTAATTAAAAAAATCAACCCCATATATTTTAGCTATATATATTTTTATCCATTTGGATTTTAATATAAATTTATATTTATTTCATATATTCTGAAATTTCATGAGTGCAACTCCCCTTTCTTATATAACAAGATCATCTACTTACCATTAATTCAAACACCAAAACCATTTTCGATAATCAAATATACACCACAATTCCTAAATAACAGTCCTACCCACATTTTAGATTCCTCATAATGGAAATAGTATCATCCTTAATGGTTAAATGTAGTTAAGAAAATGATGTTTTCATAATTAAAGGAATAATTTTTAATTAGGAATGTTTGTTTTATTTACTTATTCTAACTCCATCAAATAATACATTACCATAATTATTGAATAAATCACATATATTATATATTATGATCAGTTTTTTGTTATTTAATTTTTCTATAACCCTCCAATCTTCCATAAAATGGGAAATGAAATGATAGTTTTTGTGTGTGGAAAACTACACCCTTGTGACCCTTTGTAATTAATATTACATCACTGTCTATAATTGATTGTTTTAAAATGAAATTAATGTATTAAAATATATATTTTTTATTTAAGACAAAATTATCATTCCAAAAATTTAATATATAAATTTTTCCAACAGTACAATTAATTGAAAAATGATAAAATATTTCATGCGTGCATGTGGAAAACTAGCTCCACAATGCGATGTTATTATTTTTTCATCACCACAAAAAATTAATGACAAATATATGTATGTTATAAGAAATAATATTTTATTTCATATATAATTATCATTCTGTAAGGCTAAAAAAATACATAATTTCTATCCATTATGATCATAGAAAAATGGTAATGTTACTCATTTGTACGTTTGACCAAACCTCACAATTATTGTAGTGTATTTCTTTAGTCAAAACTATCTCTCATGTTTATTTTCAAATTATTAATTATTTACATAAATTATTATTATTCAATTTTAATTATTCTTATTATAACGTAATAATGATCTCTTTGACTATATTCCTCAACAAAATTCATTTCCCACATATGAGTAGAATATAACAAAAATAGAAGACATAAATTTAGTTGATTAAGAAAATAATAAACTAAAGAGAAACTGAACATAAAATATGTTCTTATAAAAGTATAAATGGAAAAAAAAATTATGCGTGAAGATAAAGAACATAGGTGGTAAATTTAAATTCAGTAAAATGATTATATTTTATTAAAAATTTGCCTCTATAATTTTCTTTTAAAATTATTCTTTTTTTCATAGACATGTTTAAAAAAATAATAATGGTTTTTAATTTCCTCCTATTGTTGTAAAATGTTATTTTTAAACATGTTTTAATCATTTCAAAAAAAATATAATGGTAGCTTTATTCTGTTTTCTAGAGGATATTCTTTCACATTATTTTGACTTAATTAGTAGAGAATATTTCATAATAGATATAAAATGAAAGGATTTTATCGTTGTTATAAATAATTTTTTATTTGATACCAACTATAAGGCCCCAGCCTTAAACCTTTCTTAATCTTGAGTTATTACAAGATTACACGTTGAGGATCTTTTCAGGTTTAGAGTTTTAGAGAATTAGATCATAAAACTTGCATTACATTCCACATATAAACAAAGTGGTTACATAAAGATAGTATTCTTCATTCCCATCAATGGAAACACATTTAAAATAAAACATGGATTATTTCTTGACACATCCTTGACTCTATCATCTTATCATGTACCTTTCCCTTGACCTGTGAAAAACATTTCAAAAACTTGGGATGAGCATAAAAACTCAGTATGGGTTATAAAAAAAACATGGAAAGGAAACATGAGTTCATATATACATAATAATGAAATCATACTTTACCCATAAAACATAGGCACTTTAACAGACCTCATAAAATCATGAATAAATCATAGAAATCATAAGAAATAAAGGTAACTTGAGGCATTCATAACATTCTTACGTAGGGAGTAACCCTCTTGGTTACGTTTGGAATACCCATCACAGTATATTCCCTAAAATCTCATCGGAGAAACCTTAAAGTTTCACTCCTTCGCATTACCCAATGCATTGGATAGCTATATCGGGCTCACCCGCCCTTAGTTTATCACGGAACCACCCGTTTTCATAATATTGCCCAAGAACCTCAACATAATCATATCACATAAAACATGCATAAAGGAAACATAACATTCCCACCTTTCAATCACAAGATATCAATACAACACATTGATATAAAAACATTATGAAAACCATTTTCAATACCAAAATAAAAGAAAAGTAAAACATGGTATTTATTATTCTTTTAAAAAGAAGGTATGGCTTGTAGAGGAAGCCGAAACTCAAATAACGGTTACGACGGCGGAGAAGTCGTTGTCGCCGCATACGTACGACAAAAACATTCCATTTTGTCGTTTAGTAAACGCTTCGTATAAAAAAGATTCCTTTTGAATAAACGTAAAAGCCAAAGGAGTTTATACACCGTATAAAAGAAAGTTGTGTATAAAATAAAATATGCCTCAATGAAAGGAGATTGAGACGAAGTCCCATACCTCGTATCCGACATGACCCGACCGTTCTTTAATCTCCTGAATAATAAACTTTAGTTAATCTCTACTTGATTATGAATCTTTTTCAAGTTCATTATTCCTTTTATACCATGTTATGAACATCATGTAATCAGTTAAGTTAATAATGTTCATTTTGTCGGTATTTGGTTCTTAAATCAAAAATAGACTTCTTACACTTATATGTTGTTAATTTGGTCAAAGGTTCATTATATCCAGAATGGTATTCATGATGTAGATATCATATATGTTATATATATCCAGTACATACTTGCATTTATAATATTACATAATCATTTAGAGGTAAGAAATGAAATGCACCGTTCATGGAGACGGTAAGCCGTACGTACGCATGAACGCTACTTCCATTTCTATTTCATATTTTCTGGAATGGAATCATAATGATATAAGAGTATATTATAATTCCAGTATAATAACATATATAATATCATTAACTTTATCCTTTACACATCCCACATATGGTATTAACAAATCAAATCACTTTCAGGGGGCGGTAGTCCGCACTTCCAAAAATGAAGATATCGTGTTTACCCATAATGGAAACCATAAAGGTATGCCCAAAATGAAAAAAACAGAAGCTTAAGGAAAAAATAAACATATTATATATCATATATAAAAATAGTGACATCATAATGGCCACCTATGAAGGTGTTAAATGAGTATTGAACAATCATCGTTTCGGGAGGCAGAATTTCGCCATCCACGGAAACCGTATGTTCTTTAACCATTTGATGCAGTTTTGTGAGAGTTTAGCTCAAATAAATCTTATAGCAACATCCTAGTATATTGAAGATACTGGTGTTGTTACAAAAGAATTAAATAAAAAGAGTTTAGGGGGTTGGAGAAGCAAAATAAAACAAATGAACATGAGAGAATGAATTACCTTAAAAAGTGTAACTCCTTTTGATTTGAGCCTAAAGGCTTCCTTTGAAAGGATTCTTCCCAAAGGGAATCCTCTAGGATTAGGAGAGGGATGTGGATAGAGTAAATGGTCAGGGGTTGGCCGAGCCAAAGGCTTTAGGAGTGTGTGAAATGAGGTAGAGGTGGGGGCCTTTTATAAGAGGAGAGGAGGGGCACTTTTGGAAAGTAAAGAAATATTACTTTATTTGAAAATGTGTTTCGGTTTCAAAAGGTCCCACATTGATATAATTCGTGTATAAGGTGATAAGGCTTCGAAATACACTCATCCAATAAGTTTTGGACATGTGTAGTTCATAGATTTTACATTAACCTTAAATTTTATTTAAATCATCAAATAATGATGTCATCGCTGCATCATTATTATGTCATAAATAATTTAATTTATTTAATGTATAAAAATCATAAAAAAATACTATGATGTAGCAAATGTTTTTATCTTTCCAATGACTATTTATAATCAAATATCTGAGCTTTATAACCCCATGTAAAAATTGTTTTCGTAAAACATATTATGTTTGTGTCATTTTTACTTTTACATTAAATAAAAAGTTATTTATGTCATTTCCCAACCAAAATGTCTCCATGGGGTCCCCAAGTTGACCCATGGCTTTTCTTGGTTGGACATGACACAACCAATAAGGTTGGGACATGTGTCTAGGTCATTTCATATTATTAAAGCATTATTTATACCTTAAACTACCCTAATTACCACTAATCGCGATTAAAAACTTAATAAGTTACTATTCACCAAAAAATTATTTTAATCTCATTGAACCACATTTTACTTCTTAATGACAACCATGTATGTCAGATTTTCAAAATTCTATACACATTAGTGGTAAACTTTCATTTAACTGAAAAATCAGTTTGCTTGATTACCACTTAGTGGTTTCACTATTCATCAAAAATTGAAGTTTTTCAGAAAATTACCAAAAATTCACCCTAATCTATATTTGATATTCAGAATTCAAAAATGAAGTCCATTTTACAAAATTAAAATCATATAAGTCACATTAATTAATTTAATAATTAATTCCCACTGCCAGAGCAAATAGCGTGTTTTTACAAAACAATAAGTATCAAAAGATTGACACTAGTTTAAGTCTAATTTCAAAGTGAAATTGATTCCAATGACCACCATTAGATAAAATGGTAAAAATATATTATAATTTCACTTCAAAACCAATTCAAAACATAATCTAATAATATAAATAAATTAGATTAAAAAACAGTTTTGATGTAAAATGCAGTATTTTTCACTATTCATTAAAAAATAAACATTGTCAGAAAAATACCAAAAATTCACACAAGGTAAATTTTGATGTCCCAATCATAAAGGATAAGTTTATTTTGACAAACATAGTTTATAAAATTGACAAAAGATAGATTCAAAAATGGTTTTCCATCAAAAGGCACTAAAACAATCTTTTAAGAATATTAGTGTATTCCATGCATAAGATTGTATTTATTTTCATTTTAAGCCTCTATAACACTATCTTAATCATTAATAGACATAGATAAAAATATCTATTATTCATTACTTACTTGGGATGTTACATCCTTCCCCCCTTTAGAAAATTGCGTCCCCGCAATTTATTTACTTATCGAATAAATGGGGGGGTACTAATCCCTCATTGCATTTTCAGATTCCCATGTTGCCTCTTCAATCATGTGGTTTTTCCACAAAACCTTTACCTGGTGAATCACGTTATTCCGTAACACTTACTCCCTGTGGTCAAGAATCTGGACCGGTTGTTCCTCATAAGATAGGTTCTCTTCCAGCTGAACTACCTCTGGACTCAAAACATGAGATGGATCTGGCATATACTTTCTCAACATCGAAATGTGAAAAACATTGTGCACCTGAGATAAACTCGGAGGTAAATCCACTCAGTATGCAACTGATCCAACTCTCTCTAGAATTTAGTATGTTCCAATGAACCTTGGACTCAACTTTCCTTTCTTACCAAATCTCATCACACTTTTCCAAGGGGAAACCTTGAGAAAAACATGATCACCTACCTCGAAAGATAGATCCTTCCTCCGGTTATCCGCATAACTCTTCTGCCTGCTCTGAGCTGTTCTCATGTGTTTCTGAATCAGCAGAACTTTTTCTGCCATCTCTTCTACCAATTCTGGTCCAATCAAATTCCTTTCACCCACTTCATCCCAGATAGCTGGAGTTCGACACCGCTTCCCATATAATGCCTGAAATGGTGCCATCTGTATACTGGAATGAAAACTGTTATTATATGAAAACTCAACCAAAGAAATATGTTGGTCCCAACTTCCCTGATAATCCATAGAACAAGCTCGTAGCATATCCTCCAATGTCTAAATTGTTCGTTCTGACTGCCCATCTGATTGAGGATGAAAAGATGTACTAAAATTTAATTCAGTACCCAACGACTTCTGAAGGCCTTTCCAAAAGTTAGAAGTAAACCTGGGATCACGATCCGATACAATGGAGAGAGGAACTCCATGTAACCTGACTATCTCTTTAAGATACAAACGGGAAAGTTGATCAAGAGAGAAAGTATCTCGTATAGCAAGGAAATGAGCAGATTTGGTCAAGCGATCAATAATAACCCAGATTGCATTATTACCTCGAGATGTCTTCGATAATCCAACAACAAAGTCCATGGATATATTCTCCCATTTCCACTATGGCACTGGTAAAGGCTGAAGCATCCCTTTCAGTAACTGCCGCTCTGCTTTAACCTGTTGACATGTCAAACACTTCACAGTAAAATCAACAATATCTCTTTTCATTCCATCCCACCAGTAATACTCCCGCAGATCTCTATACATCTTAGTACTGCCCAGATGAACTGAAAACGAAGAACTATGAGCTTCACATAACAACTCTCTATTCAACTGTGAATCACAAGGCACACAAAATCTCTTCCGAAATCTCAAAACACAATCATTATCAATGTTGAATTCAGGCAACTTACCTTTCTGAACCGGTTCTACCTTTTTCTGTAACTCACTGTCTTGATTCTGTGCTTGATTGATTGTATCTGATAGAGATGATCTCACTGATACCTGAAACAAAACAGAAGGAATTCCTGCACCAACAACTTCTATGCCAAAGTTCATCAAATCCTTAACCAAAGGATCACGTTCTAAACACAACATTGTTAATGAAGCATTACTTTTTCGACTCAAAGCATCAGCCACTTTATTTTCTTTTCCCGGATGGTAATGAATTGTACAATCATAATCCTTGATTAATTCCAGCCATCTCCTTTGTCTCATGTTTAACTCTTTCTGAGTGAATATATACTTTAAACTTTTGTGATCGGTATATATTTCACACTTTACTCCATACAAATGGTTCCTCCAAATTTTTAAAGCAAAAACAACAGCAGCTAGTTCCAAATCATGTGTAGGGTAATTTACCTCATGAGTTTTCAACTGTCGTGAAGCATAAGCAATTACCTGATCATTCTGCATTAGGACGCAACGAAGTCCTTTCAATGAAGCATCACTGTATATAACAAACTCACCATTCCTGGAAGGTAGTGCCAAAACTGGAGCATTCACCAATCTTCTTTTCAATTCCTGAAAACAATCATCACATTCTTTTGTCCAGATAAACTTAACACCCTTCCGAGTTAGCTTAGTCATTGGACTAGATAACCGTGAAAAATTTCTAGCAAACCTTCGGTAATAGCCCACCAAACCAAGGAAGCTACGAATCTCAGTTACATTTGTGGGTCTTGGACATTCTTCCACAACTTTTGTTTTTGCAGGATCAATAGTTATTCCATCTTTAGAAACAATGTGACCAAGGAAAGAAATTTGTTGCAACCAAAACTCACACTTGCTGAATTTCCCATACAGTTTCTTTTCTTTTAAGGTTTGTAAGATAACCCTTAAATGTCTTTCATGCTCCACTTTACTTTTAGAAAACACCAAAATATCATCAATGAAAACCACCACAAACTTATCCAAGAACTCATGGAAAATTCTATTCATTAAGTCCATGAATACAGCAGGTGCATTGGTTAGCCCAAAAGGCATTACTACAAATTCATAATGGCCGTATCTCGTACGGAACACGGTCTTCAGAATATCTGCCTCCTTAACCTTCAGCTGATGGTACCCCGATCTCAAGTCAATCTTTGAAAAAAACTGAGCTCCCTGGAGCTGATCAAACAAATCATCGATATGAGGCAAAGGATATTTGTTCTTAACAGTGATATTATTCAAGGCTCTATAATCAATGCAAAGTCTCATAGAACCATCTTTATTTTTAACAAATAAAACAGGAGCACCCCATGGTGATGTGCTAGGTCCAATGAAACCTTTCTCTAATAAATCTTGCAATTGCTCCTTCAACTCTAAAAGTTCAATTTGTGCCATTCGATAAGGGGGTTTTGAAATTTGCTTAGCATCAGGAACTAAGTCAACAGTAAACTCAACTTCCCGATCTGGTATTATTCCAGGAAACTCATCAGGAAAAACATCAGGATACTCATTTACCATTGGAACATCATTAATCTGAACAGTTCCTTTATTTTCAACGACGTGTGCAAGGTAACATTGATTTCCATCTTTTACAAGTTTCTTGGCCTCTTGATATGTTATCAAAAGTAAGGGTTCATTCCTGTAAACAAACGGAAAGTCTTTCTGAAAAGAAACTTCTTTAGCTCTACAGTCAATCTTAGCATGGTAAATAGAGAGCCAATCCACACCCAGGATAACATCAAACTCTACTAGAGGTAGAACAATAAGGTTTTCAAGTAGGTTCTTTCCACAGATAAGGATAGGAAGATTCTTATAAAATATTTTTGCCTCGACACTTCCCCCAGGTGTTTTTAGCAAAACTTCAGGAGTCATTTCTTGAGATGGTATTCCCATTTTACTAGAAAAGGTTTCAGAGATGAAAGAATGTGTAGACCCCGAATCAAACAACACACTGGCATAATCTGAAAAAACAAACAAAGTACCTGATACCACTTCATTCGATGGCCCGACATCTGCTGAAGTAGTTGCAAAGGATTTCACCACCCCTTTCTGCTTGTAGTCTAACTGCTTCCCATCACTCAAGATCTTTGTCGGACACTCATTTTCATAGTGACCCACTTCATTGCACTTAAAACATTTCACTAACTGTAAATCAAATTTGTTCTTACCTTCACCTTGATCCTTTTCAGTGCAATCACGAGCCTTATGTCCCATCTTACCACATCAGTAGCACTTCCCAGAATTCAGAAGACATTCCCCAGCATGCCTTTTGCCACATTTATCACAAACTGGAAACTTAGTTCTCTTACCATCAGACTTTTTTGAAGAATTCTTACCTTTCTCCTGCCACCTCGGTCTCTTCTTCTGCTGGTTGTTATAGAAAACTTGGTCATCGGCAAACTCCATTTCCACCTTCTAAGCACATCTAACAAGCTTTTCATAACTTTTAAACTCACGAGAAGCTAATGCCCTTCGATACTTTGGATTTAATCCTGAGTAAAAACGATTGATTTTACTATCAACGTCCCAGATAAAATTTGGAGCATACCTTGCCAATGGAGTGAACCTTTCTTCATAGGCAGCCACTGAGTCCTCCTCTTGCCTCAATTCCAAGAATTGCTTTTCCATACTAAGTCGAACAGACTTAGGATAATACTTCTCAAGAAACTTACATTTGAATTCATCCCAGTCAAGAGCATCAATCTCATCGGCGTCCCTGATATTTTTAACCATAGACCACCACTGATCTGCTTCACCCTCCAAACAGTAAATAGAAAGACTAACCTTTTGATTGTCTGAACACCCCATGACATCAAAAATATTCTCCAGTGCTTTAATCCACCCTTCATCTAGCACAGGGTTAGATGATCCTCTGAATGACGGTGGATGTTGCCTCATGAAATGTTCCACCACTGACATGTTCCTCTACGGCTGGTCTGGCTGATCTCGTGTATGGATACCACCGCCATTTATCGCTTGAGTCAACTGCGCCATTACTGCAAAAAAATGTTCAGTTCCAATTCCGACCATTTCTGGATGCTGATTTGGAAGGTTATTTCCTTCTATATGCCTTCCTAGCACTGCTTCCCTGTTTCCTCTACGGAAAACCATTATGAACAAACATGTCTTAGATGAAGCAACATGGTAATCTTTAAATGCTTTATCATTTCAAAAAAATATATTTTTGGATAATCATTTAATAGAATTCTAACTCCTAAAGTTATCTAAACTGACCTTTGATACCAACTATAAGGCCCCAGCCTTAAACCTTTCTTAATCTTGAGTTATTACAAGATTACACGTTGAGGATCTTTTCAGGTTTAGAGTTTTAGAGAATTCGATCATAAAACTTGCATTACATTCCACATATAAACAAAGTGGTTACATAAATATAGTATTCTTCATTCCCATCAATGGAAACACATTTAAAATAAAACATGGATTATTTCTTGACACATCCTTGACTCTATCATCTTATCATGTACCATTCCCTTGACCTGTGAAAAACATTTCAAAAACTTGGGATGAGCATAAAAACTCAGTATGGGTTATAAAAAAAACATGGAAAGGAAACATGAGTTCATATATACATAAGAATGAAATCATACTTTACCCATAAAACATAGGCACTTTAACATACCTCATAAAATCATGAATAAATCATAGAAATCATAAGACATAAAGGTAACTTGAGGCATTCATAACATTCTTACGTAGGGAGTAACCCTCTTGGTTACGTTTGGAATACCCATCACAGTATATTCCCTAAAATCTCTTCGGAGAAACCTTAACGTTTCACTCCTTCGCGTTACCCAATGCATTGGAGAGCTATATCGGGCTCACCCGCCCTTAGTTTATCACGGAACCACCCGTTTTCATAATAATGCCCAAGAACCTCAACATAATCATATCACATAAAACATGCATAAAGGAAACATATCATTCCCACCTTTCAATCACAAGATATCAATACAACACATTGATATAAAAACATTATGAAAACCATTTTCAATACCAAAATAAAAGAAAAGTAAAACATGGTATTTATTTTTCTTTTAAAAAGAAGGTATGGCTTGTAGAGGAAGCCGAAACTCAAATAACAGTTACGACGACAGAGAAGTCGTTGTCGCCGCATACGTACGACAAAAACATTCCCTTTTGTAATTTAGTAAACGCATCGTATAAAAAAGATTCCTTTTGAATAAACGTAAAATCCAAAGGGGTTTATACACCGTATAAAAGAAAGTTGTGTATAAAATAAAATATGCCTCAATGAAAGGAGATTGAGACGAAGTCCCATACCTCGTATTCGACTTGACCCGACCGTTCTTTAATCTCCTGAATAATAAACTTGAGTTAATCTCTACTTGATTATGAATCTTTTTCAAGTTCATTATTCCTTTTATACCATGTTATGAACATCATTTAATCAGTTAAGTTAATAATGTTCATTTTGTCGGTATTTGGTTCTTAAATCAAAAATAGACTTCTTACACTTACATGTTGTTAATTTGGTCAAAGGTTCATTATATCCAGAATGGTATTCATGATGTAGATATCATATATTTCATATATATCCAGTACATACTTGCATTTATAATATTACATAATCATTTAGAGGTAAGAAATGAAATGCACCGTTCATGGAGACGGTAAGCCGTACGTACGCATGAACGCTACTTCCATTTCAATTTCATATTTTCTGGAATGGAATCATAATGATATAAGAGTATATTATAATTCCAGTATAATAACATATATAATATCATTAACTTTATCCTTTACACATCCCACATATGGTATTAACGAATCAAATCACTTTCAGGGGGCGGTAGTCCGCACTTCCTAAAATGAAGATATCGTGTTTACCCATAATGGAAACCATAAAGGTATGCCCAAAATGAAAAAAACAGAAGCTTAAGGAAAAAATAAACATATTATATATCATATATAAAAATAGTGACATCATAATGGCCACCTTTGAAGGTGTTAAATGAGTATTGAACAATCATCGTTTCGGGAGGTAGAATTTCGCCATCCACGGAAACCGTATGTTCTTTAACCATTTGATGCAGTTGTGTGAGAGTGTAGCTCAAATAAATCTTATAAAAACATACTAGTATATTGAAGATACTGTTGTTGTTACAAAAGAATTAAATAAAAAGAGTTTAGGGGGTTGGAGAAGCAAAATAAAACAAATGAACATGAGAGAATGAATTACCTTAAAAAGTGTAACTCCTTTTGATTTGAGCCTAAAGGATTCCTTTGAAAGGATTATTCCCAAAGGGAATCCTCTAGGATGAGGATAGGGATGTGGAGAGAGTAAATGGGCAGGGGTTGGCTGAGACAAAGGCTTTAGGAGTGTGTGAAATGAGGTAGAGGTGGGGGCCTTTTATAAGAGGAGAGGAGGGGCACTTTTGGAAAGTAAAGAAATATTACTTTATTTGAAAATGTGTTTCGGTTTCAAAAGGTCCCACATTGATATAATTCGTGTATAAAGTGATAAGGCTTCGAAATACACTCATCCAATAAGTTTTGGACATTTGTAGTTCATATAGTTTACATTATCTTTCCATTTTATTTAAATCGTCAAATAATGATGTCATCGCTGCATCATTATTATGTCATAAATAATTTAATTTATTTAATGTCTAAAAATCATAAAAAAATACTATGATGTAGGAAATATTTTTATCTTTCCAATGACTATTTATAATCAAATATCTGAGCTTTATAACCCCATGTAAAAATTGTTTTTGTAAAACATATTATGTTTGTGTCATTTTTACTTTTACATTAAATAAAAAGTTATTTATGACATTTCCCAACCAAAATGTCTCCATGGGGTCCCCAAGTTGACCCATGAATTGTCTTGGTCGGCCATGACACAACCAATAATGTTGGGACATTTGTCTAGGTCATTTCATATTATTAAAGCATTATTTATACCTTAAACTACCCTAATTACCACTAATCGCGATTAAAAACTTAATAAGTTACTATTCACCAAAAAATTATTTTAATCTCATTGAACCACATTTTACTTCTTAATGACAACCATGTATGTCGGATTTTCAAAATTCAATACACATTAGTGGTAAACTTTCATTTAACTGAAAAATCAGTTTGCTTGATTACCACTTAGTGGTTTCACTATTCATCAAAAATTGAAGTTTTTCAGAAAATTACCAAAAATTCACCCTAAAATATATTTGATATTCCGAATTCAAAAATGAAGTCCATTTTAAAAAATTCAAATCATATAAGTCACATTAATTAATTCAATAATTAATTCCCGCTGCCAGAGCAAATAGCGTGTTTTTACAAAACAATAAGTATCAAAAGATTGACACCACTTTAAGTCTAATTTCAAAGTGAAATTGATTCCAATGACCACCATTGGATAAAATGGTAAAAATATATTCTAATTTCACTTCAAAACCAATTGAAAACATAATCTAATCATATAAATAAATTAGATTAAAAAACAGTTTTGATGTAAAATGCAGTATTTTTCACTATTCATTAAAAAAATGAACATTGTCAGAAAAATACCAAAAATTCACACAAGGTAAATTTTGATGTCCCAATCATAAAGGATAAGTTTATTTTGACAAACATAGTTTATAAAATTGACAAAAGTTAGATTCAAAAATGGTTTGCCATCAAAAGGAACTAAAACAATCTTTTAAGAATATTAGTGTATTCCATGCATAAGATTGTATTTATTTTCATTTTAAGCCTCTATAACACTATCTTAACCATTAATAGACATAGATAAAAATATATATTATTCATTACTTACTTGGGATGTTACAATTATTTTTTCAATTATAAATAGTTCTTTTTTATGAAAATATTTCCCTTTATAAAAACACAACTGTTTTTTCAGATAAGTGATATCATAATGGAAATGATATTTTCCTCAATAATGTTATAATGATCTGTTAATGACCAATTAAAAAATAATTTTTCCAAATTTTGAAAAACACATTCTAGTTAAGTGAGAACCCACCAAAAAAATCATATTGAGACTAAGTGAGAACCAGAAGACCATAAAAATGATCCATTAATGGTATTTCTATTTATCTCAAAAAGGTATAGTTGATTTTTATTACGTTTAGATAAGGTTATATTTTAACAATTCCATCTTAATTCATTCTTTGTAGGGATAGTTATTGTTTGAAAGATATTTTCATATAATCCATTTATTTTAAATTAGATAACCAAATTATGAAAACAATTCAATATATTAATATATATGTGCCCAATAATGTTTTTTACCATCATAAATGTTATTTTATGTTTTTTAAATTTTCATTTCTCATGGTTTTAGTCGAATAAAAATCATCATTTCGTTTTTATGTAATTTTTTTTCTGGAAATTTTCATCAAAAGAAATTGGTATTTTATTAATATACTATTTTTTATACAAGTCTATTAGAATATTTTAATGGTTTTATGATGTATGGGAAGAAACATAATTTTATGATATGGAACATTAGAATTACATGTAAAACAAGTGAGCCTCATAAAAATTACATGATGGAGTGATCACTATTTTAGTTCATGGGTGATCTTGATACTAATTCAATGTTTGGTGTTCCCTAATAGCGCCAGGTGAGACCATGATAAATGAAATAAGGGGTGGTCCTTAATAATAGTCCAATGAATTGGGTAATGTAACTTCTATTTTTGGGGAAAGATTGATGGATTTAATGTCACGTTTCTCTTATGGATTTTCCTTGGATATATTTATTTCTAAAATGGTTTTAAAATTGTTCAAGAATATTATTCTCTATGATTCCAATAATGGTTTTCTATTTTCCTTATATGGGTTTCAATGGTATTATATTTAAATATAGAGTTTTATTTTTTAAGTTGAAACAATTTATTTAATTTTATCAATTATCAATGAGGTGAAGGAATATTTTTAAACGTTTTTATTTTTTAATTTTAGTATCATGTATATAATTTTTATGTCCCATATTTATATTGTTTTACAATCATAAATTTTAAAATTATTTTAAAAGGTTTTATAGATTTTTAAATGAATGTAATAATTCATTTTTATAGACATGAAAATTACTAAGTAAAAATAAACATGTTTTATTTTAAATGTTTTATATTTTGGAAAAAATTGATAATGATTATAAGTTCTTCTCTGAATATATATGTGTATAATATGTAATATTTATGACATATCTCTCTTAATATTTTAACCAAAATGTTCTTTTCGAATATAATAAATAAAATGCTTGTAAATGGTAATTAGAATATTTAATGATTAATTATGGGAATTACAACTAAAAAATATTGAGTATTTGAATTTCTATATGGTCAGACCCATATTCAATCCCTAGTTAATTGACAATTTATATGTTAATTAATATAGAAAATGCATTGGAACAATATCACATATGGACTACATTGAAATATATCCTCATAGTAATATAAACATTACCTATGGAAATTTACAGATATTTAATCAAATATCAAAAGTTATAATACCCATTAATATGAAAATTTCTATTCATAATTTCACTATTTATAATTCTATAAGGAATATCCTATAAATCATTTAACTTTTTAGTTAGGTTTATCAAATACAGTAATATATTAATCATGACAATCATAAAAGAATTCAGAGGTAAATGATATAAATTAGTTTTTTTAGTTATAGTCCTCTCTACAATTTCCACAACCTCATTTACTTTATAATAAGAAATATCTCAGTTATATTAAAATTTTCAAATTAAATCCCAATTTCATACATGACCTATAAGATCAACCATATTGTCAATAAATCATATTCTTTCTCAAATATAATTATCAGTTAAAGAATTTATCTCAAAAATTGATAGTGAAATTAAACCCATGATACATCATTCAAATATCAACAAGATAATTATTTTACAATGCTCTAAAAAACTCTCATATTAATGTGTATCCCATTTATATTAAAAAGAACGACCTTTTTTAAGAAAATGATTTTTTCAGTTTAAATTATTGTCATTATTGATTTCATACTATCCAAATTAATTTAATTTTCATAAATATTTATAATTTTGATTTAAATTTTTAAATCTAATTATTCATGATTAATAACTTTTGAATTTTTTTTGTAATGATATGACTTGTTCATATACATTTTAAGGGTGTTTTTCTATTTTTGATTTGTAGTTTTCCAAACACCTAAGAATAAACATTATAAATAATTAAGAATGTGAATTAATGTCATGGAACACAACATATATTTGGTAAAGATAAAAATTAAGAAATTAAAATATTTTATGTATGATGTTTCAATGATAAAATGCATGAAGCATTGTATTTCAACAAAATATGATGAGGTTTATATATGCGTTTTATAATGTTTTCGTAGTGACAAAATGGGCCCATTTGATATAGTGGGAAACAGTACATATATAATGAACAGAAATGTATTTTTTTAAGTGTATACATAATTTATTTTTTGATATATATAAAAATATTAAAGGATGAATCCATGATAAATGTTTGTTCCATTTCACCATGGGACATAAAAAATGATTATGATTTTTTTCCAATAAGTAATTATTTTCCCCACAACTCAATATATACATTAGGTTTCTCAAATTTCCAAGGAATATGATATATTTCATAAGATATGATTATTCTATAACATTTTTTAATATATAATATTTCCAATGGATACATTGATATTATAGATGATTTCCTATTTTATTGTGAGCAATATAGTTTACATGTTGTTATTAATTAATAAAAAGGATTTCTTCATTTTCCTCTAAGATATAAAATGAATCTCTTGTATACTCATATGTATTATTTTGAGAAATATATTTATTGATTTTAACTAATAAATCCCTCATACAGTATATATTTTTTCAGAAAATTCAATTAATCATCCACTCCCACCCCCAATATAGAAAAAGAATTTTTAGATTCCATGAATCATTTATATAACAATAAATAATGACCTAGATAATGAGAAATAATTACATATATGGAATAATTCAATAGATATGATCCATTATTATGTACCAAGACTTGTTTAGTAAATGAAGATTCATACCATTTTTTGGAATCATGGCATTGAAATATTAGAGGTTAAACGATATAGTAATTGGCCACTCTAAATTCATTTAACTTTCCCACTTTTATTGGAATTCACATCATTCTATTCACACATTTCAGGATATGGATAATATATTTTTTCTCTTAATTTTTTTAATATAATATTATAATTAATTATATATTAATGTTTCCCATCCATTCTTCATCACTACTTAATTTAATTATATATATTAACTCTCAATTATTCTACTAATTATTAGAGGGTTACATAAGGATTACCACATAAAGAAATATTTTATAGTTATGTTCATGAAATTGGAAATTGAATGTAATATTATAAATTATTTTATTAATTTAGTGGTGGGATGAGATTAGTGACAGTAAAATTTATTTCTTTTTCCCACCCTTCCTTTCACACTGTTAAATTTTTTCTCTCTCACTACCTGAAAAATTGATTTATGATGGGATGAATATATTGAGCCTTTTTTAAGATAATTGTATTAATACCTTAAGATTGTGGTAGCTAGAGATAATTAGATATTTTCAAGGGGTTATTTCCAGCCAAAAACTTAATGTATCAAGGGTGTGTGATACCAATCAGAAACACCTGGGGAATAGGCTTGGGAACCATGTGGGCCCGCCAACGAAAGATCATTCATCAAAATAATAGGGTGTCTCCATTCACATATTTATTCGATTCCCTTGTATCTCTACAGGAACTATTATTTTAACAAATGGTATGTTAAATCCATAATTATGAACATGTTATAAAAATAATAGGGTTTCTCCCCTTTCCCAATACAAATTTTTCACATATCAGTGACAATTTTTTCATTCACATTCAATTAACCAATTTATTTTTGCATTGTTGATCAATTTTCAAAGTTTTTTAGATGAATTTTTCACGGAATTTTATTAAAATATACATCATATCATCTGTTATTTTCTACATTTTCCTCTTAAAATATTATATTCCAATGGTGGTATATGGTTAATTATTTCATGAATTTCAGTTGTATTTATTTATTTATAGTTTTTAAAATACATGAAATTATTATTTTTTATTTATATGGGAAGGAAAATATTTAATGTTGTCATATTCCTTAATTTTTTTCAAGTATCCTTAGATTCTTTATTTTTTTACATAACTATAACTGCATTATTTTTATTTATTATAAATGATTATTTTTTGTTAAAAAATTCATCATTTTACAAAAACATTTATAAGATAATTTTTTATCAAAAAAACCAAACCAGCACTTATAATAATATAAAAAATATAGTTTTTTATAAAATGCAATTTATTATGAAATAGTTTTTTAGTTGAATAAATTAATTATAAAATTTCATAAATAATGAATTCATTTGTTTTCATAGTTTTGTTTATTAAAATTTCCAGAATTTCAATAATTAATATAATCTAAACCGGGAATTATTAATTTAGTATATTAATTTATAAAGTTTCCGTAAATTTTAATAAAATATGTGATCTGTTTTATTGATATTCAAAATTGGGAACCTATATTTTTAATTATTCATATAATGTTAAAGAGGTGGATTTTCATTTATTATTGTATAATATTCTTCATTAATTATGGTTTACTATATTAAAAATAAAATTACAGACGACCTTTTTAAATAATCATCATGGTGGGTGGTCAATTAAATTCATTCCATTTATTATTTTAAGTAATTATTATCTAAATTATTATTATCACCATTAATCTCAATTTTTATATTTACTTAACTTATTCAGTTTGATTTCATTCAATTATTAAATTAGTTCCAACACATTGATCTTAACTTTTGTATAGTGATACAATCATAATTAAATAATGTTACATAATAAAGTTATCTAATAATATATAATCACTATTACAATCAAAATATGTGTATATATTTATTTTTTGATTTATTATTTATGAATAATATTGTTAAATAATATATTGTGGTGTCTAAAATGTATTGATTCTAATATAATATGTTATTTTTTGTAAAAATTTATTATTATTAAAATAATAGAATGGATAGAAGTAAGATTTATGGTACTTATTATATCTGAAAAATGTTTCAAAATAAATTAATTTTTAAAAAATAATAGTTAATAAAAATTTTTATACGACAATATTATGATTCCATGGTTAAAAATTTGAGAGAAATACATAGTTATGTTATGAAGTATTGAGCTATAATTTATAAAATATTTTATTAGAAACTATCAATCATTTATAGAATCACAGTTAAGTGAATCATCTATCCCCAATTTTTCATTATTTATGAACAGAGTGTAATTTAAAATTTGATATTTTTAAAATTTTTGTTTATTCATAATCATAATAAATAAACACTCTAGATGAATAAATATATGAATAAATTTAAGAATTTTTAAAAAAGTGAACATCTTGATGTTTATAGAGTGAAAAAATTGATTGCAGATTCACTAACTTCTTTATATCCAGTATGTTATAAAATAGAAATACAATAATTTTTATTAAGACCGAATTAAAGGAAAAGTGTTTATGGATATCTTAATAATGTTATTTATTATATTATAATATATTTATTTAATTACATTTTTATTTTGTACATGCTATTAAAATGAAATAGATGGAATGTGTTATTATTAATCCTCTTGATTTTCCAAATAATAAAATCCATGCATTCTAGAAATATAATGTTTATTTGGAAAATATATGATAAAATGAATTTCACGAATGTGTTGAATCTTATTGGAAGTTAAATATACAAGTAATGTAATATTACATCCAACATAATATAACATAGAATATCCCATTTGTTCATATTTTCCCAAATCATTTCTTGATTGATGAAATTTAATGAAATATGGAATTTCATGATAAAAAGACACTTGAGGATATAAATGATTTTGTTTATCCTGATGATGTATTATCATGAAAATCAATTGGTTCATGAAATCTTGATTTTTTAGATATGTTATGTAAATATTGTTTTTTTCTATGTAATTATAGTTTTAATAGGTATAGAAAGATAGTTAATTCTCACACCAAGTGGATATTTTTTATTCGCATTTATGACCATCATCTATTGAGATATATGAAATAACCATTTAATTTCATGAATTTATTAAAATATTTACTATATTAATCCTGAAATGATATATAAAATTACATGAATATATTAACAAAATAGTTTAATCAATATTATTTTATGGGTTTTCACACATTCGATTAATGTTAAAAATAAAACGTTCATATGAATATTGCAATTATATCTATGAAAATGAAATTTTTACATATAGAGATATATATAAATATAGAATAAAGGTTATTAAATAGTTTATTATTATTAAATAATACCATTTATATAAGGGTTAAAAATTGACATAATTTCATTTTTTTGGATCATTGACAATTCTAGCTAAGGAATTTTCCATAAAAGAAGAAACATTAAATTTTTAACAATACCATTGAAAATAATATTCCAACACTACATAAATTTGGAACTGACGTGGTTAATGAATTATATGGTGTATTATTTTAAATGATTAATAAAATATTAAATCATAAATGTGGAGGAAAAATCCAATAAACACAATTACCATTTGAGTAAATAAATCCTCTTCATTAAATTTTCTTATTACTCATATTATTTTATAGGCAATTCATTAAAAATATACAATAATGGAAAAATATTCATAAAATTTTCCTTTTCATTTCATGTTAATGTTACCAAGAATACAAAATAATTTTTCTAATTACTGAGTTACTATTTAAATTATAAAATTGGATGTAAACTACATTCTAGAATTATTGATAAAAATAACTGATGGGACACCTATGGTTTTCATATAATGAGAAAATTACGAAATAAATAATTTTTTGGATATTGTATAGACAATAATGTTTTTTGATTCACATTCATCCAACATATATAAATGGTTTAATTGAAAATATGTAAAATAGACAACTCTAACATTCAAGACTGTTACACGCTTCATCTTGAATTTGAAAAAAATGAAATCATTGATTGAATATCCAGCAATAAAATTGAGATAGTCTTTTTGTATCTTAACATTTGGGTATAAATTTGTGAAAAATGTTTATAAATGTATTTTTTTGATGAAATATACATGAACACCAATTTTAAATATAATTAAATTCAAGAAAATTATCCCACCATCATTTTTCCCTTACATGATATATTTTTAATTCCATACCCCATTGAAGATAACTCTCTCTCTCTCTCTCTTTATATTCATTTAATTTATATAATGAAAGAACACTATTAAATAATTAAATAATTTTTCATTGAAAAATCCCCCCATTTTTCTATTATGAGTGGTTATATTACTCATGTATTTATTAATTTATTTTAAATGTATTTTTGGAAAGTGGCCATGACTTTTTACTAGACAATGATAATTAAATATGAGACTAATGAGAAAATTGTACCAACTATTGCAAGAAATTCCCATATAATTGGAATTTATGTATAATTTTAAATTTATATATTTAATTGTCAAGAGTGGGTGATTACACATCTCATTATCTTTTTAAATGTTATATTTGAAATATGACATCTGGAAGATAGTTAATACACTTATATATCATCTCATCCAATATCATTATGTGTATATCATAATCTATAGGTTTCTTCTTATAAAGGGAAGATATTGATATTATAAATAAATCATGTCACATATTACCATATAGAAGAAGGTAAACTTTTCAATGCTAATAGTTTTTTAATATAGGGAAATCAAAGGAATAACCATTGACTTTATAAAATAAATTACAACAAATCAATCATAATTTGAATATGAATATATATATTTAAATATTTTAATATACCTGTTCATTATGTCTTTCAAGAAAAAAGAAAATTAAATTTTATTTCCAATAATATGGTTCATGAATAAAAATAATTATTGGTCAATTTTTTGAAATTGTTTCTAAATATCTTACCAGTAATCATGAGAAAAAATATGATCAGGTTACTATAACTAAAATGATAAAATATCAATCTAATGATTTAAATAGACAACCCCAAAACTAAATTTTTTCTAATTTTATGATTTTTTATAGAATATAAATAATTTATTATATTTATACTAGTTGGGTTTTGATGATTAAATGCATGTGGTTTTATTTATTTCTTGAAAAAGATAATTTATAGAAGAAATTTTATTTGTAGTCACTAACATTATTATCATCTTAATTTTATGTGAGAAATATATTTTGGATCAAATGATAAAACTAGTATTTTATATTAATGGTTTTTTTGAAACTAAACTTGGTTTAGGAAATAATGTGATACTATTGAATATATATTATAGGATGTGTGGGATGATATTTACAAAATATATTCCACCATAGTTCATGATCATAAATTTATTTATGATGTTTCATGTACTTAAATTTATATTATTGATTTTCAACCTCATGTTGTTGTTGGTAATCTGAAAAAGAAATGTTATATGCAATAATCACACAATGTTAATTTTTATTTTTCAATTTAGTTACTTTATGTAATTTTTTTAAATGTAAATGGTAAAACGTAGTATGGGTTCATGTGAATTATTTTATCATAAATATTTTCTCCAAAAAAAATATGATTCACTCAATTTTTATTAATATAATAATATTGATAAAAAATTAATGTATTCCGAATCAAAAAAAAATTAGAAAACAATTTGAATGAGTTTTTTTGTATGTTTTTTAATATATAAATGATTAAAGAGTATTATGGGTAGTTGAAAAGTTTTAATTATTGTGAAATATCTTAATTTTTGTATATAAAAAATATTAAACAAATTCCGGTTATAGTTGAATTGTTTTTTATATATTAGTAAATATTAAAATGAAACAATTCAGTAGATTATAGAATCTATAATTACAAATATCCCCCAACAAATATAATTGAACCAAAAAATGAAAAAGTATCTTTTTCTTAACAGTTACTGTTATTTAAATTCATTTTAACATGTTAAATCCATATCTATCCCAAATATCTTGAAGACCTTCTTTTTTTATCATGGATAATCCACCTTTTATGGGTTAAAGGGGAACCCTTACATAACCCGTAGGCCCAAGACACATGACCTGACACGACCTGAAGGACAATACATGACCCAAAGGCTCAATGGCATACTATACCCATTATGTGACATGTAGGCCTAGCCCACAACAACTGCCCCTCCAAAGCTTCTTTATCATTGATGTCCTAGCTTACCACCATGCATTGCTGATTGGATAGCATTTCCCCTTACAAAACTACAGAGTGCCTTGTTTTGATGGCGGTTTCCATACCCTCTCATTCTAAAAAACTGGTTTTCTCTACTTCTGCTGACTGCTACTCTTGTTTCTATGATCCTCTTTTATGGATTTCTCTTTGTGAACTGGGCTAATCCATGTTATATATCGCACGAAGACCCTATGGCTCGAAAGCCTTTGATGAACTGAAGTCCCTTGAAACCCGTAGGCCCTAACATGTGGTTTTATGGCACAAATTGGGTTAATAGTTTGGGTTTCTATAGTACTGAACATTACATGATACTGTGACTACTATAGTACGTACTACAATACCCTAAAATTAACCTCCACTTGGTTTTGAACAAGGATCTCTTGTAGCCAAGCAGAAGACCTTACCACTCGGGTATGAGCTCGTTGGAGTAAAATCTGTATCTAGATTTGGGTGTTTTGGAATGGTTTATCGATATTGAAATTATATTTATAAAATGATATGAATAAACCAATTAATTCAGTTATAAATATAGATATCATAATAAATATTTTCTTATAATGTCAAATTTGATTAAGATAATAAAAATTGTAATCATTTTTTTTGTATATGAAATTATATTATAATAAAACACCATATCATATATGTCACATATATAGGATATTTTAAATGTATTTTTATTTTAATTTTCATTAATGCTTTGTTTTGGGGCTTTCCAAATGTTTTATGGAGAATATGTGAGTTTTCATGAATTGGGCCAAACCGTGAGCCCAATTCCAGATTTAAAAATAAATTTTGTTTCTTGTATAACATATTCATTTTTTAATATTTTTCACACATTCTAACTCCTAAATGTGCTCCCATGATATATTAGCAGAAAAATTAGAATTTGGAGCCTTTGAAAATCCATATCCAAGGTGTATATGGGTTATTATTTAAGGGATTGGGCCTGCCCGAAAGCCCAATTCCAGTATAAACAATAAAAATTTATTAATTAATAACTTATTCATTTTTAAGGAGTTTTCGGTGAATCCAATCCTCAAATGCCCCCCTTGAACCTAGTAGCGCGCCCAAGCTCTCTATCTCCCCTTTGGAGCTCTTCTTCATCGCGATGGAGTACTAAAATTATTATGGTTTCTAAAATCGGGCTGATTTGAAGAGGTAAATTTATTCCTTCATATCTCCATCAATATTTACTCTTTTTCCCCCATTTTAGTACCCACATGACCTCCTCCACATCAGTCAAGTCTAACTATCAGGTTTTTCTACTTCGAGATTCAACATTTGGTTAATTCGGGGTAATTGCTTCAAGATTTTTCAAGGTGAGTGTTCCTCCCTTACACTTATTCCATTTCCTTAGGGTTTTATCCCTCTTTCTTGATGTTCAAAAGTTTCCAGAACCTAGGGTTCGTACCTAGGGTTTAACCATGGGTCTTTTTGGTGAAAATTTGTGGTCTACGGATGGATTTATCATCCTTGTGGTACCGGGGTGGTGCAGTTGATGTTTCGCACCATGTTTTGAGGGACTCGACAATTTCAGTATGTGATTCCGTGTTTAACCATTTAATGATGAGTTATTTTTCTTGATTAAATAATTTTCCATGTTCCTAATATGATGTGAATTATGAGAAAACCATTTTTGGTAGCAATAGTAAAGTATTTTGTATTAATGTTACATTATTTCTTGAAGTGTGTAATTTTTCAAATGTATTTCATGTGTTATCTCTTTTGGTAGTTTTGTAAAATGTGGAAGTGATTTATTTGTTGTTAAAAGGGGCTTCCAATTTTGGTTGGTTAATGATATAGTGCCATGTGGGCCTAAAAAGTGGGTGTCTTTGAATGGTTTTATGTGAATAACCTTGGTATACTCCTTGAAAGTGTTTTATGGATTTGTGTGTTCTCATGGGTATATTTTGTGATATTCTTCAAGTTGATTATATAAAATTTGAAAGTGGATTATTATATGTTTATTGGGATTCCAATTCTATTTTGGTAGGGTCTTGGTGTGATTTTGTCTTAAGAAGTGGTTTTTGAAATGGGTTTTATGTTCAATGTTTGGGTATACTCCTTATAAGTATTTTATGAAAGTTTGTAATTGTTTATTGAGTTATATAATAGGGGAAACTATATCATCAAACTATTTTGGTAGGAGTATATTTTTAAAAGGTACATTTCATTTGTGAAAAGGCTGTCATGTGATATGTATCATCTTGGAAATATTTTATTAAATTGTTTGAAGGAGATATTGAGGTGTGAAAGTGATGTGAAAGTGATGTGGAGTGTTTTGTGTGAGTGTGATGTGAAAAATTGAATTTTCTATTATGAAAGGAGTGTTATTTTCCAAATGTGTGGGATGTTATATGAGTTGAAATATCTTATAATTTTTTTATAAAATTGTTTAATTGTTTGGATGAAGTGTTGAAGAAAAGTGAAATGTGTTGTAGGCTATTTTGGTGTGAGTCAGATTTCAAAATAATTTTGAATGAAAATTGGATTTTTGTGACTTGTGTGGTATACATATGGGATTATTGGTGAATTTTTGATGTGGGAATGATATTTTCATGTTCAATGTATATTTATTGACTTGTTGAACTTGTTTTAGCACAAAAGGAAAACCTGGGTATCTAGGTGGGTGGACGTGTCAAAGTATGCTAGTGAATCCGTGGGGTTTGGCCTCAGTTTCACTTAGAATGATTGATTCTTACAACTCTAACTAAACTATGATTATAATGATTGGGGACCACTAGGTTATTTGTATTTTCCATACTAGCGGATCGTGCATGAGAATGGATATTTTTGATGGTTAATCCTACCGAGATACGAGGTACATGGGACCCAGAGCTAGCTAGGGCCTAGGGGTTATTTCCTATTGCTTGTGATCATTAGTTACTTTATACTTATGGTCGGCATACGATACATTTGGGCTGGAAAATTCAGTATCTTTGGTGTTTATTTTAAAAGTGTTAACCCGTTAAAATAGCCCACTTGAAAACTGTTTTTATTCAATGTTGCATCTTTTAGAAATTGTAACTAGCTTTTCATGTTTTTGAAAACTTTCATGCTTTTCGTCTTTAAATGTTTATCACATGGAATCTCGTAGTGGTGGTATCCTACTGGGAATTGTCTCACACCCTGCTTACACCTTTGGGGGTAAGTAGACGTGGTTATTTTTGTTGTCGCAGGTTGGGTATAATTTTATTTGTTCCAGTAGTTCGGGTTTCTAGCAGGTCCGTGGTGGTGAAGTCTTTTGGAGATGGCTTGAGGGCGGTGCCCCATGCCATGAGGGTTCTTGATATGTTTCATTTTGGTTTTTTACCTTTGGTATAGTCTTTTTGAGTTGTTTTAAGCTATGTAATTTAGTTCTAAATTTTTGTAAAAGATTTTTTGGTTTGAAAAATCCAGATTCGTTTTATTGGATTCTATTGTTGTTTTAAGTTTATAAACATGGGTAAATCATTCCCAATTCTCATTTTATGTTACCCAGGCACTTGTTCCAGCCCGTGGGGATCGGGAACACCCTTCATTCCTTGTCACGGGCTGGGTCTGGTGACCAGATTCAGTTCGTTACAAAATGGTATCAGAGGGTGGTTCACTCTCTTTGGGTCATGTTATTTGGGGAACAGTCGAGATAGTCTGGTGTTAGGATTTTGGGACACGGAATTTCAGTTATGATTAGTGCGGCTGATCACCACACCTCATGATGGGATTCAATTTTCCAGGATAAGTCGGGACGTTTCAGAGTCCTTTGGTTTTCTTGGTTTAATGATGATTAGGGGAAATGAAAAGAGAGTTGGGTTAATGGTCTCAGTAAGCTCGCAGGGCCTGGAAAGCCATGTGGAGCTAGGGATATTCCCTAGAACACTCTCTGTGATAGTGAAGTGATTGGAATATGGCTGCCAACCATATGTCCAAGTCACCCACTGAAACTAGTTTCCTCTCGCATTGTCATGTGTTTTTTAGTTTCGAAATTTTGGAACTTTGGTTTTAAACTGAACTGGTTTTAAGAAGTGTAAATTTTTTGTGAAATTATTTTCAAATTAATATGGAATGTTTTGATTTATGAAATGGTGGAACTGAATTTTCAGATTTTTTTTGAAATGGAAAATAGTATGCTTACACCTCTTTTGAAAGTAAGAACCATATTGAAGTTGGTTTTCAAAAATGATTCCAATATAGTTTTCTAAAAAATTAAAGGGTGTTTTAATGGGATGAGAAGTTTTGAAATTGATTTGAATAACTTGAAAGTGAGTTCTTTTCTAAATGTTTGTGTCCTTATGAGATGTTTTGTAAGATGTAAATTGGGATTTTGATCTCATTGTTATCAGTTTTGAGAAAAAGGTTGGGTTGGTTGACCATTTTGTTTTTGAAAAGTGGAAGGAATTTTTGTTTTACCCTTTGGTATTTCCATGAGTGACCACATGCATGGGGTTATATTGGATGATGGACGGTTGATGGCATGACTGGATGAGTGTTGGGATGTATATGAGGAGGGTTCTCGATGTGGCACAAAAACATGCATGTGTAATGCCAATGGCGTACCATTGGTGGATACTCTTACAGCTAAACTGTTTGTTTTCAAAGAATTGGTTTTAAAGAAAAACATGATTTCTTGATGAATAGTTTGTTATGGTTTGTATTATGGGTTTTTGAAAATGTTGATGTTGTGGGATGTTTTGAGTTCAAGAACCCCTTCTATTTGAACTGTGTTTTGGGTTTGTGTTTGGTCGGTAAGCTGTGTTATAGGGACGGTTAGTGGTCTCATTTGAAAAAAAAATTGGATGCCTTTACGGTGGTTCCCTGCATGTGTATGGATCTGGTTTGTGGCATGTTTTGACCAATGGACCATCTTGGTTTGGTCCTTGGGTTCTCTCATTGGAAAAGGTATTCCCCCATTAAGGGTTAATGCGCAACTGAAGTGTAACCCGTATTGTTTCGCCATTGAAAAATCCCCCATTTGATCAATATAATGAATATTTTATCAAACATTTTTTTATTGAGTCTACACCCATTCATTTCACTGATATGTGGATCCTCTTGTTGTAGGATAGTTCTTGAGGAAGGTTGAAAGAGACCTTAGTTTCTTAAGTTTCCTGATTCATCGAAGGTGGAAGTGTTCTTTCGTTGTTAGTGTGGATGAGTGCCTTGATGGTGTCTAAGAGGGACTCTGGGTTCTTTATAGTTTCATTGAAGAAAGTGTTATTATTAAACCACCAATTTTGAGATTTCGTTCATGATAGGATATTGTGTCCACTTTTTGGACTTGTCTGTTGTTTAGTGACTTTGAATATGGTCCCGTTCCATGTATTGTTTCTATCAATCGCAAGGGTCATGTTCGGTGATGCATTGTGATGTTGTGTGCTCTTTTGACTATAAAGGTGAGGGTCACACAATACTCTGAGGTTCTATGTTATGTTTGGAGTATGTCTCCCTTGGAAAAAACATCAAATCCTCTATCGTAGAGGAAGGTGTTTATAGGTGTCTTCCCCTTCTGTTGTTTCTCACCCAAAGAAACAAAGTGCGATGTGTGTGCATCTTATGATCCAT
This sequence comes from Viscum album, assembly GCA_963277665.1. Classification (NCBI taxonomy): domain Eukaryota; kingdom Viridiplantae; phylum Streptophyta; class Magnoliopsida; order Santalales; family Viscaceae; genus Viscum; species Viscum album. The sequence goes on from OY728158.1 coordinate 754,029,288, forward strand.
TGTTTCAGTTAAATGTCTGGCTTTGTTAAAGTGGGTTATGAAGTGTGTTATGTCTTGATGAACCCATCGGGGTATGCGGTGTAGTTGTTTCTGGAACCGAAAGAAGAAGTTCCACATAGGGGTTTAAACAGCCTAACTGCATGGCCGAAGATGCTTCAATATTTTGAGCTTCAGCCATATGATCTGGAGAGAAGCTGGCGCGTAGTCAGGTGAAACACCAGTGTCGTTTAAACCCTTGTACAAAGTCCTATCCTCAGTATGAAAGATAGGAAGAGATTAAACCTATGGTTTCATCATATTTCTTCTGTTGTTCCCATTTAGTGGAAATAGGTGGAGGGTATTATACCCATGTCATCACAAAATGTTATTCCCTCCCCCTTTGGTTTCCATTGAGTCTTTAGAGAATGGTTGGAAATTTTTCTAGACAAGTTGAGCACATGGTTTTCAGATGGTTATTTATAACCATGAACAAAAAAATAACCATTCAGATATAGGGATCCACATAGTAATTGCACAGTTTCCCAAACTGTGAAGACTAACCGTGCGACCGTCCAAACACTTTAATTTTGGGGTCTTTTCGTGTCGGCCCACATCGATCAGTTAAGATGGTTGGTTCTTGTGGTGGGAAGACCCATCATGGGTATCATGAATATTATCTTGTAAATTTATAATTTATGTATACCCCTTGTACTAGGGAGTCTGTTTGGGCCTCCCCCTATTAGTTTCTTGATTCTGTCTGGGGAAAAAATTTAAGTTATCTCTTACGGTGGGGAGACCATTTGTGTCTCTTCATACGAGTAACTCATATTTTTTCCTTGGATTTGTATAGGAAGTAGGTATTATCATTTGGAGATATCAAACTACCTACATCTTACTTGGGTAAACATTGATATTTGATAGTGACCAATGGTTTAGTTATAGTAGGGAAATTGTAACCTTGTTCGATGTTATTGTTTATTTGGGTAAATTGATTGAGTGTTGTTCCAATTGTGTTTGAGGAGTTTTCATTTGGGATAAACCCTGAATGTTCTTGATTGTTTTAGGAAAGTGGTGTATGTTAGTTTTGTGAGAGTATTCCTTCCTTCATTGATCGCTGGAGGTGTTTTGGCCATTGGGGGAGAAACCTGGCAAGGGAGTACCTCTTGGTTTCTTAGTTGGGTATGGTTGTTGCTTAGGCCTTACTGTGACATTCTGGGGCGGAATGTTTTCATGGTGGATAGAATTGTCACATACATAGATTATTTTAAATGTATTGTTATTTTAATTTCCATTAATGCTTTGTTTTGGGGTTTTCCAAATGTTTTATGGAGAATATGTGAGTTTTCATTAATTGTGCCAAACCGTGAGCCCAATTCCAGATTTGAAAATAAATTTTGTTTCTTTTATAACATATCCTTTTTAATATTTTTCACTCATTCCAACTCATACATGTCCTACTCTGATATATTAACACCAAAATTAAAATTTGGAGCCTTTAGAAATCCATAACCAAGGTGTATATGGGTTTTTATTTAAGGGATTGCACATGCCTGAAAACCCAATTCCAGTTTTAAAAATAAAATTTGATTAATTAATAAAATATTTATTTTTAAGGATGTTTCGGTGATTCCAAGCCTCAAACATGACCCTTGAACCCAGTAGTGCATCCATGATCTTTCTCCCCTCATTGGAGCTCTTCTTCATCACGATTGAGTGCTAAAATTATTAGGGTTTCTAAAATCGGGAAGATTTGAAGAGGTAAATTTATTCCTTCATATCTCCTTCTATATTTACTCGTTTTCCCCCATTTCAGTCCCCACATGACCTACTCCTCATCAGTCGATCCTAACTATCAGGTTTTGCTGCTTTGAGATTCAACATTTGGTTAATTCAGGGTAATTGCTTCAAGATTTTTCAAGGTGAGTGTTCCTCCCTTCAACTTCTTCCATTTCCTTGGGGTTTTATCCCTCTTTCTTGATGTTACAAAGTGTCCAGAACCTAGGGCTCGTACCTAGGGTTTAACCATGGGGTTTTTGGTGAAAATTTGTGGTCTTGGGATGGATTTATCATCCTTGTGGTGTAGGGGTGGTGCAGTTGATGTTTCACACCATGTTTTGAGGGATTCGACAATTTCGGTAGGTTATTCTGTGGGTAACCATTTAATGATGAGTTAGTTTTCTTGATTAAATAAGTTTTCACATTCTTTATTTTCTGTTCATTTTGAGGAAACCATTTTTGGTATCAATAGTAAAGTATTTGGTATTAAAGTTACACTTTTTCTTGAAGTGTTTAATTTTTCAAATGTATTTCATGTGTAATCTCTTGTGGTAGTTTTGTAAAATGTGGAAGTGATTTATTAGTTTTTGAAAGGGGTTTCCAATTTTGGTTGGGTAATGATATAGTTCCATGTGGGCCTAAAAAGGGGGTGTCTTTGAATGGTTTTATGTGTATAACTTTGGTATACTCCTTGAAAGTGTTTTATGGATTTTTGTGTTCTCATGGGTGTCTTTTGTGATATTGTTAAAGGTGATTATATAACATTTGAAAGTGGATTATTATATGTTTATTGGGCTACCAATTCTATTTTGGTCGGGTCATGGTGTGATTTTTTCTTAAAAAGAGGTTTTTTAAATGGGTTTTATGTGCAATGTTTGGGTATACTCCTTATAATTATTTTATGAAATTTTTGAATGGTTTATTGAGTTGTGTAATAGGTGAAACTATATCATCAAATTGTTTTGGTAGGGGTATATTTTTATAAGGTCCATTTCATTTGTGAAAAGGTTGTCATGTGATATGTATCATCTTGGAAATATTTTATTATATTTTTTGAAGGAGATATTGAGGTGTGGAATTGATGTTAAAGTGATGTGGATTATTTTGTGTGAGTGTGATGTGAAAAATTGAATTTTTGATTATGAAAGGAGTGTTATTTTCCATATGCGTGGGATGTTATATGAGTTGAAATATCTTATAATTGTTTTATAAAATTGTTTAATGGTTTGGATGAAGTGTTGAAGAAATGTGAAATGTGTTGTGGGCTATTTTGGTGGGAGTCGGATTTCAAAATCATTTTTAATGAAAATTGGATTTTTGTGACTTTTGTGGTATACATATTGGCTTTTTAGTGAATTTGTGATTTGGAAATGATATTTTCATGTTCAATGTATATTTATTGTCTTGTTGAACTTGTTTTAGCACAAAGGGAAAACTTGGGTATCTAGGTGGGTGGACATGTACAAGTATGCTAGTGAATTCGTGGGGTTTGACCCCAGTTTCACATAGCAAGATTGACTCTTACAAATCTAACTAAACTATGATAATTATTATTGGGGACCACTAGGTTATGGGTATGTTCCCTACTAGTGGCTCGTGCACGAGAATGGATATTTGTGATGGTTACTCTCACCGAGATACGAGGTACCTGGGACCCACATCTAGCTAGTGCCTAGGGGTTATTTCCTATTGCTTGTTCTCATTAGTTACTTTATACTTACCGTTGGAATACGGTATATTTTGGGCTGGAAAATTCATTATCTTTGGTTTTTATTTTAAAAGTGTTAACCCGTTAAAATAGTCCACTTGAAAATTATTTTTATTCAAATTTGCATCTTTTAGAAATTGAAACTAGCTTTTCATGTTTTTGAAAACTTGCATGCTTTTCGTCTTTAAATGTTTATCACATGGAATCTCGTAGTGGTAGTATCCTACTGGGAATTGGCTTACACCCTACTTATACCCTTGGGTGTAAGTAGACTTGGTTATTTTTATTGTCGCAGGTTGGGTACAATTTTTTTTATTCCAGTGGTTCGGTTTTCTAGCAGGTCCTTGGTGGTGAAGTCTTTTAGAAATGGCTTGAGGGCGGTGCCCCATGCCATGAGGGTTCTTGGGCTGTTTCATTTTGGTTTTGTACCTTTGTATTTTCTTTTTGAGTTGTTTTAAGCTATGTAATTCAGTTCTGCATTTTTATAAAGGATAGTTTGGTTTGAAAAATCCAGATTCGTTTTATTGGTTTCTTTTGTTGTTTTAAGTTTATAATCTCTGGTAAATCGTTCCCAATTCTCATTTTATGTTACCCAGAAACTTGTGCAACCCGTAGGGATCGGGAAAAACCTTCGTTCCTTGTCATGGGCTGGTTCTAGTGACCATATTCGGTTCGTGACAAAATGGTATCAGAGGGTTGTTCACTCTCTTTGGGTCATGTTATTTGGGGAATAGTTGAGATAGACTGGTGTTAGGATTTTTGGGAATTCGAATTTCAGTTATGAGTAGTGTGGATGATCACCACACCTCATGATGGGATTCAATTATCCAGGGGAATTCGGGACCTTTCGGAGTCATTTGGTTTTCTTGGTTTAATTATGATTAGGGGAAATGAACAGAGAGTTGGGTTAATGGTCTCAGTAAGCTCGCAGGGCCTGGAAAGCCATGTGGAGCTGGGGATATTCCATAGAACAATCTCTGTGACAGTGAAGTGATTGGAATATAGCCACCAACCATATGTTCAAGTCACCCACTGAAACTATTTTCCTATCGCATTGTCTTGTGTTCTGTAGTTTTTAAATCTTGGAACTTTGGTTTTATACTGACTTGGTATTAAGAAGTGTAAAGTTTTTGTGAAATTATTTTCAAATAAATATGAAATGTTTTGATTTATGAAATGGTGGAACTGAATTTTCAGAATTGTTTTGAAATGGAAAATAGTATTATTACACCTCTTTTGAAAGCGGGAACCATATTGAAGTTAGTTTTCAAAAGTGTTTCCAATATAGTTTTCTAAACAATTAAAGGGTGTTTTAATGGGATAAGATGTTTTGAAATTGATGTGAATAACTTGAAAATGAGTTCTTTTCTAAATGGTTGTGTCCTTATGAAATGGTTTGTATGATGTGAATTGGGATTTTGATCTCATTTTTAGCAGTTTTGAGATAAAGGTTGGGCTGGTTGACCATTTTGTTTTTGAAAAGTGGAAGGAATTTTTGTTTTACCCTTTGGTATTTCCATGAGTGACCACATGCATGGGTTTATATGGGATGATGGATTGTTAATGGCATGACTGGATGAGTGCTGGGATGGATATGAGGAGGGTTCCCGGTGTGGCACAAAAACATGCATGTGTAAGGCCCATGGGGTACCATTGGTGGATATGCTTACTGCTAAACCGTTTGTTTTCAAAGAATTGGTTTTAAATAAAAACATGATGTCTTGATGAATAGTTTGTTATGGTTTGTATTATGGGTTTTTGAAAATGTTGATGTTGTGGGATGTTTAGAGTTCAAGAACCCCTTCTGTTTGAACTGTGTTTTGGGTCTGTGTTTGGTCGGTAAGCTGTGTTGTAGGAACGGTTAGTGGTCTCTTTTGAGAAAAAAATTGGGATGCCTTTATGGTGGTTCCCTTCATGTGTTTGGATCTGGTTGTGTCATGTTTTGACCAATGGACCTGCTTGGTTGGGTTCTTGGGTTCTCTCACTGGATAAGGTACGCCCCCATTAAGGGTTAATGCACAACTGAAGTGAAACCCATATTGTTTCTCCATTGGAAAATCCTCTAGTTGATCAATATGAGGAATATATTATCGAACATTTTTTTATTGAGTCTACACCCATTCATTTCACTGATTTTTGGATCCTCTTGTAGTGGGATAGTGATTGTGGAAGGTTGAAAGAGACCTTAGTTTCTTAAGTTTCTTGATTTATTGAAGGTGGAAGTGTTCTTTCGTTGTTATTGTGGATGAGTGTCTTGATGGTGTCTAAGAGGCCCTCTGGGTTATTTAAAGTTTCTTTGAAGAAAGAGTTATTATTAAACTACCAATTTTGAGATTTCGGTCATGATAGGATATTGTGTCCTCTTTTTGGACTTGTCTGCTGTTTAGGGACTTTGAATATGGTCTCGTTCCATGTATTGTTTCTATCAATCGCAAGGGTCATGTTCAGTGATGCATTGTGATGTTGTGTGCTCTTTTGACCATAAAGGTGAAGGCCACACAATCCTCTGAGGTTTTATGTTATGTTGGGAGTATATCTCAATTGTGAAAAACATAAAATCCTCTATCTTAGAGGAAGGTGTTTATACGTGTCTTTCCCTTATGTTGTTTCTCACACAAAGAAACAACGTGCGATGTGTGTGCATCTTCTGATCCCTTGTTTCAGTGAAATGTTTGGTTTTGGTAATGTTGGTTATGCAGTGTTTTATGTCTTGATAAACCCATCGGGGTATGCGGTGTAGTTGTTTGTGGCACCGAAAGAAGAAGTTCCACATAGGGGTTTCAACAGCCTAACTGCGTGGCCGAAGAGGCTTCAATATTTTGAGCTCCAGCCATAGGTCCCGAAGAAAAGCTGGTGCGTAGTCAGGGGAAACACCAGTGTCATTTAAACCCTTATACAAAGTCATATCCACAGTATGAATGATAGGAAGAGTTTAAACTTATGGTGTCATCATATTTCTTCTATTGTTCCCGTTTAGTGGAAATAGGTGGAGGGTATTGTACCCATGTCATCACGAAATGTTATTCCCTCCCCCTTTGGTTTCCATTGAGTCTTTGGAGAATGGTTGGAAATTCCGCTAGACAAGATGAGCACATAGTTTTCACATGGTTAGTTCTAACCATGAACAAAAAAAATAACCATGCAGATAAAAGGATCCACATAGTTATTGCACAGTTTCCCAATTGTGCAGACTAACCGTGCGACCATCTCAACTCCTTAATTTTGTGGTCTTTTTGTGTCGGCCCACGTCGATCGGTTAAGATGGTTGGTTCTTGTGGTGGGAAGACGCACCGTGGGTATGATGCATATTATTTTTTATATTTCTAATTTATGTATACCCCTTGTACTAGGGAGTCTGTTTGGGGCTCCCCCTATTAGTGTCTTGATTCTGTCTGGGGAAAAAATTTAAGTTGTCTCTTACGGTGGGGAGCCCATTTGTGTCTCTTCATTCGAGTAACTCATATTTTTCCTTGGTTTTGTATGATAAGTAGATATTATAATTTGGATATATCTAACAACCTACATCTTACTTGGGTAAAAATTTATATTTGACAGTGACCAATGGTTTAGTTATAGTAGGGCAAGTGTAACCTTGTTCGATGTTATTGTTTATTTGGGTAAATTGATTGAGTATTGTTCATATTGTGTTTGAAGAGTTTTCATTTGGGAGAAAGCCTGAATGGTCTTGATTGTTTTTGGAAAGTGGTGTATGTTAGGTTTGTGAGAGTATTCCTTCCTTCATTGATCACTGGAGGTGTTTTAGCCTTTGGGGGAGAAACCTGGCAAGGGAGTACCTCTTTGTTTCTCAGTTGGGTTTGGTTGTTGCTTTGGCCTTACTGTGACTTTCCGGGGTGGAAATTTTTCATGGTGGGGAGAATTGTCACATACATAGATTATTTTAAATTTATTTTTATATTAATTTCCATTAATTCTTTTTTTGGGTGTTTCCAAAGGTTTTATGGAGAATAGGTGAGTTTTCATGAATTGAGCCAAACCGTGAGCCCAATTCCAGATTTAAAAATAATTTTTTTTTTCTTTTATAACATATTAAAATTTTAATATTTTTCACTCATTCCAACTCCTACATGTCCTACCCTGATATATTAACACCAAAATTAAAATTTGGAGCCTTTGTAAATCCATAACCAAGGTGTATATGGGTTTTTATTTAAGGGATTGGGCCTTCCCGAAAGCCCAATTCCAGTTTTAAAAATAAAATTTTATTAATTAATAAAATATTAATTATTAAGGCTGTTTCAGTGATTCCAATCCTCAAACGCACCCGTTGAACCCAGTAGCACGCCAAAGCTCTCTCTCCCCTCTTTGTAGCTCTTCTTCATCACGATTGAGTGATAAAATTATTAGGGTTTCTAAAATCGGGCAGATTTGAAGAGGTAAATTTATTCCTTCATATCTCCTTCAATATTTAATCTATTCCCCCATTTCAGTCCCTACATGAACTCCTCTTCATCAATCGAGCCTAACTATCAGGTTTTTCTGCTTTGATATTCAACATTTGGTTAATTTTGGGTAATTGCTTCAATATTTTTCAAGGTGAGTGTTCCTCCCTTCCACTTCTTCCATTTCCTTAGGGTTTTATCCCTCTTTCTTGATGATCCAAAGTGTTAAGAACCTAGGGTTCATAACTAGGGTTTATACATGGTTCTTTTTGGTGAACCTTTGTGGTCTAGGGATGGATTTATCATCCTTGTGGAGTCGGGGTGGTGCGGTTGATGTTTCGCACCATGTTTTGAGGGATTTGACAATTTCGGTAGGTGATTCCATGGGTAACCATTTAATGATGAGTTAGTTTGCTTGATTACATAATTTCTCATGTTCCTTATATACTTTTAATTATGAGAAAACCATTTTTGGTAGCAATAGTAATGCATTTGGTATTAAAGTTACATTTTTTCTTGAAGTGTGTAATTTTTCAAATGTATTTCATTTCTTATCTCTGGTGGTAGTTTTGTAAAATGTGGAAGTGATTTATTAAGTGTTGAAAGGGGATACCTATTTTGGTAGGGTAATGATATTGTGCCATGTGGGCCTAAAAATGGGGTGTATTTGAATGGTTTTATGTGTATATCCTTGGTATACTCCATGAAAGTGTTTAATGGATTTGTGTGTTCTCATGGGTATCTTTTGTGATATTATTCAAGGTGATTATATGACATTTGAAAGTGGATTATTATATGTTTATTGGGCTGCAAATTCTATTTTGGTAGGGTCTTGGTGTGATTTTGTCTTAAAAAGAGGGTTTTCAAATGGGTTTTATGTGAAATGTTTGGGTATACTCCTTATAATTGTTTTATGAAAGTTTTGAATAGTTTATTGAGTTGTGTAATAGGTGAAACTATATCATCAAATTTTTTTGGTAGGAGTATATTTCTAAAAGGTCCATTTAATTTGTGAAAAGTATGTCATGTGATATGTATCATCTTGGAAATATTTTATTTAATTGTTTGAAGGAGATATTGAGGTGTGAAAGTGATGTGAAAGTTATATGATGTGTTTTGTGTGAGTGTGATGTGACAAATTGAATTTTTGATTATCAAAGGAGTGTTATTTTTCATATGTGTGGGCTTTTATATGACTTGAAATATATTATAATTGTTTTATAAAATTGTTAAATGTTTTGGATGAAGTGTTGAAGAAATGTGAAATGTGTTGAGGGCTATTTTGGTGAGGGTCGGATTTCAAAATCATTTTGAATGAAAATTGGATTTTTGTGACTTGTGTGGTATACATATGTGTTTTTCGGTTAATTTGTGATGTGGAAATGATATTTTAATGTTAAATGTATATTTATTGACTTGTTGAACTTGTTTGAGCACAAAGGAAAAACCTGGGTATCTAGGTGGGTGGGCGTGTACTAGTATGCTAGTGAATCCGTGGGGTTTTCCCTCAGTTTCACCTAGCAATATTGATGCTTAAACTCTAACTAAAATATGATGATGATGATTGGGGACCACTAGGTTATGGGTATGTTCCCTTCTAGTGGCTCGGGCATGATAATGGATATTTGTGATGGTTACTCTCACCGTGATAGGAGGTAACTGGGACCCACAACTAGCTAGTGTCTTGGGATTATTTCATTTTTTCTTGTGCTCATTAGTTACTTTATACTTACCGTCGGCATACGGTACATTTGGGCTGGAAAATTCAGTAGCTTTGGTGTTAATTTTAAAAGTGTTAACCTGTTAAAATAGCCCACTTGAAAACAGTTTTTATTCAAAGTTGCATCTTTTAGAAATTCTAACTAGCTTTTCATGTTTTTGAAAACATTCATGCTTTTCGTCTTCAAATGTTTATCACTTGGAATATCGTAGTGGTGGTATCATACTGGGCATTGGCTCACACCCTACTTACACCCTTGGGTGTAAGTAGACTTGGTTATTTTTGTTGTCGCAGGTTGGGTACAATTTTTTTTGTTCCAGTAGTTCGGGTTTCTAGAAGGTCCTTGGTGGTGAAGTCTTTCGGAGATGGCTTGAGGGCGGTGCCCCATGCCATGACGGTTATTGGGCTATTTTATTTTGGTTTTTTACATTTGGCATAGTCTTTTTGAGTTTTTTTAAGCTATGTAATTCAGGTCTGAAATTTTGTAAAAGATTGTTTGGTTTGAAAAATTCAGATTCATTTTATAGGATTCTTTTGTTGTTTTAAGTTTATAAACTCGGGTAAATCATTCCCAATTCCCATTTTATGTTACCCGAGAACTTGTGCCAGACCGTGGGGATTGGGAACGCCCTTTGGACCATGTCACGGGCTGGGTCTGGTGACCAAATTCGGTTCGTGACAATATAACATCACATGATATTGAAGTGATCAGAATATGAAAATTATAACTATGTAAATGTATCCAATAGTTAGAATATTTATATTTTAATTAAAATCATAGATAACATTTAATTATATTAATTTTAAATATTATTTTTCTGATATTTATATATGTGGTAAGAGAATAGTTTTTATTACCATAAATAAATTTATAAATTTATAGGTATATCTTTCTACCTCTATTTTATAATGAAAACTCTTTGATTTTTTAACATGATAATTTTAATTCCTATATAATGGTATTATATCATTAATGTGTTGTTTTTATTAATAATTTACGTTCCTTGGGTACAACATATAACCACTTTTTTATTTTTTATTCCAATTAGTATTCCATAGTTATTTTGTGCCCCATGGTTTTCATTTTTTCTTTACAAAAATAATGGAATTATTATAAACTTTTTTTATTCATATGATGAATATGATGAATATTGAATACATAAATAGGAAGTTATATTTCAAAAATGATTGATGCATTTGGGTCATGGGAATGAGGAATATAGTGTCCATAATGATTATAATGATACAAATATGTACTAATTAAAATATATTAAATGTGATTTAATATTTATTTGAAAATATGTATTCGGATCAATCATATTGTGGAATTATATTCTTTAGTCAGTTAATATAAAATGGTGAGGTGCATGAAAATTAGAGTGTACGTGGTAAAATAGGTTCTATGGTAATCCCTTATACTGAATCACACTAAAAATAATCATTTTATTTCCCAAATTACACCATTTATCATCCAACTAGTCCATTAAATGTAGGATGTTAATTATCAATACATATTCACACACCACTATTTCATATTTTCTCTACATACTTGATAAATCATTCATATCATATGTTTCTTACTCACCCCATATATTATTTTACAAACATTTATATGTCTCCAACATTACCAACATATATAATCTATCACTAGTTTTATAGTAACTCTCCAATAAATTTTTTTTCATAGTATTATGATCAACTAGACGATGTCTTAGGAAATTCCCTTCCTTAATAGGCTAATTATATGTTACAGACTATGGATATTTCATATCCCAATGATCGTCATGGAAGAGGTATGTATTTTCATGTTAATTATAATCTATCACATTAATTTTATTTTTGTTGTAATGATTTTAAAATAATTATATTTATTTTTTATAAACATCAACTAATAATATGTTTTAATATAAATAAATATATGATATATAGAACATATATAAAAAATGTGGATGAGTATATTGATGAAAATGTTCTTATTGGAAAAAATTAAAGAGAATAATATTTTTTTGGAGTAAAGATGGAAAAATATAGAGATGTCATTATTCATAATACAGTTTTATTAATACATGGCAGGGAGAAAACCATAGATAGTTAATGTTATCCGATATTTTTAATAAATGTTTTATTTTAAAATTATTTTTTATCTAAACTAATTTTTTCCACAATGTTTCTATTATCCTTTCCTGGCTTTCAATTTGATAGGGGATCAATGTTAGTAGATTTTTTTTGAATTTTTTAGTGAATATACACATGAATTATATGGTTTCTAGACTTGTCGATATTTAAAATAATTAGAGGGTGTGAAAACCATTATTGATCATCCAATTAGATGGTATGATGAGATGATTTACAACTTAAAGAAAGATAAATTTATAAACGTTTTCATATTTAATGGTTTTATAGAAAATGAATATTATTTTTATTAATTTTGTTTTTGTATTACTGAATATATTCTTCTTATAATATACCATAATAAGTAAATAAAAATACTTTTATTGTATTATGTGTTTCCACTTGATGTTTGATTTTTTATTAAACATAGATGAGACCATAAAATTATCATTGACAACTAAGTTGAATTTTTTTAGGATTTTAGCTGAATAGAATGCTGAGAATTATGTTGAATTCATACAAGAATTTTATTATCTTTATTTTATGAATTCTTTATTATTAAATATTTTTTCTTACATTCATTATAAATTAATTCCTGCACAACATCACATCAAAGAGAATATTACTAAATAATTTTTCCTTCTCTGTAGAAAAATGAGCAATGTTCCTAATATTGATATGATTGGAAATAGTAAATTTATTTTTATACATGAAAATTTTATTATCTTGTTGGTAATAAAATGAATAATTTATAATGTCTTTAATTTTTTTCATAGGGCCTTGATGATAATAAAGGTGAAAAAAATACAAACAATCATTTAAAAAGATTATAATATGATGAGAAAATGGGGTTCATGATTGCATCAATAGAATACTATCATTTATTATATTTACTGAAACACATGATTTAATAAAAATATATTTATAATAAATGAGTTTTAATAGGATTATGCATAGGTAATAGTGGTAAAGTGTTCATACATGACCATGAAATTAGCCAGAATGCCAAAAAGGTTCATGAATGCTTTCATGGATTTATGTATAGATTTGAATAATAAAATAAATTGATTTGATTTGATATATAAATTAAAATTAAATTTAAATGATTTATAATGAGTTTAATTTTACTTGTTTTGTGTATAAGGAATGAATTTAATGTAAACTAGATACCATAGAATTTAATAAATATTATGAAGATCTAGTTATCTAAATATTCATTTGATACAACATTTCTGGGATTCAATAAAATTCTTATGTCTACATAATAACTAATAATTAGATTAAATAATGTACAAGTAACATTATAATATTAAAAATTTGATTTTGATTCAATTAAAAATGACTCTTAGATATTCTGAATTTGACTGGTGAAGTATTTTAGTACATTGTATATACATAAATCGACAATATCATGTTCTTAAATAAATGAATAGATTTAATAATCAATAAATCCATATAAATTTATATTTTTTGTAGCCTTCAATATCATGATGATTTAGTGAACGTATAATTTCATTAAATTTAGAGTAATTATGAAGAGCTACTTAATTAGAGTATTTAATATAATATTATTAGTATTTCCTATATACATTTTGTTTTAATAATAATGTGTGATTGAGGGGACCTATGGGAAAAATTAAATAGGTTCAACCAATCTTGTGTGATGGATGAATTCTAAAAATATTAATACAATTTGATTTGGTAAACGATATTATACTTACATATTGGTTATGATGAGGAATTTAATGGGTAGGATGATGGAATATCTGATAGGATATAAAATCTAGGATACATTGTGATTGGTGTAATTTCATGGATAACATAGAACCATTCTATATATTCCACATGAAATTTGGTTTAAAAATATATTTAGAATATATCAATTAAAGGATAATCATTTTTTCCTAACCAATACTCCATTTTTCTTAATTTATCATCTAAATAATTTTTTTATTTACCATAGTCCTAAAATATTAATATCATTTTCATATATTATTAATTTCATATTTTTAAAAATATCTATATATATATATTCATTATTGTGACTATCTATATTATATTTCATATTTATGTTGCATTCACAAAATTAAAATAATTATTAATATGGTGTTATCTCATAAATCCAATCAACCTAAAACCCTAGGGTTGGATTATAAAATTCTGTTCATTTTTTATCACATAATTCACACCTAATATAATAGGTTAACTACATTTAATACTTAAGAAAACATTTTCAATCAAATCATTCCACTTAAATAATCTGAGTTTTTTATTTATTTTGTTATTTCAAAGAAACATATTCATAGTTTTCTTATAATAATTATGTCGGTCACGAAATTATTTCATTAGGGACAAAATATTTTCTATTTGGAACATTGTAATAATTAAATCATACCAAAAAAACTATTTTGATAGATATATTTATGAATAATGGAGTGGTATATGGAATCGTTATATTAATAAGACAAATATATAATAAATTATTATTTTTATTGTGAGCTACAATTTTCTAAAGAGATAATTTATTAATTCTTAATGAGATGAAAATTTGGAATTTTATGTACATTTTAAGGTTAATAATGTTTTTTATATTTAATGACTTACAATATCAATTAACATTTATTATATTTTAAAAAAATATATATGTATTTGGTAGATAATATAAAATACCTTTTTTAGAATGATAAATGATTTAAAAACTCAATTTTAAATAGTAAGAGAATAATATCAGGACATTTATTTTCTACATGGAGAAACAATAAAAGAAATGAACCAATATATTATGAATAATGTAACTAGATAATAATATCCCAGAGAGATAGTGTCATAAAAATAGTGTATTATAATTATTATTATTGATATTACTCTAAAATGGTGGGAATTAATGTGGAAAACTATAAAAGACAGCGACCATTGGAATACTTTTTGAAAAAATGATTTGATTGTATCATTTGTGAACTATAGAAAAAAATTGAATAAAAAATTTGAGAATCTGAGAAGATAAATGGAGTATAAATTTTATCTACTAATATTAATCCATGTTCTTACACTTTTTATTTTATTAAAAGTTAATTGTATATATTGTTTCATATAATAAGGGGAAGGATTATAGTGAAATTAGTTCAAATTAGAACAGTAATGTACATTCAAAATTTCAAAGATCAATGAATAATACTATCATTGATTTGAATTTTTGAATAAACATCATATATATAGGTATGGAATACATGATATTATAGAATTTATAGAATTTATTTTCTTTGAATTTGAAAAGATAAGTCATATTTGACCAGATTATCATATATTTAAAAATAATGATTGATATTAAAGATGATATTAAAATAATAATCATAAAAGAATATTAAAATATTTGAAAAAATGGGATTTCAGTGATGGTGAAACATATAATATTAATTTATCATAATAATTTGAAATGATAATAAATAAATAGGTTGATATTATTCAAGCATTCTGAAGAATAAAAATTGATACATGGATGAGGAAAATGCTGAATCATAGAAAATTATCACTATAGAATATAATTTTTCATATATTTTAATGTATTATTATCCAATATCAGTAGATAATGGAAAATATTTTCCATTTGGTAATGAATTTTAAAATACATATGAAGATGATGTTGTATTTCTATCTTTTTATAAAAAGAAAAGATCTTTAACTGTGATGGAAATATAAAAGCACTATGTTATAGATTATATTTTATTTATCTAAAGAAAAAACTATAAAAAATAGTTAATATAATTGAATTAAAATCCTAAGAGGTTTAAAAACAATAACCAAATTTATTCAAGAACTAATTCATATATGATTTTTTTTATCAGAAACATGATGCCAAAAATAATTTGACCATTATGTGTTATTTGAGCTAAATACAATGTTGGATACCTAAATAAATTTTTTCCTTATTTTCCTTATACAAAAAAAAAATGACGGAAAAAATATAAAAAATTTGAACCTATATAAACATAAATGAAATAGGTTTTTATTTTGATAAATCAAATTTTCAATTTAATTGCATTGTACCAAAAATTGCATCAGTTTGCACTAAATGTCACAGTATAGGTCACATTAATAAATATTGTTAGTTAAATAATGTTCAATTTTTTTATTTTATTAATGTAGTTATTTCTGAATAATTAGTATTTATTCAACAAAAATGTGTTGATTAGATATTAGTCCCATAATTTTTCAACTCCAACATTACATTACCCCCAAAAAGTTCTAGTAACATTAACGCTGTTTTTTATTAATTGGAAAAGATTATTAGTTTTTTTAACCAAAAATTGTTATATTGATAACGGTTTTCTTCAACACATCATGATATACTTTTCCACCATCAGTAAATTATAAAATATATACTTATGTTAAGTCACATTTGATGAAAATTTCTATATGGAAATCATAAAAAATGTTGATCTTTACCTTCTTGAAAAAAATCAATTTCAAATATTCAATATTCTTTAGGTCATATGGTCAACATTTACTAAATTATTAAACTTTGGGATTAGGGTTATATTAATTTCCTTAGGAATGATAAATTTATTGTTCAATGTTCACATGTTACATTCATTAAATCTTCCAACATGAATTTGAATTTATAACGTCTTTATAAAGAAGAAAAAATCCATCCAAATATTAATTGTATAAATGAATCATAAGATATATATATTAGTTTTTTAAAAATTATATAACATATTAACTATTTTAATTTATCTAAACATTCTTGGAAATAATATAGTTGTGACATAATAGACCATAAATTTAATCCTACAACATTTTGTGATCATTTTTAATTTATAATGTAACCTCAATATATTTTTTAAATATAGGGGTAAAGCCTCATTTTTTAAATATTTATCATTACTAAAAATGAGTTTATTATCTCCAATATGAATTAAATATTACAAGAGAATATTTTTTTCTCAAATTCTTATATATAATATTTACATGGGATTATTTTTTCCAATGATATTACAAGAATATTTATCATTTTAATGTTTTCCATGGTTCTGTGAAAAATTGAAAAAAAACCCATACCATTGATTACAATCTATAATGATCATGGTGGTGAGATTATGATATTTAATTTTTTAACCTTTTTTATAAATAAATACTTTAGTTGTAATTTTTTATCACTATTTACTATACACAAAATAGGAATAGATGAATTATGAAATATAATTATTTTAGAAATAAATAAAACTTAATAGTGTATATTTTTTTCTTTAATTTTTTCACTTAAGTGTCTGAGAACTTCTTTACTACACTATAAAACATGTTTTACTATGACAATTTCTTTAAAAAATACCTTAGGAATTATGGATGGGAAGTAATTAAAAAACATTAAGACATCAATTTATTTGGATTTATTTATTCATCCTAAATACTAATGATCGGTATAAGAAATTTGATCTAGTGGATAGTGAAGGAATTTTTATTAGTTATAATATAAATATTATGTCTAATTGAGAATTTAATAATAATAAAAAATATCTCAAAGATATTTTTAAGTCATAGTTTGATGAATCCAATCCTTTTACATTTATAAATTCATTAAAAGTAAATTCTCTAGATGAGGTTTTTGAATTAAATCAATGTAGTTTACTTGATGTTGATTGAAAGATAATGACAACAAATTTTCCTAATGTTAAAAAATAAAATCTTCAAAATCTATAATTCACATCATTGGATAATATATATCCAACAATTATTGATCAATGTACCAAATTATCTAAAAACAAATTTACCTTAATGTTTCATCATATAGAATATATTATTAGATATGTATTTCAACCAATAAAGTCTATATGTTTCATAACAAATGGATGTGAGAATAAAGAATTATTATAATAATTTAATAATAATATAGTTTATGATTCATTTATTTATGAACTTTTAATAAGTGTTATGAAATTATAGGTTAATCAAATTTATATGAATCATGTTTGGACCTTTGAGGATGGGGGTATGATAGTATGAAGAATCTATCAATGGAAAAATGATGGTATATAGGGTTTCAATTTTCCAATGGGTATCCCACATTTCATGGGAGATACACTAATTTGGGGTAGAATTTCACCTCTATCATCAAAATCATGGTACACAATGGGAGGAAGAAATGAAGAAGCTATAGTGTATGGGGTTATAAACGCATTGAGTGGGGATGGCACCAAACAAAATTAACATCCTTGATGGATGAAACCATCGATAATCATATATATATATATATAAAACATAGTTACATTTGAAGAATGGAGATGAAGATAAGTCTTCAGACCTGAATCAATGATTTTTCGCTTCTATCCATAATGTCGATTCGGGTAGATTTTTTAAAAAGTGTGATACAACTCATGTGATTTCAAGGAATGATTAAATGTCAGGGAAATTGGAAACTTTTCTTAATTCAATAATTGGATTAGGGGTTCTGGTAAAGGATAAAAAATGGTAGATAATAAAATTTGCCGAAAACTTATCCTCAATCGGGGGTTTCTCTTACTAGAAATGAATTCTAGTACGATCTATCTTTTTCAACATTGTGTTTCCATACTCTGACAAAAATATGAGTTCATGGATATTTTTATGGGACTAATTAGTGATAAGTTCTCTCTACATCCAATAATTTACTCCATGATTCAAGTCATTCAATTTTTGGAATTATTTTGTGCAACATGGTATCGAATTTTGGGTTCGAAATTTGATCTTCTAAAATAAAAATATCGAGTTTTACATGCCCTCAACCATTGAGGTTCCATTTAAAATAGATAAGAAAACTGAGTAGGCCATTGTTGGTTCATTTCCATGAAATTATGTTATTATTAATTTAAAATCAAAATGAAATTGGAAAATTTTTCTATTCACATAATATGATTTTTTGAAAATTCATTTTTAATATAATAATTTTCCATCCTTTCTAGATGTTTGTAATTTAACTGGGCTAGGTAAGAGAACATGTTAGAAATACATTTTTCAATAGACTTCTCAATTGGAGTACAAGATGTTTATATTTTTAGACGATGAATTAGGAGACAATGGAATGTTAAGTTTAATGTAAGACCCCATAGTAAAAATATGGATGATATTTCTTAAGAATATAATACTAAAAATATGGATGAGAAGCTTTATGGATGGATAGATGTTTTGATTTTTTATCCAAAATTCAATCAAGGGTAGACTATTCCATTGGAGTACTATGAAGTTTTTTGAAAAGCTAATGTTTTTATTGTGAATGATCTTACTCAAAAGAGGTGATCTATAGATGTTGACACCATATTGGTTAATGAAATATGTATAGTTTTTATTGAGTAAAATAATGGTTTCAAGCAAGGAAATATATCCTTCATAGATCATCCAGAAAATGATGGGGATTCAAAATGATATATTCTTCACTTAGTAATTCTATTGGATTATAGGAATGATATAGGTATATACATTGAAATAGTTTTTACACCCATATGAGAAGATATACATCCTCAAAATGGGTCAAATAATATGGTATCTCAGATTGATGATGGTCACTCTATGGGTTCTCTCCATGGTGAAGTTGTTTAGTCTATGTATATCATAATGTTCATGATATTCCTAAACCCACTAGAGTAGAAATTCATGGAGATTTACATTAAAATGATAGTTCGTTTAACAAAATTTATTATAAAAAAAATTTGTATTCTACATAGGAGATCTAGATCATCTTTAGTATTTCATGAAACTCTGATTAATATGGAAATGACTATTTTTATAATGTAGTAAATTATTAAAATCATCTCAAGGATTATAAATGTGGGTAAAATATTAATTTTATAATTCTATCACATATGGAAATAAATAGTCATTGATAATGATAGGTTCGGTCCTAATTTTTTAAAAAGAAATCCAAAGAAGGATTATTCTATAATGATAAAAAAATTGACAATGAAAATTCCATTCTTATAATTATTTCATATAGTATAAACCACATTAAATAACATTGTTAATACAACCACTACATAATAACTAAATGATGAATAACATTCTAGGTATTTCTCAAAATTAAGGAACCTATACCGACGGAATAAAAACTTGACTTATCAAATAGTAATGTGACCATTAAGAATAATAATTAAGAAAATAGAATAACTACCTCATCTAAAAAAGAATAAATAAAATCTAGAATATTATAAATGAAAATATTATATAATTATTTCATAGTATATGTAATTAAAAGTTTTAAAATTTATTAATTAAGTGTTTATTTTTGTAACACATAAATGTTCATTTACAATTTTACAATTTTTATAATGATTTAAAAGGCAATTTATATTAACAAAATAGATTCCTAAATTAATAATTTTTAAGATTATAAGATAAATTTGTGAGATTTTAATTTATTTTTCAAAATGTTATAAAACCAATTATATTTTTAAAATTGGTATTTTCTAGATAAATGATGATTTTAGGTAAATATTAAATTCAAATTGTTTGGAAAAATAATTTTGATAAAATGGAGTTTTTTTCTATATGTAGTAATATATTCAGGGTTAATTAGTGTATTGTTTTCTAAAAAATTCGATTTTTAGTGAGTCATAAAATATGGTAATTTATAATATTTAAAAAATTAATAAATTTTTGAGTCATTTATAATGTAAGGCTGATGTAAGAATCATAATCTCTATAATTCCTTCTCAAATTATTTTATTTTGTAATGGGAATCATAACTATTCATATTCTTGAGCCAAAATAACATACTAATGAATCAAGTAAATAAAACAACTCCTCTTCTCCCACTATAAAGACCACCCATCACCACCATTTGTCCACACAACTCAAGAGCACTGAATCATTTCTAATTTAAACTCAATATGCTTCCCATGAATAGCCATAGGTCTTAGAGATATTTTCATCAACAGAATACCCAAAAATCTATATGAGGGTCCTTAGGGAGGAGAATTCAATAGGTAAATTTTTTATTCATTTTCTTTTAATTTTTTGTCAATTTTTTTCTTTTTTTATTATCTCCTTACTTACCATTATCCAAGTGGCACGACAACTCGATTGTAATATATATAATATATATTTATTGTTTTAATGGAATAATTTATTAATAGCCACAATTATCTTCCAACATTTATTCTTTAAAATGACAGCATCATTCGTGATGTATTTATTTACCATCATCATGGATGATGCACTTTTATTTTCTTATATCGAATTCAAGGTAGATCATAAAAAAAATATAATTTTTGAGAATGATTCTAAAATTAATGTTAAAATTTTGTTAATGTGCAGTAATTTACTTATTTATATAATATTAAATTTTAATATAATAGGGTTTTTGTGATAAAAAATCTCTAAAATTAATCTAAACATTTATAATTAAATTTTATAAAATGTATCATCCTCATATACAGAAAAATTATAATAATATTAAATATATATTTGTTCATTAATAACCTATAATATCAATTATAGATAATTATTCCCTTTTTACAAGATCTTCCACACATGTATATCAGTTAACCTATCATGAAAATAAAGAAAACAAACATTATCAAATGATTAAATTGAACTCTATAGCACATCATTATGGATATAAAATAACTTAATAAAATTATAATAAATTAATTAATTTCATAATATGTTAAATTTATTAATTAATGAATCTAATATTGATTTTTTAGGATATTAATACGATGAATGTATTGATATATATGGTTAGTGGATTCTCAAACACTATACTTTTCTTTGGGTTATCCTCTATTCCATGATATGAAAGTTCATATTATAGTCCCAAAATGTCATTTTACTTTTCTTTCTGAGGATATACATGTTTTTAACCTAATTTTAAAAAATAATTAAAAATTTCCTAAACAATACTTACTTCAAAAAAACACAACTTTTACGTCCCTAAATATTGTTTCCTCTTCATTCACGATTATTGACTCATATACTGTATATATTATTCAACTTCTATTTTTTGAAGCTCAATGTTTATTTAGGAAAGTATTATTTATAAAATTCTCATGAAACCAATTCCTTTCCTTGGGTAATTTTATTTCCAAAATTGATATATGTTATAAGTGGAATGCATGATTATGAAAATGTTAAGATTTTCCCAGTGCACCCGAAAGTATATAGAATTCCAATGGATTAGATAATGTGATGTATCGCATGAGATAATGTAAAATATGAAAACAAATTATTCTATATTTATTCACAATGACGTCGAAATTTTGATTATGGAAATATGATATGAGTGAACATGATGTTAGCTATGTTCAAAACTATACATGGCTGTTGACCACTAAGACATGATATTTCATTTTTATGTATTTCCACATTTCATGCCATTATCTAATGATTTATACCTTAATTATAATTACATTAAAATTCTTATTTTATGATGATTAGGATTACATTAACCAAAATTATATGTATTTATGTTCTAATATATAATCTTATTACAATTTTAGCTCACCCCATTCATTGATATATGTCCCCAGGTGACCAAATATATTAAAGAGTACCAAAGGTCCACATTGAGTCTCGATAAAAATGAATTAAATAATTTTTTGTTTTTATTATATAAATTTTATGTTTGGTCCTAATTTCTCAAAAATAGTAGACCATTGGACCTGGGTTTTGAAACCCTTTTATGAGGTTTATACATAAAATGATGCAATAATAATGTAATAAAATATAGGGTAACTGTAGTTAGAATCAGATCACAATTTTCTCTGATTTGTAAAATAGGATTAGGGAAAATTTCAAAAATCCCTTCGAATAAGGAAATGTATTTCAATGAAATAATAAAAAAAAATTATAAATATTTTAAACATTGGTATACCATAATATATGACATTGGAGTTAATTTTACAATGAAGTAATTTATTTATTAATGAAATTTTTACTAATGTTTTTTTAAACCATCAATGTTTTATAAAAGGGTTAGAACTAAGAGAAATCTTGTTTACAACCTATGTGATAGATAGTGCATAAATTTCCATATGGACATCCCAAATTCTATGGGTGGTATAGTTAAATATTTCATAGTGATTCTTATATAACATTCTCAAGATATCAAAAATAAACTGAATAATATTGAATGACTTCCTTCACAAAAGAGGGAGAGAATAGTTATAAACTAATTTTGTGCCAATGACCATCGACTTTTAGTGGATCTTTTGATCCACTTGTGGTCTAATTGTTGGTATAATAAATGGAGAAGAATTTTTTTCATTCCTATTTGGAGACAGATAAGGATACTATGTTCCACTATCATTTCAAAATGGAGGCCAATATATGGTGTGATTTGATGAATAAAACCATGCTAATGGACTATATTGAGGGGATGGTGTGGGAAGATAATAAATAAAATATTTCATTATAATTATTTTCTTTGAAATCGTCATACAATGACAGAGATAGAATTCATAAAGATGGAGAAAAGGGATGGTGAATTTTTTACATCTTATGAAGAAGATATCACAAGTAATTTCAGGTATTCCTTAGGTTTCTTTATCAATAATTATATCCAAATAAATAGATAATTTTTTGGTTTACAACCACACAATAGAAAATATATAGAAATTTGAGACTTTGAGAGTTAGAAATAATTTGTTCAATGTGATCTCAATGTGGGGATGGAGTTTGGAGAATAGTGCCATGGCTATAGAGATACATAAATATAGGTAGAGTTTCATTAAGGAGGATATAAAGAAGAATATTTAAAGAAAACTCAAGAACCCAAAAGTCAAAACATGTGGGAACTGACATCATGGAAATTTCCTCAAGGGGGTAGGGAAATGATTCAAGTGTGATAAATAGTTTTACTCATATTATTGATTTTTATGATACATGAGGATGTTGGAATAAATGGTGGAGGAAAAGAGAGAACCAATGAGGGTCTAATGCTTTATCATGAAAAATCAATGGAACATTGTAATCTAGTGCATTAAACATCGATTCATCGACGATAATGAGTGTCAGTATCAACTAAATCCCATATAGAAAAGTAATTATTATTCCATCACTAATATTGATGTGGTTCTAAATAATAATTTGGTGATTGGTACATTGTTTATTTATTCATGAATATAAAATATACTATTTGGTTCTGGTTCTACGCATTCTTTCATACCATGAATGATTAGTAGAACTGTAAAAACACCACATGAAAATATTGAGGTTATAATTTCTATAAAACAAAATCTGAGGAAATTATTTCATCAAAATTATATAACTTATCCCTAGTTAATGTTTGTGGATTGAAAATCTGGTCCAATTTGGTATTAATTCCATTGGTGTATTTTTATTCTATTTTTGGAATGGATTGACTATCTTCACAAAAATGTTACATTAACTGTCATGAAAGGTAGATCACCCATCACATCAAATAGAATCCTTTTATTCTATAAAAGTTTTAGGAGGAGGATAATTTTTTATAAGAATAATTTCCTCAAGTATGGATATTATTTAATTATGAGAAATCACATCTAGATCAAATGATTAATACAAAAAATATAATAATAATCAAAGACATGCTCATTGTAAGGGACTATATTGATGTGTTCCAATATAAATTTCATATGGTTCCTCTGGAATAGGAGGATGAATTATCAATTGAACATACTATTGAAAATATACCTATATTAAGAAAACCTTATTAAATATACACCATTTAGTTGGTGGAGCTGAAGAAGCAGTTATAAGAGAATCAGGTAAATGTTTTTATACACCCTATTAATTCCCCGTGGGGTTAACCGATTTACTTTTTCAAAAATAGGGATGGATAAATACACATATTCATTGATCATATTTTGATTTAAAAAATAATGATAAATAATATGTATCCCCTTCCACAAATAGATGAATTATTTGATCAACAATGTTGGGAAATATATTTCTCTAAGGTGGAGATTCGATTGGGATATAACCAATTAAAGGAAAGGAATGAATACATTCCTAATACTGCCGATCGAATGAGGTTTGGACACGATGAGTTCCTAATGAGGACTTTTAGACTCATTAATTCTTCAAAAATATTCATACTCTTAATGAATAGTGTATTTTGTGATTACATAGATATGTTTTCTATAAACTTTATAGAATATATTCTAAAATAGTCCAAGTGTAATGAGGAATTTGAGGATTATTTAAATTTTATTCTAAAAGAACTTGTATGGGAGAAAACATATAAATAGTTTATTAAATGTGACCTCTGTATAGAGGAATTATCATTCTTTGGGATTGTTATCACTTGAAAATGAATATATGTGAACCCTTAAAAGAAAAAGGCAATCAAATAGTGGCCCATGAAAACATATTTCATGGATATATGTTGTATCCTTGGTCTATAGTCATATTAATTGTGATTTATGATGAAAGTTTCACTATTTTAAAAACCACTACCTAGTATAACTCGGAAGGGATACAATTTTTTCTATACTAGGGAATGTAAAGTCGGCTAAAAATAGTTATAAATCCTTTTAACAGTGTTTTGGTACTCATATATTTGATAAGTGGGGAACTCTTCTGTGTATACAATGATTCCTAAAAAATGGATTTGATTTTGTGCAGATTCAAAATGGTAAACTGTTAGACAACACCTTATGATAATTAAAAATTCCTAAACAATACTATCCCACAAATTATATGTGGTTGGAAGATGTGATAATTTGGTTGAAAATATGGCCAAATTCTCTCAATGAAGAGAACTGTGAAATAAATATTGTTTATAAGAACAGTAAATATATATTCACATTGTAAGACCATAATATGAACTAGTGGATATGGTTAGATACCGTCAATGATTATGAATTCTAAATCCACTACCATTCAAAAATATATAATAAATTTGCAGATGCTCTAACTAGAGTGGATCTTGTAACATTATCAACGATGAGAATTTAAAAGGATCTAATCATCATAATTTTTAAGAGGATGGAAATCTAAATAATTTATATAGAAATATCATCAATACTTTATCAAATTATTGATCCACCATCCCTCATGTAGAATATAATTCATGTTCATTGAAATGATGTGGAAATTCAAATGATTTCGAATGCTATGAGAAAGGATAAATCCATAGACTAATGAAATTAATGAAGAAGGATTCATAAAATTTGTGTCACAAATATGTTTACCATATAATCCAAATAAAAAATTAGATTTTGAGTGTCACAAATATCTTAACCCTCCAAATTATCCCATGTAGAAAAAAGATGAATCCAGATCTCTAATAGATCTATTTATGGGACAATATGAAGAATAAGATCATTGAATATACATCAAAGTTCCTAGTATGTCAGCAAGTGATGAAAAAATGAAAAAAATGAGGGAATTAAGGAACCATTACCCACACCAACAAGGAAATGAGGGAACATAACCATGTTCCCTATAAAGAGACTTCTAATAACATCTAGATGAAATAATACTATATGGGTTGTTATGGTTCATCTTCTAATGAGAACTCATTTTTTCACAATTTTGGAGGACATATCACTACATAAACATTCACTAATATATATTAGAGATGTATTTTCTTCATATATGTAGTATAACTATCAATTTTATTTGGTCAAGATCCTAGATTCACCTCCATGTTTGGGAAAAGCCTTTTACATTCATTAAACATTTAGTTGAACATTAGTACGACATATCAACCTCAAATTAATGTCTAATCTGATCAGAAACATTAGATATTAGAATACATGCTGAGATCATGTTATATGTACATTGAAGAAGGTGGTACCAATATATTCTTCTGGATGAGTTATATAACAATAAAAATATCCACTTGAGTAACCAAGAGCTTCAATATTAATCCCTTTAGGTAAAAACATGTAGAACACAAGAACGCTTGGTTGAAGATAGGGAACATAAGATTCTATGACCTGAAATGTTAGAAGGAGTTGTAGAAAAGGTGAAAACCATTTATCAATACATCAAGGAAAATTATTTTTTATTGAATATCTTTGTATTCAGTCCTCAATTTGAATTAGAAATTGGGGATGGAGGGTCGGTATTCTTTCACATAACCACAAGGATGAGAATCATGAGAATTTATAAGAAGGAAATGTTATATCACTAACACATATACCCCTTCAATATTCTTGATCTTGTTTGATATTTTTCCTATCACCTACTACATCCACAACTATGACTCACATAAACATTATATTCTATGTATAACTCTTAATAATGTACATACCAGAGCCCTAACCTGTGCTAAACCCAAAGATGGTATAATGTGAAAATGATCCCTCTTATGGGGATCCTCAATTGATGTTCTTGGGTTGTGGAGATAATGATATATGAAAAAACACTATTCACCTTTTCAATATAATATGATGAATCCAAATGTATGAAATGTGAACATGGGAACCAGAGGAAGTGATGAAGGAGAAGTACCCACAACTGGTATCATGTGAGAATGTAAAATGAAATTTAGCATGTCAAATTTCATAAGTGGTGGAGAATGTAATGACCAAAAATTTATCAATAATAATTTCATTCTTATATATATATCACATACTATAAACCATATAAAATCACTTTTTAAATAAAATAAAAATCTAATAAATGTATAATGAATAAAATTATAGTTATTTCAAGAATTTATGGAAGTTATTCAAATGGAATAGTAACTTGTCCTTTGGAATGGTAATGTGACCATTAAGAATATTAATTAGGTTAATTGAATATTATCCTTATTTATGAAAGTATAAATAAAATTTATACATTTGAAAATGATAATATGATATAATTTTAATGTAGAATATATAAATCAATCTTTTGAAAATTAATTATTTCGTTTTGATAATTTTATAACCTATAAAATATTATTCGCAATTTGAATGTTAATATAATGATTTAATAGAATTTTTTATTAAATATATTAATGAAATAATATTTTTTATGATTATAGGAGAAATTGATGAGTCCTTAATTAAGAATTCAAAATGTTATCATATATGTTATATTTATAAAATCAGTATTTTACTAGTAAATGACTATTTTATTTAAAATCTAAATATCTCATATTTAGAAAATTATGTTTTAAAAATTCATTTTTATATTAAAAATTTCAAAAATAATAAGTGTGAATTTTTTGGATTCTTCCTAAAATGTTGAATTTCTTTTTGAATAGAGAGTTACTGTAATTTAAGGTATTTAAAGAATACATTAATGTTTTAGTCATGTATGATGTATGGTTGATGTGAGCACTATAATCCTGAAAAAGCCATATATAATTTACTTTATGTAGTCATGAGAATCATAACTATTAATATTCTTGAGCCAATATAATAATCTAATGAATAAAATAATCATAAACACTTCTCTGCTCTCACTACAAATTCCACCCCTCGACACCAATTCTTCTCAAAACATCAAAGAAAATTTTCTTTTCCAATTTATATCCAATCCAATTTCCAAGACCCTCACCAAGAATTAGGATACATATGTCTCAATAGAAGACAAAACCAAATTCATGTAGGAGGCCCTTAAGGTGAAGAATTCAAGAGATAAATCACATTTCATTTTCTTTTAATTTCTGTTTAATTTCTGTTCTTTTATTATTATCACCTCACCAAAAAAAATTCATGTTTCAGGATAACTCTAGTATATTATAAATAAAATAATGTTATTCTTTTAATGTAAAAATTCAACATCAAACCTCTTCTCATATCCCTTTAATTCATAAAAATCATAATTCGTGTTGTATCGATTTATCGTCATCGTGGATGATGCTTTCTCATTTTCTTTTATCACCTTCATGGAAGATCATTAAACCATTATAATGGTTTAGATAGACAGTACAAGTTATTTTATAACTATTTTTATATTCTTTATCTAAATTTTATATATAATATTAAAAAATTAAACAAAATGAATTTATCATGATTAAAAACTGATAATGTTATTTTAAAAGATTATCATTTAACATTTATCTTCTGAGTCATCATCATATAAGAAAAAATAATAATATACAAGTCAAATTAAACTTATATAATTTTATTAATTAAATAAATTTTTTTAATTACACATATTTTACCTGATCCTCCATACATGTA
Source organism: Viscum album (assembly GCA_963277665.1). NCBI lineage: Eukaryota > Viridiplantae > Streptophyta > Magnoliopsida > Santalales > Viscaceae > Viscum > Viscum album. Next base: position 754,058,055 of record OY728158.1, read on the forward strand.
TACAAGTGAATCGATCATGAATATGAAGAAACTGAACATTTCCAAATGATGAAACTGTACTCTATAAGTCATTGTAATTGACATAAATAACATAAATATAGTATATAAATAAAATACATGTATAAGAGGTTATGGAAACAAAAATATTGTATGGGGACTCTCAAATGATGAAATTGAATTCTATAACTCATCATAATGGACTTAAATGAACATTATTAAATTATAATAAATAAAATACATGAAATTGAAATTTTCTAATCATCATAATGTAATTATCTAGGATATTAAATTAAATAATTATTTTGGAAGTATATTAAGTGGATTCTTGAACCCATTTCATTTTATTTGGTGAATCTATCTTACAGGGTATGATTTTACATATTATTATTTTCAAATATAACTTTCCTTTTTTATTTTCAAGGTTATAAATGTTTCTAATCTTATTTTTGGGAAAATTAAATGATTTTACCAAAAAAAATATTCCTTATAAAGAAAAATCTTTTACTTCTCTTGATATTATTTCTTATTCCCAAAATGTTGATGACAATTAAACAAAGTATGTTATTCACTTTAAATTATAGTAACCCAAATGTTTGTTCTAGCATATATATATTACTAAATTATCATAGAAACCATTCCATTACATTAGTTATTTTATCCATGATAGATAAAATTTATAGGTGGAATGCATGATTATAAAATTATTATGATGTTATGGGTGCACCCACAATTATATAGTATTCTAATGAGTTAGTTAATGTGTTGTATACAGTGATACAATGTTGCACATGCTTAAAAATTGAACTATATTTCTTCACAATGATGATGACGTTATGATTATGCGCATATGTTATGTGTAAACATGATTCTATAATTTTCACGAAAATGATTTATAGTATCCCCATAAGAAAAGATGTTTCATTTTTATGCATGTCCACATTCAATGAATTTATCTAATGCTTCCTATCTTGATTATGATGATCATCTCATGATTATGATGATAATTATTACTCTTACCCATGTTACATTGATTCATTTTCTTATCTATCATCTTACTAGGAATTTAACTCACCCATTTATTTTATGTTTATCCTTAGGTGAAAATATATAACAAAGAGTACCCTAAGGCCACTATGTGTCATGATAAGAAAGAATTAAATAACTTTTATGTTATATTTTTAAAATTTTATTTTCAGTCCCAATTATTCCATGAAACTGATCCTTTGGATCATAGTTTAGAAACATTTTTTATTTTCATCCTTAATAAGTTGTAATAGTAATGTAAGAATAAGTCAAATCTCTATAAATTCCAATATTAAAAGGATTGTATCTAACTAATCTTATTTTTTAGGCATTAAAATGTCCAATGTAAAGATCCATCAGAGTGTTAATAAATGTAATACATTTCTAGAGTGGGATAATTTAATGTATTATGATTATGAACATGATATCTAATATTATGATCTTTAATTTTTTTTTCTAGACGAGGTAGTGTCCCTTTTTTTGTCCTCATCTATATAATTGATTAATTTTTATTTCATATTTAAAAAATTTATAGAAACCTTGATTACTGACTTGAATAATTTAGTATTTTTTTAACATAGATAAACAAAATTATTAATTACATAAAATAAATTTTTAATGGGGGTTTATATTCAAATATGATTTAAAATAAATTACAGTTAAAAAAAATAGAAAATTAATATTGCAAATTAATATTTAAAAGTGTATAGTGTAGACTATGGTGAAATATTTCCACTAATAATAATATTATAATCAATATGAATCATACTAGGATTATAAACACATCTGAATTTTAAATTATTTTATATGAAAATTAATTTATTTTTTAATGTATAAATTTATTTATAGGGTTCTATTTGAGCTCCTGCAAGTTATAAACAGACTATATTTAGAAATATCATAGTTAAACGTGTAATATTATATATGGAATTAATTATGCCTTATGGTCATGGTATGATAGACAGAACATATATTTACATAAAAATATATTTTAATGGAATTCTCTGCCCAATTATATTTATAATGAAATATTTTAATGATATGACAATTGTTTAAATTTACATCAATGAGATTATTTTTGGTTTAACTCAATTTTATCTATGAGATAACTTTTATAAACACAATAAGAATTAGTTTAGAATGAGTATGGTGGGTGAATTAAATTATATTAGAACATATTAAAATTTTTCATAAGCTATAAAGAAATGTTTTCTTCTAAACATCAACATATCCAAGATGTACTGGAATGTTTGTTTTTTGACTATGAAGAGAGTATAAATATATTGGTAGAAACACATATCAATTTTTTCATGATAATATTGATAAAATGGTAGATCCATAATTTTTTAGAAGAATTATTAAATGTTTAAAAAATAATATAGTTGTATTACCAAACATTATATTTTTTGAATATTTACCTTTGATATTTAAAAAAGATCAATTGAAATCACAAACAAAAGTAGTAAAATTCATTTTCTATTACCCTAAAATTAATTTAGATTGTTATTTTTTCCTTCCCATTAAAATGATTTTGGTTCTTAAAAAACAATTATTCAATCCTTACAGGATGTAGATTAGATCGAAACATTAGTTCCTAAATATTTCATTTAACTTGATATTTTTTTTGTTTCTCAATAAGGGAAGATTTTTATCACCTTTCAATATTAATTTAAATATGTTGGAGTTAGAAGTTTTTGTTATCCAATTTTTGGGCACACACACACCTACAAATTTTAGTATGTGTTATACTCGAAATACAATTTTCTTTATTATATATGTGTTTTTTAATTATCTAAAAAACCAAAACATAATCCATGAGTAATGAATATAGATACAAGGGACCATTTTCATAAGGAAAATATATAAAAAGAGTTATAAATATCAACAAAATTAAATTGAAAAATCTTATTAATAATTTTTTTTCAAAATGAACAAATTATGATTGATTATAAATTTTTTAAAATCAAATTAGAATAATAAAATAAAGTTATTTTTAAATAAATTCTATTTTAAATATTATCATAACATTAAATAATTATATAGTCGATTTGTAGAATATTTCATCAAATTTTCAACTATTTATCAATTATAAATCTATTTTATTTCAAAAGGTTTTCATATATATTAATTTATCAATTTCATATATTTTTTTCTATATTATATGAATTTTTATTTTCATTGTAATCTATCATGTATCATTTTTTATTTTCTATGTATTACTAAAAAGTACAAATAAAAAATTATGTATTCCATCCTTGTAAGAGGATGATCATCCATTATTATAGGATTATAAAATAAAGTACTCTTACATTCATGAAGTATATATTTTATGATTTTTAATATCATTCCATTATATTTTTTAAAGGAGAAAAGGTTTCAATACAATGCAAGATATATCACTTATTTTTTAAAATATTTTTAGGGGAGATATTATTATTACATCTATAAAAAATTATTCAATATTTCTCCCAATGAAACAATAATACTAATTTTCAAAATAATATTTATTCCAATAGTTCGCACCATAATTTTCTGTGGAAATAATTATGGACTATTTATACAAGGTATAAAAATGTTAGATGAAAGAAACTGACTGACTGAACATTAATTTTTTATTAAAGTGGGAACAAAGCCCATCAAAACACAGAAAAACTCAAGGAGGTCTAAAATGGTGGAGTACCAGGGCATCCCCTTGGAAAAAACTTTTACATTTCAGAGGGAGAGAACCCAAACTGTCAAAAATAATTAGAGTTTCGTTCAGATTTCCCACACGAGCAAGAGTATCTCCTGAGAAATTTGGTTCCATCCAAATATGCCTCACCAACTAACCACCCTTCGACTCCAGTGCACAACTTTTGGAGAGGTAATCCAACTCCCAATGAGCGTCGCATTTACCCTAGAGAATTCTAACCAATACATCATATTATGACTCAATTTCCAACACATGGAGGTCAAAATATCTACACAACCTGAGATCAGTATGCAACGCCCTAACTTCCGCACCTAGAAAACAGCCCGGACCATAGAAGGCACTAAAAGAAAAACACACTGAACTCTGAGAGTCCCTAAGAAGTCCCCCACCTCACATCTGTCCGTTCAAAAGGGATTCGTCAACATTAAGATTCAGTCCAGCACTCGGAGGAGACCATCTAATCTAACAACCACTGGTTATGACCTCCACCAAAGGTTTGTTCCGAAAACCAGCAAGGGTGACCAAGTTTTGACCCCCTTTCATGAGGGTTCACAATTCCACCAGTAATGAATGCATTCACATCTGTATATAAAGCAGTGAGCGAATTTTACCCAGCCTCACCTAGTTATGGTATTCCCACAGAGACCAGAAGATGGTCGTGAAAATAGAACTTCGCACCTTCAGCTCCATGGTATTTCGACCCAGCCCCTACAGCCAAGAAGAGAGGAAAGTGTGTATGGAGAACTCCTCCACATAGGATCGTGTCTGTAGACTGAAGGAGGACCAAATAGAAGAGGTCCATTCGCCCTAGAAGAAGAGGTGAGCCGTCAACTCAACCTGTGGGGAGGCGCATCAAAAACAGCGAGAGGTAATGGAAATACCCTTCCTTTGGATATTCTCATCAGTGGAGATCACCTGGTTCCTCACATGCCAAACCAGAAAACTCATTTTAGTGGGGAACTCCTTGCACCATAGCCTTGCTGCCCACTCATCAAGACCACCCGCTACATGGTGAGACTTCCTATAATTAAGAGTATAAAATGAACCTGATCTTGAATCAGTAAAAAAACTATATAATCCTCATCATTTAAGGTAATAGATTAAAAAATCTCCCACTGCTATTTGGAGAGAAGTAGCCTGATCAATATCAGATAACCGCTCCCTTCCTTGAAGGAACTGCATAGGGCTGGACATCCAGTGAAGATGAGCTCTGCACCAACCCAGTTCATGTCCCAAAAGATGATATTACCTTTCCCCACAATCCACTAGGAAGATCCCTGAAGCTCCACAATAATGGGAAACAAACATCGCGCTAAGCGAGAGGGACGTCCTCTACCCATGCCATCCTCCCATTGGTTATCATATCTGGTCTGGAAGATGGACGCCCACATAGAATCACCTGCAATGATATCCCATGCAAGAAGGGATTGCATGCCCTTCATCGTTTCAGTAATGTCACGTAAATCCAAACCACCTTCCCCAATCGTCTTGGCCATGCGTTTCCAGGAGGCCCAATGGCAGCAGCTAAGAGAATTGGCATCCCAAAGAAAAGATTTCATCACCTTTTCCATATTATCAATAGAACCTTTTGGAGGGGAAACGACTACCAGGATATGCATCAGAATGGAAATTAATACACTTTTAATCAACGTCACTCTCCCTCCAAATGACAGGAATTTATTCTTCCAATTCTGAATTCTTCCAAATATTCTCTTAATTATGTCTTCAAAATAATCCTTCTTGATGTAGCCAAAAGAGAGGGAGTTCCGAGATATGTCATAGGAAAGATCCACTGTTGAATTCCCAGCATGTTTTGGATCTCCCTACATCTTCTTACAGAGAACTTATTAGAGATAAAAACTCGGATTTTCCATGAGTTAATGTGTTGGCCACTCAAACCCCCATAGACGGACATGACCTCCAAAAAACCTCGAAGTGATCTTTTCCTACCATTGACGAAAATCAATATATCATCCACAAACATAATATGAGAAACAATATCTTGACCCCTTTGGTTATGAAACTGTAGAATTATCCACTCATGCATACAACTATGGAGATTCCTGGAGAAACCATCTCGAGCCAAACTAAAAAGCAATGGAGAAATGGGATCACCTTGGCGAACACCACACACAATTTTGAAAAATCTGATGACTTTCCCTAGAAGAGAAATAGAGAGACAAGGGGTAGAAAAGCTCATGAAACAAATGTCACAGAACCACTCATGAAATCCAAAGTTCCTCATAACCCGAAGAATAAAGCTCCACTCAATTTTGTCATAAGCTTTGTTGATGTCAATATGAATGATAACATTTGACCCTATGGATATTTTGTTAATATCTTGAACCAACTCATTTGCAACTGAAACCGCCCCTTGAATACTCCATACTTTCACAAAACCATGTTGTTCTCAAGAGATACCCTTTGGGATGAACCTGTTCAGTCTATTGGAAATGAGACTAGAAAGTATCTTATATGAAACATTGTGGAGACATATGGGTCAATAGTGATTAATTATAGAGGGATCCTTATCCTTCGACACCATTATCACTCTAGAAGCACAAACAATCCTAGGGAGAGATCCACCCCCAAAAAATTCCTTGGCTGGCCTCCACCACATGGCCACACACGATCTCTCATGCTGCCATATAGAAGGCCCCTGAAAATCCATCCGAGCCGGGTGCACTGTCATGAGACATATTAGAAACATAAGATTTGATCTCATCTTCATCTGGTAGAGAAATCAAAATGTCATTATCAGAGCTATTCACCTACCTAGGAACTCACCCCATGAATCCCTCATCTAACTCCACCGACCTAAAATCATCGACCCTTCGAGAGACCGATCCCACCAACAATCCTTCAAAGTGATCAAGGTCCATCTTACCATCCACATTCAAATATGATGTAAAGGAACTGTTTCCCAAACTGATATTTAATTTTGTGCTTCTACTCTCCTTCAGGAAGGCCTGAAAGAAAGCACTGTTCCGATCACCCTCTCTTAACCAACTTATGTCTGCTCTTTGTTTCAAACTCATTTCTAGATCAAGTAATTTTTTCGCTAGAATCATCATCTTGTCACAATGAATGGAAAAGGAATTCTCATCCCACATTGTCTGTAGTTTCTCCTCAATAATTTCAATTTCGTCCTTCAACATTTCCACCCCAATGTCTTCATTTAGTTTGAAGACCAACCAAACTTTAATTTCATTCTTGAGCTTCCATAGCCGGTTGGAGAGGACGACCTGGGACCTCCCATCCACCTGACCATTCCATGAAATCCTCACCATCTCCATGATGTCTTCAACCCAGTGCTAATTCTAAGACTAAAAGAAAGCACTACTACCCGACACCTACCTTTTGATATACACAAGGATCGGAGCCTAATCAGAGATGGAGTACGATAAAATTTTCACCGATGCCTGGACATAAGAATCCAATCTTTGTATATTTTTCAAATACCTATCCAAGAAAATCTAGATACAGTTAAGCCCCTTGCAATTATTTCACCAGGTAAACTTTCTACTGGAAAACCCCATATCGATAAGCCCCTTTGATCCATGGAAATTCTTGAAATCCTATATACCACTATTAAAAATATCCGACCCTCCTCTTTTCTCTAAAATCATTACTATGGAATTGAAGTCTCCTCCAAAAAACCAAGGTAAACCCCCTACTTGATCATATTCCAAATAGTTCCACAACTCAGATCTCCAAATAGCATCGCAGCTGGTGTAAACAAAAGAGAAATGAATATCAGAACCTCCCACAGAAATCATGGTATTAATACAATTATCCATATGATTGACCAGTTACACTTGAAGATTGCACTTCTAGTGGATCTAAATGTTGTTATTAATTGCAGACCCATGCTTGAACCCCAAAACCCCAAAATCCTAGCGAAAGAGGACAGATTACTAGGATTCTTTCTTAGGTTCCATGAAGACCACCATCGATGAATTATACATTCTTATCTCAGCAGCAGTGTAGGCATGTTTATCCTGCACCCCCAAACCTCGGGCATTCCAGATAATCATAGAAAACATTACTGGGGGAAAATGAGCCATCAGGCCGAAAAAACCCAACAAGGTTCCAACCTCCTCGCCTCTTTCGACCATGATCTGGTGACTAGACCAGAAACTCACTCAGACCAACCCCTCTTCTTAGGTGATAGAACCTTATGTTTTAAATATCCTTCCAAATCATCAAGAAGCGAAAGCAAGTTGCTCGAAGATGAAGGAAAGGAAAAAGGCTCCTACTCCTACTGGAACAAAGAGACCAACAACATTCTCTAAGGAGAACCCCGAGAGGACTGCAGCTCTTTCACAACCCCCTCTGGGGCCTTACCATTCTGTGGACTACCTTTGAGGGAAAAACTCCACCAGAGTTGTTAGATAAAGATCACTGGAAAAAGACCGAAGATAGTTGGGAGGAAATCTGGAAGGACGAGGGAGGAGGTGACAATGCCTTCTGAGGGAGCAGCTGGAAGCAAGCCACCAGGTCGCCCTGGTTTTACGAAACCATCAGATCAGAAAATTGGATAGAAGACATCGATAGAGACCTCTCTTGAGAGGAAATGTTCGGAGACAAGAAGATCAGATCACCCAACTCTTCACTCTGCATCACAGACACTGCTGGCAAGGAGGCCCCCCTGAGGTTGACTGAGACAGAAGTGCTAGACGCTTCAGAGCAAACCATGGCCATTTGAACACCTTCCCTCCCAATGGAGAGATTCCCCTAGACCTCCGATGAGTGAGACGACCTAACCACATTGTCCGTAGATGACCCCAGAACTGGCTTGTGAGACCTGGAAATCCTCCTCCGACAAACCTCAACAGAATGGCCTTGAAGACCACATTCAACACAGAACCTTAGAGGCAATTGATAGAGGAGACACTGCCACCATCTGAAGCCCTCACCCGAGTGAATTAACAGACGCTGAGGGAATCTTACATATAGTTCCAACTCCACAAAAATTCTAGGTTTATCCGCCGCTTTCAGGAACTCTATGTTGAGGTTAAAACACAAAAAATAGCCCAAAGAGTTTCCAATTGACCTCAAGATCAAAGGATTCTCGAACGGAAGAGGGAGTCCTAGAAAATTAATCCACACAGCCACCAGAGAGGATTCCTTTCCAAAATGGTAGTCCCGTGACCAGCGCTATAGGGAGAAACACCATGAACCACATGACCATTCCTCCCTATCCCAAGCCGAAAAAATTCTTCACGATTGGAAAAATAGAGATATAAAGAGAACTAGGAAAGATCGAAGACCGCCACTGGATGCCAAAGCCCCCAAGAATCGAAAAACGCCTTGAAGACACTGAGAGAAGGCTTATTACGCCCAAAACACACCACCAGCGAATGTTTGTAAAGCTCCGCCGCGTCCCGCATCTCAGAATCCAAAATCTCAAGAACCAAGAAACCATCCACCATGCCAATCAGACGATCCTCCACCCGAATCCGAGGGATCTCATGAAAAGGGGACATATCCACCACAGATACCACAACCGGAGCAGTCGCAGAAGACAACACACATAAAACCTCCTTCAATGAAAGCAGAAGCGCACTACCCTCCAGGAGAAATGCCCACATACCACCTAATGAGGGAGAGGGTCGATGTAGGGGTTCAATGCAGGAAGCCATTTTGAAGAGTCTCAGATGAAAGAAAATCAAAATGATAATATAAGAATTTAAATAACATAGATATTAGTCAGAATATGTATTCTATCATTTTACAAAACTATTTTATGCTAGAATTAATTTCAAAAGCAACATATATGGGAGCGTGTATTAGATAAAGTTATCGAGGGTCACGTATGAAGCACAACTTTCAATATTTTAAAATATTCAAACCATCATATCCAGTTGAACCAATCCCCTGGATCGCTAATGAATAATTAGAATAAAAAATTTATGTAACTCATAATGATAAAAAAAATTAAAAAAATTCATGATATGATCAGAAACACTTGTGGAGAATATGAACATCGATATAATAAATCATCATAACTTGATAATGTATAATATGAGAGAATGGTTGAAAAAAATTGATTTTGATATGTTTGGTAACATAAATAGTGTTAAAACGATTTATTGAATATATGAATACATATAAAAATATCATATGAATGTAAATCAATATATTATATAATTTACAAGGAAAAATGATTTTAAATTAAGAATTTATCTACTTCCCTTCAATTTAATTATAATTTTTATTTTTCTTTAATTTTTTTGAAATAAAAAATGTGGAGAAATTTATAAGAACCAATAAAGTGAAAATGTAAAATTCATTTTAGTAGTCCCTTTATATATCATATTTCATGTTTTGTAGTAAAAAAATATTATCTTTTTTATTGAAAATTAGAAGATTAATCATTCTAATAATATTTATTATGTCATGTATATGAATATTATGTTTTTTATGAAGTTTTTTGAAATAATTATCGATAAATTCGTAGAGTTAGTATTATATTAAATATATATATAGTGTTTTCTTCAATGTAAATTTAAATATTCCACTTTTCTTTGGCTTCCAAATTTGGGTGATTATTGAGTCAATGAGTCAGTTACTTTTTTTGTATTAGAAATGAAATTACACATTATATAAAACTTATTTAAATCTATAATCTCATTATTTATTTTGTTGTGGATAATTAATTTCTGGTAATTGAACTACCAGAAAATAAAACAAGGAAGATAAAAATTTGGTAACATGAACATATATTCTAGATTACAACAATCAGTTTGAAGAACACTATTGGGTCCCCTGAAAAATCATCGAATTATAAAAAATAGGCTTAAATCATTTAAATATGACAAATATTTAGCCAATAGAGTTATGTATAATAGTGATTTTTGAAAAATTGGATCATCAATGTTTGATATAATACTATTTAATAATATAGATAACAACTCATGTTTTATGATAAATGAATTGATGTAGATGTAGAGAAATAATAAAATCTATTGATTACATGAAATCTCCATCAACATGCTAACATAGATTATTTTCAATTGTTTTAAATATTCATTGAGTTCTATGGTATAACTATTTTGTGTGGATTTATTATAAATATCATTGTACATAAAATATTTATTTTTATTACCAATCCAACATAATTCTGATCTTCCTGGGATAAGATAATGATAGATCTACCGATATTATGTTATCACATTCTTATAGTGCTAGGATGATAGAGTGTTTGAGGATCGAACACTATACATTTTATAGTTTGCAATGAGAGATCCTATATAAATTATGAGGGAAGTTTGATGGGTTTTAAAATTCATGAGACCAAATGTCATTTATAATGTTTTGGATACATTGTTTAGGGTTTATTGATCCACAGTACACATTATCATAGACGTTTTATTTCAATGTATCTATTAATGTTGTGTCATATATTTAAATGAATAATCAATGTATTGGTTTTATGCTGTTTTTTATTTTGTTCTCATTTTATATTGATTAAAATTTTCAATTTTTGTCATTTTATTAATAATGTCAAATTTTCATAAACTCCAAATAAAATTGATATTAGTCACGTTTACCATATTTCTTATAATTAAAATTTCCACCGAATGAATCATTTCACTTGATATTTAAATTGATCAGTATATCATAAATATGATCAACATAATCCATAACGGATTGATGAAATTTTATAATTATTTTTTTAAAAAAATTACCCCTTCATATTTATTTACAAGATTTTATAATTACAATAACATTATTTCAGTATATTACACCATATTATACTATATTTTGACACATTCATATTGAAAAGTTGATATTTATATGATGTTCATTGAATGATATATGATTTTCATAGAAGTAATAAGTTTAATGAATCGACTTGTGGTGGTGGTGAGGATATTATCAAAGAGGATAATTCTAGTAATTATGATAATGTTGTGGGTTGTGGTAGTGATGACCAATATGGTATTAGTGATCAAAACACCAACAAATTTTAGGTGGATATAGATCAATTTAAATTATTACGTTATTTATATGACTATTTGATTTTAGAATCATGTGTATTCTTCCTAAAGAACATTATATATGTAATCATTGTAATTTAATTTTATTAACAAATTGATTATAGAATATAAATATCATTTATCTTGTATTTCTTTTTTTTACTAAAATGGATTTTTTTATCTTCCCATTTTCTATTTAATATTTATATTTTCTTCCAAGTTTTACAGGAGTAAGAGATATATTTGAATGTAGTTCAACCCCAATCAGAATAAATACCAAAATTGTTGAATCATATAAAATCCTATGATTTCTTTGATACATTTTTATATGAATTGTACTAATTGTTTACAGAAATAGGTATAACCAATTGTAATAATAGTTTCATCAAACAATTGTTAAATACATATACCTAATAAAATAACATGAATTTTTTATTGAACTGTTGGTATATATTATACCGATGATCTAAATCATTTACTAACATTTCCAAATGAGTCACCCCAAACCCTCCCTGTAAGATTGAGGGTTAAGACCTATTTATATAAACAATGGATTTAAAATAACATGTAACGAACCAACCTACAAGTTACAAAATTTCCATACATTAATTATATAATATCTTGAATGAATGGTTAAATGTCATTAAGGATTAGATTCCATGTATTTCTCATAAAATGGGTTTATGTTCTACTATTCTTATATTTCAACAAAATTTCATTAAATCCTTATATAAATAATATATACATAATTTTTCCTTCAATATATATAATTTTTTTCAAAACACCCTAGAAAAATAAAACAAGGAATGGGGTGATCGTATATCCTCAGTAGGATGAAAAAACACATCAACATGTCATTATGAGATAGATCCCCTGTATTTGAGAAAACAAGAGAATCCAAGATATATATTATTAATGAGCTAATCTAATAATAAAAAAATTACATAGGTATTGATAGAAGGACACGTAAGAAAAACTGAAAAACATATACCGTATTATAATAGTGTGAACTAAAAAGGTAAAATCATGATGTATGATGTATAATAAGGGAGCCTAACATATTAACATGAAATCATCACTTTGTGAGAATACCCATTTATTATAACCGTTTTTTCAACAAAAAAAAAACTTTTTACTCCAAAAATTTATATATGATATAAAATCAAATCAGGTCAAAGCTTTATTATTTAATGAGATATAAAATATTACCAATGAATCTAATGTATTTAACAAACCAAAGTCATCTAATAAATCTATCATTATCAAACCATTTGATAAATTTATAATACAAAAATCATCTTTTGGTATATCAAACCCCAAAAGATCAATAGTACGTACATATTTGTGCCATATGATAACAATCATATTATACATCATAAATATCTCATGTAATAAAATTGTGTATCAAAACATTTATTGATTGTGTAAATAAAAATGTTTTAAAAAATAAAAGTGTATGATATACGAAATTTAACAACCCTAATCCAGTATTACATTTTAATATTTAGGGGTTGGTTCTTGAAAAATCACATTCAATGAGATAAGTCCTTTGTTGATAAAGAATAAAATGATATAAAAATAATAACACATTTTTTCATTAACAATTTTAACTTTGGGGTTTGTGATAATGTTAAAGGACACATTGGATATTTCAAAATTTACAGATTGAAAATATATAATCATAAAATATTAATATACAGAAAATAAAACTCAACAATGGTTTGTATAAATTAAAATAATGCTTTATAAAATAATTTTGATATAAAATTTCATAAAATATTAAATTTTAAATAGAATCATCAAAAATGATATTTTAAAAATACTACTCTTTGAGAAATATTAAGTGAAAAAATTGAAAAAATAAGCATTCAAAAATGAAACTTCAATAATATATCCTTTAAACCAAAAAATTGTTATAAAACGATTCATCGGGTTAAAGAAAACACATTTTATTTTAAAAGGATATAATTTTATAATATTTTGAAATATATTTTTTTAAAATAAACATCATACAATGATTAATAAAAATTTAATTTAATAATAGTATATGTGAAATATGGAGGTAACTTTCATAAACACCTATTTGTGTTTCAAAATAATTCTTTTTTTATGATTTTTATTAATAAATATCATTGTAATTGAGGACAAACCTTGATTAATGAATATGATATTTTTATTCGTAACAATATTTCAATTATATGAGTTAAAAATTCCATATAGAAGCCTTATTTAGTTAATGATGAATATAAAAATGGAAAAAATAAGAAAAATATTTTTTAGTATGAAATAAAATAACTTATAAATAATTGAATAATAATTCTAAAGAATTAATATGTTGTATCAGTGAATGGTAATTTAATGTAACCAAAATACTAATGGATTCCATAATTTAGAAATCATGAAATACATAGAAAGGGGGTTGTATGGAGGAAATGTAAAAAATATATATTAAAAGAAAATATAAAACCTAATAAATCAAATAAGATAATGTTCTAACATTATTAAATTTATGTTCAATATGAATAATCACATATTGGTTAATGATATTTTATTTTTCCAAAAGAACATAATGTAATGGTATTAGAGGGTTACGATGAAATTAATATTAATAGATAATAAAATTAGATTTATTTAGTATACCTGCAGTAATATGGTATCTGAATAAAATATATGAATGAAATGATGGTTATAAATGTCGAGAATTTATCATGGAATTGAAGATAAGATAAAGAATCTCCTACCATGTATTCCAACTTATCCAAATGCAATCCAACCTCTGGTATAAAAACATAATTATCATTATTAAAAATTTATGAATGGTATTAACATATATAAATTTATAAATTTATTAAAATCAATTAACATAAATTATTATACATTTAATATTTAGTTCAACTTTATTTAATCATTCAACAATACTAATTTGAATTTATTTTAGTATTCATAATAATGTCAATATTGATAACAATTATTAGATAATATTTTCACAATTTCAAGATAAATTATAATTTTGAAGTATATAACCATTATTTATTTATAAATATCGAATATATTTAACTAGGTTCCATAGATAAGATCCATGAAAATGGAATCTGGGTCCACCTATTTCCATAATATTTTCAATTGATTATTTATTTTAATAATAATTTAAATTAATATTCTAAATTCTTTTTAAAAATATTCTAGTCATTATTTTGAATTTAAATAGTTCAAATATTTGGCTTTATACTCCCAAATCCATTGTAGATCTATTTTTTTATTGTTATACATATTGGTTGTTTAACAAAACAAAACAATAACATGCTATAACTCAATGACTGTTCGTGGTGAAAGAAGCATATATTTTCATTATTAATTAGTAATAATTATATTATCTATATTATTTTTTATTGTTGAATTAAATTTGAAGATATTTTTATAAATAAATGAAATTCAAGTTGAAAATGAAACATATTATATCCTCGATGATGTTGTCAACATGTAATCTTATTAAACCAAATAATTTCTCAAAGTATTAGAGGATGAAAAAATATAATGTAAATTGTTTTTAAATTTATTCATATATTATATATATGATATTTTAAACAAATTAATTAATTTATTATGTTATTTATAGTCAGTGATGAAAATGGATGATGACATTTTATAGATGATATAGTCCCCGAAAACAAACATTCCAAATTATTTTTTTATATCTTAATGTGAAGTAATAGATAAATATTTCTATATTAAAAAAATTACCAAAATGTAAAATAATTATAACTTTATAATAATATTACTTTGTCTAGTGTTTTAGTTCTAATTTAAAAATGTTACAATAAAAAATTTAATTATCATTAATACTCACGTCAATACATTTAGATTTATTTTGAATGTCGATGTTATTGAATTATACTTACTAAAAGAGAACAAAGGCATTTGTAAAAGAAAAATTATTTCATTAGGATTAAAATTCATGTTTTTGAATATAAAATTTGAATGTTTAGGTTTGATAGGATGGGGTTGAAATTTCCAATATTTATAAGTGATAAGAAATATTGTTTTGAATAACCATTATTTTAATATAATGGAATGAAACTAATCGAGGAAAAAGTAATGAAAAATTGAGAAATAATGGATTTGGGTAATATATAATTTTTATATATCCTTTACCAATAATGTTCACACTAGATTTAAATAATTACCAAACTATTTTCCAATAATTGTCAATATTTTAACATTTGGATTTAAATTGGTAACTAGTTTTTACTGAGTTAATTTATGTTTTATTTAAATTATATGTTAAAACAGGTTAAAAAAATTGGTGGGATGAAACTATATTTAAATATAGTATAGTACAATTAAATTTATTTATTATATAAATTTAATATTTAAATTAAATCATTTTAATAAATATAAAAATAGGAATGGAGAAAAAATATTAAAGTCTTCATTATGGGTTGTGAGTATTATTTATTATTCGTTAAAAGATGAGTTGTGCAATATTTATATATATGTTTAAAATTTATATTATAATAATTTTTTACAAGTGATTAATTAATTTTTTAGATAAAAAATTAAACAATATTAATATTACAATTCCTTGATAAAAACATTTTACCTTTATCATTATCGTTAACAATAATCATTGTGATCACATATTTATTCATAATAATGATATATAACATAAAAAATATTACAGAAATGTGTATATATATTTTTATATACAATTTAAGGATTAATTTCTACAAGTTATGAGAACTAAAATTTAATACAATTGAATTATAAGAGTTTTAAGTCAAAGAAAACATATGTTTCTCAAAAATTAAACATACGATTTATAAATTCAAAAAATTATTTTTCATTGGTTTATTTTATATTATATATATATTATCTTTTTATGTTGTATAAAAACATTTATGTAATGTTTTTGTTATGATAATTTCATCATAATAAAGGTATTAATAAAGTAAATACTATTTAAAACTCCCATAAGAATCAATTATTTTTTAAATAATGAAAATAATACACATTTGGATAGAAATGAATTGTGGAATTAAGAAATTAATATAATTTTGTAATATTTATAGTTTAACATTAATAAAAATTTCTTTTATGTTATATTTTAAAATATATCTATACTAAAATATTTTATTGAAAAATGAACTTTTAAAACATTTAGCACTCTTCATAATTTTTATAACATTATAATTGATTTCAATTTTTATTTACCAAAAAATATTTTTTTATTTCTTAATTATTCTTATTAATAAATATTTTAGGGCAAATTTTAGATCATTGTTTCTTATGTAGAATAATATGAAATATAATATTAATTTTTTTAAAATAATATATATAAATTCCAAAATATTGAAGTGTTTCATACCGTATAAATAAATTTCATCCTTTTCCCTATATTATTATTTCCTAAATAAAGGATATAATGAATCCATAAGAAGATAATTATATATCATCTAATATGATATCCACATCATTATCCTTGTAATGAATGACAAACTATTTATCCCAAATATTGTTTTTTTGGAGTTCTTTGGGCCATGACTTTAATATAATAATTTTTTGATCCAATTTCTAACCAAATAATAGAAACAATTTTTTTATGAAAATTTCAATGAAAATTTAAATCAATAAAAATTTGAATATGAAAACTAAATAAAAATATATCGATTCCAACTAAACATCAATATCATACTGTGATACATTCAGTTAAATATTATGTTATTTGTCAATATTATCAGTGAATACACTTTTTTGATGTTTTTAGTGGTAAATTTAATATTAAATTATCTACCCTAATTCATTGATAATTTCTAATTCATTTAAATACATCATATTATTTTTTCATAATGAATATGATTATTAAAAGAATATCCCCATGTAGAGTATAGAAGAGACTGTAGTAATTCTCCCACTCATAATTAACTAACAAATTTTTTGATTTGATAGCCAAATATAATTTATCAAGTTTATTACCCCTTGTATCAACTATTCCAAGGAAACATACAAATTAAAATATTCGAAAAGTGATGTAATTTCAATAATAAAAAACATAATATATAATTTAATATTACCATCGAATGTTTTCTTTTACATAGACTTATCCCTTGGACATAAACCTATAATTTCCACTAATTATTTATCATCCTATATCACAAAAATAACTAAAACAATCCATTAATATAATAAAACCCTTATATGATACCAAATGAGGAAACCTATACCTACACTCATTGATCTTGTGCTACGCTCACTTTATGTAGTATTTTTATTTCATCCAAACTCAGAAGAAACTATCAATAGTTTTCAAAATTATAATAATAAAAATAATATAATCCTAAAAATTAATTGGTTATGGTATTTGAATATTTGTCTCATGAATTTATCCTCAGTAAAGGGGATTGTTTCCACTATATTTTCCTATTTACTTATTAAACGTCTCCTATAAAGAATCTCATCATAAATCAAACTTCAATATAAAGTCATGAAAAAAATTCATGGTTAAAATGATTAAATTTAATGTATGATCACAAGAACTTGATAAGAGTGAAAAATCAGGAACATTTCATGAAGGGTTAGATAAGAAGTATATTATAAAATGTGATCATAGTATATATATCTTATTAAAAAGGGAATAGAACATCATGATTTTTTCATTAATAATTATAAATGAAATGTATTATCCAATGAATAAACATAATCCATGGATTGATATATTGAAATCAAGGGCATGAAATCATAATCCTTTAATTATTATAGAATAAAATAAAATAAGTACACTAAAATATTACATTTTGAGCAACCCAATTAGGCTCACAGATAATATATTTAAAAAATAAAATTATTTCCACTAATTATATTTTCGAAAAAATTAAAGAATGTTCATTATTCATTATATAATGAAATATAAATCATTACCTGGTTAGTTTTAGGGTATTAATCTATTTGAATGGTGTGGGTGATTATAGGAACTGAACCATCATAGAGATCTATTGGACCCAAACTATCTTAGTTCTTTATAGGACCCAAACCAAATCAAGGAATTATCGTAACTAAACAATCAATCATATATAATAAAATGTTTTGTGGAAGAAAAAAATCCATAAAATGATAAATAACAAATAAAAATAATAATTTGTTTCAGGAAATTTCACTATATAATATCACAAATTGGCAACATGTTTGTAAACATTTTATACCCATAATTGAATGACCTCAAAATCATATATCATAAGATTATTAAGAGTATTGTTCATGTTAACATATTCCATGTATGTATGACTATTATAGAAAAAGAGGAAAATGGATTACAAATCATAAAATAGTTTTTAGATTACAGTATTAGTATTATTATATGTAATGAAGTTACGGGTGGTGATTAAAATTTCAATTTTTAGGAATAGAAAATAATTTATTTTCATGTTAATTATTTGTAAGAAAATATAAATTATGAATCATGGAATATAACCTAAAATCTTCAAAAATATTATGTGAGAATATTTTAAAAAAATTCTCTCTTTTATTGTGAACCTTCAAACAGAATCCCAGAAAAAAAGGGATTAATTAATGATACGTTCATTTTTTGGAAAAAAAATTAAAATTTTATGAAGAAAATATAAAAATATAATCTTATAATTATATTATGGTTATAAAAATGAATATGTATTTAAAGATATAACATTAGATTTCTAAAGATGGAAAATCTTTTAGATATTTTTAGATACCATTTTCAAAATTCCACATCATAAAATGATTATAAATTAATAATTATGAAGGATTAGAAGGAAAATATAGAGATCACCTGAGTAATTTGTTTTCTATTTCATAATTATAAAGGAATTGTTTTTGTCAATAATAAATAGGGAACTGAATTAAATGAATGTAGTAGATATTTTTTCATAAAATTATTTAACCTTGATGAGAATGAAATTTATAAGGATGTCCAACTTGACATAAAATCATAATTATACCAATATAAAAAAGATGATATATCTTATAAAATAGTAAAAATGAATAATAAATCACATATAGTAGTATCTATGTTCATGGAATAATATTTTATCTTAATGAAACGAAACTTGAGTTATCTAAATCCCTTACATATATCATAATTCAAGAACGATGAAACATTTAGAAAGTTTTTAATGATGTAGAAATTTAATTATATAGTATAAAAATATATTACACCTCAAAAAAAGACATTGATAATATTGATACTAACTTATATGATATAATTTCAAGATGAACATTCATACGTAATTGAATTAGAATTGAGTTTTCCAAAAAAAAAACCATATTGTAATGTTACCAATATAATTATAAGTTGAAAATGAGTGTAAAATGAAAATATCATAAATTAATAAATATTCCTTATACTTTCATGGAATATGTTATTGAATACACCATATAAATGAATAATGGTGTGAAATATAAATAATATCACATTGAATTGAGAATGATACAAAGAAACTATTTCCAGGAATTCTTTTTAGTATAACACAATATAATCTCTTGTATAACAAATATTACAATATTAATCACATATATAAGATCTAAAATCAATTATATAACCTTTTAGAAATTTTTTTTATATTATTTTTTATATATTCACAACTTTGTTTTCGGTTCTTTTTAGCATTAGATGTATGTAATTCTAATAGTTTCGTGTATGCCATTAAATTTTAATATTGATAAAAATTATTTGAAACAATTATCTTTATAATAAGATAACTTATATAGAAGGAATATTAATTTTATATTAATTTATAATACTCTCATATTATTTTATATGCGTATTAAATATGTTCTGTGACAAATGGAATCAGTGTCGGCTTCGTTCAGTGATTTTAATAGTGGAAGATGACGTATTAATAATAATAATAAAACATAACATAAATAATTTATTACCATATACCAATGAAGATAATGATATTAATATTTAATAATTTTTGAATTTATGATCAAATATTAATCCATGATAGTGGTTTGTATCATCATTCATATATGTGGTTAAACTGACCTCAACAGGAACACATTATAACTCAATTGGTGAGTATAGTGAAGAAAGTGTATAATATTAATATAATAGAATAATTATTATATTTCTTATATAAATTAATTTTGTTCAATACAGTTTATATATATATTTTTTAAAAAATTAACTGATGGGGGAAAATGAAAAATGTCACTGCGTATAGGTGGTGGTCTGCATATATGAATGTTTAACATTATCCTTTTTTCAATGAATGAAATTTGAGGTGGCTAGATAATAAATTTTATTATGAAAATGACGTAGGATGATAGTAGTTGAAAAAATGGGATAGTTTGAAAATTGAATTTTATGAAACATGTATTTGGATATGTTGTGAAAGTGTTCCCCTTTTATAAATGAACAATAGGCAACTCTTGATATTACCCATTAATTTTCGATAATGTAATAAATCTATTCATAGAAAAATTAATCCATATGTCTGATATAATGGAGTGTAGGGTGATATAATGTCAATAAAGAAAAAACCACTTATTTTAATTCATTTTCGGAACACTTTTAAGGCCTTTTATCACATTAATATTATAGTTTACATTTTCGGTTGTTAACTTGTTTAAATGTTTTCACCTACATAATATAGATTTCTTAACAAAGGATACCCATAATACAAAATTTTGTTGTAATGATCCTAAATATAATCCAGAAAATACTAATTCATTTTAAACAAAATATAAAATTAAAATTTCAATTATAACAATTAACATATAAAAAATCTATTTTATAAATAAAATGATGTTTTTATCATTATTTGTTCTTAATATTATTTAGTATTGATTACCTATTGTTATAGTGATTATATATGTACAGAATTAAAAAATATAATATATTCATTTTTTAAAAGAGAATAATTTGTTTAGATAATAATTAGACATTATTAATTCAAAAAATCATTAAAAATAATATTTTTTCTTTAATTTTATTACTTATAATAAATATTAGTAAAAAAATATAACAATAAATGAAAATAAAATTATTATTTTTTATTATAAAAATTATGAACAGAAATATAAAATTTATTATGTTAGAGTTAATTTCTTCAATTATTTACAAATATATTTTAAGAAAAGAGAATTAAATATTTTTTGGAGTATAATATTTATATTGTTTCCAAAACATAAAATACAAGTTTTAAAAAGTATAAATATTGTTTTTAAATGTTTGATTTTAGTTTATAAAAAATTGATTAAAAATAAAATATTATTTCAATCATTTATTACATTATTTTATATGTATTAAAGAAGAATATATATGGTGTTCCAAAATTAGAATTCTTTACTATTATTCTAGAATTCATTTATATAAAAAAACTAAAAAATGCACCTTTGGATAACATTAATTGGAAATATATAAAAAAAAATTCATTTCATAATATCAAAATAAAAAAAATTATCTTTTATATGAAAATTTAGTCAAATATATATATATATATATAAGAAACATGTATTAATGATAAATAAGGTTTTAAAGTGTTTTGGTTTCCAAACCTATTTTGTTTGAATTTACATATCATTGTAATTTTTTATTTACAATTGGTTTTATTTTTCATATGTTTCAATAATAATAATTATTCCATAACTCATTTAATTTCATCATTTTTGGTGGTGAAATGTTTCTTTCAAAAACATAATTTAGTCTAAAACACAATGACACACACACACACACAGATATATATATATATATGTATATATATATATATATATATTAAAATGTCTTAGTGTGTTATAAAAAAATCATTAGTAAAACCTGTATATATAGTAGTTAATGATTTTTTTGATTATTTCATTAGATCATAAAACGCTCCCATTCTTATTTTGATATTAGTTATTTAAAAAAATGTTCATCAATGGGTTTTTATCTCATATCATCATGAGAAAACCATATCATATCTAATAATAATTCATTAAAATAGTTATATATATGTTTTTTAGTGAAATTTATTTCACCCTCACGTAATGTGAATTATTGAATGGGTTCCAAAAAATAATTTGTTTTTAAAGTTAAATAATTTGTTTTTTCATTTCATTTTATTATTTTCCTTTATTTTCTTTTTTATCCAATTATTTTCTTAGTTACATCATTATATTAATTTATCTATGTTAATAATAAATATATGATCATTCCCTATTTATGAATTATAAAATCAATCCCCTGTTTTGAGAGATTTATAAAATCAATTTAGAGGATAATGATATCAATATTACAAAATGATTTAAATCTAATATTTGTCAATTCTTAGAGGAACCAAGGTATCAACATGTTTTAAAAAAATAGGACTAGCCTCTACAACAAAAAAGTTGTGTGAAGTTGGGATTTACTTTATATCAAACTATATTTTCGAATCAAAAAACATTCCAATACGTCATTAGATTTTAGTTTAACCCATATAGGCATAGATTCAAGAAATACTCACTAGATCTTGGAAATTGGAAAAATAACCTATGGGGAAACAATATATGATTTGATAATTTTTTAAAATTATAGATGTGATAGAAATTTATCTCTCTAGTTTAATTTTTAGAGGAAACCAATAATTAAAAATTCAATATGGAATTTTTTAAAAAAAAATTTATGTGATAAGTGATTATGGTGGTTGAATCCAAACATGATAATTTTTTAATTACACACATTATTGAAATATTTCTAATGGAAATCAATGGAGAAAATTGATAATAGATAAATCATTAGAGGTTGATTACCAATTCCCTGATTAAATTATTATTACATCTTTAGAAAATTATATGAAAATTGATCATCTTTTTTTCATAATTAATATTAAACATAATTAGAATAATCTTTGAGTTAGGAGGAAAAAATAGTAATAGTGTTCTTAAATGATAGAATTGAGTACATCATCATCATCATTTTGATTTTTTATTATGAATGAAAGTGAAAATGGAAACCCCTAAAAAGCCTCATTCTTTAGAAATGTCTATAAGGGGGTATGTTATAGTGAAGGCTGAGAGAATCCCCATTAATTAAGATGACACCCTCGGGTTTCAAGGAGCTCACCGTATGATGACCGATTGGATCCGAGCATGTAACCTCCAAAGAGGCGACATAGTCTGCGACTTGGCTCCCCTCTCTCTAGGTTTTTTTAACCTTAATGTTTTTACTTAGCTCGGTCGAACACTTTCTGTTAATGTATTTGATGGACCACAAAGGTTGAAAAAATCAATGCAGGACGTCATGATGAATCTTGGAGTCAGTTTCCACTTCATTAACATAGATATTTTTGAGGGAGAATATTCAGAGTCCTATGAGAACAGATTTAGCCTCGGCCTGGTAGGAGGTTCCATGGCCTAGCATAGAAAAGAATGTTAGCACTATCTATACTTGAGCACTCTGCACAACCCATCCACCCCGAAGGATCCCCATGTTTCCTAACGTGTCTGTGTTGAGTTTGTGATCTATGGTTCGTAGAGACCATCACACCCATTTACTCTTATTGATACTATTGAAATGCATAGGGATGTGGGAACTAACCTGAAATTTGAAGATCGGGCTTTCCAATTGGTGGCGATATTTTCCATATCCTGGAGGATCATTTTGGTCCAGACATTGATAGTGTAGGCCATGGCCATAATCCCATCGTGCCATGAATTATTGCGGGCGTACTATAAACTCCAATATCTGGACATCGGAATTTAAATACCTTTCCATGAAGGGGAGTTCACCTGAGCGAGCAATGAAGAGACCTGTGAACTCCCCAAAGAAGTTCCAAACAACACCCGCCCATTTACAATTGAAGAACGGGTTTTCCACACTCTCCTCCGAGCTACTTTAAAAACGTGAGAAGTGTGATGCTAGTGGAATCCGAATTATTTGATATTCTCCTTTGTCGGGAAGTCTCTTTTTATAGATTCAACAATGTAAGAATTTGAACATAGAAGGTGTGGCTTTACATCACATTGTATCGTTCTAGGTATGTGTAGGTTCCTGGAATTCTCATGAGTGAAGGATGTCCCGAGAAGAGAGGACCCCCAAGGACAAAGTAGTGAAGAAACATAAATCATTTTCAAAGCACATGACTATTATTTTGAAATAGTTCTATTTATCATAATCCAAAACTAACATGTTGAAAGAAGGGGGACAACATGCTTCCCTAAAGGAAATCGAGGGGGGCAGGACATCCCGGGAACCTGAGAACTTTTCCAGCCTCATTTTGATCCAAAAACGAAATTTCTCCCTTCCCTATGATATAACATGCATGTGCATAGAGATGTAGAACAAGGGGGGTGATAATGGACCAAAATGGGGAACCATGTAATTCGAGTAACACCATATTTCCAAAATGGGAGTTATTCATAATTTGGCCTCCCATAGTTTGGTGTTCTATGATTTCCCTGACAATTTTTGCATGAATGTGATGTAGTGTATCAAAGAGGCTTCACACATTAATATCCCCTTCATGGGCCGGTCTAGGCATTCAATTCCAGGAGGACCAGTTGCATTTTCCCCCTGCATTGGGGTCCCAAAAAATTTTATCCATTGTCGGATCAATGATGGTAATGAGTCCCATTGAATCATTATTGGTGGAAAGTGCATGTACAGGGGTAGTAAAGAGCATGTTGGTAATTAGTGATATACAACCCATAAAATTGAGGTATTTATTCTTTCAGTTGTAAATACGGTCCACTATCTTGAAGGTGAGGATGTAAAATACTCTTATGATCAATCATCCTGGAGAAATGGGATCCCCCAAGTACTCTATTGAGAAGATTCCTTATTGCAAGGAAAGGGTGATATTAACTGCAGACGTCTGACTGGGAGAAAACATTTTCATGATGAAGACAATGGTCATGTCATTGTTTATGAGTTGGCCTCTTGAGAAGCAATAAACATCCAACACCTCATTAAGGCTTCTAATCGACCTACAAACTAGATTCATAAAAAAGGCAGTGTCGTCTGCAAATATAAGGTTAAAAGTAGCTTGAGACCCCCGACACCTTTGGTAGGGCCAAATCTCTCCACTGAAGTAGCTCCTTTGAATATGATGATCAAGATGTCCTGATAGATGATAAAGTGGCTCGTAGTGATGGGATCACTTTGTCTAAAACAGCAGGTGGCTTTGAAAAACACATAGGATTTTCCCATAAACATAATTGCCATCCAGGAAGAGGAGAAGCATCTGAAAATGATATCAATGTTCCAAGGAGAGAACCCTATTCCTTCCAACACCCTATTTATTAATCCCCACTCCATCCGATCAAGGGATTTGTTCATTTCCATCTTGATTTCCATATTCTCTCCACACGTTTTGAAGTTGAGGTCCGTAATCATTTATTGGGAAAGTGAAATGGATCCTTGATTTGATCTCCCCTGCACAACGATTTGTTTCTCCTTGGCTATCCACCATGGAAGATGGAAAAAGATCATTGCATTTAAGAGACCTACTATGATTTTGTTTGAAAAGTTTCATAGACTCATCATGTGGTATTGCATGACAGAGGTGGGGTTCTTTGTTTTTTGAATAATTACAATAGAGGTGGCGCACACAACCCTTGATAGGATTCCTCCTCAAAATTATTATTGTATAGATGAAGTGATATCAGACTTCACAACTTCCCATACAGCTCTATAGAAGGTACCTGGGAACCCATCGGGACCCGGGGCCCAGGGCACTATCTGAATGGAGGTTCTGCAAGGACTCTTGGATCTCTTTCTCTTATAGGATTGAGATCAAACATTCATTGTCCTTGTTAGATAAGCAGTTGGGTATCACCTTGAATATTTTAGTGGCTCTCCCTAGTTATCCATTGGGCATTATCAGGTTGGTCCATGCAAGGAGGTTCTTGAAAACATTGTGGGCCAGCTCGCCCACTACTATTGTGTCATTCAAATAGGTACCATCATCCAAAAGTATGTTGGGTAACACCGGTTGTTGTATTTTATTCAATAAAGAATGGAAAAAATAAGTATCCTAGTCCCCCTCCCCGAGCCATTGGATTCTTGAATCCACTCTCGACATGCATTCCTGCCGCCGAAGCCTTTCCACTAGGTCCTCTTTGATGAATGCAAGCTCCTCAAAGGTAGTGTCATCTCATGCAACCTCAAGCCTACCATCAAGTCTCTCCACTTCATGCTTCACCTCAACCATATCTTCATCCAGGGAAGAGTGATCCATTTTCTATTCTTGAATCCTAGACTTCAGATTCCTAAGCTTATTATGTATGGCCACCCAAGTGTGGACCTTGGAGGGTTCATTCCACACTGACAGGACCAATGGGATGAAACCTGGCATTGAGGGCCACTACAAATAGAATCTGAAATGCCACAGGGGAACCTATCCTAATTCCAAAGATACCAAGAGTAGGGAATGATCAATGATACCCCACACCAAGTGTCTTATCAATGATTTGGAGAATGGGGAGGTTGCATGACAATTGGCCAGTCATCTATCCTGGAGACTCTACGAACAACGAGGGCCTCTTTAATTGTTACACCACGTGAAAGCATCACCAAAGAATCCTAGATACATGAGGGATGTTCCAACCATACACATGACAATGTCCAAGCTAGCATACCGCTAAAAGGGGCCCCTGTCATTCCTCTCTTCTAGATTGGACAAATCATTGATATCTTCCCCAAAAACCCGTGGGAGGGACCCCAGATCAAATGTTTAGAGGTCACTAAAAAGGCTTCCTTTGTGGTGATGTTTGTAGCTCCCATATATGACGGTCAAGAGGGGGATGAAGTTTCCATTGGAATCCTTGGTGGTGTATCGATCTCCTGCCTGGACCAAATAAATAGAGTAGGTATTATTCCAGAATATCTAGATGTACATGTTCGAATGTGCGGCATGCATGGCTCCGTGAATTTGATTTTCTAGGTGAAATCACTAATTCTGAACAATATCATCTTGTGCTCTATAATTACAACAAGT
This sequence comes from Viscum album, assembly GCA_963277665.1. Lineage (NCBI taxonomy): Eukaryota > Viridiplantae > Streptophyta > Magnoliopsida > Santalales > Viscaceae > Viscum > Viscum album. The sequence goes on from OY728158.1 coordinate 754,085,684, forward strand.
TCCACTTTATGTATATTGATGAATGAAGAGAGAAAATGTGTTTTAACCCTAGTAACCAGGCAATGGTAAGTCCAAAATAGGATGGGAATCATTGGAAGCATAACACTCTGGCACATGCCCTTGATCTCAAAGCCTTCTTGAGGATGGAGGATGAACAATTGTGTAGGCTCCTATAGTGGGATCATGTGCACACTCCCACATTGAAGGATATCACCAAGTAATTGGGAGTTGAAATAGCTGGAGAGGCGGATCAAGGATGTCTATGGGCCTTGGAAGAGGGAAAAGTGGAGAACTCTCGATCCTTGAGACTATCCTTGTCTTCCAGACTAGGACTAGAAATAGGAGTACACTGGCCAGTGGCATGGGGTATTTCCTAGATGGGGGAGGCATTCCCAAGGAAATCATCAGATTGATAAAGTGGACTAAGCGCCAGGGAAGATGGTGAGGGAGGCAAGGCCTTAAGGGATATAGGGGACGACCAGCGGAGGATTCGTGAGGATTTCAGGCATATAGAATCTTGGTATCGAGAGGGGAAAGAGTAGGGGAATCCCTACATCCTTAACGGGGGCCATGGGTGAGGAAATAAGGGATTGAAGATGCAATTTTATTGGAAGAAGCTGACCTGTTAGATGGGAAATGGGTGGGAAGATGGGCCTGAGAGGAGGGGGATGTAAGAACCCGATTCTTATCTTTGAGGTACGAGCTTCTTATTTTCTCTTTTCCTCATGTTTTTTTAATAAAATATGGAAAATGGGTAAAATTCATAAATTTTGGAATTACACGCCGTGTACTTTTTCCACACGCTGTGTACTTCTGGCCGTGTGGGGATGAGTACACAGGGCGTATAGCCATGTCAGTGACAAAGGGTGTAGGAACCGACTACACGCCGTGTAGTGGTCCTTTACACGCCGTGTAGTCTGTCGGGAGGCCAAACAGTAAGGCGGTGGAGTAGCCGCCAGCTAGGCGACAGTACACGCCATGTACTCAGGAGTACATGCTGTGTACTCATGTCGACGGGTGAACAGTGTGGCGGTGCCGCCAGAGGAACAGTTACATGAAGGGAGTACATGCCATGTACTTGGAATTACACACCGTGTATTTGTTATTTTTGTTTATATCGGGCAGTAGCCTCCCCTATTCATAGGGAAAGCTTATAACTGGAGGAAGGAGCAAGAGGGGACGACCGAACCATTGAAGATCTGCCGGGTGTTCATCTGGAATCTGATTCCGCCTCGGACGATCTCGTTGGAACCGCGTAGGTAAGTTCTCTCTTCTCCTAGAGTGTCGCTTAAAAATTCTTCTCCTAATGTGAGTTATTTGAGGTTAAGTGAGTTTTGTTCTTCGTCAGATCTACTCCGTAATTAGGCGTTTCTAGTGTCGATGTTCGGGTATACTGCTCGTTGGCGTATAAGGTAGGTGGCTTTGTGTTAATTTTTCCAACTGTCAGGTGTTTTGTGCATTTTTTGTGCCACGAACCCATGTTGGTGTGTCGTGTGGCTGAGGGCATGGCTATATTAACTACCTAGAACTATAAAGGTAACTGAATAATTTGTAAAACTGCTGTTTCGGATCGTTGCTTTGATCTGGAACCACCATAGGGATGTGTTTAACTATTTATCCATTTGGCCAGGATACCTGAGGGTATTCCTTTTAAGTAGAAATTGTAGAATTGACTTGAAAGGAATTGCTTGTTTACTACTTTTTTACATGTAGGGAATGGCCCAGTTACCTGTTAGCCTGAGGGCAGTGTTGTGATTAGCCTGTGGGCATTGTTCTACTTAGCCTGTGGGAAACTTCATCCATGCCTGTGGGCATATGATCTTGTGCCTATGGGAGACACTATTTACACCTGTGAGAAATATCTGTGTGCCTGTGGGAAAATTCTTGTGTTAGTTTCTCTTTACTCGAGGGTGGGAGTCTACGTGTCTGTGGACATTCAGCTGTTTACTTAGAATATTCACTATAGTGATATTTTAAATTAAATGATTAAAAAGGAATATTAAAATGGAAATATAACTAGTTAAGTTAGTTACTTTTCAGTACTGCTTTATTTCTTTTGACTATTGTACTATTGATGCATGCTTACACGCAGTTGGGCACGGGCCTTTGGTGGGTGCCTACTGAGATATATTTCTCACACCCTGTTTTGGTGATGCTATTCACCCTAAACAGATTACGTTTCTGTAGGTGTGGATTGGGGCAAGAGTCCCTATACAGGTACATGCCTGTTGCTGAGGAGTAGGAGGACATGGGACCGAGCCTAGGCTCGCGATGCAGCTACCAGCAGTTTTTCTTTGTTTTTCTGTACTCTGCATTTTGTTGTACTGTGTTGATGTATAACATGTTCTAGATATTTTATTAGAACTTGATACATGTAGCATCATTATTTATATATTGTTGGTTATATCCACTTTTGTTGTTTATTCAGTTCTGTATGGTTTACTGCTTCCGCTGTCGTTGTATGTTTTATTCTGTATTCCGCTGCACTACACTTTGACAAATGAGGGCATAGTTTTCCCACTATCAGACCTGGGCCCTCGCTACTAGTCAGTAGCCTCTAGCATTTGGGGAAATGCGCTTGAGGTCACGTGGCAAACCGGTTTCGGAGAACCTGTTGAGTGGGACCTGGAACTGGGACGTTACAAAGTGGTATCAAAGGGTTCTTTTCTTTGACTTATTGTTTAGAGCCGTAGTCAGGGATAGGACGAATGGTAGCTGGTAATAAGCTGTGCCCAGGCGTAACTAACCCGTGTATAGGGAAAAGCCATTCGACCTCGTATTATTCAATTTTCTTGATTTTGAAAATTTTACAGGTGGTATGTTTTCACCGTTGGGTGACGCACTTGTGATTGTGTTGTTATATTTTATTTATGGGTTCTATTCCATTGCAACCTGATGAGATGAGGGTAGAATGTCTCATGTATCATTTAGTCACATGCTAGGGATCGCATTCCATGTATAGTTCCATGCCATTTAGGTGCATTAGAAATTACATGTTGTTGTGATAGTTGTTGTGCTAGAAAAGCATGATGTTGTGATAGCTGCTTGATAAAATACCTTCTATGTTATAGGGTAATTTAATGTGAGCCTGTTTGTAAAATGGATGCCAAACTCTGGTTTTTGGGGATTATGGGCCCACATTGACCAGAATTTGGCAGATCATTGACTATTTATTACACTTATAAGATGTCAAACTTTGATTCGTGGGGAGTATGGGCCATTACGGGTCGGAATTTTACACTTAGGTTTAGTTTTTCGGTATTTTCTGGGTTCCGGAAATGTGCTTGAGGCATACTGTGCAGAATCCCAGTATAACGCTATGTATTATCCTTAAAATACCATTTATGGCCTTCTGTTCAGGAAGAAAAATGAACTTTTTAAGTACACGTCGTGTACTCCGAGTACACGCCGTGTAGTCTCCTCCAGTGTCACAACCCGTATTGGTGGCGACACGGGGAGGTAAGAGCTTAAGGAGAACACGCCGTGTAGAATCTATACACCCCATGTAGTCTCTTCCCATGTCACAAACCGTGTGGGTGGTGACACGGGGTGGGGAAGTTCTTGGGTAAAACACACCGTGTACCTTATATACACGCCGTTTAGTGTTGACTCGATGTCCTACCTTATAACTAACAACACGGGTCGGTGAACTCTTTTACAGAACACGCCAGGTCAATAATGAACACGCCATGTAGTGTGACCTGGGGACTCGGCCTTTTAACTAACAACATGGGCTAGTGTCACCGTTCCCAGAACATTCCGTGTACCTATGCAACACACCGTGTAGTCTTGTATGAGGACAGACCATGTGGACTTAGCCGTGTGGCTAGGAAACAAGATGATTTACACGCCGTGTGTGGCTGTAACATTCCGTTTAGTTTAATTCCAAGTAGTCGGTCATGTCATGGATGACACATGAAATTGTAAAATAACACCATACACGCCACTTAGATTATATACACGTCGTGTAGTTTTTGTTCAATGGGAGCCGTGTGGCTTAGCCGTGTAGAATGACCTGGGAAGGGGAAGGGGATGTCAAGTACACGTCGTGTAGTCATTGTACACGCTGTGTAGTCTGGTTTTTCAAATCTTGAAATTATATCTTCCTCTTATTTCTTTTGTGGTTCCTTCGCTTTCTGTCTTTGATAAATCTTGTTCTAAGGCGTGTTTTTGACCTTATAGTGTCATGCCGCCTAGACGACTGTGCGTTGTTCTCCAAGAGAGCAAAAATAAGTATACTCTAGAGATTATGGGTCATGGGCTACCAGTTGATCATCCAGTAGAGCCAGATGCGGCACCAGCTGCTATACCAGACATAGGCGCAAAGGCGCAGTTCCGTGAAGGCTTATTGCGGTTCATGCAGACCTTTCAGGGAGCACCGCAGGCTACCACATCTATGTCCGAGTGGACATATATCTTCCAGCAGCAGCATCTGCCATCGTTTTCAGGGGATGGAGGATCATAGGCTGCGGAGTCTTGGCTGGGGTCGATGCAGACAATATTCGATCATATTAAGACGCCTCCAGGGTGGAGGGTCAAGCTCGCTACATATATGCTGCGTGATTCCGCCAAGAGGTGGTGGGATGTTACCAACCAGTCAAAACATCATAGAGACATGGAATGAGAGGATTTCCAGACAGTCTTCTATGACTTCTTCTTCCTAGAGATGCTGAGGGAGGATAGAGCTTGAGAGTTCATGAATTTTCCATAGGGCACTATGTCAATGATGGACAATTCTGCTTGTTTCACTGAGCTTCAGCGCTTTGCAGCCATGATGGTTGGTGATGAGACGTTGAGAGCCAGACGTTTTGAAGATGGTCTTCGGTATGACATCCAAGCACTGGTGAATGTCTTCAGGTTGCCTACTGTACACTCTATTGTGAACCAGGTGATGATTACAGAGAGGAACCTTCGAGAATCTGGTGGTGTGGGCAAGGGCAGTTCTACACTAGTTACTTGTACTTTTTCTGTTGGCGAGAGGAAGAGATAGGAGGACTTATCTCAGGGCAGCAGTACTAGTCAGAAGAATGCTTCAGGTGGCCAGGTTATTTTCTACCAGTGTGGTAGAGAGGGGAACAAGAGGCCAAAGTGTTCACGTGATCTAGTGGAGTGCCGAGCTTGTGGCAAGATCGGTCATCTGCAGTGCTTTTGCAGGGCGTTTCCACCAGGGGATATTGAGAGGGGTTATGTGCAGACTCCGTGTGCGGGGGTAGGACCAGTGGATTCTTACCAGTCAGGGAACTGGAATACGTTAGGGCGTGCAGGTAGAGATGGTGTTCGTGGTCGTGGTATCCAGACACGAGGATCTCAAAGGCAGCTGGGCAGGACAGGTTAGGGTAACCAGGCTGTGTTGTAGGGTCGCGACACTGGGTAGGCATATGCAGTGCAATAGACCCAGAAGGAGAAACACCCCAGACCTTCTACAGTCAGAGGTACTATTTTAGTAGCTTTTGTCTTATCTTCAATACTTTTTGATACGGGTTCTACACATAGATTCACATCTGTACCCGTTGTAGAGAACCTTGGTCTCTTTGTTTCTTCATCTTCTGATATCATGACACTAGACAGTCCGTTGGGGGAAAGAACGGCTGGTGTGCATCAGTGCAAGGAGTTCCCCCTTGAGGTTGGTGGGTGTCACTTCCTTTGGGACCTCTATGTCATAGAGATGATGAGCTATGACATCATTATCATGATGGACTAGCTGGTTTCCACCCAATCCTTTTTATACTTGTATCATCGTAAGGTGAGTTTCACGTCACCAGAAGGCGGAGATTTTTTAGACAAGGGAGAATGGGATGTTCAGGCGAGTCGAGATGGACTAGTGCATCGTGGCAGAGGTGGAGTCACGACCCAGATTGTGATTTTATATATGGATGACCAGGGGACTTGTTAGACAGATTTCCCTCCAGTGTTTGATCATTTCAGGGTTGTCTTTCCAGATGACTTTTCGGGTCTACCTCCAGAGCATGAGGTGGATTTATCTATCGAGCTTGTGCCAGGAGCAACACTGGTGTCCATTCCTCCTTATAGGATGGCTACTCCAGAGCTGCAGGAGCTCAAGAGGTAATTAGAGGAGTTATAGGCAAAGGGTTTTATCCAACCCAGTACTTCTCCTTGGGGATCACCAGTTTTTTTTGTGAAGAAGGCGGACGGTACCCTCAGACTCTGTGAAGATTATTGAAATCTGAACCAATTTACGGTTAAGAATCAATATCCCATGCCGAGTATTGATGATATTTTTGATTAGCTTCGTGGAGCACGAGTGTTATCTAAGATTGACCTGAGATCAGGATATCATCAGCTGCACGTGAGACCATCTGATATACCTTTCACGGATTTCAGGAGTAGGTATGGTCTATATGAGTATACTGTTATGCCGTTCGGACTCACTAACGTGCCAACATTTTTCATGGATCTAATGATCCGTGTGTTCAATCCCTATCTTGATTCTTTTGTGGTAGTATTTGTGGATGACATCTTGGTGTACTCTCACACTCGACACGACCATGCCACCCATCATGAGATCGTATTGAGTACACTGAGAGAGCATCTTCTATATTCTATGCTCTTATAGTGCCACTTTTGGATGGACCAGATTCGCTTCCTGGGTCATATCATCTCAGAGGCAGGAGTTTTAGTTGACCTAGAGAAAGTGAGAGCAGGAGTTTCTTTGGAGCATCCAATGAAGGTATTTGAGATACAGAGTTTCATAGGGATTGCTGGTTACTAAAGATATTTTATACATGACTTCTCCATCTTAGCAGCACCATTGATAGGTTTGACTAAGAAGGGTGTGAAGTTCGTCTGGTTGGAAGCTTGCAAGGCAACCTTTCAGAACCTGAAAGGAAGGTTGACATCAGCACCGATCTTGATACTCCCAGAGCCGGGGAAGAGCTATAGAGTTTAATGTGATGCATCATGTATTGGGCTGGGAGTAGTGTTGATGCAGGGTGACTGAGTTGTTGCATATGGGTCTTGGTAGTTGAGGCCACATGAGATGAATTACCCGACGCATGATCTCGATTTGGCAGAAGTTGTTCATGCGCCTCGCTGTTAGAGACATTATCTATTAGGGGAGGATTTTGTGGTTTTCACCAACCAAAAAAGCCTCAGTATATCTTTACACAGTGTGACCTGAATCTGAGGCAGTGATGGCGGGTTGAGTACCTACATTCCTTCAATTTTGAGCTTGCCTATACACCTGGTAAAGGTAATGCAGTAGCTGATGCACTGAGTAGGAAGACTCAGATACAGGCCATGCATGAGGCCAGTGGTGAGTGGCAGCTTATGGATTTGTTCTCTGCAATGCATTTGGAGGTGTACGAAAGTCAGGGGTAGACTTATCTTTCCTCTTTAGCTATGAATTCTACCCTCCTAGATAGAGTGTGGATGAGACAGATATCTGATTCAGAAGGCCTGGTTCTACGAATGTTTGTGGCAAGTGAGGAGCCTCCTCATGGTTAGACAATAGGCAATGATAATGTTATGCATTTCCATGGATGCATATGGGTTACATGGGATATACAGGAGGAGATGATAACGGAGTTTAATGCTTCAGCTTAGGTAGTTCATCTCAGGGTTACCAAGAAGTATCGCGACTTGAGACGTCAGTACTGGTGGCCGGGTATGAAGAGATATGTAGCTAGTTTTGTTAAGAGGTGTTCCACCTGTCAAAAGGTGAACGTGGAGAATCAGAGACCAACTGGGCTGTTACAGAAATTACCCATTCTAGAGTGGAAATGGGATGATGTTGCGATGGATTTCGTGACTGGTTTGCCGAGGTCTCCTCGTGGCGATGATTCCATGTGGGTTGTTTTAGAAAGACTCACGAAGGTAGCTCATTTCTTGTTGATCAAGGAGACCATCGGTGTTGACGAGCTCGGAAGGCTGTATATCCGGGAGATGGTACGTATTCCTGGGGTCCCTTATTCTATCATTTCTGATAGGGATGCCCACTTCATGTCTCGTTTCTTGTAGAGTTTTTAGAGGGCACTGGGTACCCAGGTGCTTCTAAGCACAACATACCACCCCCATATCGATGGCCAGTCAGAGCGTACTATACAGGTGCTAGAGGACAAGCTTCGTGTGTGCATCCTAGACTTTGGGGGCTCGTGGGAGAATCATATTCCCCTAGTCGAGTTTTCCTATAATAACAGTTTTTAGGCAACTATTGAGACAGAACCATATTAGGATTTATACGGTAGGTCGTGCTGTTCACCCTTGTTCTGGATAGAGGTAGTTGAGGCAGCTTTACTGGGGCCACACCTCGTGCAGGAGACTTCTGCGCAGGTCCATTTGATTCAAAAGCGGATGGCTACCACACAGTCTTGTTAGAAGTCTTATGTTGATCGCCGTAGAAGACCTTTGGAGTTTGAGGTCTGGGACTGGGTTTTTCTACATGTTTCGCCGAGGCTGGGACAGAAGCGGATCAGGAGACATGGTAAACATTCACTACAGTATGTGGGTCCATTTGTGATTCTGGAGAGAGTCAGGCTGGTTGCTTATCGGTTGCGGTTACTGCAGCGGTACCGAACCATACACGATGTCTTCCACGTATCCCAGTTGCATCTCTATCATTCAGACCAATCTCACGTCTTTCAACCCATGGAGGTTGAGCTAGAGGCAGATTCATCCTTTGGGGAGCATCCGATCCGTATCATTGAATGTAGCATGGAGGTTCTCCGAGGTCGGTCAGTTCCTCTCATACGGGTGCTATGGCAGCATGGCTGAGTGCAGGATGAGACCTGGGAGCGGGAGACCGACGTACGTGCTCAGTGGCCGGAGTTGTTCACGGCTATATCTTCTCCATACTTGGAAGGGAAATTTTGGGACGAATTGTTATAAGGTGGGAAATTTGTAAGAACTCGGTTTTTATCTTTGAGGTACGGGCTTTTTCTTTTCCCTTTTCCTAATGTGTTTTTTATTAAAATATGGAAAATGGAGAAAATCCTAAATTTTGGAGTACACGCCATGTACTTTTTCCACATGTCGTGTACTTCTTTCCATGTGGGGTTGAGTACACGGGGCGTGTAGCCATGTCTGTGAAAAAGGGTGTTGGAACAGACTACACACCATGTAGTGGTGCTGTACACATCTTGTAGTCAGTCGGTAGGTCAAACAAGAAGGCAATGGAGTAGATGCTAGCTGGGTGACATTACATGTTTTGTACTCAGGAGTACATGTCGTGTACTCATGTTGACGAGCGAACAGTATGGTGGTGCCGCCAGAGGAACAATTACATGAAGGGAGTACACGCCATGTACTTGGAAGTATAGGCCGTGTACTTCGTTTTTATTTTCTATAATTGGGAAATAGCCTCCCCTGTTCATAAGTAAGGCTTATAACTAGTTGAAGGAGCGGGAGGGGACGTCCGAACCTTTGAAGATCCACCAAGTGTTCGTCTGGAATCTGATTCCGCTTTAGATCATCTCGTTGGAACCGCATGGGTAATCCCTCTCTTCTTCAAGCGTCTTGCTTACTAATTCTTCTCCTAACGTGAGTTATTTGAGGTTAAGAGAGTTTTGTTCTTTTTCAGATCTATCCCATCCTTAGGCGTTTCTGGAGTCGATGTTCATGTATAACTCTCGTTGGCATAAAAGGTAGGTGGATTTCTATTAATTTTTCCAACTATCGTGTATTTTGTGCGTTTTGTGCCACAAAGCCATTTTGGGGTGTCATGTGGCTGAGTCTGTTGCTATATTGACTACCTATAACTGTAAAGGAAATTGAATAACTGTAAAAATTATGTTTGGGATCATTTCTTGGATCCAGAACCACCCCAGGGGAGTGTTCCACTATTTAGCCATTTGGTCAGGATACCCGAGGGTGTGCCTTTTAAGTAGAAATTGTAGAATTTACATGGGAGGAATTACTTGTTTACTACTTGTTTACATGTTGGGAATGGGCCAGATACCTGTTAGCATGAGGGTAGTGTTGTGATTAGCCAGTGGGCGTTGTTCTACTTAGCCTATGGGAAACTTCTTCCGTGCCTGTGGGAAGATGATTTTGTGCCTATGGGAGACACTATTTACGCCTGTGGGAAATATCCATGTGCCTGTTGGAAAATTCCTGTGTTGGTTTCTCTTCACCCGAGGGTGGGAGTCTACGTGTCTGTGGACATTCAGCTGTTTACTTAGAATATTCACTATAGTGATATTATAAATTAAATGATTAAAAAGGAATATTAAAATGAAAATATAACTGGTTATGTTAGTTACTTTTCTGTACTGATATATTGCTTGTTACTATTGCACTGTTGTTGCATGCTTACACACATATGGGCACGGGAGTTTGGTGGGTGCCTACTGAGATATATTTCTCACACCCTGTTTGGGTCACGTTTTCAGCCCAAACAGATTATGTTTCTACAGGTGTGGATAGGGGAAAGAGTCTCTATATAGGTACTTGACTGTTGCTGAGGAGTAGGAGGGCATGGGACTGAGCCTAGGCTTGTGATGCCGCTGCCAGCTGTTTTGCATTGTTTGGCTGTACTCTGCATTTTGTTGTACTGTATTAATCTATAACATGTTCTGGCTGTTTTCATAGAACTTGAGACATGTAGCATCATTATTTATATACTGTTGGTTATATCCACTGCTGTTGTTTATTCAGTTGTGTATTGTTTACTGCTTCTGCTGTCGTTGTATGTTTTATTTTGTTTTTTACTATGCTACAATTTGAAAAATGAGGGCATAGTTTCCCCACTATCAGACCAGGGCCCTCGCTGCTAGTCGGTAGCCTCTGTTGTTTGGGTAAATTCCCTTGATGTCACATGGAGAACCGGGTTCGAGGAACCCGTTGAGTGGCACACGAAACCAGGATGTTAGAGGGGGCATAGCGATTATGGTTCTCACCTTAGGAGAGTTGAAGAATACAACTTCTGAGGGAGGGACTGAGGGAAAGGGAGATGGTCTGGTAACGGACTCCAGAGCGTTGGTAGGGTAGTGCAGAACCCCTTGGTAGCTCATTCTACAAACCTAGATAGAGTGGCCCTGGAGGTTACAGGAATCACATAACCTAGGAAAGATAGGGTTGTATATATCATGATTCCAACAGAAACCATCTTGTACCTGAAGAATGAGAAACTCTAGTTGGGGGAGGGATAGGTCCAATTCCACACACAAGAAGGCTGACAAAGCATTTGAATAGTAACTAGTTCGGGAATCCATGCATAGGAAACCGACCACGTCCTATCCTATCGCTCTCAAGAAACAGTCATTCCGAAATGGGAGAGGATGGCCTCGAAGGATAATCCATACCACATTTAGGGGGATCTAATTTCCCCTGTGGGAGTCCAACAACCTCTAGGAGAAGATAAATCTCAAACGGTAGAAGGATTGGGGAACCTTGAACCACACCAGAACAAAGTCTTCTTCAGAGGATAGAAAATTGATAAAAGAATTTTTGTGGATCACTGAGATCTGGGCCAGGGGCCTAAGATCCTAGTCTTGGGAAAAACACTGGATTACTCATTGGGGAGGCTTCTCGGAGCCTAAATGGGCACTCAAGGTCCATTTCAAACACACAACCACCTCCGCAAATGCTGAAGAAGGGACGTCCAATGTTACGTAGGTGCAATTGTGAGAGGAAAGCAGTAAGGACACATTGGCCACCGGGAAGCAGGACCGGAGGGGGGTAATCTTCGGGCTGCATTGAATATCTCTACGAGGGATTCATAGATTAGAAAGTCCCCATGGCTAAACCCCAAGAGGTTTTAAATCCTGGATTAAATTCACTTTTATTATATATTTAATTTACAAGAATTATTTTCTAAATCCTTATTTTTTATTTGTTTAATGTGTATGTGTGATATAATGTATTTAGTTTTAATAAAGACATATAAGAATCCACTAACAATAATGAAATATTTATGGGATTGAATTAAGATTAAGTACTAGTTGTCAGTAATGGTGAAATAAATTCTATGATTACCTAAATTAACGATAAAAAAATCTAAATTTATCTTGATTGAATTATATTAAATTAAAAACATTTACTAACCTCAACATCTTATTTTATACACCCACATTGATGTCAGTTTTATATATTGAATAATAAACATCCAATGATGGGGTGAAATAATATTAAAATTATATACAATATTTTGATAATGACATTGGAGAGGCTTATTGATCTTTGATAAATCCATTATTCCATAAAAATAATTTTTACATGTGAGTTATGGATTTATATCTCGTATGGAGGTGTTATTATTTTTAAAAAGTTCTATTTTCTTTTCAAATCATTTGGGGATTGGGATTTCATTCTCTTATAATGGGTTCCTTGAAGAACAATGCACATTCATTGAGATGGGAAAATCTTATGAGGTCATTTTTATCAATGATAGCTAAAAAATATCTATTTGGGGATGAAAACCCATTACATACACATTGTATGTAGTTAAAACACAACTCCCAATTTGGAAATTTCTATTATTTTTTTCTCTTTCCACTGTCACATGTTAATATTTTTTGAGTAAATGTTCAATTCATGTTTATAATTTTCCTATCAAAATCACAATTTTTCAAAAATTTCAGGCCTAAATAAATTACTATATTAGGAGAATCATATAGGTTTTATTCAACTATAATATTAGTATAATCACTATAAGACTATTGTGAATTTTCCAGGTTATCAATGGGAACTATTGTATATATTTGTTGGAGACATATAAATATATTCTGGTCTAGTTTCTCATATTTTAGTGAAGTTTATTATTTTTGTTTTGATTTTTTTTTAAATTTTGGGTTTGATTTTGATTTGAAATTTTAGAATAAAATGATTTCATGAGCTGTGAAAACAATATTTTTAAAATTTTAAATTTCTAATAATATTGAAATGAAGGGTTTTATCGAAATATTGATATGAATAGTTCTAAATCATTCAGGAAATTAAAATTTATTTTTTATGCAACAAATGAATATATTTTTCAAGTATAATTAATTGAAAACTTCATGCATAACATATTCTAAGGAAAATTATTCATATTATTTAATGTAAACTATTTCATGAGAGTATACTACCTTGATTTTAAATCATCATAATTTTATTATTTATTGAATTTATAGGATTAATGTTTTATATACATGATTTAGGTATTTTTATAGAAACAAAAAACCCTATCAAAAATATTACTTTTTTTTATTTTGACATTTTAACCCCATTAGGCATTAAAATCCATAAACAATCCCTTTTATTAAAAATTTTAAATTATTTTTTAATCTCTTCATACTCATATTGTCAATTTTTTTCATGTAATATATTAAATTGATTATGGGTTCAATGGTATATTTGGGGTAAACTTTTGGGAATATGACCATTTTATTAATATTAATTTGTGGTGGATGTGCATTTTTTTAATATGTCATGTATTAGACTTCACTCATCATTTCAATACAGGATTCAATCATTATATGAAATAAAAAGCGTATATAAAAAATTAAAAATTATATGATGCTGTAAAAATATAAAAATTGAATATAAGAAATATTATAAAATAAAAAATGTGGAGTGATAATGATTTAATAATTATTATATATTGTATATATATCGAAACATGGGTGAATCTTGAGTGGTAAACCCCACAATATTACATCCAAAAGAGTAGGGTGAAGAACCTAGAATTCCCCTTGGTGATATATGAATCGGGTGGTCATATAGACATGATGTGGGATTGAAGTGATGTAGATATGATATAGGAATATGTTTACACAGAAATGATGTATGTTTAGTGACTTGAGAAGGAAGATGAATGCATAGAACTGAACTAGGCATTCGAGACATGAAAATATACCACATGGCCATGGGTCTATTGTTTATTTAGTTGTTATCTATCTAACTAGATATAAATGAGTAATTTGGTTTTATAATAAAATAAGGATTCATCCATAACAATAAAAAATTTATATAACCTAATCAAAATTAACATTATTATTTTGTAGTTTGGGTGATAGTTTTGTTAGGGGATGAGTGGGTTGTTTCCATTTATGGAACATGTGGAGATATTAAATTATTTTTACATGGGAGATCAAAACATCATCATATACCTAAAATGTTTTTAATTTGATTCTTAAAATATCTTTAAGCCAAAATAAAAAACATAAAGAAACTAGCAATAACAATTTTAATCCAGTTGATAGAAAAACTATGATTTTTTAATGTTTATGGATATTTCAAAATTTTAAATGAATATAAAACATTATAAAATATTCCAATAGTAGGAAGAAATTTTTTCAGTGTGAGGTTGGGCATTTTATAGGTAGGAGAAATGTAAATTTTAAAAACCAGTGTAACATGATGTGTGTATCCTTATTAACTCCTAAGGGAAACATGATATTTACAATAATAAATGAATTAGTGATTATATCTTCTCAATTATAAGTTATTAATCTTGGATGGATAAATTTTTTGGGATTCATTTCATTTCACTTACCCAAAAAGAATGGGGTTATGTTATAAGGAATGATGAGATCCACTAAATTCATATTCCTATCATCTTTGTAGGTTTAATTAGACCTAAAAATAATAAAAAACAATGGAAATCAATATATTTTTCAAAATTTGGTTGAATCAATAATTTAATTATGAAATTTCTAGATTCTTAATATCTAATTAGTTTATTCATTTTATGGAATTATTTTAATATCACATTCCTTTATTTTTACTAGATTTTTATTTTTCTTTGTTATGACATTTTCCATGTTTGATCAGATAATTCCAATCATTGTTAATGTGAACAAATTTAATCTACAAAATGTTAAATATTGGATAAATCATATATAAGTTATTCCTAGTCTATATGTATGAGGTTGAAAATGTTTTATATAAGATCTATCTTGTTTATAGGTAACATGATGATGATGATATGTATGATTCCTATCATTGTTGTAGAGATGAAATGAAAATAATGGGAAATGGGAAAACCATTTATTTTGATAGTGATAAAACATTGGATTTTTCTATGAATAATATATATTACATAATTAAGAAATTTATACATGGTTTAAGATATTTCAAATGTTTTTTTTCAATATTTATATCATAGAGAAGTCATTATGTAATCTTTTTTTCAATCCATAATGTTTTTCCCATGGATAAAGTTATACGTAATATACAATCATATTCTATTGAATTTAAAGGAATGAGTATTAAAATTTTTCAATATGTAATATTTTTATTTTTCATGTAATATTACCCAATGATGTGTTAATAACTAAGAATTTTTCCATTACAATTAAGTTGAAATAAAGTATAAACTATACTTTTCAATTTTAAATAATAATTAAACCTTTTCCAATGAGATAGAAAATAATTAGAGTCTTCAATTATTTGAATCAATTTTATATGGATACAAATAATTTCAAACAAAATAAGGTATCCTCATGGATTTTATAAATAATATAATTATGAAAATAATTATTTATCCTTAAATATATAAATATTATTTATTATTTTCTTGATTCTTTCATCTAATAATTTAGGGACATTGGTATCATGGGAAGTAATTCCACATTGGACAACATTTATGATAAATGATATAAAATTTAATTCCATCCATTATGTTTTATATAAAGAGGAGGTCTATTGTGGGGATTCTCAAAGATGTTATTTTTAAGAATTTAGTAGAGTTACCATGATGCATAAAAATATGTTACATGTCTGTATTGTAATTGATTTAATACCATGGTGCTAAATAATTTATCTATATATTGAATTTACATATTTCATTTCTAACCCTTATTATTAGGATTCATTTTGTGTCAAATTTGTTTAATAAATTATTTTTCTCTTCCCTTCTCATTTTCATTCATTGATTCTCAAACTCTCACCTGTAGTGAATTGGTAAATTGATAAATTCCACAAATAATTAATGAATTGAATTGTGAGTCCAAATAATATATGGACAAGTTTTATATATACAACCATTATGGTATAAAAGGTTTTGGATAAGAGGTGGTTGATAATATATCACATTTCACGTTCCAAACATCCATTCATACATTTAAAATATATTTTCACTCTTAATACTAATATTACTAATGAATGATGTGATGATAAGTTTTACTACAATGTAGAAAAGTAGTTGTGATCCATTGAGATAGCAATGGGTTGTTGACATAAGTGGATTATTGTGTATGATGTTAATTCAAACTATTTATGAATTGAGTGTGTGTAAAAATAATAGTAATCATGACTAAAAAGATTAGGGTAGATCCATTTTCATTAAAAATAAATGGAAAGAAAAAACAACATGGAAGATTTCATACTATCATACATGGCCTCATTGAAAGCATAATAATAGAGATCAAAGATCACAGTCATAATAGGAAGCAACATAATCACTATCCCAAAAAAATTCACAATGAAACAAACCGTGGGATTGGGTAACCATAGTTTGAATTAGATATGAGTAGACGTTCTGCCATTTTTCATTCCTAGGAGGAACATTTTGATATAATTCATCATCCAAAACAATATATTTCCAATTGGGTTATATCTGACAAAAAGTTAGTTATTTGGGGGAATCATCTGCTAAATCATCCCACATTCTTCAGATGACTTGTGATTCCCTTAATTTGGTAAATTCCAATTTAATATTCGAAAGATTTTCACCATCACTTGTATTTTTTTCCCAGTAAATGTAGTAAATGTATTTTGATGTTTCACTCAAATATTCTGGCCAACCACATCCCCATGTTTATGACGAAAAATTAGAGTGAATTCAGGCTCATATATTGTGATGTGAGGCCCATATTCACCTATTTCATATCCAGGAACACATCGTTAAGTATAATGATCCACCTAAGGCTCTTATACCATTTAATAAAAAATATATTTCAATTTTGGAACCCATTCATTAATAAAACTTTTTTCCATTGTTTTTTCCAAAAATAATCTCTTTATTTTTCATTTTTAGTATCTTCTACTTCTTCTTACTAGAGGCCTCATGATTCCATTTTTGAAAAATAAACAATCATATCCTGTTTTTAAAGAACTTTTCATTGACATGAACAATAAATTGACAAAATATACAGAAATTAGGTAATCTATCACATTTAAAATTTAGAGAGAAGTCATCATCCAATGCAGAAAGATCAATATTAGGAATCAAATATGAACATTGATCTACATAAACTAGGACCATAGAATAATGAAAAAAAATTCATCCTCAGTGGTCCGATCCGTTTTCATTATAATTAAAATAATTGAAGATATGTCCTAATGAATCTTAAGATGCTACAAGATCTAATGAAGACCAGAAATTTAAATCCAGACATGAACCATGGAAATTTTTATTGATAATAGATTGAAATAAATGTCATATTCTTGAATAAAACCCAGACATGGATTTAGGAAAATTGATCTTATACCTCATTCTTTTTGTTTCATATCCAATTATGGGAAAATAATTTTGATGAATCCTCAACCCAGGGTTATGCATCTCCAATCATAAAAAATGAAAACGGAGGATAACGTGCTGACTAAATCATCAATATCCCAATGTTTTCCTCCATATGGAATAATAGTTCTACCAATAATTAAATGCCCAGAATTATTAAATCTATCACATATAGCTGATCTATTGGATATAAAATGAGTAGTATCACCCTTTTTCACAATTATTTTAGAAGAACCATCACACATATATATGAAATGGTGTCGATTAGAATCTCATTCAATACTTGCATGATGCCTTTTTGGGTTTCCTGCATTTGTCAATCCAACCACTATTGTATAAGTCTTCATCGCTTCCTGAGTTGTGGTTTTAGATAGTGTCTCCAACGCATCCTTTGAAAAATTACCTAAAGCTTTCTGTAAATGCATCCCATTCTCTTCTTCTATAGAGTGTATCCATTAAATCAATGATCAATAGATCTCCTTTAGATATTCCATCATTTATATAGAATTCAGTGTTGTAGATAGTCATTTGGGAACCACCAGATCTGTAAAGTACTCCAATGTTTTCAATTTCACCAAAATTGGGATAGATCATATAGATATATGGGATATGCTGCTCTCATCTACCATTATTGCTAGTCATTTCTCTACCTAAGTATTAACCAATGAAAAACAATAAACAACTTCACCCTTTACCGTAATACTCAAAATAGTAGGATTATAGGAATTTTTTCCAATTGTTTTAACCTCCCCCTCGGAATTTTGACTATCCTGAGTTTGATCAAAGATCATAGAATTCTTAATTTTACTTTGAGGGAAAATAAACACCTTAGCTGGATTGACATAGCAATTGATATCAATGGCCATCATGCTCAGGAATCCGATACAGAATGGTTATATCAAAAGAAACCCTCAAGCTCATGCATAACCATTATAATTTATTATATATTAATAACCATTGGAATCACTATGGGAGTAGACTAGATAACCTATCAAATAATAGAATGAAGGATAAATCATTTTCAGTTTAGGTATATCTCATTAATTTAATACTTTCAACATATTTTTATTATATATATACATTCGCGTATTCATTTTTTATTAACTTCCAATTATTAATATTTTGTTAAACCAAAAGAAATCCCATTATATGTGATATAGAAAAAAATGAGTTTTTAGCTACGCACTTCAATACAATAACATAGTTACTCCCACATGACATTATTATATGGGTTACCAATATTTTATTAATGTGAAGGTTGTGATATCCTTAAATATAGTGTAATGGGTTATTTCGTTAACTATTTAAACCATGAATGTAATCAATATTTGATCTATCTAGTGTTAATTTACCCGATAAGAAATAAAACACCCATATATATGATTTTTCTTTTATTGGAACTCATATTGGTATCATAATAAGTCTTACTAGAACCATAAAAAATTTGATGAACTAGTTCAGATGTATATTTCCCTTCAAAAAAACTGAACCACTTTAGCACCCCATGGATATGGTATATCTATAGTGAAGTAGAGGATACCTAAGTCTATGGATATAAAAATAATTGAACATCGAAATATAAAACAAAATTTTATATCAATTAAAATGAAGTTATATTGAATTATTATTAGGACATAATAATATATGATACATTTTCAAAAAAAATTCGTACATTAAAAAAAGTAGAGAATCCCAATGAAATTGTTATTTGAAAATAATTTTATTTTTATATGGATATGTATACTATAACACTATTTACATGTTTCATTGACCGATCGAAACATAATCCAGTCTACTGCCACTCATCAGTTCCGGTATGAATATCATCATGGGACTAAAGAACACCTCCCCATATTACAGAAGCTACCAATATGAATATATGATATATCGATATATTTTTGGGGATAATACCCACATATCATATTGAATGAATAATGGAAATAAAATACTAACTAGAAGAAACCATAAATAACATGTAAATAAAATTAACATAGTTTCCAGATCGATAGTCATAACCCAAGGTACATAAAAATTATCTTTATATAAGGAAGATAATCACAAATAAGAAGTCCATTTCCTAAAATATCTCATGAGGAAAAAAATAATCTAATAATATTGTATCTTAAAAATGGTCTTCATTATTTTAATGATCTGAATCTCATGTGGTCTATCCTATTACTCAAAACCACACATCATCTAAAGGGACGTTCCCTTATCTATTCTTGTAACCACAGTGTCTGATCAGGTACTAATGGTGGCCTAACCATGGAATGAATAAATTTTTTTAGGCCACCACCAATTTATCCAATAGAAATATCTTGTATCATTGACTTCAAGTCAAATCATGAAATATATATATAAGTTAACTTGGGGAGATGGTAAATAAATATAAATTGTTTAACAATAGGTTCCAAGGTGATACTCTATATAAACCATTCCAATATCGGCCAATGAGAGATGTATTTGTAGAGTGGGGATCTATCTTTTGGAAAACATCACATTCCCATGATGAAAATACCTCATATAAAATATAATCATCCCTACAAATATTAATTTCATCTCAGGAAATATACCAATATCTGAATAAATATGACATTGGGATTATATAACCATCATATAATAGTTTTCACATTATGTGAAGCATGGTCATCTCATAATAGTAGAACACACTAACAGTAAAATCAATATATAGTGACCAATAAGAAATAAAAATGAATAAATCCCAACACATTTTTCTATTTAAACAAAAACACACTTTATCACTATTCAAAAATTATCATTTACCCTTCTAATTATCAATTTTAAGTTTTTTATAAATGATTATTTTCTAATTGTTATTTATTCCAAACTATTTTAGTTTGTCACTTTTTCTATCCAATTTTTTAAATAAAATTCATTTGATGGAAGCCTATTTGGTTCCTCCTAATTAATTTTATAGATAACTCCATGTGTCGTATCATATCCATATATTAGTTATATTATTTTATATAATGAATTTATTTATTAACCAATGATAAGGAAGAAAAACATCTCAATGAATGAAGTATAAAATAGGATAAGGCATATCAAATAATTTATTGAGCATTTACCACAAGTTTAAAGTAGTTTAATCATCAAGATTCACTAACAAAATCAAACCCAATATACTAGGATCCTTAAAAGTGACTATTTTGACTTGATATTAGGGTTTATGTGAAATAAGACCATAAAATAATAATAATAGGGATATATGGGGAATGGAGTGGCTAATAAGAGGGACTAATCATAATGAATTATGGATTCGTCTTATAAGAAATGAAGGAATATTGAAACTAAAAGTTTAAATTCATAAAAAAATGAAGTGGAATTTGATAAAAGAGAGTGAAGTCTTTTCCAAGATAGAAAAATATTTAAAAATATGTAAATCCTTTGAAATGATAATTTAACATCATGAAATAATGTTTCATATAGTGTATGTACAGGAAAGTACTTCAGGAGTTGTATCCACGAGTATCCATGTCATGACATAATGTGTCACCCCATGAATGTGTTACCGTGGAACCCAAAGAGCAACAGGTCCACGTGGTTCAATCTAAACAAACCCAAGAAGTACACAAATATCACCATTAATTAAAACAGACTAGATTTATAATTTCATGAAAAAAATCTAAACCATAATATTCCCCAAATTATTTGATAAGTATTAAAAATGCACCTTTTATGGACCTCTCATCCATGATAATTTTTTTGGGGGGGAATACCCTAAATAACCCAGTGTCGATGACCCATCATATGATGTATACACTCAAACCCCATTCATTTAATTTTTTATTCAAAAAAACATTGGAAAATTATTCCACACCAATATTCTCTACTTGAATTTCCCATTTAGTTATGCCCTGAATCATTTATTCACCCATTAAATTTGGCATAGAATCATTACCAAATTACATTCAAAGATATAAAAAACACAAAATGAAAAAATATGTATATTTTAGAATAATTTAAATTAGTTTAAAGGATTAATTTTGATTATTGGTTTTTAGATCCAACCCCATTATATAGTCATTTTTATAGAAAATGCATTCTAAAATGTCATTGGACCACATCAGAAATCTACTCTAGCCACTAATCCATCACTTTTACTTCAATATCCAAGTCCCCTCTTAGTCTTGATCAGGTTGTCTCTAAACCCACACAAAATTAACTCTCTTATTTTGGATTTTCCATTCACAAGTATCAATAATAGAAATTAAAAATTCCTTAAGAATCACGTTAGCCACAATCTAATATCCATAATAATGGTTCCACATTGAATTAATTGTTCATACAAAAAGTATAAAATCATGCATCCCATTCTTCCTTAGGAATTAATATCCAAAATAAAAAATCACACTAGGTAAAAATGAATATCTTTATACAATATGTACTAACTCTAGGAAAATTATATATTTTTTTAGATAATATGACAATCCCTAAATTATAATTCCTGAGATTCATCACAATCTTCCCTAATACAACATCTTCCAACCGATATAGATGTAGTTATAATTAATCAAATTTTAATCTCCCAAAAAAACTATAATCTGGGACACACACTCTTATAATTTCATTGAATATTATGTATAGTCTTCTTTTTCATTCCATTGGACTATGGTATATAAGAGTATCTCAAATTAACCCTTGAACATAATCTTTTGTACAACCCCTTAAAGTGTAATGATGTGAAAGGAGATTTTAGATCTAAGATAATATTGTAAGGGACCCTATATAAGCATATTATATAACATACATATATATTTATATGTCATAAAAAATACATGGTCACTCTGATCATTCCAAATTGATACTCCATTATATGTACATACACTACAACAATTACTTATTTTACACCGTATTTTTTCCTTGGTATCCTAGTACATTAATCTATCCTAATATCTTCCCATTTACAATAATAAAATTCTCCCCATACATCACATCTTGAGGAAAACTAATTCAACTAACCTTCCAATGACACTACACTTCCTATGGTATTTGTAAACACCCAAAATACCAATATCACACCTTATTGGTTCTCTCCAATACTCCACACAATTACATTTATCAAATAATTATTCATATTATAACTTATAATCTCACCCTTTTACAACATGTAACATATGGACTTTTAAATTATTCATGCATACATGTCACTTTAGATCACCAAAGTATCACAGACTCAGTCACTCACCAAAAAACATCTAATAATAAAAACATCCTATACCTATTAACCATAAAATAATATCTAGTAGCTTTAAAATATCAATCACACAATTTTCACTAACTCAAAACTGTCTAACGCCTATGATTTTGTATTTTCCTTTTTCTATGAAAAAATATATTCATGTTCCAAAAACGACATAAATATTTTACTACCTACGAGATGGGTTTATTGAAAAGTTACTCACATAATTCTATTATAAATATTAATAATGAGTACTGCAAAGAAAAACTCACCATGGTGTGAACCCCACAATAGGAACTCTTCATTTCCAATCAATGATAATAATATAGAATGATACACAATACTAGAAAACATTTCATTAACGATCTCTTCCCAATATACATAAATTAATTATCTTATCGATCCCTTCTCTATACCCTATTAACACTACAGTTCCCAAAATTTCCACTAGAAAATTCTATATTAAAAATACACCACACCCCTAATCAAAGAATATATAACTCATGGACAATGGCCTTTATCACTGTCATGTTAGTCACAATTTTATTCCACTATATGTCCTACTGGGACTATTAAAATCTTATAATCAGGCAATCATTATTCTCACCATATATGAGGAACTTTACTAAATTTATAGCCACCACACTAACTAGATCAACTCTATAGAGACACAAAAGTATGAATGTATTAAAACATACCTCAAAATGTAATGTTTTTATCTGAACAAATTTCAAACATGAGATGAAATTAAAAAATTTATCAAATCCCAATGACCTCTAGGTAACCTCATTATCAGAAATTGATACATAATCTTGTTCCTAAACACACAATGATTTAAAAAAAATTAGATTAATGTATACATGGTAATGTTCCAACGTGTATATTTCTTTGAAAAAAATAATTTAATGCCTTA
Source organism: Viscum album (assembly GCA_963277665.1). Lineage (NCBI taxonomy): Eukaryota > Viridiplantae > Streptophyta > Magnoliopsida > Santalales > Viscaceae > Viscum > Viscum album. The sequence goes on from OY728158.1 coordinate 754,109,198, forward strand.
TGATTCCACCTGTTCAATTCTTAATAAAGTACTTAATCTTAAACACTTACACATTAAAATCATATAATATTATTTACTGATCCCATTAGAAACCCACAACCCCTACTTGTTAATTTTGGTAAGCTAATGAGTCATAGACCATATCTGATTCTATCAGATCCATAGAAAATCCACACTCCAATCGGTACCTATGGTCTAATCACAACCATCCCAAAATGGACTAACACAATAGAATGAGTATTATATGGTACCATCCTGAATTGTTTAGTAGTTATCATGCATTTATCACACAAGCCATGTAAAATTCATAAATATAACATCTTGTCGAAGATATTCCTGAAAGACCACCCAATAAAATACATCACATGACATATAATTACTGTCACACAAATTCAAACACCATGCTTACCCCCCAAAGGATTCGTTTAGGATTAACCAAATCAACCAAACATAATGGAAAAAATAATTCCATTCATATAGTATATGGAAAAGGATTTTCTCAAAAAAAAACATTCATGAATATTATCAATATCATTGGTTACCAACAAGATATATAAAGTAATCATACACACAAATGTTTCAATGCTATACTTCCTAACATTTCTATTTCGCGTCACATTCCCTTATTCCCTATACAAGATGACTAAAAACCAAATGAACATTATCGTTAATTGGAAACTCATTTAGTGAAAATAATCACACTCAATGGTACCTTTGAAATGATTTCAAGGATCCTACTCACCCCAAGTCCAAACACGTTATTAGAAATCACTATGGGAATTTATACCAATATAGAATTATCTAACCACAATATACCTATTACTGATTAAATCATATAGAATCACTCAACTAGTAGGATTATCCATATTACTAATATTACCCTTTGAAATCCTAATATCACATGTAACATCATTTCTAGGAATCGACATTCATTTTGTGTATAGAATAGATAATATCATAAAAAGAATTTAGTCACATACTAACATTAATGGCTTTATAAATCACCTACAATACTTCTCATATATAATAAATTCATAGGAATTTAGAATCCCTTTGTAATGGTACCCACATTTATTATACTTAACTCCAATAATACTAATTAAATTTCATTTCAATCCATTATAATAATTGGCTCAAAAATATCATGACCCATAACTCACACAACTTGGTAACACACAAACTAACACAACCCCCACTTTAAACCTAAACCATGTGTATCTCAAGAATCGTATACATAATCCAAATACATTGTCCATGGTTATATGAAACAACCATTTATAAAAGAATAATAGTATAATATATGTAGATAACACATCCTTTTATAGCGGTAAAACCCGACAACATAAGGGACATAGACATACACATCAAATTCCAATTCCATAAATCACAGTTGAAATCAATGTCAAAACATGACTAAAATGACATTATATAATACACCAAAAATTATAATAGTCTCACAAATTTTTTACCTCTCTCTCTCTCTCTCCATTTAATCCATCTCAATTTCTCATCATTTAAAATTTGACCCATATCAAGACACATTTCCATTAGAATTGTAAATATTAGGGTTCAAGGAATGTATAATAAGAATAACACCTTGATATTACCTATATCATAAATATAATAGATCTCAATACCCTGATTCTCTAAGAATACCAAAAAACTTTTAAATGGTTGAATCATTATATAATGATATTGTTTACGTCATATATGTATATGATTAATCCTATCATAAATTTATACAATGATTTATATATAATTTCATATTATTGACAAGTGAATAATTTTATTCCTAAACAATAAAAAGGTAAATAATTTATATATCATATTGAATATTTATTACGTAGATACTATATAAAAATGAAATTATGTGAAGATGAAATACCATTTTAAAAGTTTATTTGTCATAAATAATTTAAAAATGAGGATTATTTGAAACATTTATTAATTATAATATAAATAGAAAAATTCTCCATAAGTTTTAAATTTCATTTTAGTTGTTTTTTACCAGATAACAATCAAAGGAAGTTATAACCTAACATGATTATATTCTATATAAAAACTTGTTATATAGGATTTCATTCTATATATTTATATGAGACCCAAGATAAATTGTTACAGACACATTAAATAAATAAACCAAGCTAGAGTTAGAGTAAATAACTATAACAAATCACAAAAATTACATTATAACCATACATTCCAAGTACGATACATGAACACAAACAAAATTTTCTTTATAGAAAGGAGAAAAAATCCTATAAATAATAAATATAATATCATCAGTGTCACTCAATATTAAAATATGTTAATACTAATGTCATATTGGAATAATAAAATATCATCAATGAAACATTTGTGCTCCATCATCTGTTCATTTTCAAGTCTCAGGAACAAGTTTCATACCATGATCTGAAAATTACTTATATCATGTCTACCTCAAAAAAATTGAAAAAATAAAAAGGGCCCTAACACCATAGTGTATCACCAATCATTAATCTACCTCAAAATAAATTCCAGATTAGAGATCATTGGGTGACCACAAGAGTGTATCATTGAGTTCTACTAGTGGATATCTATTAACTCATGTATATGGTGTTGTGTTGGGGAGATAATTCTAACTCATCAGTGTAAAAAAATTAAATATAAGGAATCAAATGAGAGTTTTTAAATATACCTCATAAAATATTCAAGATAAATAAATATTGTGTATGTTATTTCAAAATGAATGGTTTAGATATCTAATTATCATACAATAGAAGACCATATCCAAAAAACATGCCAATAAGAAAAAAATAAACCCAACTGAATGAATCCATAAAATGGGCCAGAATCCACGACTGGTCCTAATATCTCATTCTCTAACCGATAATTAAAAACCATTCATCATCCATAGGCTCTTACAAATAACCAATTCTGCAACCCTAAATTTTACTCAAGTACCAATGGTGGCTATAACATGGAGTGAGCAAAATATAATTTTCCACCACCATTGATGTCTTGGAATGTATTCATTAATAGTGACTAAATACAAAAGCGAAAAAAATATATATACATATTCAACATTATTATAAATTAATAATTGGTAATAGTTGATTTGTAGGTTCCTTTATGATAGTATAGACTAATAACACCAACCACTTCCAATGTCAGATTTCAATAGAATGTGGGTATTCATCAAGTGGTAAATTTACCTATCTCCATGATTAGAATACCTCATATGAAAATATTAAAATCATAAAAAAAATCACTCATATATAAATATACCCATCCATGTAAAATATGTCAAACCCATAGGAAAATAAATTCCAAGAACTATGAAAAAACAACCACTTGGATTGAACCAACACCACATTACAATTAAAACATAATATCATTTATATTGTTCTAACAACAACATTGACCATAAAAATTATAACTATTCTTCATTTTATAATTTAGTATTTTATATTCATAATTCAAGATAATAATTTTTTCCACAACTACTTATATTATGTTCCCTGAACTAAAAACCATTTCAACAAATCACCATATGCTTCATATTCAATTTGGGTACATCGAATAATAAAGGTTTTTTCTCATGGGATAATATTGCTAATTTATATATTTATATTTAATTATTTGAAAAATTTATGGTGCTTTGGCGTTACCACACAAGGAATGTACTAAAAAATTATAATAATAAAAAGATAAATATTATAGATCACCGACCTCAAAGGTAATATATATTATTTATCATGAATAACCAACTCAATCAAATATAATAATAAAAAATTTTAAAATTGGTATCCCTCAAAACCATAGTTAGGGTTATATGAAAATATAAATGAATGGAGTTGTTTATAATAATGTTGTAATTTTATGGGAAGAAACATACTGGGAGGTATTAATAATAATAAAAAACACCTATGTCTTGCAAAAATAAAATAGTAGATCATTTGGATGTCTAAAATCATAAAAATGTGATTAATGTCCAAGAAATAAGAATTAAGGTTTTTGAAGAAATACACCAACTTAAAAATACATGAAATTTGAACCATGGCCATTTTAAAACATGAATAAAAATTTCACATTGTGAATGTTTATTCCACCACTCTGTATAGACTAACATTATTTTTTCACATTATGAAAATAGTTCTCCATAACCCAAATGAATTCCTCTTTCATGGAAACAACTGCAACTCTATATCAATACTATTGAACTCTACCCTGGACTAGAAAAACTCCAACATAATCAAAAAAATGAAAATAATACACATGTATATGTTAAAATATAATCAACAACTTGCATCAAAATAATTTATGGGAATTTTACCTAAAATACATCATATGTTTCTATATATTATTTTATTACATAAATAATTCAATTCTCCCCAATACCTTAACACATTATATTTACTCTCACATTGATTCCATTTTTTTATAACATTTATTTGTAAAAACCTCTATTGAAAATGAAAATATCATTGAACCTTGTAAATCACCCCAAATTGGGAATAAGAAGGAAAATATAAAAAGTAGTTCACAATACACATTATGGGATGCAATGGATTTTTTTATTTCAAAAAACTACATAGAAAGAAAAAATAACTAGAACCCAATATCACAAAATTAACATATTAGGAAAGTATTTATGGAATTTTATATAAAAAATAAAATAAGATGAAATATTTTGAAGAAATACATGGATAATAGTATTTGATAAAATGCTAAAATTTATAAAGGGAAATGAATCTATTTTTACTCTAACTAACAACCACATATTATCAAGCATCAATGGAATTCCATTCCCTATAATAAAATCATACGCATTATAAAATTATATAAGTTTGTGTGAGTAATAAATTATTATATGGCCAGGATGATGATATATCATAAAAAAATTTAAATGAAATAGTGGAATGTTTAATCCATCCAAATTCAATTCATGTTAAAATATATGTTATCCTTTATATAAAGTGATCCTTAATAATAAAAATCATATTAAAATTGGAAAAATATCAATATAATAATATTTCATTTAAAAATAAATCTATATATTATTTCATTGAATTTACTTATAGGGGATTGAAAATCATTTGTGAATATATGATCTTGTAATAAATTATATGAGCATGAAAAAATGATTAAAATGTGAATACACCATCATGTATAAAAAACATGTTCAATAGATACTAATATAATACATTGTGGATATATGGTTTTAGATAGAAAGCAACAAAACATTGATGTTAGATCTCACATAATCATATACCTATAGAGTAAAAATATAAAATGGAAAATATAAATTCAACAATCATAACAATACTAAAATAAATAATGATATAAATAAAAATATTTGAGTATAATGTTAAATATATTCATATAAAATTTATTATATTGAAAATTAATTCCAGAATAAGTATTTTTTTTAATTCATTAACAAAAAAATAGTTCAGCCATACAAAATGATAATTTATTATTTTCAAAAAAATATATCCATAGAAAAGTATTTAAAATAGCATTGAAATATGTAGAAATAAAATCTGGAAAACTTGTTAAAGTAGTTTGAATTTTTTAAAAATGTCACAATTACATGTTAATATAATTCATAACAATTAAACCTATAATATTATCATTCATATTTATTTCAATTTGTAAATACTCGAAAAATCGCATGTAATTTTTTTTAAAAACATATATGAAATAGTTCCGAGTCTGTAGTTTCTGACAGTGACTGATTATAAGGCCCAGATTGCTCGGAATGTTTTTCCAAAGTTTTTAAGTGTGTTCAGTGAGTTTTTGAGTGGGTTTTGGTATCTCTTGAACCGGTGCTCGAAATTGAAATATGAGGGCACCATTGAACTCACATCATCAGTGATTTCTTAGTGAGACATTCACCGCAGCTACGTTCTACCAAGAATGGAAGTTGAATTCCCATCTTTTCATGGGAAAATACAGAGGAAATAAAAGTAAACATGTTTCATTTTATTTCAAATATTTTGGTGGGAACCACCCAATTTTGAAATAACTCATTTAATGAGATGTAACTCTTGGAACTCCCAATTAATGAGCTGACATAAATTGGTTGTTTAACTCATTTTAAAGTAGCCTCTTCCTCTTGCATGGAGGATTTTTTTTCTCTCTGAGGTTGGGATTTTGTAGAATACAGATCACCAATGAAGATCTATTCTTCCTCGATGTTCTATCCTCCATCAAAGAACCTTCGGTCAGGGAATGAATCCATAATCCACGAAGAACATCGACGACGTCGTCTTCGACTTCATCTTCGATGAACTCTCCTCTCACCGTCAAAAATAGACAAATGAGGTAGGGGTTATTTTATGAATGAGTTGTACCCTCCATTATTTGTTATTAGTCGTGCTCTTTGAGGCCGATTTCTACCAATCTAACATGGAGGGCGCGGCCCAAACAAAGACGGCACGACCCCCCATGCTTTTCTTCGCATTGTTGGCGATGGCAGTGGAGAAACGGCGGCCGGTGATGGGATGACCATGAAGAAAACCGGTGCCACAAGGGCCGTCAGATCGCCAGAGGGGTGTGGCTCCATCGCGTCGTGCAGATAACCAGGCCACGCTGAACCGGGCCACGCCGAGAACTGGGTCGCAGCCATCACGGGCCTTGGTGCAGCAATGCGGCTAGATGATCACCGGATCGGCGGGGTGCTATCGTACCGCATGGGTGGAAGGGCCGTGGCGGTCGGACGGTCAGCACGGCACCGTTGCACTGCACCAAAGGGAAGTCGCGGCCTGGCGGGCCGTGGCAGATGGTCAAGGACGGCTAACTATTCCGGCCATCGGCGGGGAGTGAACCTGGAGGGACTCAGTCGGTCCCAAAATGAACTAACCAGCTCCACATTCCGATTCCTTTAGAAGAAGATAGGGGGCACATACCTCCCCCCTCGCTCAGCTAGGGAGGGCCCCACAGGGCGCCTCCCACCGCTGGCTTTGGTTGGTGGGTTACTTCACAGCCATGCGGGCCGTGCCACCCACCGGGTGGGCTGCCCGACCCAGGTCAGGCCAGGTCGGACCCGTAGACCAGGTCATACCTCGGTCCAGATCCGGACCAGGTCAGGTCAACCCAGACTGGATCGGGTCAGCCCAGGCCAGTTCGGGCCGGGTCGGTCCGACTGGGTCGTACCGGACCCAGACCCAGGTTTGACCCAATTCACGTTTTCTCCCATATCTTGGGATACATTTGTATGATTGATGAACCATACGTGTCGATGAGAAGCTTCAAACAAGAAGGTTCTTTTGGAATACCCCACTTGAGGTTTGGACGCAGTTACTGTATGGATGGGTTGGATTAAACCTAAATCCAACCGGGCCCTCGGAGCGGAAATGCCAATAACTCACAGACCGAGCTTCCGATTGACACGATGTCTGTCACGTTGGGTTCCTTATGATGAGACAGAGCTATGGGATTCATCATCTCGAGGCATTATGGTAGTTTATGTATTGATAATGGTCTTGAGGAGAGTACCCTCCTGGAATCGAGCATGTTGTGTGCAGGAACCCTATGGCTGGATGTGACTGAGATAATAAGATCCTATGTGGACCTACTACTATAACAGGATCCTCTGTGGGTTTGACAGCGACAATACTTGACCAGGATCCTCTATGGGTTTGAAAGCAACGATACTGGACTGGGATCCTCCGTGGGTTCTATAGCAATGACTTCTGTACCAGGATCCTCCATGGGTTCGACATCACCGATACTGTTCTAGGATCCTACGTGGGTTCGAAAGAGGAGATGATTCAGTTGATAAATTTAGTAATCTCTACCCCTCTACATGAGTTAAATACTAGTGTGTTATGAGTCTTGACTTTATGTTGTTATCATCGAGATGATTGACTTTACTTCCTTTATGGAATGGGTTGTGCTTGGGCTTGAGTGTTTGGGTCGGAATTTGATTGTTAACTTCGGTGTATGTATGGGAATATACCTAAGTAGAGATAGTTGATACTTAGTGGTTTTATCTTACTACTATGTTTTATCCTTAGTGGATTCTGGGAGACCTTAGGGGGTCTTGGGGTCCCTTACTGAGTATCGTTATACTCACCCATGCACAGGCTTCTCCCGCACCTTGTTGTGTTATGTGCAGACGACAGTCAGTAGTGATCGAGGCTCAGGGAGCCGAACGGGAGGCTGCTCGGCACTGGACTAGATGCAATGTACCACATAGACGTGTTGTTCGAGATATTTACCTACCCTTCAGGTAGGATTTTCTTAGAGGATGATCCAGGAGCTGCTTATCTTTTTTACTTGTTCTTGTACTTGTTGTTCAGTTGGTTTTGTATACTGGCCCACTTACTTTCAGCACACTTTTTTTCTATATTAGTACTTGTTTCTTTTACTGCATTTGTACAAAATGTGTGTTTCATAGGTTAAAATTCAATTCCTTCCCTTTTTATCAGGTATTCTATGTTTCTTCAAGTCTCCATCCCCTGGCCTATGGAAGGCGGGCTTGGGGTAGTCACAGCATGGGCCCCGAGGATGGGGTCCTGAAAAATTTTTATCATAGGAGTCGGTCCGACCATTGAACTTGGACTCTTATTCTTTTAATGGAAATTGTGTTAAGTGTTTTGGATGTGGTTATCAGTTTAGGCAAACCGGTGTTGGTGTAGCAGCCAACGTATCCATACACAAGGACACTGACATATGATTTCTGACTCAGTGCACAAAAACACTGATTGCATGTGTGTTTCCTTTGAAAAGTTTTTTGTGTGATTACTTTGTGTCAGCTCACTATGTATATTGTTTTGATAGTGGGACACCTATTTATTTTTAGGATTCCCCACGTAGGCATCCAACCAGGGTTTCAGGATGTGTATGAGATGGTAGGCCACTGAGTGATGAGGCCTCGGTGCAGGGCCCCATCACACTGGAGGCACCAGCGGTACTACTACACTCTAGGCCAATGATACCACCAGCTCTAGCATCATAGAGTTCACACCATCTGAGTGTGTTTCATGACATCCAGCTCAAGAGGCTGCCCAGTTTCAGGGGAGATATGGACCCACAGGTAGCTAATGATTGGTTGGAGGCTGTTGTGACAGTTTTCAAATTGGTAGGGACACCAGCCAACCTTATGGTGATCCTTGTCATGAGTCTCTTGCAGGAAGTAGTAGGATGATGGTGGATCATGTTGGAAAAGGTGCATGATGAGGAAACACTTCTCTAGGAAGTCTTTGATAGCATCTTCCAGTCAGAGTTTGATCTAGCCACCCTTCGTGCGGTGCAGATTAAAGAGCTGCTTCATTTGCAGCAGGGCAGCATGACGGTGGCACAATACTCAGCGAGGTTCACCAACCACTCACGCTACTCTATAGATATGGTGTGAGACCCATTATTCAGGGCCTAGAACATCGAGTAGGTACACTTGCATGAGATCAGGGCGTCATTGATCTCCCTCACCTGCCCGACGCAGGCGGGGGTGCTGGAGCGAGCCCTTCCTGGGGAGAGTTTTTTTTCTGGGCAGTCACCCACAGTGAGACCCACTACTAAGTGACACGTGGTGGAGTCTTCTGCAGATGGTAGTAAAAAGATGTATCAAAGGTCCAAGAAGACCGAGACATTTGGTGGGCAACCCCAGGATATAGGTTTCGTTGTTCAGGGCACATGATAGAGAGCCAGCCATAGGAGGAGCAGGTAGTACTACGCATGCAGCGGGCAGGGTCACATGGCTCGTGACTGCCTGAGCCGCCATGTAGATGAGCAACAGATAGTAGAGGGACCTCCCAGATAGGGGAAGAGATTCGACCGTGATGGTCCGCTGGGAGTAGGTAGACGTGGTAGAGGAGCTGGCCGAGTAGCAGGTGGTGGATGACGTTTCAAGGTCCTATCACCACCACCACCAAGAGGTCCACCCTGACCACAGGGAACTAGAAGACAGGGGTGGGCTCAGATCAATGCATTCAAGGCCTATGACCACGGCTCACCTGATATGATTCGAGGTACATTATGTTTCTACTCCTCTCTTTCTGTAGTACTTATAGACACAGGTGTGAATCATTATTTTATTGTCGATGCCCTCGTACTGAGCTCAGAGATTCTGGTGGAGCCGTTGTCTCGATCCTTACAGAAAGAGACTGTTAAAGAAGAGGATTTGATGATTACACACTGTTTTCGGCAATGTGATCTCACTCTAGTTGGCGAGAGCTTCGGTTGGGATATTCTAGTTTCAGCGTCAAGGCCTTACGACGTCATCTGGGGTATGGAATGGTTATCCATAGTTCATGCTCAGATTGACTGCATTAGGAAGAAATTACGGTTTTTCTGCAAGGATGGGATGAGTTTTACATTCATCGGCAAGAAGGGAGCCTTTGTAGAACAGTATGAACTTACCTAGAGGATGGGGTAGCTGATCACACATTATTTGGCTAGCCTCATTCTCAGAGCGATTGATGTGCGGAGTCAGATTTTTTCTATTATGGTGGATCAGTACGTGGATATCTTTACTGATGACGTTCTAGGACTACCTCCATGCAGAGAGTTAGACTTTTACAATGACTTGTAACCCGGGAAGACACTGATATCTACACCAGCATATCGGATGGCTCCCGTGGAGCTTCGTGAGTTGTAGGTACAACTAGAGGACTTGTATAGAAATGGATTCATCCGACCCAATGTTTCACCCTATGAATCCCTGATTTTTTTCACCAAGAAGGAGGATGGGAGCTTGTTACTGTGTGTTGATTATCGGTGCCTAAACCAGGTGATGGTGAAGAACAAGTACCCACTCCAAAGGATTGATGACCTTTTTTATCAGTTGAAGGGAGCGCATTGGTTTTAAAAGATAGATCTTTGATCGGGATATCACCAGCTCAGAGTATGGGATGAAGATGTGGAGAAGATGGCCTTCAGATGTCGGTGTGGCCACTAAAAGGTCTTGGTGATTCTATTCGGCATAACCAATGAAATAGCTATGTTTATGGGACTCATGAATAGGATCTTCCAGCCATACCTTGATCGCTTTGTGGTAGTCTTCATCGATGACATTCTGATCTACTTAGCTACTAAGGAGGAGCACGCCTACCATTTGCTAGTAGTATTGGACACACTCCCAGATTACCAGCTTTATGGAAAGTTCTTGAAGTGCTACTTTTGGATCCGAGTTGTACACTTTCTGGGACATGTCATCTCAGATGATGGAGTTGTAGTGGATCTAGCGAAGATCGAGGCAGTACTTGCTTAGGAGCCACCCAGAGAGTGATAGAGGTACGAAGTTTTCTGGGTATGGCTGGGTACTATAGGAGATTTGTGCCAAACATATCTAGAGTTGTAGAACCACTTTTAGCATTGATGAAGAATGTGAAACCCTTCGTGTGGTCAGAGAGATTCCAGCTGAGTTCTCAGACGCTGCGGTAGAGGCTGACTAGCGCGTCCATCTTGAGGCTACCGGAGGAGGGTGTTGGGTATGTAGTCTATTGCGATGCATCAGGGACTGGGCTCAGATGTATCCTGATGCAGGAGTGAGAAGTGATAGCTTATGGTTCTCGTCAGCTAAGATATCATGAGAAAAACTACGCCATTGTGACCTGGAGTTAGAAGAAGTGGTCTTCACCTTGAAGATGTGGCAGCACTATCTGATGAGAGAGCATTATATAGTCTTCTCTGACCACCAAAGTCTTAGGTAAATCTTCTCGCAGAAGGACCTGAACCTGAGATAGTGGTGTTGCCTTGAGTTCCTCCCTGACTATAACTTCGAGATAGTCTATACTCATGGGAAGGGTAATGTTGTAGCAGATGCTCTCAGTAAGAGATCATGTATTCATCTTCTAGGAAAGGCGACAGAGTAGCTGGAATCGTTGCAGATATCTTTTATGGATTGATACGGAGAAGCCTTTCTGCAATCTATTACAGTCATACCTCTACTTTTTTAGAGAGTCAGGGAGGCGCAGCGTGGGGATGTTGATTGTGAGGCTCGATGTTCACAGATATCCACAGGGTAGGAACCTGATGGATTTTCTGTACGTGGGGAGAACATCATTTTCTTTAGAGGACGTACCATGGTACCCGTGTCACATCAGGATGAAGTGTTGAGGGAGTTTCACACTTAACCTATAGCAGTACACGCAGGTGTGGAAAAGATATAATAGGACCTTCAGTGACAACACTGGTGGAAAGGTATTAAGAAGGTAGTAGAAGAGTTTGTCTCACGATGCCTCAATTTTCTGCAAGTGAAGGCGGAGCACCAGGTTCTAGCAGGTTTAGTTCATCCCTTAAAGGTCCCAGAGTGGAAGTGGGATGGGATATCCATGGATTTCGTGATGGGAATTCCACGTACATCGAGAGGTCATGACTCTATCTAGGTGAATGTCGACCAACTCACCAAGTCGGCCCACTTCCTACCGATCAGAGAGTAGGGTTCAGTAGAGAGCTTTGGACGCCTCTATGTACAAAAGATTTTTACGACTTCATGGTGTTCCATCGACTATCGTCTCTAATCGCGATGCTCATTTCACTTCCTGACTATGGAAGGGGTTACAGGAGGCTTTTGGGACGTAGTTTCGCTAGAGCACCGCCTTCCATACTTAGACGGATGGCCATACTGAGAGAACCATTCAATCTTTAGAGGACATTCTTGGTGCATGTGTCCTCGACTTCGGTCACAGCTGGGAGTATCAATTACCCTTGGTAGATTTTTCTCATAACAATAGATACCAATCCACCATCGGGATGGTACCTTTCGAGGCATTGTACGGCCGAACTTACAGATCGCCTTTGTGATGGACTGATCTAGGGGAGTTAGCATTCATCTGACCAGAGATGGTGTAGGCTGCGACAGAGAAGATGCAAGTCATCCAGGAGTGGATGGAGACTACATAGAGTAGGAAGAAGTCCTATTCTGATAGGAGGCAGAGACCTCTAGAGTTTGAGGATGGTGACCACATCGTCCTACGGGTCTATCCTCGACGAGGTTAACAGATATTTTGCCAATAAGGAATGTTATCTATGAGGTTCATCTGACCCTTCTAGGTCCTCGTCAGAGTAGGTGAGGTGGCTTATCGCTTGGCTCATCCACCTCAGTTCCACTAGGTGCATGAATTTTTCCATGTTTCACAACTGGAGAGATAAGTGCATGACCCAACTCACATCATAGACTAGGGAGAGCTCGACATCGACGACAGGGCGACATTCTCAGAGGTTCCATTGGAGATTGAGGATCGACATGAGAAATTCCTTTGGGGGTGGTCGATACCTATTGTGCGTGTATGATGGCAGCACGAGGACCTCCAAAAGAGCACATGGGATCCTAGGCTCAGATCTGTGTTCAGTACCCCCATTTGTTTCCCTATTTTGGAGTTTCGGATTTTGGGGACGCAAATCCCTAAGGTGGGGAGATTGTAAAGAATTGGAAAATCCCATGTTTTTTTTTAAATTATATAGCATTGTTCTGAGTCCGAAGTTTCTGACTGCACGTGATTCCGAGCCCCGGAGTGCTCTGAATGTTTTTCTAATGTTTATAAGGGCGTTCAGTGTGTTTTTGAGCGGGTTTTAGTAACTCCTGAATTGGTGCTTGGAATTGAAATCCAGTGGCACCGTTGAAATCGCAGCATCGGTGATTTCGTTGTGGGACCATCACCGTAGCTGCATTCTACCGATAATGGAAGTTGAATTCCCATCTTTTTGTTGGAAAATGGAGAGGAAATAAAATTAAACAAGTTTTATTTTATTTCAAATCTCTTGGTGGGGACTACCCAGTTTTGAAACATGTCATTTAATGAGGTGTAACTACTGGAACTTCCAATTAATGATCCAACATGAAATGGTTGTCTGACTCATCTTAATGTAGCCTCTTCCTCTAGAATAGAGGGTTGTTTATTTATCTGAGGTTAGATTTGGTGGAATACGGATCTCCAACGAATATTTTTTCTTCTTCAACGTTTTATCCTCCAATGAAGAACCTTCAAAAAAGAAAATAAACTATCAACCATGAAGAACACTGATGGCCTCATCTTAGAATTCTCCTTCTACGAACTCTCATCTCATCGTCAACAATTGAAAAACGAGGTAGGGGTTGTTTTATGATTGAGTTTTATCCTCCGTTCTTCATTCTTAGTCATGCTCTTTGAGGCTGATTGCTACCACCGTAACACGGAGTACGTGGGCAAAACAAACACAGCCCGACCCCCCCCACCTCTATTTTTCATTGCTTTGTTGAAGATGATGGAAGAGAAACGACGGCTGTCTATGGGCTGACCACGAAGAAAACCGGCATTGCAAGGGGCACCGGGTCGCCGGAGGGGCGCAGCGGAGCAAGGCGGCCAGACCGCCACTGGAGGGGCGAGGTACAATCGCGCCGCACGAGTGGAAGGGTCGTGGCCATGAGGGATGTGGTGGTCAGATTGTGGGCATGGCACCATCACGCTGCGCAGAAGGGATGTCGCGACCATGTGGGCCGCAACGGACGATCAGAGAGGGATGGTTGTGTCGCCCGTCGATGGGGAGCGCACCCGGTTAGACCCTGGGGGTCCCATGGCGAACGAACCAGTGCCACACACCGGTTCTGTTACAAGGAGATGGGGGGTTACCCCCCCCCCCCTCGCTCGGCTAGGGCGGGCACCGCCACCCACAGGATTCAGCCGGCGGGCTGCATCCCAAACACGCGGGCTGCCGCGCGGGCCGAGCCACCCGATGCGGGAGGGGCGAGTTCTGGTGGACAGGGTCTATTTCGTTTGGGTCGGACCAGACCCGGTTTGGGTCGGCCCAGGCTTGGCAGACATGACCTGGTTTGGTTCGGCCATGTCTAGGCTGGACCAGACCTGGTTTGGGTCGGCCCCATCTAGGTCAGACCGGACGCAGACCCAGATTTGACCCAGTTCACTTTTTCGCCCTTATCATGGGCTACGGGTGTCCAATTGACGAACCATCTACACCGACAGGAAGCTAGATACGAGAATGTACTTTTGGAATACCCCACTTGTGTTTTGGACATATTTGGGGTACAACCTAGTCGGATTGAACCTAAATACATCTGGGCCCTTGGAGCAGAAACGCCAATAACTCACAGACCAGGCATCTGATTGACGGGCCGTCTATGACGTTTGGTTCCTTATGAAGAGGCGGAACTACGAGATACATTAACTCGAGAATTTGTGGAAGTTGATGTATTGGAATTTGGTTTGAGGACCAGGACCTCTGGGAATTGAGCATGCTATGTACGGGAACCCTATGGCAGGTTTCCACTGAGATGATAAGATTCTACATGGACCTACTACTGAACTAGAATCCTCTGTGGGTTCGATAGTGACGATAATGGACTAGGATCCTCTGGTGGTTCGATTGTGATGATACTGGATTGGGATCCTCCGTGTGTTCGACAACAATGACTTCTTTACATGGATCCTCCATTGGTTCAACAGATCCGATACTTTTCCAGGATCCTACATGGGTTCGACAGAGAAGATGATTCAGTGGCTATATCTAATCATCTCTAAACCTCTACTTGATTTATATACCTATGTGAGCTGAGTCTTGACATTAATTTATTATCATCGAGATGATTGACTTTACTTCCTTTGTGGAATGGGTTGTGCATGTGCTCGAGTGTTGGATTCGGACTATGATTGGTAACTTTGGTATATGTATGGGAATATACCTAAGTAGGGATAGTTGATACATCATGATTTTATCTTCCTAATGTGGTTTATCCTCAATAGATTCTGGGAGACCTTCGAGGGTCTTGAGGTCCCTTAATGAGTATTGTTATACTCACCCATGCACGGGCTTCGCCCGTACCTTGTTGTGTTCTGTGTAGATGACGGTCATCAGTGATCGAGGCTGAGGGAGCCGGACAGAAGTTTGCTCGAAGTTGGACTAGACGTGACATACCTAAGGGATGTGTTGTTTGAGATATGTACCTACCCTTCAGGTAGGATTTACACAGAGGACAATGCAGAAGCTTCTTGTCTTTTTTTCTTGTATTTGTATATGTTGTTCAGTTGGGTTTGTATACTGGCCCACATACTTTCAGCACACTTTTTTTTCTATATTAGTACTTGTTTCTTTTACTGCTTGTGTCCAGACATTGTGTGTTATAGGTTTAAAGGAAATTCCTTCACTTTTAATCAGGGATTCACCTTTGGTGATAGTCGCCAGCCCATAGCCTGTGGAAGGCGGTCTTGGGGTAGTCATGGCATGGTCCCTGAGGAAGGGTCATGACACAATTTATATTTTAATATAGAGCAAATTTTTTAAATTAAACCTAAAGGAAACCCAATATAATTACACTAGAATTCACTATTTTAGAATATTATTATATTAAACTCTATTCTAATAGAACAAGGAAAATATTTACTAACATAATTTTCTAAAATATTTATACTAAATTACAAAATAGTAATACCATTTGGAATAAAAAAGGGGATATATATTGAATATAACATCCAATTACAATTATGTGTTTAATTATCTACATATTATTCCAAGTGAAAAATATAAATGATTGTGAATTATGAAAAAAATAAACGAACCATATAAACAATTTAATATTATACCACATTCTCAAAATAATATGACAACATTTATTTATCCATATATAATAACTATAGAATCAAAAATTCATATGTACATATAAATAGAAGTATGGTTTAAAAACTCAAACCATATCAAATTATATTCTTCTATTAAACATTAAAAATCACACAATAAAACCCCAATATTATCAATAAATTATTTTATTAGAATACAAACAAAAATAAATTATCCAATTCATTATAAATGTCCAAATAAATATATCAAACATCATCATCTAGTGTATGCCACATTTTTGGATACATTACATGATAAATTATAAATATATATTTTAGTGTTCTGGATTCATATTTATTACTAAGGAGACAAAATCCTCCACTAATATAGTTTATTTGGATAGGTCAGTACATGAGATAATATTATCAGTTTTCATCACAAAACCATTATTAAATCTTTGAAAATTTAAAAATTTAAAATCGAATTCATCTAATAATCCTATATTAAAAATGACACAAAATGTATCCTCTTTTCAACTAAAAATAAACTAAATCCATTTCAAGTATTATTCCTCTTGTAATCTAACTAAATCCCAAATATCCTCATAAAATCCTCCCTCAAGAGTTTTAAATAATACTCATCAATATTCATTTAAATAAAATATATTTTCCTATACAAATACCACATCTAAATAATTCATCGTTACTTTCAAATTTATGCAAATCCCTAAAAAGAATAATGTAATGACCAAACATTTCAAATTTCATGTTGTTAAATATCCTGTTTAATTTAATCATTCAATAGACTATAAGAAATAATCCCCATCAATTATCTCTAAATTACATGCATGACATTATACCCTCTCTAAATCGATTTTTTTTCTATTAGGCTTAACATGTTTCCATGTTAATCAATTTATGTTCTACATCTAAACTAAAAACAATTCTATAATTATTATAATTCTACAAGAACTATTTTTTAACAAATGTTTTTAAATGGATTACATTACAATTAAAACTGACTATGCTATACTTTAAAAAAATTATTTCAAAAAATTAATGTTTTTTCCATATACAACATAAATTTTGCAGAAGATAATTTAACATATTCATGTTATAAATACATGGAAATAAATATAATTTAATTATTTTTGGATAAAAAATATATAATTATATTTATGAATCTTAATGTCCCATTTAATATTTAATAATTTGAAAATTTATTCTTAAGAATAATTATTAATTTTTTAAAAAACTGTGATTACTAACAAATGAGAAATATGTTAATTAGTGAATAAGAACATATTTATTGAAATTAAATATTAAATATAAATTTCAATGTAATTTTGAACAGAAAAAATATATTAAAAATTATTAAATGGGATATATTTTGTAAAAAATACAAGGTTGAAAAAAATTAAATTAATTAAATATAATAATTATACAAAATATTATAATTTGAATAATTTTGTTCATGAAATTTTTTTTTCAAATTTATTTCCTAAAATATTCTTTTGTATAAAATGGATTTACGTAAAGTTAATATTAATATCTTATATAAGAGGTAGTTATATGAATACACATATCATGTAGGAGTATGATGTGTAATCAATGAAAGGAATGGAAAACATTTATGGATATATAAATGTTACATATAGGTCATGTAATGGTAGCGATCCAAATTATAATGATGCATAAGAAATGGAAGGATTCGTCACTCCATTGTCTTCTGGACCCGGTGTCATTGATTTCCGGTGGTTATCAGATTTGACGAGGCATGTCTTGCATCCGGATTCTACTATCTGCATCGGCGAATCTCGGCAGTTCTATATCCTCCAGATCTGAAAAGGACGGGGCTCGACGGCTCCATTTTCTGTCAATCTGGTGTTTCTCACCCCCTCCTTGGCTTATCCAGTACATCCCGGAATCATCCAGCAGGTTCCAGTGTTGCTCGCGTCCTTTCTTCAGTGCACGGAGGGGGAAGATCTGGGATTCAGATGCTAGATGTTTCGCGCTAAGGATGGATCAGAGAAGGTGAAGCGACCTCACCCCTTCTTCTTCGACGACCTCATTTTGTGGTGATCAAGGGTGGATTTGGGAATTTCTGTGGCATCGGTAAGTTTCAAAAATTTTGTGGGGTTTGATCACTAGAAATGTTGGGTGATCGTGACAATTGGTTGAAGATGAATGGGGATTTGTGGTTAAGGGTGAAGGAGGAATGACCGAGTTGTATGCGGAGAAGGGTGCGGAATCAGGGCGGCCTGATCTTTGTTCTGGTTTCTTCAACATCCTTTTGTGGAGGAATTCTTCATGGGGGTACATCTCACGTCGCTGGTAGGTTGGGCGAACTCCGTCTGGAGTTTGTTGATGGGAGGATTTGGGCTGGTGTCGATGGTCGCACCGGTGGACGTTTAAGGAGGATGGCTCTGGGGATTGGTCTGCTTGTACGATGTTTGTTACTTGATTCATGGTTTCCTAGCCTTTATTTTGTTTTTTGTAAGTGGTGAAGTCATGAAATGTTGAAGTGGTTAAGTGGTGTTCTGGTGTATTGGTGTGACAATGAATTCATGTTTTGTTTCCCAATTTTTCCTCCAAAGAGTTTGCATAATAAAAAATTTAATTTTCAGTCATTCAGTCAGTTACCTTAGACACTATATAAAAGTGGTGAGGTGAAATTAAATGTTATATAATGGTATATATCCTTCTATGTAATGGTACTCCAAAAATCAGATAAAGGTATTCCATGAAACAAACATTCCATTTAATGGTATAACATAGCTCATATAAGGGTAATCCCCGTCTCATAAAAGCATAGATCCACTGAAATAAATCCCATGTAAGGGATTCCAAAAAAATTATTAAATAGGGCCTCAAATAAGGCTAAAACCAATGACATTGAGCTCGTGTAGGGGTAAAACCAACACTATATAAGAGAATGTTGTGTATTCAAAAGGTATAATATCTGTTTTATAGATCTATATAATTAAGGGAACTATTATCATCTAATGAAAATATCCATATTGTTTAATGATAAACTGGTACTCTAATATTTAAACATACAACACTATTATCCTCTTCTATCTGTGTACAATTATGGTAAAATCAAATGTTATATGTATTTTTAATTACATAGGTCTATTTAGGTGTCATTTATATTGATATAGAAGATCCATATAAGTGAAATTGAAAGACAATATGAAAATCAAAATATAGAAATAGTTATTTCTATGAATGAATTATTACTAGTATTCTATTATCAATAAAAACCAGTAATAACTTGACGAGCATGGAAACATCATGTTTATAATTTATAGAATATCTTAGGGGATGATAAAAATTTCATAATTTTATCAAAATATATTGTGTTTCATCTATGTAAAATTTATGTATTTAACAATGTGAACATAATCATCTCAAGGTGAAACTTACTTACACAATAAAATTAAGATAACAATATAATTTAATCTTTATTATAGTAATTCTATAGGGGCGATATATATATATTTTCATCATTTAAAAAATTTCAATGTAAATAGACACTTTCCATGTAGTTGTAGTCTATATAAGTTTCATATAGATCTCATGTTACATTTTCATGAATTTTAGTGTCATAAGAAATTTGAGAAAAAATCAAAGAAATTTTTTGGGAGTCGTCTATGAATAAATGAAGTTAGGATTAGTAGGAATTCATTTTTTTTGAAAGGAATAAGGTAAGAGGAAATGCTTAAATAAAATAGCAATTTTTATATATACCTCATTTTGAATGGGATTCAAAAATGGATTTTCATTGGTTTAGTTATTTATAATATTTCTTGCATGAGATATTTACTTCTTATATTGACCATTTCAATCCATAGAAGTTAAAATTAAGGAATTACTATCTATTTTTTTCATATGTTTTCCATGTTAGATCATTATGAATTATAGGAAAATCATTAAAATTCTGAAATCCTATTAATTACATTTAAATATTCATGATTATATTTTTATATGACATTAAACTGTATTTCACATTGAAATTCCATATATTTATTTCAATTTATTATCATAATCTCAATTTGGAAGAACAATTTATAAGTGCTTTCCATTAATTATCAGATAATGTACAATCCCTAATAATTTTCATAATTTTAATTATGTAAAGTTATAATATGTTTAATATATATGTAATTTTTTTACTCATCGAAATTTTTTTACATAAACTTCATTATTTTATTGTTATTTTTAATAGATTTGTATTAAGAAAGGAATGATTTATAAAATGATATTTTTAAAACATAGCTCTTGGTTATTAATTATGTTGACAATGAATGGAGATTTACCACATAAACTCATAGGGAACATATCCATAAAATGATATTTATTATTTCAATATTCTCACCTAACACATCGTTTTCTTCATGTTTTTTGAGTATCCGTAAATTCTATAGAGTTATATTTTTTTCTCCAAATAAATAGGTTTATTTTTAAAAGTAGTCAACTATATTATATATATATATATATATTATGATTTTAAATAAAATGTTTTTCCAAATAATATCACTTTTAATGAATATTATGAAATTAATCTACTGTTATAGAATTTTAAAATCCTAAATTTTTATTTAGGTAATTTTTTTTGTTATTTACAATGTTTAACTTGTCTCTAAATATTTAGTATAAATAGAAATTTTTTATAAATAATTTCTCCAGTATATTAAATATTTAATGACTTTAACACTTTATTTAAATCATCTTATTGGAAAATGTTGTTCTCCCCCAAATTTAAAAATATTGTATTTTTATTGAGGAAAAGAGGATAAATGGTGAATAACCTCAATTAAGATTATATGTCGAGTGAAGCCATAATGTTGTTAATAGAATTTTCTATATACTCGAATATGTATAGAGTTTTAATAATCCTTTAGTGTTATAGAAATAAATTATTCTTTTGTATGTATTTGATAACATATTTTCATTTGATGTTTTATGTTTTGCATGGTTGAAATTGGGTCATGTTTATCAATATGAAATCTAAAAATGTAATGGTTATGATTTTATCACAAGATCTAGGATACTGGATCTGGCACTATCACATTTGGTACCAGATAATTTAATATAAAATTATTGACTTTATTAATTCATATTTTGATGATAATTTATATGTTTTAAACCCTTTTGATAATTATGAGGTCATGTGTTTAGAGAAATAATGTATATTAGATTACTGTATGTTGAAAATAGCCATGAGTTGCAAGGATGAAAACATATATACCTTAACATGATAATTTGTTTTTGAGTTAGGTGAATGTATTGTGTATTTGAGAATAAAAAAACTCTCAAGGAGTTATTTCATTTAAATCCCATAAGAAAATATTTTTAACAAATTGCATTAGGATGTTAAATTTTATTTGTGTAATTAAAAGTGGATGATAAAACTTTTATTAATGGGGAAGAATGATTCATATTGAGATTTATAAAATAAATATATTTTCAATAGATCTATATTAAATGGATAATTTCATCATTAATATCAAAGTATGATATATTGTAAAAAAATAATAATGATACACAATTAAATTCTTTTCTATAAAAAATATATATTTTTGAACTTGTTAATTTAAAATTTCCTTGTTATTATAATACATCATTATATGTTGGTTTAATATTTACAAGATATAATATATATATTATTTTATTAAAAATAATGTCACATTTCATATGATATTATTTCTTAATTACATTTTTACCCATATTTTTTTAATCAAAAGAATGATTACTAACATATGGATAGTACTAAAATTAATGGATTAGATATTAGTTAATAATAATGAATTATTGAATAAAAACATTAACATAATTCTATGTATACAAAATGTTTATTTAATGAATTAATTGAATTTGTAAATATAAAAATATAAATGATTGGAAAATATTAAATAAATGGAATATATTAATTGTAATGTTTTATATAATTTTAATAATAGTATATAACATAAATTTATAAAATTAATAGTTTATGTCTTTTTATGAAAAATAATGTATTTATTTAAAGGTAATATAAATTTCATGAGTAAAGGTAGGTTCCTAATTAGACATCTCCTAAATTGGAAATTCATTTAGTAAAGTAATGGTAAGGATGTAGTTTGGGAATATGTAAAGGAAGATGGATGTCTTGTAAGGTTAGTCCAACAAATTTGAAGGCTGTGTAAGTGTAGGTACTCCACTATATGATCATGTAAAGGTCACTATATACCTATATAATGGTCAATTTATGAATTTTGTTACTCTAAAGGGTTACTTTTGACATCACATAAACATATAATAGTGAGATTTAATGACATGTTAGTTTACACATCCCTCTACGAAATAATACATCAGACCTCATGTAATGGTAGGACTTGAAACAAATTGGTCATTCAATGATATACCTTATGTCCGGTAATGATATTTCAAGGATTATTTAAATAGTTGAACCACTAGCGTAAATAACACATATGGGTACCCAAAACATATTTTTAGGTTATGTGGGACTCTATTAATGGTAATTCCTAATAGGTGAATCTCATTTAGAGGGAAAACCAACAAATGGTAATGTTAAGTTGTGTTATAATAATGGTTAGGCAAGTTTTTTAAATCTCCACATAATGGTATACCAAATTGTAAAATTAATATAACATCTATATGAATTAATGTTATGTTCATACACTTAGATTTAGTCCTACATCACCATCATCTTTTTCCTCATATGAAACCATCATATAAAAACAAATAATATAATTATATTTGTAATTTCCTAGTATGGGTATATGTATCTTTGAGAGGGAGAGGGGTGAATTAGTGATACATTTATAATTTATGATTCCCCATTGATGAAGAAACATTCTCCTCCTATTAAGGATTTTTTTCCCTATTGATAAAAAATCAAAATCACATCCAGAGAAATACATAAATTTACATGGATCACTTCATAAAAAAAGTATATAAATCTATTTTATGGTTCAGAAATAATATCATACTGCAAAATTCACTTTAAAAAATTATTTTATTGATATAAACTGGGTAGTATATTCCATTATAATAAATTTATATAATAGAATCAATATGATTGTTTATATTTTTCTTATGTAAAAAATGATGTAATACAATTTTTTTAACCAACATGTTATGGTTCTTCTTGATCAAATATGAAAGATATGTTTCGTTTAAAAAATTATTGCTTTATTCCATAGAATAATGTTGGGAATTTTTATGGACTTCTTAATTATACTAAATTTATTTTTTTGTCTGATTCCTAGGTTCGATTCCACAATACATAAAATATAATTTTTTCATAATACTTCGGAAACAATCCTAAAATTATTCTTCCACAGTCTAGAAATCATAATCTAATTTCCCAATATGATAATTCATCCCTATATGTTTATTAGTTAAATATATTCTTCTTTCTTATCCTATACTTAATCTCTCTGGATAATGTCTTCAACAAAACTCAATCCAAAAATATATTCTCCCAAGAACTTCATTTATTCTCTCTCTTCACCTATGAATAATAATAATTCCAGAAAGTACAATGAAAATTCTCCTTCTATAGTGATCCAAATAAGGCTTTAGAGGAATTTACAAAACTATTTCCACTCCCCAAAATTTACATAAAACCATATTTCCCCTGAGTTTGGGATACATTTATGACATCGTCATTGTCTACCAACTCTTTTGGAATCATATCTTAAAATTACGTCACATAAAACTTCTTAAAAACATAACACTAATTCTGATACCAATTTATATTTTAAAATAAAACATCTTCATTATGATAATGGAATTTAATTATTCATAATTTTATTGACCCACTTGTAAACATACCATAAATAAATACCTCTCATCATGTTGGTCTACACCAATTAAATGAATAATCTTCCCATTTTAAATTTTATATTACGATGAAGAACAAAATCAGTAATTTGTTAATCTTTTACCAAATTAGAAAAA
Organism: Viscum album; assembly: GCA_963277665.1. Taxonomy (NCBI): domain Eukaryota; kingdom Viridiplantae; phylum Streptophyta; class Magnoliopsida; order Santalales; family Viscaceae; genus Viscum; species Viscum album. The sequence continues at coordinate 754,133,644 of OY728158.1, forward strand.
TGAAATACACATGACTTCCCATTATAATTATCTATACTATTTGATGAAAACAATCATATTGTTCATACAACACTTCATGATTCTTATACTTCTCTGATAACACTTCTGAAAATCTCCAAGATCTATTTTTTCTTCTTCATTTCGTTATAGTAATGGTCTACAAATTTTTGAAGTAATCAATGTTGAGCTACATTTAATTATTGGTCTCCCCATCACTATGATTAATAAATATATCCTTTATTCTGATGGATATTGATTCCATTCTTAATCATATCAGAGAAATAGTGAATAACACTATTTCATTTATCAGGACCCACATGATACAATAATATAAAATGTCAACTAAAATTCAATCTTTATTAAAAATATTTGACTAAATTTTTTATTGATCTCTGATTTTAATTTTGTATTGCCCCCAAAAATAATAATTTGTTTTATTTTACGTGGTCCCAAAATATCCTAATGAAAAGAATTCCATATATGATGAATATAATGGGATACATGGTCTAATGAACCTCTATTGTTCTCTTTGACATCAACAACATCCTTTTCTTGTATACAATACTCATCAACTTGTTTGTTTGGAGATTTAAATCATTTATCTTTCAGTATGAATGAAAACTAGTACATTCATCTTCTCTCATTCAAATCATGATATATTTCCCATCCTTTAGAAAAATATGAATCTGATGATTTGAGATCATATATCATTTTCCTCATCAATTTCATGATTCCATGAACATTTCCTTATAATCATGAATTCCTTCAGAACATTGATTTCGTTGAAGATCAGCTTTAGTATAAAATATCTCATTGATGGAAAATAATGTATCTTTTCATCCCCACCTAGAAAATTCCCTCTTTCTAGAAAATCCTTAATATTATTGGAAGACATTTTCTCTCCCATTCCTTCATTAAGCATGTATCAAAATTTTTACAAAATACTTATGATTTTTGTGAATTAAAAAATTGGAAAGCATTGTCTGTTTTTCGTTGGATCTGTGAAGATTTTAATTCTCTTTCACATTTGGATTAAAACCTTATTTACGTTCCAAGGTTATTATAATGACCCATTTATTACAGTAAACATCATAATAATGAAATGTATTTTCTTAAAAATTGAGATTATGATGTTATGAATATTATGGTCTATCTGATCACCCAATAATTTTTACAAGGAAAGGTGATTTAAATCCTTAAAAAATTCACAACACCTTGAAACCAATGACTTTATAATTATGACGGTGATTCCAATCTTCATGTCAATGGTTCGCAATCCGATTCACACCTTATCACACAACATTCTTCAGTCTAGATTTCGATTACATTTCAAAAAATAATCATTTTCTTGAAAATAATCAAAATATTGATCTATTAAAAACAAATTCATGGTAAACAAAACAAGAAATAACGAAATAACCATTGTGTTTAATGTCAATACCATGTTTATTACCAAAAAATCACATATAAGAAATACCACTTGATGTTTTTTCTCTATGTTTCCTTTCCACAGTTTTGTTTTTCTCCTCCTATTTATTATCTCTAGCACTTATTTAAAATCATATTCAATGGTGAAAACATGATAAATTTATCACTTATTTACTATTGATTTCATTTTTAAGGGTTGAATGTTTTGATCTCATAATCATAAAATTCTTCTTCGAAAGAAATTAATTATCATGTCAATTTCATAACAAACTATCTTTAACTGAAAAACTCTATATCTATGTGGGTGAACCCATTGTAGGAACCAAGATTATATTATAAATGGTTGTCACGTTTTTCATTATTGACCACTCATGTATCACATTTTCTTGTATCATTAATCATTCTTATGAGTGGGTAAATCATTAAAAGAATATCTTTATGGTAAATGTAACCTAAACCTATTTTAAAAATTATATCATAATGTTCAGTTGTATTAATATGATCTTTCCAAAAACTCATATTTCTCATATCCTGATTACTTTCATTTAAAATAATAGTAAATGAGTCAATAATATAATCTTATTTATTTTGAATCTTTCAATTATTTGAATGTAATCATAAGTATAAAAATATGTGGTAATATGAAGTGACCATAGTTCCACGTTATATGAAACAATCAGACTGAGAGTCCTACCTCGGTCATGGAATTCTCTCCCCTTTCACTGATTTTGTATAATAATTCTTCTCGTATGTATAATCTTTTGATGAGTTTATCTAATTTTCATTATATTTAGTAACATCTTTGTTAACATTGAATTGTAAACTCTTCTTTATGACTACTTTTTTGGATTGAAAAATCTTCAACCATAATTTAGTAACATTCCGACCTTTCCCACATCTCTTGAGTCATTTCATGTTTTTCATGTCACAATCAATTGAAATCATTTTATCTACTTGTTTTTCACATTCAGAATCCTTTTTATTGCATTTTACATTCTATGATTTTATTAATTATCCCAAATTTTTATCCATTATTTCTCATTCAATCTAAATAATTATGTAATATCTCTTTTAATACATAGTATATTTATTTTTATTATGTTTCAAAATACCCTTCATAGAATTTTTTAGAGGATTAGCTCCCCCTCAATATTTTTCATCTATAAATACTCGAATAGTTCTATTGTATTTGTTCAAAATACACATTTAATCCATGTGAATAGATCCACCACAATCCCAACAATATCAATAGATGGAATAACATTCCCTTTATCACGCATATTATACATAATTTTTTATATGTCTCACAGCAAGTTTCGTAACATCCACATTTGGACATTATTAACCAAAAATACTTCTATTATAAATAGAATCTTCATTATCTGCTTGGTTTTATTTTCATCATTATTGGAATTAGATATAATTGCAATGTTTTTGGACCATTTTTTTTTGGAATCATCTACCATGTCACGACTGATCCCATGGGGATTGTGCTATGACTACCCCAAGCTCGCCTTCCATAGGCCAGGGCATGGTGATTAGCTCTGAATGGTGTATTCCCCAAGATAGAAAGGTTCTCCATTTAATCCTGTACAAACACATGGTAAGAGAACACAACAAGTAGAAACTGTGAAGTAAAATAATGTAGTTATAAGGAGTGTGGAATGTTTAAGGTGTTAGAATACAAGCCCAACTGAAATTACGAGTACATATGAAAGTACAAATACAACTGAATGAAACAATACAACTAAAAAATGGAAAATAGCTATTGATCCATTCTCTAAGGATCATACTTAAAGAGTAGGTACATATCACTTCCTCAACACTCCACGTCTACCTTTCTCCTACATGTACCGCCTAGTCCTATCTCCCTCAAGATTCAGCCCAGCTGCCTGTCGTCTGCACAAGACCCAACAAGGTGCGGGCAAATCCTGTGTAGGGGTAAGTATAATGATACTCAGTAGGGAACCATAGACCCCCCAAAGGTCTCTCAGAATTATACAAGGAAAACCAAAAGGCTTGATCTCAATCATAAATCAAAATGAAATAAACACAACTCAATTGGAGTCTAATCTCAAACCAGGTATACAACTCAGAGAAACCGGATATGATGCTGACCCACACATGATTGCTATGAATGCTGGTAACCAGCCATAGATTCTCTAGGCCTAGGAATATGTAAAATTACCATTCACAATGTCAAACTCCTCAATAGATGGATAACTCTTCCTCTATTGATTACAGTTGGCCTGTCGTGCCACACAGAGGTGCCTCCAACTAACCTTGAACTATAGAGGTACTCCTCCTCATTTTTTACCATGGATCTGTCGAGTCACATAGAGTTTCACCCCCACCGTGGCATTCTTAGGTACTCATACCCATCACGTATCGTGGTCACTCCACAACATGGCCAGCTGAAGTACTCCTCCCCATCACATACTATGGTCGTCAAGTCACTACGAAGTCAGCAGTCATCAGTTCTCAGCTATTCGTAGGGTTCCATACGTAATTCTCTTGGGAGAACCGCCTCCCAAACCATCAGTCATATTTCAACTAGCATGAAGTCTCAAAAATAAGTAACCTGATGATGTTTTGTGTCACAAGGTTTCCAACACAATAGATGGCGCATCAATCGAATGCCCTGTTTGTGTGCTATTGACATTTCAGTGCTGAGGGCCTAGTTGGATTCGGGTGCGATCCTACCTGGTCGTACTCCAAGATTCTACAAAATGCCCATTTATTGAGTCAAAATGACCATCTCTCCCCATGTATCCCAATTTCTTTGATGGTTCATCAAACCGGTGTTCGGTTCTTGCGATAAGGCCCATTGAGTGGTTCTAGGCCCAGTTGGGCATCGTTCCGATCTGACACGGTCGGAACCAACCTAATTGACCCGGTCTCGGCTGGGCCATAGGGAACTTGTTTTACTAGGCTGAGGTCTGGCCTAGCCTACAAAAAGGGGTGGCCCACAAGGGTGGCCCGACCTATTTAAGGAGGGACCGTCATAGGGGCGGCCCGCCGGGCGGGGGCCCATTGGGAAAGCAGCTCGGCTTGCGGGCAGGGGCCCACTGGAGGGAGGTCTGTCCACGATGGTTGGGGCCTGTAGTGCTTCCACATTGTGGCTCGGGGTAGCCGCTATGCCATGATTTTGAACAGCCAAAGGTCATTCGGCCTTTAAAGCGGCGATACCACCTGGGTGCCGCATGGTCACCGCGGAACCCGCTATAGGCGCGGGTTTTTCCTCATCTTCCACCTCTTCGGTTGTGGTCTTCTGCTCAATGGAGGTATGCAGTGGCACACCGTCCTTCCCTTATGCATCTGGATGACAAGTTGATTGCCTTCTCCATTTGTTGATGTTAATGGGCCATGGCCCTTTTGCACACTGGCGGCGTGCGACGAGGTGCCACACCTCCCCCACAACCGGTTAGTACCGACTGCTTTGATGTCCATCGTGAATTCATGTCACTGCCTCCTCTAGCAGTGTGCATTGGCCTATTGCCTCCTTCGTATCCATTTGGTTTTGTCGTGTTGATGATCTTCCATGGAAGGCGCAATGGTAACAATGATTTGGAGAGTTCAGGCCAGGATCGTTAGGCATGCTCCCTCTGCGTTAGCTCGTGATCAAAGGGAGGATAAAATGGTTTAACAATTTCATGTTTTAAACAACAAACTAAACCCCATAAGGATAGCTCGTAACAACCTCCCACAAAAATAATGATTCAAAAATCAAACCATTAGTCGGTTGACCCTCATTCTTTGTATAATATTTTAGAATTGGGAAAAGGGAATCTTTTAGGGAAACATAAACGAATCAACCCCTACCTCGACTCATTGGAGAAAATGCTCATTCTTGTAGGTGGATCATGTTCTTCATTCCATAACTAGTTCCGAATGATGCCACTCGTATGTCGGCCTTTGGTTCATGGTTCAGTGTCATCTGTCACCTCCTGCTGGGTCAGATTTGTCTTCTAAGGGTCCGGCGTCATAAAGCTCCTTGATCACTTAGTTTCTTGGTGAAGCTGTGCCGATAACCCTCCCTGAGATCCTTTTATATATAAGAGGGGGAAGGTAAGTAATGACATTGGAATTTAATGGGGCTCATTAATTAAGAAGCTTCCTAATTCCATAATGACGTCGTTACATTGGGTTGGTTGGTCAATCCATTAATTGGCTTGACACATCGCTCGCTGCACCTCTTGGATTGTCCGTTGGGGGATATAAAATAAAGTAAAAAAATTGTTCTATATCATTTATTTTAAAAAGTCTCAAAATTTAGATTTTTCTTTGACCAACAGAGGTCAATGTAAATCATCCCTTAAGTGAATCCCAACACTGTGGATTAATCGGTGCCCTTAGATTTTTAATCCGAGAAACAGTTCCAATGTTAGAAAATGCTGCTTTTCCATTTTGCTGAACATACCCAAACAAAGTTCATTTAATTTTTAGTGTTCAACCTCGACCAACACCGGTCGAGGTTAATCTATGACTAAGAGGAACATTCCCCAAAGAACCCAACGATACTCTCATATTTTCAATTGATGTTACAGTTTAGAATTTTTGGATTTTACAATGAAATAATTTCCACTTAATTATTTTATTTAAACCCAAAAACTAACTTCCACTGGTGGCCCGCATCGGCCAATGCTAGTACGAGCCTATAGAAATAATAACCTCATGAGTTTAGTGGTGGTCTCATATTATCAATACTATTTATCGTTCGTCATATATAACATTTGAAAAATAAAATAATTTTATTTAATTATTTGATTTATGGTTATTCCATTTTTGGGTTTTCTCACAGAAGGCCCGCGCCGACTAAAAATAAGTCATGCCTAGGGTAAAATCAGCATCCTATGTGCAATAGTGCCCTAGGATTTCAGATATGGGCAACAATTTACGAGATATTCCACTTTTTCAAGAAAACGGCTTACAAGCGCTATTTAATGTTTAAAAAAACATCGACATATCATTTCAGACTCCCCAGGCCTCGGAATCACATGCCGTAAAATTTAGTGATCTTGAAATAATTCCATATAATTTAAAAAAATATACAGATATTTAGGGACATTACATTCTCCCCACAAAATGGTTTTTCATCCCTGAAAGCCAAAACACAGACTAAGGAAACAAATGGGGGTACTGAGCACAAATCTGAGACTCCCACTCCCATGTTCTCTCTTAGAGTTTCTTGTGATTCCAGTGAACGCACACCAGAGGTATCAATCTCTCCTGAAGGACTCCCTCATGTTGATCATCAATCTATACTGGAACCTCCGTAAACATTTCCCCATCGTCTCAGTCTTTCTCTCCATGGTCGATGACATGAGTTGGGTCAAACACGTATCTCCTCAACTAGGATATGTGGAAGACGTCGTGCACCCTCTCCAACTATAGTTGAAGTGGAAAGTGGTATTCCACCTCCCCTATCCTTCGAATTATTAAAAATTTCCTAATAATCCTCAGTGATATCTTGCATCCTTGTCCAAATCTCCATAGGAATACATGGTCTCCCTCCTCGAAATCTAAGGATATCTGTCTCTAATTGGCATAAGACTTCTTCTAGCTCTATGTAGTCGTCACTTACAGACAAGTGAGGCATCATGATACAATCATTTAGATATCCTTCATCATCCATGCCCCCCAGTGCTGATGCCAGAGGTCCTGGTGTGTCTTTTCAACTTTATGATGTACTTCCAGAGGGGACATATGTAACTCCCTCAACACCGCCTCTTGTAGAACCACTGGTACCATGGTACATCGTCCAAAAATAATGACATGCTCCACACCTTCCGAAAAACCATTAGTTTCCTACCTTGAGGATATCTAAGCAGGTCGAGCCTTACAATCATTGTCCCCATGCTATGCCTCCCTAAATCACTGAAGGAGTGGGGGAGTGAATGTCATACACTATAGATATGTTGCTCCATCTCTATCCCAGAAAGATATCTACAATGCTGCGAGCTGCTCTAACACCTCACTCGAAAACTACAGACCAGAACTTCTGCTGAGTGCATCTGCTACCATGTTCCCCTTCCCAGGTGTATAGACTATCTCAAAGTAATAGTCCTGAAGTAACTCTTGTCATCGACGTTGTCTCGGGTTTAGGACCTTCCAAGAGAAGATATACCTGAGACTCTTGTGATCATATTAAATAATATACCATTCAGTGATCAGATTGAGACACCAATTCTACAACATAAAGACCACTATATCTAACTCCAAGTCATGGGTAGCATAGTTCTGCTTGTCAATCTCTGTCTCAGCTCTTAAAAGCTCTGCTGACACTTCTCCGTCCACAATAAAGGCTCCCCCTTCATCTTCAAAGCTGTCATCGGTGACTCCACCCTAGAGAATTCTGGTTCAATACTCTGGTAGTGCTTAGCCAACCCCAAGAAACTCCTCTCTTCGATCACACTCCTGGGTGGCTCCCAATCATGTACAAACTCTATCTTTTCTAGATCCACAACAACTCCAGCCTCCATGACATGGTTTCCCAGAAAGTGGACATCTCATATCCAGAACTGGCACTTCAATAGCATACCATAAAGCTGGTCCTCTCAGAGTGTATTCAGAACTATCTTTAGATGATAGGCATGTTCCTCCTCCATCGCCGAGTACACCAAGATGTTATCGATGAACACCACCATGAAGCGATCATGGTATGGCAGAAATATCTTGTTCACAAATCCCATGAACACTGTTGGGGAATTGGTCACGCTAAAAAGGCATACCAAAGAACTCATAATGGCCTTACCGACATCTGTTGGTCAACTTTTGCACATCCTCATCTTGTATCTTTAGCAGATGATAGCATAATTTTAGGTCTATCTTCGAAAACCAATTATCTCCCTTCAACTGATGGAAAAGATCATCAATACTTGGAACTGTATAATTGATTTTAATTTTTTCCTAGTTTAGCCAACGATATTCCACACAGAGTCTCAAAATCCCAACTTTCTTCGGGGAAAATGAATTGAAGCTTCCCATGGAGAAACACTGGGTGTTACGAACCACTTTTCCGGCATGTCCTCCAAACTGTACCCGTAACTCACAATATTCTACAGCATCCATCCGATAATCTAGTGTAGATATCAGTGTCATCCAGGGGCACAAGTTGATGTAAATTTCTACTTCTTTGCGTGGGGGAGTCCCTAAACATCATCAAGAAAGACATTGGAATTTTGGTAAACCATTACAGGATTTCTTGGTCTCTCAATAGAAGATTCTATGAGGGTAAGTCTAGCCAACTGATGAGTAATTGTCTATACCCTCTTCTGGGTTAGTCTACCCCATGCTGCAAACAATCCCTTCTCACTGGTAAAGGAAAACCTGATCCCATCTATGCGGAGCCACCACAATTTTTTTCTGATACATTGAATCTGAGAATGGATTGTGGATAACCAGTCTAACCCAAAATGATGTCATAAGTCCTCGATGCCGCTTCTATGAGATCCCAGTTGAATATCTCGCCTCCTCGAGTAAGCCTACAATGCAACACTAGTGTGTAATTGTTTAATCTGCTTACGTAGGAGTCTCTAGCCGTAAGGATTGAGCCAACGGATCCACCGAATTCTCAATGCTCTGAACGAGGGTTGTGTCAATAAATGAGTGACTAACACCCATGTCTATAAGTACTACATCTAAGGTAATGTAGACATATATCATACCTCTAATCATCTCCAGGGCATTGTGGTCATAGGCCTCTGCTACATGGAGCTGATTTCATCCCTGTCCTCATGATCCCAGTGTTTGGAGTGGACCACCCAACAGTGGTGGTGGTAGAATCTCTAATCTCCACCCACCGCCTTCTACACAGCCAGCACCACTGCCATGTCCTTCTACTGCCTGCAGACCTCTTTGCATGAACCTCTGCCTCTGCCTTGGCCATCCTTCTACTTTCTTCTTCTCTTGTGTATGACAAATCAAGCAATTGTGAGACATGTGACCTTTCCCACCGCATGCATAGCAGTTCTTGACCCTCAGTAGATCTCCTCTGCCTCGCGAGCTCCGCACCTCCGACCCTGTATCCTGGGCCCCTCCACCAAATGTATGGTCTTCTTGGACCTCTATGTCATCGGCCTACAACCAGTCACATATGACTCTACCACGTGTCACCCGGTGGTGGGTCTCACTGTCGGTGTCTGATCAGCAAAGAAGCTCTCCCCCAATAGTGCCCACTATAGCACTTCATCCTTTGTTGGTATGCTGAGTGATACCATCGATGCTCTGATCTCCCGTTGGAGACCTTGCTCAATGGTCTGGGCCGTGAAGAAGGGTTCCCGTACCATATCGATGGAGTAGCGGGAGAGATCAGTGATCCTCACTGAGTACTAGGCCATTTTCATGATGCCCTGATGTTTGTGAAGCACCTCCTGTATACACAAAGAGAGTAATGTCGCTGAATTGATCTCTTCCCTACAAAGGCCCTCGATGTCTGCCCAGATGAGGGTCACCTCATCGTGTATCTGGAGCATCAAGATCCACTATCTCCCTATTTATTCCTCAAAAAGTATGGCTACTAGGATCACCATAAAATATGTGGGTGTCCCAACTAAGTGGAAAACATTGGCCATAACCTCCAGCCTGTCCTCAGATGGATGCAGATCCATCTTGCCTCAAAACCTTAGAGGCCTCTACCACTGGAACTCATGCAACACACTTAGTCGGTATGAACCATCTTCCAGTGTGGCTGGTGGTAACTGCTTCCCAATGGGTGGTGGTGCTACTGGTGCACAACCCAAAGGTGCTAACACCGTAAGAGGGCCCAAAACCGAGGCCTCATCGCTCAGTGGGCCATCATTGTGTACTCTCTTGAGAATCCTAGATAGCTACCTATGCAGTGGCATCCTGATAAAAAATATGTGCGTCATTGTCGTTAAGTTATACCTAGTGATTTTACTCAATAGATCAAAAAAACTTTTCAAAAAACAGAAAATCAGTGTTTTTGTGCATTAATTTAGAAATCAGAATTCAGGGTCCTTGTGTATGGATTCGTCAACCACCACACCAATAATGAACTCCCCAAACTGAAAACCACACTCATAAAAATTAACACTATTGCTTCACGGAAAAGGTCAGAGTACTAGTTCTTCAGTAGAACAGAACTCCTTTGATACCACTTTGTCATTACCCATCCCCCGGGGCCGGTGCTGTGACTACCCCAAGCCCACCTTCCATTGGACAGGGGTTGGAAACTAGCACCGAAAGACCTATTCTCTAAAACCAGGATGTGTTGCCTTTAAACCTGTACAAACACACGGTCCGAGAACACAACAAAAAGAAATAGTGAATAAATTGCTATAGTAAAAAAGGAGTGCTGAGAGTAAAAGGTTCCAGAATACAAGCCCAACTAGAAGTAAAAATAAAACACAAAGGAACAATACAACTTAAAAAAGGAAAATAGCTATCGAGACATCCATTGAGGATCCTACCTAATGGTTAGTTATAGATCACCACTTCATCACTCAACATACGCCTCTCTCCTCCACATACTACCTAGTCCCAGCTCCCACAATCCTTGGCCAAACTGCTCATCATATGCATAAGACATGAAATGGTGTAGGTGAAGCACGTTCAGGGGTGTGTATAACGATACTCAGTAGGGACCCCAAGACCCTCGAAAGTATCTCATAACTGCACAAGAAACCCCACATGTCTTGATCTCAATCACAAAGAACAATGAATTAGACATAACTCAATTAGAGTCTCACCTCAAACTGGGTATACAACTCAGAGAAACATGATATGATGTTTAACCACATAAGATCACTATGAATATAGATAACCAGGTATGAATTCTCTATCCCTAGGAACAAGTAACATTCCTAGTCAAAACGTTGACCACCTCAGTTAGTGTGATAACCCCTCCTCTATCGAGTACTATGGGCCTGCCGCGTCACACAGTGCAGCTTCCCACTAACCTTGAACTACTGAGGTACTCCTCCCCATCGCATACCGTGTGTCTTCCGAGTCACATAGAGTTGTTCCCCCAACATGGCTTGGTGAGGTACATATCCCCATCGCTTACCATGTCCACTCCCCACCGAGTCCTTCATAGGTACTCCACCCCATAGCGTAATGTGGTTGGAAAGTCACTTCGAGTCAAAAAGTCAGCAGTCATTAGGTCTCATCCAATCGTAGGGTTCTGTACGTAGCGAACTTGGGAGAACCGCTCCCCAAGCCATCAGTCATTTTTGAACCATCACGAATTCTCATAAAAAAGGAACCTGATGATCTATCACGTCACAAGGGTTCCAATGAAAAAGTCGGCGTATCAAATAGATGCATGCTATATGAATTACTGGCATTTTAGTACTGGGGGATCAGATGGATTTGGGTGCCATCCAACATGGTCCTACTCTATGTATCTCCAAAAATTTCATAGTGTTAGTCAAAATGATTGTCTCTACCCAATGATCCCAATGCCAGAAACAGTTCGTCAAATGGACATCATTTTTTTGGAGATAATTCCCTTTGAGTGTTTCTGGGCCTAGTTGGGTTCGTGTCTTGTCTGACCCGGTCAAACCAACCTGGCCCAACCTGGTCTAGGATGGGTCGTGGAAAACTCAGTCTGCTGGGTTGAGATCCGGCTTGGCCCTCCAAAAGGGGAGGCCCACAAGGGCGTTACAGTCCGTGTAGGGAGGGGCCGAAAAGGGTCGGCCTGACACGGTGGCAGTGGACCGCTAGAGGGTGGTCCATCCAAGAAGGGAATGGCCCACGGTGCTTCTTCCTGGTGCCTTAGTAAAGCCGATCCCTCGAGATACCGAACAACCAAAGGTTATTTTGAATTTAAAGCGGTAGTGCCACCTAGGCTCCACTCGGTCTCCGCAGAACCCGCCGGAGGCACAAGTTTCGCCTCCTTCACCGTGGCTTCAACTAAGGTATCCTATTCTATGACAACACATGACAGAGTGTCACCCTTCCCTTCTACGGCTAGTCGATGAGCTGACCACCTTCTCCATCTACCGAGGCTAACAAGCCACGACCCCTTTGCACACTGGCAGTGCGTGACAGCATGCCACACCTCCTCCTCGGATTGCCGGTGTTGACCTCTATGATGTCCACCATGGCTTGGAGATGCAACCTCCTCTATCGGCGTGTGTTGTCATGTCGCCTCCTTTATTGCTGATTGGTGTCACCGCACTAGTGGTCTTCCATAGAAGGTGAAAGGGTAACAAAGATGTGGAGGGTTTTGGCAAGGTTCATTAAGCACACACCCTCCATGTTAGCTTCTGTTCAAATAAAGGATAAAATGGTTTTAACAATTTATTGTATTAAACAACAACAAAAACCCCACAAGGAAACCCTGTAACAACCACACACAAAACGAATTATTCACGGATTAACTAGTTATTTATTTCACCTTCATTCTTCATATAATTTTCAAGAATGGGGAAGAGGGAATATTTTTAAAAAACATAAAAAAATAAACCCCCTTCCACAAATTGTCGGAGAAAAAACCCACAATTGAAGTTGAATCGTGTTCTTCATTCCTACAACCGGTTCTCAATGACGCCACTCATACATCACCCTTCAGTTCATGGTTCAATGTCATCTGTCAACTACCGCTGGGTCGGCTTCATCTTTTAATGGTCCGGAATCATGATGCTTCCTCTACACTTCGTTGCTTGGTGAATCTATTCGGATGCCCCTCCGCAAGCTCGATATATATAAGTGATGGGGAGGGTAAGTAATGAGGTTATAATTTTATGTTTCTCATTAATTACGATGTTTCCTAATTCCCCAATGACTTCGTTACTTTGGTTTGTTAGTTCAATCCTTTTATTGTCTTGACACATCGCTGGCTCCACCTCTAGACTTGCCCGTTAGAGGATATGAAATAAATTAACAATTTTTTTTTCTTTTAAAATATCTCAAAATTTATCTTATTCTCCAGATCTAGAGTGGTCTAAGTAAAGCCTCAATTAAAATAATCTAGACGCTGCAGATTCAATAGTGCCCACATATTTTTAATCTGTGCAAAGGTTCAAAAGTATGAAAATGTCACTTGCGCGTTTAATGAATGTACCTGAAAAAAAGTTCAATAAATTGTTATCATTCATTCTCGACCTGCAGAGGTTGAGATTAGGCTCCTACTCTAGAGAAAATGCTCCAAAAAACCCAATGGTACTCTTGGATTTTCAATCTGAGTTACCGTTTAGATGTTGTTTATTTTACAATAAAATAATTTCTACTTAATTATTTTATTTGCAGCCAAAATCTAACTTTCAATGGTGGCCCCCACCAGCCAATGTTAGTATCAGCCTAATTAAAGAATACCCTCCCGAGTTTAGCATTTGTCTCAGATTTTCAATCCTAGTCACCATTCTTGAGTTATAAGCATTTCATAAATAAAATAATTTTATTTATTTATATATTTTATGATTATGCCATTTTTGGGTATTCTCATAGGAGCCTCACACCGACTAAACTTAAGTCATGCCTAGGGTAAAACCACCATACTGAGCACAATAGTTACCTCTAATTTGTGATCTAGGAAATTATTTAAGAGTTATTATATTTTTTTAGTAAAACTACTTACGTGCACAATTTAATGTTTACGAAAACTTCTACAAATCATTCTGGGCACTCTAAGCCTCTGAATCACATGTCGTCAGATTTTTCAGTCTTGAAATAATTCCATATAATTAAAAAAATATACTGAAATTAAAAGAAATTATATAGCTTCTTATAATTTCTTATTTTGTCCACAGACATTACATTGTTTTATTTCTTTTTCTTGGAGACAATATTATCTTTTTTCACGTCCTTGGAATATAACCTTTTCATTATGAGGATTACCCAGTACTTGTATTTCAACAACTGTAGATATATAATTATCAAAAATTGTTTCCCTATATCTATATTTAAAATATTATTTGATATGTTCCATCTCACACTCTTTTTCCTTCAACAATACTTCTAGAAATTTATTACAGTTCTTTTAATTCTCTGAAGAATTATTCAAATAATTTACCTCTTCCAATAGATAGATTTTATAACTAAGAAAACATTAATTATTGTTATTTGAAGAGTTATCTCATTTCAACTTCCCAATTTCTTTCTCAAGCCTCCCAATCATCCTCACACATGCTTAAAAATTCCACTTGTTGAGGAAATTCAAATTGAGTTTCCAGTTTTATAAGCTACACTTTCTTAATTGTTCATAATTTTCTATTTTAATTAATAAAATCTCTCCATCCTTCCTAAAAGACATTTCATATTTAGTTTTATTATTTTCTCTTTTAGAATAACTACTACTAGAAAATAACTCCTAATTTATTATAACAATAATAATAATTTCTTTAAAAACATTTGTAAATTACTTATTTTCATTATCTTTAAAAAAAGTCTTAGAATTTTGGGTTCATAAAACTTGTTATCTTTACTCTTGGAATAATATTTTTCATTTTAACCCTTTTTCATCCCAAATATTCTAATACTCCTTTATTCGTCATTATATTCTTCTTCATCACTTTATTCGTCATGAAATAATGGAGGAAATTTGGAAATAAGTTCCCAACAACTCCACTTCAAATATTTTTAAAGTCAATTTCCCTTTGTACCTTCTAGCACCCATTTTCTCATTTTTAGAAAACAAGTCTAAAATTCCAATTATATTTTTCATGTATCATTTTGGGAATCAGATTTAGAAAACATCATCAACCTCATGAACCTTATTTTAATATACTTATTTGGAAGCCTTAATGTAAATTTCATTATCATTATTTTTTTTATTAATTGCTTTCTCCTTTCTCATTTCATTAGTAATTAGAGTAATATGAGGATCATCCATAGATAGTGTTTCAATATCACATACTTCTAGTAAAGAGGATTTGTCATAAATCATGTCTAAAATAATTTTGAAAATATTTTCAATAATAATAGAATCTTCCAACTCATGACTAAGAATTATAATATAGAAAACAATGTCATATTACCTAGTAATAAAATGAAATACCGATTCATGCTCACTCATATTAATGTCTTAATACATCAATCATAAATTTTTTAAAATTTCGTTCTTCACTTTTGTATGTCCTTAATAAATGTTCTTGAAATTATCCCAATACCTTTGGCAATGGATATTCATTTTACTCTCAGAAACTCACATAAAAAATGTAGTGAGACTATATCGTGGTAATATATTTTTACATTCTAAAGGATTCCCTAATCACCATTTATGAGAGGGGCATTATGAATATGAGGGGGGAAACCATCTGTAATAGATTTTGAATCATCATTCTCAAAGGACATAAGATATGGAATACATATTCCTTTCCAAATATGATAATCCCTATAATTTAATGTTGTAATTCCCTAACAGTTTATAGAAATCAAATTTTCCATAAAAACCACATCTTAAAAATCGCAAAGAATGTTTAAGAAAATGGAATCATTTCCCTAATTCTAGTTTTATGATCCCATCCAGGATCAAAGTGTCACTGATTGGGGGAGGGGCGAATCAATGATATATTTTTATTTTCTGTTTCCAAAAATATTATAAAACCTTCACCACATATTAATTATTTCTTTAACTACAATGAAAACTCAAAAACATGTCCAAAAAACACAATAATTAACAAGGATCAGTCCTAAAAAATAGTAGCTATGTCTTTGGAATATTATAGAAATACTAATACCACAAATTCTATAAGAAAACAACCCATTTTTGGAATACAACAAGAATGATCTTACCTTACGCTCGTGTAATTCAAGGGAAATTTTAATATAGTTAATATTATTCATCAAGTATAAATGATTAAATAAAAATTATGTATCAAACATGTCCCAGAATTTATTGATCATTATTCAAAAAAAATTCTTGAAAACAAATATTCATTTTATTACGTAGTAGAATGTAATAACTTTATTGGAAAATGTAATGATAATCATTCCATGTTTTGGTCTTATTCCAAAGTCTGATCATCTCTCTTATCCTTTCCTTCTTCTATCTAGTCAACTTCTTGAACAAAACTGAATTCGAAATATTCTTCACCATTGAAATTTGTAGCTTCTCTCTCTTATCCTCTTAACAATATTCATTTTAGAAAGTTCAATGTACTTTAACCTTTTATAGTCGAGAAAAATAATTTTTGGGCAGGATTCAAGAAACTATTCCTAATTAACCAAAATTCACTAAATCATGATTTCTATTGAATTTCAGATACCTTTAAGACATCTTTAATGCTTCTCAAAACTTATATTATCTCCTCAAATATTCTATTAACTTTATCTCACATCATATTTATTAACAATATTCTATCTAATTTTGATTCTGATTTCGAAACATGAAAATGATTTCTTCATTATGATAAATGTATTTGAATATTTTAATTTTTTTGAATGACTTGAAAAAAAAATGATGCCATCTCATTACATTTCACATGACCAATTTGAACACAAGTATTTCATTCTACCTTCTTCGTTTTGATAAATACAATTGATTCCTCAATACATTTCTCTTATACCAAATTTTCAAAATGAAAAACATTTTTCTTCCCATTAATATTATCCATACCAACAAATGAAAACAAACATATTATTCTTCAAACTATTCATGATTCATGTACCCATTTGACAACACTTTAAAAAATCTCTAATCCTGATTATTATTTATATCATCAGACTGACGATCAGGAATCCCATGATGTTATAAATGGAAAGTTAAATTTTATTGATGGTCTCATCTTCACAATGATGAATCAGTGTCTCCTCCATTACTAAATATATTGTCCCAATTATTTATCATATCAAAGATACATTGAATAAATATATTTATTTTTCTCCTCACTAAATTGATACTGAGAAAACAATTACACTAACAATTCATCATGATTATAATTTATAACTAAATTTTTGATTGGTCTCTAACATCCATTTAAATTTTTCCACAAACATAATTATTTATTTTCATTTTCATTGGTCCCAATAAATACAAATGAAAAAAATTCATCCTCTAATGATTAAAATAATATAATGAGTCTGATGTGCCGGTATTAGTAGCATTAACTTTAGAAACAAAAATATTTTCTAAAATATATATGCATAAACCTCATTCTCTGAAGTTTTAAATATTTTAAATTCTGTTCTGAAAAATGAGCAATACTATAATATTCGATCATTCTCATGAAGAAAACCTAAGTATCTTGGAATAAAATATGAATCTAATGATCTGAGACAGAAAATATTCTACTTCAACAATGTCTTTGTTAATGAAAATGTTTTCTTCTAATCCTAACTTTCCCCAATGAATTTTATTTTTTTGAAGAATATATTCAACATCGTCTAACTCATTAATAGATTGTATTGTAACTTCCCATCCTTAGCATCAATATAATTTCATTCCAATAAATCCTTAAAACAATCTTTCTGAATATAATTGGCTGAAAAATTTCTTCCCCTTTCATCTATCAAAATTGTAATACAAATTTTTTAGTATACTTTTGATTATTGTGAATTACAAAAAAAAATATTTAATAATTCATTGTATCCATATAGAATCCAATTATCATACACATTATAATATGATCCTTTTTTTAATCCAGGGTGACTCTGATGAGCCTTTTCATGTAGTAAATATCTTCCCAATCTGATTAAATATGATTAGAATTGTTAGTATGATGTTCTGAAAAATATGACTTGTCTGCTCACCCAACACTTTTTAGAAATTGATGTGATTTATATCATTTAAAATCAAAATAAAAAATTTATGAAACCAAAATTTATTGACTATGATGGGGAGTCTAATATTCATGTCAATTGTTCTGGTTCATATTATCAACATCATAAAAAACATTCCACAATCTATATTTCCATTACTTTTCTCAAAGAAATATTTTTCGTCAACAAAATAAATATAATAATAAATTGAAAATAAATATAACTATAAAACAATGTTGACCAAAAAATATTTAATATTTCATATCCTCTTATATGATTTAATTGATAAAAAATGAATATCAAGATTAATTAAATTTGACAAAAATATGAACATCATATTTTATAAAATTATTTATCTCTTTATGACTGGGTAAAATTGTTCAACTTTATTTAAAGACAGTATGAATTGGACCAGAATCGATGCTTCGGGCTTGGAGTTTTAAAATAAGACTAATGGAATAATATCACAATAAGGTGTTTATGTATTTTTTATTAATTTATTTATGTCCTATTATATTATATTTTCTAGGTTCATTTTAATTCAAAATAAAAACATATATTTAAATATAATTTATTCATAGTTACTGTATCAGTGAATGGAAGAATCTATTATATCGACCAAACATCGAATTAAACAATATAAAAGGTGCATTTACTTTTTGTTATAGACTATGATTGTTCCATATAGATCTTGTATAATATACTTAATGATTCATGAGTGGCATGTAATGTGATAGGGAAGAATTTTGTGACATTTGGTGTATGCCTTCTTGAAATTATATCTTTCAGAGTAGGAGTTTATTATTTTTCGAGGTCCAATGTGACATTAAATGTTAGAATTAAACATATATTTTTATAAAACCCCTAGTTCAGAATAGATTTATTTTAATGATTTTAATTAAATTTATTCGTTAATGTATTTTTTGTAAAAAGTGTTTAGTTATTAATATTCTCAAATAAAATCCTTCATTTCCTTATAAGTTAATTCTTTTAATAATTTTTCATATTTAATGGATTTTTTGAAGGATTGTAAAATTTTAATTATATTTATAATTCTATTAATTCCATGGATTCAATTCATGGTTGTATTTATTAAATTTCTATGTGAAATTTTCTTTATTGAAATTCATTAGATGTTTGAAAAAACATTTTATTTCCCGGAAATTCTAGGAATTATTTTTAGGGTTGTCCATGAATTATTGGATTACATTTAAAATTTATAAATGAACTTATTTTTCCTTAATGAATCATTTATTAACAAAGATGATCTAGTATCCAATTAAATAAAAATTAAAAAATTTAATAATATTGAGGTAAAAAACTAGAATATTCATTTCTAGGAGGTATAGAAAGATTAATTGAACCACACCTCACTTATCATCTTACACCAATCAAATTAACTAGTCAGGAGATCTCAAACACCACATCATACATGGTTAAATGATCTCCCAAGATTATAAAGAATCATCCAACTAGTTAGGTTATCTATATTATTATTAGAAAATTATATTTAGTTGAGGGACATGATCAATATAATCATTCTTAATAGGTAGAAGGTTTTATGGGTCATTCAAAGTTCCCACCTTTTAAGCCATGATAGATGCTTTTGAACTAAATTCAATCCATAGGGTAGTCTAATTTTTTTATGTCAACATGTTTGATGGAATAAATCATAACCCATAATTTGGATTCATAAATGGTTTTAAATCCAACATATTTATTAGATAAATATTTGAAAAATCTATGATGGTTTTATAAAATACCTCTAAATCTTGAAGGTCCTAGCATGACGGAGGCTACACCATCAACATTGTCCTTTATCGATGCATTAATCCGAGGAATACACCTCATAGATCGGAGAACTGGGTGCTTCTTCAATCTACCAACAACTATACGATATGTGATAGTTTTGAAAATTAATTTTAATGGATTAAAAATTGAAATAAAATCATCAAAAAATATGTTTTATTTAGTAATATTCCCCATGGTATTGATAATGATGATGGGGAATATAGAGAAATACAATAACCATAAAGTATTTTTTTTCCATAAAGTTGTGTTTAAGGCTTTAATGTTCCTAGTGATCAAAGAGTTTTCAAAAATATTTTAGAGTATCTTTACATTTAACAAAGATATATTATCCATAAAATTATTTTATTGAAATTTAACTGTAAAAAACAAGATTTAAATCAAAGGATTCTATGTTTTTATATAAAATGATACTAAAAAATAATATTCCTTTTAATAATTATTTTAAAATCTAATTATTATAATTAATTTTAAAAACCTGAATTTTTTTTAAGAAATGTTATGTTTTATTTAAGAAATATTATTTTTCTCAAAAAAATTAATACAAAATAAATGTTTTTGAAAATATATATATATAACATTCAAAAATAAAGGTCTTGAAATCTAATATTAAAACCACATACATTGAAAGTTGTTTCTGAAACATTATTTTCAGATGTTATTCATATGTTTGGGAATGATTAGAGTACCAATTGTGAATAATTTTGATTAATATTCTAGATAAAGTGTAGTTAAATAAATTTTAATAATAGTTTACATACACGATGATATGTATTAATATTTTATAACCATATTATTATATAGTCAAAATAGATCCTTAATGTTTGTATGTGATCCCATATTTTCTTTTTATGTAATATGTTTTGGACTATTGAATTTTGGTTATGTTTAACTATGTCAATTATAGAAATGTAGAGATGATTCTTTTAGTGATGAATTAAAGAGTGTGGGCTTGCATCATTTAAATTGGATATGAATGTATGGTTTACAGAAAATATGTGATTATTACTTTTTAATAAAGTTAATATTGATGTTAGATCCACTTTTTGTGCATTTTTGTTGCTGAAGGTATATTAGATTAAGAGTATTTTAGAATGGGATTTAGTTTTATGGAATGAATTATGTTGATTATATTAGGTTAAATTTTTCAATATTTAGTATAGAGTTGGATGTGTTTTAGAATTATATATTTTTTATGATGTAATTTCATTCTAATTGCTTTTGAAAATAATGTTACTAAATATTTATAGGATGTTATTTTTTTTGGAATTTCTAATTTCAAGGTCATAATTTAATTTTGTGAGTAGAATCAAGGAACATAATAAATCAAGAATAAATCTATTTAAATACATTTTTATAATAAAAATATTGTTTTATAATTAAAACAATGAATGATATATTTTAGAATTATTTTACTTTTACAGACTAAAATTATTCTATATGAAAACTTAAATTTTAGAATTAAAAAATTTTAAATATATATTTATTATAAAAATACTTTATAATTGTTTTTGTATTAAAATAAATAAATTAATATGTATCAATTTTTATTTATCATAAAATAGATATTATTTTTTAATCATTGTAAAATTTACACACAACCAATAATAATGTTTTCAAAATGAAAATGACAAATTCTGGCATATATTTAATATGATGACTAATAACTTATAACATAATTAATGATACTAAATTGTTTAATATAAAATTTAATGTAATTATGAATGAATAAAAGAAAATATTATTGAGTTGACAGAATATATTATTTTAAAAAAATATTTAATTTGTAAATAATAAATTAATTGAATACAAGAATTAATATATTTTATATAATTTGAAGTTTAGTTTATATGATTAAAATTATCAAATTTAATGGTTAAATTATTATTCTATATAAAATTGGTTTAATAAATATAATATTAAATAATTTTTTAATGGAAGTTTATTGATTTCATGCCCCATGTATTGGTAGGATGTGTACATGTGTATGGTTAGGGAAATATTTTGGGGATATGAAATGGTCTGATGTTTGTCACATAAGGTTTCCACATCAAATTTTATGGATTCATAAGCATGCGTACATGGGTTTATAATCACATAAAAGTAAATATATCACTATGTATAGTGTCTTTATGACCCTCAATTCGATTAAGTATTATTTTTTACATCATGTAAATTTAATTATGATAAATAGAATTTTAATAAAGGGTACATAAACCACTACTTAAGTGATTCAAATATCTCTCGTAAATGAAATCCAAGAAAAGTTTTTTATATATATATGGGAAAACCAAAGATCATATAATGATAAAACCTAGATCATATAACATTAGTACCGAAAAATATGATACCATATAATGGTACCTGATACATCAATAAAGGTACTGAGGTCCTTAAGAAATTGTAAAATTAAATAGGCAGATACATGTAGTGGTAAAACCAAAACTAATTTCAGTTACAATGTTATTGAATAAGGATTAAACTATATTTTAAGGATCCATATAATTATAAAAACCATTATCTTATTATGGTAATCTCCAACTCACAAAATAAAATGTGATTGCTCTTTGTTTTATCCTTAATGCATCATCATATTCTTCCTGATATAGAACAATAAAAAAACATCATGGAGTATATTTATATTTAATATTTCATATCAATTTACATCCTCTTGTTCTTGAAAAATAATTTCATTATTATTGTAATGTGATAAGAATATTAACATCAATATTTATAAAATAATATTACCCCTCATGACCTTGAAATAATTTCTATAATTCTCTATAATCTTGTAAGAAAATGAACACCATGGTTGTGTCATTATTGTAGGTTATAGTATATGTTATGGGAAAATAATAAGATTGACATATTTTTTTCAATATTAGATGTTTTTTAGAAATATTTTTGTATTTAAAAAACATGGAGAATAATTTCATTGGGTAGTTTAGGGCCTCCAAAAATTGGCTACCTAATGTACCAAATTCTTATTATAGGATTAATTTAGGGGATATATTATTTTTTCAAACTCATATATAATTTGTATATATAAAGAGAAAAATTATATTGATAACATAGATTTATGAATTTATTATATGAATTTCATTTCCATGCACTATATGTTTCCTTAAAATTCTACCTATGTTATGAAATTTTTTTTATATGTTCTATTTTCATGAATTGTTTTTATTTAAATTTGATGAATTTTATGATTAACTATATTCTTCATGGATGTAAATATTTTCCTTTAAAAAACAAAATGATCTATTTATTATCTATAAAATTATTTTCTTCTTCTGAATAAAATATATCAATGTACTAATTTTGAGAATTAGTTTTAAATTGATATATAATATGAAAGAAAATCATTACAAACATATTTCTAACATAAAATTTATCACTTATGTTTTTATTATGATTAATATGAATTAGAATATAAAACATACCATCAATGGAACATCATACTTAATGCGATATATGGTAATTAAATATTATTTATGGTCATTGGGTTTCTATAATGTTTTTTTTGAGAATAATTAATCTAATAAAAGAGATATTATTATGAAATGTAATGTTCTGAGATTTCAAAGGATAAACCCTAATTTATTTAAAATTACATTAACAATAGGAATAAAATTTCATTTCAAACTAATATAAATTAAAATTAATATTTTGAAATTAATATATTTTTAAACATTGTTTATTATTTTTTATGTAAGATTATGTGATATATAAAATGTTTTATGTATCTAAAAATAATATTATAGAAGTATTTTTTAAAAAAAAATATTAATTGTGTTTTAGAGTAGAGAGAACTTCAACACATTTCATAGTGTTCTTTATAATGAAATATTTTTCTCACACCATGTATCAAATGGATTTCATAGTTGTAGGGATGTCTAATGGATCAATGGTGAATATCATCAATTATGTTTTTAAAAAGATTGAATGTATATAAATGCTCATAAAATATTGTAGAAAATATGAAATGTTGTTGGATTTACCAATCCTATAATATATTATACCTTCAATATCAATTTGTAAATATATAATTATATATTTTAGTTTTAAGTTTTATATTTTTTATCGTTAAAATTGGGTTATGCTTATCGACATCAATGATATAAATAAAATGATGATATTATTAGCACTAAAACCAAGAGTGATGTTCTTGGTATGTCCCACAATAGTAGTTACCACATTTTGAGGCCAATTAAAGGTGTAATTTAATAAGAAAATTTAAAATAAAAAATCAGATAATATGAAAATCAATTATAGATTTTTAAGGGGAAAATGTTAACATTTTAAACATGTTACAAAAATGTCTACTTGATAAATCTATTGAAATTATAATTAGTAGTATAAAATGGACACTTATGGTTATTAAAAATATAAATTCCCAATAATATAATATATAATAATAAAATATATTTTCACATTACAATATTTATTAAATTTTTTATTATAATCATTAAAATATAAATTGTTATCATATGAATTAAACAAATTAAATATTTTTTAAAAAATTTAATGACTACATACAAAATTTATAGACCATATAAATAATATTGAAAATTAGATAAATAATTCCTAAATTTTCTATATCTAATAATCTTTTTTATTATAAAATTTTGAATTTAGTTGGTTAGATAGAGAACCCATGATGAGAAATTATTCCATGAATTTCATGGAATAATCGACCCGTTATTTTTGTTAGTGAAACAAAAAATGGGTCCAAATAATAAATTCATATTATATATTGTATCATTAAATATAGATATTAAAATATTTATTATCTTATTATATATTCATAAAATTATTATTAAATGAAAAAATGACATATTTGGATATATAGGTGTTAAAACATTATGATGTAATAAAATGGAAATATTTTAAAATGAAATTAAATAATTAATTCCCATCCAAATCAGTACTGATTCTGGAATATGTTATATATTTATACTACTAAAATTGTTTTTTAATGATTCATTAATATACAACCCTTACCAATTTGGTTCTTTTTTATTGATTAAAATTATATTAATCCTATGAATAAAAAAATATTTGATATTATTTAAAGAATATAGATAAGTTGAGGGTATTGGTAATAATATTTTATAAATTGTTGATAACAATATATATATAAGGATTATAGATTAAAATATTTTTAGATAATTTTTTTTGGGAACATTAGAGCATGTGAGTTATAGATTTGTTTTAAATCCATTTAGATTAATATTATAAGAGTAGATGATGAATTCTAGAAAGCATGTACGATGAATATTTTATTTAGTTAAGATATATAATATTTATCCACATTAGAATTATCAAAAGTCATTAAATAATTTTTATTTTGTGGTTTTTTGGGAATTTAATGAAATATTGCCAAGCACATACACGAACAACTATTGATACGTCAAGAAATTCGGTATCAGGATCCATTATGTAGGTGAAAATATTAAATAATTTTATGTTCCACTAATTATTCCATTGAGAGTGGAGGGATTATTCTTATTATTAATTTCCCTAAATGTATTAATCATGTAAAATTTCCTTGAATTGTCCTTGATTTCTAGGATTTTCATGACTATTGATTTTATAAGTTTTCTATGTGTTACTTATTAAATGTGGATTACTTTTTTTTAATTGATAAGAATAACATCATGTTATTTCATCTACATAATGACTCATGGAAAATTAACTTCATTTGTAATTAAATATTATGACCTATTAAATATATTCTTTATTGAATCTTCTATTAAATACAAGAGTAATGATTTATGATAATATTAGTACACATAATAGGATTAAACCATTTTTTTTATTTGTTGATTTTATTCAAATGTAAAATATATTTATGTACCTATGGGAGGAATATTTATATATAAAATTTCAATATAAATTACAAAGTAGGTATATAGAGGATTAAAATTACATGTGTCTATTTTATTAATTTATCATCAATTTTTTTTCTTATAAATTATGGACATAAAATAATTTCTGTTTCCTATTTAGAAAAGTCAAATAATATTTAGGACCCTTTTATTGGGTTTATATTATGGTATTTAAAATTAAAAGGGTTTCATATCGAGTCTACGGAATATAGTATTAGTTCATTAGAATATTTTTGTGGATTATTTAATTAAATTTTAGTTTCACTATATATTTTTTTATCTGAACAAATGTAAAAATATAAATGGAATAATATATTATAATTATATTTTGGAGGTATTCCTCCTTTTGTGATATTTTATTTAATGCTATTTTAATTTTGATGTTGTTCTATTGATTGGTGTTGGAATATTTTTATGAATGAATAATATCTCATATTAAATAATCATTTTCTATTGATTTAATCTTCTGATGAATCCATGATTTTTACGTAATAGATTACTGATTCTGGTTATGTATAATATTTACTTACTCTAGTAAATAAATCTATTCATTTTGACTCATTAATGACTAGATATATAATATTTCGGTAAATAATGTTTTCCAAGTTGAAATTTCATAAATTAAATTATTATTTTCTATATGATCCATTGTTATTTATGTTTTCATGAATTGTTAGGTAAATTATTAATCAATAAAATATATTATTTCATCACTATCATGTCTATTATCATTATTAATATTAAGAAATATGTTTTCATAAAATAAATTTTTTCATATTTTCATTGATATGTAAACATAATAAAATATGATGGTCAATGATTACGAACTGTAATTATGCAAAGGATTGGGTTTTGAAAAGAATAGTCATTTAACAAAAAATGGTACATTGGATAATTCTATAAATTTGAGATTAGATTAGTGTTTGTATTATGAAAATGAGTTATATATGGGTATTTTATGAATATGAGTTGCACGGAGGTAGAGTAAAAATGGAAAAGTGTTGGTGTTTGATGTAAAAACCACTAAAAAATATGGAAATGTAGTTGGGGCAGAATTGAAGAGAAAAAGTCATGGGAGGGATTTTAGTTATTAAATATAGTGGTTTTGATCATACGAGAGGTGGATATGGATCATTATAGATTTTTAATGTCATACATGTGTAAGGAAGATGTTGTGTGACCACAATGTCACCAATGATAATTTATATAATTTCAGTAATATGTGTCCTTAGAGATAGTGAAATGGATGGAATTAACGTGAGCTTAATAACATCTATTTTTTATTTATACAACATTATTAATAATTCTACATAGTATAGAGATATTAAATGATAAATAAGAATTTATAATTATTTGGTTTCAAGTCCTGTAATCATAAATTGAATTCTGAGGTGTTCATGGAGTAAAAAATAGAGGTTCATGGGTGCAGTGGGACTCAATGTAATAAATCTAATAAAATGTGTTAACCAATAGATTTTCAAGTGGTTTTACCTTTGTTTTTGTAATTTCTGATCCCTTACAATCGAAATAGTTTTCTTGTTGTGGAAAAAAATTAATTACTAAAAATAGTAAAATTTCATTATTTTTTCATTGATACCACATATTTATTCAACCTATATAGACATTAAATATATTTCATATGGAATCCACTTTACCCTTACATGTTCTATATTCCAAATTATCATCCATGAAGTATTGTACATGTGTATTTATTTTTTGTGGAAATATTTCCATCAAGTCATATATTTTTGTCATTTTTTTAATTGAAATTTTTTCTATCATGGATTAGTGATTTGGTGATGATTATACAAGATAATTGTGGAGCCATCATCCTTCAAATGGGATTTTCAGAATGTTATTTGAATGGTAATTATGGGAAATAATTATCTTGAACATTTAGGGTAAACTATTGTTGATATATAATCCTTAAAAACATTCCTAATCAAAAAATTGAAATTATTATAGGGTAATCAATGATAAACTCTTAGGAACGGTTTCTCCCAAAACAACCTAACTACCATAAAAACAAACCAAACTAAGAAATTATCCAAACCCCTCGAGTATTTTAAATTCATCCACCCAATTATGAAATATATAACAACCAGAAAATCAGCATGACACAACATAGGTGAAATATAAATTAAATCATAACCACTAATAAGATAATACTATTGTTGATAACTTAATCAAGAATTCAAAAACACATTTACATTACAGTTTAAAATGGGTTATAAATATAACATAAATGAAATGTTTTTATGTATATAAAAAATAATGTGTCCCCAAAAAAATAAAAACCCATGATTACTACCAACAATTTTAGTGAGACATGAGGAAAAAATCATACCACGTCGCCCATTCACAACTGATACCTAGTTACCATTAATAACTCACATGTACAATTGGTTCATTGAATTAACTTTTATATGAAAACATATTGAATCCATACACTTAGTGGGTGTATATTTGGGCTAAACATATCTTGAAATCAAGGATCCCACCTTGTTCCCCTCGATGTATCACTTTTACATAATATAATCATTTCACTTTGAAAATAATCTAATGATAATACATTATCAGTAATTAAAATTCATGTAACATGTACAAAAATAAATATAATTTATGTTATTAAATAAATTCATGAGAAAAATATAATTCAAAAACTAATAATGGGATATAATATAGGGTCTCTAAAGTTATATCCTTCTAGGATACACTAACTAATCCATATTAGAATTTCTCAATATATTCATTGACTAATAGTATGTGTGTAATAATGAACTAGTCGATATTAAATTAGATAACATTTCATACATGTAGGGTACATAGTATTGGTAGAGTAGTATCACTCTCTGGTAGATACTGGTCATGTGTTCCATATTCAAGCACCTAGGGATCTCGTGAGTTGTAATAATTTTTATTGGGTTTCATTTCCTTTCAAACCATCTTGATGATCAATATTATTGAAAAAATTCGATTTATTAAACAGAATTTTGAAACCATTATATTAAATTATTAAAAAAATTTATTGATGATCACATTAATGTATTAATTCATATAAATAATGGGAATGAAATTATTAAATAACTAGTACATCCTAAAGTCATCTTGGAAACAAAATAAAAATTTTAAAATGTAAATTTTGAAATTAAATGGCATATTTACCTATAAAACAGCAAATTGAACAAACTAAATTAAACTCATGATACTTTTATCTATTGGTGAGATATCACAAATATATTTGAAGTATGGATTTAACATCCTTGAAGCTACACTATCAGATCTGTTTCTAAAACCATCATCATTTATTTTCTGGTGTTGATATATAAAAATGTGACTGAAATTTTTACATTTAATACTTACAGCATAAAAAATAAATATTGGATAACATACATAACAAAATACCTTATAGGATTAGATTTTTATATATATAGTACATACCCCTATTTAAACAACACTCATGACATCAAAATTGTATTTTCCAACTATTTTCAGATTTTTATATTATATATTTTTTTCATCACTATCATAATCTATATGAAACATTTTTAGAATAAAATATTTTAACATAACTAATAAAAATAAATAAAAATGAAACATAAAATAGGTGGTATCAAATGATCACTAATATGAAAAATATGCATTACAAATTTAATTTCATAGGTGGTCATAATATGATATTATATGATTTATGATATAATCAAATTGAATGAAAATAACATAAGAATATTCATACCAAAAAATAGTTAGATCATCAATGATGAAACATATAATATATACATATCAATGGAAATAGAAATCATAACAAATATTCATGATCCATGGGAATTTAATTTTGATTAATGAAATTATTAAAATCAATAGAAAGAAGAATGAAAATTTATTGGTATCTTGGAACATCATCTTTATTACCCATTTTAAAACAATTTCAAAAATAACTTGAGAATTATAAAATCCATATGGAAGAACCTATGGAAACTATCTTAATCATGCCCCTGAAGAGAAGGAAGTTACCAAATGAATTTGAAAACTATCTTTGTCCAATTGTCATATAATATATATTGGTTCACCTGATGTTATCTAGGAACCCACATCGTATATGCTTTATTGGTTCAACCCATGAACTATAATGGTTCTAAAATATTTTAATAAGATGTATTAGGATCACTTGTTCATAACAAATAATTTATAATTACCATTGATGAATAAAACAGTATGATTATATCACTCTTAAATCATAATAACAATCAGTATTATTTCATGGCTATGTTAAACTATAGAAAATAAATTGGATTCATGACAATATCACAATCAATTTAAATAAATAATAAAAAAGGTATAAATAAAACATTTGCCCAATAGATTATAAGTAATATCATGGTTTTTTACCTTTAGGAATTCTAATACCATTAAAATCCATTAAAAACATTTAGAGAAAAATACACCTTTCAATTTGAGTAACAAAAAATGTTTTCCTATTAGATAGTAAATTGTATTCATAGATCACACCTAACATTTTTTATGAAAATATAATTTCTAATTTGAAAACATTATTTAAAATATTAATCATTTAAACACATTAAATAATATATTTTCATTTAAAATATATTTTGATTCTAAAAATATAATTTTAAAACATTGAGTGGTTATTATGGTTTAAAATTATGTTCATCCCAAGAATTCTAGAAAAAAATCAGATCAAATGTTTGTTAAGAGTCAAAAAGTTACTCATTCAGAAAACAATGTGAATATTCTATCTATTTTTCTAAATAACTTTTTCTATAAAGATTAAATTACATAATCATAATAATACTTCATTGAAAACATTTCTTTAATGTATTTATTTAATGAAAAATGATTCTCGATGAAAGTGAATAATGGATTCAAATTTTAGTTAAATCATTTTTTTCAATCACTATAAGTACCAAAGATAGTAAAATGGAAGTAATACATGAAAAATTACAGAATACATTGTGTAGAGTAAAAGGGTATTTATTCTTGAATAAGGATAATACTATTCTTTCCTAATAGTCCTTCAATATAAAAAATCTTGAAAATATTTGATATTGTATGATAAATCATTTTCCACTTTCGAAATTCCCCAATCAAAGTATAGAAAATGAAATATCTATAGATTCCCAAGATTATCATAAAAATATATTAACTTATTTTTTGGAATATTTATATCATTATACAAGAACACTTACAAGGACCATAAATGTTTGTAGTCATTAGGTGCTTTGAAACACCAGAAATTGGTTCTATGGTAAATTAATTATTTCCCACTATGATCTTCATAACATGAACCCTTCTTATACATATCATAAATAATATATTTCTTCATAACCTAGAGAACAAAAAATAAGGATTGGTTTGTTCATTTTCCTATTTAGGGTATGCCTGAGGATAATTAATCATAATATGAATATAAGGGAGTGGGAAAAAGATAATTAAAATTTAAAACCATAACCTTCATATATAAGATAAAAATATTGATCCAAGGAATAAATAATAGCATCTCATAACATATTAATCATACTCTAATAATAGAAAATGATCATTGAGGTTATAAAAGTGGCATAATAGACAAAATTGTTTCTTACCCATTGGTATAGATAATCATAAGTCAAGGTTACCCAATAAAACATTCATATAACGTTAGGTTTGTGATAACCACCCATATACCTACATTGATCTTGGGATGAACTCAAGTGTAACCAGATTATGGTGTGTGAAAACCTCCCTTGTACCCCTTCATAACATAAAGTATTAATAATTACCAAATTTATTTAAATGATGTTTCGGTCCAGCCCATTTCATTTAGAAAATCATATATATATTTTTCACATGATAATGAATAATTATAATATAATAAACCATAAAATGATGTGGGTTTGGTAGAAATATCCTCATATCATAATCCTTGTAAATTATATAGTTTTCATAATCATTTCATCATTTCATTATAGCATAACCCATGGAAAATTAAACTTGTTTACCAATCAGTTGAATGTTCTTACGAGAGGAATAGAAACATGTTTATTAAAAAATATTTCATCATAAAAAATTCCAATAAAAACTATGAATTATATTCCTAGTCTATATCCCCATTAAATGATTATTTACAAAAAATTTGTTGTATTAGATAGAATATAAATTTTAATGTTATATAACATGGATTTTTTCTCAAGTAAGATATATGTTTTCATTATAAAATCAATTTTT
Source organism: Viscum album (assembly GCA_963277665.1). Lineage (NCBI taxonomy): Eukaryota > Viridiplantae > Streptophyta > Magnoliopsida > Santalales > Viscaceae > Viscum > Viscum album. The sequence continues at coordinate 754,165,659 of OY728158.1, forward strand.
AATGAATATAACATTTGGGAAAAAATTTTGAAAAAAATTATCATGAAGGCATATAAAGGATGAATTTTAAATATTTTAATATTTTTCATTGGAAAAATATAATTTACACTTTGAAGGGTTTATGGAAATTGGGAACCATCTCTCTATAAAGCATGCGGGTGATTAGGGATTACACTCTACCCTGATTTACTTTCATGGTTGTTTCCTTTCTCACACCTGGGAGATTTGACTCCTATTATTTCTCTAATTACCAAGAGAAATAGATATTTCATGTGAAAACTATTGATGCTCTGACTCGATAGAAAGAATCCCTTGATAGAGGGACTCTTAATCATCTGATCACATGTAAATCCAAGGGACTCTCATTTCTGAATGCTCTAAATTTTACAAATCTGATTAAAAATACCATGAATAAGAAGCCTATTTTCAAACGGCTTGATGATGGTGGTTTCTCAATTAAGGCCAAACCAAATGCACTCTAATAGCATACACATATGTTAAAATATTCCAACAAGGGTCACATATCTGACCTGAATCCCCTATCCTTTAGTTGATTTAAAGCCTAGAATTGGTCTTTGATGGGGTCACACAGATTGGAAACATGTTCATGTGGGTATATGCCACTTTCTGTTTTTGTATAAATCTCATTATTATCGTGATAGAGTATGGAAGGATGGAAATATCCATCTAAAACTTGTATTTGTTAGAATTCCTGATTGGGACTATTCCCGTTACCCTAATACACATAGAAACCCAAAGGCTCCAATATTGGTAAGATGTCATGGTCTTAACCGGTATCTTCTACATCTAAAAATATTAATTAATATTGTTTCTTGAATAGGATTTCCAATTACGATTGACAAGAGAATAAAAAATACATAAGTAAGACTCATTGCAATGGTCATGGTGGATGATAATATTGAAACAAAAATTCTTAACACTACAAGCATCAATTCCAATGATTATAAAATAGCAATTAAGATCAAATAGGAGAAAAAAAACCTTTTTTGAAATATGTAAAATCATTTGTAATACTGTTGAAAACTATAGGGTAGTTGGGAAACAAGTGGTATGACCATCAGATAATGAATGGAAAGAAGTGTGAAACCGAAAAAAATTCAACACAACCATTCCTAATATTCTAGAAACTTATATGAAAATGAATGAAATATGGGGTGGAGAAATCAGATAAACTACATCATCAAGATAATATCTTAGGTATATATTGGGCGGAAATGGTAGAGGAGGAATATAAAACCAACATGGATGTGAAACTTCTTAAGATAATAGAGTCTCTAGTAATTCATATGATACAATATCAACAAGAATCTATATATTGGTTGGTTTAACCATGTAAGACCTCTAACCATAAAATTTTTCCAACTAGATCAAATGTTTTGGATTCAGATAAGGCATACTCTAATTTAAATATTGATACAACCACCATTTCCTATGAATGATATAAAGGAACGAAAATTTTCCAAGTCTTTTGTGTCATATGCTTATACTTTTTCTAATACAGGTAGTGACTCTCAATCGGTCAATAGTGAATACATTAAAATTAAGAATTTTGACTATTCTAGTCAATCTTCATGACCATCTTCTACCTTGGACATGGCTACTAAAACGAAGGATACCATTGATCTTGGTCTTCTGGATTGTGAAACTGATGATATATCTATTTAAAATATTAAAACCAATACCCCTCTGGGCATGGGCAATGATACCTAGTTGAAAAATCATGCAGTCGACATCTAAACTGATGAAACCGATAGTGAGACTATTTTAAAGGCCTCTGGAAAGACATCTTGTTCTTATGAAAATTCCAGTATGTACATCCATTCGAGTAATAGTGTATGCACTGAGGGTAAAAATGATGGAAATTTTGGACACCCTTCTTCCCTTTTTCCTAGTTCGGGTAATTTTCCTCAACAGGTTGATGACATGGTGTCGTGTACATTTGGTTGTGTGGTGGAGCATTGAAAAGAAATTTTTGATGATCATATTAACCCCAATCCACTTTTTATCTTGGACAAAAATGCTCAGTAGACACCTCCTACAGAAAAAACTCATGTAAATCTATTACATATTTTTATGGAATGCAAACTAAAGAAGGTAACTGAAATATTGATTCCACTACATTATCATTTATTTCAGTTAACTTAAATTATATTTCTAATAAGGATCGTAATGATTGTCTTTGTTGCCCTACTATCATACTTTCTAATGAAGGTATACAAGATCCTGCCAAAGAACTATTGATTTCAGGTTCTCCAAACGTATGCATTAATGAAGATCTTATTATGCAATTGTTAGGGTATTTTTAATCGAAACACCTTAATTTTTTTAGAAATAATTATTAACAATCAATTCCCTTTAATTTTTTCCATTGTAGAACCAAATATAATCTTCTCTAATAATTTATATCATTTCTATCATTTTGGTTACTCTTTCATAGGTTTATGTTTAAATAATTCCACTACCGAAAGTCTATGGATTTTTTGCACAACCATCTTTTCACAACAGAAATAAATTTCACAACTATGGGAAAAATATCACATGTGACTTCACAGCATATAACATCATGTATATTTTGCTATTTTTTCTATATAAAGAATATATATCAAGGTAGGAGACATCATTTGATAGACCACTCATATATGAGTTCTAATATTCAAAACCCATGGTTTGTTATTGGGGAAATAAATACTATTCTTGATTCATGTGAGAAACTTGGTCGGTTAAACTCTTATATATCTATGAGAGAGTTTAAAAATATTTCTTAAAACAACTATATTACATAAATTACTCTCATTGGATCCAAATACACATGATACAGGAGACACTACAACATAGTGGTAGCTAGAAAACTAGATAGAGCATTCTCAAATGATAATGCTTTAGGTAAATGGGACCCTATTTCTAGCACTAATCTCCTTAAAAATATATCTAATTATCAACCTATTATGGTCACCATTTCATAAACAATAATGAAATATCCTCTACACATTATATTCAAAAAATATTAGTACTTCAACATAGAATTATGTAATTTTATTAAAAAATTTTGGTCCTCTATGATTCATTCTAATGATTGTTTTTCATGTAATTTGAATTAAAAATTCCTAAACAAATGAATAAAGGATGGTGTAGTTTAAAATATAAAAAATTGATAATGACATATTGATTCTTGATAATAACCTTCATGAACTCCAAATTTACAATGCATGTGCTGATATATCTACTGATCCAAAGTAAGAAATTAATAATTCGGTGAAAATAATTTAACTCCTCGCCATTAAGGATAACATGGGAAAACATAATTCAAAGTCAAATGACTTTATGATGGGGATAGAAACACCAATTTATACTTTTCTCATCATAGAATTAGGAAAGAATGTAGACCTTTATCATCCCTCAAGGATGGGGAAATCCTTTTGGATAAGTTTTCTGACATTACTAATCATGTTGTATTATATTTTGTACCTACCTTTAATGTCCCTATCATCAAGAATGATCTCATTTAGGATATTATTCTTGTATTTTTCACTGAGGAGGATAACACTATACCATTAATTGTTCCCCTTTATCATGAAATCAAATTAACTATTTTTATCATGATTCTCTATAGTCCCTTGGGTCTTGATGATTTTAATAATGGTTTCAAATAGAAGTATTGCGATTTCATTCAACCTAATGTTTACAAAATTATGAAATCCATCTTTACTAGTTGCACTCTACCACATGGATTGGATAAGAAATTCACAACCTTGATTCCTAAGGTAGAAAATGCCTCTTAAATACATATTTTAATACCCATAGCTCTTATCAACACTCTTTACAAAATTATAGCCAAATTTCTTACAAACAGACATACAAATATTAATGAAAATATTATCTCTTGGAATCAATATGGTTTTTTCAAGGGAAAATCCATCTAAGATTTCATGTTTTGGCCTATAAATTCACTAACACATTAAAAAATACTGACAAAGGTGGAAATATATCTATCAAACATGAAAATAAATATTATCATGATACTATAGAATGGAATTTTATCTTCAAATTGGTTTATGGATTTGTCTTCAAGAATACATTCATCACTAGAATTAAAAATATTTTTTTCACTCAGCCCCATTTATGTTTTTTGTCAATGGTCCTCCCAATGGTTAATTAAAATGGACTAAAGGTGTTAGACTGGGTGATCCCCTCTCTACCATACTTTTTCCCATTATGGGGGACTATTTAAGATATATAATCACTCACATGGTGAATCAGAACAAACTTAATCCCATCAATGATTCCAAGAACGTGAACACTGAAACTCATCTTTAATATGAAGATGACATCATTCTATTCATAAAAGGTAACGAACGAAATATTTTAATCCGTAAAATTCTCTCTCACATTATGAGGAAGTCTCTATTAAAGACATTAGATGTTACAAATCCAATATCTTCATTGGAAATAACATTCCTAGTAATAGAAAAAATAAAATTTTCAATGAATAAGGTATTAAATAAGGTTCATTTACTTACACATATATTGGGGTTCCCATAATTTTAGGAAGACCCAAATCAAACTATTTCATAACATTTTTGATCAAATCCATAACCAGATCTCATCTTGGAATAAAAAAACACTATCTATTGTGGGAAGAATATACCTTGTAAAGTCGGTTATTCAGTCCAATGTGGTTTACTCTATGATGATTTATAAATGGAATGTATTTCATTAAAAAAATTAACGTCTATATCAAAAACATTGTTTGTACTCGCATCATCTTTGCTACTAAAATAGTGAATATACCTTGGTTGAATTGTAGCAAACCACTAGGTAAGGGTGGTCTTGGAATTAAAAATAAAATTCTATTTAATAAGTCTTTTCCAACAAGTCTTACTTGGAAACTAATTCAGAATGAATATCTCTCTATTCATTTCATTAAAACCATGTTTCTAGATAAGTTAAATAAAAGAAAAATGAACTTTCTAAGTTCTTCTATATGGCCTTCTATTAAAAAATTTTATCCAATATTATGACCAACTCTAGATTGATCATCTTTTGGAACTCCTCAATGAACTTCTTGTTAGACAACAGTACCGATTCCCCTCTAATTTGTTTTATCCCTTAACAAACTCTTGAAAATACCAATTTCACTATTCAGGATGTCAATAATTATCTTATTGACAGCCTCCTTGAGAATGTTGTGCATATTATTGTCAATTATAACTTCTTTAACACAGATGGATTTCTAAAATGGGAGCCCAGTCAAAATATTATTTTGGACTAAAAAAAATTACAATCACCATTTTCATAACACTATAAATGTTATTTGTTGGGTCAACAACTTTGATATCCCAAAGATGAAGCATTCATGTTTTACTCTTATTTGATGTATTACCTAAATAATGTACCCACTAATACTAGTTTACCATCCATTGGAATAAAAATTTGTTCAAATTTTGCCCTCTTTAATCAACATAGAGAATATGTTAATCATTTATTTCATTCTGGTGCCATTACCACTGCTCTTTGGAAATATATTTTTGACATCATTGAGTGCAGATGGCTGATTCGTGACTTTTTCGACACTATTCTAAGGTGTTGTGTGAATATGGATTTGTCCCAAGAAAACAAAAACACATATCTAGATATAGTTGATGAGCTTATCCATGTGATCTGGTATGATCGAAATGCAATATTTCACTACAATTGCTCAATCAACATTAATGCAGGTCGGACGTGGAATCGTATTTTTATTCATAAAGAATCTATGATTCAAAAAGGAAATTTCCACAACACAATAAAGGAATTTATGATTATGCGACATCTATAGGCTGATTTCATTATTTTCGAACCCCAAATCACTTTTAATGTTTTCAAGAAACAGTCCTTGTTGGTTAAATAAAATTTAATATGTAGGGTGATTTAAAAGGAAATCAAGGACCCACAAGATGTGGAGTCATCTTCAGGAGTCTTCCCATTAAAATACGTGATTGAAACTAAGGATGTTGTCATATGTCCTCCTCTCTGGAAGCCGAAATGTTAAGTGTTATTCATGAAATTCTCTTCACCAAGCAAAAAGGTTTGAACAACATATGGATTGAATGTAACTTAACTACCATAGTATAAGTAATTTGTAATGGTGTGATTCATCTGGCTTGTTCGATTCCTTCACATTGGATTGATTGACTCTTTTCACCCCAAGATATTAATATTTTTTCCACTGATACTAATCATGAATTGAATATGGTTATAGATGGACTAGACAGTAAATATGTAAATCAGGGCATTAGATTGTTGGAAAATCTCTCAGCTGATTTACTCCCCCTTCATGTGAAATATTATAATATGATGTCATCTTTTAGACTCATGTAAGCTTGATTTTATATAACAATTAGTTCTATGGTTATTTTTCCTATGCTACAATTTCTTAAAAAAGAACATTTTATAATAATGGAAATTATTAAAATATTATTTATTTTATTATAAGTTTGAAATATTCTAATGCAGTATTGCAAAAAATAATAGTCATGACAACATGATTTTTTTCATTCATTATATGATTAAACTTATATTCCTTTCAAATTTATGTTAAAATCCAAATATGATATTTTTTTAAAACATCATGAATATTAATTTACCAACATTATGATAAAATTTTAAATTTTTTTGAAGATTTATTTAGTAAATACTATTAGAAATATGATAAAATCATTTCTAAAACATTTTTATAACAAATTATTTTAGATAAAAAAAAATTCGACCAAAAAAATTGTTCATAAAATATTTTTTTACTTTTGAAAAAATGAAGATAATATAATGATGTGGAAAATGATATTATCATTACATAACCATAGGAGATGAGAAAATAATTTTTTTGAGAGATGGATATTAATATTTGATCATTAGAAACATTGTCATAAATAATCCTCATAAACAATAAGATTGTAATATTAAATATTTACCACATTGGTAAAATTGAAACATAATTAAAATGATGTAATATCATTAAAATAGATATCAAAAATTTAATATAATTAAATTGAAAACATTTCATGTAAAAGGTTTTTAAATACTCCTCAAAAATAATGATAGGTTCATAACAAGACACGAGTCTCAAAGATGGAAAATTGAGAAAACATATACTTTATCAATTTAGTACTCTTTTGAATCATAATCCACAACAAAAAATAATGTCAAATGAAACATTAAATATCATTAATAGAAGAGACTAATGATAAAACATGTTAATGGCGTTGTACATATAATACACAATAGAAATATATAATGAAATTTCATATGTCCCCCAAAAATAAAAGATAGACTATTAATCAATTACTTATTTGGAAACATTAGAACTGTATAAACCTGGAAAGTTATATCATAAAATGGATATTTAAATCACCAAAATTTCAACTATAATCATCATAAAATTAATACAGGGGATTTATATAAAACATATAATAGAAACACATGGGGAATATGAAAGTTTTCTCATAGAAAAATAATATTGTGATAACAATAACATAACTTTTGTCTTTGCATCCATCATACATGTTCAATCATTATATAAATCAAAAATAATTTTATTATAGATTTAATATAAAAATATAATTATTTATATGATACAATATTTAATTATCATTGTACCTAGTGTTACCTTTTTATTAATAATTTCTTGTTAATGTTATATTTTGGGTAATAACCACATTATTTTTGGTATATGTTTTGATATTTTGTTACTAATAATTTTGATACTAGTTATAAAATATATTGATTTTTTACCATGATATAAATATGAAAAAATTTTATTATATTTTTATTTATATTAATAAATAAATATATATATATATAATTAAATACACCATTTATAGAGACGGTCTGCAGTATGTAAGCATGAATGTTGATTCCCTGATTTTCAATTTTCTAAAATAAATATTTTTAAATTATTTATTATCATTATAAAATTATATTTATGTCATATATATTATTTAATTACATTAAATACAACCTTATTACCTTCCATATAAATCATTATTAAATCGCATCGCTTCGCATGGTGGTACTATGACATGCACATGAGGGACATTATCATATTCCCAAAAAATGAAAGGAAGAATATATGTTTCATAAAATAATTATAGAATCATATTAATATCATAAAAATCATATAAAAAAAATAAAATTTTCATTGTGTTAAACTATTCGAAGTGGTAATGGAAAGACAAATGACATTAGTTCATCGTACACCTGGATGATGATTTCGTAACCCATTTAACGGAAGTGGAGATAGTTATAGGTACTTAATTAACCTAAAAATATATATTTATAATTATGATATAGATTATGTTATTTCATCATTTTATAATAATATTATCTGGATGAATTAGAAAAATAAAATAATAACGCTTATTGAGGAATTCAACCTTTTTTTTAGGTATCCACTATAGGTTTACAAAAAATTCATTCATATGTTGTGTTTATGTCAAAAATAATATTTCTAGGAGTATTTTATGGATGTATTTTGTTATTTAGTATGGGTATTTCATAAAAAAGAATTTTAATTTGTAAATAAGATTAGATATGTGTAGGCCTTTTATAAGTGATGTGTTTTGTGCACATATAATTTTTTTTAAAAAAATCCACCAATGTTTATTAATGTAAAAATACTCCCATAATGAAAATTCATATATACAAGAATTTATATGGGAAAATATTTCAACAAATTTGGTGTTTTAATGGTTTGGGAAATTTGATAGAATTATCTTTTTAATTTAATCCACTATGTTAAAACAAAAGTTTCTTTATC